>OY756389.1:20604847-21854847 GCA_963576865.1 Anania hortulata | reverse complement strand
CTGATACTGTTGGCTACTCAAGTTCACTTGCCTTGACGAGGGGTCAAAGCGTTTTGTGTGTTTAGGGAATTGATTAACAATGGTGAATGTTGAGAGAGAGAGAGATTTTTATTAGACACGTACATAGCACAAAAATAAAACGATGACACAGAAAACAATTGTCAGCTTAACGTATGTTGTGTCTAATGCACTCCAGTTCAGAGTGTGCTGCAAAAGACTGCATAGTTTTTTTTCATCTAAATTCGTATGTGTTTTTTCAGCATTTAAAATGAATGAGAAATAAGGGAGAAATGAGGGAGAAATTCTTCAATAAGAATTTACTTAACGATTTAAAAAGAAATCTCGTAGCAATCATTAAAAAAATATAAACATAAACTGGATGCAGGCCGCTTCCAACCGGCCAGTCTGGAAGTCACTAGGAGAGACCTATGTTCAGCAGTGGACTTTCTATCTGAAATGATGATGATGAAATATAAATGTGCACCAGACAAATTATAGACATGGTCTCGAAGTAAGAAATGAACACACTTGTTTAAGTCCTTTTAGCGATAAGACCGGCTAAATAGTACGTCTTACTGTAAAAATCAAATGTAATTAAGTACTCTGTATGGTGCAATATGTAGGTATCTATCTAACGACCATCTGATGTAATGGTTCACGCCCCGGACTACAAAGCTGAGCAGTTGCGGGTTCGAATCTCGCAAGTGGCAAATGTTTGTGTGATGAGCACGAGCATTTGTATCTATGTCATTAATGTTTTTAAACAGGGTTCCTTTCCAAGAAAATACACCGTTGTTAGCGCATATTAAGAGGCCGTGCACGTTTTTTCAGTGCAAAATTCAAATACAGTTCTATGATTGTGTTCGTCTATGATGCGGGATAAAGCGTCAACAACGTTGATCCTTTACAAGATAATATTGATAGTTTATTAGGTAGTGGACGTCCTACCTAGGTTTTGCGAGCTTGATTTTATAGTTAATTTTGACTTAGGTTAACTACATATTTTTTTGTTTTTTACATAAAATAAAAATTATATTATTTTAAAAGTATACCTGAAGATTATTTTGTAGTATTTAAATCTTATAATAGTTGTTCATAACGATAGAAAAATAAATTATATTTAAATGGATATTTCTAAAACTTTATGTTATTTCAGCAATTTTTTTCTGCTATACATATTTGTAAGAAAGTAAAAAGAAGTATTCAACCTTTGTGCAAATAGACCATATCTTCAATTAAATGGTAAAATCGAATTGTCAGGATAACTTGTAGTCTCTTGTAAACGTAATCAAACGTAACTCAAACGTAATTTTTCTGAAATCAGGGTAGTTTTTTTGGTGATTTACCTTTATTTTTTAAATGATATAAAAAATCCATTCGTGCTTCATGCAAGAATAATAACTAATCTTTTAAAATCACGTGTTATTTTGTTTAAATTATCATTCACGTCTTTACAATCAGAGAACAAAATTTACGAAAATACGACGATTTCTAGGACGGCCTCTTAACTCCCTACACTCACGGTAAGCCCTCAGAAAGCTGGCCGCACTGAATGGCATTAATCACACACAAAGTTACACAAATATGGTACAACACTGCCCTAGTTTCTTGGCGACTATCAATGACGCCATTGTCAATGCAATGGAGGTATAAGGCTGTTTAATAGATACTATTTTTACGTAAGGTAAATACGTAAGAGTCCATAGTATCCCTTCTATTTACCTGTACCTATGTTTTCATTGTATCGATAGTCCATTGATTATATTTATTTACACGCTTTTGTTAACATCACTAGTCAGTATATAATCGTATTTGGAAGTCAAGTTTGTACTACATCTAAATGTTGTATCGATTAAAAAATGTTTAAGTATGTGTCATGCGGATTTTAATACAACACAATTTACCTGACTGCAGGTAAAATTTTATTTGTGTTTTGTTAGACTCTCGTGTTGCGGATTAAAATTGTTTTACTCCTCTTGGAAACATTTTAGGGTTCTGTAGTCTATTGCTAATGGTATATTTTGAACCGTAATAGGAGACACAAATAATTTTCACAGAACGTTTATTATTTATTCTTTCATTTAAAAATATGCACCTTAATCAACTGTGAATCGCGCGCTCAAATCATAAAACAGTATCTTCTCTTTAATTGATATAAATTGAGCTAAAGTTACGTTTAAGAAGGGTATTTTGAGCATAATGAAGCAGATGTCTGATTAAAATTATCAATTAATGATAATAGATTATCATTTACGAATTTTAAAACTTTAAGTGATTATGTTTTTATATTAGTGTTATAATATTATCATAAAACACGCAAATGCTCAGCTTCTAGGCCTAAGTAATATCTTGTTTACACTGTGATAACGTAATTTTCTGATTGGTTACCTATATTATAAGATGTCAATACATTATTATCTGTAAGTTTTAGAACATAAGACTGCGTTTCATAATTGTATTAAAACTGTTTTGCCAAATAAAAAAATACTAGAGACGCTATAACAACAAATCATAAAAAAGGGGTACAAGAAACGTGTTTTTCGGTGTTCATTACTTGAAATAAAAATATTAAGTTTTACATATAAGTATGAACGGTGGTACGGAACTTCGTGTGTAACTTTGACTATCACTTTACCGTTTTTTTCGAAACGGAATATAATAGAAAATTCACGGTACACTACACTGAAAAGCTCTTTAGAGGAAAGATAATTTTCCGCAACCTACTTAGCTTGCATCCTGATAGCATTGTCAAGGTTGATCCAAATGAGGGTGGGACAATAATCCATGCATATTAAAGACTCAATATTCGCCTTAATTATGATGCAGTTAGTATTAATCTGAAGTTTATGGCTCTATTGAGTGCGAATTCAGCTGTAAACTAGGTTCTTGAATGGAATAGGCGTTCGTGTAGGCGTTAGAATTTATGGGCCTTTGTAAATGACACGGATATTTTGGGTGAGATGTGCTTAATTTTTAAACTTACATTGCTAGTAGAATTTAAAAACATATGATTTCCACAAAAAATACATCCGTTATCCGTTCTGCGATATAATTTGCATTCAATTTGATTGAATTCTATTTAATTTATTGTAATGCGACACAAATTTGTAATAATTTTAATTGAATGATAATTATGCAAATTTTGTATGCTATTTGCAATAGCAAAACATGTGCTCTCTTATCCTGTAATATATTTAAATTCCATGTTTTTACGATATTATATATTCGTATTAAAGATTCTGATTCTGTATCATTTTATGGGGTTACAGCACTGATGCAATAAATGTTTTATTTTCAAACGGACTACTTCTGATTAGTTTTTTTTTTTATTCATAGTCGCATGATTTTGAATTTATTCTTAATTTAATTATGATTAATGACGTAGATAAACGCCCTCTGTAATTTATTACAAACATTTTTATTCCTATTGGGGGGTTGTACCCGTGTTTTAATGAACATTGTCCTTTATAGTAGTTAATTATTTATTTTTAGGGAAATAACATGATTTTCGATATCATGGTTAAGCGTACCACGTATTGTAACATGATAAAACTATAAATAAATAATAGACTAGAATAACGCTTAGTACCTACAGTGCCATATTAAAAGTACTCGTAGATTCACATTCGAATATAGGATGGAATCCTCTTACGTAATAACATTTATGAATTTCTATTAAAAACTCGGTCGACATTTTAATCGTTCGAGTTAGTTTTCAAAGGGTAACTTTCCAAGGAAAGTTATGTATTCAGCATTACAGACAACTGCATTTGAGGGGTTCAAGCGCAGTTTAACTCTCTGCGTTTGCGTAATTATATAAGGTGTTAAAAAATCAGTGTCAAATATTTTAAGGGTAATGAGTTTACGTTGTGACTAACAATTTTTGTATGAAATTTTTTTTAATTTAAGCCTTAGTTTTCGAGAAAAACACGATCGAAAGTTTGATAATAAACTCAAATATCAACATCCTATAACACCTGATCACTACTACGGACAAACTACTCCGTACAGCAAGAAACGCTCGCTTGTGTGCGTGCTACTATGATTTATTGCCAAAATCTGCCGAAGGACGAACGACTTTCATTCAATTATAAACTCTAAATCGATGTAAATCGATTTAAATTTCAAAATTTTAGTGTAAAGGCGGCATTTGTCCAAATGCGAGTCAAAGATACCGCTTTAAAAACAGTCGATATTCAATTTTAGATTCTAATTCGTTATCATAAGGTTGATTTTATTTTTTAAGTTTCTGAGGGCGGCGGAACACACACGATTTAGGAAATGCCGAAAGACCGAGAAAGTACTGTTAACAAAAACAGTTTCTTATTTTACATTTCTTATGAATTAAAAAAGGATTGATGGCTAAGTGCTTTTAGGGTAAGGTTAAGGTCTTGGATCCGATCCCCGGCAAACTAGTTATGTTTCGGAGTACTCTTACTGACCTTGATCTAAGGTTAAGGACGAGTACGCTTATCTAAAATAAATAACAATTAATTTGAACCTGCTTTTTAAATGATTTTTTATGCTTTGAGTTGTGCGTTGGTTTATTTACTAAGAACTAAAAGTAAAGTCAATGAGCCAGACGTTGCGTAGGTACGCAATATTTATAGGTATCAATAAGGTTAAACTGGGGTATACCCTGTACAACGCAACTGTTATTCGTCTCCCAAACACTCAAACGGGGCATAATTTAACACATTTTTCTGAATCCCGTCTGGAAGTTGACTGCGACTACTTCACCACATGTAGATACATAGTAAATTTACATGATAAATGCATTTTAGTGATTAGACAGATACATTTTTGATTGCTGTTTATTCAACGTAAAGGATAAAATGTTGAATACTTGTACTTACAGTATCCGGCGGTAGGGAATGCACGCACATGGAGCTAAAGAGGGAGGGAGGGAGGGTACAACTGGCTAGTACCTTCAAAACTTAAGATTGCTAAGCTACTAGTTAATACCAATTATAACAAGTTAAATAATTAGTAGGTACAATACGCGGCGCTAGAATGAACATCAAGCTAACGAGTAAGATAATCGGTTAGTTTCGGCTTTCATAGAACGTCGTTTCTGTCGCACGGATTATCTCTCTTTTTAGCTCGATGTGCATACTGCATACTACCGCCGCGTACTGTACCTATTATTTGATTTGGTATCACTGGTAAGAACTAGTAGCAATCTTAATTTGTAGTTTAGCATGGTAATACAAGATTCGAATTGATAAGTAAAAAATAATTACACCAAATAATTGAGTGATTTTTTTTGCTAACGCTACACTTACACGTGCCATAGGTATGCGCTTTTTATTTATTATTACTCCTGCAAATTGCAAAACAGTCACAACAATCAATCAATCGGCGCTAGACCTTCTCTTGTGTTTGACGTTAATTGCGAAGTCTCACCATGCCATACAGGTATTCGGACTCTGATTACCTCAACATGGTTATGTGCTACCATGAGGCAAACTACAGTTTAGTGGAAGCAGTAAGGCTGTTCCACGAACGGCACGGTGTGCGCGTGTGTCCACGCACAATCTTAGGGGCTGAACAACGGTTTCGTGAAAGTGGTAGGTTCATGCCTTCTGGTGACGCTGGCAGACCTCGCACTTCAGTACAGCTTGAAGAGGACGTGCTGAATTTCTTCGAGCTCCACCCGACCGCCAGTACGAGGGATGCTGCTGCCGTTTTCAACACTAACCATGTGTATGTGTGGAAAGTGCTGAAGAGGGAGCGAAGACACCCCTACCACTTCACGAGAGTGCAGGAGCTGATGCCGCAGGACTACGCGCCACGCGTGGAGTTCTGTCAGTGGATCCGGCGTAACAGCCTAGCCAACATATTGTGGACGGATGAGTGCACCTTCACCAGAGTGGGCATGTTCAATATCCACAATGCTCACTACTGGTCTGAGGAGAACCCACATCTGGCGCGTCCAGATCATTTTCAGACGCGGTTCAGCGTGAATGTTTGGGCTGGGCTACTAGGACATCAGCTGATAGGACCAGTATTTTTTAATCGGCTGAATGGCGCCGTTTACTTGGAATTCCTTGAAAGAGAGTTGGAGGAGTTGTTAGAAGATGTGCCGCTAAATCTTATGCAGCAGATGCACTACCAACACGACGGCGCGCCCGCGCATTACGACCGCCATGTCCGCGAGTACCTGACGGCACGTTTTCAGGATCGGTGGATCGGACGCGGTGGGCCTATTGCTTGGCCAGCACGCTCGCCAGACCTGACGCCGCTGGACTTCCACGTCTGGGGCCGTGCTAAGGATCTCGTGTATGGTCAAGATGGCCACACCATCACCAGTGCCGAGCAATTAAAAGCACGAATCATTAGTGCTTTTGAAACAATGCGCGGCGACAGTGAAAGTTTAGTGCGTGTGCATAGGCATATTTTAAAAAGGGCTGCGCTTTGCATTCAGGAGAATGGGGGGCACTTCCAACAACTATTGTAAATAATTTTGTAAATAAGTGACTGTGATTTTGTACATAATAATGAACTACCTTTAAACACGCCAAGTAAGAGTAAGTAAACCTTGTTATCTGCATTGACTGATAGAAATAGCCTAGTAGTACCTATCTCCATAGAATTATGTTGCATTAAATCAGGTGATGAGTAATAAATTATTTTACGCTTACTTGCCAGTCCAAAGCCTGGAAAAGTGTGATGGGAGGTGGAAATTCTTTATTTGTTTTGTGTTCTTAAAATAAAAGTGATATTTTTAGTAATAAGTGTATTTATTAATTGTCAACATGTGTAATTTAATTAAAAATGTTTTTTTCAATTTAACTGTATTTTTATTTTACCGTAAGAACTGATAGAAGTAATTAACATTAAAATTACAACATAAAGTGACAAACTGTCAGTTGCTGAAGAATGTATTATCTTTAAAGACAGCATTAACACTTATTTTTCTATTTTGTGTACGAACGTTATGTTACAGACCTGCATTATAGCTATAAGTCGTCTTTCAAGATAATAAGGCCCAGTTTCAATACTTGCTGATAAGTTCTGGATAACCTATCTGGCACTTGTTTTGACAGATAACCCATACAATTAGCTTTCTTAAGCCTTTCTGCAACTCGCGGCAATTATCTAAAAGGAGTAGGTACATCACACATGCACACACACACACAGACAACAATGACATGAAACGAGTGAGACAGAAATGTTAACAGTGTTTCTATCTCAAAGAAAATTCATTCATACACACACACCCAATGTCTAGCATGAGCTTGTGTGTCGTATGATTTTATGTGCGCATGAATGAGATCCTAGGGATTATGAATGGGTTTTGACTAGTATTAGCATCGTGCGAGAGTGTTTGTTTGCGTTTGTGGGAGTTTGCGATCATGTACAGGATGATATAAATTATTTATATCAATAAACATTTTCTTTTTTCGATTTATTCAAATCTGTTCTATAGTTTTAAATTTCTCTTAAATATGATCCATGTGGTAGTCTCAGTTACCCCTTAAAATATTTGACATTGATTTTTTAACACCTTATATAAAGAGAAAATTGCTTACTGTGCTACAAATAAATAAACGAACAACGTTAAACTTTAATGTTATACAGGGTTATTTTTAAAACATTAACAACCTCCTAGGGGCTGATTCTGGTGCTTAAATACAACAATGTTTTTCTATGAAACCAACATAGCAATCTAAAAAAAACACTGCGTCATACAAACTGATGTCCACTGGTCGGCGGCTTAGTCTGGGGAAGTTTCTTTTTGCGATTTCGATGTTGGTCCCATAGAAAATCAGCCAGCCAGCACCAGAATCAGACCCTTGGGGGTTATTGATGTTTTCTAAAATAACCCTGTATACGTCGTGGCCAGATCGTAAAATTGACCACTTTTATATCACATCATGCCTGCCATATCATGAAATACCACCACTTTATAAAATGGTCGGTCACATAATGAAATTATCAATTTTAGGATCTGACATATACATAGTTCCTGAAGTGTATAATCGCGAACATCATAAGTGTCATTGAATCACTGACGAACCCGCAAGAGTATAAAAGAAATGTTATCAGAAAATCCTTTATATCCTCGTTAAAAAAATTTAGAGACAATGCCCGGATTTTCTATCTTTTTTCAAATCAAGTTTTACTCGGTAACAATGACATACAGATTGGACCGTTTTTGTTCGGGCTTACCATTGTGTGTTCGACGCAGCAGACCCGACAAACTCGTATGTCAATTTGATTGTTGGAAAATATTCTTTGTTTTTTTAGTTGAAAGAGCTTCATTTCAGTTTGTAGTTTCGTAGGCAAGTATCGGTTGAAGTTTTTTTAATATTTTTATTGGACAACATCACGTACATTGCTATGATCCAAAAGAAAGTAGCTAAAGCACATATGTTTTAGAAATCAGAAACAAGAACGGTACCACAACTCCCAGACCCGACCTAACATAGTTAGTTTTCTACATTGAACCGACAGACTGAGAATCGAACCCGGGACCTCAGAGATGGGGAAAATAGTTTTCAACTCCGGAACTGATTTACGATATCGGCACACAACTCTGGAATTCCGAAACTGGGTTCCGGAATTGGGAAAAAAAGAAAGTCTGTAGGTAGGTTTATTTTAAAATTGCCTGTTTAGTGCAACATCAGTCTTAGTCTATATTTAAATTCTTTTAATGAACAATATTTATTATTTTTTTAGTTTTCTTGATTTTGTAAGATCATTTTACCATATTCTAAACAGAATAATTATAAGTTTTTTAGCTTAACAATAAAAAACAAACAAATAATGTAAAACTTCATCTAAACACTAAAATTAAAATAAACACATACTTTGAAAACTTAAAATGAACACTTTAGTCTTTAAAATATCAAAGGCTTCCAAACTAGGATAAGCCTGTATCTTGGGGAACCAGTAAGTTATAATAATTGGGGATGATACCCTCGAATTTGTTGACAAATCTGTGTATCTTGGATAGACGATTTGATCCGTCTAGGTCCAACTTCGACAAAGAGATAGCACAACGAATCCAACTCAGCTGGGCAGCAATCGGGAAACTACGTGATATCTTTTCGTCCGACATTCCCGCGTAGCGTAAAGACGAGAAACGAAAAAGAAAGACCGTCTTTGAGCAGTGGGTTTTTCCAGTGATGACTTACGGCACCTGAAACGAGGTCCTTGACTAATGGCCTCTTAAACAAATTCAAAGTCACCCAACGTGCGAGAGAGAGCTAGGCTTGCCGTTTCTTTAGAAGATAAGATCCGAAATGAGGATATCCGTAGAAGAACCAAAGTTACCGACATAGCTTTTGAATTGCAAAACTAAAGTAGCAGTGGGCAGGCTAAATTGCTCGCAAAAGTGACAACCGTTGGGGAACAAAGGTTCTCGAGTGGCGACCACGAACTATAAGATGCAGCATGGGCAGGCCTTCTACGTGGTCAAGGTTGCGGGCAGCCGGTGGATGTAAACGGCTCAGAGCCGCTCGCTATGGCGTTCTATAGGGTAGGCCTTTGTCCAGAACTCCTAGAGGCTCATAATAATGATGATGCTACTTGTTTTCTTACAAGATCGAATCAAAAATAAGGAGATCAGTAAACAAACAACAGTCGCTGCTATAACTCGACAGATTAGCAAGCTAAAGTAGCAGTGGGTAGGCCACATCGCTCGTAGAACTGACAACCGATGGGGAAGAAAGGTTCTAGAATGGAGGCCACGCATCGGCAAGTGCGGCGTAGGACGTCCCCCCAGAAGATGAACAAACGACCTGGTATATAGGTTGCAGGAAGCCGCTGGATGCAGGCCGTTTCAAAACGAACAATCTTGATGTTAATGCCTATGTTCAGCACTCAAGGACATCATATGGCTGAAGTGATTATAATGATACTGACTTTAAGTCGTGTTGTGCAAATTAAAAAAATAATTCATAATTCATTTATTCACTTTCATATAATAAAATGGAACTAGAGTTCTGCCACTAATATCATCATAAAGTCAAACAAAACTAAATTGAAAATGTATCGTGATTTTGATAGCATAAAATTTTCAATAACACGCTCCCACCTCACAATAGCTAAAGATTGACCCGCTGGCTCTGCATTGACTAAACCCGATCATTGTAGTATGTGGTCGAGATTGAATAGCGACCAATCAAAAGCATGGAGCCTATTTTTGGTTAAGGGTGAGATCAATCAATTGCTGCCTCACTTTCACGAGTACATCATTTTTGCCATGACCGTCTGTCTGCCTGTCCTCAGCTTAAGTAGAGATTCTTATTACTAGAAAGCCGTAATTTCGCAAAGGTATACATATTTATCACGCCGACTAAGTGGTAGAATTAATCTTAAAATATATGTTATATAACACCCGTAGTGTTATAACATTGCTCTTTTCATAGCTATGAAGTTGGCCTATCAATACAAGTATAAACGAATTCAATCGGTCAAGCGAAAAAAGAGAGAGAATAGGCATATTTTTTGTTTGCTTCATCAATGTTTTAATATTTTTTTCTCTTGAAGTATGAACTAGAAACAAATGCTATGCTGAAAAATATTGTGTAGGGATAATTCTTAGCTTACTTTTTAAATATTTTTCTGACAGTTTGGGCTTAAATAATAGGTTTTTGCAACCACATGCTAGTTTACATTTGGCGACTTTACTCGACTTAAGGCAAGCCACGATCAAAATATAACAAAATCGATTTGCGGAGTATAATGGACAGATTATTAAATAGTTTGAAGACCCTAGGTGTATGTCGCGCCAAACTTTTGGTTTGCTGTAAAGTCTCTTTATGCAGGCTTTAGACAATACTTAAATATTTAAGTCATAACGTTTGGTATCAATTAAGTACTTAATGTTTTAATAAATAACGAACACCTGCATAAAACAGCTTCAGAGTAAACTAAAAGTTTAGCGCACCTTTAAAAATAAATCGCGATTCTTGAAAAGTTATAATTGCTCTTACCATTTTCCAGGTCTTTTATTGTTTAAAAAGTTAATGGACAATTTGCTTTTCCGGAGATTGCAAGCTGCTAGCTTCGGAATGTTTACTGAAAAATGATATTTTATACCAGTATTGCAATTTTTTTCCCAAGAAAATGTAAGTAAAGCGAAGAAAAATATTCTCAACTGTGTTGTGGTCTGCGTTCTTTGTTATGATACCTAGCTGTTTAAAATAGTTTTCAAAAACAGTTTGTAAAAGATCAACATAGACGATGCGCTTTTAAAAATATAACTAAATGTATTTGAAACATTAAGGTTTTACATTTCATTAAAAGGTGGTTGGTACAGCAGGAGTTTAACTTATTTGACTAGTATTAGTAAATGGCATAAGACGAAGAAATAAGTGAAATTTATAAAAAAAATTAAAACCGACTTCAAAAAACTAAAACGCTAAAAATAATCTTAACACTTAAGTACCTAATCAGTTACTTTTGGAGTCGGTGCAAACGAAAACATTGGTCTCTCATTGACTGGCACCGACTCCAAAAGTAACTGATTAGGTACTTAAGTGTTAAGATTATTTTTAGCGTTTTAGTTTTTTGAAGTCGGTTTTTATATTTTTTAATAAATTTAACTTATTTCATCCATTTTAGTGATAAATCCTAATCAAAACAAATCTTACGAGTGCAAACATAATTTAACTGCTGAACACCGATTTCATTTCCTATTTTTCCACCCTTAGGGGTGAAATTTTTTCCAAAAATGTTTTATTATAGTATCTTTGAAGTATAAGCTATTCATTAAAAAAAGAATCATCAAAATCGGTCCACATTTGGCAGAGATATAGGTAAGACAGATACTAAAATCAGTTGGCGTGGTACGGAGTTTATGCAATGTTTGATGATTTTCTTATAGATCCCATCATCAGAATTTAACCAAATTTATATGGGACCATTCTGAAAGTATTACCTTTCAAACAAAAAAATAATTATCGAAATCGGTCAACGCAGTAACGAATGATCGCTGAACATACATAAAAAAAAATTAAAAAAAAAGATACCGACGAATTGAGAACCTCCTCCTTTTTTGAAGTCGGTTGAAAAAGTAATTCGTCATCCCTATTCCAACAATTACCCAAACAACCTCTATTTGCCATGCAAAATAAATCAAAGGAGCATTTTTATTTAAAACTTATCTAAAAGCAAATCTAACCTTACTATTCGATGAAATCCTGAATATTAGGACTGGCTGAGCGAATCCTCAAAGGCTAACCATTAAAATGGACGACCAATAGAATTATACTTTAAAGACAACCAAAATCCAATTTTGAGAATGCCAATATTCTTGTCTGCAAAATCATTGCGTGCGACAATTTAAGGACTTTTAACATAGACCGGTTCGGTGTTATATTAAATTTCGAAGATAAGATAATTTCATCTTGGTAAACGTAGTGTAGGACGCCCCGCAGCTCGATTGACAGACGACCTTAGGAAGAAGTTGGCAGTAGATGAATGAAAAAACCCGGTCAGGTGCGAGTCGGACTCGCACACCGAGGGTTCCGTACAAACCTATATAATATAAGTAATTATATATGTAAAAGTTTACCCATCACGACAATCGAGTCATAGTTGTGGTATTTTTATTGCAAAATGAAATCCATAACATTACGAAAGGTAAATTGCGGTTTACGATTTATGATGTATTCATAATAACTACTTACTAGATCTCGTTTAAACCAATTTTCGGTGGAACTTTGCATGGTAATGTACAGCACATATATTTTTTTGTTTTATCATTCTTTAGAAGTTACAGAGGGGGACACACATTTCACCACTTTGGAAGTGTCTCTCGTGCAAACTATTCAGTTTAGAAAAAAATGGTTTTAAAAACCTCACACGTATGGGTTTGATAAATAAAAAGAGTTTCAGTTCTAAGTATCGGGAACTCCCATTTTTTTTTTTCTATTTTTGTATGAAAATCTTAATGCGGTTCACAGAATATATATACTGTTGAAACTTACCAAGTTTCAACAGATAGTTCTCATAGTTTCGGAAAAAAGTGGATGTGACATACGGACGGACAGACAGACAGACATGACGAATCCATAAGGGTTTCGTTTTTTGCCATTTGGCTTATTTTTATTAAAACAATAAATTTAGGTACAAGTACACTATAACTAAAACCAATAATATAGTAACACTTACACATGACACGAAAAACACTTATGAGGCAAAATACCTTTAAAAGCTTTTTAAACACATTTTTTCAATAGAAAAATTTTTCGTTGCTATTTGTCTACGGAACCCTAAAAAGCGGACGATCGTGCTCTTTGGCGCTCTTTGGGGGAGGCTTACGTCTAGCAGTATACTGCAATACGCTGACATGATAATACATGGGTTTAAAATATAAATAAATAAATAAATAATTTCCACAATCACCAATTAGCTAGCCCCAAATTGCGCAAACTAAGCAAAGCTTTTACTATGGCGACTAGATAACGGATAAACATACTTAAATACTTTTATAAACATCCATGACTTAGGTACAAATGCTCGTGCTCATCACACAAACATTTGTCCCTTGCGGGATTCGAACCCGCAACTGCTGGCTTTGTAGTCCGGAGCGCAAACCACTACACCAGACAGTCGTCCATTTTGTTCCGGAGCAGTTGTTTCACAGATTTTTTATTTTTTTACGAATTAAAAGGAAGCAACTGGACATAAAAACGATATAGTCAAATATTTTCACTTTAGATATTTATTTCACTAATTTGAAATATATATCGTATTCTGAACATTCATTTCCAATTAGTGGCAGAATTACCTTTTAATATTGACCGTTGTGTGGTAACCTATTAATTTGAGTTAAAGATATTAGTACCTTTCGTCACTGGCTTCTAGGTGATGGAAACTTTCAAGTAGGCAATGTTTTGTATTGCCAATTTTAGGTTAGTAAAAATGCTAAGCAGAACACAGCCCTTAATTAACTTGATAATATTGTTAATAATTATTGTTATAGAAAAAATAAAGTTATGGAAATGTTTCAGTTTTTACAAAGGCTTTGTAGATATTTATTCGGTTACAGTCTTTCATTATTCTATTTCAAGTTTGAATTTGTTTTTAGTCCTTTTTATTTACAATTATTAAGATGAAATCACTAAACGGTGTCAATAGAGAATGTCAATAAATGATTTAAATTGTGTTTTTAGCAAGCCTATTTTACAGGAACTACAGTTACAAGTCATATAAATTATTTTCTTAATGTAACCGTTACTTTTAAATTTAACTTTTATTGTTTACCAATTGAGATCATGTACATGACCTTTTGTTAAGACATAC
The DNA here is from genome assembly GCA_963576865.1 of Anania hortulata. Classification (NCBI taxonomy): domain Eukaryota; kingdom Metazoa; phylum Arthropoda; class Insecta; order Lepidoptera; family Crambidae; genus Anania; species Anania hortulata. The sequence goes on along the minus strand of OY756389.1, from coordinate 21,840,585 downwards.
TGTAAGGGAAGGAACTGGCTTCTGAAACACAGTTTTTCTAGCTCGGGAGGCAGGGAATCAATGTTTAATGTAAAAGGTATTCTTACAAATAAATAAATTTATTTATTATATAGGTAGTAAATGCGAGCTAAGCAGGTTAAGTCCGTGCACTCTTGTATAATATCTTTTTTTTAAAAGGATTTTTTTAAATGTAATTTTTGAACTTATAAACACATAGTTCAACAAGAGTCTGCGGTACTTTATTAAAAAATTTAATACACTTCCCTAAGAATGAATTACCAAATTTGTATAGCTTAATTGGAAAAGTACTCGCCCGGCATGAGTAGAGACGTGAGTTTGATTCCTGAAGCGGTCGATTTTCTTCAAGCGTTTGTAGTAAATGACCTCATAATACTACCTTTACGCCCTGATCGAACGATAAGTAAGTGTTAAGATATGTATATTTTCAATTTTATTGATAACTTACTCTATGTAAGTTATCAGTAAAATTATAAAATTAATATATATAATAATTAAACATGTCGTGGCAGCTGTAAACATGTAAAAATCACGATTTTTTTTGTGCTAATGGATGTGTAATGTATGTCTTGTTAGCTATCCATAAATAAAATAAATATTGTAAACCTTATTTGTTATGGAAGGGTGACCCCTTCTGGCACAAGTTATCATATCACATAAAAAAGAAGGAGTTCACCTAATAAGCTGTATTTTGTTATTAGTGCAAAAAAATGATTCTTGATAATATTAAAATTGCTCCACTCTCTATCACTCCAGACTAAATTTGATCTTGCAAAACTCAGCCACTTCAACTAATGTTTATCTGGCTGCTATAATTACTCCCCGTCCCTTTTGTTTCGGTTTCGATCCCAAATTAATGAGAAGGGCCGAAGATAAGCGACGTTTTCAAATGGTCTCACGAATCATTACTTAGGACGAACTCGACAGGATTGGACACGCGGACAAAGCATAAAATAAATCGCGGATAAAAATCATTGGATACGAACGTTTCTTTGAACAACTAATCAGTAGGAATAAAATGAAAACATGACAATACAAAAAATTGAGAAGGATGAGAGGAAATAATTATTACAGTTGGTATCGTAGAATCAAAATAAACTTTGGCTACCACAAAACACAAAAGATAGTCTAGCACAAAACAAAACAAGGATATTTTTGTACTTAATAGGATGGCTTGTGTATTTTCAACTTTTTTTACAAATTAAGCTTTTGACTTGCGTAGGATATGACTAATAAAGGTGTTCGGGGTGAGCAGAAACAAATATGATAAATGATAAAACTGGATAAGATAAAACTGACTTGTATTTGAAGAATAAAAACTTGGTACAAAATTGAACTTAAGTTAAAATGAGTGAGTACGCGCGGCGCTCTTGATGGCTAAATGCGAACTGATTTTAGAGTGAAATATTAATTATTGGTAAATGAGGTCAAAGTGTAAAATGATGATTTTACTAAAATGTACGTTGCTTGCTCGTACATTTGCATTCGGATTTGACGAATTGCGAAATTGACAAATAAGCTTATGACTTGTCTAGGATATGACCAAACAAGCATTTGTTTACAACAATTTAGATATATTCTATGCTAGTATTGTATGTGTGAATGTGTGTGTCTTACTATTAATATCTATCTACTTATAATCTTACTTCTTACTAGTATTAACTATAAATAAATTTAATAAATTAATAAATTGTTTCCACAATCACACCAATTTTCTAGCCCCAAACTAAGCAAACCTTGTAGACTAGATAACGGATAAACATACTTAAATACTTTTATAAACATCCATGACTTAGGTACAAACGCTCGTGCTCATCACACAAACATTTGCCTCTTGCGGGATTCGAACTCACAACCGCTGGCTTTGTAGTCCGGAGCGCGAACCACTGCACCAGACGGTCGTCAAATCAATAGTTAAATAAAGTTAAATAATATCTATTAACCTTACTAATTTATAAATGCGAACGTTTGGATGATTTTTGTTACTTACTCACACCAGGCTGAACGAATCTAGATAGAATAGAATATGTTTATTGTACTTTCCATTATACAAATTTCCTCTTAAAATTAATAATCTTATACCATTAGAATAGAACTAATAGGCTTACACTTTACGAGGTATGCCTACGTTGAGGGCTGCACAAGTATGAACTGTGTCAAAGCTATCAGCGTCCTCCACCCTACACGGTACAACGGTTTGTTGCATTAGCAGCACTATGAAAATAGCAATAAAGTTAACATATATGACTAAATACTAAATGAAAGTTGTCATAGAAATAGAAATTAATCTGGAATGAAAGAGGTTCCCGAGGGGTGCAAGATAACTTTCATTGTAGATTGCGTTAGATGTCGCAGTTCAGTTGGGAAAAAAGAAATATTGTGATAAAAAAAAAACATTAGCTGTTGTCCGCGACTTAGTTCGCTAACTAAATAACTATAGTTTTGTGAACGCGAACGAAATCACTGGCTACAGTTAGTTATAAACTTTGAGTTGGATTCAAGTAAAGATGAATCGTATTTTGTAACAAAATAGTATCAATTAAGTCAAAACCAAAAATGAATAATTAAATTATTAATAAATTATTAAATTATACAATCCAAGTCGTTTTAGTACGTTTTATCATTTTAATTGCATCTACATATACAAGCTTATTAGTTACATAGTAGACTGTCATACAAATTTTGAAACTGACGTCATTCTTTTTCAATAAAATAAAAATAAATAAATATTCTTCTAACAATTTCAACAATTTTCTAGTTTTAAATATGCATATAGCTTGTACTATGAAGGCTAATAGATAGCGGATAACACACTTATAAGTATTTATAAACATTCATGACATAGGTACAAAATAATGCTCGTGCTCATCACGCAGATATTATTTTTATCACCAGCAGGATTTGAGCCTGCAACCATATTGCTTAAATAAGGCAAAGAAGCAGGCCACTTGAGCAACAAAGCAAGCAACAAAGCAAGCAAAACAAGGAGGCTTTTTGCGCATTGATATTTTATTTTCGTCTCTTTCTCTTCCAGCAACAGTTATTTACACAGGGTGTTTGGCAATGGGCTAGTTTCCTGAAAAAATCTAATTAGTCCCTCAGTTGGATTAACAGAAAATAATGGACTCGTATTTTTTCTTTTCTCAATCAAACAAAAATGATGAAGATATAGCCCTTTAAAGTTCCACGTAACGTCACGCCTTGCGACACTTTTTAGCAAGGCGTGACGTCACGTGCTCACATTGATGGGCTTTATCTTCGTCATTTTTTGTTTGATTGACAAAAGACAAAATATGGGTCCAATATTTATTGATAACCTAACTGACGGACTAAATAGAATAATCTTTTTTTGACCTAGGAAACTAGCCTATTGGTAGGTATAAAAAGCCGAAACTAATTTAAGTTAAGATATGTATAAAAAAACTAGTAGTCAGAAATTTGATATTATCATTTTCATCTAAAACTTAAATCTTAACATCTGATTTGTATGTTTTTTATAACGATGATATATTTCTGACTTCAACATATTATTTATATAAATATGTAAGTACACACCTTTTTCAGCTTGGTAGGTTCTTAAACCTAACACCCTTGAAATTTTCACAGATAATGTATTTCTGTTGCCTCCATAACAACAAATATTAAAAACAGAAGAAAATAAATATTTAAGTGGGGCTCTCATACAACAAACGTGATTTGTTTGCCGTCTTGCTCAATATTAATAACGGCAACAGATAGACGATTGAAATATTCACAGAATATTATAGATAATGGTACGGAACCCTGCGTGCGCGAGTCCATTTCGCTCTTGGCCGGTTTCTTTTTTGACAACGGAATGGTTAATTTCTTTCGGAGTTTACTAAATTATGGCACATTTAAATAAAAAATAGAGTGTTTTATAAATAGTTTTTGAACCGCATAAACTCGTTTCGTTGTAGAATTTAGAGATCTTAAAAAAGTCATTAAAATTAGCTGAAATTCAATAAGATTTGAAATAAGTTTTTAGCTGAATATTCGAGAAAATAGCTATCCGAGCAGACACAAGCCTTCTCAACGCTATCATAATTTCTGCGAGCAATGCAACTCCGCCCAGTTCAAGTAAACTTTTGTGCCGAATCGTGTAAAGAATTGCCTTGGCGATAACAAGGGTTGTACAGTCTTCCACAATAAATCAAAACAAACAAACCAATGACGACCTTATTTTTATTGGAAGTAGAACAATGTAGCTAGCTATTGCCAACTGTACGGTGGACAAAAATTACTTTATTCCCTTTGGTCCTAAGACAAACATCGCGAGGCTTGTACGCCTGGGGATGCGGACGGCCCGTGTACATCTAGGTAAGGTCAGAATAACGGCCGAAAATAAACAGATGAATAAATAAAAATGGCCACAGACATGACTAACGGTTGGGACTGTAATAAAGCATGATGTAGTATATTTTCGACCGAACATTTTACTATTTATAGTAGTTACTTACTTGTAGTAGGAGAGTTTCATTTCATTCATTCTTATTTTCATTAATTCCTCTATTTACTACGTAGTAGTTATAGGTACTTTTGTAGTGCTGATTCTTTGCTTTTTCTTTTTAATTCGATGGTAGTTCTGTTTTTTTTTTGTTGCCAGTATATCGCCACACGACCACGTGGTGGTGCCTAACATGTCATTCATGTGTGTGTAGCTGTCTGTAAACGCTGGACATGAAAGAAGGTGGCCCATAGTTATGTACCACAATTGCACCACCTAATTACTTAATCTTTACAGCTCTTCCACAAAAAAATATCTACAAATTAAATGGTTTTTGAATTATGATAAAAATTATTATAGTTAGGTAATTTTAGTAAACAAAGACAAAAAGACATACCGTTTTGAAAGCTTTGGTAAACATTATTACACACACACACACACACGCACACTATTATAAAAGGCTAGTTTCCTGGGTCAAAAACATATTATTTTATTTAGTCCGTCAGTTAGATCATCCAAAATTATTAGACCCATATTTTGTCTTTTTATCATTAAGAAACATTACGAAGATAAAGCGTATCAAAGTTTTCACGTGACGTCACGCCTTGCTAAAAAGTTTCGCAAGGCGTGACGATACGCGAAACTTTAACAGGCTATATCTTCATAATTTTTTGTTTGATTGAGAAAAGAAAAAAATCGTGTCCAATATTTTCTGTTAATCCAACTGACGGACTAATTGGATTTTTTTAAGAAACTAGCCTATTGCAGCTGAAAGCCAATAGTTTAGTTTGAAGTGTTTGTATTAATTTTATTTGTACGAGGAGTGGATTTTGTCAATAAATAAACAACGTTGAAGTCTAATAGAGGTCATAGTTAGGTTATATTGCACGACTCTATTTTTTGTACTCAAGGAATAACAAACTAACTGGCAAAAGTTTTACACTTCAAACTATTCGAGGCGAAGAAATATTTTAATTAAGACTGACCCTTATATGTACTAAACCCGATACCTCCCTTGTCTACCTAACGACATGTGTAGGTAAAAACGAAATAAAGATCTTACATAAGGAGGCATTGTCTCCTCACCGCGTAGTGCCTTTAACACAAAAGCCGTCAATCTTGAGCACAGAGCGGCCTTTCTCTCAAGTGTCTTGGCTGAACTTAAGCTAGAGAACTTATTCTTAAGACTTAAGTAGTATAAAACCAGCTGCTAGTTACACACATTCTTCTTTTTAGGGTTCCATAATGAAAAGTGCCAACATCGTTATCATCATTTCAGCCATAGGACGTCCACTGCTGAACATAGGCCTCCCCTAGTGATTTCCAGATTGGCAGGTTGGAAGCGGCCTGCATCCTTCTTCCTTCTTACAACCTAACAACCTTCCTACATCCTTTACCAGGTCGTCTGTCCACCTTGTGGGTGGACGACCTACGCTGCACTTGCCGGTACGTGGTTTCCATTCCAAAACCTCATTTGCCCCATCGGCCATCAGTATTGCGTACTGTGTGCCCCGCTCACTGCCACTTTAGCTTATTAATCCGTTGGATCAGCGACTTTTGTTCGTTTACGGATCTTCTCATGCTAACATGACTATATTTGTAAGCTGTCTCTAGGAACTGATTAGTTCCTAGACAGAGTAAACAAACGAACGAAAAGTCTTTATCAATGACCAAATAATGCCTTATTTTAGAACAAATTTAGGTTAAGCTATAGGTTATAGTAAGTTAATTTTTAAAGATAGACATGCTGTCACGGACTTTTTTTAGAACTTTAAAAGGGGAACATTTCCGTCAAACATGATTTTTGCCGTACTGTAGCCGTTTACGCAGCGCACGCAACGGAAGCTCTCAAAAGAAATATTATGTTCCCGTTTTTGCAAAATTTTTCATTGATGCTCCGCTCCTAGTGTGATGTGATATAATCTTTAACTTTCCAACACTAAAACAATTTTTAAATTCAAACTAGTAGTTCCTGAGATTAGTACCTTCAACCAAACAAACGAAAACACTCTTCAGCTATATAATGTTAGTATACATAGATATAGAGCCTCTTCCGAGCACAACTTACACACGTCCTAAAATATATCTTTGATCTACACCCGCTTTAGGAACTTAATGTTAGTGATGACAAGTAGCGAAGCAAGTTACCACTGTCAGCCCTTGTTACATTTCAAACGTTTGTGTGAAGCTGAATACTGCTATGACGGATCATTTACGAGTACACGTGGCTATTTGGCAAGCCATTGTAACGAGCCAAGCAATTATTGGTGTTGTTTAAATAAAGAAAATCTATAACAATGCACAGAAATTTTTAATAATAACTTTACCTGTCGATGGCTTGGATTAGAAGAATGGCTAATCAAATGGCCCCTTGTAAGTGGTCCATAAAACGCTAATAATAATGTTAACCGTGCGACTGTCTTACCAAAATCTTTCAACTTCTTCTAATATAATGGCTAATCTGTGTTGCCACGTTCGCACACAATGTCAATCGTATATTTATTTACACAGTGTATAGGATAAGTAAAATTCTTTAGGCAATACTTATTTATACTTAGTTTTCCTTAAAACAAAGAAAATAAGACACAGTTAATATAATTTGTTGTAACGTTTCATGTAAGGGTATATTTAACATGAGATGAGATGGGTCTAAAGTAGGTGACAAAATACGAGCAATTTTTTTTTCGAGAAAAAATAATCTGTTTTTTTTTTTGTCAGGAGTTGGACATTTTTCGGTTAAATTAGTCCTTAAAATACCTACAACGCATTTTTTGTGTACATTTTTGTAGAACATACATACAAAGTACAAAATGGTGCTACTTTCGCCTGAACAAATAACTTGTGGTCCTAGATAAGTTGTTTGGTGTCCACATCAATTCACGGGCCCACACTTTTACACGGGATTCTGAATTTGCATATTTTTTCAACGTTTGCTTTCCGGATTTGACGAGAAGTTTAAGGTAGACCTTTTTATAAAATGCCTGTATAAATATAAACGCATTTTCAAAAGGGATTCAGAACGGGCTTTAGTAAAAAAAATCTTTTCATGTAATAAATAATTAAATTCTGTTTATTATTTTGTTTTCTTTCCATAATATTGCGTGAAAGTACAGTTACAGAATTTGAACCTTGTAAACTAGGAAAAATATTAAAACATCTAACATAAAAAAACTACATCTTCAATTTCCTCCCCATTCCACTAATTACTATACGCAGTCGTTTACTGTCCAGTCCATTCGCCTTTGGAATTCCTTACCATTAACAATCAGAAAATCCGAATCGATTGCTTTTTTAAAAATCGGCTTAAAGCACACTTTCTCTCTTTATGACACAAACTGTCTTTATATCTTAAAATATTACTGGTCACTGTTGGTCTCGACATCTCCTCGCATAGATCAAGTAGTATTAAGTATGTTTTGTGTATGTATGTATAATTATTGTTATGTATTTATTTTATTTATTTATTACTGTATGTATACGTCTATGCCATAAATTTTTGCAATCCTATTTGTATCAGGTAAGAATTTTAAGAACTCTGCAATACCTTCCCCTTTCTCTAATGGTTGTCCTAATTAGCGATAAGACCGCCTAAATTGTACATCTTTCTGTAAAAATCCTGTGTATTTTACTTGTATGGTGTGCAATAAAGAGTATCTATCTTTTTATCTATGTACTTATCACACAAACGTAAATTCAAATTCAAATTCAATGTATTTATTGCACACAATGTGTAGTTAAAATATAAGTATATAGAATATAAAAAGTCCCTTAACATGTTACCCTGGCAGGGCATAAGCATAAACATGGTAAACATGGTCCGTTTAAATTGCAGATTCAACTCTCGTGCAATACGTTTAGTTCAATTATGGAATTAATTACCGTGTAATTTTCAGTGATAATCAGAACAATACGTGGGCGGACACCACAATTGTCTGATTGTTTGTTCTGACATAGGTAGTCTGTCTGTTCAAACGACATGCTCTATTATCCAAGAGTTCTAGTTTTACTATGAAATATTTGCAGGTACTGGAACTGTTTGGTTTAGATTGGTAGGTGTTTTAGTTTATCATGGGTAGTATTTTAGGGCAAGTAGTTTGGTTTAAAAGGACTGTCTTAAGTTTTCGGTTCTAGCACGCGGGTCGGTCTGTCGCCGTTAAATAAATTATATTGCTTTTGACGGATTTATTCCCTTATTATCAGTGATTAGTGATAAAGAATGCTACGAAGGTTAACTATAGATTATATTTGTATGTTTAGTGTGTAAAAGAACAATTATCATCAAGAGGATACAGTGCACGGGGCTCGAGGCTTCAATACCACCAAAGGAAGGTACTGCAGTGTATTATATTTATGTCTTTTTAGTTTATTAGGTAGCTCCGCATACCGCGGACAGGGCCTAATTAGGATAAATGAAGTTTGAAATACCTTGTATTTCAAACTTCAATGACCATCAAAAAAAAATTAAGTACATCACTCTTGAGCCAACTAAGTGCGATTTGGTCAAATTGAAAAAAATTACTATGATAATACTGAAATCAATCAAAGCTGAATAGTTATAGCAATAACTTCATCTGTGATTAAACTAAACATGTAGGTGCGTTTGTTAATTCTAACAAGTATAATTGTTGCATCTATCATTGGCCTTGAGCGAAACAAACCCTAACATAAGTATTGTAAAATTGCTTACTAGGGTTGTTTCTACAATAGATAATGTTGTATTTATTATGGTAATAAAATGCTTTTTATTGTTTTATTTATAACTAATAAACTGTACATTCTTCTAAAAACGACCTAAATTAATGGAAGAGTGCTGCTCCCTGATACAGGCTCAATAGCTTAAAAGGGGGCTACAGTCACTAATATAATGTACCCATTATTATGAAATAAATATTATTTATTATTATTTATTATCGTTGGTTACTTTTTTGCGTGATTCAATCAATTTTAATAGTAGGCAAATACAAATAAGTATAATGTATCAATTTATTAATAAGTTAATATTGACTAAGGTCTTTGTTAGACCATAGATAAATTAGTTAGTATAATCATTGATCCTGTTAGTATGAATAAGATTGTTGTTATCTTAGTCATATAAAAAAGTAAAAGCGATCGAATCCATCTTACTTGATGTATCTAACGTCTTGACAGGGTCGTATAAACTCCAACTGACAAATTGTCACATCAGTCACAATCTTTTTAGGAGCAACACTTTTTTTTGAAGATATATATCCAAAAATTGTGTCAGGCTAAAGTCAAGAGATACAGCGTTCACGAGTATTAAATTTTAAGGGGGATCGTTTAAGATAGACCGCCCCATACAAAAGATACCCATCATCATAATCGTCATCATTTCAGCCATAGTACGTCTATTGTTGAACATAGGCCTCCCCCACTGACTTCCAGATTAGCCGGTTGGAAGCGGCCCGCATCCAGCGGCTTCCTGCACCATTAACCAGGTCGTCTGTCCACCTTGTAGGTGGACATCCTACGCTACGCTTGCCGGTACGTGGCCTCCATTCCAGAACCTTTCTGCCCCATCGGGTGTCAGTTCTACGTGCCATGTGCCCCGCCCACTGCCTCTTCAGCTTGCTAATCCGTTAGGCTATGTTTATAACCCCATAAAGGAAGATAATCAATAATAGATCCCGAAGAACTAAGAACCTCCTCCTTTTTTGAAGTCGTTTAAAAATAGGACCTTCTGGAAAGTGTCTGCGTGGGCGATATAACGTCGGTATTTATCAACACTGTCAAGAACTCGCTTAAAGCAACTGTCAAAGTACATTAATCTAAAACTAAAGTTTACTGCGTAGTCGACATTAATAATTCAAACAACGTCATCCACCCCTATTGTTTGATTGTCCATGTTCAGACTCCATACGAGAATTAATTATTCAAGAGTCTCAGCTGCCTGTGCCCAAGTATTTGCTCAGAACGCGAGATCTTGAATAATTCGTATCGTACACGTTTGTTACAATGATAAATATATGTTTTTTATACCGGCCAAGTGCGAGTCACACTCGCGCCCCAAGAGTCCCGTACCAACTTATATGTATGTAAGTAATCCATAGCGGAAGTCGAGTCTTAAAGACTTTTACGGCTATTTCCAAGTTTGATGAAAACTGTGATGTTTGATAAAAGAAAAAGAAAAAAAAGACATTGCTTCATGCCTAATTTCAAAAGTAAAAGAAGGTTTTGAGACCCATGCGACATAAACAGCCGTATTTTTTGATTGCGATGACTAATAAGTTTTTTTTTTACAGATTTGATTATGGGATATTACTAGTGATCGGAGTAGGTAGATTGATTTGATGTACTTTGGTAGTGCGAGCATAATATGGATGTGCCTTTTTTTTAAAAATTGATACCAAGAAATTCCGGAATCCGGATTTTTTTATTTTATTTATTTATTTATTTGGAAACTCAACAGCTTGCGTTACAATAAAACGATTACATTTGGTCTAAATAATAGCTCTAGCCAATTAAAGAGTTCCACCGCTTTTGATTTGTAACGTAGGATTGTTTGAGATCATTGACTCCAAATCAATCTGCCTACTCCGATCACTGGATATTAGATTTCTTATTATAGAATTAATTCTTATAGTCGTCAATAAGAAGTCAATAATTTTGTGTTAGTATATTTAATGTTCTATAAAAATAAAAGCAGTCGTGCAGACGACAATTATTTATCATAGGTACCTAAAAATTTATGTCAATTTAGTAGGGTTCTCAGCAAAATGCTATTTTTTTCTTCTATATCAACTTTTATTTATGTATTCGAAATCTAATGTTAAAAAGTACTTCCATAAAAACAAACAGGCTTATAAAAGAAAAACCCTTATCTAAAAATAAATATCATCATTCAAAGCAAACACAACGTAATCTGACATCATACGAGTATTTACATGAAAAAACCAAGAATATTATTACGCGAGTACAAAGTTGTGTCGTTACTTTTTTCGTACAATCTTCGGCAGATGAACCTGCCCAAAAGTTACAAATTTATTACATTTGATTTTCAACGTAATATCCAACACATAGAGTTCAATTTCTAGAAAATGTAACGATCTTTGGCAGGTTGATGAGCGGTGGACTGTATATACAAGTCTTCGTAATGCGTCTTCCTTCGGGAGACAAATTATCCTTCTACGTCCTGAATAAGCGAGGTGAAACGACTTTTGGGTGGGTTGAATTTTTTAAATATGCATTATTTTGTTTAGCAAGTAATGGCATTGGTGAATGATTTTTTTGTAATCAAATAAGAAATTCGCATTTCCCATGAAAGTTAAAATTACTCTAACTCTGCTACATTTTTTAATGGTCATCTTTTATCAATTATTAGGGCATCGACAACATAGGTAATTATAGTATGCGCTATAATATTAGCCACTTATATTATATGTTACCACAAAGAGTAACAGTTATGTTAAAACGTACATTAAACTAACAAAGGGAGCATTATTTTAACAATTCAGACGACCGTCTGGTGTAGTGGTTCGCGCTCCGGACTACAAAGCCAGCCGCTGCGGGTTCGAATCCCGCAAGGGGCAAATGTTTGAGTGATGAGCACGAGCGTTTGTACCTAAGTCATGGATGTTTATAAAAGTATTTAAGTATGTTTATCCGTTATCTAGTCGCCATAGTACAAGCTTTGCTTAGTTTGGGGCTAGATAATTGGTGTGATTGTGGGAACAATTTATTTATTTATTTATTTAATTAAACGAAATCTCTACAAAATAATGAACATAACCAATTACCAAAATAATTGTAATTTCAAATGTACCTACTGTCTACTATCTACCTACTATTAAATTAAATTTGCGTGTCTGAAAAGATTAATTGTGAGATACGATATGTGTAACTCCATCTTATGCTACCACTTTTATAGCAAATAAATTATATTCTATTCTATTCTATTCATTTTTAACTAAGCTGCATTGATTGACGTTGTTTGCAAATTATAAGTGATTCAGAAGTATTATAAATACGAAGTAACCATACCAATATGTTTACCCTGGGTGTACCTGGGCCAATACAATTTTTACTTATATTGTATATGGCTGTTCTCTTTGTGTGTTGTGCAACAAATACTGTATATATAAATGTTATATAGAAGTAAATATTCATTTAACTTTATTCTACCTTTAAAATATAAAGAACCAAAATAGCTGTGAGCGAGTTAACTCTAAAACACTCAGAAAATCCAGTAGAAAATACCCCATAATCGCAGCAGATTATCAAAGTGCTTGAATAAATGCGCCATTTCTGAGATTTGAAGCAATTTAACCCTCGAATCACCCGCTGGAACTGCCATACCTACAACGTCCTAGCATTACTGACATAATGAGGCACAGGTTGTCTCAATAGGGGTGACGATTTAACTTTTTTTCTTAATCTATCAGATCTATACTATCAAAAAGTATTGGACTCGATTTTTTTCTTTTTTCACATAAACAAAATAGTACAGCGATATATTGATTTGATATATCGCATGCCGTTACGCCTGGGTATAATTTTTACTTAGAAGTGACGTCATGAGCCCGGTCTCCCGAATTTTGACGCTCTTTGTATTTTTTTGGTTAAATTGACAAAAGAAAAAAATCTAACTGACAGGTTATATAGAAATTCATTTTTTTTACCTAGTCGCCATCCCTATTGTCGCGTCTTTTAACAAAATAGAAAGTCATAGAGACACACTCTTCTTTTTAAATTGCGAAAAAAAGTCGTGCAATTATCTTGATATCTTTTCTTAACTGTAGACTGGTGTAAAACAATAATAAATATGAAATATTATTCAAATTAAGGTTTACTTACAAGATATTCATTTTAAATCCAGATTTGATAACGAAGAGCCGAGAGAGAGAAGAAGAGAGAGAGAAAAGTTGCTTCTTAGTAAAACAAATTAAATCATTAAATTTATTTTCAATTAAGTACAACGTACTTAAATAAACTACGCCAAAGACTAACTAAGGACAATACATTTGACACAAATGTTTGATCATTACCAGATAATGTCATCATCATCATCATTTCAGCCATAGGACGTCCACTGCTGAACATAGGCCTCCCCCAGTGACTTCCAGATTGGCCGGTTGAAAGCGGCTCGCATCCAGCGGCTTCCTGCAACCTTTACCAGGTCGTCTGTCCACCTTGTAGGTGGACGTCCTACGCTGCGCTTGCCGGTACGTGGCCTCCATTCCAGAACCTTTCTGCCCCATCGGCCATCGGCATGCATCGGCATCGGCATCGTCCAAAATACCTCAGTGCCTAAAGACGAAAGTCTACAACCAGTGTGTGTTACCAGTGATGACATATGGAACTGAAACGTGGCCTCTCACTATGGGCCTCATAAGAAAGCTCAAGGTTGCACAGCGTGCTATGGAAAGGGCTATGCTCAGCGTTTCTTTGCAAGATCGAATCAGGAATGAGGAGATTCGTAAACGAACAAAAGTTGCTGACATAGCCCAACGGATAAGCAAGCTGAAGTGGCAGTGGGCGGGGCACATAGCACGTAGAACTGACGGCCGATGGGACCAGATAATGTAAAAAAAAATAATTGGAATTTGAACCTGATAGATTTAAATAACATAACACATACACAAATATTAACGAATAGCTTACATATTATTTTTGTCTCATTTTAAGTAAAAAAAAAATATATATTTTTAAAAATAAAGAAAGTTCTTTTAATATAACCTAAGACTCCAAATGATGTTACGATCCAGGATTCAACAAAAAAATTAAAAAGATGTGCAACTAATTCAGTTACCTACTAGTAATAACCTAAAGGCGCAAAGTCTAAAAACTTTATTTCTACGCCTGTGTGTACAGTTAATGTCGAGTACAGGATCATGCAAAGTTTTTAAAACATCTTACTCAACCTCCTTCAAAGGTAGGACCTTTATCATACAGCCAATTTATTCCTGTAATACATTTTAAACAGGAAATTTGCATGTGGGTTTTCTTGGATACACTCCTATCCCTTTGGGTCTCGGAAAACGTCTTTTGAAATCCATTTGTTCACAATATATTTTAGACCTATGTATATTTTTATGCAAGATTTTCACGAGCGAGAGGAAGGCGAATACCGCCGGGCTTATCCCATGGGTGTGTAGAAAAAGCGGCTAGGGAATGCTAGAAAAATGTTTAGCGTCCCGTTAGCTGTTGGGAAAATATATAATGAAGTCCTATTTTAAACTTCCTTTTAGGATATGATTATTAAATACAACAATATTAACTATTTCAAGTTCTTCATAAATCTCCTAACAGCATTATCATCATCTATACGGTCAATCCTGGTTGCGTCCAAAGCTATCGCTTTGGAGCCCGCTTTCCTTGATTTACTCCTCCACTTCGCACGGTCATGAGCGTCTCTAGTTGTGAGATCATTGGTACGCATGTCAGCCCTCACAACGGCAAGCCAGCATTTCTTGGGTCTACCCCTTTTGCCAGGACCTGGCGGTGGTGGCATGGCCAGACATTTGTTTCCTACGTAGCTTGCCGGTTTCCGCAAAACATGGCCGTACCAGCGTAGGCGACTCTCCTGCAGTTTGTCCGCAATATCACGGACACTAAGGCTACCGTGGATGCGTGAGTTCCTCACGCGGTCCTGACTCCGCACATCCACCGCAGCATGTTCATCTCCATGACACGCTGCTCCTGCTTGTTTCGCTTAAGTAGCTAGTAATCTCATAACAAGAGATTGGCTATTTAATTAGTATGCAAGCGATTTTTTGCGATTACACGGGTACTAGTAAAACACAAAATTAATATTAACACAAATAACATGCAGCATCCACTGCTGAACAATGGAAGTCATTGGAGGTGGCCCATGTTCAGCAGTGGACGTCCTGTGGCTGAAATGATGATGATGATGATGATGTGTTGTTTTATTTTATTTGTATACAATATTTCATAGATTTAGTATACATTCAGTTTAATTTAATTCCTATTTAAAATTTAACTTGAGATAAATTTTATTATACGAAATGTTTTTTATACTTAATTATTTATCTGTTAAAGAAAATAACTATGTAATTCTAACAAAATGTTTTAATAATAGTAACATACATTCATTGATGCGGAACCCAACATTTTCCAGTTACTCTTACTTACTTTACAATTTGAAATTTTAATCAGCCTCGCAACTCATTACCCCTTTTGTTGTCAGATGGAAATGGTTGGTGTTTGTACAACGCGTGTGCCCCCCCCCCCCCCCCCCCCCCCCTCTGGGCGGCGATGTGGCGTGTTTGCTGAGCAATATATCAAAACGGATATTTTAGGATGATTAAAAATGAGATCTCATTAACCCCACTTTAATTTTGCCAGACAAAAGCGACGTGTCTACTCAAGGGCAATTAAACAATTTGGATTTCGAGAAGTGACTTTTTATGGTGTCATACCCTCATACCCTTGGGTAAGTCACATCTTGTTAGTTAGCTGTTTGTATGTCTATCCGTACTACCTATAAATATATCTCCCGTTTTTTGTTTAAAACATGTAACGGTAATGTAGTGAGAAAAAAGGGTTATTATAAATTATTTTATTATAAAAAATAAAAAAACTGTTCATTATATTTAAAAGAAATTTATTTTACAAGATGAAAGCAAACAATCTTAGAATTAAAAATTATGTAGCCTCTATTGAAGAGTACATTTCTGATTGCATAATCTATTTCTTAATTAATTGTTTTACAATGACATAATTGGCCTCGCAACCCATCTTTAATGTAGGTATTTATCTTTTATAAAGTATTTATAATAAATATATATTTTAATATTTTTAATTAGTTAGGGTTTTTTATTTTAAAATTTTTCTACAGTGGATTTTGGTAAATTATTTGTAATATTCGAGGAAGGTTGCACAGTCAACGTCTTCTACCGTATTCATTGTTTGATCTAGGTATCTCAAACGTAGGAAGATAGTGGGAGTGCTAACTCCACAATACCAATCTTTTTTATTCTTATGTTGGACAACATCACATACATTGCTCTGATTCTAAGATAAGTAGCTAAAGCACTTGTGTTATGGAAATCAGCCCATCAAAACACGATATGATATAGCGATATATCGACATCTTTTTTCTACTGTTCTTATTTTATAGTTAAAAATATGTTAGATATAGCCGCCATATTGATTATTTTTTTCATTCACATGTTATGATCGTTCGATAAAAATAAACATGGCCGCGTTAACTATCATATTTAAGTTGCTGTAATGTAAGTTGGTATCGAGAAATCGCAATATCATACCATGTTTTGTTGGTCATGCCAGTGGGGCAGAAATAACGACTGTACTACAACAGCAAGACCCGAGACAACATCAATTGTTTTTTTACATTGACCAAACCGAAAATCGAACCCGGGACCTCAAGGATGGCGACGCCAAGTCCGGCGTACTCGTCTCTCGGCTACGGAGGGGCATATATCTGCTGTACACCAATTTCATCTTCTATTTTTACCCCAGTAGGGTTAAACTTTTTGTTTTTTATACACAACTACCCGTAAGATAAAATCCATTTAATAAAAAAATGCACTAGGAAAAAATAGCGCGTAATAGAAACACAAAAAAACACAGTCGAATAAAACTTCTTTTTTTAGTCTGTTAAAAATACAAATATCACATAGTATTTTTAAAAACTGACCCTTATTTACTGGGTTGAGTAGTAGATAAATGTTTATATAGTTATCTATTTTTTTAGCTTTACAATTTCTGATGCGAAAACTTTTGTTGTCTGAAATCATTCTCACTCCTCGTTACCCCTTTGTTTTAGTCTGATCAAAATGGCTGGTGTTTGTACAACGTGTTTGCGTATCCGGGTAGCAACGTGACGTATTTTCCAAACAATATATCAAATAAGGCTTCTAAAAAGAGTTTAGATTAGATAAAATAGGAGGTGGTCTTTTTTTATAAATATTGGACAACATCACATACAATGCTCTGATCCTAAGGTAAGCAGTTGTGTTATAGAAATCAGAAACAACGACGGTACCACAACACCCAGACCCGAGACAACATAGAAAATATCATTTCAACGTTAAGCCGATCGAGAATAACTGTATAAAATAAAATATATCATTGATGAATCATTTTAATAAAGGTACTTTCTAATTTATTTGGCTTATTTTATAAGAAACTAAACAAGTTAAATTAAATTATTACGTTTAATTAATCAAGTCTAAACTTATGTATGATGGTTAAATGCAATTTTATCTTATTCTTCTTCTAATTTCATTCATTCTAATTTATCTCTAATTGGAAAATAGATTTTCTGTATTTCATAAAATGAAACTACTTTTTAAAAGTCATCTATAAACTTTTTTGTGTATTCGCTGTTACATATTCCGTTTGCAATTTTGTGCGTGTCACTGTAATGGATAGCGTCGTCTTAGTTGGCAAACATGGCTCGTTTGTATCAGCACTTTTGTGGAATTGTTTATTTCTACTTTTATTTGTGGCAAAAGTTGCACGTAAAAATAATGCACCATCATCAACATTACGTTACCTACTTACGATACGATAAAAACTTAAGAAACAAAAGAACAATGATTAAGATTATTATACCTAGGCGTATCATAAAGCGCCATCTCGCAAAAAAATTGAGGTACTAGTTGATAACTATCCGACGGCAACAATACAAGTACCAAAAAAAAAAGAGATGGCGGTATATGACATTGTTAGCATGAGAGCAGATAGAAGGATCCATAAAAAGTTAAAAAACGTTTTTTTTTTAACTGTGTTTTTACAAAATAGGAAACTATACAGCAATGTTGCTTTGTGCAGTAGCCAAATTTAAGGAAGAAAATTTGTTCACCGATACAATTTTTTTTTTTTATGGGTTCAAATCGAAATCGCAAATTCATAATTTGTTGCTCAAACTAACGGTCTAGTAATGGTAGTTTCCTTGTTTCCGTTAGACTTTACAAAACATTTAGTAAGTAAGTATTTATTTATTTGGCATCATACATTTTACAGGTCGTAAGTACAAATAAGGGTCAGTGACAAAAAGGTCTCCTGCTCAGCATTAGTACCACGAGTACTGGCATAGACCATGACCCTGATTTTCTGCGGGAGCCTAGGCATAAAGCTATTTCCGCCATACAATTAGGGAAGTATGAACGTAGATTTTGAAAACCAACGAAAACAATCCAATTCGATTATAACTCCGTACCGTGTGGGGACGGCCGTAAAGAATACATTTCCCCACCGCCAACAGGAGGCGCGTCATAAGAGCCAACTAATTTCTGTAGCACAAGACCGGCAGCAGCGTCTTTGTGTGAAATGTTATAAAAAACTGCGCTCGCCAACCCGTCTGTCAAGCGTGGCGAGTATTGGCAATCCCCCCCGATGATAAGTCATTGGAGGAGGCCTTTGTTCAGCTGTGGACGTCCTATGGCTGAAATGATGATCACGTGATGATGATGACGTCACTATACTAAGTTCAATACCTAAGTAGTTAGCGCAGGACTATGGCAGAATATAGGCACAAAAGATACTGGGCTATAGGTTTGGGCATTAGTGGACTGAGTAACTGACTATGTAAAGAATATGGCCCCTGCTTGACCTATGTAAGTAATATACGGATACGAACAACGTACACGGATACAAATTATATATACTACTAGGCAGACCTGCCCCCTAGGATGACCACCAAAGCACGATATGATATGATATGATGTAGCGATATATCGACACCATCTGTATAAATATGATAGATATAGCCGCCATTTTGATTTTTTATTGAAACAGCGATCATAATATGTGACTTTACGGGCACGGCGATTCAACATGGCGGCTATATCTATCATTTTTTTGGTGTCGATATATCGCTATATCATATCGTGTTTTGGTACTCATGCTCTATATTAGAATTCATCGCCATTTTGAGGTAATATTGAAATTAAACTAACGTAGTAGGTAATTACTGAATTAACCTCTCCGGTTTTTACAGTAAGCTGTTTTATCATTCATTTCGTATTTTCAACCGACTTCAAAAAGGAGGAGGTTCTCAATTCGTCGGTATCTTTTTTTTTTTTTTTTTTTTTTATGTATGTTCAGCGATCATTCGTTACTGCGTTGACCGATTTCGATAATTATTTTTTTGTTTGAAAGGTAATACTTTCAGAATGGTCCCATATAAATTTGGTTAAATTCTGATGATGGAATCTATAAGAAAATCATCAAACATTGCATGACCTCCGTACTACGCCAACAAATTTTAGTATCTATCTTACCTATATCTCTGCCAAATGTAGACCGATTTTGATGATTCTTTTTTTAATGAATAGCTTATACTTCAAAGATAATATAATAAAACATTTTTGGAAAAAAAATCACCCCTAAGGGTGGAAAAATAGGAAATGAAATCGGTATTCAGCAGTTAAATTATGTTTGCACTCGTAAGATTTGTTTTGATTAGGATTTATCACTAAAATGGATGAAATAAGTTAATTTTATAAAAAAAAAAAAACCGACTTCAAAAAACTAAAACGCTAAAAATAATCTTAACACTTAAGTACCTAATCAGTTACTTTTGGAGTCGGTGCCAGTTAATGAGAGACTAATGTTTTCGTTTGCACCGACTCCAAAAGTAACTGATTAGGTACTTAAGTGTTAAGATTATTTTTAGCGTTTTAGTTTTTTGAAGTCGGTTTTTTTTTTTTTATAATATAGATTTACCTTCCGGGGAAAATAAAAATTTATTTTTGCACAAAATGTGAAATAAAACGTAATCTTGTTACTAAAAACTTTTAAATAACATCCAATTTCATTTAAATTGTACGAATTCACACCTTTCTCGGCGGGATAAGGAAAACAACGCGAAGATATACCTGCACATTTAGCTTAGATGTGTAGCCATAGTACAAAATGGTATCATGGGTAATGTAAATAAATAACTGCATGTTGTAGTTTCGTTTGTTCATGAAATGTTGTTAGGAATAAAATCCAAAACGAATAAAATTAATGGACATAGTCCTAAAACGTAGCAAGCTAAGTCTTAGAACCGATAAAAGGTGTCTCTTTGGTCCCGAGGCTTTCACACAACAGTGGACTGCAATAGGCCGGTATGATGATGATGATGATAATGATGATGATGATGATGATGATGATGATGATGGTGATGATGATAATGTTGTAGTAACAATTTTACCCTATTATAGTTAGAAACAACATAATCATGGATGAGGGAAGATTCTTCGAAAAACTAGTTATTTCTCATTATCGTTCATCGGAAAAAGTATTATGGTTTTAAAAATAAAACTACTTTAACATTTACCTGCCCCCCTAGCATGACCACTTAAACACGATATGATATGATATGATTTAGTGATTGATCGACACTAACTGTAAAAATATGATAGATATAGCCGCCATTTTTAATTTTTATCGAAACAGTGATCATAATATGTGAGGTCACCAACACGGCGAATCAACATGGCGGCTATATCTGTAGCGACATCTATCTCGCCACATACGAACTAAACTGACGTATCCTACATCGCGATATTAAAGTTATCGGAGCGATTGAAACATATATACAAGAACCCGACAACAACCGTCGGGCAGTAGCCCACCAGACACAACACCTGTCTGGTCGGAGGATCCTCCCTTTTCAATGGTGGATGAGGAACTCAACACCCTGTTCCTTTCACCACCCCCAAACTGGTGACCCTGAGCATGAACGTCAGCGCAGCCTTCGCAAAGCTACGTCATCATGACGTCATCATCACTTCCTCAAGCTTTCGAGCAGCGAGTCCTACAGCCAGCCAGCATCCACGGCTACTTCGGGTATCCTGACCACCAGCATGCAGCGGACGCGCATTCCTGGTCATCACCCACAGCCTTCTCAGCGACCTTGGCACAGCACACTGCACTTCGGCCGGTCAGCAAGCAGAGACGCACTTCTCTCCTGGTCGACGCAGCAGCCAGCCACTACGCAACACTGCACCACTCCGACTCACTGGAGCACTTGCAGCATCACCCCGACTCACTGGGGCATCACCGCGGACAGTTCCGACTCACCGTGAACTATGCGGCATCTAGTTCCGACTCACTGGAACATTCCACTGGCCCGGCAAAGCATCACGATGGATGACTCAACCTGCTATCGACCTCCGGTCTCGGAGGGGAGTGATGTAGCGACATCTATCTCGCCAAATACGAACTAAACTGACGTATCCTACATCGCGATATTAAAGTTATCGGAGCGATTGAAACATATATACAAGAACCCGACAACAACCGTCGGGCAGTAGCCCACCAGACACAACACCTGTCTGGTCGGAGGATCCTCCCTTTTCAATGGTGGATGAGGAACTCAACACCCTGTTCCTCTCTCACCCCCAAATATCTATCATGTTTTTACAGTTGGTATCGATATATCGCTATATCATATCATGTTTTGTGGCTCATGCTAGGGATGCTGGCATATTTTTTTATAACTTCATAGCATAATCTCAATTTCATGAGTAAAATAAAATAACTTTTTTACTAAAAAGACTGCTAATTCTACGAGTTATAAAATGCTGGACAACTCGCTCTCAAGTCCGAACTCAGTAACGTTAGGAGAAAATTATTTTACGTAAAAACTTTTTTACATAAACGATTTAGCGTCGCCACCCTAACCTTAGTAAGAGGTACATGACTGAAACTTTGGCTCTCCGTGTGAATAGCCCATAATTCTGTAAAACTTCTATCAATCTTGGGAACGCTTTCCCTGGGGTTCAACTAAGTTAATAATAAACCTATTCAAGAAGATTGGTCATATTGACTAGGACACAAGTTTGTATTATACCAACTACAAAATAGGGAATATGCATGAAAAAAAATGTTTTTACTATATTTATAAGAAAATACATGAAATTATATTGCTCATAGTGAAAACAAAATTGATTTTAGGTAAAAAATAACCCCAATAATAGTAATTAGAAATTAGGGTATACCTATCTCTTTCTAAAACAACTTTTACTATGAAAAATGTATGGCCGACGTGTAATATGACGTCACGGTACATATCGGATCTCCTTGTCTAACACGCGACTTTAATGGGCTGTAAGTCAGGTATTTATCAATTTTTTTTTAAAGTTCTAAAATTTTTATTAATTATAATTAAGTATTATTTATTTTCGGACTAAATAAAAAACATGCATATTCCCCATTGTGCTATGGCGATCGCCTTAAGAACGCTGTTCTTATGTTAAATCGTATTATTATACTAAATATTTGAAAATAGAAAGTTGTTAAAAAACTAATTATGTACAATCGAAAAAATAATTTTATGCCTGTACAAACATGTTTAACAGGCGGGAAGCAAGTGATTGTAATATCTAAAAAAATACTGTAAAAAAAATTACTTAAATACTGACAGCTCACGTTTTAAAGTCTTTTTTTTAACGTGTAGTAAGGACGATAAAGAATATAATATAAAACCTTTAAATCTATTCAGCTTTCAGATTTAGATTTAGCATATTGAAATTATGTTACAGTACCGAGAAATAACTTCAAGTAAGTAATTAATCTTTACTAAAGTAATTAGCAAAACAAAAGTTAAATGAATTTATCTTCATTACTTACTAATTATTCTTATATAAGTTCAGTACTTCTCTATTGTGTTTGTTACCTAATTGTACTCGTAACTTATAAATTATATATTTTGTTAAGCTTATACTTAGAATTCTGGTCTGGGCAATTAGTCAATGGATAAGGTAGCTGCCAGCTTTTGGGTCACCACTGTTGTCGACCAATCTTTTGGCAATTACTTTATATAGGTAAGTGATAATGTACTTAAGGCCGGAACCCGTTCCTGTACAATTGGGTTAACCCGTATTTAACGTTTAAAGTTGGGTCTCTAGAATCGTTAAAATTAAATCGATTAAACCATATAAACGGATTACTTATGCCGTCCTTGATTTTTTAAATGAAATGTTACGATGCTTTTTACCTAAAATAAGATGAGATAATCATTTATTGCCAATACTTTGTTACATTTTTGTTACATGGATATTAAATAAAGAACTAACAGTTAAACCTAAAAAAATATTGGATCACGATTGAATTCGGGGTTATAAAAAGGCCTGTATATTGGTACTTTGGTAGCCTTTCACATTATCACCTGAAGACTTCATCCGAAACTCGGATCAAATCTTGCAACGAAAAAAGACCTTCCCTAGTCTACCGCTTATGTTTATGCCAAATGCCAATTTATTGTTAACCCCAAAATACCAGCGCGGTCACGGAATCTAAAATGATTTTATCGCCCCGGGAGCCTCGAATTAATTCGTTGAGAGAATAATTGATGTTAATTAACAAAATTAAGGCAACGCGAACACCCTGTATAATCGGATCCTTTCAACCCTTGGGAACTTTGGCATTACATTGTTATGCTTTTGCATAGCTATTTGAATTATTTTGAAAGAATGTAGGTTCATTCTTTCAAAATAATTCAAATAGCTATGCAAAAGCGTATTAATTTTTTGTTTAAGTACCCATAGCGCTTTTATGTAACCTAGTAAACACACTTAAACACTCGTACATGTATTTAAGATTTTAAAAGTAAAGTATTATAATATTATTTTTACACCAAATAAATAAAATAAAAAACATTTATTTTCAACCGACTTCAAAAAAGGAGGAGGTTCTCAATTCGACTGTTTTTTTTTTTTTTGTATGTATGTTACGCGATTACTCCGCCAATTATGAATCGATTTTGATGATTCTTTTTTTGTTTGGTAGATCATACTTCAGAGGTGGTCCCATATAAATTTTATAGAAATTGATTTAGAACTTTTTGAGAAAATCAACAAATACATACCCAGATAATATTTTGGTTGTGGTTCTTGTTACCTATCTTCGACAATTATGGGCCGATTTTGATGATTTTTGTTTTATTGAATAAGTTATACTTCAAAATTGCTATGATAAAAGTTTGCAAAATAAAAATCACCCCTAAGGGTAGGAAAATAGGGGATGAAATCAGCAGTTAGATTAGGATTTATCACTAAAAATAGATGAAATAAGTAAATTTTATTTAAAAAAATAAAACCGGCTTCAAAACACTAAAATGCTAAAAATAATCCTAGGATTATTTTTAGCATTTTAGTGTTTAAGTAAGTGCTAGCACTTAAGTACCTAATCAGTTACTTTTGGAGTCGGTGCAAACAAAAACATTGAATCTCTCATCGGCTGGCACCGACTCCAAAAGTAACTGATTAGGTACTTAAGTGTTAGGATTATTTTTAGCATTTTAGTGTTTTGAAGTCGGTTTTATTTTTTTAAATAATTAGACAATACAGTCTTAGCAAAGTAGTTTACTTTTATAAAATTTAGCGGATTGAAAAGATTCGGCTTGTATTGGGACCTATGTCCATCACTGGACTGACGTGGGCTAATTAATATTAGTAGAATTACTTCCGAGTAAAAGATATAAAAGTTTGTGAAACTATAAAAAAATACGGGCCACTTTCACCACTTGCTAATAAGTTCCGGATAACATATCTGGCACTTGTTTTGACAGATAACCCATACAATTAGCTGTCAAACAAGTGCCAGATAGGTTATCTGGAACTTATCAGCATGCATCAGGTGAAAGATGCCCTAAGCCATCCTAATTGTTAGCAAAAAAAAATGCTACTTTAAAAAAAAAATTGTGTCAACACATAGGTACAAAAAAAGTGTGTCAATGAAACTGGTAGCCGATAACTTTGGAATACATTTTCATCCCCGGCTAAGGACGAGACCTTATCTACCTGCTCATCTCAGATAAGGCGGCTTTGCCGAGTTGACATTGAATGATTGAGCAGAGATGCCTTCGACGAATCCATAATTTTTCATCAAAAAGGCGAAAATTGGATCCGGGGATTTTAGTTACTTTATACACTGTTAAGGAAGTGACTGCTTTTTGTATTATAGAATATAAGGTTAGGGTTAACACTGTCTTTTTTATTGAAAAACTAGCTAGCGAACTTCGTACCGCCTTGTTTTATGATACTAACGTCACTCAATTGTTTTGCCTTCCCGGAACCACTCTACTAAAACTTAAGCTTTATGTTATGGTAGTATTATTAAGAATCTTTTGTATGGAAATATAGAAAAGCGTTGTGTTTAGACTTTTTCTGGCAATTTTTTTTAATTTTTCTCTCCGTAAGAACCATCCTCGTACTTCAAGAAATATTATAAAAAAAGAATTAGCGAAATCGGTTCAGCTGCTCTCGAGATTTGCGCTTAGCAACACATTCAGCAATTCGTTTTTATATTATAAATATCCTACCTTAATTAAATACTATCCTAGCTACTATAAGCTAGCGATGGGTGATTTTGCGATTACGTCGCGTTTTGGCGACCATTATCCAATTGTTGCGATTGGCTTTCAAAAAGCGACACAGTTAATAATTAAATCAAATAAAAATCAATCTGTTTAATTCAGTTACAAAAATTACATAAGATATGTTAAGGTCCTCTTTTAAGTAATTTAATTTAATTTCAGTTTATACTGTCAGAACTGCAGAGATACCGCGCGTTTCCATAACAAATAACAATAGTTGTAACTTAGTTTAACAAGCGATAACAGATTTAGTAACAAACAGAAGAAAAAAACAGTTAGGCATGCGACTGTAAGTGACTGCATCTGTGTGTGAAAGTAGCATGAGTGGGCACTTTCTTAAAAATTGTACATCTCCGTAATCCACTTATGGTAACTTCTGGATAAAGCTCATTCAAGTCAAGCTATTAAACTTATTAATATTTTTTACCTTTCTACTTTTCTGCAGGACAATTGAGGACTATTGTTTAATTATAAGTATAACACAATAATAATAGTTGTAATAGAATTATTCTCTATCATAATCAAACATTTTTTGTTTCAATATGCATTTTAATTTCCATGCACGTATATACGTTACGTTAGAATGAACACTCGCTTCACAGTTAGCGGAAAAATAATTTTCCTCGCTCATTTATTTCAGTTGCTCTTATTTTGGCCGATTGCTCTCGACCGATAGATGCGTCGAGCACTGATTAATTGGATGCTCTAGGGCATTCTAGAGCAAAAAGCGCAGTTCGAGGGGCCGCCCGTCCTGGTCACAGACATTCCGCTTTCGTTGATTGAAATGTTTTCCTGTAAGGAAAATCTTTATTTCGGTATCGTGTCAGGATGGCGATTTAGAACCGTTCGATAGCAAATTGTCAACCGATGAACCACATCATCATTTCAGCCATGGACGTCCACTGCTGAACACAGACCTCCCCCAATGACGTTCATTGGGGGGGATTGCCAATACTCGCTACGCTTGGCAGGCGGGTTGGCGAGCGCAGTTTTTTATAACATTTCGCACGCAGACGCTGCTGCCCGTCTCGTGCTACAGGAATTAGTCGCCTCTTACGACACGCCTCATGTTGGCGGTGAGGAAGTGTATTCTTTACGGCCGTCCCCACACGGCACACGGGTGAACCACGTGACACAATGTTATTTAAAATTAGTGTCACGTGACTTATCGGTTGCCGATTCATAGTCGAAGGGTTCTGAAACGGGAGCAGGTTTGAGATATTCTACAAAAGACTAGTAAAGTATGCCTGTATATAGGTACTGAACCTACTGCAGGGAACAGGCCTCATTTCAACTATGAGGTCATTTAAACAAAATACTAATAATTTTAATAATATATACTTGTTATATACGTTTTCATCAAAAGATATCAAGTAAAACTCGACTAAGTATGTGTCACTGCACTTACCCTTTTCTACATTTAGTTTTTGTTAAATCGAACTTGGATTTTTTTTAATATAAAACGCGGGCTCGGCTTCAACATAAACTATGTACAATAGCCAGTAGGACAGTTTTATTTCACCAAATCATCTTCTGCAACGCGTCTCGTATTTTTAACAAAATTCCAGAATCCATTCGGAGCACTGATGACCTGACATATTTTAAACGAAAACTTTACGACTTTCTAATAGAGAAATGCTACTATAAAAACAGTGATTTCATGACAGATTGCACTATTTAAATGACATTCCGATTTATTAATTAAGACAGGTATTTTATAATGTTTATTTATTAATATCGTAAAATAGTTCTGAAATTGATCTGTCATTTAATTTAATTCAATTCATGAATACCTATTATTGTATGCCCATGCGGCGGGACACAGTTGTTCTAACCTTATTATATTGCCACCTCTCTGTACCTGTGATTCACAATAAATAAATTTGATTTGATTTACATTAGGTACCTAATAAGAAGTAGGTATATCGAGTTATAAGTGAATCTGCCAAAGTTTTTAGGTGAGATGGGTCACAAATAACGTGGACTGAACCTTCGTTCCTAGTCAATATATGACCACCTAACTAAATTATTGCAAAATCATTCATTCATCTTTATTGTACACCACACAAAAGAAACAAATTACAGAAAAAGAAATACATTAAGAATAGCACAATTTTATTCTCAATTCTCAATTATTGAGAATTGATTAAATTTTTGTTTGAATCATTGAGAAGAGTGATCAATTAGTGATTTAGGCGGTTTTAAAACCACATAGCAAATACAGGATTCAAATTGCAGGATCCGGATAGTCGGATGCTCGTGTGAACGCTTGTGCAGAAATACTTTTGTTTGTTGCTTAGGTATAAACTGGATCCTGCAGAAAACAGATCCCACAAGAAATTATATTTAAAAAAAATAAAACCGACTTCAAAACACTAAAAAGATAAAAATAATATTAACACGTAATTACTTAATCAGTTACTTTTGGAGTCGGTGCAACGAAAACATTCAAACTCTGATCAGCTTGCACCGACTCCAAAAGTAACTGATTAGGTACTTACGTGTTAATATTATGTTTAGCTTTTTAGTGTTTTGAAGTTAATCAATTTCGATAAAATTTATATGACCACTTCTGAAGTAAGATCTACCAAACAACAAAAGAATAATCAAAATCGATTCATAAATGGCGGAGTAATCGTGTAACATACATACGAAAAAAAACCCACAGTCGAATTGAATACCTCCGCCTCTTTTGAAGTCGGTTGAAAAACCGAATCCTGGCGTACGTTTAAAAACCCCTGCCCTGACAATATTCCTACTAATTTTAAATAAATTTAATTTAATATACCTATTAATTGCGTTAAAAATAACATTACTCCACAGCCCTCTATTCTTCGTTCAAGTCTATCCCAAGATCACCCGGAGTCAAAAATAGAATAGAACTAATTTAACGGTTTTAACAAAATTAACTCAAGAAGTAAAGTTAATTTTAGCGAACCTAAAGATATATCTTCGGTTTGGATATTCAAATTGTTTAACCCCAACTTATTCTAGTATCGACTTGCAAACTGAGTTATATTAACGAAGTTATGCTAACAAATGAACGGAGCCCGAACAATACCTTTGTAACGAGAATGCACATCGAAGTCGTAGTAAGTAGTCCAGGAATTGCAAACTCTAATTAGTTAATAAGAAGATCGGTTACTTCGAAGTTTATTTATGTTGGTCGTATTTATCTACTCTGCCTCCCTAGCATGAGCACGAAAACACGATATGATATAGCGATATATCGACACCAACTGTAAATTATAGATAATAGCCGCCATGTTGAATCGCCGTGCCGGTGACGTCACATATTATGATCGCTGTTTCGATAAAAATAAAAAAGGCAGCTATACCATCATAAGTATTTACTATCTTTGTCCTACGATAAAACTGAACAATTACTTTTAATATGTAAGTAAAATAGATTGATAGTATCGAAAACTTTAAATTGTACATTTTCCCTATTTTTAATAATTAATTACTGTTAATTTATGTCACCTAGAAGTTCATTTAAGTTCACTCTCGCCTGAAGCACAGGTTCTACCTAGTTCAGGCAAAGGTAACTCCTTGCACTGTATAGTTTTAAGTTGTACTTTTTAAGAATGTATCTGCTTTTCTTGTATTTTATTAAACGATTATTATTATAAACGATTATTATTATTATTATATTTTAGAGTTGTTGTCGATATATCGCTGTATCATATCATATCATATCGTGCTTTGGTGGTCATGCTAGGGAGGCGGAATAGGGCTGCTGTTGCTAGTGTTGCCACTTGTGATAGCAGAAGAATTTATTTACTAATTTATTTGTTTACAAACATCTCAAAAGCTAACGGAAGTATCTCTCCAAAATGCTTAGAATATTAGTCTAGTTAGTACATTACGATACAATATAAATAAATTACATAATCAAATTAATCTTGATCAAACCACTACAGAGCCTTTCACTGAAAATTATAGAGTCAAATTATAAACTGACTGTCAGAATTGCGGTCAGAATTAATTCATCATCATTGGTCAACATAAGTGGTAAAAACATTAGAAGTTGGTAGTTGTCATAAGACATCAAGTGCTTAAAAATAGTTTTATGAAATTAAAAGAAAACATGACGAATCCATAAGGGTTCCGTTTTTTGCCATTAGGCTATGGAACCCTAAAAAAAGTAGTTAGTAGGTATGTAATGAGCACTTATTTGCCGTCTGTGACAATATTTTTTAAACATAAACATTACCTGTATGTACGAGTCCCTCAATCTGACTTCTTCCTTGTGATGCTTGATTTATAAATAAAACTGTTTTTCCTGTGAGTGCATCGAGTTTATTGCATTGAAAGTACTCATACAATAGAAAAAACCAAATGCTACCGCGATTCAATAGCGTACAACGCCATCTATTATAAAATATCAAAACCTAGGTACTAAATTCAAATATTTTTAAACATCGTATTCCAAACATGCCGCCCACCATGGACAGAATGTCCATAATCAAGTTAATAGCAAAATTTAAGTCTTAATTGAAAAAAATACCTATTATATAAACACAAAACTCAAATAGAATACCTTACAAACTGAAAATAAATTAATAACATTACAAATTGCCAATTTCCCTTAATGTGTGGTTAGTATGGGTGCAATTAGCTCAATCTCCTTTCAATAAACAAATGATAATTTATCTAAATTCCTAACTGTAAATTCAACAAAATACTCAAAACATAACACAAACTCTTACTGTTAATACCAAAACAAAACAATCGAAAAAATTATCTCTACATCTTCAGAAAAAAAACCTGACTAGCTACCTAGAATCAATTCATTATTATAAAACAACGCAAACAATACAAAACAAAACTAGTTTGCTATTGGCAAAACTATAAGCTTAGAGATAGGTCGTTTAATAACAACACCATTTCCACAACGTAAACTAACAACCCGTGTTACATTATCGGGACCAGAATGTTTGTCTATTATAACCCCGTAAAGCCATCTAGCTGGTGGAAGAAAATCTTCCTTAACTAGAACTACATCCCCTAGCTTTGGTTCCGGAGAATGAGATTGCCATTTATACCTATACAAAAACTGCGTAAGATATTCAGCGGACCATCGCTTCCAGAAATCTTGAACCATTTTTTGAGTATGTTGCCATCTTCTGAGACAACTTACATTAGAATACTCAAAATTTCGATCTGGGGGCAGTATCAATGGTTCTCTAACCAAAAAGTGACCCGGCGTTAAGGGAACAGGATCATCGACAGCATCGCTAACTACTGATATAGGCCTTGAATTAAGGCAAGCCTCGATCTGTGACAGTAAGGTAGTGAGCTCTTCAAACGTTAAGGTCGCGTTGCCTACAATACGCTTAAGATGCTGCTTCGTCGATTTAATCCCTGCCTCCCAAAGTCCTCCAAAATTAGCACTGTAAGGTGGAATCCTATGCCAAGTTGTCCCATTGCTAGACAACCAGTCAGCTATCTCAATAGCTACCGATGACCTTTCCTCGGCGAGCAATAACTTTAATTCGCGATCAGCACCGACGAAAGTAGTACCGTTGCCACTCCACAACTCTGTACATTGTCCACGTCTGGCTACAAAGCGTTTAAAAGCAGCTAAAAATGTCTCTGAAGTTAAATCACTCACCGCCTCTAGGTGAATTGCCTTTGTAGCCATACACACGAAAAGACAAATATAACCCTTTGTAGAACGATGACCACGCCCTTTTGTCGTCCTTATTGCTATGGGACCTGCATAATCGACTCCACTGAATCGAAATGGTCGATTAGCTGTTACCCTAGTTGCAGGTACTTGACCCATTATCGGTTGACTAGATCTTGCTGAGTAACGTAAACATGCTATACATCTGTGCACATAAGATCTCGCTAAGCTCTTCAAGTCAGTTATCCAATATTTAGACCTGATGTAATTTATCATAAGACGTGGACCACCATGTAAAGTCTTCTCATGAGCGTCTGAAACTATAAGTTGAGCTAAATGAGACTTTCGTGGAATTAAGATTGGGTGTTTCATATCTTCGTCCATATTTGCAGCTTGCAATCTACCACCAACACGCCACAGTCCATTGTTATCGAAATAAGGACTAAGAGAAGCGTATTTACTTTTCTTGCTTGTCAAATCTTCCTTAAAGTACTTATCCTGACATCTTTTTATACAACAAACCAATGATTCGTGTAGTTCTGTAGCCGTTAACCACGAAGGCTTGTTGTCTGATGATCTTCTTACATTAACTCTTCTACACCAAGCAAAAACACGAACAAGCCTGCGCAAAGATGAAAATCTTTCCATGAAGGGATCCTGTATCTCCTCGGCAGTTGCAAGGGCACATATCTTTTCTCTTATTTCCAAATTTGTATCCCATACAGCTCTGTGATTATTATCATCTACGATACTATCATAACGCGAATGTAACCATGCAGGACCCTCCCTCCAAAGCACTAACTCTTTCAATTCCGATGGCTTGACACCTCTTGATGCGCAATCTGCAGGATTCTCTTTCGACTTAACATATGACCAATGGCTTCGATCATAATGATTGATCACTTCCGCCACTCGATTACCTACAAATGGCTTCCAGCGACTGGGGTGACTACTGAGCCATGCTAAAACAACAGTAGAGTCTGTCCATGCATATACGCGTTCCTTGGGAATAGACAATACTTCAGATACTTCAAAAAGCAATTTTGTTAATAAAACCGCGCCACATAGCTCCAACCGAGGAATTGAAACTTGCTTGATCGGAGACACTCTTGTCTTTGCCGTCACCAAACTCACACGAACAGTTCCATCATCTTTTAGTATACGAATATACACGACAGCAGCATAAGCTTCATTGGAAGCATCGCTAAATCCATGCACCTCTGTCAATGTATCATTTCGATTCGTATCCATCCATCTAGGAATTTCAAATCCTACAACTGAAGACAGTTCATTCCTAAATGATAGCCACTCTTGCAATATTTTATTCGGCAGCTTCTGGTCCCAATCGATACCTGTTATCCAAATTTTCTGTATAAGTATCTTTGCTTTTACTACTACAGGAGCTATCCAGCCTAGAGGGTCAAATAACCGCGAAATATCTGAAACAACTTGCCGTTTTGTCACAATTTTTTCCGTTAGTGGCAGTTGAACAGAATAAATGAATTTGTCTGTCAAGCTATTCCAGCTTAAACCCAATACTTTAACCACCTCTTTCGTTTCTTTGTCCATAGTAATTTCCACTCTGTTTTCTTCTTTTTTTTCTGCCTTGTCCAATTTCTTCAATAATTCGCTACTGTTACTTCTCCATTTTTGTAATTCGAAACCTCCTTTTTTCATTAACGAATTCACATCTTTGTAAATGTCAATTGCTTCAGCCACTGTTTCAGAACCTGTCATTAAATCGTCCATATAAAAATCCTTAAGGACAATATCAGTAATAGACTTGAAACTTGGCGACTCATCGATGGCGAGCTGCTGTAATGCCTTAACAGCTAAATACGGCGCTGCCGATACTCCAAACGTTACACGTAACATCCGAAAATGTTGCAAGATGCCATCCTTGTCATGCCATAATATTCTTTGAAAGTCAATATCAGACTTTGCAATCTTCACTTGACGATACATCTTGACTATATCGGCTATGATGCAAATAGGATGACTTCGCCAGCGCATTACCAGATGTCTGAGGTCGGGTTGAAGTCTAGGGCCTGTCATGAGATCTTGATTCAATGAAACTCCATTTGTCCCAGGACACGACGCATCAAATACTACTCGTACCTTAGTAGTTTCTCTGTCCTCCCGCACTACGGCATGATGAGGTAGGTATACTGCAAGTTGGTCATTTTTCTCTTCTTCAGGGACGACTTCCATATGATTAAGCTCCACATATTCATTTAAAACTGAGGCGTATCGCTCTTTCAAAAAATCATTTTTTGTTAGTTTTGTATCTAAATAATGAAGTCTTCTTGTTGCAATCTTTTGAAAATTTCCATATTGACATCTAGGATCTTCTTCACGAAAAGGAAGCTTCACAATGTACCTGCCAGTCTCGTCTCTTCGAGTTGTTCTAGCAAATATCTCCTCACATCTCTGTTCCTCTTCCGTTAGAATCTTCCTATGTATACTCTCTGATGGTTCCGATTCAATCTCCCAAAACTTCCTTAACAATAAATTATCATCTACTTGCGTATGTAGAGTAACAATTGTGTCAGTCTTCTTAGTTCCCGAGTACACTTGTCCTGATAAAATCCATCCCAATTTTGTTTTTTGGGCCAAAGGATACCCCGGTGGGCCTTTAAGTACACCATCTTCCAAAATTTGACAAAATAAATCTGCACCAACCAACACGTCAACCTTATTAGAAACGTCAAACTTTGGATCCGCTAACTTTAATTTGGCCAGTTCCGGCCACCATGGTAAAAGCACCTTTTCCGCAGGCAAAAAAGCCGTTAGTTTGTTCATTACATAGACTTTGACTTCAAAACTATACGTAGGATCATAGATTGAACACAGCTTCAGAATCACAAAAAACCTAGAGTTTATAGCTGAGTTCGTATCACTTCCTACTCCAGAAACAAGAATATTTGCTGGATATTTCTGCAAGCCTAATGACTGTACAGCTGCTTCCGTTATAAATGAGGCTTGCGAACCTTGATCCAACAAACATCGCATTGTCCTGTCTCCCCCAATTCTCGATTTAACCCTAATAAGAGCAGTTGCCAATAACACGCGACTTTGAGTTGTAGAAGTACATGTCGTGACAGGATTAATTTCCGATTCTACCTGTTCTTGTTGAGGATTAGCAGTGCCAAAGTTAACCCTAACACCCCTACTGTCTAACCCTTCACCCCTAGTTGGCTCTACGAGGTTATCCTGAGGGTGAAGTAAAGAGTGGTGTTTCCTCTTACAAATTTTGCATCGAGCTGTCTGTTTGCAAACAAATACCGAATGGTTATTGCCTAAACAATTGTAACACAGGCGATTAACTTGCGCGAAATCTCTACGCGCTTGTGGATTTTCTTTGGAAAATAAATTGCAATTGATAAGCTTATGGTTGGCTTTACAAAACAGACACACTATAGAACATTCGACAGTATTCAAATTGGAAATATGATTCACTCTGATTGGTTTGTTTAATTTTAATTTAGTATCCAAAAATTCTAACGATCTAAATTTGTGTTCTAAAAATTCTTTAAACAAGTCTAAGGTGGGCAACTCATCGGGAGCTTCATTTGACCTGGCTTCCCATTGTTTCCTGGACTCCGTATCTAATTTTTGACTAACTATATAAATGACAATAATATCCCAACTGCTTGTATTTATACCTAAATTTTGTAACGCGTTAAGGCATTCGCTTGTCGTATCTAATAAATCTTTCAAAGCAGCTGAAGATTCTGTTTGCAAAGCGCGTTGATTAATTAACCGATGTAAAATGTGAGTGGATATGTATTTCTTATTGTCAAATCTATTTTTAAGCTGGGTCCAGCAAACATTGTAATTGGCAGCCGTAATGGGAACATGTCTTATGAGCTGCTCAGCTTCGCCTGTTAAATACGTTTTTAAATAATGAAGTTTTTGAACTTCGTCCAAGGATTGGTTTCGGTCTATTAAACAGGTAAAAAGATCCCTAAAAGTGGTCCATTCTATATAATTTCCACTAAATTTTGGAATGGTAATAGTTGGTAATCTTACGTTCGTATGCTGTGTTGTACTATCTGACACACCCTCTCCAACATTATGGACGGATGCTGCTTTCTTTAACTGTGTATTATTTATTCTAAACAAATGTTCCTTTAAAAGAACTTTGTAATCTGTGTAAGTTTCCTGAGTTTTATTGTAAATATCACAATTAAAATAATCCGAAGCAGTCAAATCTGACTTTGACACGTTACGTAAAATGTCACGGTGTGTTTCAAAGAAGTTTTGCCAGTGAAGTTCTAAAGTCTCTAAACGAGTTTCTATATATGGAATTGTAATTCTGTCTCGTGGAGATTTTTTAAAGTTAGACAAATCTTTATCGATTAAATTGCTAATGTCTATTTGCATACGATCGTACGACTCCATTTTCACTAATTTGACAATCGATAACAAAATAGAAAATACGTCACAACAGCACAAATTTAAAAAATATAAGTCTTAATTTATCAAATCTTCAATTTTTCAATTTCAATATTAATAAAAACAAACAATCAAAATTATCGATGGTTTTCGTCAGATAAAACGAAATTTTAACAAAAAATCCCGTCACTGCACTTTTTTCTAGTTATTTCAAAGTAAAAACAATATGAAAGTCAATTTATTTCAAATTCACCAACAAAATATAAAGCAAAGTACTCACTTCATCCCTTGGCAACTCACTTCACAAGGACATCTGTTCATAATCCATAGAGCATGACATCCGTTTAGCCGCAATGTAACGATGCCGCCGCGATTCCAAAATACCAACACCGTTGCCGCTGGTCGGGCTCGATTCGCTGCACCCGTAGAGCACCGCAGCAGCAGCAAGGCGCCGACGACAATCGTGACGTCAATGCAGCCAAAACGAACCCCTTGGTTCGAAACCGTATCCTTAACCACGTCCGGCGAAAGAAGGACTTATGTACGAGTCCCTCAATCTGACTTCTTCCTTGTGATGCTTGATTTATAAATAAAACTGTTTTTCCTGTGAGTGCATCGAGTTTATTGCATTGAAAGTACTCATACAATAGAAAAAACCAAATGCTACCGCGATTCAATAGCGTACAACGCCATCTATTATAAAATATCAAAACCTAGGTACTAAATTCAAATATTTTTAAACATCGTATTCCAAACACTGTATCTATTTTAAATACACAAACTAAAACTATTCCGCAGTAGATTTCAACATTTACGTGGCGGATTAAAACCGCAGCTCACCATTAGTTCCTGCTTTGCAAATTCTAATGGACGCTGTTTCACCCTGCATAATGGTCGGCATTTATGAACATGGGCTATGTTAGAGAATGGGCTAGTTTCCTGGGTCAAAAAATGATTATTCTTCAATATTTTCTGTTAATCCAACTGACGGACTAATTCGATTTTATTAGGAAACTAGCCCATTAGCGAAATTACCAAAATTAATCTCGAAAACGTTAAGTAATAGATCTGTTATGTAATTTTAATGACTTGTATACAAACTACAAATAAATGATTAAAGTTAATAGGGGTAAAGTCAATATTCATTTTATAAATATCTTGAAATTTATTTTTAGTTATTCATTTGAATAAAAACGCCTACAAGTTAGGGCCAGGGTTTTTCATTCTTTGTTTTATTGTTTTCCGTTATTGGCAGTGTTGTTTTCAGTCTGGATCTTTGTGTTATAAATTATAATTGCTTTTATTAAAACGTACTAAACGTACCATTACCAACAAGGTGGACAGATGGCCTGGTAAAGATTGCAGGAAGACGCTGGATATAAGCCGCTTCCAACCGGGCAATCTGAAAGTCAATGGGGGTGGCCTATTTTCAACAGTGGACGTCCTATGACTGAAATGATGATGACGATGAAACGTGCCATACCATTTTCTTTATTTATTGCAGGTTATTTATTCAACATAATTCACCCTTTAATAAGAATAATCACAGTCTTAAAGCTGGAACCTCTGCCAATAAAAACTTTACATTTTATACATACATACTAACATAGTTTTTAAGTTTTTTACTAACACTATATGAATCTAGTAGTCTGAAATAACTTTTTTTTTTTGTATTATACTTACTATTTCAAAAAAAAATTTTCCTAACTTAACGGCATAAATTCAAACGGTACGTGCACACGGCTTCCAGTTTTGTTGAATCCATTTATAACAAGATCCTGCAAAACTGTGTAGACATGAGATCCAGGTTTTCAGGATCGTAAAAAATAGGACTGCCGCGGAGCCTTGCGAACACACTATCCGGTTTCGTTAGGAATTACCGATTAAACGCCTTTATCGTTTTTATGTAACTATGATGTATTATTCAAATCCTTAAATTCTCCCGGGTAACATAGGCTATGTGATGTCATAATAAAAACAGTATGGCGAATTTATTATACACTTCATTATGTGCGGCCATAAGAGAGAAATTTAAAAAGAGTTTTTTTTTGTAAAAACAAAGTTGAAGTAATTCCTGACCTACTGTTTTGTAAACTCACAGTTGGGCCCCGGTACCCAATCAAAGGCCCATTTCAATCAAGTCATCGGTAAAATCGACAATGGAGTCCGCCCCAATGTGACGTCATAACCACAATACGGGGTCTCTATTGTTTGCTGTACAAACAGGTAATCATGTCTCATCCCACAAGGGATGAACATCAAGCAAAAGCAATCAAGTGGCACAGTCAGGTGACTGTGTGCTCGTCATAACTGATTGTGTACGTCATGCATGATTGACTGATTCACGTCATTGATAATTGTGCACAAGTTGTTGTAAGGCAAGACTACACTTCATCATTTTAGGCATAGGACGTCCACTGCTGAACCTAGGCCCCCCCAAATGACTTCCAGACTTTGACTGGCCGGTTGGAAGTCGCCTGCGCCCAGCGGCTTCCTGCAACCTTTACCGGTGTGAACGGTTGCTAATTTGCTACATGAAATGTCATATTTAGTTCGTTCGCTACGTAAATGCCCAGTATCGTTCGTCATTCATGATCACATAACTAGCATGTTTGTCTTTTTCTAACACGCACCTAGAGCAAATCATTCCTACTCGCTCGCGCTCAAGGACTTCGCTCGCTAGACTCGCTCTGCTACATGCATTCATCAATGAATGAAATGAAATGCGCATGATCTACGATTTCGCAGAGTGCGATTTGTAGCAGTCTATATGAAAAAAATAGCAGGTGTGAACAATGAAATTCATTTTATATGATTTTTCACCTGCTATTCATGAAATCTTCTTTGCCTAACAGCAATAGCATTGATTAATCCCAATATGTATCAACAGTGTTGGTATATTTAAGCAATCGATAGTATCGATGCTATCGATAGAGTAACTGAATTTCAACGTCAATTATCGATAGTTCAGCAATACTATTCAGTATTGCGTCTCTATTGGGTTGCTCGATGACTCTAAACAATACCTAAGCAGTGTACGGTCGGCTAAGAAAGTGGTCTACCAGTTTTGACAACATTTAATGTGTAAGTAAAATAGCGATAAGGTTGAACTCATGGGCTAATACCTTTTTAACAATGAAAGAGATCCACAACTATGACGTATTATTTATTTGTTTTTGACGTAATTTAATAAAGAGAGAATTAGTAGCTGTCAAAATACTTTTGGATGCGAAATTCAACCCTGTCGTTTTATGACGCGCGAATGATTTTCAACCTTAGGGTGATAGGCCACTTTCTTGGCAGACTGTACCACAAACTACATACAATAAAACAAAAGGTTAAACTAATACTGTCTGAGGAGCATAATGTTTAAGCCCCCAAGTGATTAATAATAGGCTAGTTTCCTGGGTCAAAAAAAGATTATTCTATTTAGGCCGGATTCGACCAAGCTGGTGTAAGTTTTAACTTGAGAGTATACCACTGCTTAATCTAGAGTAAGCTGATTTTTCATTCTACCAACCACTAATCTATGAAAAATATTAAAACGGGCGATTTTGACAGTGTATAAATTAAACTGAGAATAAGTAAATGTCAAAGTTGTCACTTGTCAAATCCACTCCTGTCACCTCGAAACTGACATGTTGTCAACATCTAGCATTGACACTCTATTATCCTACAAAATTAAAATGTTGTGGCATTTCAAGTCAACCTAGAAGAAATGGATTACATGGATTTTGGTAGGTTTATCAATTCGTTGATCGTTCACTCTTGAACTACAGAATAACAATACCGAGTATAGTGTATTGCTCGAAAAACGTAATCGAAGTTATCCAAGGGTAAATTCAAGGTGTAAAATTATACCCGCAATAGTTATTCTGGTATAGCTTTGTGTTTGGTCGAATCGGCCCTTAGTCCGTCAAATAGATTATCAAAAAATGTCCGTACCGTACCGTAAATCTTCATTATTTTTTGTTTGACTGAGAAAAGAAAAAATACGTGTCCAATATTTTCTGTTTATCCAACTGACTGACTTATTAGATTTTTTTAGGACACTAGCCTATTGTAAACTTCTCCTATGTCTTTACAAATGCTGGTTACTAGCATGTGTAATGGCCCTTAACGACAGATCGTTTGCGACATAACAACGTAATACAACCGCAATCACGTTGATCTAATATTCGCTAACAGATTAGAACGTGATTTTAATTAGCAATAACGAGTTTATTGTGTTAGTGGTTACTGCTAGTAAATGAAACGTAGCAAATTACAAATTACAAATCCAAGAATTTTGAATAGATACAAATACTGGTAGACGTAAATTGTAGTTTCGTATACCTACAGGATGTTCCGTAAATCAAGGATAACCTTGTAACCACATATTGCATACATCAAACACAATTTCAAATTTATTTAATTTCATCATATTAAAAAAAAATGTTCTACGTGTTTAAAAAATATGCATATTTTTTTATACAAGTTCAATCGGCTGATTAGTAATCTTGTATCGATCGAGAAATTTTCATGGAAATTTGCTTAAGTCATAGAATAAACTTGTTTACTATGATGTATCCTTGATTTATGGGACATCCTGAATTACTAGAAATACATTCAGTTACCTATTTTTTTTTTCTATAATGAAGTTAAAGCACTTATGTTACAGAAATCAGAAACAACGACGGCACCACAACACCCAGACCCGTGACAATATAGAAAAGTTATTTTTCTACATTGAACGACCGGGAATCGAACCCGGGACCTCAGAGATAGCGACACCAAGTGCGGTATGCTCGCTCCTCGGCTACGGAGGTCGTCGGTCGTATTCAAATTGTTAAGTACTTACATCTACTGGGATTATAATTTTAAACTTTTTAATATTTTAATCTTTTGTAACCTATGGAACAATGGTGCCGTGTCGGGACCGCCAACAGGAGGCGTGTCGTAAGAGTCGACTAATTCCCGTAGCACGAGACGGGCAGCAGCGTTCGTGCGAAATCTTATAAAAAGCTGCGCTCGCCAACCCGCCTGCCAAGCGTGGCGAGTTTTGGCAATCGCCCCCGATGATCAGTCATTGAGGGAGACCTTTGTTCAGCAGTGGACCTCCTATGGCTGAAATGATGATGATGATGATGAACCTATGGAATGCAATAATATTCATCATCATGTCAGCCTGATGGAGCCAGCAGTCCACTGCTGGACGTAAGCCTCCCCCAAAGAGCGCCAAAGAGCACGATCTCCCGCTTTTTTCATCCGTCCACTGCCAGCCATCTTCCTAAGGGCATTGGTCCACCAAGCTGGGGGACGTCCTACACTACGTTTGCCAAGACGTGGTCTCCGCTCGAGAACCCGTTTACTCCAAAAATAATAAAATTATTGTGTATAAAATATGCTAACGAAATTACGACAGAAAGAACTGATGTTACATTTTATCAAATATTAAGAGGTCTATTATCTCCTCAGGAGAATGGGCTAGTTTCCTAAAAAAATCTAATTAGTCCGTCAGTTGGATTAACAGAAAATATTGGACACGTATTCTTTCTTTTCTAAATCAAACAAAAAATTATGAAGATATAGCCCGTTAAAGTTCCGCGTAACGTCACGCCTTGCGACACTTTTTAGCAAGACATGACGTCACGTGCTCACTTTGATGCCCTTTATCTTCGTAATTTTTTTGTTTGATTTACAAAAGACAAAATATGGGTCCAATATTTTTTGATAATCTAACTGACGGACTAAATAGAATAATCATTTTTTGACCCAGGAAACTAGCCCATATCTTTTATGATCTTCGATACAGATACCTATTATCAGAAAATAAGCTATTTGGATCAAAATTTATCAAATAAGTATATTATCGTTATTATCGTTGGAAACAGAGACATCAATTGGATATCAGAACACTGGGATTTATCCTATTATTATATTCTGTGACAATCGAGTTAGTCAATAACTGAAGGAATACGTGATGTCACGTACACGGTGTCACGACAACTTACTGTGTTCGAGCGACCGTGTGTGTGTGCGCGTATTGTATATATATAAAACAAAGTCGGGTTAGTAACACTATTTATAAATCAAGAAAGGCTGAAACGATTTTTATGATCTTTGTTTTGTTGGATTTGTATTTGCCGAATCGAATCGAATAGCAGAATAACTATTACATTATTTTTATTTAGCTAAAATAAAGACTATGCGGACGAAATCGCGGGCAACAGCTAGTTATGTAGGTACACGATTCAATTGGAGACGCAGCCACGTGAATTGGGTTTAACATGTCATCAACAAAATTGAGTCTATCATTTGAAACACATACATGGGATGCGATCTTTGCTCGGTAATTGCAGTGAATGGATGAATGAACGAAAGTTTATTTGGCACAATTACAGAAGTTTGTACAATAACATGCACATACTTACACTTTTTACAGAACTCGCAATCCGAAATTTTTCTCACATTCAAGTATACCGTAACAATATATCTTTTTATAATCCAATAGTTCGCATGTGTCGTCTTTAAAGACATAGACATTCTGAACTTTAATCCAAATATCTTCATAAGGCAGATTAATTTCATCTTCACTTCATCTTCAAGAGGAGAGGTAGTTGTATGTGTGTTTGCTACTGCTACAGTGTACATAATATAGGCAGATGGGGCAGAAAGGTTCTAGAATGGAGACCACGTACAGGCAAGCGCAGCGTAGCATGTGGATAGCCGACCTGGTAAAGGCTTCCGACCAGCCATTATGGAAATCATTCGGGGAGGCCTAATGTTCAGGAGTGGACGTCCTGTGGCTAAAATGATGATGATTTTACATATTGTTGTTTTTACTTACTAGATAAAGAGCACTCGCTTGAGACCACGTAACAATAACATTGATGCTGACTCATTTTTCCGGGCTAAGAGGTTACAACCAAATCCACTTGTTCTCATCCTACCCATTTGCGTAGTGTTAATGAGGAATTTATTCTAACCCTATTTTTATG
The DNA here is from genome assembly GCA_963576865.1 of Anania hortulata. Lineage (NCBI taxonomy): Eukaryota > Metazoa > Arthropoda > Insecta > Lepidoptera > Crambidae > Anania > Anania hortulata. Next base: position 21,797,776 of record OY756389.1, on the reverse strand, counting down.
TAGTTTGATCATTTCATCAACCGATTCGCAGCAAATTTGGGTTAGTAATCCGATTGTTAAATTGATTTCGGTTGGGGCACGTTCCCGTAAAATTAAATTTGTTTTCCGGCTTCGGAAAGTAATGGACAACATAATATTGGATTTTTAGGGGCACTGAATACTTTTTCCAAGCTTTAGATTGATTGATTCTTCTTGACACCAACAGGAGTATTCAATAAATAAAAGATAAATAAATATTTAAATACCTTTTAAAGTAATTGATATTTTTAATAATTATTATATGACCTGTATAAGTATTTTAATTCTTTAAAAAATATTTTAAGAAAAATGGAATATAAAGGCTTATCAGAATACTATACTATAGATCACATAGATAAATACTTAGTTGTTTTTTTTAGCCGTAGTTACTTTTTTAATAGTTTTTAGCTCTAGAAAAATAGTCTGATTTACTCACACAAATTACGTAAGAAATTAACAAGCTATCGATAATTTAATCAATGACCTAGGTACTAAATCGACTAATTCAATCAGATGCAATTTGGCTAATCTCTCTTGATTAATCGACTGCCAGTTACGAAACCAATGTGCTGAGGTCACCAAATGTCAATGTGAAATCTAACTTACATCCATAGATTTGGCACACCTGTAGGCCTTAAAGACCGACTCGACTCGAGTTTCATGAATTGAATTACAATTTATCAATTTGACGATTATCAGGTAAATGGCAATGAAATGTAGCGTTACTGAGCCTACAGGTAGATATCTACTTAGTTAATAATTTGATATCTTGACTTATTGTGATTCTTGAGTGAACATAGGCCTCCCCCATTGACTTCCAGATTGCCAGATTGGCTGGTTGGAAGCGGCCTGCATCCAGCGTCTTCCTGCGACCTTTACCAGGTCGTCTGTCCACCGTGTGCGTGGAAGTCCTACGCTGCGCTTGCTACGCGGCCTCCATTCTAGAAGCTTTCTGCCCAAACGGTCGTCAGTTCTACGTGCTATGTGCCCCGCCCACTGCCACTTCAGCTTGCTAATTCGTTGGGCTATAAAATTCAAATACTAAGGGGAGACCACGACTTGGCAAACGTAGGACGCGTTTCCAGCTTGATGGACAGATGGCTGGCAGTGGATAGATCAAAAAAGCGGAAAACGTCCTCTTTGGCGCTCTTTGGGAGAGGTTTACGTCCAGAGCGAGCGGCTCTAAGCCGTTTGCATTCAGCGCTTTCCCGCCACCTTGACTAGGTCGTCAGTCTGCCGGGTAGAAGTTAACCACGCTGCGTCTTATAGTTCGTGGTCGCCACTCGTCTTTTCTCCCAAACAGTTGTCAGTTCTGCCCGATACCATGCCCATATTATCAGCCCGATAGCAAAATTATAGTTGCAATCGAAATAATGAGCCTTGAAATCGAGATAATCTCTCCTTAATTAACCTACGAACTGGGTTTAATTAAACCTACTAGCTGATGATGAATCCTCAGCTTATTTTTAATTAGGCTGATTTTACATGAAACTCTTTACAGAAAAAAACAAAACTTTAAAATTGCTTCTTTTTTCTATGCAGTCGTTATTTATGCATAGATTAATGTGTTAAGCATTTTGTAAATATGCATTGTCTCTTGTTACGCGTTAATAAAAAAATCTGTTTCACTAATTCGTTTTATATTAGGTTTGAGTAATACAAGAATATATTAGATTTGAGTAATACAATATTTATTAGGTTATCTGTTGGGATTTACACAGATATTATTTAATAGTTTTAATACTTACTGCTTTAAGAGAAATTGGTTATGGCCGCTTGATAAATGGTTGGCAATACCAAGTAATTACAGAATGACAAAAATAATGTGTACTGAATAAAGTCAATACCATAGTGATGTAGATACGCATTTTTTTAATATGACGCCAAAATATAAAAACAAGCGACAGACAAATGAAACAAACTGTATTCTACAGCCAGTGTTTCTTTTACAAATTTTGTGATTTATTTTTTTATTTTTTTACTAGCTGTCCCGGTGAACTACGTACCGCCCCTTAACTGGCCAGCTTCTTAACTTATGTTTAAAACAAACACAGTATAGAGTAACACTAGCCTTCTCTTGTGACCTCCGTGACACGAACTTTCTGTTTTCTAATGTAAGTTATAGGTCTTCTGAAAGTTTATGGATTCTTATAAATAAGACCAGATATTAGACATAATTTAAATTTTCAAAGTACTTAAATAGTTCCTATAGTGCCTATAAGTAGGTATACAATATACAATTTATACATATTTGCATTTGCTGGAACCATTGTAAGAAGGATTTGGGTTAGTCTTTCTTAGGGACCTCTTCAATGGCTTCGTAGAACGCATTTACCGCTGATTCACGGCTCGTAAAACGTGTGCCTGTGTTTTTTGATTTTAGAGAACAAAAAGAGCCCGCACAAGTAGCGAGGTCTGGGCTGTATAGCGGATGCGTTATCAGTTCTACATTTGAAGCCTTCAAATACGCTTCCGTTACCTTAGTAAGCAGAATGTAAGGACGCGTTATTGTGGTGAAGGACGACTTTGTTTTGATTGCGTTTTTCGCGATTTTTTCTAAGGCAAGCAAGTGTTGTTGTACCAATCTGCAATTACTGTCCTTTGGTCTTCAAGCGACATTGATGTGCAATGCCATAAAAAGAAGCAACTGTTCTAATGTCTTACTAATGCTTCGGCTTTTTGTTACTTTCGTCAGCAAGTTTAAAAAAGGAAAGACCCATTCTGCCGACTGTTTTTTTTTTCGATTGTAAACAATACACCCAGGTTTCGTCACCTGTCTCTATATTAAAGAGGGCCGATGACTGACCTCCATTAAACTTTTTTTTATCATTTACGGCAACACTCGACTCGCAGCAGTTTCTGGTCTCATGCGGCATCCATCAAGTGCATAAGTTTCCAAACCTGTAAAATGGTTATTGGTTTTGCACTTGGCTCATCCCAATGAATAAAACAGTATGAATTTGCTGACAAGTAATATTTTCGACAGTTTCCATCAGTTGTCGTATATTGGTTTCTGTAACCGCAGTCACCGGCTGACCTTTTACATAGTCATGTAGATGATCACGTCTATGTCTGAATTTTCCAAACGACGAATACACAAAGCTGCGATAAAGGGCGTCATCACCAAATGCCAATAGAAGTCTCTGGAAACTCTTTTGTTGACATATGCCACTGCGAAAATCGTAAAAAAATATTTTAATTGTCTTAGCGACACAATTTTATAACGAACAAAGAACAATATAAAACGCCAGATTGAAAAAAATAAATGACAGTCGTGCAAATTAAAAAACAACTATTCCCAAGTAGTTCCATTTTTAAATTTGAATTATTTTTTATTGTAAATGGCCAGTTCCAGAAACTTTTAGTAAGTACGTAGTTTGTATGATATTTTTAAATTTAATACCTACCTATTACTCCTTGTCAACATTTGACCCAAATGTCATCCGGAATTTCGCATCGGTGAGTTTTCCGGAAGACCCCAACATTTCGCAACACATTGACCCGCTCTTCGAAATGTAAAGCAATATACACACTACCTGAATAGTGAAAGGTAATGGCGATTGTCAGCTTTTCAATAACATGTTTACCAAGGTACGTTATACTCGTGAATAGCTAATGTATGATATATTCATCGTTGACGTGCTTTCTGAATCAAACACAGTTTTTTTTTCACATTTCATGAAAGAATCTGTTTGAACATGAAATTTGTTAATTTTAGGGGCGGTTTTTAAATAGCCAGATAACTATTATATGATAAATAAGTTTGTCATGTTAATAGTTTTTCTATAGACATTGTGTCAAAATGTAAATTTTATTTCTCAGAAAGGTATAAGTTATCTGGCGTTTAAAAAGACGGCCCATAAGATTATATTTTTCATCACAAAGATGGCTTATTTTAGCATTATTAATTAAGTAAAATCATTGCATAATTATTCTAATTTAAAAAATCTTATTAATTAATCCAATCACCCGCTTTGAAATGTAATTGTAAAAGCAGCAACGGCGTTCTCGGTCATCAGATTTTAGTTAAATATTCTAATTTGATGAAAGTCTACTAAATCTAATCACAGCCAAAAACTAAATCATTGCTATCAAAATAAAAACGTCAGTCGCGAGGTCAGTTTAATAATTAGATGTTTTATTGTACAGTTTGTATTGTAGCCACACAGGCCTAATTCCCGTAATTTGTCAGTAGTCGCAATCCGGTGTCGATCCGCTCCCAGTTACATTACGATCACAAACGGTATTCTCGTAAACTTTTAAATTGACGTAAAATTATCAAAACTCCCACAATACGACTGAAAATTGAGAAAAAAAATCTAAGTATGGTTTCTTCCATTTTCAGTCGCACTATAATTGCATTTTTTGGGTATACGAGAATACCGTTTGTGATCATAATGTTACTGGGAGCGGATCGACACCGGATTGCGACTTCTGTCAAATTACGGGAATTGGGCCTCTGATTTAATAGACACCCACATTTATTTATTTGCTTAAGACAACAGTTATTTATTTTAACACCAATCGGTGCGATAAGTTATCCGTCATTTTATAATCAAATTTAACCTACCTACGGTCACATAAATACAGAGCACTTAGGCTAGCCGCACTTTAAACGCGTTTTCGTATGAATTTCAATTCGGCTACGTACGAATGATTTATTTATTTAGACTTTATTGCACATATAAAAATAATTGTACAAATGGCGGACTTAATGCCAAGAAGTATTATCTACTCGTCAACCAGTAGTCAAACAGATCCGAAGTACGATCCGGATTCTCAAACTGCTATGATGCCACACTAGATGCGAGTGGGTTTTCGCATTTGTTATTATTCGTACGACAACGTAAAATGCGGCTTCCTTTATGATTAACTAGCTGTCCCGGCCTACTTCGTACCGCCATACATTTTTTTTGCAAAATTTTCGTAATTTTTATAGTTATTCTGCTATTCGGGGTGGAGACAAATTCAACAAAGCAAAAATCATAAAAATCGGTCCAGCCGTTCTCGACTTATAAATGGTGTAACTAGCCCGACTTTCTTATATATATAGATTAATGTCAAAGGTGAATCAAACTTTACATTTCCTCCAATTGTACACCATACCAACATTCACCACATCTAAGCTATCAAAGAGTCATTCGCAACTGTTGTGGCGGGCATCAGAAGTGCCTTTTCGGCTTATTTACTTAGAACCTATTTGAATTTGAAATTAGGCTCTCGACACGTCTCAAGGAAAATCTTGTAAGCCGTGGGATCGTGAAAATTAATTTGACAGTTAAGACTGGAGTTTAGAGGATAGTATAACTCACGGCTTGATAGTTAGTTAGTTACTATTGGACGTTTGGGAAAGGGCATATTATTATTAGGTCAAGTTATTTAGCTTATATTTTTTAAGTGTATGTAGGTAGGTACTGTTTTATTTAATATCAACTGTAGTGTGTGCAACTCCAGCATCAGTAGTACTTCTACCTTTCATGAAACCATATTGTTTATTGTGTAGTAATTTATTCAGAACAAAATGGGATAGAAGTTGATTAAAAATATTTTTATCAAATATTTTATTAAGAACCGGTAAAACAGATATTGGTCGAAAATTGAGGGGTCATTTTTCTCACCTGATTTAAAAAGAGGAATGATTTTACTAAATTTCATTGAAGTTGGAAATTCTGACATGAAGTTGGAACCCTAAAAAGTATGCCAAGTCAAATGATGAGCTGTACGCAGCGCAATAAATTCTTCAAAGGAGTAACAAATATTGATAAGTAATATTTTACTATAATAGCAATTATCGCTAAGGTCGCGATCTCATTTACGTAATAGCACCGCGGAAGTTAGTATAGGCGGTTACACACTCGGGTTACGAGATTGAGATCCCTTCGCGCGTCAAATGCGATTTGCTTTACTAATAAGTTAACACGTGTATAATTACGCACCGGCGCAGATAAATAGGAGACATGATAATAATGTGTGTTAATAAAACCTGGTATTAAATTTAGATGACATTAAAGAAATGGTGATTTTTTATATATGTGATATTTAGAATTATTTTATAATTTTTTCGATGGTCGATACTTTTTATTTGCATAACAAATTAGTTTGTAAAACAATCTCGGCTACCTCCGTAGTCGAGAGACGAACACGCCGGCGTCGCCATCACTGAAGTCCCGGGTTCGATTCCCGGTCGGGTCAGTGTAGAAAACGAACTTTCCTATGTTATCTCTGGTCTGGGTGTTGTGAAACAGTCGTTGTTTCTATTTTCTATAACACAATTACTCACCCTAACTTCTTAAGTTAAGAGCAATTTATGTGATGTTGTCCAATATTTATTAATTTAGGTACTATTCATCTAATATTAAAGTGCTAATTGTAAAACGCGTAACAACCAGTAAATTGTTGAATTATAATTTTCTTCCCTTTAGTTACACATGACATGAAACATTATTATGAAGAAAAAGACGAGAATATATTTATATTGATTATTCTATTTTCATGTACAATCGCCTCCATAAAATTGGAAACTATTTATCAAAGCAGCCCTGTATAGACGTCACATTTTATTAAATGTAAGTATTGTGTCCTTAAGTTCAAAACAGGGTTTTTTTGACATTTAGCCTCTTTGTTTTGACTCAAATATGTATTTTTTCTCTCTTAAGTAAATGAAAAGAGACAGCTTATACAGGGTGTAACGAAAAGGTGAAATAAAACTTTATGGGGTTATTCTACGGCTAAATTACATCAACTTTTTCTATGGGGCCAACATCGAAATCGCAAAAAAAAACACTCCCATACTAAAACGCGACCAGCTGGCATCACTTTGTATGGAAACGTCAATTTTTTTTTTGAGATTTTGATGTTGGTCCCATAGAAAAAGTTGATGTAATTTAGCCGTAGAATAACCCCTTAAAGTTTTATTTCACCTTGTCGTTACACACTGTATAGCAGCGATAGTTAACGGATAATTTTCAATGAAACTGCTGAGGTAAGGCCATGGAGCAAATACCTTATAAAGTAGAAAGTCATTAATATTGTATTACAAAAATCCGCCGTTATTTAATCTGTGATTGTACTGTTTTGTTATTTGTCGACAGGTCTTGTCAATTCATACTAAATGTTACTGAAAAATCAGTAACATGTTTTGGATATAGTTGCTCCATAGGGTATGTTTCGCAGGGCAAGGCACTTGCAATCCTTAAAAATAATAAGTGTGTGACAACCCTTAAATCAAGAACGTCGTTGTAATTAGACTGACGTAAGTACGTGACGTCGTTCTCGTCACCGTTAGATCATAGCAATCACGAATTTTAGATGAAATATAACTGAGACATCAGTTTCAAAGTGCCGTTACAACTTGATTCTTGGGAATTCTAATTTACAACATCCCAATTTAGATGGCTAGATATTATTATTATTACTTACTGCATAAAAATGAGGTGAAATTATCTCTAAAAGCGATATCAATCGGACAACAAACATGTTACTTACGTCGGTGTACATCGTAATGATTATTGATTACTCCCTCCCTCGCTTTACTCCCTTACCATTTTTACAAAATGTATTGTATAAAGTAAACATATTCATTTAATACATCGAAAAACGATATACCGAGCTTTAAACCTTTTAATAAAGTAACGAAACTTGTTCGTTTATTTATTTATTGGAAACATTTCACAATTTAAACACTAAAAGGCTGGTTCAGAGAGCGGATGAATCAAATTTTGCGAAGCACTAGCTAGCGCAATATTAAAAAAAATAATTGATAAATGAAGGCTCTAACAGATACATTTTAATTCCAAAGATATGGATTTTGATGTAAAATTAAATGGATGTGTACACAACTACTTTTTAAAAAATGATATAGGTTTTATAAAAGAAGTGTAATACTTCGTATAATGTGCACGTTTGTATTAAAAGTCAATAACAAACTGTTTATCCTTATTTATTTATCTCTATTTTAAATAAAATAAATAAATAAAAATAAAATAAACTTTATTTGCCATTAGTGCGTTTTATACGTACGCTGTGCAAAAGCTAAGTATGTATTTGCAACTTTGCTAGCAACGTGAGAGTACACGTATAAATATGTTGCCGCTAAAACGTAATAATTCATAACCTGACCTACAATAATTCATAAACTTATGAAACACACACACAAAATGTTTGCGTTTGCACGCAAGATGTCTGCACAAATTACTACGACATTCATACAGGGTGGAAACGATCATGCGGCAATGAATAAAACAGTTTTTATTAGTCTACTAGCTGTCCCGGCGAACTTCGTACCGCCTCTTCATTTTTTTTTGTGATTTTTTTCCAATGTTTTAATAGTTATTCTGCAAATCGGAACGCAGACAATCCAAAAGATCATAAACCATAAAAATCGGCCCAGTCGTTCTTGACTTATAAATGGTGTAACTAACCCGACTTTGTTTTATATAATTTATTTGTTTTATATATATTATATAGATAGATGTTACCAGGGTTACTCAAAGTGGGGTACGCGAACCCCTAGGGGTTCGCCATTAGACGGTCGGGGGTTCGCTATAACATTTACTTAATGGCGGCTGGATTACAACCCAGCACACCTGGTTAAGCCAGAATTAAGGTAAAAATCATTCAAATAACTCCTAAAATCGACTCAATTTGCGACAAGAAACAATCCCACCATTACATTAATTCTTACTTTTATTAAAATAAAAAACAGTATTTTCTTTTACAGCTGGTTTTTTCTTTTGCTTAGGGGTTCGCTGTTGTCTCAAAAAGTTCAACCGGGGTACGTGGGGCTATAAGTTTGAGTAATTCTGGTCTATACAACACATGCAACTTTAACTACAGAAGTATTAACAAAGTTGAGAAAAAAAATCGTGTGCGATGGTGTAGTTTTATGTGAAAAAGACCTGATTGGTCTCTTGGTTGGTAGAGATTGTTCTTGTTTATTTATTCCAGTCCCAAGTGTCATAGCCCAAAAAATCGCTGACTTAGCCGGGATATAGCAACGGATTAGCAAACTGAAGTAGCAGCGGGCGCGACACAGCACATAGAACTGACGGCCGATGGGGCAGAAAGGTTTTGGAATGGAGGCCGCGTACCGGCTAGTTACATTATCCTTCCTTATTAATATTATAAACACGAAAGTTAGTATGCATGGATGTTTGTTACACTTTCACGTAAAAAATACTGAATAGATGTTGATGAAATTTGGCATACAGATAGAACATGTCTTGGATTATCACATAGGATACTTTTTATCAGGTCAATGCAGACAAAGTTGCGGGCAAAAGCTAGTGTTAACATATAAAGGTTTTGTCTTTTGTGCCGTTGGTATAGAGTGGCGAGTCCATGCGGATAATCGCTGGTTTCTAGAAATTCTAGGTCGCTGATGGCGCAGCAAACAAATGTACGATCATATAGCTCGTATTCATCACCAAAGCGGCACAGGCAGTTGCAGCCAGAGACGTCCGAGAGCATAACATAAAAATTGTCTCAGATAGTGCATCCGTGCTTCAAGCCTTACAAAACAATATCATAACCTCTGTCCTTATACTGGAATGCCACAACGCACTCCAATCTATTGCAAACACGAACAGAGTAACCCTGCAATGGATCAAAAGACACAGTAACTCACTGGGCAATGACGCAGCAGACGAACTGGCTAAAAGAGGATCGAAGGCAGTAGTGTACGGACCGGTACCACTACTGCCCATACCCCAGGCCCAAATAAAATCATGGTTGCGCGAAAGAACCAAAGAAACACATCTAACAGAATGGAGAAACAGCGAGGGATGCAGGCAAATGAAAAACGCAGTTCCGGCGGTATCAAATAAGCTTGCCCGCAACCTCATCAGACTAGCAAGGGGCAAAATTCGCAAGGTTATAGGTGTTATAACCGGCCATTGGCCCCTTAACAAACACCTGTTTAACATAGGTGTGACAGACAGCCCGAAATGCAGAGGATGCATGGAGGCAGAAGAAACGCCACAGCATGTTCTATTGGAGTGCAGAAGCGTGGCAGATCAACGGGCACGGATTCTTCAATCACCAGGATCTCTCCCGGAAGCCTGCAGCAGTCTGAAAAGGCTGCTGACCTTCTGGGACGACCTAGGATGGTTGGAGTAAGAAAGACTAAGTAGCACGCACAATGGCCCAATCATGAGGCTAAGTGCGGAGAAAGCCCAGCTAAACTAACTAACTATTGCTTGTACTGGTATATTTAATTAGTAACCATATTAGTAACCATAGTACAGACAACAGCACGTCAACCTACCACAAAACGTCAAATTTATCAATTGATATTGATCTCTAAATGTTGGACATAAAGTTGAAAATCGATTCAATGACCTTTAACTCTATACACTACTGTCTGTACAAGCTTGCTTAACTTGGGGTTAGAAAATAAAGTAGCGTGATTGTTGGAAGAATATTAATACAAAGATCTTTTCCTTTACGATTTCAATTTTGATCCCATAATAAAAACTAATCGTATTGATGAACACATTAGCCTTACTTTTCAGAAGACTAAATACAGCAACACCCTATATAACAAGTCTGAGTGAATTCTCTCCCATTTAAAAAGAAAATAAAAAGTTTGGACGTCGTCTAAAGTTACAAGACATTTTAGAAACGAATTCAATTTTACTTTGCAGCAATTCATTTTTTATTTTCAGATGAAATTATTCGTCTAGAAGATTTGATGAGATATTAGTTTATTTTTTAGCTTTTAACATTTATCTCTAGATTTTAATGTTTCTGATGACAGAAAAAATATATTTGCCTAATATCTAAAGAGAAAGGCTCTGTAGAAGAAAAAATAAAACCAAAATGGGACTTTCACCGATAATGCGGATTGGCGGAGGACCAAAAGGTAAGCCTTTTGGTCCTCCGCCAATCCGCACTGGGCCCGCGTGGTGGACTATCAATGGCCCACACCACCATAAGGTGCACTGCAGGGCTCAGGCTTCACCTCAACTATGAAGTTGAGGTGAGGCCTGAGCGTGAGGTCTAGAAAAAGTCTAGATAAAGATATTTCTTTTACTTTTGTTTAGCAGTGGACGTCCTGTGGTGTGGCTAAAATGATGATGCTCCTGTAACAGCTGCTCATTAATTAAATAGTCCGACAAGATACAAACAGACTAAACTTCAGCTATGCAGGGTTACATATCGATATTGTTATACAGCTTGGGTAACAAACCCACAAAGCCTGCTCCCAGGCGCGTGGGCACGTAGGGAATCCAACATTTCACCAACAAAACATACGGGTTTGTAATAATGACACCCATATAATTCGTTTTCAATTGAAGACAAAAGAACTGGCTTAATTGTTTTTTAAATTATGAAAGCTGAAATGAGTTTGGATTTGAAATGATTATTTTTTAATTTTAATTTAAAATCTTGACATTCAACCCGCCACTTTATAAAAGGTACTTCAAAAAGGGAAATCTAACAAAGACCTTAGTCAATATTAACTTGATTGATTCAACATACTTTTTTGGCTAACTATTAAAATTGATTGAAAAAAGTAAAGTAAAGTATGCCTATACGTCCCATTGCAGGGCACAGGCCTCACTTCAACTAATGATAGATGCAATTATACTAGTTAGTTAGAATTAATAAACAGACCCACTATTTTTGTTCATTCACAGATTAAGTTATTGTTAAGTAATAACTACTTAGCTTTGATTGATTTATATATTATCATAGTTATTTTATTCAACTTAAGAATAAGATCATTTTTATTTGGCACACAAAAGAATAAATGTAATGTCAACGAAGAGAAAATACTCCTAATTGGCTTACATCTCGCTGTAGCGTTCTTTAAGGGGGCTCCCTTGTCTCTGTCTAGCAGTTGACACCCAAAAGCTGATGATGATGATGATGATGTCGGGGATGTCGCCCAGCAGCGAAAGATGATAAATAAAAGCCAACTAAAAAAGTTTATTTCCTAAGTTGACTTGAACACCCTTAGTTAAAGTTTAAAACTTGATGTTATTCCAAGAGTGCCGCCTAAAATATAAACTCATTTCTATTGTAAACTATAAATAACTTAAACTTCTTCAAAAGTAATTTAAATTACTTTTTTTATGAATAGACAGTCATCATCATCATCATTACAGCCGTCAGACGTCCACTGCTGAACATAGGCCTCCCCCAATGATTTCCATTATAGGGGTGGATTTCCAATACTAGTCACTTTGGCAGGCGTGTTGGTGAACGCAGTTTTTCATTGATCACAAATCATAATTAGGTAATTGCTACGAAACCCCACGCGCAAAATGGCTGAGATGACTACTCACGTTTGATAAAAAAGAAATTTTTCAGTGTTGTCACTACCCAGTTCCTTTTTCCGGTTCTACATAGAACTACAACAAACTGGGCTGCCGTTATTATTCTCTTAGCGGTAAAATATAACTAGTTCCCGACATAGACACGACCTTGAACATTTTGTACGCAGAAGCTGCTGCCCGTCTTGTACTAAAGGAATTAGTCGCTTCTTACGACACGCCTCCTGTTGGCGGTGGGGAAGTGTATTCTTTACGGCCGCCCCACACGGCACAGAATAGATAGTGGTAGAACATTTTGAGTTCTCATTGGACACTGCAGAATATAATTTAGAACTTTCGCATTGCAGGATTGAATTGAATTGAAAAATAAAATCATAATTTTGTTAATTCCTGCATTTAAGGTAAACAACTACAGAAAATATTTTAGTCAGCAATATTCTAATGGTAAACAAAAAAAATTGGTTGAAAAAAAGAACTGTCACAGTGGTTTCCAATGTACATATTTTGCGTCTCCCTTTTTAGGCTTTGTATGACTGAAAACTCATCTAGCACACGTCGAGGTACGATTCACATTTTTTAGGTAGAAGCTTTTACAGCTAGTTCGCAGGTACAGTTGCGAACAGATGTGTTGATAAAGATAAAAAAACCTCATGGCTTTTATTCAATTCAATTCAAAATGACTTTTTTACATAAAAATTGTAGAATACAATGGTTGGAAGTCTCCTCTTAAGTTAGGGGACTCACATTCTTTCTTAAAATCAGAAAAAGACAGTGTAAAAGTGCTTAATTTAGGCCTATTTGCAAAAAAATGGTTTTATTCTAATCGAATCCTAATAATTTCTTTTTTTTCTACTTTAAAATATTATAAAATCAAGGTAACGATAAAAGTATGTGACACCTGTATGGGTTCGTACGGAAATAGGGTTCCATAGGCAACCCTGCAAAAGAAAAACTATTTTACTATTATACAATTGCTATTGTGCGTAGTATCACATAAACACAACAAGTGTTTTATACCCCAGCATCAAAACCCGCAGGCACGTGTAAAGAATTAATCCTGCACCCTGTTTTACCTTGGCCTTAGCAATGACGTTAGCTTGTTTGTTGAACGAGGCAGTATAACCAGAGAGTAGAATTAAAATGCCGCGCCTTGTGTTCGTTTTAACCTCTTCAGACCCATTGTACAACATTGAACAAAACAACATAAAAAGTTTAAAATAAATTTTGATAAAGACAGGGTTTTTTTGTCTATTTTATGGACATTATACTGTTAGCCTACTCGGTGTAAATAAGTATCTTAGTAGCATGTGAATATAGTATTAATATCTATTTACTTTAATTCTAATGTAATAACACTAATAACCTATGTATATATCTGAGGTAGGCTGGAAACACGTGGTAGGATTGCATAATTTATTTATTAGAGTAGGTAATAAAATATAAACTCTTTAGAACGATACGTAATGATTGTATATTCTTTATCGACATTGATGGCAGGATTTTTGGTTGGGAGAACGGTTCATTCTTTTTGTGTTTTGATTGCGCATAATATCCATTGTTTGAAAATCTACTGTTTTGTATTTCATTATCCTAGATTACTGAGGCTATCCTTTAATACGCTCTCATATATATTAGGTGTATATTAAATGCAGAGCAGTTTAGTTACTTTATCATTTACTTAAGAACCTATACATGGTCACACTTAAAACTCTTCGAATATTAGGTTTACACGGTAAAGTAATCGTTGGAAAATACCCGGCTTGTAGCGGTTTGTATATCATACGTCCTGATGAGTATGTCTGATGTAACACAAATTCCCTACAAACTTTTTTCTTTTCACAGCTGCAGCTATCCATTAATTTCTTTGCTTCAATTTCGATCTTGATGTTGGAAACAATAAAACATGTTCGAAATGTTTTTCTCATTGTTTCTACACTTTATAAGAGAACACGTATGACCCATATCGCGAATTTTAACGTTTTCACTTAAAAATACTTATTAAAGTTATATGGAATTCTATGGAAATTACCAATTTGACACATGTCAGTCCAGAGTTTTTTCACATTTCTGCTACATTGCGTGCTGCGATCGATTTGACGGCCCCCACCACCACTTCGCACATAGCAAATAGAGCAATCAACCTCATAACAAATTTTGGGTGTATCATACTCAGGTTACTCATAGGCACCCAATACTTTTCCAGAGGTTGATTTTTCTTTCTCTTCTACTAGTAACTGTTAGCTTGGTATGGACACGATAAATCGTACATAATATCATACAATCACTGATTTACGGGACAAAAGGCGTCCCGCAGAAGGTTACTGCGGGACGGCCCAAGTTTACCCAGAAACGGGACGTGCGGAAAATCCGGGACGGTTGGCAAGCCTAGCTGAACCCTGGATATTCTCGAACAATTCTTCCAATAGTCCATTCTCCGAGAGGCCGACAAGGCTGGGCCTACCAGCAAATGTTTGTTATGTTCATAAATAGAACGCTACCATTTTAAATTGTGCTTCCTTTCAAAGTTTTTGAAAAGGTGGGTCTTAGAAGGTTTAAACCATATCGTAGCTTTCGTTCAAACAAAATATGCAATTTATATTCTTCTTAGCCATGGGTTCAGAATAAATATTAGCCATGTCGACCTGCTCAGTCAAAAGATATTACGTACCTGCGTTCAAAATCTAAGTAATACACAAGATTTATCGCGATCTAAAAACATGAAAATATTGTAAATCTCTTTGCTTCATAACTAGCTTACAATCTAGTAACTGGCTGGAAACTTTGTAAAAAACTCAAAGGGAAATTCGGCTAAAATGAGGCTTGTTCGGCCAACTTTTATATTCGGGCGCAGCAATGAAATATGATAATGTTTTATTTACATTTTCATTCTAAATAAATGTCATGTCGTGTAAGAATGAAGATGCTGGCGGCACGTCGAATAAAGAAGGGTGATGTTTCAAATGTTGACGAGGTATGAAAGAAATATGTAGGTAGAATAAAGGTGTGAGGTAGTTTGTAGGTTTATAAGAATAGACAGGTATTTATATAATTTATTTTTTAATTCCACAAATATTGATACAATAATAAGTACTACACAGAGTTATTTTAATAGCTGATTCTAGTGTTCAAATACAACATTTTGTTTTCCAAAAAAACCATATAATATCTAAGTTGACAAATTATTCCAATTATTTGGTATACTTAATGATTTTAGTCTATTAATGAAATTATATTTGAGCTCGAGTATCAGCTCATGGCTATAAATTAACCGTTAGCCAGGCAGTGGCAATATGACTGCCAACACTGTAAAGTTTTGAAAATTGGTATCTAGATGAACATACTAAAAGTCCTCAAGGGTAGGAGCTGTGCTAAGGATGTGTAAGAATGTAATACTATAAACTAACTTTAACATGAATAAACGGTATTTTAACATGATAGTTTAAGTTACTGGGGAAGACCTAGACCTATGTTCAGCAGCAAACGCCTGGCTGAATTGATGATGATGATAGTTTAAAAAACAAAAATACACTCTTTTAAGGACAGCTTATGTATCATGTAACTTTGCGCGGTACTGATGTGACTCGCCGAATAGCGGCGTCCTCGCATTTTAGAGGTATTGAAATAATGCTACCTTGTCAAACTTAGCGAACATGTCCAGTAAAACATTGTGTCTACCGCTAAGTTTAAAAATTAAATCAATCATGTCAAACTGATGAATAAATAAAAAATTCAAAAAGTGGCATATTTGTTTTTTTTCTCAAGTCAAGCTTAGCTCAGGTAAGAAGCGGCCTGCATCCAGCGGCTACCTGCACCTTTACCAGGTCGTTTCCCACCACTTTCTAGGTGGATGTTCTACGCTGCTTTAGTACGTTACGCGACCTCCACCCAAGAACCTTTCTGCTGTTCTCAGTTCTACGTGCTATGTGCCCCGCCACTTTAGCTTGCTGATCTTTAAAAAAATAATACATTTCAGATTAATAAAAACTGTAATAAGAATTAATGCATCCATGAAATCAACATAAAACGTCTCAGACTGCAATATCGCAGCTTAGAACGAGAAATGCGACGCATAATAACTTTTTACGACTCAAAACTCTCGCTGACGCTAAACTTAGAAATGACAATGCACTTCATAGTGAAGAAAACGCAATACCGTCGCCTTATGGGTGTTATTAAAAAAGTTTTACACAACTTTGCAGACTAGAATGATGGCCGAAACTTTGTACAATGTGTAGTACCTAAAAAAAAATTTTTGTAAGACGTCCACCAAGGTGAGCAGACGACCTGGTAAAAGTTGCAGGAAGCCGCTGGATGCGGGCCACTTCCAACCGGCCAATCTGGAAGTCACTGGGGGAGGCCTATGTTCAGCAGTGGACGTAATATGTTTAAAATGATGATGATGATGATGACTAAAACGTGCTATTACATAGGGTATTAGATATGAAGGAGTGACTGAGCCATAATTTTGTGAAAAAGTTATCAAAACATCGGCACAAGTGTATCAAGATACCATTCTTGAGAAGGTAGTGAAGCCCCTTACCAACACCATGTTCAATAACCAAGAATGGTCCTTGCGCCGGGTCATAAAGCTCGGACTACGCAGTCTTGGTTGGAACGAACGTTTCGGACTTCATCAGAGCTGAAGACTGGCCGTCGTCTAGTCCCGATCTTAATCCGCTGGATTATGATTTATGGTCAGTTTTAGAGAGTACGGCTTGCTCTAAACGCCATAAAAATTTGGGTAATGGATAATAATTTGAAGACACTGTGCATATTTTAATGGTTTCAAGTCCGTTATAATGGTTAAAACTTGAATTGTATTAATAAAATGCCAATTCACAATAAAATAGGACTTGTTTTAATAAATGTATTCATGTTTTTTTGCAAAATTAGGATGTATAAAAGTGCTGAATTCAGGCCTAAATGAGTTTTGTTGGTTTGTATTGCTAAGACTAAGAAAACGAGGCATGTTCTTTAAAAGTTGTCTTTTAATTGTTACATCTTTCTTTAAGGGAAGTATAGTCGCCAAATGTAAACTAGCATGCGGTTTCAAAAGCTTACTACTTGAGCACAAATTGACATAAAAATATTAAAAATATGTTATGAATTGTTTAAACTTAAACAACAATCGGAACATATCATTTATATCTAGCATCTAGTTTTGCTTCAGGACAAGAAAAATATTTAAATCATTGAAAAAACCCGTCGAGTCGTTAATTTAGGGGCACTGCTCGCCTTAATCTTTACACGGTATTGAATTTTCGTGTGTACCTATGTAACCGCTATAATTTAATTCAAAACAATTAAATATTTTGTGTAGTAGTAATAGAGAAGCTTGTAGCTCAGTGGCTCAGCACTGTGGTAGTGATTACCAAAGTTAAGCCACCTAAGCCGCGGTTGTGATTGGATGGGTGAACATTCTAACATATTTAGTGTCATTCATCAAGCATCTCCGTGCTTTAAAGGCACTAATAGTCCCGGCTAATATCGCTTAATACTAGTCGTGATGCCTAGACAAAGGCCCTAGGGCGGCTTAATAACATCTGGCAGTAAGGTTATGTCACTGGCCTCAGACACCCCTCTACCTATCCACACATGGCCCGCTTGATGGAGTATGGCCCAAACCACTTCATAGTTGAGGTGAGGCATGTGCCCTGCTGGGACGTACATAGGCATACTTTATGTTACTTCAAATGTCATCATCATCATCATCATTTCAGCTATAGGACGTCCACTGCTGAACATAGGCCTCCCCCAATGACTTTCATTGGGGGGGGATTACCAATACTCGCCACGCTTAGCAGAGGGTTGGCAAGCGCAGTGTTTTATAAGCTTTCGCACGCAGACGCTGCTACCCGTCTCGTGCTACAGGAATTAGTCGCCTCTTACGACACGCCTCCTGTTGGCAGTGGAGAGATATATTCTTAACGGCCGTCCCCAAACGGCACGTAATTGTGTATTTAATCCGTATTTAGCCACCAATGAATGGAATGTTTAGATAGTTTTAGAACTTATGCATTTGTACCGACTTACCGAGTAACACAAGTTGAATACAATCTTGCAAGTTTATCTCGGAATGGAATTGGAAACACGACTAGAACTAGTTGCGTTGATTCAGACCTTTGTATGTCGTTAATTGGAGGAAGTTTTAATTAAACTTTATTGGTTTACTAACAAATGTTTAGCGAGGAGAATTTCGTTAAAATTATTTAGCGAATTGACCTAAGAAACTAAAAATAATTCTACTGGCAATTTATTCAACAAAAAGTCAATACTTATATGGTAACATTTGAAAGTAAGAAGGAAAAAAAACATGACCTCAACCATGAGGTGGTTTGGGCCATACTCACAACGCGGGCCCAGTGCGGATTGGTGGAGGGGTATTATAAAGCCAGTGACTAAGACAGCTTAGCTTACAGAGCTGTAAAGCTTAATATTCATTTTCCTAAATATTCAAGTTTACATTGTAGTTCTTGTTTGAATTGTATGTTTTATTCATCATCATCGTCATCATTTCAGCCATAGGACTGCTGAACATAGGCCTCCCCCGATGACCTATCATCGGGGGGATTGCCAGTACGCGCCACGCTTGGCACGCGGGTTGGCGAGCGAATTTTTTTGATTTTGATTTTGATTTCACAGGCAGACGCTGCTGCCTGTCTTGTGCTACAGGAATTAATCTCCTCATACGACACGCCCCTGTTAGCGGTGGGTAATTAAGTGTATTCTTTACGGCCGTCCCCACACCGGTACAACCGAATCTCGAGATTGTTGGTGTAAGGGCGGTTTCTTTCTACGCTGACATTTATACAATCCTTACAATATTAATATTACTTTAAGACCTTTCCCAACCCATGAGTAACCCATTTACAATTGTAACACGTTACTAGTTTTAGTAAAATAGCCTTTAGTAATACTTTTCTGACATGAATTTCTAACAAGTTTAGCTCTAAAACAATGAAAGGAAAAGAAGTAGACTCACTCCTCACTAATAATAATAACCTTGTCATATTTGTGTCCAAACACGTTACAATGTCAAACTTATCCTCCACTGAGCTCTCTACTTGTTTCACATTACTAATATCATTTATTTCAATTTTTATTTTAACCCACGACGGAACGGAGCAGGTATATGCGTTTAGGGTGAGAGATGTTTGTGCGTTTGTGCAAAGTAATGTTCCCACCTATCTTCTAAACTAATGATCCGATTTTGATGCGGTTTTCAATAACGAGTTTGTGTTTGATAAGTTCATGTTTTTAGACAGGTGTCATGGCTGTAACTCACTAGGGGGCGCCACAATATCAGTGCAAAACAATGTTGCAATATAATCAAAACGAAATGTCCGATTACAATTCTGTTTTCAGCAATGTGTACGTGGTAGCTTAATGCATGTTCCCAAATAATAAAAATTACGTCTGTAACTCACTAGAGGGCGCTACAATATTAGTGCAAAATAATATTGCAATAATATTAAAACGAATTGTCCGATTTCAATGCGGTTTTCAGCAATGGGTTCGTAGTTGATTGGTGCATGGTCTGAAATCGCATCCAATTCGCATTCTATTCGCATTCAATTCGCATTCAATTCGCATTTAATTCGCATTCAAAGCGCATTCGAAAACATATTATAACAACATAAGCCCGAAGGCAGCGACATTCATAGTGTTTTAGGGAGTTTTAGCCAGTATTGGGAACTGTTTCCGCCTTCACCGCCTGGATGTACTCCCAGCTTATGTCTCATCATTGAATTCATAGTTCAAACACAAATATTATAGTCTCAAGAGTATTGACACCAATTCTAAACACAAACCAACAAAAAAGCAACTGTATAATATTTAGTAAGGAACTTAATATTATGTGGTAGGATGAATCACACTTATTGTTTTGCGAGATCTTACCTACACATTATATAGATTATAATTCGTATATGTTCTCTAAAAAGTCTGAAATAAAATTAAGCAAAATTAAAAATTTTGAAAAAAACCCACGACGGTAAAAATCTCTTCGAAAAAGAATAAAATAACTCAGAACCCCCGACTTAACCCAATTATTATGTACCGAAATATTACAATAGACGTAAAAATACTTTCTAAAAAAAAGAGCTGATATCTCGAAAAATCGGTAATAGATATACTTAAGTACCTAAACAATGAATATCGATGTTTACAGGTTTTTCCTAACGTGTCTGTTTCTCGAAAATATACTTAAATGTAGCGATAATAATTTCACCATAATACATAACCGAGGAATATCCGCAGCGTCTGCGTGCGAAATGTTATAAAAAGCTGCGCTCGCCAACCCGCCTGCGAAGCGTGGCGAGTATCGATAATTCCCCCCGATGAAAGTCATTGTGTGAGGCCTGTGTTCAGCAGTGGGCATTCTATTGCTGAAATGATGATGATGATAATGTTTATCCGTAACCTATATAATTAAAGTAATTAATGGTTAAGAAAGGATACTTATCGCACTACCCTACGCTGGCCATATTTGACCTTTAACCGATTACCGATGATAGAGTTCTTGAGCGAATTGCGAAATGGCAAACGAAGCGTAGAACGCCCTTCAGCAAGGCAGAGCGATGATAATACGCTAAGCTGCTATCAGGGAATAGGCTAGTTTCCTCCTTATTTATTTAAACAAATTACTTACGGTGTAGTCGAAATACGACAAAGGACGAAGATTGAACTCGTTCATAAACAAATAACTGAGCTTTAGTGGGATTAGGCGGGACACTTAGGAAGTAAAGAAGATGGCAGGTGGATCAAAGCTACTGAGTGGTAGTCAAGAGAAGATCGAAGGATAGTGGGCAGACTCTTAGCCCGCTGGTCAGACGATATTGCAAGAAGCTGGGATAAATTGGGAACGATTGGCACAGGATTGTGGCATGTGGCTCAGTAAAGAGAAAGCCTATATTCAGAAGTTGGTAAACGCGGCGGCGCAGCACGGCACGGATGCCAGATCTATTTAACACATTGATTGCCAAAACGCAGACACAATAACAAAACAATACCGTCTGACTCCGCGCGGAGTTTTTGGCAATGAACCTTTACGCATTCAAAAATTTATATCGACTGCTCAAGTCCAAACTTGTCTGCTGTTAGGACGGCTTTGCTCGTTCTTTAACAAGCTTACTGTATTCAGTTTTACTGTGGCTCTCTAACATTACCATTCGACGCAGATGGAATAGAAACGCCTACTTCTCAATCAGATCTTGTTACTTTAAGAAGGCTGGATCCGAAACGATCTGTTGAAAATGAGATTTCCTCAGATCCGTTCAGGATTACGCGTTTTCTTGATGGCGTGAACAAATCACGGAAAGAAGGGATAAGATTTCCTTAGGCATGAATTAAATACCGGGTAGGGACAAATGAAATTTAGGAATAACAACGTATTTAGGCCTTTTTATTTTTTTAATACTGTTTTTTTGTCATTTTGATACGTCACATACTTTTAGGCAAAGAATTTTTATTTTACTATGAGGCGAACATCGAAATACAGCTGTTTCTTTAGGAGGAAGTAAATAGGTAATTACTTTTAAGATTTAGATTTTTGCGTAAAAATATTGAATTAGAAAAATTCAATATTTTTACTAAAATATTTTATTTTTACAATATTAAAACTTAGAATTAGGCCTCATGAGTAAAATTATACATAATAATAAAATAAAGGGCAAATGTTTGTGTGATGAGCACGAGCGTTTCTACCTAGTCATAGTTTATAAAATTATTTTAAGCATGTGTTATCTATTCGCCATAGTACAGGCTTTGTTCAGTTCTGAGCTATATAATTGGTGTGATTGTGTAAACAATTCATTATACAGGGTTATTTTAAAAACATACCCCAACCCCAACCCCATAGGGTCTGATTCTGGTGCCTTAATACAACAACTTTTTCTATGGGACCAACATCGACCAGGAGGCGTATTTTTGAATCATGCGAATTCCAATCCGAACACGAAATCGCAAGATTCGCATACGAATTCCTAAAATCACTATTTTTGAAAATTCATTAGATGAATTCTGCAACGAGTGGTCGTACCCACTCGTTTTTCTTTTTCTACTAGTAGAAATTTCGGAAGAATGACATTGACAAGTAAACATATTTTTGACAGAAATTTGACATAATTACTTTTTATTTACGTTTCGTTTTAAGCGATTCACTACCGGTTTTTAAAATCAATGAGTTTTTGCATTCCGTTTCATAATATTTTCTCCGTAAAACGAAAATGATTACGAGTGATTCAAAAATGCGTAAAATCATGAGCAATAGAAATGAATTTCATACACGAATTGTTTTCGTGTTTGAATTCGAGATTCATTTCTAATGCTTCAAAAATACGTCTCCAGAACCAGGCCAGACCTGATTCAGCATTTAGAATGAGGTTAGAAATAGCAATAGTTATTAGCATAAAATAGTGTTACAAATCTCCTCCTACGTATAAAATGTTATAATCATAAACATCACAAAGAAATATACCACTTCAAAGGTTAACATTGATAGCTGTACTAGTACTGCGTAGAACTCTGCAACACCTTCCCCTTTCTTTAATGGTTGTCCTCTACCTAAAGGTTGTCTGGAAGAGATCGCTATCAGCGATAAGACCGCCTAAATTGTACATCTTTCTGTAAAAATCATGTGTATTTTACTTGTATGGTGTGCAATAAAGAGTATCTATCTATCTATCTATTTAACATTGAAATAAGCATTGAAATAGCGAGTTTTGCTAAAGAAAGTTAATAAACTTTAAGAAAATGAATTGTAAACCACGCGACTAAAGTCGCAGGCAAGAGCTAGTCAATTATAATAAGCACTGTAAGGGTAGTATATCTACGCATAGACCAACTAGGTCTTAAATGGATGTACAGTCAATATGAAAAGAGCCCTTGAAAAAGATTTAGTAAAAAAAACGGCAAATCTATTTATTTTTGGCCAAAAGCATTACCTATTTGAAAGGTATACTTCTGTTAGTATTTATTTTGCAGAGGGAGCAAAAAAAGTAAAAACTTAGGCAAATATTAAAAATA
The DNA here is from genome assembly GCA_963576865.1 of Anania hortulata. Classification (NCBI taxonomy): domain Eukaryota; kingdom Metazoa; phylum Arthropoda; class Insecta; order Lepidoptera; family Crambidae; genus Anania; species Anania hortulata. The sequence continues at coordinate 21,774,455 of OY756389.1, read as the reverse complement.
CGGAGTTACTATTTTCTTTGAAATAATCTTTACCTGAGATTATTCATTTAAATTTCAAGAAACATTCAGAATAGGTTTACTTAATCAGAAACGCACGAAAGAAATATGATTTTTATTTTAAATTTTAATTAACGTTTGTGTTATGTTAATTTAAATGAAGTTTTCGTTCATCAAAGCATGCGATGAATGTGAAATCGTTAATTAAATTAAGTAAACCATTTGAATGATCCGCAATGCCTACCTGAGTATCAATTATGCACTCCAATTCATGCACGATCACACTCAAAAGCAACGAAAATAGACCGTCGGGAGTTAAAATAACCTTCAACCGATAACGTTTATTTTATTATATCTAAATCTATCTATCAGATAATATTTGCTACATTCTATTAATTTATTTTAGTTTAGTTTATTGATGAGAGAGCCTGGGGCTTGACAACAACAACTTGACACAAGACCAAAATCAAAATCACCAACAAAAAAAATTTCTCCGTACATATGTCAAATTAGACTTTACAATTTGTATAATCGTATATTTTTGAGATTTCCGAGTTGGTCTCATATGTGTTTTTTTTGTATTTGAGCCTCTAAGTGGTTTTTCGTTTTTAGCGTTACGATGATGTCCTTCTAGACGTATTCGTCGATGGTAACACCCTACAAATTACATTAGACGTTCGTATATTTTACCAATTTTCGAAATTTACATTTAAAAATAAAAATACTTTTATACCGAGATGCACCGTTTAGTGTTGTCACTATCAAAATATCTATTGAATTATAAAGTACTGGAAGAGGCATGTCAAAATACGTCCACCGCCCGACACAGACAACTGTGTGAGCAAGCGTACAAGTAGTGAGAAACCTTGCTTCGGGATGTCAGTTCTACTAAAACATAAGTCATTGGTGATGTGCTGTCATGACGGCTAGCGTTTTTGTTGTAGAATTATATTATTTATTTAAAAAATTTAACTCTTACAGTAATCATCTGTTATTTTATTTGAATACCAGTTTTTTTCGGTTACATATGCTACAAACTTATTATAGTATAGTAAAATTTGCAATAAGTAAAATAGCCTTTTCCTAGCAGACAGACTTGACTTGTGTAGGTATAAAACATCCCTGCATCCAACTTATAATACGCCTCTGTGAGTGCTAAAGAATACCCAGTGTCCACAATTTAGTGATTTGCGCAGGACGTTCCTAGGCTCTGCACCGCAAAGTACTGTAATTACACCCTACGGGCGATTTGTGGCCGCAAACGGTCCGTTCGGGCCACTAAACTGATTCGTTTAGTACCTTCATAAATTAGAGGTGTAGCTACCAATAAGGCTTTTGAAAAAGGTTGAATAATTAGATCGTAATACATTATTAAACAATGACGACTCTCTGTTGTTCGCGCTTCGGACTACAAAACCTGCTGGTTGCGGGTTCGAATCCCGCAAGGGGCAAATTTTTGTGTGATCAGCACAGTATTAGTACCTAAGTCAAGGATGTTTTTTTAAATGTATAAGTATGTTTATCTGTTATCTTGTCACCATAGTTACACGCTTTGTTTAGATTGGGGCTAGATAATTGATATGATTCTGAAAACAATTAATTTGTTATTTATTTATTACATTTTGCAAAACAAAACGAAAAATAATGCGAAAAATCCTTAGATCTAGCTTGTAGTTCGCTACATTACAAAAGTGTGGTAGCTCAGTTCACTTAATTATTATTTATACGTCACTCTAAACAGAAAATAACAGAACATGTTGAAAAATGACTGTTAAATGAGCCACGCATTTGCCGAACGTTAGCCAGATCTGTAGTATTCACAAGAAATATTAACAATGCTATTTATCATCATCATCAGCCTATGGAAGTCTACAGCTGAATATATACCTCCCCTATAAAACGCCACAGCGAGGGGCTTAAGGCAGTTAACATCCAGCGGCTTCCAGCAACCATAAGTAGATCATCAGTCCACACAATACTATTAACTAACAAAGCTGGAAACACCTTTTAGAATCATGTCCCCGTTTTGCAAACAATAGACATAACCATGTCTCAGCCTGTAATCTTCTAAATATAAGCCCATTTAAACTCTCAGAAATTATAAGTAAAGAAACGACAGTAAACTCATACCACAATCTTGTTACGCTCATTGTGCGACACCTAAAAGAATTTAACAAATAAATCATACCACTCCTTTAATGGAAACAAAAGAAACCACCTAAATGAGCACACCGTTGTGCTCGCGGAAGTAATACAGAAGCGCCGCGAGACCAACAGATACAAAGTTGGCATCATTAAAAAAAAAAAAACTATTAACTTAACAATACCTACTAATTTGCTATTTTTAGGGTTCCGCAAAAATAGGACCCTATTCCTAAGACTACTGTCCGACTGTTTGTCGGTCTGTCACCAGGCTGTATCTCATGAACCGTGATAGTTAGACTGTTGCAATTTGTACAGATGATGTATTTCTATTGCTGGTATAAACAGCAAATATTAAAAACAGAATAAAATACATTTTGTGCCGTTTTTTGCTCGATATTGGTACGGAACCCTTTGTGCGTGAGTCCGACTCGTACTTGACCGGTATTTTTCATTTACAATGCAATTTATAGCGAATAAGATATTTCATTCGACATTTCGATACCAAATAAAACCAAGAATAAAAGGTAATGCTCGCCTATTTAGGGGCCCCTCGTGTATTTCATAGAACCAATCCTCGGCTTATGCAAAACGTTGTCTAAGCTAGGTCTGGCACCGACGTCGCAGCTAGATTTTAGACTATGGTAACATTACTTATTGCTATCAGTCTAATATTACTTTGCGTAGTAGACTGGTTGTTCTTAATGCATTTATGCTTTTTCATCACGTCCAAGAAATAAATAATAACTAAATAAATATTGGACAACATCACATACATTGCTCTGACCCTACGGTAAGCAGCCAAAGCACTTGTTTTCTATAAATCCTCAACAACGACGGTACACTCAACTCAACACTCAGATCCGAGGCAATATAGAAAAATGATTTTTCTACATTGACCGACCGGGAATCGAACCAAGGACCTTAGAGATAGCGACACTAAGTCCGGTATGCTCGCCTCTCGGCTACGGAGGTCTGTTCTTGCAAACTCCTAACTTAAACTAATTCAGTAGGTAGCAATGAGTATCATCATTATCATCATCATTTCAGCCATAGGACGTCTACTGCTGAACATCAAACAGTCTCCGGTGACTTCCAGATTGGCCGGTTAGAAGCGGTCTGCATTTCCTGCTTGTATTGGTTTCCTGCAATCTTTACCAGGTCGTATGTCCACCTTGTGATCAATGATGATAATTAACTATACAGGGTTACATTGCAAAGGGGTGCCAACTCTTTAGGAGTGGCTCAGAATCAGTAACTTAATCGAACTAGGCAAAGAACAAGATGTTTCTTTTACATTTAATTATTCTTAAAAATCGTACTCGTGGATAATTTAACTCATTAATGAAAAAATTGCAGCGTGTGTGCACTGCGTAAGGTACTTGTAGGCTCGCCGTACCTACGCCTCTGATGAATGACCTAGTCTTTCGTAGTCTCTATTGACTTTATTTTCGTATAATTTAAAGTACTTCCTTCTTGTAACATACGATTACTAAAAATAATAACGATTAAGACGCTTCTTTATATTGTTCCCTAGATCTTATTTTTTTAATTTGGCACCCCTCTGCAATGTAACCTTGAATAATATTTAAATACACCTTTACCTTCCTGTAATCATTCCGCTATTCACAAGGTTTCACGAACTCCACGAAGTAGCTACGACATGTACCTACTTAGGTACCTTGTAGATTGGAATCTGCCAGCAAAATTAGTAACGTTCTACATTCTATGCAACACTAATTAGTACATATGCTGAGAGAGCTCCTACTACAAATCTTACTAAATTGCTTCATGTATGTTGCAAGATCTGCTCGTTTGTAGTTTCAGGATTTGGACACCGTTATTTATTATAGCGCATGATTAATTGAAGTAACATTGTATTTTTTTAGGGTTCCGTATCTCAGTAGGAAAAAACGGAACCCTTATAGGATCACTTTGTTGTCGTTCTGTCTGTCTGTCCGTATCTGTCCGTCTCTGTCTGTCAAGACCCTTTATCTCGGGATCGCGTGTAGGTATCTAGTTGAAATTAAATCCATTATACTCAGGTCATCGAGTACATACTATAGAGCAGCAATACAAATCATCTTTCTCCGAAACTAGTAAGTGATTTTTCACTTACGCTTAGTATGAAATGACAACTCCTGTCAACGCTCGCCCGTACAAAAACAGCGCAGATACAGATTAAAAAATAGCGGAAAGTTTTGCGAACAAATATTATGACATTTCTACTCTATAGGGTATGTGTTCCATGACTCAGGTCTGCAGTCGCTTGAAGCTATAAAATCAAATTTCTAAGTAAACGTGAAAAAAAAGACTCCTGGAACTATTTAATAATAAAAAGATCCATTTCAATGTTACAACTGCATATAATCAACTATACGCATTAATACATAATATGTGTATGTGTATATTTTAGGTAAATTAACACACGCAACGGAAGCTTTGGAAAGTAATATTTTTTCCTGTTTTTGCAACATTTTTCGGTGATGCTCCGCTCCTTTAGCCCTATAATATTAATACATATTATAATAAAGTATAGATGGAAATTATGTGCTGCAGTATTCTTAAAAAAATATTGATAGAAAATAAATATATTTCTTAAAGCGTTTTCTTGGGACATCAGTTTAACCTTATAAGGTTTTATCCTAAATCTCTGCACGTAATACTTCATTTTATAGAAACATTTATCGCACCGGTCCGCAGGTCCAAGGTGCTCCGATATTTTACCCCATCCGTGATTCACGACTCAGTACATTTCGTTTGGACGGCTTGGGATAGTGCTGGGAGAAATGTTTATCGACAGTATCGTCAGTATCGATATGGTCTGTACGCGACGTGAGGAGGACGGAGGATCAGGAAGAGGCAAAATTGGATCAAAACGCTACTGGCGTTTTCAGTAAATAGTAAATTTTATGTGTAATCGTTTTTGAAACAATTGTGAAAGGTGACATGTAAAAACAAAAGAAAATGACAAAATAGAAAAAGGACCTTTTTTTTCTAGTTTGCGTAAGTTAAATAAATAAATAAATGAATTGAATATTTTTACTCAATCATCATACAACAGCTGAATGAATGTAAGTGTAGTTTGGAAGATAGACTAAATTATAAGCTACACTTTAAACATTACTTATTTACACAGTTTTCGAGGGTAGTCCACAACGGAAACTAACAATAACATTACAAAAAATCACTTCCTCATACGGATCAGCTGATCTTAATTGTAGTGGAAAATGAGTCTTTTTTCAGATTTATAGATTTAGCGCTTTTTAAAGAATAGTCATGCTATGTGCAAGACTACTTTTAATAAAATACCGGCTTATATAAGGCATTTTCCGGCCGCAATGTTTGACAAATCATTACGTAGATGGCTCTTAGAAAAAACGTATTACTCGGTTGACGAATTTTTAAAGGATAAAACGTAAACGACATAATACTTATTATATTATGTACTCTTTTCTCGCTATTTTGTATGATGTTTGCATTAAATTGGTTATAACTCAATTATTTGGATGTTCAATGACATATTGTAATTAATAAATTTTCCATGAATTTTCCTTTATATTTGCATGCTATTGTATATGGCCAAATATATTTTTTCATGATATATTTTTTTAACATCGACTTTGTATTGTCTCAACCCTATTTGATGGCAAATAAACTATTTATATTTGTATTTGGTTCACTTACTAATAGTTGTTGTCTTTTATTTTGATCCGTAGAAACATTCGAATAGGTTTACTAATCATCATGTCAGCCTATTGCAGTCCACTGATGGACGTAAGCCTTCCTCAAAGAGCACCAAAGAGTACGATCTCCCGCTTTTTTCATCTATTCACTTCCAGCTATCTTCCTAATATCGAGTCGTCGTCGGTCCTAATATATTGATTACTAATAAAATAGGTAAATTATTAATATCATCTTCAAAATATTATTTACGTATAATAAAAAATTGGCAGCTTTACTTTCGATACAATACAATCGAAAGTGCACATCACTTATTTGAACCGCTTTCCGGTCGAATAGAGCTGTCCGGTTATAACGCGCTCGCCTGTTGTGATCCGGGTTTCTCTATCATTTCAGCTAAAGGATTTTTAGTTCGTTGAAATCTGCTGATAATTTACCTCTTGAAAATATGAAATGTTACCAGACAAAACTGGGTTTTATTAAATCCCTTTTTTATCTGTTCTATGATATTAGTTAGTTAGTTTGTCTGGGCTGTTTCCGCACTTAGCCTCCTGATTGGGCCATTGTGCGTGCTACCTTTTCCTTCTTACTCCAACCATCCTAGATCATCCCAGAAGGTCAGCAATCTTTTCAGATTTTTGCAGGCTTCCGGGAGAGATCCTGGCGATTGGAGGATCTGATGCCGTTGATCTGCCACGCTCCTACATTCCATAAGCACGTGCTGTGGCGTTTCTTCTGCCTCCATGCATCCTCTGCATGTGGGGCTGTCAGTCACACCTATGTTAAATAGGTGCTTGTTTAGAGGACAGTGACCGGTTATAACTCCTGTTATAACTCCTGTCCTTTTTTAGTCTGATGAGGTTGCAGGTAAGCTTATTTGATGCTACCGGAACTGCATTTTTTGTTTGCCTGCATCCTTCACCGTTTCTCCATTCTGTTAAATGCGTTTCTCTAGTTCTTTCGCGCAACCATGTTTTAATTTGCTGTTCTATGATATATGAACCTGGTAAAGGTTGCAGAAAGCCTCTGGATGCAGGCCGCTTCCAACCGGCCAATCTGGAAATCACTAGGGGAGGCCTATGTTCAGCAGTGGACGTCCTGAGGCTGAAATGATGATGATATGATCAACATCATTACTGTACAAATCGAGTTGTGATTAAAACAAAAAATCTTGAAAGCGGCCTGCATCCAGAGGCTTCTGAAAACATGGGTAGAATGGTTCTAGAATGGAGACCACGTACCGGCAAGCGCAGCGTAGGGTACTTTAGCGGTCAGAATGGCTTAATGCTACTTTTTATCCAGAACAAAGTTCCTATGGGATATCATAACGGTTATATCCAAGGACTACTATTTTTAATTCACCTCCTAATGGAGTAAAACAGAGCGTTACAAGCCAATAATTAATTAATTAATAATTGTAAGTTGACTAAAATGGGATTATTGACAGACAAGCCTTATCTTTGACATTAATTTTTTTTTGACATCTTTGCAATTTATCAATTCCAGCATTTGTGTTATTCAGTTTGATATAATTTATTGTGACAATTTTTAGTTATTTTTGTTATGATTATTATTTTATGTTTTACCTTTTTAATAGAATTCGAATACCTTTATAATGTTCAAAATGTATTAATTTAAGATTTTATTATTTCTAAAAATCACGAATGCCTTAGTAGGTCATACTGTAACGAAACTGTATCAAAGTGAATAAATGAATTATGAATTATAATTATGAATTATTCCACGCGGGCGAAGCTGCAGGCAGAGCTATAACATAATAAAAATAATCTTAATAATATCCGCAGACGAAGTCGCGAGCAGAAGCTAGTGAGTTTTTACAAACCCTTACGTTATCATCATCATCATCTCAGCCTATTACAGTCCACTGCTGGACGTAAGCCTCCCCTAAAGAGTCCCACAGAGCACGATCTCCCACTTTTTTCATCCAGCCACAGCCAGTCATCTTCCTAAGGTCTTCAGTAATCCTTAAGTGCGACCTCCGTAGCCGAGAGGCGAGCATACCAGACTTTGTGTCGCTATCTCTGAGGTCCCGGGTTCGATCCCCAGTGGGGTCAATGTAGAAAAATAACTTTTCTAATATTGTCTCAGGTCTGGGTGTTGTGGTACCGTCGTTGATACTGATTTCTGTAACACAAGTGCTTGTTGTCCAATATTTATTTATTATTTATTTATTTGTGAAACTTACACTAGGCCTTACTGTAACAATAATATCTAATAATTTACCCTACACGATTAAATATACACTACTATTAAAGGGGATCCTCTAAATAAAACGGTTTAATAACTTATTAAAATATATTAATACGGAAAACGCGCGAAAGTACCTACAATTACGACACATGGATGAGGTCCGCTCCGATGACAGCTGACAGCTACCGCTCATAGGGATGTTCCCAGCAATCGATTCCCCGCTAACACTACTTACTTATACAATGTGTATTTTCGATACTTGATGAAACGAAATGTGCGGATACTAGACCCAAAATTATCGACAAAAAAAATAATAAAAATTTGTTTTTGTCAGCCATCTTTAAAACCGAGCAGTTTTAATTTTTTTTACTTCTGAAATTTGTGTAAAAAAGTTGCTTTTTTTTGTACCGTTTCTATAAAAAGAAACGACGAAAAAATGAAAAAAAGAAATTCTAATTAAAACTGCGCGGTCTTAAAGATGGCTGTCAATTTTTTTTTTTTATTGATTTTTTTGTCGATAATTTTGGGTCTAGTATCCGCACATTTCGTTTGATCAAGTATCGAAAATACACATTGTATTATGTAGGTACCTACTCATTTTATAGCTTATTTCGTATTCAATTTCAATCTTTAGGTTTACGTAACCATTTAACATTGAAATGATAGTTAGCTCCTCGAAAATCGTTTTAAATAAATATTCGGCCCTCCTAAACTTGGAATAATATCTTTATTCTTGGAACTTCAGCAACAAGTTGTTATAAAGTTAATAATTAGTTGCGATATCCATATCTGCAGCAGGTGAAGTAGCTGAATTTATTATAACTTGCTTCATAAGTTGACGACCTCCGTAGCCGAGAGGCGAGCACGCCGAACTTGGCGTCGCCATCTCTGAGGTCCCGGGTTCGATACCCGGTCGGGTCGATGTAGAAAACAAACTTTTCTGTAATATTTCGGGTCTGGGTGTTGTGGTACAGTCGTTGTTTTCTGATTTCTATGACACAAGAGTTTTAGCTAGTTACCTTAGGATCAGAGCTATGTAGTGATGTTGTCCAATGTTTATTTAATATACAGGGTTATTCTTAAAACCTCAAAAAACCGCTAGGGGCTGATTCTGGTGGTCTTGACGACCTCCGTAGCCGAGAGGTGAGCACACCGGACTTGTTGGTGTCCGGTGATTAGTGACTATCTCTGAGGTCCAGGGTTCATTTATTTATTATTATTGATACATACTCCTTACATACATACATACATATATAATCTAAAAAAGAATAGACTACTTTTTGGCAGTCGTGTAAAAATATAATTTATTCCGGATTGCGGCTACTCGTCGGCTATTATTAACCCCTTACAATATAAATTCGTCGATCCCACAGGACACGGGAAGGATTAACCCGGTAAAGTTTAATTAACTTCTAAGACCAAGAGGGCAGACCCTTCGGGAAGTTAAGACTGCTGTAGCCCTTGACAAATTTTTGCTTCTTTTATCACTCCCAAGTTTTGTGGATAGCGCTGATTTAGGGGTCAGGACGGTTATGCAAGATGTTTTATGTCAAGTATGAAAAAAAACAGCGATTTTGAGATAGGTCAAGCAGAAAAAAGAAAAACAAACATATTGCGATGACATGACTGGAATAGATGTACCTACATAATGTATAAAATGAAAACGCTAAATATTAAATTCCTTCAACAGTAATTATGTAGCCAGAATGAAGCAGATATTGAACTAATAACGCAAACCTAAAATATTTAAATTAAAATAATTATATTGTTCGCAACTATGACTTAAGACACTTTTCCCTTACGGGGTTCGAACCTGTGACTGTCCGACTTTGTAGTCCAGTGCGCGAACGACTTTACGAGACAAACATGCCTGTAGTGAACCAGCAAAGCAGCAAACCTCAGATTTCGATTCAGCAAATAGACGAAATCTAAAGTAGGTACCTACCACACAGCAGAAATTGTGTAAATTGGTTAAAGATTCCACAAAAACTAAACAATTTTATCTTTATCTGTAGGGTGGATGCGAGAATGAAATGATGAAATAATAATAATTAATATCATAGTTTAAAAAACTATAAAATACACCTATAATGTACCGGACTCGTCAAGCCAATTCAAATGAGCCAAAACACAATGATGAAATAATATTAATTAATATCATAGTTTAAAAAACTATTAAATACTATATATGTACCGGACTCGTCAAGTCAATTCAAATGAGCCAAAACACGAAGGATTTACTAGTCATCAAAGAGTTCTACTACCTACCGACTGACTACATCATCAGATCAGCAAGATTCTGTTAAATTATTGTTTTGTTATCCGAATGTGAAATACTTACAAAATTTTAAATCGATACGTCAGTTAGAAGTAGGTTAATAACTTCTTCCAAAATTCGATTCCATAGTCACAAGTGATGCTAATTTATGTGTGTATAAAAAGAAACAGACATTGAATTTGAGATAATGATTTTTCGTAGCGTCAATGCCAATACAAAGTTCATCATCATCATCATCATTTCAGCCAAAGTACGTCCACAGCTGAACATAGGCATACCCCATACTTGCCACGCTTATGGCGGGCGAGTTGGCGAGCGCAGTTTTTTATAAAATTTCGCACGTAGACGCTGCTGCTCGACTCGTTCTACAGGAATTAGTCGCCTCTTACGACACGCCTCCTGTTGGCGGTGGGGATGTTTAAGTAATACAAAGTTGCGTTTCCGTATTTCAGAATACTAATCAACTCGTGCGAACTGAAACCTGATTGAGAAGTGTATCAAACTTATTTCGTTTCCTTTTTGTTCCTTCATAGAGCCAATTGTAAAATGCTTTCCAAATAGATTTTATTTAAGCTAAGGCCACACAATAATTGACGACCTGATTCGCAAATCGCATTCGATGTGTAGTCTTGGTTGGTTTTCTAAATAAAAAATAGCAAATTGCAATGTCAAAAATAAATAAAATTTATTAATTAAATTATCCACCACTCACAAGGTGGTCAGACGACCTGGTAAGGGTCGCAGGAAGACGCTGGATGCAGGCTGCTTCCAACCGTCCAATCTGGAAGTCAATGGGGGAAGGCCTATGTTCAGCAGTGGACGTCCTATGGCTGAAATGATGATGGTGATAATTTACATTATAAACGATAAATCTTAATGATTACCTTCCAAATTTAATTTAAAGCATCTCCTGTTGTAGTGAGGTTTTTATAACACTAATTTGAAAATCGGAAGTAAGTATTACATCCACGTTGTGGTTAATATTTTGAAGTTATTAAAGTGTGGATTGCATCTGGCGGTTTTTTTACTTACTAATACGTAGCGTATGTTGTCCCAGCCTCCGCCTGTAAGTTTAGAAAATAGACAGTCAATTTGAGAAGGATTTTTGAAAACAAATGTAAAGGAACTAAATGGAACAAAAGAGAATGGAATACTTGCACGAGGGTGTATGAGTGGTGTGTATCAGTGTAAATGTGTGGGATATGAATGTGTGTGTGATGTTGCCCTACCAGACGAACAAAATTAAATCAATAACCTCCTTCCTGAAGGATTGTTTGGAGGTGCTAAATAAGTCTTATGGCAATGTTCTTGTTACAAATGCGGTGCATTCTCATTATTTCATCATTTCAGCTGTACGGCGTATACTGCTGGACATAGGCCTTCCCGAAAAGGGGGGATTGCCAATACTCGCGACGCTTGGCAGGTGGGTTGGCGGGCGGAGTTTTTTTATAAAATGTCGCACGCAGACGCTGCTGCCCGTCTCGTACTACAGGAATTAGTCGCCTATTACGTCACGCCTCCTGTTGGCAATGGGGATGTGTATTCTTTATGACCGTCCGCACACGGCGCCGGTGGCACGGCGGTGCATTTTACTTACTATAAAATTTAGGGCATATTTAGTATGAGTTGAAGAGCTGCAAAACTTACTATAATACCTAGCGTATGTTGTCCCAGCCTCCGCATATTGCCTGCATAAGTGCGACACTCGCGAGCACGAACTTGTGTAAATGTAACCTCAGCCTTACACGTTTCTCTTTTCAGGAATCCGTAATATAATTTTGTGGGAGATGAGAATGCCCTGGGCTGGGCTACTCGGTTTGAGAAAATGAGGTTACCGAGAGAAAATCGCAATCAACTTTACGGGACCGATTGACCCTTTTTGTTGAAGGCCTGCTGAGTTATAGATGTTGACGCTATATCGATTACAGGGCAAAATATGATGATGTTTTGTTTGGTTATTTTATTTTATTTATTTATTTAGATCGCCAAGTTTACACCAACATATTGCCAACTACAAGTTACACTTTATCATGATACATTTGCTTAATATAAACTTATTTATAGGCGACAATAGCATGCACCAGAGACAATAGCAATACTTTATTTAAACTAAGCATTAAACAATTTAAAAATATTAATAAAAAATGTTATAGACAAATTGTGTTCCTCACAGGTTATCTGACCCGTGCCGGTTTGTCTAGGCATGGGGACCTAAATCTATTTAAAGTTAATATCAACATTTCTATTTGTGGACTTAGACAGTGAATTATAATACGAAAACATTATATCTATTTAAAGGAGAAACGAACCTAAATTTGATTTGGAACTCCTCGTCCTCGTCGTGAATAAGTTTAATCGAGATACCCTCGGCAATTTAAAAGGAACATTTAAATTATAATAATATTTTGTTTGGTTACCTTACCACGTAACAATAAATTAATATAGGTAAAATAATACATATAAGTTTATTTAGTAAGTTAAGAATATTTACAAACTCTATCGTGAGATGTCTAAGCTATGAACTGAGACATCCCACGATACAAAGGCTGGCCAATACTTGGGCCAACGCATTAGCTTAGCCATTCAGCGTGGCAACGTGGCCAGCCTTTTGGGCACCTTTTCCAAAAATAGCGAGTTCAATTAGATATTTTATTTATAGATAGATAGATAGATACTCTTTATTGCACACCACAAAAAAAAATAGTACAGAGAAACAATAAATTTAGAATGGTACAATTTAGACGGTCTTATTGCTAAGAGCGATCTCTTCCAGTAAGTATTTATAAGTTCCAGAATTTATAAGTTTTTTTCCCCCTATAAACTCTTTAAATTGTATATTTCATTTATCTTTTAAAGGCTTAGCGTTTAGGTTAATTTTGGTTTAGAGTTAGTGGTAATAATATAAGTAGTTAGGTACTTACCACATTATTACAAAATAGCTGTTCCGGTGAATTTTTTGATGTTTTCATAGTTATTCTGCTATTCGGGACGGAGACAAATCCAAAAAATTATAAATCATAAAAATTGGCCCATCCGTTCTTGACTTATAAATGGTGAAACTAACCCGACTTTGCTTCATATACAACGTGTTCTTTTTGATTTCCCATAACTTTAACCAACGATGCTATAACGTAAAAAAAAGTGTTTGTCGAAAGAAAATAATGTCTCAGTCGCACTGTGTTAGAGTTAAACAAGTTATACAATTCCATTGAGTTTTTGCTAGCATGACAGATTGCGCCTTAAATATTACGCAAATAGTCGCCTCGGTCAATATAAATGGTAAAAACCTTAGAAGTTGCCAATTGTCATAAGACATCAAATGCATAGAATTAGTTTTAAGAAATCAAATTCGAATTTCGAAAAAATCTTTTAACATGTCGTTCCTTAAGGCGGTCTAACCTTCATCCTTAATTTATGGGAAATCAAAAGGAACACGTTGTATATAGATTATGTTGCAAAACATAAAATGTTAACAGATACCAAACGAGTAGACCTATAGTTAAATCTATTAATCAAACCATGCAACGGAAAGTCGGTAATCAACGTATTTCAGTGTATTTTTATTTTAATGGGTCGTCCATTCGAAAACTACGAAAAATCGTAGAACATACATAGGGGTGATTCAGATTACCTCTCAACACGAGGCACACAGGCGTAAAATGGGGGCGTTGAAAAATAAATAATTTTCAATGTGAACGGTAGAGAAAATAAGTTTGAGAACCTCTGACCTAGATAAAGGCAGACAGACGTCTAATATTCCATTGCCTCATCGATTAGCTCTATCTTAGGTGTTCATATACCATCAAGCAGATAACATATAGAGCCAGTAAAAAAGTAAATTATGCCTAATACCTACGTCCCACTGTAAGGCACAGGCCTCACCTCAACTATGACGTGATATATTCTACCACGCGGGCCCAGTGCTGATTGGTGGAGGGGTGCTGTAAGACCCGTCACTTAACCTTACTGTCAGATGTTGTTAAGCCGCCCTAAGGCACCTGACCAGGCTTCACGACTAGTATCAAGCGATATAAGCCGGGACCAACTTTTGACGTGCCTTCCGAAGCACAGAGATGCTCACTAAATATGATTGGAATGGTCACCCATCTTATCACTAATGTCTATTAATTGTCTATCATAAATGTCTAGTAGATGTGCCCGGCTAATAAGCCGGGTCCAACTTTTAACGTGCATTCCGAAGCAAGAAGATACTAGTTGTAAAATATCACAGTCATCAAATCGAATAGAATAGATTTTTTTATTTGCCACAAAATTAGCAGTTACATCAACAGAGAAGGAGAGCTCAGTATTAGTCGTAACAGCTTAACGCATGCCATGCCATGATAATAATAATAAAATAAACCAACAAAGCGACAGACACCATTACACATAATATGGTTGGAATGGTCACCCATATAATCACATCCACGGCGTAGGTGGCCTAACTCAAGCACCTTCACATAAGTGACTATGTATTGTGACTAGGTACACAAAGTTACATAAAAGCCAGTAGTACGGTATCTCCAAAATGAATAAGTATTAATTTCCTCCGTAGCCGAAAGGCGAGCATACCGGACTTGGTGTCGCTATCTCTGAGGTTCCGGGTTCGATTCCCGGTCGGGTCAATGTAGAAAAATAACTTTTCTATATTGCCTCGGGTCTGGGTGTTGTGGTACCGTCGTTGTTTCTGATTTCTGTAACACAAGTGCTTTGGCTACTTACCACAGGATCAGAGCAATGTATGTGATGTTGTCCAATATTTATTTATTTATTAATTTAAAGTTTGCATACTGCGCCAACCCCAGATGACCTGGGAATAGGGCAGGCGAATGATGATGATAATTCAAAGATGAGACAATGGTTCTTGTTAACTCTAGCTTGCTCTAAAACAGTACTTACACAAAACAGAACATTCTCGATGACATAAAAATTAATAACTTAAGTTACGTTTACGTTTAATATTGTTTGGCCATGCCTATTTATTTATACGGCCCAAACGGATACCAAGAGATATCCCAAACCTTAAGCGTTCCTGAATGAAACAGGAAACCACATTGAGTAGGGACCCCAATTTAATACTATTTGCACATGGGTCAGCAGAATTTGCATCATTTTGGGTAATGCATACAGAATGTCCCAAATTTATTGATAAATTAACTATCTATTAAATATTACGAGGATATACATTATGTTACTTAACTATTTAAAGCGTCCATACATACTACAGTAAAACTAATACTGTTCTAAAAAGTATTTTGATAATAAAAAAAATAGTTTTTAGTATCGCAATTTCATAAAAAATATAAACTTCCGACCCGTCTCTCACCCAGCGAGCGAGAAAGAATAGCGACGTTGCCAGTTTGCGCACTGCGCATAGTTGTTCTGCGTTACGATTTTGTTTAAAAACAAGGCATTTCAAAATGTTATGTAATTTTGTATTTTTTTTTATTAGGTATTGAATTTTTTTATTTGAGACTTTTTATTTTGTTCTTATTAACGATATAGTTAAACAAGCTTAAGGGATTTTTATTTTACACACGAATTATCATGGTCTCTAAGTAGGAATTAACATCAGACAGTAAATTTGGGCCAGCACACCCAAACCGGAGCTAATTTAAAAAATATATTTTTAAAAATTATAACACTATGACAATGATGCTGGTGTTGATGGTTTAAACGCTGCAGTTTGTACAGAAACAAACTAAATAATTATATATTATTATAATCGATGCATGCAATTAAACTTTTAGTGTGAATCATGGACCACATACCCTATAGAGTAGAAATGTCATATGATTGGTTCGACGTTTGTTCGACAGTTGTTCGAAATTTTCCGTCATTTTTTAATCTGTATCTGTGCTGTTTTTGTATGGGCGAGCGTTGAAAGGAGCTGTCATTTTATACTAAATTTAAGTGAAAAATTACTTACTAGTTTCGGAGAAAGATATTTTGTATTGCTGCTCTATAGAGTATGTACTCGATGGTATAAATACTTGTTCTTTGTAAAAAAAATAACATAACTGTCAAAATATTTAAGTAGGACAAACAAATAGACTTAAATTGTTAATGTTGGCTTTATGAAAACTGAACTGATCCTTTTTGACTATGGATATCTGAAAAAATACATTGATTCTAATCTTTAGTAATTAATTGGATAAGAGCAAGCCTAGAAATCTAAGCTTATAGGTTTGCAACACCCTGTATTTCTCGTCTGATAGATAAGACGATTCATTTGTCTTGTCCCGCACTTTACCAGTCCATCCTGCGTATCATTGAGTCGGGATTCCGCCCTTTCTTAGGGTTGTCACTTAATTAACTAAAAATAAATAGTAACATACTTTTTTCTTTACACTATCTCTAATTTATACATTGTGCGATCACATTTTATTTCTAACTAGCTGTTGCCCGCGACTTCGTGCGCGTGTCCTTCAGTTTATTCATAAAGGTTTTTCGCAGCATTTTTTTCTTTCGTATGAACCTTCTCCTGACAATAATTAACACAGCAGAAAAAAAATTGCAAAATTGTTCCATCCGTTCACGCGTGATGCGATGAGCAAGGGAAATAGAGATTCATTTATATATATATAGATATAGATTACTTTTCAGGACTCTTGTTTGGTATGATGACTCAATGTGGCGCAGTGATTCACCTTGAACTTGAAAGGGTTGGGGAGTGAGACGATGCCCCCAACCTCTTTTTCCCATTAGCGGCCACCATAATCAAACTTTGCTTTTGTTCTATTAAAAATACGTAAATAAAAATTTTTATATTTATTATTTTATATTATACATGAAGTTAGCAACCCTATCTGCACGGTTCTTCTAATGGCAGAGGTAAACGCAATGTTATAATGGTCCAGTACCCGCGCGATGAGAAGTATTTCGGATACGCACGTCTACTTCCCTATTTATCCTACTTAGTAAATGTAACTTCGGCGAATGTAATTAGTTACGAAACTAATTATCTTTATAGGCTTGCCCTTTAATGCCGATTAGGATCGTTACGGCGAGTTAAAGACAGTTAAATTACTTGCTTAATCTAGTTAATGAATTGCCAGCTACTGATTTTTCTATTTTCAGTATTCTCAAGTCTCTAGTGAACCCATGATCCCTCAGTTTTAGGGTTCTGTAATCAAAACGGAACCCATATATTTGTGCCATGTCCGTCCGTCCGTCCTTCTGTCTGACTTGGCTGGTTTTCCCCTAATTTTTTACTAACAAAATCATTACAGTTTCTAAAAATGTTTTGTAAGTACCGAGTTCATTGATTTTGAAAACAAAAAACACAACCTTAATTTGAATTGAATAATGTCTACATAACGAACATGTCTGTAATAAAATTTTATGTAGTCTAATTAGATAGAAAAATATCTAATCTTATCTACGAAAAGGTACTAAGTAATTTGTAACTTCTACAATAAAATTAGAAAATCGGCCAAGTGCAAATCATACTCGCGCACCGAGGGTTTCCTACAAACTAAATAGTTCGTCTATTACGGGCATAGACGAAAGTATTCATTAGTCTATGATTACGGAAATCAAGTATCAAAGATTTTTACCGCTTTTTCAGATTGCTTTTTTTTTATATAAATATGTATATACGGTTTTCGGAATATTTCCTTTACTCTTGTCCTAAGTCATTGCTTCTTGTCAAATTTCATGATTCTAGGTCAATATGAAGTATCCTATAGGTTTTGATTTTCTTTGTTTAATTTTGTCACAGGGGATTACAGACTTGAATTTTAATATTTGATATTAATTCCAACTTGATACCATCACGCGTTCCTAGTATGAAATATATTTGTGGTACGGAACCCTAAAAATGTAAGACAAATGTAATTTTTCGATCCCAACGCAATTATTGGGGGTAAATTAATCAGTAATCGGAATATTCAGTAGCAATCCAAGGCAGCCAATTACCGCGGCGCCATTTTATTGTAAATTCATCGCTTTAATTAATATCTGCTGAATATAAATCTTTATCAGTATTAAATGTGTAATGGCTGTGTCGAAATGTATTTGCTTTTTGGTAATTAGTTTTATAAATGAAACGAAGTGAAATATGTAATTATTTTTATGACATTTAGCTTGCCAATACCCTGCCTGCGGCTTTGTCGACGTGAATCAAATGAATTTCCATGTAATAGGGTAGTTTCCTGGGACTAAAAAAAACTGTTCTATTTTGTCCGTCAGTTAGATTATCATAAAATATTAGACCCATATTTTGTTTTTTGTCAATCAAACAAAAAATAACAAAGAAACAGCGAATCAAAGTGAGTACGTGACCTCACACCTTGCTAAAAAGTGTCGCAAGGCGTGACGTTACGCGGAACTTTAACGCGCTTAATCTTCATCATTTTTTGTTTGATTGAGAAAAGAAAAAATACGTGTCTAATATTTTCTGTTATTCTAACTGACGGACTTATTAGATTTTTTTAGGAAACTAGCCCATTAAAGTACAGTTTGAACAATGTGCGGAACAGAAGCTGGGATTCATCAAAAAACAAATTAGCATTTAAAATATCGAAACTAGAAAAAATATATCATGATGATGATACGAGTACTTAACTAAATGATTCACATCTATAATTAAAAGCTAAAGAGTTTGTTTGTTTGGTTAAACGCACTAATCTCAGTAACTACTGGTTCAAATTGAAAACTGATTTTTGTGTTGAATAGTCCGTTTATTGAAAAAGGTTTTAGGCCATTTTACATCACGTACAACCGACGACCTCCGTAGCCGAGAGGCGAGCATACCGGACTTGGTGTCGCTATCTTTGAGGTCCCGGGTTCGATTCCCGGTCGGTCAATGTAGAGAAACAACTTTTCTATACTGTCTCGGTTTTGGGTGTTGTGGTACCGTCGTTGTTTCTGATTTCTGTAACACAAGTGCTTTGGCTACTTACCATAGGATCAGAGCAATGTATGTGATGTTGTCCAAAAAGTCTTAAAATTAGTTTTTTTTGGTCTATTTTCAGTCGTATTGGGATAGTTTTGATAATTTTACGTCAAATTAAAAGTTTGCGAGAATACAGTTTGTGATCGTAATGTTACTGGGAGCGGATCGACACTATTATCAAATTACGGTAATTGGGCTTCAGCACGTTTGTCAAACACTGAACTTCTCATTTAATGCAATTAACATTATAACTAATTATATAAGCTAAGCTAGAAACCACTCAAACTACATCAAACAACCAACGAACTCAAATTTTGCCGTTTCGCTGAACTTTTCAATGACCGCCAGTTTTGGAGTTACTTTTAACTAACAGCTTTACGGTAAAATTTAATATGAAACTTTCATTGAGATTAATGTGTTCTAGGGTTCATAATGAATATTAATCGTGTTGTAAAAGGCAAGTAGGTATTTGCTTTATCCAACAAAAACCTAGAGTTCCCCCGCCCAACTCAAGAGATAGTAATGAAATTTTAATTACTTTAATGTATTTTTTTAAAACATAAACGTTTTGGCAAACTTAGTGTACTCAATAATACTCATTTATTTTGTACATAGGCCCTCTTCCGGGGACTTATACACGTCCCAAAATATAGCTTAGTCCTACCACCGCTTCGGGACTACATATTGGCTGGTGTAGGACGCTTACCAGCTCGATGAACCGACGACCTTAGGAAGATGGCTGGCAGTGGCTGGATAAAAAAATTGGGAGATCGTACGCTTTGGCCGTCCGTCTACTCGGTGGGCAGACGACATTACACGAATAGCTGGCGCACAGTCGATGAAAACAGCAAATGATAGAGACGCGTGGAAATCTCTAGATTAAGCCTAACTTTCTTTAATGGTTGTCCTCTACCTAAAGGTTGTCTGGAAGAGATCGCTATTAGCGATAAGACCGCCTAAATTGTACATCTTTCTGTAAAAATCATGTGTATTTTACTTGTATGGTGTGCAATAAAGAGTATCTATCTATCTATCTTCAAATAACGAGGGGTTCTTACTAGCGCAAGTGGTAAATTTAAATGTATTTATCTAAATCATTATAATCATTTAATCTAGAAGTATGTATCTTTTTGTAAATGTTTTTTTGTAAGAAATATAAGGCTTTTTTACTTTTTACTCTATGGCGCTCTTTGGGGGGAGGCCTACGTCCAACAGTGGACTGCAATAGGCTGACATGTGATGATGATTTTTTTAAACAATCATCTAAAAAATCTAAGCTAATAACGCGCAAGTCTTATTACTTAGTCTGGCCATAAATACTGTTACAATTAAAAATAATCAAAATATTACATTTGAATTTGGAATCTGACATTTTTATATAATTGTTCATTGAGTTTTCTCATTTTGGCGCCAATAATATATTATTTTTTATTAATCGTTAGCGCCCGTCGGATCAAATTTAAAAAAAACTTATTTATCAAATGTAATCAAATTAATTAGGTTACAAATGTATCTGCGGCTTAAACAAGTAATAATGTAAATAATCTTTTAATTTTACCACTTATGATAGTTTTTTCAAGTGTCATAATTCTTAATCATAATTTTTGTGACGCCAACAAACATTTTTGTTTAATCTCTAGAGTTCCGTATTGACTATGGAACCCTACAAATAAATGGGTTATTTTCTACTACGTGCTAAAAATAATAAATTCAAAAACACGTACAAGTACCTACGTTAGCAGCGGCAAATATAATGATCTAACAAATACTACTAATACATTGTTGATGTAATTATTATACTAATTAGGCTATGTAAATAACGACAAAAGTATAGAAGAAGTAGTAATAGGTAGATATTTCTTAAATGTACATACCCAAGCCTAGATAAAAATATAAACCTATAATTTTATTATTGACGTTCGTGGTAATTTTCTGTCTTAAATTGAATAAATGATTTTTGATTTTGACTTGACTTTGAAACCATTTATTATATCTAGATATTTAATAAACACTTTTTAAGTGAATACTTGGTTATAATAACAGAACGCTTTGTTCATGCTTTCTAATTTCCGTATTATGCAGAATATGTTTTTAATTAAATAAATAGATCATAATAAATATACGCCATACACTACACTATGTTCAATTATCATTGACTCAAAATAAGTTTTTTTTATTTTAAATATGGGATTACCAACCGTATGGTATGAGGTGTCAGAGATGTCAGACAATTAATTTGGCCAGGTGCGTCTTCCAAAGTCCCAATACACCCAGATCCAATACAATTAATATATTTTTTTAAATTAATCGAACCGGGATTCGAAGTTAGGAGCCCTTGCATTTAAAGCGATTTATCGCGGCACTACACCAATCGCGTCTTCAAAGATTTGGTATGACTTACCCAAATCTTATATATAAAATTCTCGTGTCACAATGTTCGTTCCCGTAGGTACTCCTCCGAAACGGCTTGACCGATTCTCATGAAATTTTGTGAGCATATTGAGTAGGTCTGAGAATCGGCCAACATCTATTTTTCATACCCCTAAAGACCACGCAGACGAAGTCGCGGGCAACAGCTAGTAAATACATAAAAGACAGCATTAAAACAAAAGTTACCTACACTTTTATGCCTTTTTCGTTAACTGGGCCTACGCAATCTCACCGACCGCCGCGGGGAGAGAAAGTGCTCCAGTTGTGATCCAACCCGACTAAATTAACAGTTGCCGTCAACAGTACCTTTTAGTACTAATAACGTACTTTTAAAATCATTATCGTGTTACCACTTGCAGAGTTTAGTCGTTCATTTCGACGGTTAAGACACCAGCCCCGGTAGCCGTGATCGTCTAGTGGTTAGGACCCTACGTTGTGGCCGTAGTAACCCAGGTTCGAATCCTGGTCACGGCAGTGTCTCACTGTCGCGGCGGGGCTATCTTTTTAAATGTTTTAAGCAATAATATTTTACAATGTGTTTATAAATTTTGATTTTTACTTTAAGACGTTATTTGGTTGAGTTTTTTTAGGTAATCATCTAGGTTTGGTTTTTAAACGATAAATGAGTTTTATTAAATAAAAAAATCTAAGATGTTATTTTATTTTTTAATATTTTGTGACTTATTTAATTAAACCACTCAACTCTAATTACTATACGCAGTCGTTTACTGTCCAGTCCATTCGCCTTTGGAATTCCTTACCATTAACAATCAGAAAATCCGAATCGATTGCTATTTTTTAAAATCGGCTTAAAGCACACTTTCTTTCTTCTTGACACAAACTGCCTTTAAATCTTAGAATATTACTGGTCACTGTTAGTCTCGACATCTCCTCGCATATATCAAGTAGTATTAAGTATGTTTAGTATATGTATGTATAATTATTGTTATGTATTTATTTTATTTTATTTTTATTTATTTATTACTGTATGTATACGTCTATATACCATAAATTTATGCAATTCTATTTGTATCAGGTAAGAATTTTAAAAACTCTGCAACACCTTCCTCTTTCTCTAAGTAGTGCCGCGGCACATGTTTAAAATACTACATTTATTACAAATAATAAGTTTATTTATGTATGTTTATCCGTTATCTAGTCGCCATAGTACGAGTTTTGCTTAGTTTGGGGCTAGCTAATTGGTGTGATTGTGGGAACAATTTATTATTATTTTATTGACGCTAAAAAAAATTACGAAATAAATAATCCAGACTTTTACCAGCCATTCTGATCGGATTGGCCAGTCTAGACTCGATATTGAGTTGCGCCACTTGCACTCGACACTTTCAGCCTTTTTATTCCCCGCTTAATTCCTAGACAGTCAATTTCCAACGCTTCGCTGACGGGTGAAGGGATTTTAAATCGAAAGGCAATATTAAAACGCAGAGAAAATTTTAAGCTATTTGCTTTTAAGGGATTGAGGCTTATCATGAGCCCTAAAGACGCCCGACCATGAGATCTTAAGACTTAACGTAATGCTTACTTTAATCTTTTTTTATGGTTTTGTACCTCAAAACTCACTTTGTCGTCGGTCTGTCTGTCTAATTGTCAGGAATGCGTAAAGTCAAGTTGAAATTGTTATCGAATACTTGGGTTTGCAATCCCTTGGAGCTGAGAAAAATCTAAGTTTTTTTTAAGTCAACGCAATCAAAAGATATAGTCATTTGTGCAGCATATTTTGACATTCGCAAGGAAATCAAACCCTATTAATTAGTGTACATCCCGTTGACATAATAATAAATAAATTGTTTCCACAATCACACCAATTATTTGACTCCAAACTAAGAAAAGCTTGTACTATGGCGACTAGATATCGGATGAACATACTTATATACGTTTAAAAACATGAATGACTTAGGCACAAATGCTCGTACTCATAATACAAACATTTGCCCCTAGCGGGATTCGAACCCGCAAACAGCTGGCTTTGTAGTTAGGAGTGCGAACCAATACAAAAGACGGTCATCAGAATCATTCAATTTGGCAAAAAGCAATGTCCTATAGCATAAGTAAAGGAAGGAATGCAATAACCATGTCATCATCATTTCAGCCATAGAAAGTCCACTGCTGAACACAGGCCTCCCCCAATGACCCAACATCGGGGGGGATTGCCAATACTCGCCACGCTTGGCAGGCGGGTTGGCGAGTGCAGTTTTTATAAGATTTTGCACGCAGACGCTGCTGCTCGTCTCGTGCTACAGGAATTAGTCGCCTCTTACGACATGCCTCCTGTTGGCGGTGGGGAAGTGTATTCTTTACGGCCATCCCCACACGGCACTAATAACCATGCGGAATAACCATGTAGTTACATAAAAAATATAGGTAGTTTAACCAATATTTGTTCTCCTTTTTCTAGTCTATGCTAATGATTAGGCTCCAGTAAGTAATACCTAAGTGTTGGTGTTACGTCAAACTAAACAATACGGAAAATAAAACACAGTTAATGTAATACTGCTTCAAAAGATCTTGGTTAGGCCTGGATTTATAAATTGACGACCAACAAGGTCTGGTGGTTCCATGGAGCACAAAATGTCATATGATTTGTTTAACAACATTTTCCGCCGTTTTTTAATCTGTATCTATGCTGCTTTTGTATGGGCAAGCGTTGACAGGAGTCGTCATTTCATACTAAATGTAAGTGAAAAATCATATACTAGTTTCGGAGAAACATGGTTTGTATTGCTGCTCTATAGGGTATGTACTTGATGGGTGGTTCGCACTACGGACTACACAAGCGATCGCGAGATTGAATCCCGCAAAGGGCAAGTAAGTTTGACAAGCACCATGATTTTACCATTTACGTCTGTCAACCCTTTGACAAAGTTTTACTATGAATAACTGAAAGTAACCGTAAAAACATGGCTGTTTCCAATTCATCATCATCATCATCATTTCGGCCATAGTACATCCACTGCTGAACATAGGCCTCCCCCAGACTTCCAGATTGACCGGTTGAAAGCGGCTCGCATCCAGCCAATTACAATTTCCAATTGCATATTGTCAAAGGTTTGACACAGGAAGATGATAATTTAATATATTAGGTTTTTAATACATCAGAACGAATGAAACATTAACAACAACAACAACAACATTATACCTACTCTGAGTCTGACGTCATTCATCTAATTAAAATGAGTACAGTTGCCAAATGGTCGTCAATGTGATGTGATTTTTGGAAGACTAAGTAATTTATTTTCATCTTATTCTTAGCTATAAGAGCTTAGAAAAAGTATCGAATACAAGAATTTAATAATAACGATTCATCGAATTTTTCGTTGCCTCGAAATGTGCGCTAAGGCGCTATCTCCAAACAATGCCAATTTGCAGACATGATGTGATTCTTTTAGAATTGGCATTTTATCACAACTTGAGATTTGTCTCGTCTCCTTTGATACTTATAGGCTGCAAAGCTAGTCCAAACTCGCTATAGGTACATACAGGTAAATAAACGCGGTTTCGCTTTTAGAATCTAAAACATTTTCTTTGTACATAGCACATGAATGGAGCATTTTAGCATTATTATTTCATATTCATTTATTTAATATTATACAGGCTGTTCGAAAAGAAGAGGGAATCGCTTTAACCGGGTATTCTGCCCATTTTTGTATGTATTGACGACCTCCGTACCTGAGAGGCGAGCATACCGAACTTGGTGTCGCTATCTCTGAGGTTCCGGGTTCGATTCCCGGTCGGGTCAATGTAGAAAAATAACTTTTCTATATTGCCGCGGGTCTGGGTGTTGTGGTACCGTCGTTGTTTCTGATTTCTGTAACACAAGTGCTTTGGCTACTTACCACAGGATCAGAGCAATGTATGTGATGTTGTCCAATATTTATTTATTTATTTATTTATTGTATATGTGGTTATCTACGGGACACCCCGTACAGACAGTATAAAAAATTACAAGACTAATTTCTGGTTGTGGTTTAGAGTCAAGTTTAGAATACAAAATCTTTTTAAAATCTAGTGTAAACTGTGCTATCGTGTTACGTGCCGTAACGAGTGTTGGCTTGATGATTTTAATGGGTGTTCTTTTTATATTTTATGCTAATTATGTATTACTAAAATCATTATAATGAATGTGCAATGTTTTTTTTTTGCTGTAAACTACTTAAACTCGTTTTTTTACTATATTCTAGACTCCACACACTACATTCTATATTCTAGTTCACACCGTTTTTTTTAACATACTGTTTACTAAGTTCGTGAACTTATCTAAAACAAAGGTAAATTATTGTATTATGAATCAAGTCTTCCTCCAAGCGCTTTCTCCTGTTCTTAGTCGTATTCATCATCATCATCATCATTTCGGCCATAGGACGTCCACTGCTAAACATAGGCTTCCCCCAGTGACTTCCAGATTGGCCGGTTGGAAGGGGCCGCTTCCAGCATACAGCGGCTTCCTGCAACCTTTACCAGGTCGTCTGACCACAGTGTCCACCTTGTGGGTGGATGTCCTACGCTCGCGTGTTTAACTTCTCCATGACTCTAGATGCCGAAAGCCGCAAGTCTAGTTATTTCGTTTCGAGCTATTAGGCTTTAGGCTAGTTTTCTGGGTCAAACAAAGATTATTCTATTTAGTCCGTCCAGTTAGATTATCCCATATTTTATGACTAAAGTCAATCAAACAAAAAATTTCGAAAATTAAGCGCATAAAAGTGAGCACGTGACGGCCTTGCTAAAAGTGTCGCAAGGCGTGACGTTACGCGGAACTTCATTTTTTGTTTAATTGGGAAAAGAAAAAAAAAGTGTCCAATATTTTTTTAGGAAACTAGCCCATTGCCTTCAGTCAGACCTATAGTGATCTATAGAGTATGTAGATACTTAACTCTTAGATAGAACCAGACCATTTTTAGATATTAAAGAGATTAATAATCAATTTGTATATTGGCCACGCACGGGCATAGTGCTACAGACGAGGGGGGCTTGTGAACGAGGATCGGCGAACGGCGGCGAACGACAGCGAGCAACGTTCGGCTCGCGAGGTAACATCAATGCTCGGTCGAACACTCCCTTCATAACCTTTCAAGTGTGCGGTCACTGTACTTTCCTGCAATCTGTCTTGGATTATACTCCTTTTTATTATACAGTCCGCTTTTTATTATAATTAACATCTCCCACCACCGAAGGTCCTAACAGTATATACAATAATAACATTATCAATTGTTATTATTATAATTTGGACATCAGCACATACATTGCTTTGATCCTAAGGTAAGTAGCAAAAGGACTTGTCTTATAGAAATTAGTAAATAGAAACCAATTTATTTCTGCAAATAGGCCTAAATTTAGCTCTTTTATACAGTCAGACAACGACGAATAGGCTTAAAAACAACAAAGGTAACACCCCGACTCGAGACAACATAGAAAATCGTTTTCTACGTTGACCCGACCGAGAATCGAACCCGGGACCTCAGAGAATAATTAAAGTAAAAAATTTATAAAGATCAAGTAATGGATATAGTCCAAAAATGTAATAACCTAAATTGGCAGTGGGCCGGCTATCTGTCTCTGAACGGTTAAAAAGTGAAGTAGAGTGGAAACGTCGTCTCGGCAAACGCAGTATGGGACGCCTCCCAGCTCGAAAGATCGACGACTTTAGAAGGATGACTGGCAGTGGCTGAATGCTGAGCTGAATGGAAAGGGAGATCGTGCTCTTTGGCACTCTTTGGGGGAGGCTTACATTCAGCAGTGGACTGCAATAGCTTGAGATGATGACGGTACAAGGAAAATAATAATAACAATAAGTAAATTTTATTTAAAAAAATAAAACCGACTTCAAAACACTAAAATGCTAAAAATAATCCTAACACTTAAGTACCTAATCAGATACTTTTGGAGTCGGTGCCAGCCGATGAGAGATTCAATGTTTTTGTTTGCACACAACTGATTTGGTACTTAAGTGTTAGGATTATTTTTAGCATTTTAGTGTTTTGAAGTCGGTTTTTTTTTTTTATAATTAATAATTTCGATAAAATTTATATGGGACCACCTCTGAAGTATGATCTACCAAACAAAAAAAGAATCATTAAAATCGATTCATAATTGGCGGAGTAATCGCGTAACATACATACAAAAAAAAAAACATACAGTCGAATTGAGAACCTCCTCCTTTTTTGAAGTCGGTTGAAAATGAAAAACCAAGCACAAAACGTTTAGAGAATATATTGTCACATTTTATATTTCTAAGGTTTTATTATTCAGAGTGTGCCGTGTAAAGAATACACTTCCCCACCGCCAAAAGGAGGCGTGTCGTAAGAGGCGACTAATTCCTGTAGCAAGAGACGGGCAGCAGCGTCTGTGTGCGAAATCTTATAAAAAACGGCGCTCGCCAACCTGCTCGCCAAGCGTGACAAATATTGGTAATCCCCCGCAATGAAAGTTATTGGGGGAGGCCTATGTTCAGCAGAGGACGTCTTGTGGCTGATATGATGATGATGATGATGATTAAGCAGAGTTGTTTACTATAATCAAATGAAAACGTTCCCTTTATAAATAAATAATAAATTGTAAATTGTTTCCACAATTACACCAATTAGCTAGCCCCAAACTAAGCAAAGCTTGTACTATGGCGACTAGATAACGGATAAACATACTTAAATACTTTTACAAACATCCATGACTTAGGTACAAATGCTTGTGTTCATCACACAAACATTTGCCCCGTGCGGGATTCGAACCCGCAACCGCTGGCTTTGTAGTCCGCAGCGTGAACCACTACACCAGACGGTCGTCGTCGTCGTCGTCGGCTTTGAGTCCCTCAATGGGACTCAGGAGGGCTCGTTTCGTAACCTAACAATTTGTGTTAGCCCGTCCCGTATTCCCGATAAATTATCCGAGCTATATTCAATATTTAGATCTAAATCTTTGCACGAAATTTTACCATGATTTCAAAGAATTCCTAAAAAATATTCCGACACTAGGTGCTAGTGACTCAGTAGGGGCAACGCTTTGTTATAGTAATTACTAAAGTTAAGACCTACCTACGCCGCGGTTGTGAGTGGATGGGTGACCATTTCAATCCTATTTAGTGACATTTATCACAAGCATCTCCGTGCTTCGGAAGGCACGTTAAAAGTTGGTGCCGGTTAATAACGCTTGATACTAGTCGCGAAGCCTAGTCGGAGGCCTTGGGGCGGCTTAATAACATCTGACAGTAAGGTTAAGTAATCTGGCATTACAACAACCCTCCACCGATCTGCACTAGGCCCGCGTGATGGAGTATGGCCCAAACCACCTCATAGTTGAGGTGAGGCCTGTGCTCAGCAGAGGAACATATATGTATATGTATACCACATTATTTTTCTTTACTGTAATGTCATTAATACAAAATGTCTACTACGCATTTGTTATGCGTGATCTTAAATCGTTTAACGATTTTAGCGACCCTTCACAACTGGAGTACCATTCAGAATAATATTTTTCTTTTAATAAGACGTACACTTTGCTAATTAGAGAAAACTCGGTCCTTGTTTATTCATTATTTTTTTCATTAGGTAGGACTTTTCCTTCCTTTGACAGGCACTCATTAAAACGATCGTGGTTTTTCGAGAATTGTTCGTAAACTAATTATACGAAGTTAACGAATGAAAAAGGTATTATAGGCTGATATGAAACGAAAATGGTAGTTGTGGTAAAATGTTTGAGTCGGACATAAATTATTGCAAAAGATTGTCATAGAAGTTGATTTTTATCAAAATTTAGGTAGGAGGACATATTTTTAGCCACGTAGACTAGCCACCCACGTAGCTTTACCTAAAATACATAACATTTGTGATTGATTGTTAATACATAAATTAATATATTACCTATGAAAAGTTCAAAATTATTATTTAGTTGAACAAGGAGTATGTCTGATAATATAGCTTTCACGTGAAATTGTTCTTTTACGAAACTGCAGGTTCAAACTTAATAAAAAAATGAATTCTACTTTAATATTTGCCCTAACCTAACCAACAAAAAAATGATCAATGTTAACCGTCTCAATTAAAAGAGTAGGTACCTAGTGAATTTTTTAGCCACTTGTAAATGGAATCGTGCCTAAAATATTTTTAAAAATGTGAAGAATTATTAAAACCTACACAACATTTTGAGTATTGCATTTGTTTCTAGTACTTAAGTATACTTGAAAAGAAAAAAATATTGAAAAGACAAAAAATATCTTTCTTCTTTTTAACCGCTTGACCGATTTAATGTTTATACGTAGATTTATATTCCAACATGATACTTGATTTTTTAATCGAACAATTGCGACATGCAAAAAGTATTATTTCTCCAAATTTTTTCTTCCTTAAGATGCAGTGATGACACACGTTTCATTTTGCGCTTTTGTGAAGCGTATCTTAATGAGTTTTCGTGCGATATGCGTACAAAAACCTGTGAAAACGCTAATTAAGAGGCACTACTTATACTCGCTATAATAGATGAAACAACATAAGAATATTACGTTACGACTCCACTCGAAAACGTCTGTCATCTGTCTGTCTGTACATCAGTGTACATTTTGACGCCTAAAAATAATTCGCATGTCCTTTATTAAGCTTCTTTTTTAATAAGAACTGCGAAATCGCAAAAAATACCATACCCATACAAACTGATGCCAGCTGAATGGCGGTTTAAAAAATAAATAAAGCCTCTATAAAATGTCTTTTTTTGCGATTTTGTAGTTTGTTCTTTAAAAAAATAATCTGTATTTTACCTTTCTGTTACACACTGTATATTTTTACTTTTGTTTCAGGCTTAGATGATGCGTGATGATGTTCGGTAACGACAGCTCGGAGGCGGCGGACGCGGGGCAGGGGGAAGATGCGCACGCGCTCGCCGCCCTCGTCGCTCTCTACGTGCTTGTCTCCGTCGTTGGTATTATTGGTAAGTAAGAGCAAGAAGTATCAGTGCCTAAAGACAAAAGTTTTTAAACAGTGTATGTTACCAGTGATGACATACTAAACAGAAACTTCGCCTTTCACTATGGGCCTTATAAGAAAGCTCAAGTTACACAGCGTGCTATGAAAGGGCTATGCTCAGTGTTTCTTTGCAAGATCAAATCAGAAATGAGGAATACCACATACTTTTCTCTGTCATTGGTATAATTAGTAAGAAACAGAAAGAGAGAAAAGAAAGAGATACTGGAACAAGGAAATCACTTCAACAGGATGTTCTGCCCATTAAAATAAAAAAAATTACTAACGTCACCGCAAT
Organism: Anania hortulata; assembly: GCA_963576865.1. Classification (NCBI taxonomy): domain Eukaryota; kingdom Metazoa; phylum Arthropoda; class Insecta; order Lepidoptera; family Crambidae; genus Anania; species Anania hortulata. The sequence continues at coordinate 21,743,556 of OY756389.1, read as the reverse complement.
AAGAAAAACGTCGGTATCAAATTATTGTAATATAATCTGAATTATTCATGCTTGCAAAGTTTAAAATACAAAACGATAGTTATAAGTAGGTAAAAATTGACTTCCAAGATTTAAATACTTAGTTACAACGTTACAAGTGAGGCTATTACAAGAAACGTGTTAGAAAAACCCACTTTACTCAACCCTGTTCCATCAGAGCAGCCCTAAGCCCTTATGTATACAGGAAAATGGAACGACATGTTGATTTTTTATCGCACGACATTGTGTTGCTTCACTGATAGACAAGTAGCCTCTTAGACACGCTTCCGATAGGTTAAAACTGAATATGAATCCACCTTAACAAGGATGATGATGATAATTATGATTCTCCTGACCGATTTCGGTCACAGCGACTGCCATACATCTTAGGAGCCCTGTTTATCAGCTCTGTCGTGTGCCCTCATATGGCTACAGTAACCAATTTTGGTAATAAACGTGCGAGTACACCGACTGCACGTGAGGACACCATCTGTGTAATTATACATATATAATGTCCACAGGTTGACGAGCTTGACGACTTAATCTCATTGCGCTTGGCATCGAGATCTGCTTTACGTTGGTGTTCGAAGTCCTGCACCCTTGTCTATACGAAGCGTCTCCACTCATGGCGGTTTGTCGTTTTTACCAAGGATAATTCGAGAATATAGGACAACATGAGCCTATTCAACTCTGCCTCTGAAGATATCTTAGTCGGTTCTTGTGTCATAGCGTAATGGAGATTCATTTCCAGGAAACTTATACAAACTTCACTTGTAACTAACTATTAGGTATAAATACCTATTTAATAAAATCTTGGAAGTAGTTTTTAACCCACTTTCTTTTTTAACTGACGTATTGATTTGAAACTTTGTAAGTATTTTACGTCTTGATGATAATACAATAATTTGACACCATTCATGATGATCTAATGAATAATAGAGTCAGGAGGTGGACAGTGGTACTCTCCAACAACTACTAGTAAAACTTTCATAATTGGGCTCGTTTAAATCGTTTCGTTCGTTCAATACATTTTATAGTTTTTTAAACTAAGTATTATATTATGCTGATACCGCATTTCATTAACATAAAACACCCGGACAAGTGCGATAGTTGAACTAGCGTGAAGAGGGTTGCGTACTTCTTATAGGTTTTCCTGTAATTAACTAAATAACTTTTTTCTGTATTTCTTTCAAAAGTTTAGGCTCAGTAGTTTCTACTAAGATTGGGGGACCGAATAAGTGATGTATTTTCATTAATATCTTAACGACTCTTTCTTTCACCAGGTAATGTGAGCCTGATGGCTGCATTAGCATCTGGTGGTGCTGCGCGACTCCGCACACCACAACTCCTCAGCGCGTGCGCAGCAGACTTGCTGGTGTGTGCAGCCAGCGCACCGCTTGCTGCGACCAGGGCGGCGAAGGTGCACCACCTGCCTTGCCACGTCACTTATTATATTGAGGTGAATATAGAACCAATAACCGATGAAGTAAACTCTTTTGAGAGGAGACCATGACTTGGGCATACGCAGAGTAAGGCGCGCTCCGACAAGGTGGAGCGCTGATTCACGAAAAGCAGAAGTAGCTGGCAGATTTAAAAAAAGGATTTGTTCAATAGCGTAAATTGGGAGTGGCCTATGTCCAGCAGTAATACTTTTGTATGACACTTAGTCTTGGGCTGGTCTGTGTCAGCACCTGGATAACTTCCACCAGAGCAGCAAAAGAGCGGCACCTTCTTTACTGCGACACTTAATACATTAAGCTTTGTATTGAGCATTGCTTACGAGTATTTTTCTTACTTTATATTAGATTACCATGTGACCTACATAACCGTGACTAACACTAAACCTACTATCATATCCAGTGTATTCAGAATGTGTCGGTTCAGAAATACCAAAAAAATATGGAGCGGATCAAATGTGAAGCGGAATTTCGGTTACTGAGACAGTTTATACACCCATTGCTACACCTGCAACAAAATTACAATTTCACTCAAACTATTGTTTATTTTTCACAGTCATTCCCGGTGGCGGCAAGCACTCTATCGCTAGTGGCAATCGCAGCTGATAGGTGCGGTGCTGTCAGACGTGGTCGAGGTTCTTCTGTGTGTGCAAGACCCTCAATTGCGGTCGGTGTAGTCTGGCTTTTGGCGTTTTTATTAGGTATTTACTATGAATCACACATCTCAAACTGTAATACAATACTGTTATCTGCTGAATTTGATTTGACCTTGAATTTTTACTTTACAGGTGCAGCAGCAGTGATCACGACATGCATGTCATGCCCACCCCTAGCAGCAGCGCATGCGCTGGTCACATACTGCTTCCCAGTGCTCGTCGTAACGCGTTGTCACTGGGCCGTCCGCGTGAAGCTTACCGCCCTCTCACTCACAGCCCGAGCCGCACATGGAGAACTACCACTCCCAGTGCCCCTCATGAGGCGACCAACCCACGTCATCATCGTCGCCGGCGTCGGGCCCAGAGAACGCCGAGACGCCGTCGACGTAGGCGACGTCCGATCGAAAAAGAAACTACAACCGAGCCTCCTCGGCCCTCAACCTCAAACGTCAACTTTGCGCTCGCGGAGACGGCTCGGCAACGTCCTCGTCGGAATAGCTGCTATTTTCGCCGCCTGCTGGTGCCCACACGCAGCCATCGTCATAGCCAGCGCGTTCGGCATCCACGCTCCTTTAGTAGTTACTCAATACGCGCTGCTGCTGGGATACGCCCACTCTGCTCTGAATGCGGTAGCTTACTGGGTGTTGAATCGACATGCGCTCACATCTGCGTGTGCGGCGTGGAGACTTCCGCAATTAAGGGTCCGTGAGGAGCGGCCATCTTCGACGAATGAAGCAGCTCTAGGCGCTTTCCACCCGCGCCTAGCTCGCCCTGCCCCTTCCCCGCGTCCTCCCCCCTCCAGTTTCCTCTATTGATGTCCGTCTATCTTCTAAGCTCTGTCAATCTGTGATTCCTGTCTCTCAGTGCCTCGTATAGTCTACGGGCGCCTCCATCGGAAGCGCCGCTCGTTTCGTCGTTATAATCGTGGTTGTTTGAGATTTTATGGAGAATAATATCCGTGAAGCAATAAAGTGTATGAAACACTTAAAGTCGTTTTATTAGCGTCGTGAATGTCGGCGAGCGTATCATGACATATCACGCTTCTGTGATTTATCCTTAAAAAATTTGTACTGGCTGGACTTGTAACATTTATCGTGGCATGGGTCTTGTCAGCAACGTCTAGACTCTAGACTGTTTATATTTAGCATACCTAACAAGTCCCCTACCAATCCACTACAGTTTCAGACAGATAGTCACTCACTCACACACTCACTGCACAGTTTTAAAAAAAAGTTTTTAATAATAATATTGGTAACTTTATGCAGAGTGCTCGCTTAAAAGAGTTTAAAATAAGGTTTACAGAAAAGTTAAGAGTCATATTATGGTAATAACCGCTGCCAACTGCTCTACAAAGGGTAGTTAAGCAGACGTTACACCAGTCTAGTTAAAAAAAACGTATTTTAAAGAAGCCGTAATACCGCCTGGTCCCACCGGCTGCTGGTTTTTTACAGTAGGACTACCAGGTTAACAGATCTATCAAAAGAATATTTTGCATTTAGTTTGCAAACATAAATGTTGAAAGTTATTACTACTTCAAAACTTAAAAACATTTTAGAAATAACGTATAATATACATTATAATATACCTACATGTGTGAAAAATATTACTGAAATGTGCAGAGGATGGATAAAATTAATGTAGGGGAACAACAACTAGTGGTTAGAAACAACAACAAGTGGTTTGAAAAAAAAAATCTGGATAGGGGGACACCCTAATCACCTAACGGTATGAAATATAGTTTACGACCTGTTCTCATACCTACGAAATATACATTAAAAAATCGACCACAAACTATGTGATACAAGATTTTTATATATAAGATAGTAGGCGCATCGTCATCCTTGATTCCTGGACATAGACCACTGCAAAGCCACACCAAGTCATTCAATATTTAAACATACGAGTATTGAGAATGTATATAGGTACCTATCAATCTTTAAAGTCGAGTTAAATAAGAAAAAAAGAACTGTCAATTTCGACTTGCCTTAGCCGATTTTGTCTACGAGCTGTAGTCGCATAACCTCGTTAAGGGAGAATGGGGAACCACACTGCGCATTTATCCCGATAGGTGTCGTACTAGTCTTGCCTGTGTTATTATTTGATCAATGGTCCAGTCACTGTTGCCACTGATCAAATAATCACTACGATGAAGGTTATGATAAGTTGTCAAACGTGTGTCGAACTTGCATCATACTGGCAAGCACAGAAAAAAAATTACTGACATTTTAAATGTCTACATTAGTTGACAGCTGTTGACAAGGCCAAACGCTGGTGCCATCCGATATTAACTTTGCCTGTGCTTCCCTATTGGCGAGTAATGTTTGGAGTTCATGGATTTAAAAGCCATTAAGGGACTGGAGACGTATTTTTGAATCATGCGAATTCCAATCCAAATACGAAATCACAAGATTCGCATGAAAATACCTAATATCTCAATTTTTAAAAATTCCTTTGGTAATTCTGGTACGAGTGGTCCTACTCACTTTTTTCGTTTTTAACTACGTTTTTTTGTTTTCTACTTGTAGAAAATAAGGAAGAATAACATTAACAAGTACCTTAACATATGGTTAACAGAGATTTGACCTAATAAACTTTTTATTTACGTTCCGTTCTAAGCAATTTTACTACCGGTTTTTAAAAGTTTTATCATATTTTCTGCGTAAAACGAAAATAGTTACAAGATTTTAATTTAATAGCAACACTTATTTCGAGTAATTCAAAAACGCGTAAAATCGTGAGCATTAAAAATTATTTTCATTCACGGATTGTTTTCGTGTTCGAATTCGGGATTTATTTCTAATGCTTCAAAAATACGTCTCCTCTATCTATTATTGTGCACGAGGTTCTCGAAACCTGAGCCGAGGACCGAATTAAAATTTAATACAAACATAATGAAGGCACATTTCCAGGATCGCGCAATTAAGCATTCGTTTTAAGATACTCGTGCGTCGGAATAATGGCTAAAAATTGCATATGTGCTTGGAATGATAACATATGAATAAAACTGGGAATACATTACTTGTTAAATTCATGAATATGAAGGATCGTTAATTAGCTTTACAAGTGGCTAGTACGCAAATACTATTCCTATTTTTTATTTGATGATTCGATTGGCGCAATGACGCGGCTATTCACCTTAAACGCAATGGGTTTAGGGTTCGATTCCTGGTTCGGGTCAATTCAAAAGAAATGTACTAAATTGGAGGTGCTTTGATAACCACCATTTTTCTTGAAAATATCTCAAATTTTTTTTAGTTGTAGTATTTCTTAAAGTAACTATACTCGTATAATATTTAATAATGTACTAGCTGTCCCGGCGAACTTCGTACCACCTCTTCATATTTTTTTAATGAATTTTTCCGAAGTGTTTTTATTCTGCTATTCGGGACGCATACGAATCCAACAGATAATATAAAACGGTCCAGCCGTTCTTGACTTATAAATGGTGCAACTAACCCGACTTTATTTTATATATAACGAGCTGTCTCGGCGAACTTCGTACCGACCCTCCTTTTTTTTCTCGAATGTTTCCGTGTTTTTTATAGTTATTCTGCTATTTGGGGCGGAGAGAAATTCAACAAATCAAAGATCATAAAAATCGGTTTAGCCGTTCTCGAGTTATAAATGGTGTAACTAACCCGACTTTGTTTTATATATATATATATGGAAGCGTGTAAAGAGTTACCATATAAGAAATTCCATTGATTGAAATAGAACAAGATGTTTTACATACTAAAGCTTTTTCAGACTCTTAACTAAATAATTTTATTAAGTGCATCGTACTCAAGCCAGCCCAAGCTAGAATTTGTCTAGCCTGCAGACGGTATAAATCTCCGTAACTCCACAGAGCCAGCCTGTGAAGACTTTGCCTCGCCCCTAAGCCCCAGACGGGAGTTAGTCGAGCGAACTAGTACCTACAGGTAAGGCTTTTTAAACTACAAAGTCAAAAATCATTTATTCATTCATACTTCAAAATCAAAATTGCCACTTATGAATGTCAATGATAACATTATAGGCCCATATGGGGCCAGAACAAGTCTCCTAATTTTTTGGGCTCTATTTAAGCGACAAATAGTTTCATAGGGTAAAAAAATCTCGTTTGGTGAAATAAGATAGACGCGAGGATTGAGTAACTGCTCACCTAAACTTTAACCTAACTACGAGTAGGTTAGGATACACGGTGAAATCTAATTAACGGGCATCCTATCTTGAACTGATTCTGGTTCCCTTCTAAAAAAATATTTACCTTCATACTAAACGTTCAATCAGTTGCTGGGAAAACTTTTTTTGTTAAATTACGATGTTGGTCCAATACATAAAGTTGTATTAGAGCCCCTTAGGTTACACCTTATGCCCTTCGCGTACCTCAGACCAACTGTACCTACCTACCTGAATTTTTCACATAAAAATTTTTGCGGCCCGCGAGAGGGTAAATAATCAAAAATTTATATGGTTATAATTGTTACAATCAGCTATTATTTATTTAAGAAAAAAAGAGATGAGGTTGTGTTTTTTGTGTTACACGATTTGTATTCGTTAAATGTGAAATGATTTTGATGATTAAATTAAAAAATACGACTGCCGTTAGTAAGAGCGAACTAAAAAGTTTGAAATAAATTGTGATACAGTAGGAAATCTTCTGTAGTTGGGGGACCTTGGTAACCATTCTACATGGGGCACACTAAAAGTTTTGCACTTCTAGCTAATCAGAACTATTTAAATTTCGAATGTTATATTTTTTTAATCTTGCGAAATCTTATAAAAAACTGCGCTCGCCAACCCGCCTGCCAAGCGTGGCGAGTATTGGCAATCCCCTCCAATGAAAGTCATTGGGCCTCCGCCTATGTTCAGCAGTGGACGTCCCATGGCTGAAATGATGATGATGATGATGATATTTTTTTAAACGTTGCAACTTCTTAGTAATAAAAAAAAACAATTGGCGGGAAATGATTTGTCAATTGTTTTTTACCACACATCAAAGTTCTACGTACGCAACGAAAATGGAATAAGTCGAAAAGATTTTAGGGCGATGATTTTTTATGATTTTAAAAGTTCTCTCTCTCTCTCTTCAAGACTGTGCCGCTCGTCTTCAAAATGTTTTTGGGAGAGAAGCACCTTGTTTGAGCACCGTGAGGCGATAGTTTGCTGAATTTGAGAGAGGTCGAGATTCTTTATATGACGAATTTCGTGAAGGGCGGCCTTCAACTGCCGTCAACGAAAATAATGTGGCTACTGTTAAGCGGCTAATTGAAGAAAACCCGCGGACTACCTATAAGACAATTTGAGGACTATTGGGGATTGGTATGAGCCAAATTCAGAAAATTTTACACGAAGAATTGAAAGGTCGGAAACTTTGCTGTCGTTGGATCCCTCATGAACTGACAGCGGAGCAGAAGCGGGCTCGCGTGGAATGGTGCTCACAGATGCGACTGAAGTACGACCACGGACATTCTAATGCTGTTTATGACATTGTCACAGGAGACGAAACGTGGATTTATTGTTTTGAACCCGAAAAAAACAGCAATCTTGTGAATGGGGATTTGAAAATGAGAACAGGCCAACAAAAGTGAGGCAGGCGAGAAACGATGGAAAAAAAAATATCGCGTTTTTTTCTTAGCTACGGGTCATATCTGTACAATTCCACTTGAAGATCAAAAGAGTGTTAATGCCGAGTGGTGGTATTCTACCATTTGTTTACCCAGGGTGTTAGAAAAAGTTCGCGAAAGACGACCCAAAAGCCGCGTTCTCCTACATCGTGACAACGCTTCTTTACACACGGCCAACAAAACAAAGTCATTTTTAGCTTCCGAAAAAGTATAACTCGTCACCCATCCTGCGCATAGCCCCGACCTACCACCCTGTGATATCTGTATTTTCCCCAAAATCAAAGGTTTGATGAGAGGTTTTACTTTTACCAACTCCGAAGAGGCAGTGATAGCGTTCAATCAGCACGTCGAAAACATGCCTTCAGATCTGTGGTCCTCCTGATTTAAAAAATAGTTCGATCGCATGAAAAAATGTTTAAAATGTAAAGGAGAGTATTTTGAAAAGCAATAAACATAATATTTTGGTTATAACATGTTGTTTTTTTAAGTCACACAAAACTTATAGTGTGACCTACGTATTATACCAAAGAACCTTCGAGTGCAAAATATTTCACAATTTATTTCAAAGTTTTTTGGTCGCTTTTATTAACGGCCGTTGTATTTTTTAATTCATAATTAGTTTTTAATTACTTTTAGTTAGCTTTTTTATTTACTTTTTTCTATCTAATTGATTTTTTATATTATTTAATAAATAAAAAATACGTAATGGATTACCATAAATGTAGTTAACTTCAGTGAATAGGTGCTACAAAATTAAAAATATCAGCCCCGCCGCGACAGTGAGACACTGCCGTGACCAGGATTCGAACCTGGGTTACTACGGCCACAACGTAGGGTCCTAACCACTAGACGATCACGGCTACCGGGGCTGGTGACTGTTGTGCCGAAAATAGCGGTGTAATGATAAAACTGGGACACTTGCAATTAAAACTTACCAACCGTATCATTGCGTGGGCGCATAAAATCAATTCACTTTTACTTTTCTTTAGCAAAGTAAACTCTGAGGTATTTTTAGGGTTCCTTACCTCAAAACTTCGTTATCCATCTGTCTGTCTGTCAGTTATTAAGATGATATTAATATCAAATAAGTGACACATAGTTAGGTCTGCGGTCTCTTGAAGATGTAAAAATTCATACCTTTAAAATCAACGTAAACGAAAGATTAGATGGAACAAGCCGTCTGTGCCGTATTTTGACACTCGCGAGGGTATTAAAACAGATGGTACTTTCTGTTTCTAGATCCATGAATATTAGTAAGTTGCAATTTTAAAGTTTTATAGCATAAGGAAAGGACGGCAAAGGAAGCACAACAAAAAATAAATTTGCGAAATTGTTCCATCCGTCCACGCGTGATGCGATGACCAAGGGAAATAGAAATTCATTTTTTTTATAAATATATAGATTAACTTAAGGCTTTTCGAATCACTAATCTTGTAAGGTAAATAGCATCTCGCCTAATGTACAGGGTTGTCCCGTAACTACCTTGGAACCACATATTCTATATCATAGTGAACAACTTTTGTTCTATGACTGTTAAAAATACTCTTTTTTTTCTATACAAATTCAATCGACTGTTTGGTAATTGTGCATTATCATCCATCATCATCATCCTTTCAGCCATAGGACGTCCACTGCTGAACACAGGCCTGGTGACTTTCAGATTGGCCGGTTGGAAGCGGTCCGCATCCAGCGGCTTCCTGCAACCTTTACCAGGTCGTCTGTCCACCTTGTAGGTGCACTTCCTACGCTATTAATTGTTATGGTATGTTATGACATAATGAAATTGGTTTAATTAATGTAAATACAATTTATTGATTTAATTCACTTTTTAATGTTTTCACCAAAGTGGTTTCTAGAGCCCAGCGCAGAATACCAGTGTCGCGGCAACTATTTCTAGCTGCCACGACTAATACTGAGCGGGGGACTCTTTTTGGCACATTTTTTCTATTTTTATGTACCTGGAATGTCACATAAGTAACAGTAAGTTTATTCAAAAAAATATTTTATTCTTATTCTATGTTATTTGTGTATAAGTCGATATATTTTCATGCAAGTTTGCAAAAGTCATAGAACAAAGGTTGTTCACCTTGATGGATAGAGTATGTGATTACAAGGTTATTTTTGAATTACGGGACAACCTGTATGTAGGTACCATAATAAGAGTAGTCACCTTAAAATAAAACATTTAAATCGGCAGTATCAGTTTGTGTCGACAAAACACTCTCAGTTATCAATGAATTTAATCACACGGTACATTATCGACCATTGCCGCAAGCAAAAAGTGCTCCAGTTTCCATATGAAACTCGAACAAATTGAATGACTCTTTTACTTTCGCCAAACTGTAATTTCTCGCGACTTTTTAAATCAGCACAGTTGCAATGCACGAAAGTAGTTGAGTTTTTGGAAGCCTTAACCACCAGCCCCGGTAGCCGTGATCGTCTAGTGGTTAGGACCCTACGTTGTGGCCGTAGTAACCCAGGTTCGAATCCTGGTCACGGCAGTGTCTCACTGTCGCGGCGGGGTTATTTTTTTGTAACTGAAATAGGATTTCCCTACATCAATTACCTACATTAATAAATCTTAAAGTGTGTGTGTTAAGTAGAAAAATGTTATATTGAACCAACAATCATCTTATTTTTAGGTATTGACTTTGAAATCTTGGATCAAAATAAAACAAAAATATGAGAAAGTTAACTAAAACAAAAACAAAAGAAAACAAACAGAAAACAAAAGAGCAAGACAAAAAAAAAACAAAAGACTACTTGTTAATTTACTAATTTTATTTCCACAAACGTCACTCACAGATTACGAACAATTTATAGCTATCCGTCACTCATGCGTCAAAATTATTTTTGAACCGAAATTTGATAAACCATAAATAAATATAGTACAACATTGTAGTATACATTGCTCTGATCCTAAAGTAGCCAAAGCACTTGTGTTACATAAATCAGAAACAACAACGGCACCGCAACACCCAGACCCAAGACAACATAGAAAAGTTTGTTTTGTCAAAAATCGAACCCGGGACCTCAGAAATGGTAACGCCAAGTCCGACGTGCTCGCCTCTTGGCTACGGAGGTCGTCAAATTTTACTGTATCCAAAGAACCAAATTAAAATTAAATACAAACTTAATGAAGGCACATTTCCAGGATAGCGCAAGTCGAAATTGCATTATGTTATGATCTTCTCTAAGGTGAAAATCTGCTCTCATATTAGCTCTACGGCGTACCAATACCAGTTTGACTCTCTTTAAAATATAGATCAAGGTTTAGAATTAAAGTTCTATTATAATGAACCCATTTTGCTTTCATTTCACACAAACGGTACTTGGACAAAAGCAAGTCGTGAGAAGTATATCAAAGAGTATATTATAACGTGCTATAAAAGTAAATCACACTCGCTCTCACAAAATGACGTCGTTAGCTGAAGAAGTGAATCAAATAAGATTTGCATTATGTAGGCCTTAATCTCAAAATCTATTAAACGTTTTAATGTTGATATAAATAAGAGAGATATACCTAAATCTCAAAGAATAAGCTGTATAAGATCAAAGAAAAAATAATTTATATGGATCTCTACGTGGCATTGTGCAAAATAATGAGGACAAAAATCTAAAAAAAAACACAGTGAGCACAAAATAAAAAAATTGTACGGAGAAATATATTATATTTTTCATTACTCATAATCGGAAAGTAGGTCTGAAGTTGCCTGAGGAGCGGGTTCATAGTAATTTTTTTCAGCCCTAGAGAGAATCGTTTATAACTGATAGCTGTCAAATTATAAAATGAAAAAACTAGTTCTAATTTTACATTTCTATTGAACCATGTTACAACTTTCTAGCGCGATGTAAAATTGAATTAAGTAACATATAGTAGTTAAGTATTAATTAAATTAATTTTTAATAACCTTATTATAAGTTTACTTATAAGTAACTATTTCTTTAAAATAACAGATTTGGGCAAAATATTTACCATTTTTTCAATGATGAAAATGAAAAGTACTTAAATGGCTGATTAGCTGGCCGGCCACAAAAAGAAAATAGGCGGGAAAGCAGCAATTCGATCTTCATTTGGTTTTTCGAGTTGTAGAACGTAGTGATTGCATACTCTTTGGTACGGTTTTGTTAAAATTGACTTTTTTTTTCTTCAGCTAATTCATGTTTTTATTTTTACTTTCCTTGTATTCGTAATGAAAAATACACGTGTATACCTATTTGAATTTGGGTAGAAGACTTATTTAGTCCCTCGAACTATTGGCGCTCTCGCTACGCTACTTCATTATTCTTTTTTTGTTTGGTAGATCATACTTTCGAGGTGGTCCCTTAAACATTTATCGAAATTGATTGAGCGCTTTTTGAAAAAATAACAACATATAACTCAGATAATGTTTTGGTTCGTGGTTCTTGTATATATGATACCCAATAGTATTTTCAACAAATGTGAACCGATTATGATTGTTGATGATTATTTTTTTACTGAATAGCTTATACTTTAAAGATACTATAATAAAAAGATTCCTTTTGTACTCTTATGATTTGTTTTTATTAGGATTTATCACTAAAATAGATGAAATAAGTAACGTCAGTTAAAACGTCAGTTAAAGTTTGTAAAGTCAGTTGTAAAAACAACTGACTTTACAAACTAAAAAGCTACAAACTAAAGCTCAAAAAAGCATAAGTACCTAATCAGCAACTTTCGGGGTCGGTGCAAACGAAAACATTCAAACTCTCATCGGCTGGCGTTTTTTAAATGTTTTTTTTTTATCAGTACAGAACAGATTTTTACCTACAATGTTTAGGGTTCCGTACCTCACAAGGAAATAATTAAACTTAAAGGACCTCTTTGTTGTCCGTCTGTCTGTCTGTCAAGACCCATGTAGTCCGGATTGCGTTAAGTTATTAAGTTGATAATACTTGTTGTTATAATATCGACTAACATCTGTAAGATTTATGCAAGCTGTTGTGCTGTCATCACCATCATTATCATCATTTCAGCCATAGGACGCCCACTGCTGAACATGGTCTCCCGTAGTGACTTCCAGATCGGCCGGTTGGAAGCGGCCTGGATCCAGCGGCTTTCTGCAACCTTTACCAGGAGACGTATTTTTGAATCATGCGAATTCCAATCCGAATACGAAATCGCAAGATTCGAATGCGAATTCCTAAAATCACTATTTTTGAAAATTCATTCCGTGAATTCTGCAACAACCACTCGTTTTTGTTTTCTACTAGTAGAAAGTACGGAAGAATGACATTGACAAGTAAACGTATGTTTGACAGAAATTTGACATAGATAGATAGATAGATAGATACTCTTTATTGTACACCACACAAAACAAACAAATCACAGGAAAGTAGTTAGTGAATAGCACAATTTAGGCGGTCTTATCGCTGGAAGCGATCTCTTCCAGACAACCTTCAGGTAGAGGAAAGTTGAATTAATATTGAGAGAAGGGAGACATAATAACTTTTTATTTACGTTCCTTAGTGAGTTTATGCTTTATGGTTTATGATAATTTCTGCGTTAAACAAAAATAGTTACAAGATTTCAATCTAATAGCGACACCTATTTCGAGTGATTCAAAAATGCGTAAAATCGGAAGCAATAGAAACCATTTTTATACACGAATTGTTTTCGTGTTCGAATTCAAGATTCATTTCTAATGCTTCAAAAATACGTCTCCAGGTCGTCTCTCCACCATGTGCTGTCGTTTGATGGGTATTGTTATTGTATGCTCCTATAAACTAGCGTTTTTTAAACAATCAATTTCCTTAACATCAGACTTTGAAAGTCAGCTGGACATGGGCCTTCCCTATAGAATTCCACAGGGAGTAGCTATGGGCCGTTTGCATCCTGCTTCCTGCAACCTTGCCTACCTACGTATTACGTCTTCAGCGCTTCTTCATCATCATCATCATCATCATTTCAGCCCTGGACGTCCACTGCTGAACACAGGCCTTCCCCAATGACTTTGATCGGAGGTGATTGCCAATACTCGCCACGCTTGGCGAGCGGGATGGCAACCGCGGTTTTTTATGACATTTCGCACGCAGACGCTGCTGCCCGTCTCATCTTTAGGGCTTCTTAGGTTATTTTAATAGGTACTCATTATTCTTTCTTGTTCTATTAACAGCTTGCTGTCCAGTAACGTAGTATACTATTCATAAAACCTCATCACTATAATTAATAACTGACTCCTGTGAAACTGCAGGAGTTTAATGTTTCATGACACTTTGACTCCGCTAAACGGAAACTGCGAGCAAAGTTTAGAGTGTGCAAACAACTCCAGCTTTACTCAATGATAGCTTGAAGCTTTCCAATAAGTTTATTAGTTCGAGTTCCAAGTTAGTTGTAGTTCGTTTATTGTATTATATAAAGGACAATACAACAAATCAAAACTAACCTTGAAGTATACTAAAAGTTGTAAAATCCTATGGAAAAGGAATGTCGAGCTTGGAGTTGTATGTCCAAAAATATTATCTTGATAAGTGGAAAAGACAATACTTGCTGAAGTTATTTTTTTAACTTTGTCTTTTAGAAAGAATAGCTTATTCTTAAAAGAATATGATGGGTTCAGTGGTGTGCATTGCGTAAGGCCTGTCCAGCAGTGAACTTACGTAGACTGATTTAAGAGCTTTGCTCTTGTCGGTGAAGTCTTTTCCATCACTCCCTGCATTCTGCCTCTCTTTTCACATATTGATACGACACGACTTTCAGCTTCTTCTTTATCTGCTGCTTGTAGCTTATTCTTGGTCTGCTCGCTTCCTTTTTCCCTCTATTCTTCCTTTTAAAATAGTTTTCATGAAATCGTCGTTTCTAACTAACTAATTAACGTAACATAACGTTCGTAATAATAACTTATTTACTAACGCAAATAACAAAGTCGGTTACAATCTTTACCTTACAACTACTTACATTATATAAAAATAAATAGCTTAAACTAAATTGTTTTATAATCCCTAAAAAGTATAGGATATTTATACCTATTGACATTTACGCAAATGAAGTCGGAGCCAAGAGCGAGTTGATTATAAATTCATGGAGTATGGAAAAAAAGGTTAAGGTTGCAGGAAGCCGCTAGATGTGGCTCGCTTCCAACCGGACAATCTGGAAACCATTGTAGGGTCAGCAGTGAACGTCCTGTTGTTGAAATTATGATGATGACGATATATCACTCTGTATAGATTTTGTTGAATCTGCAATAAAAGTAAATTACACTACAATATGACTAACACATTGATTGATAAATAATTTATCAGTTATTCTTATTTGTGCTTGTTGTAAACAACTGTGTTTTGTAGTGATAACCTCTTTATCAATAAAATGTGCAAGGTCTTTTGTACTATCTTACTGATATCCCTGTTTATCCCTGATTTCGACGCCAGATGTAAGTTATAAAATACATTTTTGTTTTACTAAATGCTTATATATTTCTCTGAGTCTGAGTTTTCATAATCTGTTGGATAAAGTCAATAAATTGGCGCTTTTTCTAATATGGCAGCCTGAGGCAAAAATGCGAGGTCGCGAAGTAAATGTTGGAAAAGAGCACGTCAATATCAATATCAATAACCTCGTTTTTGAGCCCAAAATAACTGAATCTTTTTTTCTGATGTCCCTACAATCAGTAAAGATGGCTACCTGCTCTTAGAACTTTTCTTAGTATTTCGGAAAGTAATTGAGTTGCACTTGTTTTTCTGCTTATTTTAGGATGTAGCGGAGCATAGACTTTTTTGCGAACAACTTGCATATTTTTTATCTTGCTCATGATAATTAACTGCAAACGGTAGTATGGTATCATTAATTTCTTTTCCTTATGCCTCGTTCCTGATGAAATGGGACTTAACAGACTGTTAGTTAGACAAACAGACGGATAACGAAGTAATCCTTTTAAGGTATGGAACCCTAAAAAATTGTGTCAAGCGAAGGTTGATGATGAAATGCACTAGTAGTACCAAATCACCTATTTATGATCCGCGATTTTTATAGTACCTTTTTTGACAGTGGATTCGGAAAAATGTAAGGAAAAGCCACCAGAGAAACACTGCTTGATAGAATGGGCTGTAAGAGGTCGCTGGCCTCACCAAGTCAGGTATTTTCAGACTGAACACATGCGCTACTTACTTTTTAATGTTATCTTTATTTACTGTGTTCTTGGCAAATAAACGCTTGAGTTTCAGTTTAACATTAATGGTTGGCTGAAAATACGCCTCATTCCAATGTGTCATATTAGACCTACCATAACAGCAACGTACAGTCAGCATCAAAAATAGCTGATCAAAACAAATTTTCAAAACTTTTGACTCTTCTAAATGTCACATTAACCTGAGTGCTTTGTCTTTTGCTTAGGTAATGTTTTTTCTAGACTATTATGACGTTTTGCAAGGTTTTTTTTAATTCAGATACTAAGCTACTTTTAATGCTACCATCTATTTTAATGATACTTTGCATGTTTGAATGCTTTCATTGATGTTTTAACATTTTTAGGTACGTGTTCGACTGGAGCACACAGAAATGCTTCGAGATACGCTGGTCGGCCCATTGTCCAGACGTGCCTTCTCCTACGAAGACCAACAACTTTCAGAACGAATACGAATGCTTAAACGAGTGTAGCGGGTGGGCTTGACGCTTGACATTGTACTAATAAAAATAATAATAATAAATAAGCTTAAGTGCGGTAAACCGTACAAATTTCGATATTGATACCATATAGAAAGTCATATTTGAGCTATAGATTAGGTATGACTTTATATAATAAGCGTGCTGGCATAAGTCTGTTTTTACACTCGGTAAAAATAAACATGTATACATTTTTGGCGTTTCAACAACCTTTGCTCTTTACTAAGTGTCAAAGTTAGTCGAAAGTTTTTGACGCTGACTGTACCAGCACATTTGGCCTTTATTATAATTATTAAAATACAAAATTGATTAAACTTATAAGTTTAAAGTAATAAGTTCAATTATAATATGCAATTTCTTCCTACGCACTACTTTTAAATAAATAAACTATGTTTTGTTACATACTTTTTTATTTTCATTGTGTTTTCCTAAAACCAAATAATAATGCAGTTATTGATAGATGCAGGATTAGTTAAACATTTTTCACAGCAAAAAATAATTTTGAAAAAACTACAACTTCAGGGTTCTGTAGTCAACACGAAACCCTAACAATTACGTCACGTTCCGTCCGTCTGTCTTTCTGTCTTTCTGTCTGTCCGCGGCTTAAAAGTCGTAGTTTCGCATTAACTATCACAGCTAGGTAAGCTTTACAAGATACCGAGTTAACTTGTAAAATGTACTTGGAGAAAATTTTACTTAGATGATGTGAATTATGTAAAACAGGTATATAGAAAATCCCGCATATTGTGACGGAACCCTACATTGTGTGTGGCCCGACACACACTTGGCCGGATTTTACCTACTTCTTTAGTATCTTCGTTTAGTATAACTAGTAGATTTAGGCTTGTCAAATCCCAAAAATCTGGCCAAATGCGAATTGGTCTCACGTACTCATTTTATTTTTATAAATAGGTAAATCTGGGACCTGTCCTATTACACAAGCTCGACTCAGACTTGACCGGTTTCTAATATTTTATCATATAATTACTTTAAGGAACATTAATCACAGCAAGTTAAACGCTTGTATGTCTTAACGTTTTTACGGGAGAGCAGAAAAACAAAAAATAAATTTTTGAAAAACACGCATCCTAGGTCGTACTGGTCCTTACTTATTTTATGAAATTGCCCATACTCAATACTGGCAAGTTTAACATCAAATATCTTGCGTTTGATTAGGAATTCCAAATTCAAATTTATTTCGAAATAAAGCCATAAAAATATCGTTTTAAAATTCGTATTTCATTTGTTTTCACATCATTTGTTTGAGCTTCAACATTGCTATAACAACAACTATGGACAAATTGAAAATTTGCGGTATTTACGAATACGAGTTCCACCGTGGCACCAATGCTGCAGAAACGACTCGAAGAATTAACGATGTGTACAGACCAGGCACCGCTATCGAACGAACGGTGCGTTTTTGATTTCAACGTTTCCGTTCTAGAAATTTCGATTTACACAATGAGGCTCGTGGACAACCTGATACTCAAGTGAATAACGAAGAATTGAAGGCGATAGTGGAAGCGGATCCATCTCAAACCACTTCTGAATTAGCAGCAGCCTTCGGCGTAAGTGACAAAACGATACTTATCCATGTGCGCCAAATCGGAAAAGTCAAAAAACTCGAAAAGTGGGTACCGCACGAATTGACTGAAGCAAACCAACAACAGCTTGCTGCGTTTCTTTGCTCAATCGTCACAATAATGAGGGGATTTTGAACCGTATCGTGACTTGTGATGAGAAATGGATCCTGTACGACAATCGGAAGCGATCATCATGTACCGTACCCTTATAGATCAGGCGGTAAACCAAATAATTTAGAGGGTAGATAAATAAAAAGTTGAATATTAAATCTGAATTTAATCTTAAATAAACCTGAGTAATGGCAATTAGTTTTAATGACAAGCTCAGGGTAGTGAGTTCATAAGTTACAACCGAAAAGATACTCAGATTGACAATTAATCAAACCACTATCCTCGTAGTTGTACGTAGTGTAGAACGTCGGCACGGTCCCAGTGTTAGGGTTAATAAGCGTTGTCCCACAGGTAGTGCGATGATAGGGTCAAACGCGCGGGTAGGTCTTCAGTCCGGAACTTGGACCCCGATACCGGGGTAACACAAGCACTGACTCAAAACAAGTGTTAGATAGTTAAGTAGCTAAACAACAGTCTCTTAGCTATTCTAGTAAGTATTTTTTACAAGAGGAATACGTCCTTGCATTTAGATAGTATCGCTCGGACTGCCGAGGCGAAATTCCAAAGGCATATTCGCTCGTTCGGTCGAACCTGTTTCTTCCTAGTGTTCACTCATCGTTCGCACTCGCAGATATTTCGAAACTAGCAGTTGCGCCCGAGTTTGCGTTTTAGTTTTTGTAATTAATAATATTTGTGCTTTCCCCGAGATTAGATTTAAGTTTTAAATATTTGAAATTAGTTTTTATGTAGTTCTTAAGTTAGTTATAAGTTCTAATTTATTTATTCCATTAATAACGTAGTAAGTGTAACGAACCGTTACAATCACAATGGCTTAACCCTGGAGAACCGGCAAAACCTTGCCCTAAGCGAACTGACCAAAAAAAAGATTCTGGTTAGTGTTTGGTGGACCAGTGCTGGTGTTATCTACTACAGCTTCTTGAGATCAGGCCAGACGACTACTGCAGACTAGTATTGCCAACAATTGCAAACAATGATGGAAACGCACGCCATTAAACAACCGAGACTGGTGAATTGCTGTAGCCCACTGCTCCTTCAGGATAACGCTAGACCACACACTGCACATCAAACGGTCGCCAAGTTTGAGGAGCTGCAACTGGAACCTTTGCGTCACCTACCATTCTCTCCAGATCTTACCCCAACCGATTACCACTTTTATCAAAATTACTTACACAACTTTTTACAAGGAAAAAAAATCAAACCTGATGAGGCAGTGAAAACCGCCTTCAAACAGGTCATAGACTCTCACTCTAAAATGGCGGAAGTTTATCGATAACAACGGCGCATACTTTTTGATTAAATAATAATTTCATAAAAAGTTGGTTCACTTTTTTGATACTGAACGGCAATTTCATATGTAAGGACCTAATATAAGATGAAACTATGCGGCATTATGTTGTTTTCACTGTTTTACTGTAATTATATAGCTGCTATTTAAAAAATATAATTTACATATTATATAGGTACCGTATACCGTATCAATCTCCACATTAACTTAACAAGTTACATATAAATCAAGGTCAAAAGGAGACTAAATCAATTTTACTTTATCAGTTATTTTACTTGTTCTAGTTGTACTGTATACGTCTATATAAATTGATTTTGTCTAAGAAGAGTGTAAACAAATTGTTTGAAGCACGACAAAATGTACAAACTTGTCTATATCTTAGTAATTTTCTTTATAGTGTCCGAATTGGATGCTAGGCGTAAGTAGTAATTATACATTATACTGTTTTATTCGAGTTTATTCAATTAAATCAAATAAAGTTAATGTAATCCTTAATAATTTTACATTTTCATACTCATACATTTGTCGATCGGATCGATATCGAAAAGGACATGATAATAATAATAATATTTAAATTTAAATTGATAGTTATGTCATGTAATGTTATTTTAATATGTGTTCTTTACCTGAAATAAATGATATTTAATTTCATTTAATTAAAAGTAAGATAGATTAATACTTACAATGAATCTTAATCAAAAAAAGGGTTTTTCTAGGCCTTTCTACTGATTGTCCAGTTATATCTTATCCACTCCAAAACATGTTATATAATTGATTCTAACTATTTTCTATTCTAAATTGTTGTTAAATTAAGAGAAAATTTGGGCAGAACATTATTTTTATTAAAAATTCCGATCTGAAGTCAGATTACACGGAAAAATAACCCCCTCAATATCATTTATATAATAGTTTTTTTCACAATTCCGGAGCCTTAAGTAAAGTCAAAATTATTTTAGTTGAAAATCGATACTGCGTTGCATGCAAATAAACTATTTGATTTGATTTGAAAAAATCAAGGATAAAATTACACATAATAATCTATATTAAAACCTACAAACTAAAAACAATATCCTACTATATCTGAACATAAGTATTTTTTCTCCGTAGTCACTTCGGAAGACTGTCAAGTCAAGGAGGATACAAAATGCACTGCCAATTTCGGAGTGCCCGTTCCCAAGCCTCATCGGGCCAGGTAAAAAAATATTCTCCCATAAATTATATTTAACTACTAATAAGCGATAAACAAAATAAATAACTAGTTAAACTGAAATAAATCTCCATCCAAAATTTCCGAACAGCTGTAATAATATTATGGGAAAGCGTTTTTTTTTAGATTTAAATGTTGGTCTAACACAGAGGGTTGTTGTATTTGGCCACCGGAGTGTTTTTAAGAGGGTGTGCGTTATTTCGGTTACTTACACCTTGTATAATTTTCTGTTGAAGAGATAGACGACTTTTAGACAGATAGAAATTCTTTATTGCACACTTTGTTTGCGTAATGATCATGATATGGGAACTTACCCTAAGTTTTTGTAATTATAAAAGCTGTTTATTTTTATTATTTGCGAAGAAAAAAAGAAATCACCAACATAAAGATATAAAATTAAAGATTTGTAGAATGCACGACCTTAACAATGTTTAGATGTGTTTGTAATCAGTTTACTATAGCTATGCATTTTTCATTTAAATTAACTCAAAATTAACTTACATCTATTAACTATTAGATATGCTGATAAAAAATCAATATGTTTCTAGAAAATACTTTATTAAACATGAAAGGTTGGAGGCACAGGCAACGTCAAGCTACTAAAATATTTTAAAAAAATATAGCTACTCAACAACTGGCAACTCCTCACGTAAGGTTGCATAATATTCAATTCTTGACTTCATAAAATTAGTTAATTAATAATATAATGTATGTGCACTTTTCTTTTAATAAACAGTATTTTTTAGATTTGTCTGGGATTGGGACCAACAAAAATGCAAAACAATACTATGGGCCTACGATTGTCCGCTTCCTGTGAACTCCAACAATTTCGGAACAATAGAAGAATGCAATGACAATTGCAGCGGATGGGCTTGATGTCTGACTGGTGCGAATCACATCGACGAAGATGAAGTTACTAATGACGACTTATCAAGGTCGTTCAAGGCGTTTTTTTTTCTTTAGTTTTTATTATAAATAGCGACTGGTTTACTGTGTATATTGAGTGTAGACTGTATTCATAAAAATAAAAACATTTCATTGCACAAAATTCTGGCTCGTATTATATAAGAACCTTATTGCTTGCTAAATTTAGACAATAAAAAGAACAACATATTATGTTTTCACGATTAAATTTTGTTTTCATGGTTAAAATTGGATACCTTTAAAACCCAAATGTCCAAACCTCCAACGGTTAGAGTTAAATTATATGGACGGTATTCCTGAACATGAAATGACAGCGTATCACGAAATGCCCATTTCGATCACAATCTGCCTGCCTAGCATAAGCACTAAAACACGATATGATATGATATGATATAGCGATATATCAACACCAACTGTAAAAATATGATAGATATAGCCGCCATGTTGAATCGCCGCCACATACTAAGATCGCTTTTTTCGATAAAAATTTAAAATGTTGTTGTATTTTTAAAGTTGGTGTCGATATTTCGCTATAGCATATCATATCATATCGTGTTTTTAGTGCTCATGCTAGGCAGGCTGGTCTACCTAAACATGAAATGACGGCATATCATGAAATTACCAGACATAATTATGACGATATGGACGATTCTATGATAGGACCTCTTTCTTGAGAATTGTATTTAAGTACACAGTTGTAATAAACGAAGCCTATGTTCAACAGTGGAATTCTAGATTCTGATGATGACAAGGTAGGATACTACATTTAGGGAAATATTAGGCAGTGAATTTAAAGCATTTTTCCATTAATAGGAAATAAAAGTGTAGACAGACACACAGACAATAATATGTTAGGTATACAGACGCAGCGCTAGTTATAGTTAACCATAATTAATATTATGCATAATTATGTAAACATAAGCTAGTTTCGGCTTGAAATACCAACTATCAAAAACCCTGTATAAAAAGTAAGGTACTATGGAAATTCGACTTTATCCCATACATTTAAAAAGAAACAAATCTTTCAAATAGTGTATATCTACGTGTCTTTTATTATAAACAAAAGATCGCATATATTTTTCTTAATCTAAAGTTTTTAAGAGATCCAAATCGATAGCTTCATCGAATAAATACAAAAATCAGGTTGATCTACTTTAAAACGAGTTTCATTTCAACTCCCGGCTAAGGACACATTTTGAAGTTTTATTTATTTAAAAAAGGCATCTTTGAGTAAAATTCATTTGTTTGAACTTGGTAATCTTACCTTATTAATTTTACCTTGACAGTAAATTTTTACAAAAGGTAGAATTTCTGTTGTGGGAGTACTAGCAGTAAGAAGGAACTTAAGATGCAATCAATACTCGTAGTATACATTTAACATAATACGTAGGTCACACTATAAGTTTTGCGTAACTTAAAAAAACATGTTATAACCAAAATATTATGTTTATTGCTTTTCAAAATACTCTCCTTTACATTTTAAACATTTTTTCATGCGATCGAACCATTTTTTAAAACAGGAGGACCACAGATCTGAAGGCATGTTTTCTACGTGCTGATTGAACGCTATCACTGCCTCTTCGGAGTTGGTAAAAGTAAAACCTCTCATCAAATCTTTGATTTTGGGGAAAATACAGAAATCACAGGGTGCTAGGTCAGGGCTATGCGCAGGATGGGTGACGAGTTGTACTTTTTCGGAAGCTAAAAATGACTTTGTTTTGTTGGCCGTGTGTAAAGAACGCGAGCCCGCTTCTGCTCCGCTGTCAGTTCATGAGGGATCCAACGACAGCAAAGTTTCTGAACTTTCAATTCGTGTAAAATTTTCTGAATTTGTTTCATAAAAATCCCCAATAGTCCTCGAATTGTCTTATAGGTAATCCGCGGGTTTTCTTCAATTAGCCGCTTAACAGTAGCCACATTATTTTCGTTGACGGCAGTTGAAGGCCGCCCTTCACGAAATTCGTCATGTAAAGAAACTCGACCACTCTGAAATTCAGCAAACCATCGCCTCACGGTGCTCAAACAAGGTGCTTCTCTCCCAAAAGCATTTTGAAGACGAGCGGCACAGTCTTGCGGAGAGAGAGAACTTTTAAAATCATGAAAAATCATCGCTCTAAAATCTTTTCGACCTAATTCCATTTTCGTTGCGTACGAACTTTGATGTGTGATAAAAACAATTGACAAATTGTTTTTTTTTATTACTAAGAAGGTTGCAACGTTTGAAAAATATGACATTCGAAATTCAAATAGGTAGTTCCGATTAGCTAGAAGTGCAAAACTTTTAGTGTGCCCCATGTATGTACCTAGGTGCCTACTTCATAAAAGGTTTAAACTCAATGAAAACCGTGTAAAGGCAATACAATTTTATTTCTTAATAAAAGCAAAGTTATTTGTTTAACCCCATCACATCGAAGCCTCACTTCAACTGTCCAATCTGAGATACCCGTTATAATTAGAAGTAATATTTAAATGTTGTAAATACACTTACAAAAACACGCGACTTCAGCGTCACAACAGTTAAATGAAAACAGAAATAAGTCTTGCAAGCGGTAGTTACTAATAAAAGTGGCAGTATCCTGAAAAGGGTTGTCCCTTTTCAGGATATGGCCTCACTTCAACTACGATGTTTTTGCATTACCCCGCCAGGTTTAGCACGCGGCCACTACAGTTCTGTGGAGGGTTGCAGTAACTGACCTTACTGTCAGATATAATCAAGCTGCCCTAAGGCCTTTGACTAAGCTTAACCATGGGACCAACTGTTCCCTTGCCCCAAAAATGCCCCCCAAAAATGCCTTCCAAAATACGGATATGCTTGTGATAAACGTCACTTAATACGGTCGGAAAGGAGACACGCCCGCGACGTAGGATGCTTACGGAAGTAAAAATCACGTTTTTAGAATAACTTATTTCACACTTTACATCCGTATCAATCTCCACATTAACCTAACACGTTCCACATGAATCAAGTTCAAAAGGGGACTAAATCAATTTTGTTTTATCAGTTACTTTTATTTGTCCTAGTAGTATAAATATTAAGTATTGTATAAGAAGGCTGATAGTCAGTTTTATCAAGACGACAAAATGTACAAACTCATCTGTATCTCAGTTATTTTCTATTTAGTGTCCGTTTTGGATGCTAAGCGTAAGTAGTTTAAACACACTTTTGCTTATAACTTGTTATTTTTTTATTGGTACATACTTATTAATTAGAATATATTTAAATAATACACATATTTGTGTAATACTTACAAATTTTATACCAACATTTACAACAAAAAACAATCAACATCCTGGCCAAGTCGTATTAAGACACAGTTCACACAGCATGGCAAAATCCACAGTAATTGACGTGACACCTTAAAAAATATTTATAATGTTATACCCAAAGAGTGCTACCAGTTCCTTTAACTGTTTTTTTCTTGCAGAAACTGCAATCCAATTGTTTTCTTACTTTAAGGGTAACCGTAATAACACATCATTTTACAATACCGTAGTCGGCATGTAACTTCCATAACGATCTGTCACTTGGCACGGCTGTAAAGACTTAGATATCCTTAATCCTAATCCAAATGTCTTTATAAGGCAAATATATTAATACATTAAGGCAGTAGCTACTTTTCTTTTGGTGGAAATCACTATCTTCCTTATTATTTTCTATTAGTTATTTGTCTAGTTTTAAAACCTAGCCAGAGATGTCTTGGGCTACATAACAGTTTTGCAATTAATTTTTTTTCATTGTCTATATTTTATTTTCATATCCTATTATGTGTCTTTTAGTGATAAAATAAAGTTCTTATTACCTAGTATGATTGTTTAATCTTTGCTATAACTTCCTATGTATGTCAGCATTGTCTAAAAGTGTATGCTGTCTTTGTGTGATGAGCACGATTGTCCCTAAGTCAGGATGCCTTAAATGTATATCTGTGTCTGTTTATCTGACTGTTATCTCGCCATAGTTCAAACTTCGCTTAGTTTGGACTCGGGTTTGGGACTCATGATCGGTGTGATTGTTGAAAGGCAGCCAAACTTAGAAATAGAATCCTAGAGACCTAGGAGACAATCTTTTGGTTTAATCTAATAAACTTGTTTTCTCGCTAGTCACTGCGGAACAATGCCAAGTCAAGGAGGATACCGCATGCACGACCGATTTCGGAGTACCCGTTTCCAAGCCTCACCACGCCAGGTATAAAACTACTATCAATATTTTTGACTAATAATTTATTCTAAATTATATGTATAAGAACAATTGCCGACCGTAGTCTTACAAAAACTTAAGAATAGGTCGAAAGAAAGACCAAAACTGCCCTTAGAAAAAATAAAATAGGCCATTTTGTGCGGAAATGCACTTTAGGTGGTACGAAGTTCAAGTGTTTCAATAAAAAGCTAGTACAACGACCGTGTTGTGCAGTGGTTCGCACTCCGGACTTAAAAATCAACTGTTACGGGTTTGAATCTCGCGATGGACAAGTGTTTGTGTCATGGAGCACGTACTCTAAAGAGTAGAAATGTCATATGAATGGTTCAGCAAAATGTATCTGTTCTGTTTTTGTATGGGAGAGATTTGTCATTTCTTAATAAACATAAGTGAAAAATCACTAACTAGTTTCAAAGAAAGATGGCTCGTATTGCTACTCTATAGGTTACGGTGCTCAATGGTTTGTGGGAATTGTGTGATGAGCATGAGCATTTGTTCCGGAGTCATAAATGCCATTTAAAAGCACGTCTATCCGTTGTCTAGTCGCCATACTAGCCATAGTACAAGATTTGGTTACTTTGGAGCTAGATTAGTGTATTTATAAAGTTTAATTTGAATTTAGTTTAGTTTGACGACCTCCGTAGCCGAGAGGCGAGTATACCGGACTTGGTGTCGCTATCTCTCAGGTTCCGGGTTTGATTCCCGGTCGGTCAATGTAGAAAAATAACTTTTCTATATTGTCTCGGGTCTGGGTGTTGTGTTATCGTCGTTTTTTCTGATTTCTGTAACACAAGTGCTTTGGCTACTTACCACAGGATCAGAGCAATGTATGTGATGTTGTCCAATATTTATTTATTATTTATTTAATAAATGTGGCCAAGTAAGAACATAAATATCAATTATAATGGCCAGATAAAGTTATCAAATCACTTCTTAACTAACCGTTACTTTGAGTCATACTTACCTACTTTCCGTTCCGTCCGTAAAATTAATATTACTAGAATCGGATCAAACCTGGATTTTGACTACGTTTAATTCCGGGAATTTAAGTGTATACTGGCTTATATTTAAGGTAGTAAAATATTTAAAATATATTTCTAGATACGTCTGGAACTGGGACCAACAAAAATGCAAAACAGTACTCTGGGCCTACGATTGTCCGCATCCTGAGAACGCAAACAACTTCGGGAGCAAAGAGGAATGCAATGACAATTGCAGTGGATGGGCTTGATGACCGACTGGTGCAAACATCATCGCCGTATCAAGTTACTAAAGACGCTTTAAAATTTGCTTATATGAGACGCGCTAGAGTATGAAACTGTACGCACTAATGTAGCCCCTCAAGTTTGTGCGCGATACTCATGTGGGGCGACATTCACTGAGAAGACGAGGTGCGCTAGGTGTCAGCGACGGCATCTGGTGCAGTGAGGAGGTTTTTAATTCCTAAATATTACCTTGATAATATTTAGCGTATGTCGTCCAGCCAACGGGTATCGTCTCGCCTTAGTAACGCGCATGAACTTGACGGTCTGTATAACTTGCTGAAATTAGATCACTAAAATTTTGTTTCCGTGACTAAAATCCAGTGTAGATTCTGTTGTTAAAAGTAAATCATGTGTTCACATCTTAGTTCTGTTTTCAAGACTTAGTTCTGTATTCACTAGTAACTTCCGTTAGTTGTTATGCAGTAATGTTGCAAAATTTTAACATAATTACTTCTAATTAAAAAGGGTCGTTAGTTTAATTTGTACGGTTGATTGAACAACTGGTTGTTAAAGTTTTTTCTTTTTGTTTTTATGTGATTGACAGTGTACTTATGCAAAAAAAAATGTATTGCTAGCTATTAGAAATGTCTATCATTACGTTTTGTTAATTAAAACTTATTTCACAATATTGTTTTGTTTTTATCATGGTTGTTTTCATCATCATCATCATCATTTCAGCCATAGGACGTCCACTGCTGAACATAGGCCTCCCCCATTGACTTCCAGATTGGCCGGTTGGAAGCGGCCTGCATCCAGCGTCTTCCTGCGACCTTTACCAGGTCGTCTGATCACCTTGTGAGTGGACGTCCTACGCTGCGCTTGCCGATACGCGGCCTCCATTCTAGAACCTTTCTGCCCCATCGGCCATCAGTTCTACGTGCTATGTGCCCCGCCCACTGCCACTTCAGCTTGCTAATCCGTTGGGCTATGTCAGCGACTTTGTTCGTTTACGGATCTCTTCATTTCTGATTCGATCTCGCAAGGAAACACCAAGCATAGCCCTTTCCATAGCACGCTGTGCGACCTTGAGCTTTCTTATGAGGCTCATAGTGAGAGGCCACGTTTCAGTTCCATATGTCACCACTGGTAACACACACTGGTTGTAGACTTTCGTCTTGAGGCACTGAGGTATTTTGGACGAGAAGACGTGGTGTAGTTTCCCGAACGGTTGTTTTACGTGCATAGAAATAATAATAAAAAAATACAAAATATGTAAGTAAAATATATACACTCTTCTAAAAATCACATTAAACAAATTACCTATTCATACAAATGCTCGTTCTCAAAGCCCTTTTTTCAGTAAACTTTAAATTGTGAAAAGGGTAGTTGTCCAATTTTTATGGTATACTTATTCTGTAAAATATGGTAGATTCTAATATACAAAACATTAATATACATTACCCGCTGCTCTATATTCCACTATATTCTCTTTTCCTATGTTTCGGGGCGTAGTTATTTATTTTTTGTGTACAATTGAATTATTGTATTATGATCAAATAGAAAGCAACTAGTTAATATACAAAACAATGGTAATAAATAACCACAATCAGCATAGAACAGACGAGGGCAGGGCGCGGCTAATAGTTCGCTCCTGCCACAGAGCTATGAACGCTACGACGGGAACTTCGAATTTATGTGACTGTGAACAATATTGTCATCATTATAAACGAAGCTATTTTTTACTTTGCATGTTTCCCTTGTTAGTCATGAAAAAAAGTAGGTGATGCCAATTCAGAAAAAGTTTTTTTCTCAATTGGCTCAAGCCTGAGTGTGGTGTAAAATGCCCTTGATAAAAGACATTGTTTTGTACCTTGTAACACAAGGGTATATTGTTTACTTCGTGACCGTATGTGTGTGTCTGACGCACATATATTTATTATCCCTGAGTAAAGGCGCGAATACCTACAAGCGTCATAGCGACTCGATCATTGATAGCGGTCATCGACTTTTGATGCTGACCGTACGAGTACGATAGTTCCTCGTTCTAGTGCTTACGTTCTCAAATGTATGCAATTCCAATGAATTAGCCTGCAGAAATGCACAAAAGTAATGTGCAAGTTAATTTGTATTACTATACTACTATGAACATGATTCTGGAAAAAAAAACAACAGTGAAGTTGGCTCTTAAGAAGAAGAAAAATATAGTTTGGAAGTTGCAACTATAACATTACCAAACAAAAATCTACGCAGTAATTTACGCTGAGTTGACCTTAAAAACGACCTTCTTACAACTAATGATACGAGATATTGCCATGGAGATATTGGCAAAGCTACTGGCAGTGGACAGAAAAGAATAGTAGAGCTCAATGTCATGAATTGAGACAGGCCTATGCCCAGCAGGGACTCACGTCTGACGTGGGCTGGATATGATGATATTGATGTTTATCATAGTGGCGACTAGCCCTAACGCTACGTGAACTCACCCGGTATCGCGCGCAAAGTGCTGAATAAATATCAGACATGCAATATAAGTATTGGTTTCAATGAGGATAGTAAAGCATCCCATTTCGGTTGAATGACTTGGTATTTGTTTGCAGATCGAAGCAGTTCACAGGCCAACTAGACTCTAGAATGCCAGGTTCTTACAGCCTTACTAAAATATTGCCTTCAAGTCGCTGTGAAATTGTCACCTACTCCAATGGAAAGAATACACTAAATATAGCAGAGATGCCTTTTGACGACTGGATAGAATTTTTCGATTGTGAGTATGCAATGGGCTATATGGTGGATTGCGGTGTATGTGGGCTCTGCACTGGGTTGCAACACCATCCTAAGGTTCTGTTGTGTGAGTGTCGTATCCCTAGGCTCTACGCTATGTAGCTTTAAATTGGGTCAAATTTTCAAAAAATTAAATAAAAAATAGCATTCACAAATAACAAAATGTTTTGACTGAAACATTAATTTTAAAGCTTCAGTGGCAATAGACAGGCCACATCGCGCGCAGAGCTGTTGTAAAAAAAAAAGGTTTTCTAGTGGTGACCACAAACTGAATGACGCAGCGTAAGCGTGAAAGATATAAACTACGAGTAACACAAAATCCTGAGGGCTCTGTTATGTGCCTACGCATCCCGAGGATTCTGCGATAGCTTTATACTTATGCTATGTAATCTAGGTAGAACTAGATTATGAATTATGTAGGAAAATACAGAAATCACAGGGTGCTAGGTCAGGGCTATGCGCAGGATGGGTGACGAGTTGTACTTTTTCGGAAGCTAAAAATGACTTTGTTTTGTTGGCCGTGTGTAAAGAACGCGAGCCCGCTTCTGCTCCGCTGTCAGTTCATGAGGGATCCAACGACAGCAAAGTTTCTGAACTTTCAATTCGTGTAAAATTTTCTGAATTTGTTTCATAAAAATCCCCAATAGTCCTCGAATTGTCTTATAGGTAATCCGCGGGTTTTCTTCAATTAGCCGCTTAACAGTAGCCACATTATTTTCGTTGACGGCAGTTGAAGGCCGCCCTTCACGAAATTCGTCATGTAAAGAAACTCGACCACTCTGAAATTCAGCAAACCATCGCCTCACGGTGCTCAAACAAGGTGCTTCTCTCCCAAAAGCATTTTGAAGACGAGCGGCACAGTCTTGCGGAGAGAGAGAACTTTTAAAATCATGAAAAATCATCGCTCTAAAATCTTTTCGACCTAATTCCATTTTCGTTGCGTACGAACTTTGATGTGTGATAAAAACAATTGACAAATTGTTTTTTTTTATTACTAAGAAGGTTGCAACGTTTGAAAAATATGACATTCGAAATTCAAATAGGTAGTTCCGATTAGCTAGAAGTGCAAAACTTTTAGTGTGCCCCATGTATGTACCTAGGTGCCTACTTCATAAAAGGTTTAAACTCAATGAAAACCGTGTAAAGGCAATACAATTTTATTTCTTAATAAAAGCAAAGTTATTTGTTTAACCCCATCACATCGAAGCCTCACTTCAACTGTCCAATCTGAGATACCCGTTATAATTAGAAGTAATATTTAAATGTTGTAAATACACTTACAAAAACACGCGACTTCAGCGTCACAACAGTTAAATGAAAACAGAAATAAGTCTTGAAAGCGGTAGTTACTAATAAAAGTGGCAGTATCCTGAAAAGGGTTGTCCCTTTTCAGGATATGGCCTCACTTCAACTACGATGTTTTTGCATTACCCCGCCAGGTTTAGCACGCGGCCACTACAGTTCTGTGGAGGGTTGCAGTAACTGACCTTACTGTCAGATATAATCAAGCTGCCCTAAGGCCTTTGACTAAGCTTAACCATGGGACCAACTGTTCCCTTGCCCCAAAAATGCCCCCCAAAAATGCCTTCCAAAATACGGATATGCTTGTGATAAACGTCACTTAATACGGTCGGAAAGGAGACACGCCCGCGACGTAGGATGCTTACGGAAGTAAAAATCACGTTTTTAGAATAACTTATTTCACACTTTACATCCGTATCAATCTCCACATTAACCTAACACGTTCCACATGAATCAAGTTCAAAAGGGGACTAAATCAATTTTGTTTTATCAGTTACTTTTATTTGTCCTAGTAGTATAAATATTAAGTATTGTATAAGAAGGCTGATAGTCAGTTTTATCAAGACGACAAAATGTACAAACTCATCTGTATCTCAGTTATTTTCTATTTAGTGTCCGTTTTGGATGCTAAGCGTAAGTAGTTTAAACACACTTTTGCTTATAACTTGTTATTTTTTTATTGGTACATACTTATTAATTAGAATATATTTAAATAATACACATATTTGTGTAATACTTACAAATTTTATACCAACATTTACAACAAAAAACAATCAACATCCTGGCCAAGTCGTATTAAGACACAGTTCACACAGCATGGCAAAATCCACAGTAATTGACGTGACACCTTAAAAAATATTTATAATGTTATACCCAAAGAGTGCTACCAGTTCCTTTAACTGTTTTTTTCTTGCAGAAACTGCAATCCAATTGTTTTCTTACTTTAAGGGTAACCGTAATAACACATCATTTTACAATACCGTAGTCGGCATGTAACTTCCATAACGATCTGTCACTTGGCACGGCTGTAAAGACTTAGATATCCTTAATCCTAATCCAAATGTCTTTATAAGGCAAATATATTAATACATTAAGGCAGTAGCTACTTTTCTTTTGGTGGAAATCACTATCTTCCTTATTATTTTCTATTAGTTATTTGTCTAGTTTTAAAACCTAGCCAGAGATGTCTTGGGCTACATAACAGTTTTGCAATTAATTTTTTTTCATTGTCTATATTTTATTTTCATATCCTATTATGTGTCTTTTAGTGATAAAATAAAGTTCTTATTACCTAGTATGATTGTTTAATCTTTGCTATAACTTCCTATGTATGTCAGCATTGTCTAAAAGTGTATGCTGTCTTTGTGTGATGAGCACGATTGTCCCTAAGTCAGGATGCCTTAAATGTATATCTGTGTCTGTTTATCTGACTGTTATCTCGCCATAGTTCAAACTTCGCTTAGTTTGGACTCGGGTTTGGGACTCATGATCGGTGTGATTGTTGAAAGGCAGCCAAACTTAGAAATAGAATCCTAGAGACCTAGGAGACAATCTTTTGGTTTAATCTAATAAACTTGTTTTCTCGCTAGTCACTGCGGAACAATGCCAAGTCAAGGAGGATACCGCATGCACGACCGATTTCGGAGTACCCGTTTCCAAGCCTCACCACGCCAGGTATAAAACTACTATCAATATTTTTGACTAATAATTTATTCTAAATTATATGTATAAGAACAATTGCCGACCGTAGTCTTACAAAAACTTAAGAATAGGTCGAAAGAAAGACCAAAACTGCCCTTAGAAAAAATAAAATAGGCCATTTTGTGCGGAAATGCACTTTAGGTGGTACGAAGTTCAAGTGTTTCAATAAAAAGCTAGTACAACGACCGTGTTGTGCAGTGGTTCGCACTCCGGACTTAAAAATCAACTGTTACGGGTTTGAATCTCGCGATGGACAAGTGTTTGTGTCATGGAGCACGTACTCTAAAGAGTAGAAATGTCATATGAATGGTTCAGCAAAATGTATCTGTTCTGTTTTTGTATGGGAGAGATTTGTCATTTCTTAATAAACATAAGTGAAAAATCACTAACTAGTTTCAAAGAAAGATGGCTCGTATTGCTACTCTATAGGTTACGGTGCTCAATGGTTTGTGGGAATTGTGTGATGAGCATGAGCATTTGTTCCGGAGTCATAAATGCCATTTAAAAGCACGTCTATCCGTTGTCTAGTCGCCATACTAGCCATAGTACAAGATTTGGTTACTTTGGAGCTAGATTAGTGTATTTATAAAGTTTAATTTGAATTTAGTTTAGTTTGACGACCTCCGTAGCCGAGAGGCGAGTATACCGGACTTGGTGTCGCTATCTCTCAGGTTCCGGGTTTGATTCCCGGTCGGTCAATGTAGAAAAATAACTTTTCTATATTGTCTCGGGTCTGGGTGTTGTGTTATCGTCGTTTTTTCTGATTTCTGTAACACAAGTGCTTTGGCTACTTACCACAGGATCAGAGCAATGTATGTGATGTTGTCCAATATTTATTTATTATTTATTTAATAAATGTGGCCAAGTAAGAACATAAATATCAATTATAATGGCCAGATAAAGTTATCAAATCACTTCTTAACTAACCGTTACTTTGAGTCATACTTACCTACTTTCCGTTCCGTCCGTAAAATTAATATTACTAGAATCGGATCAAACCTGGATTTTGACTACGTTTAATTCCGGGAATTTAAGTGTATACTGGCTTATATTTAAGGTAGTAAAATATTTAAAATATATTTCTAGATACGTCTGGAACTGGGACCAACAAAAATGCAAAACAGTACTCTGGGCCTACGATTGTCCGCATCCTGAGAACGCAAACAACTTCGGGAGCAAAGAGGAATGCAATGACAATTGCAGTGGATGGGCTTGATGACCGACTGGTGCAAACATCATCGCCGTATCAAGTTACTAAAGACGCTTTAAAATTTGCTTATATGAGACGCGCTAGAGTATGAAACTGTACGCACTAATGTAGCCCCTCAAGTTTGTGCGCGATACTCATGTGGGGCGACATTCACTGAGAAGACGAGGTGCGCTAGGTGTCAGCGACGGCATCTGGTGCAGTGAGGAGGTTTTTAATTCCTAAATATTACCTTGATAATATTTAGCGTATGTCGTCCAGCCAACGGGTATCGTCTCGCCTTAGTAACGCGCATGAACTTGACGGTCTGTATAACTTGCTGAAATTAGATCACTAAAATTTTGTTTCCGTGACTAAAATCCAGTGTAGATTCTGTTGTTAAAAGTAAATCATGTGTTCACATCTTAGTTCTGTTTTCAAGACTTAGTTCTGTATTCACTAGTAACTTCCGTTAGTTGTTATGCAGTAATGTTGCAAAATTTTAACATAATTACTTCTAATTAAAAAGGGTCGTTAGTTTAATTTGTACGGTTGATTGAACAACTGGTTGTTAAAGTTTTTTCTTTTTGTTTTTATGTGATTGACAGTGTACTTATGCAAAAAAAAATGTATTGCTAGCTATTAGAAATGTCTATCATTACGTTTTGTTAATTAAAACTTATTTCACAATATTGTTTTGTTTTTATCATGGTTGTTTTCATCATCATCATCATCATTTCAGCCATAGGACGTCCACTGCTGAACATAGGCCTCCCCCATTGACTTCCAGATTGGCCGGTTGGAAGCGGCCTGCATCCAGCGTCTTCCTGCGACCTTTACCAGGTCGTCTGATCACCTTGTGAGTGGACGTCCTACGCTGCGCTTGCCGATACGCGGCGTCCATTCTAGAACCTTTCTGCCCCATCGGCCATCAGTTCTACGTGCTATGTGCCCCGCCCACTGCCACTTCAGCTTGCTAATCCGTTGGGCTATGTCAGCGACTTTGTTCGTTTACGGATCTCTTCATTTCTGATTCGATCTCGCAAGGAAACACCAAGCATAGCCCTTTCCATAGCACGCTGTGCGACCTTGAGCTTTCTTATGAGGCTCATAGTGAGAGGCCACGTTTCAGTTCCATATGTCACCACTGGTAACACACACTGGTTGTAGACTTTCGTCTTGAGGCACTGAGGTATTTTGGACGAGAAGACGTGGTGTAGTTTCCCGAACGGTTGTTTTACGTGCATAGAAATAATAATAAAAAAATACAAAATATGTAAGTAAAATATATACACTCTTCTAAAAATCACATTAAACAAATTACCTATTCATACAAATGCTCGTTCTCAAAGCCCTTTTTTCAGTAAACTTTAAATTGTGAAAAGGGTAGTTGTCCAATTTTTATGGTATACTTATTCTGTAAAATATGGTAGATTCTAATATACAAAACATTAATATACATTACCCGCTGCTCTATATTCCACTATATTCTCTTTTCCTATGTTTCGGGGCGTAGTTATTTATTTTTTGTGTACAATTGAATTATTGTATTATGATCAAATAGAAAGCAACTAGTTAATATACAAAACAATGGTAATAAATAACCACAATCAGCATAGAACAGACGAGGGCAGGGCGCGGCTAATAGTTCGCTCCTGCCACAGAGCTATGAACGCTACGACGGGAACTTCGAATTTATGTGACTGTGAACAATATTGTCATCATTATAAACGAAGCTATTTTTTACTTTGCATGTTTCCCTTGTTAGTCATGAAAAAAAGTAGGTGATGCCAATTCAGAAAAAGTTTTTTTCTCAATTGGCTCAAGCCTGAGTGTGGTGTAAAATGCCCTTGATAAAAGACATTGTTTTGTACCTTGTAACACAAGGGTATATTGTTTACTTCGTGACCGTATGTGTGTGTCTGACGCACATATATTTATTATCCCTGAGTAAAGGCGCGAATACCTACAAGCGTCATAGCGACTCGATCATTGATAGCGGTCATCGACTTTTGATGCTGACCGTACGAGTACGATAGTTCCTCGTTCTAGTGCTTACGTTCTCAAATGTATGCAATTCCAATGAATTAGCCTGCAGAAATGCACAAAAGTAATGTGCAAGTTAATTTGTATTACTATACTACTATGAACATGATTCTGGAAAAAAAAACAACAGTGAAGTTGGCTCTTAAGAAGAAGAAAAATATAGTTTGGAAGTTGCAACTATAACATTACCAAACAAAAATCTACGCAGTAATTTACGCTGAGTTGACCTTAAAAACGACCTTCTTACAACTAATGATACGAGATATTGCCATGGAGATATTGGCAAAGCTACTGGCAGTGGACAGAAAAGAATAGTAGAGCTCAATGTCATGAATTGAGACAGGCCTATGCCCAGCAGGGACTCACGTCTGACGTGGGCTGGATATGATGATATTGATGTTTATCATAGTGGCGACTAGCCCTAACGCTACGTGAACTCACCCGGTATCGCGCGCAAAGTGCTGAATAAATATCAGACATGCAATATAAGTATTGGTTTCAATGAGGATAGTAAAGCATCCCATTTCGGTTGAATGACTTGGTATTTGTTTGCAGATCGAAGCAGTTCACAGGCCAACTAGACTCTAGAATGCCAGGTTCTTACAGCCTTACTAAAATATTGCCTTCAAGTCGCTGTGAAATTGTCACCTACTCCAATGGAAAGAATACACTAAATATAGCAGAGATGCCTTTTGACGACTGGATAGAATTTTTCGATTGTGAGTATGCAATGGGCTATATGGTGGATTGCGGTGTATGTGGGCTCTGCACTGGGTTGCAACACCATCCTAAGGTTCTGTTGTGTGAGTGTCGTATCCCTAGGCTCTACGCTATGTAGCTTTAAATTGGGTCAAATTTTCAAAAAATTAAATAAAAAATAGCATTCACAAATAACAAAATGTTTTGACTGAAACATTAATTTTAAAGCTTCAGTGGCAATAGACAGGCCACATCGCGCGCAGAGCTGTTGTAAAAAAAAAAGGTTTTCTAGTGGTGACCACAAACTGAATGACGCAGCGTAAGCGTGAAAGATATAAACTACGAGTAACACAAAATCCTGAGGGCTCTGTTATGTGCCTACGCATCCCGAGGATTCTGCGATAGCTTTATACTTATGCTATGTAATCTAGGTAGAACTAGATTATGAATTATGTAGGAAAATACAGAAATCACAGGGTGCTAGGTCAGGGCTATGCGCAGGATGGGTGACGAGTTGTACTTTTTCGGAAGCTAAAAATGACTTTGTTTTGTTGGCCGTGTGTAAAGAACGCGAGCCCGCTTCTGCTCCGCTGTCAGTTCATGAGGGATCCAACGACAGCAAAGTTTCTGAACTTTCAATTCGTGTAAAATTTTCTGAATTTGTTTCATAAAAATCCCCAATAGTCCTCGAATTGTCTTATAGGTAATCCGCGGGTTTTCTTCAATTAGCCGCTTAACAGTAGCCACATTATTTTCGTTGACGGCAGTTGAAGGCCGCCCTTCACGAAATTCGTCATGTAAAGAAACTCGACCACTCTGAAATTCAGCAAACCATCGCCTCACGGTGCTCAAACAAGGTGCTTCTCTCCCAAAAGCATTTTGAAGACGAGCGGCACAGTCTTGCGGAGAGAGAGAACTTTTAAAATCATGAAAAATCATCGCTCTAAAATCTTTTCGACCTAATTCCATTTTCGTTGCGTACGAACTTTGATGTGTGATAAAAACAATTGACAAATTGTTTTTTTTTATTACTAAGAAGGTTGCAACGTTTGAAAAATATGACATTCGAAATTCAAATAGGTAGTTCCGATTAGCTAGAAGTGCAAAACTTTTAGTGTGCCCCATGTATGTACCTAGGTGCCTACTTCATAAAAGGTTTAAACTCAATGAAAACCGTGTAAAGGCAATACAATTTTATTTCTTAATAAAAGCAAAGTTATTTGTTTAACCCCATCACATCGAAGCCTCACTTCAACTGTCCAATCTGAGATACCCGTTATAATTAGAAGTAATATTTAAATGTTGTAAATACACTTACAAAAACACGCGACTTCAGCGTCACAACAGTTAAATGAAAACAGAAATAAGTCTTGAAAGCGGTAGTTACTAATAAAAGTGGCAGTATCCTGAAAAGGGTTGTCCCTTTTCAGGATATGGCCTCACTTCAACTACGATGTTTTTGCATTACCCCGCCAGGTTTAGCACGCGGCCACTACAGTTCTGTGGAGGGTTGCAGTAACTGACCTTACTGTCAGATATAATCAAGCTGCCCTAAGGCCTTTGACTAAGCTTAACCATGGGACCAACTGTTCCCTTGCCCCAAAAATGCCCCCCAAAAATGCCTTCCAAAATACGGATATGCTTGTGATAAACGTCACTTAATACGGTCGGAAAGGAGACACGCCCGCGACGTAGGATGCTTACGGAAGTAAAAATCACGTTTTTAGAATAACTTATTTCACACTTTACATCCGTATCAATCTCCACATTAACCTAACACGTTCCACATGAATCAAGTTCAAAAGGGGACTAAATCAATTTTGTTTTATCAGTTACTTTTATTTGTCCTAGTAGTATAAATATTAAGTATTGTATAAGAAGGCTGATAGTCAGTTTTATCAAGACGACAAAATGTACAAACTCATCTGTATCTCAGTTATTTTCTATTTAGTGTCCGTTTTGGATGCTAAGCGTAAGTAGTTTAAACACACTTTTGCTTATAACTTGTTATTTTTTTATTGGTACATACTTATTAATTAGAATATATTTAAATAATACACATATTTGTGTAATACTTACAAATTTTATACCAACATTTACAACAAAAAACAATCAACATCCTGGCCAAGTCGTATTAAGACACAGTTCACACAGCATGGCAAAATCCACAGTAATTGACGTGACACCTTAAAAAATATTTATAATGTTATACCCAAAGAGTGCTACCAGTTCCTTTAACTGTTTTTTTCTTGCAGAAACTGCAATCCAATTGTTTTCTTACTTTAAGGGTAACCGTAATAACACATCATTTTACAATACCGTAGTCGGCATGTAACTTCCATAACGATCTGTCACTTGGCACGGCTGTAAAGACTTAGATATCCTTAATCCTAATCCAAATGTCTTTATAAGGCAAATATATTAATACATTAAGGCAGTAGCTACTTTTCTTTTGGTGGAAATCACTATCTTCCTTATTATTTTCTATTAGTTATTTGTCTAGTTTTAAAACCTAGCCAGAGATGTCTTGGGCTACATAACAGTTTTGCAATTAATTTTTTTTCATTGTCTATATTTTATTTTCATATCCTATTATGTGTCTTTTAGTGATAAAATAAAGTTCTTATTACCTAGTATGATTGTTTAATCTTTGCTATAACTTCCTATGTATGTCAGCATTGTCTAAAAGTGTATGCTGTCTTTGTGTGATGAGCACGATTGTCCCTAAGTCAGGATGCCTTAAATGTATATCTGTGTCTGTTTATCTGACTGTTATCTCGCCATAGTTCAAACTTCGCTTAGTTTGGACTCGGGTTTGGGACTCATGATCGGTGTGATTGTTGAAAGGCAGCCAAACTTAGAAATAGAATCCTAGAGACCTAGGAGACAAT
This sequence comes from Anania hortulata, assembly GCA_963576865.1. Taxonomy (NCBI): domain Eukaryota; kingdom Metazoa; phylum Arthropoda; class Insecta; order Lepidoptera; family Crambidae; genus Anania; species Anania hortulata. The sequence goes on along the minus strand of OY756389.1, from coordinate 21,704,065 downwards.
CTTTTGGTTTAATCTAATAAACTTGTTTTCTCGCTAGTCACTGCGGAACAATGCCAAGTCAAGGAGGATACCGCATGCACGACCGATTTCGGAGTACCCGTTTCCAAGCCTCACCACGCCAGGTATAAAACTACTATCAATATTTTTGACTAATAATTTATTCTAAATTATATGTATAAGAACAATTGCCGACCGTAGTCTTACAAAAACTTAAGAATAGGTCGAAAGAAAGACCAAAACTGCCCTTAGAAAAAATAAAATAGGCCATTTTGTGCGGAAATGCACTTTAGGTGGTACGAAGTTCAAGTGTTTCAATAAAAAGCTAGTACAACGACCGTGTTGTGCAGTGGTTCGCACTCCGGACTTAAAAATCAACTGTTACGGGTTTGAATCTCGCGATGGACAAGTGTTTGTGTCATGGAGCACGTACTCTAAAGAGTAGAAATGTCATATGAATGGTTCAGCAAAATGTATCTGTTCTGTTTTTGTATGGGAGAGATTTGTCATTTCTTAATAAACATAAGTGAAAAATCACTAACTAGTTTCAAAGAAAGATGGCTCGTATTGCTACTCTATAGGTTACGGTGCTCAATGGTTTGTGGGAATTGTGTGATGAGCATGAGCATTTGTTCCGGAGTCATAAATGCCATTTAAAAGCACGTCTATCCGTTGTCTAGTCGCCATACTAGCCATAGTACAAGATTTGGTTACTTTGGAGCTAGATTAGTGTATTTATAAAGTTTAATTTGAATTTAGTTTAGTTTGACGACCTCCGTAGCCGAGAGGCGAGTATACCGGACTTGGTGTCGCTATCTCTCAGGTTCCGGGTTTGATTCCCGGTCGGTCAATGTAGAAAAATAACTTTTCTATATTGTCTCGGGTCTGGGTGTTGTGTTATCGTCGTTTTTTCTGATTTCTGTAACACAAGTGCTTTGGCTACTTACCACAGGATCAGAGCAATGTATGTGATGTTGTCCAATATTTATTTATTATTTATTTAATAAATGTGGCCAAGTAAGAACATAAATATCAATTATAATGGCCAGATAAAGTTATCAAATCACTTCTTAACTAACCGTTACTTTGAGTCATACTTACCTACTTTCCGTTCCGTCCGTAAAATTAATATTACTAGAATCGGATCAAACCTGGATTTTGACTACGTTTAATTCCGGGAATTTAAGTGTATACTGGCTTATATTTAAGGTAGTAAAATATTTAAAATATATTTCTAGATACGTCTGGAACTGGGACCAACAAAAATGCAAAACAGTACTCTGGGCCTACGATTGTCCGCATCCTGAGAACGCAAACAACTTCGGGAGCAAAGAGGAATGCAATGACAATTGCAGTGGATGGGCTTGATGACCGACTGGTGCAAACATCATCGCCGTATCAAGTTACTAAAGACGCTTTAAAATTTGCTTATATGAGACGCGCTAGAGTATGAAACTGTACGCACTAATGTAGCCCCTCAAGTTTGTGCGCGATACTCATGTGGGGCGACATTCACTGAGAAGACGAGGTGCGCTAGGTGTCAGCGACGGCATCTGGTGCAGTGAGGAGGTTTTTAATTCCTAAATATTACCTTGATAATATTTAGCGTATGTCGTCCAGCCAACGGGTATCGTCTCGCCTTAGTAACGCGCATGAACTTGACGGTCTGTATAACTTGCTGAAATTAGATCACTAAAATTTTGTTTCCGTGACTAAAATCCAGTGTAGATTCTGTTGTTAAAAGTAAATCATGTGTTCACATCTTAGTTCTGTTTTCAAGACTTAGTTCTGTATTCACTAGTAACTTCCGTTAGTTGTTATGCAGTAATGTTGCAAAATTTTAACATAATTACTTCTAATTAAAAAGGGTCGTTAGTTTAATTTGTACGGTTGATTGAACAACTGGTTGTTAAAGTTTTTTCTTTTTGTTTTTATGTGATTGACAGTGTACTTATGCAAAAAAAAATGTATTGCTAGCTATTAGAAATGTCTATCATTACGTTTTGTTAATTAAAACTTATTTCACAATATTGTTTTGTTTTTATCATGGTTGTTTTCATCATCATCATCATCATTTCAGCCATAGGACGTCCACTGCTGAACATAGGCCTCCCCCATTGACTTCCAGATTGGCCGGTTGGAAGCGGCCTGCATCCAGCGTCTTCCTGCGACCTTTACCAGGTCGTCTGATCACCTTGTGAGTGGACGTCCTACGCTGCGCTTGCCGATACGCGGCCTCCATTCTAGAACCTTTCTGCCCCATCGGCCATCAGTTCTACGTGCTATGTGCCCCGCCCACTGCCACTTCAGCTTGCTAATCCGTTGGGCTATGTCAGCGACTTTGTTCGTTTACGGATCTCTTCATTTCTGATTCGATCTCGCAAGGAAACACCAAGCATAGCCCTTTCCATAGCACGCTGTGCGACCTTGAGCTTTCTTATGAGGCTCATAGTGAGAGGCCACGTTTCAGTTCCATATGTCACCACTGGTAACACACACTGGTTGTAGACTTTCGTCTTGAGGCACTGAGGTATTTTGGACGAGAAGACGTGGTGTAGTTTCCCGAACGGTTGTTTTACGTGCATAGAAATAATAATAAAAAAATACAAAATATGTAAGTAAAATATATACACTCTTCTAAAAATCACATTAAACAAATTACCTATTCATACAAATGCTCGTTCTCAAAGCCCTTTTTTCAGTAAACTTTAAATTGTGAAAAGGGTAGTTGTCCAATTTTTATGGTATACTTATTCTGTAAAATATGGTAGATTCTAATATACAAAACATTAATATACATTACCCGCTGCTCTATATTCCACTATATTCTCTTTTCCTATGTTTCGGGGCGTAGTTATTTATTTTTTGTGTACAATTGAATTATTGTATTATGATCAAATAGAAAGCAACTAGTTAATATACAAAACAATGGTAATAAATAACCACAATCAGCATAGAACAGACGAGGGCAGGGCGCGGCTAATAGTTCGCTCCTGCCACAGAGCTATGAACGCTACGACGGGAACTTCGAATTTATGTGACTGTGAACAATATTGTCATCATTATAAACGAAGCTATTTTTTACTTTGCATGTTTCCCTTGTTAGTCATGAAAAAAAGTAGGTGATGCCAATTCAGAAAAAGTTTTTTTCTCAATTGGCTCAAGCCTGAGTGTGGTGTAAAATGCCCTTGATAAAAGACATTGTTTTGTACCTTGTAACACAAGGGTATATTGTTTACTTCGTGACCGTATGTGTGTGTCTGACGCACATATATTTATTATCCCTGAGTAAAGGCGCGAATACCTACAAGCGTCATAGCGACTCGATCATTGATAGCGGTCATCGACTTTTGATGCTGACCGTACGAGTACGATAGTTCCTCGTTCTAGTGCTTACGTTCTCAAATGTATGCAATTCCAATGAATTAGCCTGCAGAAATGCACAAAAGTAATGTGCAAGTTAATTTGTATTACTATACTACTATGAACATGATTCTGGAAAAAAAAACAACAGTGAAGTTGGCTCTTAAGAAGAAGAAAAATATAGTTTGGAAGTTGCAACTATAACATTACCAAACAAAAATCTACGCAGTAATTTACGCTGAGTTGACCTTAAAAACGACCTTCTTACAACTAATGATACGAGATATTGCCATGGAGATATTGGCAAAGCTACTGGCAGTGGACAGAAAAGAATAGTAGAGCTCAATGTCATGAATTGAGACAGGCCTATGCCCAGCAGGGACTCACGTCTGACGTGGGCTGGATATGATGATATTGATGTTTATCATAGTGGCGACTAGCCCTAACGCTACGTGAACTCACCCGGTATCGCGCGCAAAGTGCTGAATAAATATCAGACATGCAATATAAGTATTGGTTTCAATGAGGATAGTAAAGCATCCCATTTCGGTTGAATGACTTGGTATTTGTTTGCAGATCGAAGCAGTTCACAGGCCAACTAGACTCTAGAATGCCAGGTTCTTACAGCCTTACTAAAATATTGCCTTCAAGTCGCTGTGAAATTGTCACCTACTCCAATGGAAAGAATACACTAAATATAGCAGAGATGCCTTTTGACGACTGGATAGAATTTTTCGATTGTGAGTATGCAATGGGCTATATGGTGGATTGCGGTGTATGTGGGCTCTGCACTGGGTTGCAACACCATCCTAAGGTTCTGTTGTGTGAGTGTCGTATCCCTAGGCTCTACGCTATGTAGCTTTAAATTGGGTCAAATTTTCAAAAAATTAAATAAAAAATAGCATTCACAAATAACAAAATGTTTTGACTGAAACATTAATTTTAAAGCTTCAGTGGCAATAGACAGGCCACATCGCGCGCAGAGCTGTTGTAAAAAAAAAAGGTTTTCTAGTGGTGACCACAAACTGAATGACGCAGCGTAAGCGTGAAAGATATAAACTACGAGTAACACAAAATCCTGAGGGCTCTGTTATGTGCCTACGCATCCCGAGGATTCTGCGATAGCTTTATACTTATGCTATGTAATCTAGGTAGAACTAGATTATGAATTATGTAGGAAAATACAGAAATCACAGGGTGCTAGGTCAGGGCTATGCGCAGGATGGGTGACGAGTTGTACTTTTTCGGAAGCTAAAAATGACTTTGTTTTGTTGGCCGTGTGTAAAGAACGCGAGCCCGCTTCTGCTCCGCTGTCAGTTCATGAGGGATCCAACGACAGCAAAGTTTCTGAACTTTCAATTCGTGTAAAATTTTCTGAATTTGTTTCATAAAAATCCCCAATAGTCCTCGAATTGTCTTATAGGTAATCCGCGGGTTTTCTTCAATTAGCCGCTTAACAGTAGCCACATTATTTTCGTTGACGGCAGTTGAAGGCCGCCCTTCACGAAATTCGTCATGTAAAGAAACTCGACCACTCTGAAATTCAGCAAACCATCGCCTCACGGTGCTCAAACAAGGTGCTTCTCTCCCAAAAGCATTTTGAAGACGAGCGGCACAGTCTTGCGGAGAGAGAGAACTTTTAAAATCATGAAAAATCATCGCTCTAAAATCTTTTCGACCTAATTCCATTTTCGTTGCGTACGAACTTTGATGTGTGATAAAAACAATTGACAAATTGTTTTTTTTTATTACTAAGAAGGTTGCAACGTTTGAAAAATATGACATTCGAAATTCAAATAGGTAGTTCCGATTAGCTAGAAGTGCAAAACTTTTAGTGTGCCCCATGTATGTACCTAGGTGCCTACTTCATAAAAGGTTTAAACTCAATGAAAACCGTGTAAAGGCAATACAATTTTATTTCTTAATAAAAGCAAAGTTATTTGTTTAACCCCATCACATCGAAGCCTCACTTCAACTGTCCAATCTGAGATACCCGTTATAATTAGAAGTAATATTTAAATGTTGTAAATACACTTACAAAAACACGCGACTTCAGCGTCACAACAGTTAAATGAAAACAGAAATAAGTCTTGAAAGCGGTAGTTACTAATAAAAGTGGCAGTATCCTGAAAAGGGTTGTCCCTTTTCAGGATATGGCCTCACTTCAACTACGATGTTTTTGCTTTACCCCGCCAGGTTTAGCACGCGGCCACTACAGTTCTGTGGAGGGTTGCAGTAACTGACCTTACTGTCAGATATAATCAAGCTGCCCTAAGGCCTTTGACTAAGCTTAACCATGGGACCAACTGTTCCCTTGCCCCAAAAATGCCCCCCAAAAATGCCTTCCAAAATACGGATATGCTTGTGATAAACGTCACTTAATACGGTCGGAAAGGAGACACACCCGCGACGTAGGATGCTTACGGAAGTAAAAATCACGTTTTTAGAATAACTTATTTCACACTTTACATCCGTATCAATCTCCACATTAACCTAACACGTTCCACATGAATCAAGTTCAAAAGGGGACTAAATCAATTTTGTTTTATCAGTTACTTTTATTTGTCCTAGTAGTATAAATATTAAGTATTGTATAAGAAGGCTGATAGTCAGTTTTATCAAGACGACAAAATGTACAAACTCATCTGTATCTCAGTTATTTTCTATTTAGTGTCCGTTTTGGATGCTAAGCGTAAGTAGTTTAAACACACTTTTGCTTATTACTTGTTATTTTATTATTGGTACCTATACTTATTAATTAGAATATATTTAAATAATACACATATTTGTGTAATACTTACAAATTTTATACCAACATTTACAACAAAAAACAATCAACATCCTGGCCAAGTCGTAATATGACACAGTTCACACAGCATGGCAAAATCCACAGTAATTGACGTGACACCTTAAAAATTATTTATAATTTTATACCCAAAGAGTGCTACCAGTTCCTTTAACTGTTTTTTTCTTGCAGAAACTGCAATCTAATTGTTTTCTTACTTTAAGGGTAACCGTAATAACACATCATTTTACAATCCCGTAGTCGGCATGTAACTTCCATAACGATCTGTCACATGGCACGGCTGTAAAGACTTAGATATCCTTAATCCTAATCCAAATGTCTTTATAAGGCAAATATATTAATACATTAAGGCAGTAGCTACTTTTCTTTTGGTGGGGTTGGGTTGGGGTTGGGTTGGTACTATCTTCCTTTTTATTTTCTATTAGTTATTTGTCTAGTTTTAAAACCTAGCCAGAGATGTCTTGGGCTACATAACAGTTTTGCAATTAATTTTTTTTCATTGTCTATATTTTATGTGTCTTTTAGTAATAAAATAAAGTTCTTATTACCTAGTATGATTGTTTAATCTTTGCTATAACTTCCTATGTCAGTATTATCTAAAAGTGTATGCTGTCTTTGTGTGATGAGCACGATTGTCCCTAAGTCAGGATGCCTTAAATGTATATCTGTGTCTGTTTATCTGACTGTTATCTCGCCATAGTTCAAACTTCGCTTAGTTTGGACTCGGGTTTGGGACTCATGATCGGTGTGATTGTTGAAAGGCAGCCAAACTTAGAAATAGAATCCTAGAGACCTAGGAGACAATCTTTTGGTTTAATCTAATAAACTTGTTTTCTCGCTAGTCACTGCGGAACAATGCCAAGTCAAGGAGGATACCGCATGCACGACCGATTTCGGAGTACCCGTTTCCAAGCCTCACCACGCCAGGTATAAAACTACTATCAATATTTTTGACTAATAATTTATTCTAAATTATATGTATAAGAACAATTGCCGACCGTAGTCTTACAAAAACTTAAGAATAGGTCGAAAGAAAGACCAAAACTGCCCTTAGAAAAAATAAAATAGGCCATTTTGTGCGGAAATGCACTTTAGGTGGTACGAAGTTCAAGTGTTTCAATAAAAAGCTAGTACAACGACCGTGTTGTGTAGTGGTTCGCACTCCGGACTTAAAAATCAACTGTTACGGGTTTGAATCTCGCGATGGACAAGTGTTTGTGTCATGGAGCACGTACTCTAAAGAGTAGAAATGTCATATGAATGGTTCAGCAAAATGTATCTGTTCTGTTTTTGTATGGGAGAGATTTGTCATTTCTTAATAAACAAGTGAAAAATCACTAACTAGTTTCAAAGAAAGATGGCTCGTATTGCTACTCTATAGGTTACGGTGCTCAATGGTTTGTGGGAATTGTGTGATGAGCATGAGCATTTGTTCCGGAGTCATAAATGCCATTTAAAAGCATGTCTATCCGTTGTCTAGTCGCCATACTAGCCATAGTACAAGATTTGGTTACTTTGGAGCTAGATTAGTGTATTTATAAAGTTTAATTTGAATTTAGTTTAGTTTGACGACCTCTGTAGCCGAGAGGCGAGTATACCGGACTTGGTGTCGCTATCTCTGAGGTTCCGGGTTCAATTCCCGGTCGAGTCAATGTATAAAAATAACTTTTCTATATTGTCTCGGGTCTGGGTGTTGTGGTACCGTCGTTGTTTCTGATTTCTGTAACACAAGTGCTTTGGCAACTTACTACAGGATTAGAGCAATGTATGTGATGTTGTCCAAAATTCATTTTTTATTTATTTAATAAATGTGGCCAAGTAAGAACATAATTATCAATTATAATGGCCAGATAAAGTTATCAAATCACTTCTTAACTAACCGTTACTTTGAGTCATACTTACCTACTTTCAAAAATTATCATTAATTAATGATAAAATTACATAAAACACAGGGTGGCATATGAGAATAATTTGAATCATTCAGTTCCGTCCGTAAAATTAATATTACTAGAATCGGATCAAACCTGGATTTTGACTACGTTTAATTCCGGGAATTTAAGTGTATGTGTATGTGTACTGGCTCATATTTAAGGTAGTAAAATATTTAAAATATATTTCTAGATACGTCTGGAACTGGGACCAACAAAAATGCAAAACAGTACTCTGGGCCTACGATTGTCCGCATCCTGAGAACGCAAACAACTTCGGGAGCAAAGAGGAATGCAATGACAATTGCAGTGGATGGGCTTGATGACCGACTAGTGCGAACATCATCGACGTATCAAGTTACTAAAGACGCTATAAAATTTGCATATATGAGACGCGCTAGAGTATGAAACTGTACGCACAAATGTAGCCCCTCAAGTTTGTGCGCGATACTCATGTAAGACGACATTCACTGAGAAGACGAGGTGCGCTGGGTGTCAGCGACGGCATCTGGTACAGTGAGGAGGTTTTTAATTCCTAAATATTACCTTGATAATATTTAGCGTATGTCGTCCAGCCAACGGGTATCATCTCGCCTTAGTAACGCGCATGAACTTGACGGTCTGTATAACTTGCTGAAATTAGATCACTAAAATTTTGTTTTCCTGACTAAAATCCAGTGTAAATTCTGTTGTTAAAAGTAAATCATGTGTTCACGACTTAGTTCTGTTTTCAAGACTTAGTTCTGTATTCACTAGTAACTTCCGTTAGTTGTTATGCAGTAATGTTGCAAAATTTTAACATAATTACTTCTAATTAAAAAGGGTCGTTAGTTTAATTTGTACGGTTGATTGAACAACTGGTTGTTAAAGTTTTTTCTTTTTGTTTTTATGTAATTGACAGTGTACTTTTATGCAAAAAAAAATGTATTGCTAGCTATAAGAAATGTCTATCATTACGTTTTGTTAATTAAAACTTATTTCAAAATATTGTTTTGTTTTTATCATGGTTGTTTTACGTGTATAGAAACAATAATAAAAAAATACAAAATATATAAGTAAAATATATACTCTTCTAAAAATCACATTAAACAAATTACCTATTCATACAAATGCTCGTTCTCAAAGCCCTTTTTTCAGTAAACTTTAAATTGTGAAAATGGTAGTTGTCCAATTTTTATGGTATACTTATTCTGTAAAATATGGTAGATTCTAATATACAAAACATTAGTCCCTCTTGGGATCCGAACCCGCTGCTCTATATTCCACTATATTCTCTTTTCCTATGTTTCGGGGCGTAGTTTTTTATTTTTTGTGTACAATTGAATTATTGTATTATGATCAAATAGAAAGCAACTAGTTATTAAACAAAACAATGGTAATAAATAACCGCAATCAGCATAGAACAGACGAGGGCAGGGCGCGGCTAATAGTTCGCTCCTGCCACAGAGCTATGAACGCTACGACGCGAACTTCGAATTTAAGTGACTGAACAATATTGTCATCACTATAAACGAAGCTATTTTTTACTTTGCGTGTTTAAAAAGTAGGTGATGCCAATTCATAAAAAGTTTTTTTCTCAATTGGCTCAAGCCTGAGTGTGGTGTAAAATGCCCTTGATAAAAGACATTGTTTTGTACCTTGTAACACAAGGGTATATTGTTTACTTCGTGACCGTATGTGTGTGTCTGTCGCACATATATTTATTATCCCTGAGTAAAGGCGCGAATACCTACGAGCGTCATAGCGACTCGATCATTGATAGCGGTCATCGAGTTTTGATGCTGACCGTACGAGTACGATAGTTCCTCGTTCTAGTGCTTACATTCTCAAATGTATGCAATTCCAATGAATTAGCCTGCAGAAATGCACAAAAGTAATGGGCAAGTTAATTTGTATTACTATACTACTATGAACATGATTCTGGAAAAAAAAACAACAGTGAAGTTGGCTCTTAAGAAGAAGAAAAATATTCTCTGGAAGTTGCAACTATAACATTACCAATCAAAAATCTACGCAGTAATTTACGCTGAGTTGACCTTAAAAACGACCTTCTTAGAACTAATGATACGAGACATTGCCATGGAGATATTGGCAAAGCTACTGGCAGTGGACAGAAAAGAATAGTAGAGCTCAGTGTCATGAATTGAGACAGGCCTATGCCCAGCAGGGACTCACGTCTGACGTGGGCTGGATATGATGATATCGACGGTGGAAAGGCAAAAGGCATCAAGCGACACTTTGGGCGATATTGAGTTATATACATAGTTAGAATCAGCAAATTTTTCTGCATCTTTTGAGCCGAGTTTGGTATAAATCAGAGCACTTTTATGGCGCTTGACTCCGTCACAAAAAAGGCCATCATTTCTTAGTGCCCGGAGTTAACCGACTCAAAATTCATCATTTTTTTTAAGCCCTGGATTTCAATTAATTCGCAGGTAGCTCTAATGAACTAGGCAGTCACTTAAGCTTTTCATCCTTTTTCAGTTTTAGGAACACATTACTTTTAAATCTTTTTACCTTGCTGTAAATCTAATAAACGCGGCATTTAAAGCGTTTTGCCTGGAATACAATAATACATGGCTGTCGTTTAAGTTTTTCTTCCTTAAACATCATCGGAAATGAATATCGCTTGAGCCCTTTATCCTTACTCTACGCACAACAAAGGTGTTACATAAGTTGTTTTACCTTAACCTATTGTAAATTAAAATGTGATTTAAACCCCTTTTCTATGACGTAAAAATAATTGCCAAAGTCAGTACAGACTTTTTACCTGTTTCAGAAAATTGCAAATTTTTTGTTTTAATCATTTTTCCTCCATCATTTGTACCATTAATGTGGCACTTAAATCTTTTTATTTACGCAGTAAAAGTATCATGAGGTTTGTAAGTCATGTTCCGTTTATATAGACGAACTTTGGTACGTAGTTTGAATCTTTGCAACGCAACCATTACAACCACTGGATTTGATTTGAACCTAGATCAACGCACCTTACGTAGGCGCGCAAGCCGGAAACGTTGTTGCATTTAGTCTTGATTGCGATTGCGACTACAATAACCGGTCAATGCGCGTTCTGTTTGTGTGCTGTGTTGACAAATGGTGAGTGTTTGTTTTGTTTTTGTATATTTTTATTTCAAAGAAGTGTAAATATTTAATCTACAATTTACTTTTTAGATTAAGTAGCTAAACAAAGAAAAATGTCAGACAAAAAACTTCCTTAGCTGAAAATAAGTACATACACGGAAGAAGTTATTAAACATAAAGCTTAGAAGAAAAAAATACTTACTCGTAAACACGTTCTTTTTCATACAAATTCATTATTAAAAAACCATGACAATCGGTAGGTATCTCATCTGATCCATGGTATGTTTATTACCATGATTTTACGGATTATCTTTTATGAAATTACAAGAATTTTCATGAATATGACTTTTAGGATTTAAATTGGTAAAACATAAAAATAAAATATTTATTTGTCATTTTAGAAATCGACATCATTATCATCTTCACGGTGAATCCCGGTTGCGTCCAAAGCCATCGCTTCAGAACCCAGGATCCGTTAATTTATTCCTCCACTCCACTTTCCTTAATTTATTCCTCCACTTCGCAAGGTCTTGGGCGTCCCTGTTTGTGAGATCATTGGCATACATGTCAGCCTTCACGCTGCTTTTGCCAGGACCCGGCAGAGCCGGCGTGGCCAAACATTTGTTCCCTACGTAGCTTGCTGGTTTTCATGGCCGTACTAGCGTAGGCTACTCTCCTGCAGTTTGTCTGCAATATCACGGACATGAAGGCTACCGCGAATGCGCGAGTTCCTCACGCGGTCATTCCGCGTGACTCTGCATATTCATCTTCGTAACACGTAGCTCCTGCTTGTATCGCTCAAGTAGCGGCCACACTTTGCTATCATAATATAAAAGGACAGGCTTAATGATGAACTTATAGATTTGTCCTTTCAGCAAGTGGCAGATAATGTGTCTCTGATGCTGTCTGACACAACGTCTAATATTACATTAAACAGAAACGGACTGAGGACGGAACCCTGGTGTACTCCGACGGTGATAGGGAACGGTTTGGAGTCGCTAACAGCGGTCAGAACCATAGAATCGGAGCTGCGGTACATGTCTCGGATCATGTTAACATAATGCCTCGGAGACCTCTTTGGATCTCATTGCCCACCAGATCACCACTTGAGGAACACAGTCCAAGGCCTTCTGCAGATCAAGAAATAGCAAGTGCAGAGGCGTGTTCTTCGTCCTGTATCTCTCCATGACGGCCCTTAGAGGGAAAACAGGGTCCATAGTCCCGTTGCCAGGACGAAACTCATATTGACACTCCAAGAAAGCACACTCTTGTTGGATCCGGGAGTCCACAATCCGCTCAAAGAGCTTCATAGTGTGGGACATGACCTTTATGCCACAGTAGTTGCCGAAGTCTTGTACTGATCCCTTGCCTTTGAAGACCGAAGTACGAGTAATAATACTCATTCTCCATCGGCTCGGGATTAGCCCGGTCAAGAGTATGCGATTGTAAATAGTGTTCCCGGATCCTATAGGCTTTTAGGCCTAAATTTAAGCCTATTGGTCCTTTTTTATGGTTATGGTAGTATGCCAGGCCTTTAAAACGCTACTCACTTTAAGAAAGCCTAGAGGTTTAAAAAAGCCTATAGGCCTAAATAGCCTTTTAGGCTTTTTTTGCGACTAAAGTCTTTTGCAAGTAGTAGGCTTATTTTAAGGCTATAGCTATTTTTGATATTCTGACTTAGTATGAATTAAATTAGATTTATTTTTGTATTGTATTTACTTTTATTTATTTACAAATTTAATGAAAACTAATATTATTTGAAATTGGTAATACTACTTGATACACATTATTTCCAAAAAAACAGCTTTAATTTTTAGACATGTCTTTTTTTATTTATTAATTGTCCTGCCTTGGAGAATGATTGTTTGCTGGGGACACTTGTAACAGGTATTGATAAAATATCAAACCATAGATTTTAAATGTGGTATTTTTTTTTCCTTGAGTTTTCCACCATGATATAACATCTGTATCCTCTGTCTCGTAAAATTAAGTTGATGATTATTATACTTGAACACTAAATAAAATAGACCTAGTCTAAAGGACTAAAACTCTTTAAAGGCTTTTAGCCTTTCAAGCCTTTTAATTATGCGCCTAGCCTACAAAAAGGCTCAAAGCCTATAGTCCTCGGGTAGACAAAAAAGACTATTAAAAAAGCCTAGCCTAACGGCCTGAAAGCCTTTTTTAAAAGCTAAAAGGCTTTTAGCCCCCTCTAGCCCCTTATTTCATAGGCTAGCCCTAAAAAAAGCCTAAAAGCCTATAGGCCTCGGGAACACTAATTGTAAAGGTAGGCAAAGATGTCTACCCCACGAGGACCCATCGCTTTCTATTTGGCACAGACATCTTTACGATTCTTCATGCGGCAAAAAGCAATCTGGACTTCTTCAGGCGTTTCTGGTGCTACTAGTCCCGGATTCGGAGGAAGGTCTGGTGGCTGCACCTCTTTGTGCTGCTTATGGAAATAAGAGCGCCATCTCTCCTTCACTGCAAGGTCCTTGCATAACAGGTTACCCCCAGGGTCTTAAACAAAGCGACACTGGAAAATGTCCTGTGCCGCTTTGACCTTGGAGCGCGCAAACTTATCCTCTCTATATAACGGATAAACTTACTTAAATACATTTTAACACATTCATGACTTAGGAACAAATGCTCGTGCTTATCACACAAACGGTAGCCCCTTGCGGGGTTTTAAGCCGAAACAGCCTGGCTTTGTAGTCCGGAGCGTGAACCACTACACCAGATAGTCGTAAGACATGGACTAACTAAATTAAAATAATAAAGTCTTACTGTATGAAATAAAAACCAACTTTTTGTGGGATGTAGATTTTTATACGCTTGTCAATTTACGCTGGTATGATACTTACTGGTACTTAGTAATGCAATTTAAACAAGTAAATGTGGTGTCCCTTGACCAGTTTTAATTTTTCATTTTTTGGTCTGGCGTAGTGTGTTTTGTAATTGATTGACTGAAAAATATTTTTTAATGTTTTTTTTATACAAAGCTTAAAAACTAAACATTTCTCACGTTTCATGCAGGAAAATCACGTTTCATGTTGCCAAAAAAACTACCTTAAGTATGATTAGCTCCTAGGTCCTATGAAGTTAATTCTTTAAAATATTTTTTTGTGGCTAGGACTAGGTCCTTCTGCTTACTGTTATTTATCTTTGGTAGTTATATTTTATCAATTATTAAAATAAATAAGCGGGATTTGGGGAAACTTTTTTGTGTTATTTAATTTTGAAAAACCACATGCTTTTTATGTGCAATGTGCTGAAAAAATAAAGAGAATTGTTTGCAAAAGAGTTTTTTTATTGTGTTTAATTATGATCCATACAATCGATTACAATACACAATAGCCTAAGTGGCAATAAACTATAAACTCGTTAAATATATTGTATTTCAGCTATATGCCATTAAACTTCTATTGGCTCATAAGATCTTCTTCCTTATTCACACAAAGATAACGTTTGACTTTGAATTATTATGCCTTGCACAACTTAAGTAATATTGGCCCTTTCACTCTTTTAGCTTTAATCAATTTTTTTTAGATTTGACTCATAAGGTGTTCTGCATGGAACCAATTATTATATAAATGGTTGTTAAATCGGTTTGCCTGGAATCGTTTTCAAGTGCAGCGGCGTTTGACCTCTTATGCCTTAATCCAAAAATAGGGCATTTAGGGTTAACCGACATCTAACTTCGTAAATAATAACTCTATAGCTGAAACTTTAATTGCATAATATATATCTTTTCTTAAAAAATATATTTCTGTAAGACTTTTCTCTGTTTATAGCGCTAAAAGATAACTACGATTTTTTTTCCAAAAATAAAAACTTTAAATCGCTCTCCTGTAAAGTTATCAAAATGTCGCTTGATGCCTTTTGCCTTTCAACCGTCGATATTGATGTTTATCATAGTGGCGACTAGCCCTAACGCTACGTGAACTCACCCGGTATCGCGCGCAAAGTGCTGAATAAATATCAGACATGCAATATAAGTATTGGTTTCAATGAGGATAGTAAAGTATCCCATTTCGGTTGAATGACTTGGTATTTGTTTGCAGATCGAAGCAGTTCACAGGCGAACTAGACTCTAAAATGCCAGGTTCTTACAGCCTTACTAAAATATTGCCTTCAAGTCGCTGTGAAATTGTCACCTACTCCAATGGAAAGAATACACTAAATATAGCAGAGATGCCTTTTGACGACTGGATAGAATTTTTCGATTGTGAGTATGCAATGGGCTATATGGTGGATTGCGGTGTATGTGGGCTCTGCACTGGGTTGCACCACCATCCTAAGGTTCTGTTGTGTGAGTGTCGTATCCCTAGGCTCTACGCTATGTAGCTTTAAATTGGGTCAATTTTTCAAAAATTTCATGGAAGTTAAAGATAGCATTCACAAACAACAACATTTTTTGACTGAAACATTAATTTTAAAGCTTCAGTGGCAATAGACAGGCCACATCGCGCGCAGAGCTGTTGTAAAAAAAAAAGGTTTTCTAGTGGTGACCACAAACTGAATGACGCAGCGTAAGCGTGAAAGATATAAACTACGAGTAACATACCATTTTCCACAAAATCCTGAGGACTCTGGTATGTACCTACGCATCCCGAGGATTCTGCGATAGCTTTATACTTATGCTATGTAATCTAGGTAGAACTAGATTATGCTTAATGTTTTACAGTGCTCTACACAATTACCATTACGTTGCTATATTTTTAGATTAAAAATAAACTAAATATTCTCCAGAGTATTTTTTATTTCCAGACGATGACAATACCATGGAAGACAATGACTTTGACGAGATTTGGTTCGACACATTAGAGAAAGATAGATTATCTTTATTTAAAATAAAACTGTAACAAGTCCACTTCTGTACAATAAAGTTTTTTTTACTGTAATCGATTCTGAAGCCACAACTGTATTTTGTAATATCTTTTTTTTTTCAAAATTCAGCATGGTTTCTTTGGAAGAGGGGATGAAAGTCAAAATGTGTACTTAGTTGTTAATCATTAACGGATAGTCCAATTCCATTTCTTTATTTTTTTGATAGAAAGGAGTTACAGTAAAAATTGTGGTATAATTATATTTGAGTAGCTATAGTTCACATCGCGTAACAATGGACACTGTGGTAGGTTGGAATGGGATGATGGCTGCGCTTGAGTTAGATCTCGCACTAATGGGCAACAGCTAGTTCTTAGTTTCAGTGATCTGAACTTGTTCGTTTCTATTAGAATTTTGTAAAAATAAAAAATATTGGATAGTTGTGTTTTTTACTATTTTTCTGACAAAAAAAAACTGTTTGCCAAATTAAATGATACTACAGATATTTATGTCGCATACTCGTAGGAGGACATAGTTTTTATGTTCTCTAGGCTTCGCTAAAATTTTTAGATATAATCATGAATTGGGGTTTTGAAATTTCTCATTGGAAACATTTACGTGGTCAAAATCGGCATTAGCTTTTCCCATGGAGTCAAAGATAAATAATTAAACATTAAAAGGTAGTTTATTATTAGTCAACATTACATTTATGAAAAAGAAACACTTCAAACAACTGCTATTAATCTTTTTCTTAATTTCGATATTAGTCCCAAAAAAAAATGTTGTGTTTTACGATAGTTATCCTCTAAAAGGAAGTAAGCTATTATAGTTTGGCCTTTAGTAATATTAATTGCCGTATCTAATCGTTCTTATACCACCGCCGCGCCCCAATCCAACGCCAGCCAGTGTAGAGCGGGCACGGCGTCAGGCCGCGCGCGGCAACATGGGGAACAAAGTCGTCACCTTCACCGAGCAACAGCTGGAAGACTATCAGGTGAGAAAGCCTTTTCCAAATAAGTAGGTGGTGTAAATAAACAGTGCGGCAAAAAACTTACTACGTTCTTCTTGTTGGATCGTATGTTAATTGCGAAATATGCTGTGAAATGTTAACACGGCTTACGGTCTCAAAGTAATGAAGAAGAAGGAAAAACATTTATTATACTTTGGACATCACACACAAATAGTAGAAAAGACAAAGAGAACAAAAACATTATTTAAATTAAAACAAAAAAAACGACAAACAAGACATTAATAAATCATGATAATAAAAAAAACAAAGTATTTAAAACACAAACCAAGCGGTGCCACTATCTGCCTGCGATGTCCAAGATAATGGGACCTCACTCATCTTGAGCCACGGCCTGAGTAGGCCACGACACTGGTTTTCAGTAGGCCCCGCAATGCATTAACATTCTTATTTTGCTGAAGAAGTCTTCCAGCATAGAGAAGTGTTCCAGCATATTTAGAAGAAGTGTGGTTACGGCAACATAGCTTTGAAATATCATTTGCCTTTGGAAGTCCACGGTTGGACATAAGCCTCCCTTATAGAACGCCACAAGAAGCCCCGCAACCTTGACTAGGTCTGATGAAGCCCCTGCTGGATGCCCACGCCGCGTCTTCCAGTTCGTGGCCCCCAATGAATGTGGTCAGTCTAATAAAACTTCAGCTTCGAAATTAGAATTTTGAAAATCTATGTTTAGTTTATTTTACGGAAACGGAAACATCAAGCTTTGAAACAGAATAGTTTAATTCAATAGTAATAATAGAAGTCAAATACTGATACAGCTCGCGTTGACATTTACACTCGAGATGTTGTTAAACTGAAATTAGGTTTGCTCGAAGCCCATGTAGCAGAGGAGAATGCATTGTGGAAAAGGTTTATTCTAGTTAAAATGCTTTTTTATTGCTATAAATTAATAAATATGAGCTAGACAACCTACCGATTGTCGTGGTCTCGGAGTAAAGAGTTAACATCCTTAAGTTGTGTTACAAACCTACCTGACAATGATATTATGCCAGGGACGCCTCATAATCACACGAAGAGCTAATTTAAAGGTTCGTTTTCTGAACAGACCGGAACTAGTAATCAAACCCTTGACCACTTGCATTCAAAGTGAAATACCGCACCAGAATCGACTGCTCCCTGTGTTTGCTAGCTGTTGCTCGCGACTTCGTTCGCGTAGCTTTTAGTTACTTAATACATAAAGTGATTTTCTGCGCAATTTTCTTTTTTTCAGTAAGAACTTCTACAAAGTATTAGTAAACTTTAAAAAAAGAAGGATGATATCGGTAAAGTCATTCTCAAATTAAGGCGTGACCGGAACGTCAAACAGGAATTCATTTTTAAATATAATATATTAATAGTAGTAATACATTTAAAATTACATTTTGAGTTTTAGACGCCAACAAAATCATATTGAACTAATTAAGACCAAAACCATGACTTCTCCCGAGTCTGATTAATTAAAGTAGAATCAGATGCTTACTATGATTTTCTACAAAGATGAAGATTTCTACAAGGATGTTCACGTATTTGTAACGTTAAATTGTTCTAAAGCAAATAGCATTAGTGCTAAGTCAACTAAAATATCTGATAACTGCGCGTTTATCTAGCCAAAATAAAGTCCGTAACTAGATATCTGGGTCACTAATTCGCTTTACTGCTCCATTGCGAACAAGCGAAGTGAAAACCTCGTTAGCAATTAGAATGCTAATGAAACTTCTTTTTGTTCAGGACTGTACTTTTTTCACGAGGAAAGAAATACTGAGGTAAGTGAAGGTTGAATAATTCAAGAATTGTGCGTATAGTATTTATATGCTCTTGGTGTGGCTGGTCAACGAAACCATAAAGTGGTTTTGTAAAGAAAAAAACAAAATTGAGAACCCATTTTTTTAAGTCAGATAAGAGCCTTTGACCCAGAGACCCAGAGGCCGCAGCCCGAAGAGATGGTCGGACCAGATCTCCGAACAGCTGGAGCTACCAGTCAACGCCGCCCTTCACCAGGCGACGGACCGTATCGGTTGGCGGCAGACAATGAAGCGTCTGAGTCACGATCCTCAGCAACGGGGGAACGATTGAGAAGAAGAAGAAAGAGCCTTTGAAGACAAATTCTTCTTCTTTTGTGTATAGTCCTTATTGACTCCGATCAAAACTGGCTAGCTCTTCGGTATTAAGTTAGTTACTCTTCGATCTGTAATTGTTCTCTTGTAATGCAGGCAGAGGGGCGAGGGGCACATCTCAACAATAGAATAAGATAATAAATACGCCACTGTATGCGACTTTTTTCCGAAGCTACCAACCAACATTGGCCAACAATTGCCATAAAAAACTTGTCACCATCTAAATATCCGATCAACTAAACTGATATGGTTTCACACCTTTTTCAGTTTTGAATTTTAGTCCCTGAAAGTTTTTGTATTTGAGCAGTAAGAGCAATTAATCACCTCCTAAATTCATAAGTTTAACATTCACATTTAAAAATCCTTATTAATGAAGGCTATTAAGAAGTAAATGATTATGTATGTATACTACATGTTTTGTAGCTGTATTTCCTGTAAAAAGGCTGACGAAGGTGAAAGAATAGAATAGAATAGAATTTTTGTATTGGTCCATAAACACATACATAATAATTTAATTACAAATAAACTAAAGAAGACAACAAGTAAAAGAAAATAAATGACTTATTATACATTTTTGAATTAATGTTAAGGAACCAAATGGTACCAGCATGTGCGTTTTTGCAAATTGGAAAGGCAACTGAGTTTATCATCATTAGCCATATGTAGTCCGGAAGCCATGGTAGCATATCTATATTTTTAGGAAGTGTAAAGTGCCCGGAAGAAGGTCAATATTAGACAACAACATCACATACATTGCTGTAATTCTGTAATCCTATGGTAAGTAGCCAAAGCACTTGTGTTACAGAAATCAGAAACAACGACGGTACCAACACCCAGACCCGAGACAACATAGAAAAGTTATTTTTCAACATTGACCGACCGGGAATCGAACCCGGATATGCTGAATAAATAACTATTATGACCAAGTATTGAAATGAATTCAAATAAAATAGGACATCAAGCCTTATTGTCAAAGTTACTTCTGTCGTGTCTTGAAACATTTTAGTATTATTATTTAAAACATAAAACAGGACAAAAGCTAAAGATTACCGCTGGCGTAACTGCGGGGCCGGCTTAAGCGGATTTGCTCTGACGTACTTCTTGGATTAAACGGTTCCGAGTTTAGTTCACGTGTATCGAGAATCCCGAACTTGACTATGCTCGAAATTATATAACATTCGGATACACAAAAAAACGTTTGGCGAACCAAAGCCCGTCAAGTACGTGCGCTATACGTACGCGTACGTACTGCCGCTCCGCAAACGTACGTACGTACGGTTGCGGGGCGGCAGTTAGCTGTGTAGCGACATCTATCTCGCCACAAATATACGAACTAAAACTGACGTATCCTACATCGTGATATTAAAGTTATTCGAGCGGTTGAACAATATATAAGGTGCTTCATAAATATCTGCAACGGCTGAAATTGGTAAAAGTATTGCTTATATAGATTATGACAGTTGCCCACCCAAAGGTGGATGAGGAACTTTACACCCTGTTCCTCTCACCCCAAAACTGGTGAAAACTGGTGACCCCGAGCATGAACGTCAGCGCAACCTTTGCAAAGCTACGTCATCGTGACGTCATCATCACTTCCTTAAGCTTTCGAGCCCTCCTCACACCCCCCAAAGCGGAATGCCATTCGCTAGTGTGATTACCAAGGTCAAGTTAGTAAGTTAGTTAGTTATCATATATTATATTACTGGGCTCCGCACTTAGCCTCATGATTGGGTCAATGTGCGTGCTACTTAGTCTTTCTTACTATAACCATCCTAGGTCATCCCAGAAGGTCAACAGCCTTTTCAGACAAGTAGAAACAAGTAGAAAAGTGAAGTGAAAATCTTTATATTTAACAATGAATCGCTTTTTCCCTTGGTCATCGCATCACGCGTGACCAGATGGAACAATTTCGCTAATTCTTTTTTTGTTGTGTTAATTATTGTCACGAGAAAGTTCTTATGATAGAAAAAATCCTTTAAGAATAAACTAAAGACCACGCGAACGAAGTCGCGGGCAACAGCTAGTTAACTTATAAAAAGGATCTGCAGGTATTTATTCACTCGGGAAACTTCAGTTAGATCTCAGTCAGTCACAGGTGATCTCAGTCAGTCACTCACCACTGGCTTTGAGGTGTGGACTGTGAGGGATTACATCGTTTAAGGAAACCTGAAGTCTCTAAGTCATATAGTCCCCGTGTCCAAGGGTTTATTTCATTTTATTTTATTTTATTTTATTTATTATAGAAAGCAACAGCTTTACATTGGGATGCAGAATATTTTTTTTGTTAATGTACTTAGTCTTTAACGTGTTTAGATCTTCGATACAAAACGTTAGTAGGGAGAGAAATTATGGCAATCGCTCCAAATATAATAACCAGACTTACGGAATCTAGGATCAGTTCTGGCTATCTAGATTTTTGCACTTGATTAAAAAAATGCAAAATTAGCTGTTTTCATGTTTTCACCTTAGGCTCTGCTCTGGGGTCTAGGTAAGCGCAAGTTCTAGGTTAACTTAGCTCTGTGAACTGTAGATTAGTTCTAGGTCTGATTCGTAGTTTAATTGTTGAACCTAGAACTTTACTTTTTACTTACCTTTTAGCTTTTTCAAATTAACATTTAGGTATTTTTAATGTATTTTTAACCTTTTCCATTGTAAATCTTTGGTTTAAATACGCCAGAACTATTCTTTATGCATCAAGAACTGTTTACCTATTTTGTAAGAGTTGTAATAATGCTAATGTTTGTTATTTTACTGATAATGCTTCGCTACGGGCAGTTAGTAGAGCATTTGTTCGATTCACTTCTTTCTGGTTAAATCGCCGGAACTATTCTTATAAGCTATCAGGAACTACATGCGAAGGGAACTCGTGTTTTTTGATGATCTGCCAGACAATATTCTGCTAAGTTCACGGACATGAGCGTACCCGACTAAAAACGGAGCAAAGTGCTAATAGGAAGATGTAAAAAAAACATTTACCTTCTATAAAACTTTCTTGGGGCTTATGTCATATGAGAAACATCAAAGATATACCTTAACAAACACATGAAAAATTTTGACGACTCCTATTTATACTTCTGCAGAGTGTTCAAACGGTTCCGAGAGGTGAACCCCGACTTGGTGCCGAGGCGAATGACAGAGAACCAGGCGCACACCATAGCCGTGCCGGTGGAGGAAATAGAAAAACTACCTGAATTGAAGGTAAACTCACAGGTCGTGGATCGCCTGGTGTGTTTCTATGATGTTTTTTTTATTAAAAACATCTTATATGAACAAACCGACCTGGGGGCTAACCATGAGATCTTTAACAGTACCAGACGATTAACTTTGGCAGGGGCTCTCTCAACATTTATTCATTTATTCAATTCAGCCATAGGACGTCCACTGCTGAAAAGAGGCCTTCCCCATTGACTTCCAGATTGGCCGGTTGGAAGCGGCCTGCATCCAGCGTCTTCCTGCGACCTTTACCAGGTCGTCTGTCCACCTTGTGGGTGGACTTCCTACGCTTCGCTTGCTGGTACTTGGCCTCCATTCAGGAATGATTCTCTCAGCATACCCAGGCCAAATTTAGAAAAGTTCGTTTTCTGAATTTACCCGAAAAGGTAACCAAACCCAAGATTTTTTGCGTTAAATACGAATCATCGCATCACTACGCCATTCGGGTCTCAATATTCTTAAGATTGTATTTTGATAATGTATTTGTATGTTCCCAGGAGAACCCATTTAAGCGGCGCATCTGCCAAGTGTTCTCTCACGACGGCTCCGGTAACCTGACCTTCGAGGACTTCCTCGACATGATGTCTGTCTTCAGCGAGGCCGCGCCGAGAGACATCAAGGCTTGGTACACAAATCCTTCATAATAATTCACTACAACACTATTAATTAATCGAGGTAGGTAGGTGGTGTTAAGCTGAAGCCATACGAGCGTAATTTGAGTTGTGACTTGTGTGTGAGTCGCGTTTTTTAAGTCGCGCAATGTAAATTGACGACTCATTTTGTGTCGTTGTCACAGAATATGTATATAATAGTGTTGTGTATATAATAAAAACTAAGCGCTGTATTTACCTAAAGTCCGTTTTTGCTTATCGAATATTGTTAACAATCTTGGCAAAAACATCAGTGTAGGTATAAAATCAACGAATTGGTAGAATAACTACAATAGCCGTTCTTAATTTTTGTGTCTATCTTATTTTGAAATTCATAATTTCGTTATAAAGAATATCAAGATTGTTTACAATATTCGATAAGTAAAGAAAAACTGACTATAAACTGGTATTTTTAGGGTTTAAGGTTCAGGTAGGGTCAGACCTTATAGTTTCGCCAAGTCCGTCCGTCTGTCTGAATGTCTATCTGTCGTCTGTGTGTCGGTGAGCAACCACCATATTTCGAATCAGGGAGCCGTTTGCGTAATGTTAAGCTTTAAAAAGTGATTTTTTTCCAAGCAAACAAGTGTCTTCGTGTTTGGTACCTACGTCATATGAAAAAAGGGAACCCATATAGGACAACTTCGATATCCGTCTGTCTATCAAGACCCTATTTACTGAATACGTGGAGTTGATATGAATATCAAATACACGGTCTGCAACAAGGGATTCCTTGGAGTTGTGGAAAAATCAAACTTCTAAGTCGCGTTGATCAAAAGAAACGGCCGGTTTTTGCCGCATAAGTATTTTGACACATTTAAGAAGTAATGTCTTAATGCACAAGTAAATGTAGATCCAAGTAAAGGAATAGAAGTCTTAAAACTCCTAAAACTAAAAATTTTTAGTTACTTACAATAATTTTTTATTTACCTAACATATCGGTAGATGTCATCAAGACTCGATTTCCGTTATGACCTAACTATTTACATACCTACCAACAAGTTTGTACTAAAGTCAAAACCTCTATTAGTCGGTTTTTTATTAAAAAAATAATTTCTCTATTTTTGGTGACAAATTCTAAACTACGCCTATCTACACAGGTACGCATTCAGAATTTACGACCTAGACGACGACATGTACATAGGCCGAGAGGACCTTCTAGAAGCGACCCGGCTCCTCACCAAAGGCGAGCTGCACCCGCAGGAGCGGGCTGACATCGTAGCCAGCGTGCTGGACGAAGCCGACGTGGACGGCGACGGCCGCCTCTCCTTCATGGACTTCGAGCACGTGGTAGTGCGAGCGCCAGACTTCCTCTCCACGTTCCATATCAGAGTTTGAGATACACATTTTTTCATGTTACTAAATAAAGTGGTTTTATTTCAACTTAAATATTTCACATCCCAATACTAAATAGCTCGACTCATCTCTTTCTCTCCTCTCCTCTCCTAGCTTCTCCTATCCTCTCCTCCTATCTCCTATCCTCTTATCTCCTCTTCTTTCCTTTTTTCTCCTGTCATCTCCTCTCCTCTCCTGTCTTATCCTATCTTGTCCTATCCTATCCTATCGTCTCCTCTCCTCTTCTCTCCTATCCTCTCTGCTTTGGTAGTAACCCACTCTTTAACCCGTTAAGTGTCGGCTAAAATAATGGGTGAGGAATCGGGTCCACAGTGGAATATGGCCACTTAAAGGAATAAGAAAGTAAACCATTGAAGCAAACCAACAAAAATTAACCTTGTTCAACAAAAACTTTACCTTCTTACACAACCAATATGCACGTCTCAATAATATAGAATGTCCCAACAAAAGCGTCAAGCGGTAGTCGAGACAATGACGTATTTAAAGGCCTAAATGACCTTCTAGAAGAGACCCTGCTCCTCACCAAAGGCGAGCTGCACCCGCAGGAGCGGGCTGACATCGTGGCCAGCGTGCTAGACGAGGCCGACGTGGACGGCGACGGCCGCCTCTCCTTCATGGACTTCGAGCACGTGGTAGTGCGAGCGCCAGACTTCCTCTCCACGTTCCATATCAGAGTTTGAGATACACATTTTTTCATGTTACTAAATAAAGTGGTTTTATTTCAACTTAAATATTTCACGTCCCAATACTAAATAGACGCTCCTCTCCTCCGCCCCTCAACCCCTCGTCACCTCTTCTTTCCTCTGCTCTCCGCTCCTTTCCTCTCCTCTCCTGTCCTCTCTGATTTGGTAGAAACCCATCTTATAAGGAAGTAAACCAATTCTTTTCCTACCAGCCCAATAAGTATGTCCGTCTCAATAATCTTTCTATATAAAAAACAAAGTCGGGTTAGTTACCGATTTTCATGATCTTTGATTTCTTAGATTTGTCCCGCCCCGGATAGCAGAATAAATTCAAATTCAAATTCAAATTCAATCGCTTATAACTAATAAAACACCGGAAAAAATCACAAGAAAAAATTCAAAGGCGATACGAAGTTCGCCGGGACAGCTAGTACAGGATAAAATTAAATCTTTTTGTGATATCTTCCTATGTTAGGCCCATCAAGTACATACCCTATAGAGCAGCAATACAAACTATCTTTCTCCGAAACTAGTTAGTGGTTTTTCACTTACATTTAGTATGAAATGACAACTCCTGTCAACGCTCGCCCATACAAAAACAGCACAGATAGGTTCAGATTTAAAAATGGCGGAAAATTTTGACGAACAAATCATATGACATTTCTACTCTATAGGGTATGTGCTCCAGGGTTAGGCCCGTTCCATGTTTATCAGAAGTTGTGCCTTTAAAGCTGTACCTAGCGATAACTAATTTATTGGTAAGTGTTGGTAAGTACTTTTGATCCAGAGCTCGTTGATTGGACTTATCCTGTACAGTATTATTCTGGCTTGCCTATTAAACATTCGATTAATTGTTACATAATAAATTAACTACCGCCCAACATATCCTTCGGAACCAACTTGTTAAAGCTCCATTGTATAGCAATTTGTCGGCGGTCGCAGGTCTAAAACAGTTTCTGTAATCGATTGATCCCGACAATAGCCTGATAGCCTATTAAGTCTGGATCGAGGCGTGTAGTTGACAATCAATTTGGGACACGATGGGGCCGCCTCATTTGCTTAAGCAAATGTAGGATATCACAGGTCCGTGCTATCAAATAGATACTGTTCCATACGACCTTTAGTTATTGACAAGGGCGTCCCCAAGGAGGTCAGGGAGGGGTAGACCCACCCCCTCCTTAGACATTAAAAAAAATTCAAATCACGTGGAGCTATACACATTGGACTTTGTACCGTTCTGATTACAATTTACGTAGAGGTAAGAACACTACAAGTGTGAAGCTGGATGGGCTCAAGACCACTTAAACCCACAATTTATACTTTCCTCACCCCTCATTTTCAACAACGGTTGGCGACGCCCCTGCATGGTTATTTAGGTAGTATGGAGTCTTTTTAGATATGAAGAAATGAGGAGGTCTGAAAACGAACAAAAGTTAATGACATAGCACGCCGACTGAAATTTGTGGTTTCAGTTCGGAATACTTTGAAAGTGATATGATTGAAAATATCTTCTAGTCCCTAGGCTTTTCCGATTTGTCCAATCACGCAGGTAAATCGTAAGCCTTAAGGCCTGTTGGGTTGGTTGGTAAGGTTGTGTTAAGGTTACTTTAATGGGAAAATAAATACCTACCTTGACACAAATTCATAATAAACCTAAGTAACTATCGGTTTTCTTTCTTGAAACTTACAGAGATTGGCAAGCTCTAAAGTAAAATAACAATGAAATACTTAAGCTGGTTAGGTGTAGATGAGTGGGTGCCAGTAGGGTTTTGTCGACATCAAGATCCTGAACTGAGTGAAACACTCCGAATACGGTGAGGAACTATCATTAGACGCGTCCGGAACGCAACTTTCGCAACTTCGAATCAAATAAATGATGTACCTACCTACTTAAAGCATTGAGTAGTTTATTAACCAACGACTAAACGGAAATAATTACGTGCCGTGAGGGAACGGCCGTAAGGCTGACCCCACATTGGGCGCGCGCGTTCCTCAAGCGGTGAACGACGCGAACGCCGCGTGCGCGCCGCGACAATGCGGCGTGAGCGTCACGTTTTACCAGCGCGCATTATTAGAATCCATTTTGTTAATTATTGTAATAACGGCAACGCGACGTGAGCTCAGCGTGCGCCCAGAGTGCGCGATTACGCGACGCTGACGCCGCATGGCGCATTGTCGTGGCGCGCACGCGGCGTTCGCGTCCTTCACACGCTCTAGGAACGTGCACGCCCAATGTAAGGTCAGTCTAAAGAATACACTTCCCCACTGCCAACAGGAGGCGTGTCGTATGAAGCGACTAATTCCTGTAGCACGAGACGGGCAGTAGCGTCTGCGTGCGAAATGTTTTTAAAAACTGCGCTCGCCAACTCGCCTGCCAAGCGTGATGAGTACAACAATCCCCTTAGTGTGTCATTGGGGGAGGCCTGTGTTTAACTGTGGATGTCCTATGGCTGAAATGACTTAACGGAAAAAAAAACTTAATTGATAGTGAACTATACATTACGTAGAACTATGATAGAAATCGGTCTATAGTGAAATAGGTTGTTGAAGGACTGTAAATAAATACATTATCTACCAAGGTGAATAAAACACTGTTATTGGGAATTTGGGATACTTACCTACCAATTATTCAAAACAAAAATAAAAACTACACGCCAAAGCCTAGGTTCTGTGGTTACATAAACGAGGATTTGTAAGGAAAATAAGGTTTGATAAATAGCGCTTCTCCGATTTTCATACAAATTTAAGTTTACTTTTCGATTAATTATGTTTTTAAAACACTAGAGAAAGGTCCTGAAACCTCAACGGGACCACCACAGGGACCACTGAGTCCACTGACTGAACAACTAATTACGTACGTTGGGACTCGACAAAACAGTGTTGCCGCAACTGAGTTCCCAAAAGGTACATAGCCAGCGCTAAAAACATACATTTTAGGGTAAAAAGGTACATTAAGCTTAAAGGGCGGCTTAGCCTTAGAGTCTGGTCTGGTAGGGGGGGGGTAGGTGTTGTAGTTCAAATAGTTGTAGTTTGCACAATCCAGGTGCAATCAGGATAATTTTATGGACTCAGTCGGCAAATTGCAATCAGCATTAGCGTGAAAATTTTTTGCGCTTCTAAAATTTAAAAGAGAACTCCTAGTGGTGAAAAGTACTATTTTAATGTGAATGATGATGATGTCATCATCGCCCATAATATCGTTTTATACAGATATTGAGTAGGTTCAAAAGTTATGTAAATGGACAAAATTACACATGACACATGAGAGGCTAAAAAGATACATCAAATGTGTAAAATGTACGCTAACGGCAACGCTGCGACAAAAGTATGTTTCCAAGGTGCGGACTGAAAAAGCGCGGGAAACGTCGGTTTGTTCGGTCGACTTTTTTTTTGGTTCTTGTATTTTTTCTGTTAAAATTGTAATATATAGGATCAGTTGTAGAATAGTGTGTGCATATTTTGTTTATTTGTATATATTTAATTTAAGTAGTGTAAAAATCGCTGTATATTGGTAAGTTTCTCACTTAACTAATTTTGCATGGAGGAACCTGACGATCCTGGCGGGACAATCCCCCAGGTATCAAACTATGTTACAATCTCGCATGGAACAGAAACTGAAGGTTCACAAAGAGACACCGACGCATCTGAAAGTGGTAAAAGTAGTTCTCATCGTAAGCGTGTGCAAAACCGCAAATATTGTAAACATTGTAACAAAAGGAAGAGAAAGAGTCATAGATCTACAGGTTCAAAAGACGATACAAATGGTTGCTTTTGTGAAAATGACAGTGACCAGCCTAATATTTTCATTAATAAACCTGATAACTTTGTAGTCACCAAGTCTCCCACAGCTGAGCCTAGTTCCATGAACGTCACTGAAAACCGTGATTCCCATACAGTCCAATTTGTTGGTAGATCTTTGTATGAAGCTTCTGATGCAGCTCCCTACATAATTCATATCCAAAAAGAACAGACCTATAGCGAAAGCTCTAACATCCATCCGGTGTCATTTGGCCATTTTCTGAAAAAGAATAAGTTCCATAACATTGTAAACGGCAGTTTAAAAAAAATTGGCAGAAATCGCATTGTTATTTCTTTTTCTAAACATGAGGATGCAAATAAATTTGTTTCAAGTGAATTGTTAAAACAACACAACTATAAGGCATTTATCCCAGTGTTTAACGTGACCCGCATGGGAGTCGTTCGAGGAGTCCCTGCTGACTGGACTAACGATGAAGTTAAATCAAATATTTCAACCCCGGTAGGATGTGGGGATATTTTGAAGGTAAGACGGTTTAAAAGAAAGATCAGTAGTAATGGGAAATCTGAGTTTGTTCCTACTGAGACAGTTGTTCTTACTTTTGATGGCCAAGTCCTTCCAAAACGCGTGTTCATTTGTTACAACTCATTACCAGTTGATTTATACATATTTCCAACTATTCAGTGTTTTAACTGTTGTAGATATGGACATGTCAAAAATCAGTGTCGCTCCACCCCAAGATGCTTTAAGTGTGGACATGGACACTCAGGAGATAGTTGCTCTGTTGAGGATAATGTTACTTGTTGTCTTTGTTCAGGTCCCCATTGTGCGACTGATAGGAAATGTCCAGAGTTTGCTAGGCAAAAAGGAATTAAAGAGACCATGGCTAAAAATTGCGTATCCTATGGTGAGGCCCTGAAATTACATCCTTCTGTAGGTAAATCATATGCAAATGTTTTAATATCCACCCCTACACCTAGTCAGTCAATTGGATATAGTACAAATTTACCTAATATTGGACATAAATCCTATAATAAAACAGTCTTCTTGAAACCCAGGACTCCTCCTAAACAGGGTAAGGGATATGATCAGGTATTACACAATGCATTAATTAAAGATTATAATGCACCTTTACCAGAAAATGGTTGTGCCCTAAGTAATGAGGGACCTAATAATTTCCTTGCAAACTTGCCTATTAAAGATTTAATCATTGCATTAATAAATTCTTTATCAAAATCAAATATAATATCTTTACCGTCCAACGCTGCTATACCTAATAATGATACACATAATGAAAACAATCAAAATGGCAGTAAACTCACTAGTGCTGCAGTGGAATTGTCGCAGCATTAGTAGTAAGAAAAGTGACATTCTATTTATTATTAATAAGTATAATCCATTTGCCGTGTCTCTCCAGGAGACATGGCTTCAACCCCACTGTAATTTTAGAATTCCTGGCTACTCTTGCATAAGAGAAGACAGGTCTGATGGCTTCGGTGGTGTAGCTATCTTAGTAAAGCATTCTGTACCTTTTACACACATACCTATTCCCCAACATAGTAGTAACTTCTCTATAGTAGCACTTAGTATTAGCAATATTACCTTTGTTTCTTTGTACATTCCTCACCCTTCGTCTATGATCTTTGATGAAATTGAAAGAATATTAAGTAACATCCCAAAACCCATTCTGATTATGGGAGACTTTAATGCCCAACATCAGTCCTGGGGCAGCTTTAAATCGAATTATTATGGATCTAGGGTCCTAGAAGTATTAGACCGCCTTAATATAGTTTTACTAAATACTGGAAAACCAACACGTCGCACTAAACCCCATGAAGGTCCTAGTGCTCCAGATTTATCAATCTGCTCACCCAATTTGGCATCCTGTTTAACTTGGACAACACTTAGCTCAACTTTTGGAAGTGATCACTTCCCAATTATAATTACTTTCCCAAATGAAGTAGCTAAATCATCATCAGGTAGACGCCCCCCTCGTTTGAAATATAAACTAGCGGATGCCAATTGGTTTGCATTTCAGAAAGAAGTTGAACGGAAAACCTCGTCACTACCCCTTGTTTCTGATAATAATCATTCAGAGTGTGCCGACGCACTTGCACAATTATTACTTACAACTGCCGATGAAGTGTTTCCTATTAAAAATCATACAATTGTAAATAAAATCATTACGCCGCCCTGGTGGGATAAAGAATGTTTGACAGCTGTCAAAACAAGGAAAGACGCTGAAAAGCGTTACAAGTCCGAATCAACCACTGAGAATTTCGATTATTTAATAGAGGTAATGACTGCTACTAGGAAACTACTTAAGAAAAAAAAGTGGGAAGGATGGTCGTCTTTTTGTACGTCAATATCTCCTGGGCCCCGATCGCACTAATTTTTACGTAAGCGGTTCGAACGTGAAACGTATCCAATTCGAACATGGCTACGATTCAATAACAATGCAGCTGGAAGCAAAATCCGTATTGTGCTAAATGTCATTAGTTGAAACGTTACCATTCGATAAAACTTTGTTTCTGTAGGGACGGCACACCTAGTATTTTTGAGTAATATCTGTGATTTGTGTATAATCGACACTCGATTAAGCAATTTGTTACTAGCCGCACTAGTCTTGTGACGCAAAAAAAAACTAAATGTCATTTAATGACAGCTTTGCTTGGACATACTCTGTCAAATTGGAAAGAGGAAATTAATAATCTGTGCAGCTTTCTTTCAGTCAGCTGTTTGCTTTATAGTATAAAACATTAATTAAAACATAAAACAGGATGCAAATGCTGCTCACGAGATACTGGCAGGACAATGTTACCACGGCGGTAAAACATATGTTTATCGCCCCTTAAGAAAAG
This sequence comes from Anania hortulata, assembly GCA_963576865.1. Lineage (NCBI taxonomy): Eukaryota > Metazoa > Arthropoda > Insecta > Lepidoptera > Crambidae > Anania > Anania hortulata. The sequence goes on along the minus strand of OY756389.1, from coordinate 21,672,429 downwards.
TAGAAGAACAATAATTTGGATTTAGCTTCCATTGCTGACCTAGCTATAATAAAAAAACCTTACTTATCTGATGAAAACTCATCAGCCAGCAGGACTCAGGAGACTCCCTTAATTCAAGAAGTAAAAATGTGTAATAGTGTACCTACTTAGAGTACTTAGTGTGAGCAAACAGAGCAAAGATGCTTTAATCTTTGGTTAGTTTAAGAAAGTTAAATTATGTGTAAAGCATAGGTTTAATAAAATAAAGCTCTTTGTTTTCCATAGAAACTTGTTATTATTTATTTGGGTTATTCCCAAACTATTTAATGATGCTATGAACTATGTAATCATAACAAGTTACAAGCTTTATCTTGAATGCTATTTCAACTCTAAAGTCTTAACTCTATCTAGATAATTCAGGTTTTTTATTTTACAAGCAAGTTTAATTTTGGTGTGCTGATAAATTTCTGAATTCTTCAATGCTAGTATGCATTTAAGGAAGATATTACATCACTAATTAATATAATAATGTAAGTATTTACTGGTGGTTCTAATTGAACATTTTACATTAACATTACAGGAACCGAGCTACTTTTGACTATTCTGTAGGAACTAAAACAGGTAGTTAAGATGGGTAGTGGTGAGGTAACGGAAGACTTAATAGTAGACTTAAAATAACTATTTTAGGTTACATTATTTAGAACTTGCAAATGCAAATGCTGCTCACAAGATACTGGTCGGACAGTGTTACCCCGGCGGTAAAACATATGTTTATCGCCCCTTAAGAAAAGTAGAAGAACAATAATAAAAGGATTTAGCTTCTATTGCTATACTAAAAAAACCTTACTTATCTGAAGAAAACTCATACTCTGGAGACTCCCTTAATTCAAGAAGTAAAAATGTGTCACATAGTGTACCTACTTAGTGTGAGCACACAGAGCAAAGAAGCTTTAATCTTTGGTTAGTTTATGAAAGTTAACATATGTATAAAGCATAGGTTTAATAAAGTTCTTTGTTTTCCATAGAAACTTGAAATGGAATTATTTATACATCTATACTGTTTATTTCCTTATGTTCTCAGTTTACTTGCCTATTTTAATTTTAAATCATTGTAATTGTAGGTGTAATTCCCCAACTTTTTAATGATGCTATAATAGTAAGTAAGCATAACAAGTTATAAGCTTTATATTGAATGCTATTTCAACTCTAGTCTTAGCTCTATCTAGATATTATAGGTTTTTTGTTTTACAAGCAAGTTTAATTTTAGTGTGCCGAATAAACTAAAACTTTTTGATTGACATTTTAAAACATTATTTTTACTGCATATTTTCGACTAGTAGATTAAATAAGTATTATCTATTGTTACTACATAGTATTAGTAAAAAATTAAATTAATAAGACACATAACACAAAATCCCAAATGACAAACCAGTTTCAGCGTACACTAGTTAACAAACTTCAAGAGTGACTCTTTTCATTGTATCTTCCATTTAGTATAACCTGTATTGGCATCTATCTATATTTCTCAACAATTTATTGCATTAATACAACTACACATCTGAAATCTTAATAATTGTTTAACATTCCTGCCGCAGCTAGATATATTACTGAATTCTTCATTAGTAGTATGTATTTCATTGAGATATTACATCATTAATTAATATAATATTAACACTACATAATACATGACTGTCTCTATAATTTCACAGAAAAAAGTTATAATCATCTCATCTTTTCATCACAACAAAAACCTCATTGATGACCGGTGGTTCTAATTAATTTTACATTAACATTACAGAAACAGAGCTACTTTTGATTATTCTGTTGGAACTAAAATAGGTAGGTACCTAGTTAAGAGTGGTGAATAAGGGAACGGAAAATTTTCTAAAATAACTATTTTAGGATAATTACATAGGTATTTACATATTTAAATGACTATAACTTGTAAATATTTTTGGTGTTATAGATTATGATGTATTCCAGTTTTCTGAGTAGATAGCTTGGGATTTAGATTTTAAGTTATGTTATGAAGAAATATTTTGGAATAAAAACAACTGATTATTGTATTCTTAAATTATCTAATATTTACTGTTTATTTACAATGTTTATCACTGTAATCACTGGGTAAACACTATTTTCTTGAGTGAGACCACTTCAAAGTAAAAAGGTGGTGAAAGAGTTTTCCAAGAATCCCATGGGAGTGTTATCGGCGTCACACACAACACATTACACTTTTTATTTACACTAGTTTATGCAGTTTGTAAGGCATATACACGTCTAATTAGTCAAATATTTCCAAAAATTGACGTGAATGAGGTGTTTTTTTGATCAGAATTAGGTAAATTTACTCAAACGTTTGAACTTTGGTTGATAAAAACTTTTTTCAAACCTTTCATTCATAGACATCTGACAGCGGTAACGGTTGGGTAGTGGTTTGGAAATGGCACGAACTTTTTTAGCGCGATACCAAATGTCTCAAACGTAACGGAAGTGGTGTGGATGTGGTGTGGTAATGATTCGATTTTATTAGCGCGATCGGGGCCCAGATGTCCCTCCATCAGTAATCTGGTCTAAAATCCGAAGATACAGGTCTATTTTTAAAGAACCCACACTAAGTAAACCTGATGATTCCGTCATTGATAAATTTTTAGATAAGCTAGCCCCTCCCTCTGTTCCGTTAAGCAATGTGTTTATAAATCAATCTCTAGATCAGCACACTGAAGATCATCCTGAACTCAATGCTCCGTTCACTCTTTGTGAACTAAAAGGCATCCTTTCATATGACTACTCAGCACTCGGAGTGAAAATTGTCAATGTCAAAGTTTGTCATCAGCTGATCTGTCAAATTTTTTTGCGAAGTGTTGCCTTTCATAAAAAACTAAACTACTTCTCAGTTAAACCGTATTTTGTTATTCTGTGAACGACAGTTTACTCTAACTAATATGTTTTCTATCTTTACGTATCAAAATGCAGGCGATTATTGAATAAGTATATTTGTTCTACATGATCAAAGTCTACAAAGTAATATTTGCGACGTATTAGTGCCTATTGTAATAAAACAATGCTTATCAAGATTAATTACAACATTAAACTAACTCATTATATAAACAAATCCATTCAAAGACCCCGTGATGTTTATAAAACACCACTTGAAATCCGACACGTCTAAGCAAAAAATGCCATCTTGAGTGCCAGAGATGTTGCTCTACTTTTTGTAGTCTTATCGATCTATCGATATTTGTTCACTATGTATAGTGTAAGTACAAATAAATAAAAACACATAATTTTATTTACAATTTTGTTTTATTTACATTACAAATTAAAGGTTTGTGTTTATAGGACCTGGGCGACGGAACTCTCGATTTATATGGTCTTATTGTGGTGTCATTACCACAGTCACTGTATTCATCTTCAACAGTTCCAGTTTGCTTGTCATATTCATCTAGGCATATAATTGTGCAACAACGTCTGCAGGGGTCTCTACGTCAACACGCCAAAATGACATTCTGAAAAATAAAACAATGACATGTATAAAACATTTACTAAATGATTATTATTATTCTACAATTTAACATATTCTGACACCAACGCATATTATTCACAGTAAAAAAGTACCTAAATATCAAATTATTACTAAATCACACCATCGAAACTAATAGGCAGTACAAAATAACAAAATTTTATCGATCAAACTATCGACAGTTGGACACTACATTTCGTTCTTATCAATACACCTACGAAAAAAGTTTCACATTGAACACTCACTCATATGGCCGTAGCTTCATATAAATAAAGGTCAAAATGGCGTGCTAGCAATTGAAAGACAACACCGCCATATTGGATGACTGTACGTCAAATATCTCATTGTTTACTACAGAAATATTTGTGTAATTATGCATGAACTTATTCAGTTGATTATTGAAAACCAGATCTTATGACTTATTTATTATAGCCAATAGCATATTTTTATATAAATCACTGGGTAATAGCATAAAATGTGTAAATAAGGTTAGTCACTTTCGAACTTGTAAACTACTAAAACTACGATATATTACTTGCAACTAATTATCTAAAATGATTTACGCTCAAAAACACATTCTATAAAAGTTCATCAATAATAAATTGCACTTACCTTACTAGAATCGCAATACTATTTTCACAAGCACTAACAAATTGCTTCTGTCTAAAATGTCACTTTTATAAAACAAATCAAAATGCGCGCGAAACACAGATAAAATAATATTGCGGTTTTAAGATGAAGGAAATTTATTCGAGTTTATACATTGCTAAAGTCATCAATAAAAATGTAGTCTCCATGTGATCGAAAATAAGACTTAAATTCCCGTGGCGAAGCGCGGTCTCATGAGACCGCTTGGCATTTGACGGAACGGCGTGATTTTTGACAGCCCGGTCTCATGAGACCGGTTGGATGCATTGGGGTTAAGGATTCTTCCCCGGGTGATGATGGGATCCCGTATTCTTTCTTTTTCCATCTTAGTGACTCTACTTTATCTTATTATTTAACATTAATCAATTCCATTATGCGGAATGGTAATATGCCTCCATCGTGGAAATCGCAAGAGGTAATACCTATTTTAAAGCCGGGAAAACCAGCATCTGACGCCAACTCTTATAGACCGATTGCCCTCTCTCTGGTTATTGTAAAATTAGCAGAGCACTTAGTTAAAAACCGTCTAGAATGGTATTTAGAAAGCGAAGGGCTGTTAGGTAACAACCAATATGGCTTTAGAAAAGGTAGAGGGACTATGGACAATATTGGAATACTTACTACAGACATACGCCTGGCTTTCTCGAAGAATGAATCACTTTTAGCGGCTTTTCTTGACTTATAAGCAGCTTATGATCACGTGATAATAAGCATTCTTATCAATAAACTAGATAAACTTCAAGTTCCGTCGATGTTAGTCAATTTTATCATTAATATTCTTTCAGAACGTTCAATCCGTGTATCCCTAGATAACTCAGTCTCGGATAGCAAATCTCGATTAGTATGGAGTGGAATTCCGCAGGGGTCCGTATTAAGCCCAATCTTATTTAACATATACACATACGATTTAGAGCCTTCTCTTATCAATTACATTAGGATATTACAATATGCTGATGATTTAGTTTTATATATATCAGGTAAATGTATTCTGGAATTAAATATATCTTTAACACGTGCTCTACAATTTCTTAAAATTTGGTTAGATAAAAACGGATTAAGCATCTCAGTACCCAAAAGCTCGGTTGTGTTATTCTCTCGGAAGATACTTATCCCACCTATTACAGTCTATTATGAAGGTGAAGTCATCCCTGTCAAAGCAGAAGCTAAATTTTTAGGGGTAACATTAGATGGAAAGATGACTGGCCTCTCACACTGTTATGCAATTGTTGCTAAATGTGAAAAGCTACTGAACATACTAAGATGTCTGTCTGGAGTATGGTGGGGCGCTCACCCATCTTCTTTAAGACTTCTCTATAATGCTACTGTTAGGAGTGTCCTTGATTATGCCAGCTGCTTTATAGAACCTTGTAATTCAGTAGGTTTAAAAAAACTTGATATGGTTCAATCTAAAGCGCTCAGAATCATTGCTGGTGCCATGAAGTCAAGTCCAATAAATGCACTACAAGCAGAATGTGTGGAACCTCCACTGAGACTGCGCCGTCAATATCTATGCGACAAGTACTTGTTTCGTGCTCTACAATGTTTTAACCACCCTTTATATAGTAAGCTTAATAGCCTTTCGAACTTAGTTGAAAACTCTTTGTACTGGTCCCACAAATCTCCACCCTGTTTAGTTATTAGTTTTAGAAAATTCTTGTCCATTCAAGCTCCAGTTCACAGATCCTCATTCCTCCCAATCTTTAGTATTAATTTTGAGTCTCTCATATTAATGCCAACAATTTATTTTAATTTAGACCTAAATAAAGGTGACAGTAATACTAATATTAAATTTAGGCACATTCTAGATGAAATTTGGCCCAATTGGCACCATATATACTGTGATGCCTCTAAACACTCTTCAACAGGTCACGTTGGCGTTGGAGTATTACACCACCAGTACCAAGTTGTGCAAAAAATTAAACTGCCCCCAGAATCATCTGTTTTTACGGGGGAGTGCTTTGGAATATATAAATCTCTAGAATACTCTTTACTCATGAAACTCAATAACGCAGTAATTTTTTGTGACTCTAAAATTGCGCTTCAAGCTTTACTAGAGTTCCCTCTTAAGAGCAATACTAGTTATCCTATCATCATGGAATGTAGGAAATTACTGTTTAAATGCTATTTACATAATTACACAATTAACTTTGCATGGATACCTAGTCATACTAACATTCCAGGAAATGAAAAAGCTGATAGACTGGCAAATGAAGCGGTGGACTGCGGTGACTTACATCCATATAAAAATTACTGTCATGATTTAATTGCAACTCTTCCTAAATCTTATCTCAGAATTGCCTGGGAGGAGATTTGGGAAGTTACTAGTCAAACTAAAGGAAGACATTACAGGCTCATACAGAGATCTATCCCTAATAAACCGTGGTTCTCGAAAATTAAGCTTTCTAAAATTACTACTACCATTCTAATTAGAATGAGACTTGGTCATGTGTGTACACCCTCACACCTGGCCAAATTTCATATAATTGATGATGACATGTGTGAATGTGGTTCTGACGTGGGAGATCTTAACCACATATTTTTTAACTGTAACCTCTATGATCGTTCCTCTTTCATTAGCTCGCTCCTATCTGCTCATGTTCCTTTTCCCACTTCCATTATATGCCTCTTATATTCCAATGATACTGATATTTATAACTTTCTATCTTTATTTATTATCCATAATAATATTAAACTTTGATATCACTCTTTAACACAAATATTTTTATTTCTCTTTAAATATATTTACACATCTATTTTTCATTGATACTAATAAATCCTTTCCGTTCCGTTCCGATTTTTCCGTTATCCTACAATCCGTTTCCCTACCTTTTACTCTGTTGTGGCTAAACGCAATCCGCGCGAGCCAAAACCATTAATAAAAAAAAAAAGGTGCGGACTACAAATTTTTAATAATGCTACGGTTATGACATCGATTTATTTATGAATAATGTCGGCATCGTTGACTTGGCTTAGAGATATCCCGTACAAATGACAGCAAATTTTTTATGCCCATTTGAAGCGCTACTAGTATTTGAACCCAGAACTAATTTTATTTTGACGTATGTAGCGGTGGGTAATATCGCTTCAACTATTTATCGATATTTAGTATCGGATTTTGAAACTATATTATTATATATTTTTAAAAACTGTACTTTTCTCGTAACTACGAGTACACATACTGCTGTGATACTTTGACGTTTCGATACGACATTAGATATAAATATGATATATTTCACTGTGTATAATTTTATAATGGTTTAAGTTTTTTTTTTCTAGTAACAATAAACATATTAGGGACGTGAAATCTTAACTTTGTACAATTAAATTTTTATTACAAACTGGGCTTAAGACTGGCTGCATTAATTACTTGTAAAATTTTTGGTTGTGGTTCAAAATCACATCCAAAACTGGTGAATATCGAAAAACGTCATGAATATCGACTTGTGGACATCACTAATTTAGTTCCAAGTTCAGATGCTACGGCCTACAGCGCCAAAATGGCGAAAACCAAATAAGCAGGAATGTAGGGTCATAGCAGCCAGTCTAAAGTTATTTCTTTATACATTTCAATAATTGTAGTATTTTCAAACGTTTTACTACGCTAAGAGAGAGTGAGAAAGTGCACTTACCATCAGTTTTTAGTTATTTTCGATAGCATTTGAAAAAAGGTTTGTAGAAAATATTATAGTTTTTTGTAAATGTAGTTTTTTTATTGTTAGGCCGCCTAGTGGCGCTACCTTCGGAATGTTGTTCACTGCTCAACATGAAGCACAATCCAAGTAGAAATGTCGTTATGATTTGTTCGACAACATTTTCCACCATTTTTTTATCTGTATCTGTACTTTTTTGTACGGGCGAGAGTTGACAGGACTTGTCATTTCATATTAAATTTAGTTAGAAATATCGAGTACAGACGACGGCAGGTCAACCTACTCAAAAATCTAAAGGTCATTGAATCAACTTTTAACTTTTTTTTTTTTTCTTGGCTTAGCACGGCTGGTGCATTAGCCACGGCGAAGGAAGGATAAAAGGTAAGGAAACGAGAATACAATGTAAAAGGAAAAAAAACGGAACGGAAAAATAAAAGGATGAAAAAAGGATCAGAAAAGTATGAATTATTTACATTTAGAATATACTTATTTATACACATATTTACAAATTAATGTTATTTTTATTTATATAAAATGAAATAATATTAAAAATATCAGTGTTGCACATATTTAGAAGAGTGTTAATGGAAGTTGGAAGTGGAATACGGAAGGATAAGAGGGATGAAAAGAAAGAGGACCGGTCGTAGAAAGGACAAGTAAACTTTTAACTTTAAGTCCGACATGTAGACATGAATAACAATTGACAAAATTTGACGTTTTGTGGTAGGTTGACGTGCTGTTGTCTGTATATACCTTAAAGAGCAGCAATACGAACCATATTTCTCCGAAGCTAGTAAGTGATTTTTCTCTTCCTATACATTTAGTATGAAATAACGACTGTAAACTTGCGCCCATACAAAAACAGTAGATAGATTAAAAAATAGCGGGATTTTTGTTTAACAAAATAAATAACATTTCACTTTAAAGGCTATATGCTCCATGGCTGCGGTCATGACCACCTTAGCCGTCTTTATGATCAGTCTGCGAGGCTGGCAGAGGGTCTACACTGTCTACCTAGTATCTACCGTCATAACGAACGCTGCATTATGTGTCTTGGGGTAAAGGGACTCTAAGCTCGCCAGGCACAGTGTACAACTTTTTTTTTGTTAAATCCTCTTTTATTTTTTAGAATATATCTTAGTTTTCATGTTCGTGTCTTGGTTGGAACCTGATGATAAAAAGTTCATGGCGTGAATTTACAAAACGTGAGTTCGCTGCATTTTTAATGCGTTAAAATATCAGTTTTAGAGGGTCTTGCTTTCACATTATGAAATACGAGCATTTGAATGAGAATATAAAAGAAATTTCTTAATTACTATGAGCCTATTAAAGAAATAAATTAAACTTGGACAAGTTTACACAACAACAACTGTACAAAAATAACAAATAACAAAAAGTTTATTTAAATTTACATCAAAAATAATATTTAACAATGCACAAATTATTAAACTCCGAGGAAAATTAACTAATAAATTATTGTATTTTAAAATGTAAAACCGGTATTTACCGAAAAATATTTTTATTTTCTATGAACGCATCTATTATCTACACTGCACGTGTTCTCTATAGATTTAAGATCTATGTTGTCTATGGTTTAAAAATTGAAGTACCTTCGCTTTTGTAGTCGCATTTTTAGCAATATCATGGCTAAAATGTTATTTTAATAAGAAGACGTGCCTCAATAATCGTCGTAAATACGTGCAGTGATAAGACAATTAGATATTTTTTACAGTTATATGATTACTTGCTCTCATTTGTCAAATTGTGCTAGACCGCATATTTAAAATGGCAGCCCTACCACGTAGAATAATCAAAGAGACACAGCGACTGATGCAGGAGCCTGTGCCGGGAATCAGCGCGGTGCCCAGCGAGACCAATGCACGTTATTTCCACGTAATCGTCACCGGCCCAGAAGACTCGCCCTTTGAAGGAGGACTATTTAAATTAGAGTTATTTCTACCAGAGGACTATCCCATGTCAGCGCCTAAGGTTAGGTTTATAACGAAAATATACCATCCGAACATAGATCGGCTTGGTCGTATATGCTTGGACATACTGAAGGATAAGTGGAGCCCTGCGCTGCAGATCCGCACGGTGCTGTTGTCTATTCAGGCGTTACTGTCGGCGCCTAACCCTGATGATCCCTTGGCAAACGACGTGGCCGAGCTTTGGAAGGTGAACGAGGGGGAAGCGATTAGAAATGCAAAGGAGTGGACACGAAGATACGCGATGGACAACTGAGCGCCTGTGCCCCGCACACACCCATCAGTGCCTCTCCCACGCGCGCGACTCGAGGTGCGACCAGACAACAGATATCATGATTTTAAGAGTGCAAGTTATGTTATACACCTTAGACCGAATAACTTGTGAAGAGACAATTGTGGATAAATTTTTATTATTAGTGGGTTCGTGCGGCACGCCGGTCGGTGCCGCGGCCGCCCACGCTCGCTCAGGCCCTCCCTGCATTTCTACGTAGCCTCGCCCCTTGTGTCCGGAGCGGTTGCTTCGAAGATCCGACAGATAATCGTTTACCCATTCACATGTAGCTTCGTTACAATATTAGGTATGCATATTTTTTTACTATCATTAAAATAGCAAATATATTAAATCTCTGGAGACTTAAAATGTATATATTTCATGGTTACAAATTTGGTTAATTTTATACAAAGGATAGGTGTACTGTCACAAAGTTGAATGTCTTTGTAAGTGTTATGTCTACACCACCCTTTGATTGAGTGCAGAATATTGCTTGATTAATTATATCAGTTTTCTGATCTCTAGTGATTCTGATTGTAATTTAATTTTCTCTTGAATAGAATGTGAAAGCATATTAGCCATTTTGTTTTTCACTGAATAAGCTACATCAACATGATTTCACTATGAATCTTTTGTGTACTATTTACGTCTTGTATAAAAGTTATCATTAAATTGTATTTATGTAAATTTAATTTGGCTTTGTGAGCAACTTCGAAATACATAATATACAAAAAGCTAACCAATATTTTATTTATACAACACTCAATTTTCTTATCTAAATATTTAATTTATCACTATTTCCTAATTATATAGTACTGTTTATTTACGATAACCTTTGACGTAATTCACTTGAGCTAAATCAATAATAAAAACAACCAGTTTTAGTTAGCAGAAAGCTTTATTCTTTAATTATAAACTATAAATTTTACTACCTAACTTAATTAATAATCAACAAATGAAGTCTAATAAATTATTAAAATTAATAAACTATGCAAATCCTTCCGAATAATAAAGATGATGCTTGCATTTGAACACAACCTGACTAACATAAATCAACTATGTGTCAGCATACACAAAGATTGGTTCATTTATTAATAGTTTTCTATTCTACTTAGGATGGCAATTACACAGGGTTGCTGGGCGATAGGCCTATTTCAAAGACCCTTACTTTGAGAGCAAAATCTGCTGTTTACATTTAGTTGAATTTAAACATTGAACTTGTAAATAGATTAGCTGTTAATTTTACTATTTAACATAGGTAGTCAACTCCAAAACTAATGTTGAAACTACAAAAAAAAATACTATTCATTGTTTGAAGTTAGATTTGGAGTGTTTCATTGTTCAACCAATGATTCTATATTTATTTGACCATTGTTTCTGATAACAGCTTTCTTATTATCACAACTAAATGTTTGTGAAAAACAAAAAAACAAAATTTGGATTGGTTGATCAATTAACATAATTTTTCCCATATTCAAGTGTCTTGACGAACATACTAAATGAAATAGTTACACGATCAATAATTATAGTAACTCTGAAATAGGAATCTTTTTGTTATTACAAGCAAGCTGCCTTTTTTATAAAACCCGAATGATTTATCATTGCAATCCATTCAGACTGAATGAAATGTCAAATTAATAATGTGATAAAAAAATTATAAAATAGGTTTTTCGTGGTGAATTAAATAACTTGATCAAAGATGTTATTGAAGATCACAGCAAAATATCACAAGAACCAATCGTTTTATATTCTACCGATTGGCCCAAACAGTAATGTTATAAAATTTTAGTCCCTTGTACTGAAACGCAAAACCATGTCTTTTTACCTTTTTTTTCGTTTTTTTATTGTTATAAAATATACTTTCATTTCTTGCGTTATAAAATTTACATACTTATTTTTAATGCACAAATTCCTACTTTTCTCTCTTTGATGGCAGATTACGGGGAAAAAAACACTTTTGTCTTAGGGGTTAAATCATTATTTTCTTGCCCTTGACTACTGCGATTCTCTAATAATAGTGAATCACATCACATCTTCGCAATTAGTGTCCTTATTGACATTTCCAGGGGTCAATTCAATAAAAAGTACAGTCAAGTACAATTATGCCAATTTAATTTATTATTACTTTTTAACGCTTTTCTATTTTGACCGTACTTAGTATACTTGGTGTCCCATATAGACCAGGTCACACCATTGTCACCATACTTCCTACAGAACATTCTAAACAATTTTGTTCAATGATTTTATTTAAATTTGAATTTATATTTGAAAAAAATAAATTATTCATACAGAATTACCATACACCTATAGACGGTCAATATAGTGTGGGAAGTTGAATTTTTAAAATAAAAATTTTCAAAAGAGTCGGATCATAAGTTGTTTAAAATGTTCAGTAGGAAGCATAGTGACAAGGCGACGTGGTCTTTACGGAACATCCTGAATATACTTTATAAGTTATTTAAAAATAACTTTTTTATTTTCGATAATTAAGGTAAATAGAAGAAAACTGACCATTATCTTACCTTATCTTCGAAACTACTAAGCCTAAAAATTGCAGAAAATAGTTCTTTACCCATAGATACAGGAAACTTATAAGTACGGAACCTTCTCCACGCGACTTCAACTCGCACTCAAACCTCGATAGTCGATCAAATTGGAGCTCGTGTTGTATTGAACACCTATTTTGCCAAGTCAAATAAATCTCAAATCTGTGACCAGATAATCACTAATAAAATCAGTAATTTTTTAACCAAATTCTATTTTCGGTGTCATACCTGCTTAATTACAATAAAATTGCGGAAGTTATATTCACTCATTTTGATACAGCTTAGCTCATCAACAAATCCTCGTTATTTGTAAGTTTATAAAAAAAAGTAATGTGTTAAAATTAAATATAACCTTGTAATATAAAAAAGGATTAAATACTTACCATTTTAAAACTTACCGACTAAGTACATACTATCGAGCAAAAAAATGCATCCTGCTGTGTTAACACCATACATCTAAGAACCATCACGGATAAATTACCAACGCTTTACAGAAAAACGCATCTGCCCCCCGATTCAGAGGCCTTCGATAGCAATTGTCAATCGGAAAACCACATGACACTATAAGATTTAACACGTCACGTGATTTACCGGTTGTAAATTCTTTGTCAGTGTTCTGAATCGGAGGCCTGATTTGGTCCGAAACGGAGATAGAATGGCAACAATTGAGTGAGTTCAAAACACAAACAAACAACCTCTCATCCTAAACGCATACCTTCTCGGTTATGTCGTGGAAAAAAATAGAAATTTTGTGTTATTATTGGTCAATTTGTCATTTTGTGATAGGTTTATGCTGCTGACTGTACCTTGTGTCAAAGTCATTTCTTTCGTGTTGTTGAATGGCGCACTTTTTAATTTTGAATTAAAGCTTTTGGTTTAAGGTGATAAGCATTTTTTGTTCGCTTTGTTTTCTAGGTGTAAAAAAATAATATTTTACTAAAGATGATAAGATTGATAAGACGTGATCTTCAATCGTTATCGGTTACGGGTCATTGACTTCTAGGCGTCCGTCGGTCGGTGTAAAGGTCGTTCAACAAAAAAAAACTCAAATTAGTGTGTTTAGCAGGCAGAATTAAACAGATTTTGGTTGAGTGGTAGAGAATGCTTCAGGTCCTCTATACGGAACCATTATAGAATCACTTTGTTGTCCGTCTGATCCAATAATGGGAGTGGATGGAACCCTTTATTTATTGTATTTTACCCTTCAATGGTTCTATCTGGTCGATATGGTTTTATCAGTCATGTTATAAATTAAATATTTAAGGGCAGCTTTCTTTAAAAATAAATAGAATGTACAGTCAGCATCAAAAGTAGCTGATCGAAAACTAATTATACTCTTCTAAATATCACACTGACTTCTTTGTTTTACTTTTGCGTAGTGATTTTTTCAAACTATTGTGATATGTTTTGCAATAAGATTCTTTTGGAAAATTCAGACACTATGCTTCTTTTGATGTTGACTGACAGACGACGGCACGTCAACCTACCACAAAACGTCAAATTTTCTCAATTGATATTGATCTCTACGTGTCAGACTTTAAAAGACTACATTTTTGCTCCATAGAAAGTATTTCCACAGTCTCGGTTTTTAGATCAATTTTCATCTTAGAGCTCTTCCACATTAGACGCAGGATATAAGAGGCATCGGGCGTCGCCGTGACACAGGTGAGGCGCGGGCGCGATGCCGCTCCTTTCGTGTTTCATTCAAAATGTATACAGGGTTACATTTCAAATTTTTAAGATAAGGTCTATAGAACAATATAAAAATACTAATTTATCGTAATTAATTTCAGTTGTCGTATTTCTGGAGTCAAATATAAGTACTTAAAATTTTCCGCAAATCAACGAAACGCGCGATGCACTTCATTCGTCAGAGTTCACAGGCGTACTCCGACGCCGCTCCAACAAGAATCTCATGCAGTGCACATACGGTGTAATTTAATCGAGTAATCGTAAATTTTCAACGAATTCTATTTTTAAAATGCAGAAAAGAAGAAATTCTTTTTTAAAAAGTGTTTTTTACGATCGATTTAGTTACATACTGATTCTGAGTGGTTCCTGAAAAATTGGCACTACCGTGATATATAACCCTGTAGAAGCGACGGGAGCGAGTATACACAACTTACACAAGAGGCATACGAGTAGGCGAGGCGTGGATGGATCGCTGGCCAGGGGAGCACTACATTGCTTTTATACATAGATAGGGATGACGACTGGGTAAAGAAATTGAAATTCTTTTTAGTCCGTCAGTTAGATTATCAAAAAATTATGGACTTTTTTTTTCTTTTGTCAATCAACCAAAAAATGCCAAAGATAAAGCCGGTGAAAGTTCGGGTGGGGCCTCATGACGTCACTTATAAGCAAAAATTGTACCTAGGCGTGACGTTATGCAACATTTCAAATCAGTGTATCTCTGTAATATTTTGATATGTGAAAAAAAGAAAAAATACTTACGTGTCCGATACATTCTGATAATCTACCAGATTGACGAAGAAAAAAAGTTAATCCCTATTGTAAGAAATACAGAAAGAGCTCCGCGCCACGCTTGCACCCCAACTGCGTCTTGCCCGCGCCACGACATAGCGACATTGATACATACCTACGTAACTGTAAAGTGCATTAGAAAAAGTTGGGTCATTTTAACACCGGAATCAGCCCCAAGAACTAGCTTCTTGGGGCTGACTCTATGTGTTTAGAAAACACTTAATAGTTGTAGGATGCAACATTAAAAGTTTTTGACACAAACCGTCATTTAATTAGCGTAGTAATGTACCTTGCCCGAGCGCGGTGATTCGCTTTGAACTCAAATGGTCGCGGTTTGAATCACAGTTTGATTTAATTCAGAAAACAAAAATTTCTAACTTGGTTCGTGGCTGGCTGGGTGAGCTGTATAACGCCCCAAAGAGAACTGATGTACCTCGGTATACATGGATGTTGATTCCTTACTTCAAAACCATGATGTCTGGCGTCCTTATATCATTATTAATAATTACAATAAACGTTAATCAGAATTTCTATACAAAAGCTTGATACGATGATACCCTACAGGGTCTATAATGATCTGTTTTATGTATCTATTTATAACACCTGTGTAACATTAAAGAATGCAATAAATATATTGAATTGAATTGAATGACAGTATTATGAACACATACATTATAAGTATTACAAATTCAAATAAAGGGAGTTAAGTAGGTAGTTAATTCTTTGCGTCACACTTCCACATACTTTCAAAAACTCAAAAAATAATGTAGTGCTACTTTATTGAGGGCCTAAAAACACGAAAACTTGAAGAAAAAAAAATTCAGGGAGGTTTTCAAGTAAAAGTGTGGTTATTAACGCTAACCACCGTGACATAAAGGACCAAAATCAATGAACATTTTAAACCATTTTAATTAAATATTTCTTAAAATATGGTTGTTTTCTAATAAGTTTTACTGCCTACACGCTTAAAAGATGTTTTTCAATAAAATTACTTACATATACTTATAAAAATCCCATATTAAATATTTGTGTATAACATCAGAATTACTGACACGAAAAACAGAACAGATTTAAATTGACAAACATAATAACGAACATACAAATAATACAAATACAAATATTTATTCAAAATAATTGTTTGTTGTTACACATTTTACACACTTTAGATGACATAAGATTTAATAAGATAAGTGTTCCCAATCTGGAGATGCAAGATACAGTATGTTTTTTGGCTGTAACAATACATGGTGCTTTAACTGTGGGCCCCACACTAGGAGAATCCTGTGTCGTGGGAATAGACTCGTACTTTAAATGTCTTTTAGTCATTAACTTATCAAAGCGCGCTATTGGTTCAGTGGTAGCAGGATTGAAACCGTGTAACAAATTTTAAAAAACCCGATATAGGTGATCAGTAAAGCTAACCACTATGCCGCAAAGAGTAGAGTAGTATCTCCCTTTATTTAAATGAAATGACACGTTCCTTAGGAATGGGCTAGTTTCCTAAAAAATCTAATTAGTCCGTCAGTTGGATTAAAAGAAAATATTGGACACGTATTTTTTCTTTTCTGAATCAAACAAAAAATGATGAAGATATAGCCCATTAAAGTTCCGCGTAACGTCACGCCTTGCGACACTTTTTAGCAAGACGTGAAGTCACGTGCTCACTTTGATGCGGATTATCTTCGTCATTTTTTGTTTAATTGACAAAAGACAAAATATTGGTCTAATATTTTTTGATAATCTAACTGAATGACGGACTAAATAGAATAATCATTTTTTGACCCAGGAAACTAGCCCATAATGGTGCAACCACGCAATTACTTTTCATCGAGCAACGTTTAAAAACGTGAAATCTATTTTCTCTAGATGTTGCACAGTAAAAATCTCCGGTAGATTTATGCACCATTTACGTTGATCGAACTAGCTAGTTGAACTCCAGGTATTTGTAAGTACTAGTTGCGCGTACAGCCAACGGCAGGTCAACCTACTCAAAAAGTTAAAGGTCATTGAATCAATTTTCAATTTTAAGTTTGAGATCAACATTAATTAAGACCACAAAACGCTAAATTTTCACAATTGATATTGATCTCTACATCTTGGACTTAAAGTTGAAAATCGGTTTAATGACCTTTAACTTTTTTGGTAGGTTGACCTGCCTCGTCTGTACATATAAATTCCTTGTTTGAATAGCATGTTTGATCGACATTGGTGACGTAAAGCGTACCTAATGTAATTTCAATCTTTGAATGTACTTTTTATCCCGGCAAATGTACGGTTCCCTTGGGATGCAAGAAACTGTGCTTCTTCAAACGAAAACATTCTCATCGGCTGGCACCGATTCCAAAAGTAACTGATAAGGTACCTTACGTGTTAAGATTATTTTTAGCTTCTTGATTTTTTTAAGTAGTTTTTTTTATAAAATTTACTTATTTTATCTATTTTTAGTCTAAATTTTACTGCTTAACACCGATTTCATTTATTATTCCACCCTTAAGGGGTCAAATTATTTCTGCAAAATTTTATTATAGTAGGTACTTACATATCTTTGAAGTATAAGCTATATAATAAAAAAAGAATCATCAAAATCGGTTCTCATTTTTCGAAAATATTGGGTAACATAGATACAAAGATCAGTTAGCGTGGTATGGAGTTCATGCAATGTTTGATGATTTTCTTATAGATCCCATCATCAGAGTTTGACCATATGGGACCATTCTGAAAGTATTACCTTTCGAACAAAAAATAATTATCAAAATCGGTCAACGTAGTAACGAATGATCGCTAAACATACATAAAAAAGATTCCGACGAATTGAGAGCCTCCTCCTTTTTTTGAAGTCGGTTAAAATTATGTAAACACTAGCTGTTGCCCGCGACTTTGTTGGCGTGGTCTTTAGTTTCGACTAACTATGCTTTTGTGATGAGCACGCGAACTAAGTCGCAGGTTAGTAAGTTAATAAAACAACAAAACAGTTTGTTCAGTTTATTCTTAACTTTAATGCAGACTAGAATAATACTCTTAGAAATGAGAACAACAATAGTTATTTCACATGTTACAGTGTACCTACCATATACCAGCTTTCACAATAAAAGGCTATTTATTATCAGTGTTTCTCAATGTAAATAAATCTTATTCACAACAGCTAGCAATATAAAATTACATATCAGACTGTATACCTATTTATTTTAATATAATGTTCAATAACGTAACACGAGGAGGTCGGCGACCCTTCGATTTCGATTTGTAATAAATAAACATTTTGGAGAAGTAATAAACTAAGAATAAATAACTGGACACTGGATACATATATATGGGTTGGTGCCGAATGGCTATTCATGTTGGTGGCGAATGGCTATTTATATTGGTGCCGAATGGCTATTTATGTTGGAGCCAAATGGCAATTTATGTTGGTGCCGGATGGTTATTCATGTTGGTTCCGAATGGCTATTTCTGTTGGTGCCGAATAGCTATTTATGTTGGTGCCAAATAGCTATTTATGTTGGTGCCGAATGACTTCTTATGTTAGTACCGAATAGGCTCTGCGTCGTAAATGCGTACTAATTCCCAATTAGCAACCGCTTTACTAAGCAGTACCTAGTTTTAGTAGTTGCAGTAGTTGCGAGTAGTTAAGCCCATGCACACTTCACAAACTTCTTTTACTTGCGTCATGCCAGTCAATGGGCTAGTTTTCTAAAAAAATCTAATTAGTCCTTCAGTTGGATTAACAGAAAATATTGGACACGTATTTTTTCTTTTCTAAATCAAACAAAAATTTATGAAGATATAGCCCGTTAAAGTTCCGTGTAACGTCACGCCTTGCGACACTTTCTAGCAAGACGTGACGTCACATGCTCACTTTGATGCGCTTTATCTTCGTCATTTTTTGTTTGTTTGACAAAAGACAAAATATGGGTCCAATATTTTTTGATAATCTAACTGACGGACTAAATAGAATAATCAATTTGTGACCCAGGAAACTAGCCCATTGCCCTTACGAATTTCACTTGATTGCATAAAACAAGAATGTAAAACGGCTCCTGGTTGTTGCTACCCCAAATGCCACATTAATTCAGATATTTTTTTAAGGTGACACTAGTGTCACCATTATGAAACATTATTTTTTTCGTGCAAAGCTCCGTTTACATTTTTATCAAAAGCTATCGAGTAAAACTCGGAATAGGCCCTCAGTTTTAGTGAAGAATGCAATTTATAGTGTGGCAACCAAGTGGTTTGTGAATCGTCGATCAATAATCATAACGACTGTTTCGTTTTACTTCGTCCAAGAATTTTGTAAACAAAGTACTTAATTATTTTACTTTAGCAAAAAAACCACTAGATAATCAAAACTTACGGATAATAACTTGATAATTTATCAAATATTAGGTTTATACTGGATACTTATCGCGAGTCATAAAATTTTAAACGGACGCCATAACTTTTCACACATCAAGAAACTGTAACCTAACCGCCATGGCATCGACTCTCAAGTCGTCAAGATACCTATGCTTAATGGACAATTTTTAGGTAGATGCTATAAATTTGTGATACACTAAACATAAATAAATACTGACAAGGCTGTAAGGGACGCCGACCGTTGCTACTACTCTTAAATAATAAGTGTAGGGTGGCCAATAAATACCAATTTAAATAGGGATTTTTGAACAAGGAGTTAATATGTATTAAATAGTAGAAAGCGGAATACTTGAGTGGGTAGACTAATTGTGTGGCTATAAAACAATGTTTTACACATAAATAAATATATAGAAACTCGTCCTCAGAGCGCTAAGCTTAGCTAAGAACACAGGACATACATACAATATAATATAGATTACATATGCTATAGCGACACTATAAAATTTACAAAATATGATATATCTTTTGAAACGCTACACGAAATTATGCTTTTTTATTTATAGGTACCTATATCGACTAATCAATTCTTTTTTTTATTTTGATCACGGTTGAGAAAATGGCGCGAATCAGGCATTTGATAAAAATGCGGACACGAACGAGCTACGTGCCTGAATCACATTCATTTTGAGAACCTGGATGTTCTATCTAAGCTATACATTTGCAATGGAACGCTTCATCGAAACAACAGTCCAAATTCACTCTAGATATTTCTTTCTACTACCGACATTGTCTATTCCCAATTTTTGAACTATGAATCCTTGACTGTTGTTTAGTTAAAGAACTCCAAAATCGCATGAAATGGGTTTGAACTATGGTGCAATGTCGACAGACATGAAGAATCAGATAAATATTATAATGCACACTATAAAAAACAAATTATAGATTATTAGAATAATTCAAAATATCTTACTAATCCTAAATAAATAAGTGTAACGTAAAACAAATATTGGAATGATTTGACACAAAATTGCGAGTAAAAACTTAGAAAACATTAAAAATTGTTCTTTATTCAACAACAGATCATAAAAAATAACTTAAGTTAAAATGGCAATAATTAAAATAAAATATGGCGTATGGAAATAATTTCAACGAACAGGGTATTTAGTTTCTCAATCTAATCATCAATCAATCAGCTAGTGCAATTGGTTTATCTAATTAATCAATTGCAGCGGCTGACACTCAATTGAACAAGCTGAGCAATTCGTGATCAACCGTTCTTTATCCAATGGTACGTTAGCTAGTACAATTGGTTTTTCTAATCATTCAATTGCAGCAGCTGACAGCAAACAGATCAAATTGTTAATTGGTGGTATTATAAAACGCATTTTCTGTCAATCATCGTTCATATCCAAACAATTTTGTACATTTTCCAATTGTTCAAGCTATCAAATGAAACCATAATACCAAGGTAGTTTTACAACTAGGCCCTTTACAATACCGCTTACATTAAACATTTATTAAAACTATTTAATATTCTCGGTAAAATGTGTCATGAAAAAAATAAGGAAAATACTGGTTTTTAATAAAAACATACATACAACACAGACTTGACTGACAATAGTAATACGAAACTATCTAAGCAGATATGAGTGGGTTGATATTATTCATTCATAGGTACGTTAAATGGAGTATGTATACACATTGTCATGAGAATACGTTACCCGATTTGGACTTGCTACCATAAGTAATAGTCTTCAAGAATATACACCCACCGAAAGAAATCCTGCGAATGATCGTCTTATTTCATCTTTGTAGAGCGTTTTCTCTGTCATTCTTAAAACCTAAAACGTCTCTTGTCATTTTGACGTAAAATTTATAACAGAAAAGACGCTACAAAACCGATCTTCAGCAGAGTCTCTTACTGACAGGCGATATGTATTGTTTACTATAAATTTTCGAACTTATTCTAAACTGTAGCAAATGCAAACCGGTAAGATGAAAAGAGTTAATACAACTTATGACCTACCTTAACTAGCCACGTAAGCATTTTAAGCATTTGAAACTTGACATCACATAACTTAGTTGTCGGAGTATTTCTTTGTCAGCTAAGCTATTGTATGACTCCATTCTCGCCTTATTCTATCGATGTCTGATATTAGTATTATAATCAAGTGTGTACGTGTTGTGTATTTTTGAGCTTAAACTGTAGGTGCCTCTAATTATTCGAAGTCGAAGCTCCAAACCTGATCATCGTTACTAATCCATTTAGCTCCACTTGCGCATTACAGGATTAGCGAATTTAATCCCGAACTATCCACTAACATAACACGGTATTAAACATCATGCTATAGCTGTCAGGTTGTATGGCGTTGACAGAGACAGATAGATGTCTTAATCCCGTACTAAAATAGTTCGGTGGTGTGCAAGTAGACCTTAGTTAATTAACTAGACTTAATTCTGTATTGTGGCAAGTTTTTGTGTTTCATGAAATTTTGTGTCAATCCTTATTGGCAGTAGTGATTGCCCAAAACTTTTTCAATAAGCAAATATATTTTAAACTTATACGGGAAA
Organism: Anania hortulata; assembly: GCA_963576865.1. Classification (NCBI taxonomy): domain Eukaryota; kingdom Metazoa; phylum Arthropoda; class Insecta; order Lepidoptera; family Crambidae; genus Anania; species Anania hortulata. Next base: position 21,650,422 of record OY756389.1, on the reverse strand, counting down.
GAGTATTTTACTATGAGATTACAATTGTGTTGTCGTTAGTAGAAAAAGTAGTTGATGCTATGTCTCTTGCGCCATGTTTTTTACAAGACGTTTTTTTTTACGCCAAGATTTCGTGCTGGATGGATCAACTCTCTCTCAAACAAAACAACTCCGATCTCTCTCTCGAGATCCACAGTTGTTTTGTTGTAAATCAGTCGGCAAATATTTTGATAACGTCTTGTTACAGATTAGATAAAGAGGTTTATTAAGTATTGCCACTTTTTGTATATTTTACTTAGTAGTCTTAGTTTTTTATTTTAGTTTTATAGACGATGAATTCCAAGTAACAAAAAAAAATGAATTTTCAAATGAACAATGTTGCGCCGGCCGAGATGTTCCCAGCAATATTATACTTGGTTTATTTTGTAAAATATTAGCCGCAGGAGACACGGCTCCAGCGTGACGGCTAATAGAGCAGCTATACGACCACCTTTCTCCAAAACGTCATGTTACTGATTTTTCACTTACATTTAGTATGATCTGACAAGTCCTGTCAACTCTCGCTCATACTAAAAGAGTCACAGATTAAATAAACAAAATAAATGACATGTCTACTCTATAGAGTATGTCATTGTACTCCATGCGTCTGACAGACATCCGGCGAGAATGTAGTGTGCGTGGGCGCGTATGTGTGTGTCGTGTACGTAAGCAGGCACTTGTGGCGGCGGCGCGCGCGCTTAGATGAACACGGGGTTCTCCTGCCCGGTCAGCAGCCGGAACATCGACGTCGGCATCGTCTTCATCAAGATCTGGAATGTTGTGTTGGCGACCATAGAGAAACAATAGCAACTAGAGATGTTCCGACTAGTAACCGACTAGACTGTGAAGCCGACTATCCGACCACTTTTGTAGTCGGCGACTAATAGGCAGAAAGCACCGATTATCCAGCATTTCTTACTTTTTGACATGATTATTTTTAAAGTGGTATTTTACTTAAATTGACTCTTTAACACAATATAGTTTTATTTGTAAACCATATACTGCTCTGACCTGAGCAAATATCAAGAAAGAATGCGAAGTTTTCGCAGAATTAGCTAATACGATGACGACACGCTCGCATGGGGACGACTTCTGAGAGTTAATTTCGATGATACCGTCCCCTTTGCGCTACTCTATGCCGCGCAAGCTAAACTTTACTAGTAAGTGTACTGTACACCTAAAGGAACCAAAGACCTCACCTCGCCCACCGAAGTGGCCAACAAGTTGACGATCCGCTCGTGCGGCACGGCGACGACGCTCTGCGAGTTGATCTCGATGATGCGGTGGCCCACGCGCACGCCGCCGCGCTCCGCTATGCCGCCGCGGAGTAAGCTGCATATCTGCGCACGAAATTTATGTTACTATAGAAGTAGATCCTTAATTTAGGCACCTTGCACGTAAACCGCATAATTACCTCCAAAATGTTTTTCTCATTGGGAAAAGACGCGGCCGAAAACCAACACGCAGTAATCCGTGGGTAAAGTTAACATAGCGCTTCAAAAAAAATTGGCAGACTGGCGCAGGATCGCAATTGTCTAATTAAACGAAATCAGAATTGCGATCATGCGCCCGTCTGAATACCTCGTGGAACGAATTTCCTGGGTCACAATCCTTAACCGCAGAGGTACCAACAATAAAGAGTATCTATGTCGTGGCCAGATCGGAAAATTTATAATTTCATGATGTGACCGATCATTTCATAAAATGGTGGTATTTCATGATATAGAACAGAACACGCTGCCTACATCATGATGTGGTCTGACCAGATCAATGAATACTCAGCGTTTGACGATATAAACAGCTAAACGCACGAATACTTCATGATATGGTCAAACATTAGTGATCATAGCGTAAAATCGTTACATCACCCACCGGTAGAGGCGCTAATGTTGCTTTGTTTTTGTGTTGAGTAATGGCGGCGGACAAATATTTTATTCTAAAAGTGAATAATAATGTGTAAATTGAAGGTGAAAGAGCAGTAAAATATCGTTACGACACCAAACTAGGCGATTTTTTTGAAAGTTATTAAAAAAACGAGCGCTACGTGAAAAAATCAAGGAGATTGGAATGTAATTTCAGAGGTTAGTTAGGTTATTTAGCTATTCAAGTGTTTTTATTTATTAGTTTTGTTTAAAAATAATAACTATTTAAAATGTTTAACAAAAAATCAAATTCACGTAACTTGTAAACATTTTAATTTTAATGATATGGCCAAATGTGGATTGACATTTCATCGAATGTTGACGTTTAAACGATATGGTCAGTTTTAGTTGGTCATATCATGAAATACCACCATTTTATGAAATGATCGGTCACATCATGAATTGGTCAATTTTACGATCTGGCTACGACATCTACACGGCTGGCATGACAAGGAACACTGACAAATGTTTTGAACCTTACTACCTTGCTAAATGTAATTTTGTCACGTTTGTTCTACCTTACCAAGGTCAAGTCTTATCGAATGTTGGGTTCAAAAACCAACAGTTAGACCCATTGGCCTGCACCATATGGTTGCGAGCCGTTCTCTCTCAGCTCTCCAATAATCCGTAGCAAGACGGTTCCTGCAGGTGGAGGAGAGCCTAACTGGGGGAATGTCAAGGAAAGGAAAGTACTGCTGAGAGATAATTAGTCACATAGTTGACATTAGGTGTCGATTCCAAAAACAAAACATCAGCAGTTTTATTGTAACAGTATGTAGACAATCTCGCGTTAATGATCAATTTTCCCGCACCTCACACCTCAGTGGATAGAGAAGAATAGCCGAGGATCGGACTCAGTGGCCTGCATTGGGAGAGCCCTATGTCCAGCGGTGGACTGACGTGGGCTGATTTGCTGGCCCTCAGCATAATAGGCCCTCTAACAAACTTTTATCTACACTCCTATCAAAGCTATCGAGTAAAACTCGGAATAACCATTTGTTAGAGATCTTTTTGTGTTTCGACTTTCGAAGTTAGGTTGACCATTATTAAAGTCAAAGTTTTTCGAAAACAATGGCACGAAGTAGAAGTAGTAAGTAGCACTCAAATAAAACGTTGTAAAGGGTGACAGAAGAATAAACTTTTCTAACCAATGGATTGGAATAAAATTAGTGAGTATTAACACAACTACCAATTTATGAGATTATCAAAGAACTATACGTAAATCCCGTAGGATATGGAAACCCAAAAAAACATATCTGACTGAGTAATTACTTCAATTTATCAAAGCAGCCTCTAGATTTCACAAAAGTTAAATCAGAATAGCAAGGTAAAAAAATTTACACATTTGCTAGAGTAAATCAAAACTCATAGAAAAACTTCATGTTAACGTATTAATAAAATACATCAACTCACCACACCATTTTGGACGCTGAACCCAAGTTGGTATTTCGTGTCCGGCCTCTTGATCTTGACTTCGACCACGGGCGCGCACGGCACCACCGTCAGCTTCACCACCGTCTGGTTCTTAGAGTTCTTGATGTACGTCTGGCACGTTGACAACGGCAGCCCTACTAGACTCACGCCGTTGATGGCTATTATTTGATCACCTGACAATAAACAAATGTTTTGGTAAGTAAGAATCAACGATAGAATGGATCCGTTTTAAGCACTGACCTATAATACATAGGACATTCATCATCATCATCATTTCAGCCATAGGACGTCCACTGCTGAACACAGGTCTCCCCCAGTGACTTGCAGAGAGGCTTCCTGCAACCTTTCCCAGGTCGTCTGTCCACCTTGTAGGTAAACGTGCTACTTGTGGGTGGACGTCTTATTAGGGACTGCCAATACTAGCTACGCTTGGCAGGCGGGTTGGCACGCGCAGTTTTTTATAATATTTCGCACGCTGACACTGCCCGTCTCGTGCTACAGGAATTAGTCGCCTCTTGCGACACGCCTGTTGGCGGTGAGGAAATGTAGGTATTCTGTACACGGCACGACGGTATAGTAACTTACCTATATTCAACTGGCCACATCTGGCCGCCGCGCCCGCCGGCGCCAAGTTCGCTATGACCACAGTCGGCAACATGGATCCCCACCCTGACTCCACCACGACCACCCCCAGAATCTCTCCTTTCGTCTTCGGAACCACCACTTCTTTCTGTAGTTCTTTCTTCGCGAACATTTGTAGTTCGTCGCCGAAAATCTCCTGGCTGTTCAGGACTTCTTGGTAATCCATCTCTTTTACGAAACTGTGGTCCTCGATACCATTCGCTTTAAGGAACTCCATGTATGCCACTTGGAACGCTTGGCCGATGGATTGAGCTATGAATTGGGCCTGAAAGAGTTTGGGTTAATTTTAACAAGTGGGTATTAAGAGAACTGTTGGATGATCAAATATTTTAAAAACTAAATATAGTACTTGACATTTACGATACAAGCGTGACGGTTACTTGTGTTTAGACGTATACATGCAAGTTACGTGCATGTATACGACTGCGCACGCACACTGGTACGTGCCCGTTCCGTAAAGTGTATATAAGGTGAAATGTAAATAACTCTTCTGTCTCTGCTGCTCAAATAGGCACAATAACTTTTTGTAATAACAGAAATATTACAATTGTACTCTATACTGAACTTCCGATCAGCATTTAGGTTTTGCGAAAAAGTTTTTTTTTATATTTGAGATTCTGATGTTGGTCTCATAAGTTATTCTATTTCATTAAGCACCAGCCTTGGGCGTTGTGCGTTACTTGGTAACACACTAATTACAAGAAAATATTCGCTTGTCTTAAATTGTATCAGGAATCCAGGCTGATATTAAAGTATATGCGTGTGTATGCTTTACTCGTATAGCATTATCTATATATATATAAAAATAATATCTGTTTCCCTTTGTCATCGCATCACGCGTGAATGTAACAATGTCGCTAATATTTTTTTGTTGTGTTAATTATTGTCAGGAGGAGGTTCTTTTGAAAGAAAAAAATAAGAAAGTTGCGCAGAGATTCCTTTATGAATAAAATAAAGTCCACGCGAACGAAGTAAGTTGCGGGCAACAGCTAGTGTATTATAATAATTTATAAAGTATCAGATTGCTTGAACAATTTTAGAAGATTAAATTGAGTAGTAAATGTGTTTCAGAACTAAAGTAACATACCTATCATATTTTTTAATAACACAAAAAACTTAACAAAAACCAATTGAGAGAAAACTAACAACATTAGCTTAAACACAAAGAAGTCCTTCGTCAAACAAAACTTTACTACTATTACATAATTGCGATAAAATCTGCAAGAGAAACTAATAAACTATCAAAACACAAAAAACTCATTTCAACACGTTTACATTCTATAGTGACTCAAAACGAAATGTGCCGCTTTATCTCAAGAACATTGAGATGCGATAACAACCGTGAACTGGATCAATGTCGAGTTTAAATGTTTTTCATGTGAGTAGCGTCAAACACATTTGAATGTGTTTACAGTTTGGACAAGCATAACGTCTACTATACAGTGGAGCTCAAAAATACATGTTCATTACGATTACATTATATTTCTGTCAATCAGTCACGGTATTTTTTAATTACGAAGTTTTATGTCTTTATCTGTTAAGAAATTTCATATTTCTTTTATAATAAGTACCTACACGGTACGTTTGCCTTTCGTCTCAGTTACAGAGGTAACAAGGTTTCTATTAGAGTTAAACTTAAGGTTTAGATTCTAAATAATGCTTAGTAATAATAATTACTTGACTATGTAAGGATTTGACTTTTATGGTCTGATGACTAGTGAAGACGTATACAACAAGTAAAATTAAAAAAGGAATAAGTAGTCTTTGCAATTCATTTTTAATAAACAAAGATTTTTGACATCCTTTTATCCCAAAGCCTACAAGAAAGAAGACAGAAAAGGAAAGAAGACATCCGCGACGTAAATTTACTGTCAAAATTTTAAATGATCAATTTTCACAAAAGACAAAGGCCTAGGAGCAAGTAATTACCTAGATAAGTAACAGATTTAAATATCTTGTGATGTGAAAACGTAAAAATATTAAACATAATTACATATTTAACTTACCTCCTCGCTTTCGAAAACGTGACATATCATCTTCGGCGTTCGGTTCAATTTCGGCTGGTCGGAATCAGTCTCGTGTGGTACGAATCTCCTCCTAGCCATCAGTACGACCAAGTCTCCAATATCGGCGATGTAAGATATTGTCCTAAGAGCGTGGTCCATCATGATTTCCTTCAGCTCCGTATTCAGGACCATGATCTTCTCTGTCGATATAAACAGGTCCACCTCTGTGCTTGGCTGGTTTTCACCTTCGGGAGCCTGCGAACAAAAGACGATATTGTTTAAAATAACGTTCAGTTTTTTAAAAAAATCAGGGTTGCCGCAATTGCCATGATTTGGTGTTGCCATTTTAGAAATTTTGTATTGAATATTATAATATTCAACTTACCAAAGCCTGATTGTCCGAGAGAGCAGTAAAACATAGATTTAATATTAATATACATTTATTTCAATTATCACGTCTTAAAATTACGTAAGGTACAACTATTAAACTTTTTAACATTCCGCTATCAAGGTTAAGTAGTATTTATATATTATTTAATAACAAAAGCGCTAAAGAACTACAGTATAAATACATTCGATAATTTTTTTTAAAACACTGCAATTCTAATTTGTGTACAAATATGCACCGCATCGCATATGACTGGCTAATATTTCATAGCTTGCTAATTACAATGCCACTAACTTAACTGTATGGATGTTTTTAAGTTGGAATGCTAATAATCCGTTTAACCAGTAAAAGCGCTTATATGAAAAAGATGCCATGATTTTAGACGCCATTGCAAGTTAGTATAGTAACAATATATTTAAGTTAATAAAAGACAATCAGAATTTGCGAATGTTAAATAAAACAACAAAATGTAAAGGTACAACTAGCGGCACGAATCTTGAGCGCTGGGCGAAAGATGCGCAGAAGACCATTACGATTACGTGATTGGCCAGTCGCGCGCTGCGCCCACACCGCCGGCCGGGATTATTTGCTTGCTCCGCGCATACGCGTCTCTGATACGATGATCGTCTCGTAGGTTACGGAAAGCGATCCCCACTCTTTCCTCCAGCGCTCAAGATCCGTGCCGGGGTTGTACTGACTAGCGTTACGGGGCGTGATGTACCATTCGCAGCGAGCATTTTACGTTACGCTTAGAGATGTGCCGTTCTCGGAAATATTCCCCGCATAGGGAACGGCACATCTATTTACGCCGTGTAAAAAAGGCTTGTCCCTCGCTTGTTTTCAATTACAAATGCTCGCTTTGTTACATGTTACATTATGGCCCATGACGTAACGTAGTAAAATTTAACACGTACAGTTCAATGTAATGGTATGAATTTGTGGTTTTGTAATAGTTAAACTGTTGGCTGTACAACGTAAACTCTCTTGACTAGGTTATTGTTAAAAAAATATAATCAAGAAAGCTTTATTTAAGCTTGTTGCAACATGCCTGATGTTTTTATTGAACTTATTACGGGTGCATTCCGAATTGAGCCGAAATTGTACATATTAACCCTATCCGAATTGAAACTTTCGTATTCTCATTCACCTAGCTAGTGTCATGGTTCAATTTGAATAGTTTGCCATACCAGAAACCGGGGGTATATTAAAAAAAAGCACTTGTACCGGTTAAACGAGTTTTCTTTTTTCAAAAAAACAAAACTGGCAGCCAAACAACCTTGATTTTAGTGACGGCCTCCTCGACCATGTTCTTTTTGGGGCGTCTCTTGCGCCGCCTCGAGTCCTCGTCCACCTCGACCGAGCCCAGGAACGTGAGGCGGAACACCGCCGCCGGCGCAGCGTACACGCCCGAGTAGGGCCCTTCGCACGCCCACTGCGCGGACAAACCGGCTAACCTCCTTTCGCTCTCACATACCACGTCACGTATCACGCGCGTAATCGAGTTTTTTTTTCAGTATCTGATGCGTTATCGATTATGAAGGTGCGTAATCAAAGTTTCACATTTTGCATGCGTAAAGATCTGACTAAACGCAAATTGTAGCAGTTTGTAGTTATGAATATAATAGTAGCATTATTTAAATTAACATAACTTTTTAATATTACTACCATGTTTTGAAATGAGTCGGTTCCGATAGTTACGCGAATTGCGGGTTCAGATTACAGCCTAAGGGAATATTATCATTGACTTGCCTCTTTCGTAAACATTTCGTCAAAATAAGGCCATAAAAATGCGATTGTTTTTTATTTATTTATTGTCCTATTTGAATAAACGTGTTATATTGTTACTCTATCATCATCATCATAATTTAAGCCATAGAACGTCCACCTCTGAACATAGGCCGCTCCCATTAACTTCCAGATTGGCCGGTTGGAAGCGGCCTGAATCCAGCGTCTTCCTGCGACCATTACCAGGTCGTCTGCCCACGCAGAAAAAATAATTTATGAATCAACTAAATCAAATCAAATTTGGCGTAACAAAATGGAACTTAATTTTAATTAAAGCAAGTCTTGTTAAAGACTGCTTTTTTCTCAAAACTTAATCTAACAACAAGAAAAAAACAGTTTCTGTAAGAATTTGTTTTATTTAAATTTAGAATCAACCTTGTGGGTATGCTCGAGAGAATATGGAAAGGAAGAATATGGATAATGGAAAAGAAGTGTGGTGGTACTCTTCTTCAAAAAAAAAGAAGATAACACCTCAATGCAGAATTACAGACCCATCCCGCTTCTGAGCCATGTCTTCAAGCTGTTTTCGAGAGTCATCACGAATCGTCTCGCGCGTAGGTTCGATGACTTCCTGCCTTCCGAACAAGCGTGTTTTCGAAAAGGCTTTAGTACCATAGACCACACCCATACGCTGCGGCAAGTTATGCAGAAGACCAAGGAGTATAACTCGCCACTATGCTTGGCGTTCGTGGACTATGAGAAGGCCTTTGATTCGATCGAGACCTGGGCAGTGCCACAGTCTCTCCAGCGGTGCCATATTGACTATCGGTACATCGAGGTGAGTATCTTTACAAAAATGTCACCATTGTTACTCCACTTAGCACCGAATTATTAACTCACTTTTATTAACTTCTCTTGTAATAACTACCTTTATGTGATTAAAAGTTTAGTTTAACCTTCTTTCATTGTCGCATTGATTTGAATCTTTGTACGTATGTTAATCCGGACCGGATGACAGTAGAATAATTTGATGCCATCGAACTGATCTAATATAGGAACCAAGAGATTCATCATGTCAGCCTATTGCAGTCCACTGCTGGACGTAAGCCTACCCCAAAGGCCTAAGGTCATCGGTCCACCGAGCTGGGGAACAGCCTACACTATATGTAAATGTGTTTTATATTCTTAAACTATGATTTGAGTAATTATTTTAAAGGTAAGTTTGACGTTTGTGTTGGTTGGTCTCTTTTTTATCTAGCCACTGCCAGCCACCTGCCTAAGGTCATCGGTCCACCGAGCTGGGGAACAGCCTACACTATATGTAAATGTATTTTATAGTTTCTTAAACTATGATTTAAGTAATTATTTTAAAGGTAAGTTTGACGTTTGTGTTGGTTGGTCTATGTCGATGCGCGCGATTGGTCACAGATTTGACATGAATTTGAATTCTAATTGGCTACGCTTTACGCATTAAATGTACCTACCCCTCTAGCACCACAGACCTACTTACATAGGAACCGACTCAGTAAAAAAGGTAGGACAATTTTTGATGACTTTACAAAGAAAATAATAGACGTTCTTAAATACAACGATGAGAGAAAACAAATTATAATCATTATTCGTGATTGCTACGTACCGCGCGTATTTTACGTTGTTGAAATATTAAGATTTTGCGACAATGAAAGCTTTAATCGTCTTCAGGCATTTTTAGCAAATCTTTAAGCAGTGATCCACAATATCCATTGATTTAAAAAATTTCAACTTCAGAGCGCAAGCAAGCAAAACAACTCGAATACAACACACTCAACGATGGTATGTGAGAAGCGAGCGAGCGATTCTCGTCATTATGAAAGCAGACCTAACGAAATATAAACCTTAACAGTATTAGAATAGGATTGGATTCCGTTTGTGCGTAGCCGCATAGTGCGTAACTGCGTACCGCTCGATCGTGTAGGCCACCGTAGCCGGTGTGAATCGGATCATGTTACATGCTAGTGCATACATGAATGTGCTTTGAAATTATAAATCAAAATGGTCGGATATTTGGTTAGTACTTAGCCGATCCAGCGTTCAACTGTTTTATTACTAAGCGTGACTGTTTACGAAGAATGTTCTAATAAAAAAATTATAAAAACATTGCAGTATTTACTACTGTATGTTTATTGGTTGCTATTTATTATTATTTGTAAGAAACTTTGCTTTGTACTTTGTTTTTAGTACCTACAACCCCTTGAAAGATGGGAACATCTAGTAGAAACATTATTCGTAAATCGTCTTATTATCTTATATTCAATTAAGTATTATCGAAACGGTATTTTCATCTTACGCTTTACGATAAGAGCGTACGAAAGCGCCTTTAAAAAAATATAAAAACGTGGACCAAAGTGCATACCGTAAACTGAACATGCTGAATCTCAAAACTAAGACAGCACAGAGCTGGGTAGTCTTACCTTACGACCTTCGCATACAGGGTGGTAAACATAATGGTAAAAGCATAGCGTCAAGCATAACAGTAAGCGACAGAACAAACAGTCCAAAGGAGGCTAGCCGGCCAGTACGGGATCCGACAATCTTCCTGGGTCAGGTCGAGGGTGAGGAGCACACTGAAAAAAATACTCTAGTGCCAAGTCAATAAGAGCAAAAACTGTTTGGCTCGTTGTGGTTTTGCGTTCCACAATTTTGGCTCAAAAGGCTTGCACCCGGAGCGGTGTTCTTTGTTCAAATTTTAAAAACCAAACATTCCACAGGGTAAAATCGGTGTCATAATATTTTTTTTCTAATTCTAGCTTACCAATGTTAGGTTATACAAGTACAAAGGATAGGATAAATAGGATATCCCCACTAGCATTCTCAAAACACTAAATCCTAATGAGCATGAAATTACAATAAGTATGTACAGAAGAAGGAGATGATGTGGTAGACAGAACAGTTTTGCGTGCAAAGTTGGAAATACAGCTAAAATGCTTAATTTTGTATAGAAAGTCAGAAAAAAAAGTTATAACCATAATTATATGAGGTAACTGTATCGTTGTTAGTAACAAAACAACTCTTTAAAATTTATTTGTGTCTATTAAAAACATTAAATTCCAACAAAGGTCAGAATTGAATCAAATTATATTTATAGGTACTTATCTGGACTAAAATAAAAAGTGTTGGCAGTAAGATTTGCTCGATTAATTGCTCGACTGTGTTAGAAACGCAACAGCTGTGTAAAGAGTGCCATAGACCACAAGAGTGAGAGAGACAAGTAATTTCATGCTCTTATCATAAACATCTACGAAACAGACACATTTTACATTTATACCGATTCACACGGGCAAATGGCTTGCCATAGACAATTGTGTAGGTATTTTATGAGAATGCATGTATCTTTAGTACGTTGTGTATTCTGATATTTAATAATCTATGACTAGTCTATTTTTTACTATTGATTAAAATCTCAACAGTTATCATTTAAGTATCAAAAATACTATTTTATTAGTAAAATGTTAATAATGCATTAAATATTATGAGGTAAGTATAATATTCAGTAAAAGTATAGTTCTAAGGCTTTTATCCTATGATCCGCTTGGTTGCCGCATTTTTTTAAAAGAGTTTCGGTTCTATTTTAGGTAAGGAAAAATATTATTAATAAACAATACCGAATAATTTAATATTTATTGATAATATAATGGGCTGGACCAAAAGCACCTCCCTGCAGCTGGCCAAGGATAAAAGCTCTAGAACGTTCTCGGTCTATTCTGCAAAGAACAAATGTTACCTTGATCCTCGAGACTGCTTCTTCGGCCTGCAGCATCCTGGTGGCTTTGGTGGGTTGGCCCTCGCACGCGAGTTGGGTTGAGCCGAGGTACCGTGCGCGGAATAACACGCCTTCGATGAGAACTGATGGGGCCCAGTCTGGAATAGACAAACACAAAAATAAATATAAAAAAGCACAGGGTGATAAAGGTTAAAAGTAAGATTGACATGCATTTTTAAAACGATTATGTTTGTGGCTGTAGTTATGTAAGCTAGCAAAGTTGGAATGCTTTTAATTAAGGATTAATGTGTGATTCGATTGAGTATCACACTTCACATTTAGCCCAATAGGTGTCGCATTGTGTCTGGTCTTGCCCGTTGTGATTATTTGATCACTGATTAAGTGGTTCTGTCACTGATCAAATAATCTCTACATTATAGGTTCTGCTAAGTTGTCAAACATGTGTCAAAGTTTTAAGTAAATAAATACAATAATTATATCTCTGTTCAAAACGATGCCTCTATGTTTTGTTAATGTCATTATCAAATACATTCATTTAACAAGCACTAAAAGAATCACTCATTGACATTAACATGGGCATTGGTTGACAAGACCCTAACGTAGTGGTTACTTGATTAGTGGCAAGGCCAAACACACTGGCGCCATCTGAGATTTACTTTGAACGTAGACTAATATAATTAATAGAAATTTAGCTTATAATATTTTAGACTTAGGTAATAAAATATTTATTTTGTAGAAGCATAAACTTACCATGGAGACATATCCGAAGGTGGCATAAAAATAAAAACATATGTTAGTAAATTGTCTATATCGTAAGGCATTTTAATAGGTATATTGAAATAATAATACATTAATAAGATACTTAAGCAAATTAGTGACGTTTATTAAATTACATATTTTTTTGTTATTTAAAAGAGCTCACCTTCTTTGTTTTTACTTTTTTTCTTTCCATCTTTATCCTGAAAACAAAGAAACAAACAGTTTAATAATATAATATTACTAAGTGGTTCTGTAGGGTCTACACCCTAATTTCCCTACCACCCTCCCTACACGAAGCTACCTTCGTTAGCACTAAATATGCAAAATTTCAGCTTTCAAAACTTTATAGTTTTTGATTAAAAATGTTTTTTTAGCCATCCGATTTCTTCGTACGTCACTTATGTTGTTCATATAGATATAAAAATACAAGACTTGTTGTCATAAATAAATAAAAATATGCTTGATTTTTCTGCTATATTTTTAGCGGCACCTACAATTTTTGCACCAGTATTAGGCTCTACAATAAGCTTTAACATTTATATTTTTTTAATTGGAGTAATCTTCAAATAAAACACATTACCATAAATTTGTTTGAGGTGCTTGTAGCTCTGGCGGCAACGCTTTGGTAGTGATACCAAAGTTACATCCACGCCGCGGTTGTAATAGGATGGGTGACCTGACCATTTTGACCATATTTACTGACATTCATCACAAGCGTCTCCTTGCTTCGGAAGGCACGTTAAATGTTGGTCCCGGCTATTATCGCTTGATACCAGTCGTAAAGCCTAGTCAGAGGCCATTACCTCTAACAGTAAAGTTTAGTCACGGGCTTTACGATACCCCTCCACCAATCCGTACTGGGACCGCGTGGTGGAGTATGGCGTAGGACTTGGTTGCAGGAAGACGCTGGTTGCAGGCCGCCTAACCGACCGATCTGAAAGTCATTAAGGGAAGGCCTATGTTCAGTGGTGACGTCCTATGGATAAAATGGTAAATATGGTTGGAATGGTCATGATAAATGGGAACATCCATCACAACCGCGGTGTATGCTTAACTTTGGTAATCACTACCAAAGCGCTGCCACCATTGAGCTACAAGCACCTCTTTTACCTTAGTTTTAAATTTTAAAAAATCGTTAAAAGGATTGTCAAGATTGTTTACAATTTTAGACAAGCAACAAGTCGGTGTCGTGTGGGGACGGCCGTAAAGAATACACTTCCCCACCGCCAACAGGAGTCATGTCGTAAGAGGCGACTAATTCCTAGCACGAGAAGGGCAGCAGCGTCTGTGTGCGAAACATTATTTTAAAAAACTGCGCTCGCCAACTCGCCTCCCAAGCGTAGCGAGTATTGGCAATCCCCCTTTTCGGGGAGGCCTATGTTCAGCAGTGGTCGTCCTACGGTTGAAATGATGATGATGAAACAAGTCGAACTATAGGCTAAAACGCCGAATGGCCTACCTTGCCATTGTGCAGCGCGTCTTCGTCCCGGCCGTCGGCAGGGTCGTGCGCGTGTGGCGGCGAGCGCGCCGCGCCCGACACGCTCCCCGCCGGCATCACCGTCCGCGACTTCGGCTTACGCCAGCCCTGACATAACAAACTAAGTAGTAACACGCTTATACAGGGTGGTTTGACGAATCGCTGTAACTGATATTCTATCCATTAAAATGAACATCTTTTCCCATTGCGCCAACATAGAAATTAGAGGGAAAACCGGCGAGTAGTGTCGGGTCACGCGTAATGTAGGGTCAGGGAGGTGTCACTCCGCAGTTTAGGTATATTCGGGCAGCGCGCCGCCCGGAGCGGCGTATGGCAGTGGGCTGTCGCTCCGCTCGCACGACCGTCGTGTTCAGGTCACGCGAGCACATACTTGAAAACATTATTTTTGCTTTTGCAAATTGACCCGCAATGTCTTGTTAAAAGATATTGCAAAAGATATTGTTGTGTTTACGGATGTCTGAATAAAACAAATAGTGAATCATAGCTAACATTTGGTAAAATTTCACACGAAATTGAAATATTTATTCTTCTTTAATTCCATGTCCATAATAATTAGTAATAGTTATAATTAAAAATTCTTAATAAATTATGTTAGCCCAGAAACAATATTAAGAATAGGATAAGATAATGTTTACAAAGGAATACCTACACCCGTAGTAATCGAACACACGATATTCAGATGGAATTTATATGTTTACAGAATCAACGTATTTTTATCGTAAAACTAATAAATCAACTAAGTACAAAAACTTCTCAAGTGACAACCCCGTGCCGACGTTTGCAGCTCGGTCATAAAACTGGGGCACGCAAAGAAAATTGTCGGTTCGCGCGCGGTTATAAGTTTCAATTTTACTTGCAGGCGGGTAGCTCTAGCTATTCTAGGTATATTTTTATACCTAAACCTGACTTTTGTTAGGAAGTGAATCTTCTGTACGGTACTATTAGGTATTCTGTGGTAGGGTTCCGTAGTTGACCATTTTCATTTAGTAGTTTTCATTCCCAAATACATTTTTAAGGTAATTTGTAATTTATAAAGCTTACCTAGCTGTGATAGTTTTCCTTTTAACAAAAACAAGAAATAACTACACTTCTCTCGTTATTTCTTTTAAAGCGACCATTTAGCTGGTTTGGGGGACTAGAATCTTACAAAAAAACACTTTAAAGCTCAGGATCCCTAAATCCAAAATGGTGTTCACATACCTACATAAATTGTAAAGAACCTGGGCATTCATATTGATAGCGCACTCTCTTGGACAACACAAACTGCGGAAGTCAGCAGAAAAATGTATGCAGCGGCAGCGTCATTAAATAGACTTCGTAATTTCTTCCTCTTCCTCCCCATTCTACTAATTACTATACGCAGTCGTTTACTGTCCAGTCCATTCGCCTCTGGAATTCCTTACCATTAACAATCAGAAAATCCGAATCGATTGCTATTTTTAAAAATCGGCTTAAAGCACACTTTCTTTCTTCTTGACACAAACTGCCTTTATATCTTAGAATATTACTGGTCACTGTTAGTCTCGACATCTCCTCGCATATATCAAGTAGTATGTATGTTTATTGTATGTATGTATAATTATTGTAATGTATTTATTTTATTTTATTTTTATTTATTTATTACTGTATGTATACGTCTATGCCATAAATTTATGCAATCCTATTTGTATCAGGTAAGAATTTTAAGAACTCTGCAACACCTTCCCCTTTCTTTAATGGTTGTCCTCTACCTAAAGGTTGTATGGAAGAGATCACTATTAGCGATAAGACCGCCTAAATTGTACATCTTTTTGTAAAAATCATGTGTATTTTACTTGTATGGTGTGCAATAAAGAGTATCTATCTATCTACAATTTAAACGACCTATACAATGACACCCACACATTTTTTTTCCTAGATTTTATTCTGCCACCATGTGGGCATGATTAATATTATATACCCTTCCAAATTTACTTACGGCATTATAGTACGAAGTGTCTCTGAGTTATGGCGCGGACAAATAGACAGACGGCATCAACATTTTCTTTTGCAACATTGGTCTCATTTTAAAAATCAATCAATCATTTCAAAAAATTGTGTGCACGAGTGCTAGTTTTGAAAACCTACCAAAAGTATTTTCATATGATTGTCTCTTTTACTCACGTAACGAGAAAATTATGTTTTCTTCACATCCTTTATTTCATTTTTTGCTTTTAAATTTCACAGACACTAGTTATTGGGTAAGTACCTATTGTTCGTTATTAAGTAGGTACTTACATCATAACTGTATGGTTATCCATTTCAGTAGGTACTGTTTAAAGTAAACAATATTTTTCAAACAAATTTACAACAGCATTCTTGTAAGTAGTAGTGCTTGTACCACAAGCACAGATAAGAAAACGTCTACGAATCCAAATAATGGAAATACTGAAATTCGTCGACCTTCAGAGATGTTTCTTTAATTTATTTCACATTACCTACTGATTTTTTAGCAGTTTTGCGCCAAGTTAACATAATCTTATGTTATGTTAATGCGAAGAAAGAATTCACGTTTATTTAATATTGACAACGTGAACATCCTGTTTATCTTGTTATCAAACTCCGCAATCTGCACCGTACTACATTTATTGATTTTTAATGGTGTGTTTAATGTACTAGCTAACAACTTGAGAAACTAACCTTTTTTTTCTTTTTAATCCTCTTATTACTATTTTCATCTTGCACCTCATCCCCCGTGCACTGATTATCACTCGAGTCATCTTTAATACTCTTTGACTCATCACTTAAACTAATTGTATCTTTAGATGCATCATGACTTCGTTCCACTTCACTAGCCTCGTCATTTACACATATGGTTGGAATATTTTCATTTACTATCTCATTTTCACAAGTGTTTTCACTACATATCGCTTCGGCATTTTCACAGACGATTTCACTACTCGCAACTAAACACGGCACGCGTTCCTCTTCGCACATTGTAGGAACATAACTAGTTACTTTTCTATTTGGCCGTGTCGTAAAACGGCGATATTAGGCATAAAACCGCGAAA
Organism: Anania hortulata; assembly: GCA_963576865.1. NCBI lineage: Eukaryota > Metazoa > Arthropoda > Insecta > Lepidoptera > Crambidae > Anania > Anania hortulata. Next base: position 21,633,241 of record OY756389.1, on the reverse strand, counting down.
GTCAATAAGCTGTTATCACCACATCACCACTTGGTCAGTTTGATAAAGATAACGAAACAAATAAACACACACGACGCGCGGACACGTTATACAAATGCCGAGCTACCAGCGCGACTGCTATTCAAAATAATGTAAACATTATGCGTCATAGACTAAATGAATAATTGTGATTGTACCTTTTCAATAGGTTCCTGATACATAAATTATTTATTTGATAGATTTCCGGAGTTAAGGTGAAGAATCAAAGAGGTACTTAAAACCATTAAAACTTTTTTTAATATATTACAAGATTTAGACTAGGTAGTAAGTATCATTTGACTGATTATTAAGTTGATTATTCATGTTACCTAAACAATGTTGCATTGCAATGACTTAGTAAATATTACTAAGTGGTGTTATTTTCCTTAAATAAATTAATAACGAGTGCACATGGTGCCAATAAACGGTATAAGTAAATATTATACATTAACAAAACTCTACAAGGGTGCACCAAATATAGAATATCATCTAATTATCTAATTACAACAATAAGGCAACAATGTATTATTATACCTAATTAAATTAGTCATCATCACTTTTTAGGCACATTAATTATGTAAGTGGTTATTCAAGTTATGTGGATTACACTTCTACAATCTAACATAATCTTTGACCGCGTACTCGCGATAAATAGGAGAGCAAGGTCTCATACGGCTCTTGCTATTCGCGCGCGCGCAGCTGACATTGCGTCATACTTGACTCATTCATAGTAGAATCGTTCCACCGGTATTTAATCAGTTTGTTTTAATTACCGAACTACTTATTGTGAAACTTTATACTGTATCTGCGTGTGTAGTTTAAAAAGAAGAATTAGTTTTTTTTTGCAAAAGTGTTTATGTCATATATTCAAAATTGTTAAATGAAGAACTTTGAGTTATTTATTAAGATATTATTAGCTATTTAATACTTGTTTACAAGTGTTCAGAGAGTTCAAGGTCTTCGTGTTATTCATATAAGTTATGTTGATGCATATTTTCCTAATATAGTCTGAGTTTGAGATCACCAACCCGAATTGACATAGTTAAGTTGACGTTATTGTATACCGTATGTAGCGATGATGACTGGGTTTCAATGACCTTTGCCAAGTTTTATGATTAGGCAAGACGCTATACAGGTTTTACTTTATTTCCACGTCAATTTTTGAGTCTGAAATTGGCTGTTTCTTAAGTATACAAAAAATATAAGTAGTTTATGTATTAGAAAAATTGAGTTTTTTTTCCTTTCTGTTTTTAGGGATCCTGAAAGGAAAAAATGGAACCCTTAAAGGATCACTTTGTTGTACGTCCGTTCGTCCAACCGTCTGTCTCTCTGTCAAGGCCCTTTTTTTCAGGGGTGCGTGGAGGTATCAAGCTGGAATTTATATCAAATACTACTTTAGGTCTACTGTCCCTTACGAGCTGTGAAAAAATCTAAGCCAACGCAATCAAAAGATACAGCCGTTTATGCCGCAAATTTTCGACACTTGCAAGGGAATCAAAACCTACAGGGTACTTCCCGTGAACTTAGAACCTTGAAATTTGGTACGAAGCTGGTCAAAATTTGGTCTTATAGCACAGATAAAGGAAAAATTGCGAATACCGTAAATTTATATTTACATCATATAATTAAAATGTTTTTTAATAATTTAAAACTTACTACCCCTTTCCTCATAAACGCGTAGAGGTATTAAATTGAAATTCATATCAAATACTCAGATCTATAATACCTATATACCTACAGGTTTGTACGGAACCCTCGGTGCGAGAGTCCGACTCGCACTTGGCCGTTTTTTTTTCTGTTTTCCAATCGATTCTAAACCATTAAGCATCCCCGGGAGGGCTCGTACTGTTTTTAACACACAACACATTACACAGATCATTTATGTTGTTTTTTTGTTTTACATGTTATTAAGCTGCTAATTCTTCATTATTACTTACAATTCGACCTATAGCGACATCGATATATTTCATGCGAAATTAGCACAATTTCGTCGCTTTCTGAAAGAGCAATTTTCTAAACATGCATATGGGTTTCAATTCAATTCTTTTGTTTAATTTTCCCATAAGATTCTTTGGTGTGTGTGCATTGTATTTTTTTATTTTTTGTTGTTCGCACGAATCTCTAGATCAACAGATGTAAACATACCTAACCGTGGATAATTTGGCTAATGTACTATTTGATTACTTTTTAAAGTTCATATATAGTACCCTATTTCATGTTGTTTGTTTCCATAATAAAGAAACTCTCTTGCCACTTTGTCTATGGTCCGTGTAGCGTGTGGAGGGATTTCGCTAGTAGATGAACTGTTCACGAAGATAGCTTTTGGTATTAACTGGATCTATAAAAAGAGCGGGACTCTCCTATCACAAGTATCCAACATAAAAGGGGAGTCCCAAAACTATTTAATCTTGATTTCTAAACAAACAAATCTTATGAGGTATAAAACTTTTCGTGTCTACTGTGTGTCGATGAATGCTACAATAGTACAACTTACTTTGTCATCAAAGAAGCCTTGGTCGTCTGTTCTTTGCTGGCCCAGTAGTCTGTCTGTCTCGAGATCTGTGTCTGCTTCATCTGAAAACCATGCTTCACTTTATTTTTATAAGGACATTACCACTTTATCCTTTTAAGAATCTTCTTACTAATATATTGTGAATAACAAATAAATTTGTTTTTACAATCATTTACAATTACCTAGCCCCAAACTAAGCAAAGCTTGTATTATGGCGACTAGATAAGGGATAAAGATATTTAAATACTAACAACAAATTCTCGTGCCCGTCACACAAACAGTTGCCACTTGCGGGATTCGAACCCGCAACCGCTGGCTTAGTGTGTTTGGTTGTTTTTTACTCAATCACGCTTTAATGGCTGAACGGAGCTTTTAATTTAATGGCTTAATTCTAGTCTACGCTGACGTAGAAGCAGGCAGAAGCTAGAATTATGTTAAATAATGTGTTGAAAAAGTACAAGAGAAATTTTAGGTGGTTCTGAGTCGAGTCAAGAATAGAGGAAATGTATTTTAAAAAATCTATTGTGAAAATACGTTTTTTTGTTTAAGATAAGATAAGATATAATATTTATTTGTATAAACATGGTACATTTTTGGTTCTTATTTTTAGGTATCGTGCATACATGTTTAATCGATCTATCGATATACAAATGTTATGATATCGTCATGCGTAACTAGTTGACTAAAAATTTATATATTTATATATTATATTTCGATGGACTGAAAATATGTCAAATGATACATATAGCAAATGAAATGTCGATCTATAGTTTTCGGCCAACTGAAATTCTGTCAAGTAAAATACGGACAAGTAATCGGATACCAAATTTAATAAAAACATTAAACACTTAATATGCGATTGAAGTAAGTACAGTTTAGTCAGAAACAACAGCTTCGCAATGATGTGGGCGCCGTAAGCGTAAGCGTTTGATGGCTTTTAATTTTTTTTTTCCGTTTATTACTTCTGTAATTCCATAGATACTCAATGGATTTTTTCCGTATACTACTCGTCTCAGATCGACCTATAATAGTGACCGAGTTTCTTGCGCTGCTTCTTCTCGGCGCTAGCCCACAATATTGTCCCGAAGCAGTGGTAGGGTAAAACAATTATTGGGACGTGTAAAAGAGCTTAATTTAGGCCTATTTACAGACATACATTAGTTTTATTGGTTTATGGACAAAAAAATTTTTTTTGGTTAATAAACAAAATTTTTTAAAAACTTTTTTATAATAATTTTAACTGTGCTTTAGACTCCATTCTGAACTACCCTCGCAAGTTAATACCTTTAACACTCTGTAAACATACTTATGCGCCAGTAAGAGTTTAACGTCCTGTGTCAACTGTTTAACAAGGTGCCAGACTTTTTTTGCCGAGAGCGTCTCCTAGCAAATTCAAACACGAGTCGATTTGGAAAATATAGATTTTCTAAGTTATTTCGTCCGGGAATCGAATCTGGGACTCCTTACGTCCAAAAGACTACGCGCTACTTATACGTATACGCATAAAAACTGATGTATAATAATTTTAAACAGAAATAGGTAAGTTTGTTACGTAATTTGTCGTAATTTCGGCGTAATTAAAAAGTTGGAATCACAATATTTACAATAATTAGTTCAAATCAGCTATTTACAATCATTTAAAGATAACTTACACGTATTTTAGTAAATGTTTGAAGTGCTCGCCACCTCTTTCCACATACAGTTCAGCCCGACGCCGGTGATTGTCTTTTACTTGTTTTAAAACAAAATGCGCTAAAAGGGTCGTCTCGTCGAAGATGGTATTTTAAAGCGTATAACGCTAAGAACTCACGGAGCGGTTATCACCCGCGCCGGCAGCGGCGGCGAAACATCTATTTAATTTCAAAACTCACGAGACCGGAGTTTTCGCGGTTACGCAGCCGCCGCGGCTGTGATTATCTCCCGCAATCTTGGCGGGCGATGATCGCAAGACGGCCGGTTTCTGTGCCCCCCGCTCCGCCGGCTACTGCGGTCGCCCGATCGCAGCGCGGGTGTAAAACGCGTCGTGAAATGTGCTCTTACTTTTTGCATATAAATTTACATTCTAAAGAAGCTGCGGGCCCGCAACCGCGGCGGACGCAGGTGAAAACCGCTCCGTGAGTTCTTAGGCTTGAGGTCAAAATAATTCAGAGCCTTACTACATTTTCTTACCTTCATCGCCACTTGCCGGTTTGATTTCTACTGATTCCGTACTCTGCGCCGAAGATGGTCTTTTCCTGTAGGAAATAAAAATAACTTAAGACGCTTGTTCAATGTTATTTCGCGCAGTCCCGTGGTGCGGGGTGAGAAAATGTTCATTCAATTGGTGCGTAGAGCATATTCTTTATAAGTTAGTTCTTTGTTAGAGAAAAAGGTGAAACATTAATATTCTTGTCGCTTGAGAATGAATCACTATTAAAATCCTCATGGGTCAAAATGACCTATCGCGACAATTTAAGTCGCTTACTTGCACACTCGTTATACTGTGAGAGCGAGAACTGACTACTTTGACCCTATTTTTGATATGCGTCAATCAAGTTTGTATTGTTTATCAAGTTCTATCTATAATAATGTATTATAAAGCTGCAGTTTTCCCTTTAAAAGTAAAAAAGTCTGTATAAAAATAAAAATTAATTCCTATGAAAGCATGTCTTTCTTTTAAGGTTAACTCACTTTTTATGTTTTTTTTTTAGGTAATGCATTATTTGGTCGCTGATAAAGACTAAGTGACAGACCGTCACTTTAACGACACGCGGACGAAGCCGCGGGCGCTAGTTAGTTTCGTATATTTGTCATTAAAGGTCTGTAAGTAAGTACTCTTACCTAGGTAGATAGACGTCATCGTGATAGAGCGAACTGACTACTTTGACTCTTCTTGATATGCATCAATAATGACAATTTGCAATATACTAGTGTTTGTTATTATGCATTTGTATATATTTGTGGCAGCGAAAATAAACTTCATTCATTCATTTAATTAATCAAGTATAATCATTAATTATTTATCATCTATCAAGTTGTATTTATTAAATTGGACATAAAAGGTATGTAAGTTTTCTTACCTGGGTGGATAGACGTCTTCGTGGTGCGGCGCGTGCGGCGGATGGTGGTGGTGCGGCGTGTGCTGCGAGTGCTGCGAGTGCGGCGCGTGTGTGGAGTGCGGCGAGTGCGGCGAGTGCGTGGAGTGCGCGGCGTGCGCGTGCGGCGCGTGCGGGTGCGGCGCGTGCGCGTGCGGCGAGTGCGCGGCGAGCGAGTTGTGCGCGGCGGGCGGCGCGGCCTCGGGCGGCCGGTGCGGCGCCGGCGCGGGCGGCGGCGGCGGCACCTCGCTGCATGCTGGGAACAAATACAGCATTTTAAAATCTTCTACACCCCGCCCACAATACATACTTTTGATCTGTGCCGTCATAATAAAAAAGACGTATCTACCTAAAACTTAAAACAGATAGAAGAATAGTTAAACATTTTTTAAATTCAAAAGTAAGTTCGTCTCTTTCAACAACGTCTTGCTACAGAGTGCCCTTGTGACCGCGTGGTAGATTCGCTTACAGATAAAACTGACAGAGATAAAGCTGCCTTTGACGATGTAAATAATGCTCTCTCTCAAGTAGTACAGTTTACAGATAAAAACCTAGTAAGTAACAGTTACTTAATGCAAAAAAAATAATTAAATGCATCAAATTGCCCAATGTGAGGCAGATTTTTAAAGATATTAATATATTAACAGTAGCCTTTCAATACATTTTTGAAAATAATTTGTACGTTCGAAAAAATCTTAGTTTGTTTAGCTGAAAAAGTGATTTTCGTCAAAATGATACTCGAAATAAAAATAAACTTCCCGTCCTGAGCTTCAGACTACACAAAGTTGGTAATTCATTCTTAGGGAAATGTATTAATTTTTTTAATAAAGTACCAAAGACTCTTATTGAACTACCTGTACATGAATTCAAAATTCACATTAAAATCCTTATGAAAAAATAAACAAAATTGACGATTATTTAAACGACAACAGTGCATGGACTTAACCAGCTTACCTCGCACTTACTATAGCTTGTAACCGTATTTCCTGTAAAAAAGGCTGACAAAGGTGACTGAGTTTGTTGCGCAGTTTCTTCTCATCAGCAGCCAATATGTAGTCCCGAAGCGGTGGCAGGACTGTGTTATATTTTGGGATGTTTATAAGTGCCCGGAAGCGGGCCTATGTACTGAATAAATGAGTATTAATGAGATAATACATACATATCATACCTAATGGATCCAGCGAGTGTAAATCAGCATCCGAAAGAGGCACGTGAGAGTCCGTAGTACCATTTTCTATAATCTCTTCAATGATCACCGACGAATGGTTCTGCAAAACAAAGATCATTAATAGTTTAAACCTTATTGAACTAGGCTTAATTTCAACTTAAGGCGAGAGAACCGGACTTAACGCTGCCTGTTTAGCTACTAGTTTACGGGTAGAGAATGCTTCTTGACATTAAGCCATTTGTTTAATCAATTTTAATTGTGCAATAAATATATAAATGGCTAACATAAGTAGTCAATGTTAGGGTTAAATAAGTGGCGGACCATTCATAGTCAATGTTAGGGTATATTTTATTTAAATTACCCCAAAAAGTAAGGAGTTTTGGAAGGCAGATTAGAAATGTATTTTTTATGTATTGTGACATAATAAATACAAAACAAAAAAAAAATGGCATCAATACTGTGGAATAGATATTTTAACTTTATCACGATATAACATTTGCAGAATCGTATGTATTTTGCACAAACCTGGTTATTATTGTCAGTATCGGAAGCATGCCCTGAAGACAGACCGTCCTCGACTACAGGCAGATGAGTTACCACCACCCGCGTGGTTTCCATCTGAATTGCATTTGCTGCGGACAAAAAAAAAAAAAGTTGTAAGTTTATCCGGCCAGACACTTGCGCTGTGACTGTTGTAAGAGATTAAAATATTGAACGTGCACTCAGTGGCGACTCTGAATTATCGAAAGGTGTATCGTGTTACGAATTATGGTAGCGTCTCACCTTTCTGTTCTGACAAATCTTTCACGGCTACCCAAGGTCCGCTATCTGTAATTAACGTTTTGGTATTCATGCTGAGAATAATAAGCCGACACGCCCTCAGATCCATGGTGCAAACTTAGTTTTAGTATACTTTTTACTTTCATTGAGGTAAAGTACCACAGAATTTTATTAACGTAAACGGACCCTCATATTGACGGGTCTATTTTTGAGCTCGTGCTACTTCTAGAATGTAGATCACCGCATTAGCGAAAAACAATGCACAGTCGCTCGTATCAGACAAAAGCGCAGCAGTAGTACGCGATCCCGTCTGTACAAGGGCGGGATCAGTAAACTCGAGTGCTCTTAAACCGGACGTCAACCGTTGGCAGGCGCACCGACTGTTGGTGGCTTTCATGAATTTTTACAACGCAGTTGTCATACATATACTCTTACATATTTTATGGGAAAAGCTAAGGCGCGTTAACAGTCTGGTTTGGAGCGTCTAAATTGAAAAGCACCTTAAAGCAACAGCTATTTCTTACAGGTCGCAAATGACAGCATGATTTTACTTGTCGTAATTTGTAGTCAAGTGATTCCCGTTTCACAAGAATATAAGCCGCAAGCAAAGCAAGCGCAAAAGATTAACTGATTGCAAATTTCTAACTGCACTGAATGAATTATTCTAATTAAATTCACCATCATCATTTCAGCCATAGCACGTTCACTGCTCATAGGCTCCCCCAATAACTTCCAGATTAACCGGTTGAAAGCTGCCTGCATCCAGTGACTTCTTGCAACCCTAACAAGGTCATCTGTCTACCCAAGGATTTTTAGGGCTATTTGGATAAATAAATAGTTTTAAAATTTTTTCTTGCTCACCCTTCATCTCGGCTAAGTCGTTCTCCATGATGATGAGCGACAAGTCGCTGCCGGTGTCGCTAGAGTCGGACGAGAGAGCGAAGGGCACGCGGTCGCGCTCGCGGCGCGCGGGGGGCGCGGGAGACGCGGACCCGCTCCACGCCGCGCCCACGCTGAGCTCGGATACGTTCGGCTCGGGGTATCGGGACACCGATCTTTGTTGCTGGAAAGGATACAATACAGGGTGATTTCTTAAACAGTCGCCAGATTTTGGGAGACAAATGTGTTCGTTATTCCAAACAAGTTTTTCTATGGGGACAAAGCGTGTTTTTTTTGTTTTGAGATACAAACTAACGGTCAATCTCGGTGATAATGCATGGAGCAGTAAAACTTTTACGGCAAATGTGTTCATTAATACAAACAAGTTCTTCTATGGGGACATATCGCGTATTTTTTTTTGTTTTTCCAAACAAACTAACGCTACTTCGGTGATAATGTATGAAGCAACAAAATTGTTTTTTGGCGAATGTGTTTATTAATACTAACAAGTTTTTATATGGGGTCAAATTGCGTTTTTTTTTAGTTTCTCCATACAAACTAACGCTCAACCTCGGTGACAATGTATGGAGCAGCACATATTGCCACATACAAGTACCTACAAAGTTTTTTATTAGTCATGGCTGGGACTCTCAAGACTTAACGAATTCTATGCTGCTCCCATAGTAAAAGTTGTTATACAGGGTGTAACAGAAAGGTGCAGTGGAACTTTAAGGGGTGATTCTACTGCTCAAACACAACAACTTTTTCTATAAGATTAACATCCCAATCTAAAAATAACACTTCCGACTGAAACTGACATCAGTTTGTATGGAGAAGAGATTTTACTCGAGATTTTGATGTGTCCTTTAGAAAAAATTGTTGTGTTCGAGCAGTAGAAACACCCGATTTTTTTTTACATCTTTCTGTAAATTTATTTTAATAGTTATTTATTTAGTTATTAGGTCCTCTTCTGGACACTTATACACGTCCCAAAAATATAGCTTTGCCAATTTTGATGTTTTACCAATTTTACTAGGTAAACCCAGTACCCAGTATATTAAAAAATGATATTTTTTACTAACGTAATTGGTTTTTACGTTATTGGTTTTCCCGACGTTTTAACCTAATTGCATAGGTCGTGGTCACGGGTTGACTGAATTACGTAAAATCCGTGTAGTGTATAGTGTTAGTTAAAAATGCAACAAGAAAGTTTAAGATATTTTTTATTACCTGTAAACCCAAGAAGTTGGTGTGGTTGTTGCCGGTCTGAGGCGAGTCCAACGTGTCCGTGACCGGAGGCCACTCGGACTCGCTGCCGGCGTCGAGGCCGTTCTCCGACGGGCACTCCTGCGTCTGCCGCCGGAGTTCGTAGTCTAAGTCCTGTACGAGGGACTTTTTGGATGTTAGACATTCTTTAAAATAGTACAGAAGTTATTTGAAAAAGAAAAGGTAGTGAACAACTTTTGTTTTATGACTTATAAAAATATGCATAGTTTTTATGTCTTTCTATAAAAATTCAATGGGCTTTTTAGTAATTTAAAGTTTTTTTACGTGCCGTGTGGGAACGGCCGTAAGGAATACACTTTCACACCGCCAGCAGGAGACGTGTCGTAAGAGGCGACTAATTCCTGTAGCAAGAGATGGGCAGCAGCGTCTGCGTGCGAAATGTTATAAAAACTGCGCTCGCCAACCCGCCTGCCAAGCGTGGCGAGTATTGGCAATCCCCCCCGATGAAAGTCATCGGGGAGGTGTTCAGCAGTGGACGTCCTATTGCTGAAATTATGTATGGGAAGTCGATAAATTTTCATACAGCAAGTCATAGAACAAAAGTTGTTAATCATGTGATGTTATAGAATATGTGGTTACAAGGTTACCCCTTGAGTTACGGGCCACCCTGTATACTAAAGATAGCAAACAACTTTGCTTAAGAATATAGTATACAGGGTTATTTGTAAAACATCAACAACCTCCTAGGGGCTGATTCTGGTGCTAGAATACAACTTTTTCTATAAGACCAACATTAAAATCGCAAAAAAAACACTTCCACATACTAAGCCGCCACCAGCTGTCATCAGTTTGTATGGAGAAGTGATTTTTTTTTTAGATTTCAATGTTGGTCCCATAGAAAAAGTTGTTGTATTTGAACACCAGAATCAGCCTCAAGGAGGTTGTTGATGTTTTACAAATAACCCTGTTTATAAATATAGTACCTATATAGTCATCTATTCTAGCTTAATTTTGTTTGTGTACAAATACTATTTCTTAACAAACACGGACGGAAAACGAACACTTACAAAATTAAGTAAGGTAATTTGTATCTTGGAAGTAATAATAAAATTATTTAGAAAAAAATATTAGACAACATCACATACATTGCTGATCCTATTGTTAGTAGCCAAAGCACTTGTGTAATAAAAATCGGACACAATGACGATCCCACAACACCCAGACACGAGACAATATAGAAAAGTTTTTTACATTGACCGACCGGAAATCGAACCCGGGGGCTTAGATATAGCGACACCAAGTAAGGGTATGCTCTCCTCTCGGCTATGGCGTATAAGTGTAAGTTATTTTGTTTCACAAAAAATCCGCCATTATTTAATCTGTGACTGTACTGTTTTTGTAAGGGCGAGAGTTGACAGGACTTATTATTATTATTATTATTTATTTATTATAATTACAGCACTGTTAAAAAAATACATTTAAAATTAAACCACTTTCGTGGTTGACTGCGAGTGCGAACCTTGGCTTATTATTTACAAACTGTTAAAAGTTACAACATACTATATTTTATTTATGAAATGTCGTTTAAGATTAATGCCAAATTCTTTTTTAAATGTCACTTTTGCTATTTCGAGCGGCAGCGCGTTGATCAGATATAGTAAACGTTTGTCAGTTCATACTAAATTTAAGTGAAAAATCACTAACGTATATCGGAGAAAGATGCTGCTCTAGAGGGTATGTGCTTAGTGGTTGCTATTATTTAAAAAAAAACTATATAAAAAAAATAGAAATCGTAAAAAAAAAGTGTAGGTACAGAGCTTCTAAAAACGATTTATCGATGGTTGCATATCAATATTTTTTGTGTATAGGCATGATTACCTACTAGTGTGCTTTTCTGGAGTATTGTATTATTTTGTACCGTGTTACCCTGTACCGTGTAATGTAAGTAGCTTTCAACACCAACCCCATAAATTCGAAGGCATAATAACATCGTGCTCGCAATACCCCATACGCCTACCATCAAATTTTACGTTCATTGCCTGGCGTGTTAAAAATCCCGCAACAGTCTTGGCTTTAAAATAAGCCAACATAACGTAAAAGACGTGCCATCACATTCCTTATTATGCAGATAAACAAGGACAGGGATAACATTGGCCAATATTGGCCTACTTTGGGCGAATGCGATAGGCTAGTGATTTTACTACAGTATATTTTCTGAGAAGGCAGAAAACCGAGAAAACATTTTGTTTTGTTGCACTTGTGATAGTGTGATTGACAATAAAAATACAAAATACACACACAAACCTAACGTTAGTAGAAATACCGTTTAGAGTGGTACTAATAATTGCAACATTATAACTTAAAAAACTATAAAACTCGCTTCTATATCGATATATATGGGACTCGTGAATGAAATCAAATGAGCCTAAACTCGAAGGTTTTACTAGAAGCCATTTCTGGCTATATCATCAGATCAGCACGATGGTATCAAATATAATTATACATTGCCATCCGGATTAAACATATACGAAATTCCACATCGATACGACAAATTGGAAGTACCTAAGTTTGATCACATAGCGAGTTACTATTTAAGTTAGTAAAAGGGTATTCAGTTGTTGCCAAGGGACTGTAAATGTTTGACATCTACCTAATCATCAAAGGCGCGATAAAATCTGCGAGTTGCGTCAATTTTTCTCTTACATCTGTAAGATGGCCGTTAACATGTGTATTTTACTGATGTAACTTTAAATTTACCTTACGATAGATCTTGTCAATATAGTGAAGAAATGAAATTTTTGACACACTATCTGAGATTTAATGTTCATCAAGAAGTCACTATTTCAAAGTACATAGCAATAGCCAGATAAGTACAGTGATTAGCAAGCTCGCTTAGCAACTTGTTACATGAATTGTTTTTCAAAACCCATTAGACTACATTTCCAGTGAGGCGGGGACTAATAGAGCGTTTACGTTTGATCAGTCAGATCAGAACGAAAACGGGATGTCGAATACGGCCAAACCGAATGCCGAATAATTACCGAGTACATAAGTAATAGGCGCGAGACAAATATGTACCAGACAACACCAACAGTCAAGTAAGTAATTAAATAACATCCTTGTGTTACTATACAATGTACTTTATACTATGAATTTGACGGCCTCCTTAGCCGATAAGCGAACATACGGATTTGGTGTCGTTATCTCTCGAGGTCCTGGGTTGGATTTTTCGACTGATCAATGATAAAAGTCTTCTTCTTCATATATACGGTCAATCCCGGTTGCGTCCAAAGCCATTGCTTTGGAGCCCAGGGTCCGCTTTCCTTGATTTGCTCCTCCACTTCGCGCGGTCTTGAGCGTCTCTAGTTGTGAGATCATTGGCACGCATGTCAGCCCTCACGATGTCAAGCCAGCATTTCTTGGGTCTACCCCTTTTGCCAGGACCTGGCGGTGGCGGCATGGCCAGACATTTGTTTCCTACGTAGATTGCCGGTTTCCGCAAAACATGGCCGTACCAGCGTAGGCGACACTCCTGCAGTTTGTCTGCAATATCACGGACACGTAGGCTACCGCGGATGCGCGAGTTCCTCACGCGGTCAATGATAAATGTAACTTTTCTATATTGTCTCGGTGTTGTAGTACCGTTGTTGTTTCTGATTTCTGTAACACAAGTGCTTAAGCTACTTATCATATGATCAGAGCAATGTATGTGATGTTATCCAATATATATTTTTTTTTAGCGCACCCAGAGTCGCCGCAATGTAGAAAATAGCGTTTTCTGAATTGACCTTAACTGGGAATGGAACCCGGGAATTTAAGCGTTCAATGCGAATCTTCTTCTTTCTAGTCGTTCCCTCAATGCTGAGGATCGTGACTGTATGTCAATCTTCTCTACTCGGTCCGGTTCTGCGCCATATGTACCGCTCCCCGTAAATCAATGCGAATACTACACCAATAATCAGTCAAAATTATGTGAACGCGGAATAAATAATGTTTTCTCCAAATGAAAACTCTCTCCTCGTCCCCGCCTCAGTAGACACGCACCCCAATGGCAGTTAGCCCAACCAACCTGAAAATTAACAATCTCATCGTTGCTGTTCAACTGCGCGTGGCCCGTTACTGCCGGACATCTGAAGAACTCTTCTAATACTTTTCTGGTTTCCGAAAATTCGTATAAGTAGTCGAAAGCGGCGGAGCCTGACGGCGGCGAAATGTCTCTGCTTTCTGTGACTACCCTCTGAAACAGAGAAAGTCATCAATTATAAACTTTGATAAAGACACATAGATTGATAGTTCGGTACCCACGGCGATTACAAAATTGAAGCAACAAAACAGGAGACGTATTTTTGAAGCATTAGAAATGAATCGCGAATTCGAACACGAAAACCATTCTTGTATGAAATTAATTTCTATTGCTCACGATTTTACGCATTTTTGAATCACTTGAAATAAGTGTTGCTATTATCTTGAAATCTTGTCACTATTTTCGTTTTTTTTCGTTTTACTCAGAAAATATTATTGATTTTAAAAACCGACAGTGAATTGCTTCCGTACGATCTACTCTAACGTAGTTTTACTTGATCAGTGCGTTCTACTAGTAGAAAACGAAAAACGAGTGGGTAGGACCACTCGTTGCAGAATTCACAAAATGAATTTTCAAAAATAGTGATTTTAGAAATTCGCATGAGAATCTTACGTTTTCGTATTCGTATTGGAATTCGCATGATTCAAAAATACGTCTCCAGTTCTGTGTGCGAACGTATGCACACAGGTTTGTCTGTGTGTATACGCACACCATTATGGGATAGGATGAAATAGGGTTGCTCATAATAGTAGTTTTCCCCAAAACCGGGAAAAGATCGACAAAAAAAATGCCTACATCTAGATTGTCATGCGTTCAGAGCGTATTGACACTACAGAGCTGTCAGGCGTAGGGAGCCCTCTGTGACTCCAATTTAGTTGCTTAAAATTTTGCGCGCGGATTACGTATCTATATGTGACATTTATCTACGATTATAAAACTTTATTAGGGTCTTATTGTTAACTTAATAAGAAAGAATGGGAGAGGATCGTGCAGTAAAAAGAGCATTCCTGGGACGCCTGTTCTAACGGCGCTCAGTTGGTCGTTCTAGGTATCGCTAGATTGATGAAGCTACGAAAGACCTAAGAGAATTTAAAGTGCCCAACTGGACGGGCACGAGATAGGGACAAGTGGCGAGCTTCGACGTAGGAGGCCAAGATACACTTCGGGTCGCGGAACCAACTAAGTAAGTAAGAAGGTAACTACATTTATGGGGGCGATTCTACTGATCTGAAATAATAGCTGTTTAAGGAACCAATAGTAAAACAAAACACATCCTCATACCACAATATAACGACTGGACTGCTAAACTATGCCCATACTAAATAGAAGAACCGCTGTTATTGGTAAGAAATATACCTTCTTTGATGTTTTGATGTTGGTTCCATAGTGAAACTTAATGTGATTAAAACCCCTAATCAGCGGGTTTATACAACAAATTTTACCATGGGGGATAAGATGAAAATCATGAAAAAAAGATTCTCCATACATTATCATCGAGGTTTTAAGAAGTGTCTCGAATGAAACAACAAATCCGTTGAAATCAACTCTGAACCGTTTCGGTATTCGGTCGTACGATATTTTGATACAGGTATTAAATAACGGTCTGATATTTGCATTCCTGAGGTTTCTATTGTTACCTGAATATCGATTACGACTTTATTAAAAGCTTTAGCTTAATCGATCGAGCATGACCAAGGTCAAGGGCAGTCCAATGGGTAAGGTAATTTATTCCAAAATATGTCGTAGTGCTTTGATTTGCGTTTCATTTTAAGTGCTCTTGCTTTTTTGTAGTCGACATAGTAATAGTATGCTTGCACGCTAGGCTGTTGTCTAGCTACATCTATTTTTTATTTGTATACGAACCAATAAAACAGAGACGCTCAGTTACTCATTTACTCCCCACGAAATGGTTGCCCATTTGTGTGGCAACTATTTAAAAGTAAATGTACATGGGGATTATTTAGAAAGCGTTAGAATCCCAATTCGCATACGAAAGCTTGAGAATATCGTATAAGCATTCCTATACTATTTTCAAATTAAAAGACTTTGGTGACTGTTTACATTTTCCGGTTCACGCTTATGTGTGTGCGTGTGAGTGCTTACAAGTAAATGAAATATTTTACCAATATATATTTTTATTTTATTTCAGATCATTGCGAAAATCTAAAAAATATTGCCTCTAAAAATCAAAAAAAAAATTTTAATACGCATTAAGAGTGCGTATGTCCTGTATGTAGTTTATATGTTATAATGATAATTTAATACAATAATAAATAATATTCTACAATAATGTGTAAAATAAAAAAATACTAAGATTAAAATGGATTAAACTCTCTTTATTACGTTTTTCGATACACAAAAAAATCGATTGGATTTCATCACTAATTGTCACAGAACTCATGCTAATTTGTTAGCAAATTATATTCGATTCTTGGCATTTCGTATGCCAATTCGAATTCGAAAGCTTTTAAATAATTCGCTGGAACTTTTAATATTTATTAGCCCGGAGCAGCCTCCAGAATATTAAAAGTTTCAGGTCTTACTACATATTTAAAAAGTTCAATGTCCGACAGAACAAGAATTAATTTAATATTAGTTATGTACATTATAGAGTATTGTAGTTTAAATAGAAGTCTCACCTGTGGAAATCCAGGTCTTGGCGACCTGTTTGTTGTTTTTTGAGCTACAACGCCGTACCTTCTCGGCGACCCCTCGTATTCAGCTATAGGCAGTTCTCCTATCACTCTAGTAACCCTGTTCTTGTCCTCATCACCAGATAACCACACCCCAGAGGGGCTAGCGTCACTCAACCTCACATCTTCCCTCGACGGAGTCGACTCACTCCCTCCATCACAACTCAGTTCACTCTTATTGTTCATCATATCACTATCACCGTTTTTAATATTGTCTATAGTCCTTTTAACACTCATATCTATCTCATCATCACTAGCATCGGGTTCCGTCCTCAAACCTAGAGACACAGAATTCAATATCACTGAAAAGAAAGGAAAAAGAAAAAAAGACTTTGTGAATAACAATGGTTAATGGAGAAGGATGGAAAGAGGTTAAACAGAAACACAGTCACAGCACACCACTGACATTCATTTAGATTTAAAGCTTACCAAGCAAAAACAACAGTCGTGTAATAAGAAGTCTGAATGATAAGAAAAGTAACATTAATAAAAATGATAATGATGTGCTGCCTCAAGAAATAGTAAATTAATACTTAGTATGAAAAAAAGAGGAGAAAGCAAAAGCGAAGATAATTAACATGAAATATGTATAAAAATATCAGAATCATTAGTTAAAGATAAGTAAATAACAGACTCAATTAGAAGCCGAGGTGATTAGCACCTTCATTAATGTCAATGTCAATCCAAAAGTTTGTAAATATAGAACTCAGTTAATAGTCATAATTACTTCAGTAAACAAATATAGTGTTCATTCATCTACAGCGACAGTAAAGTATCTTTTTATGTTATGAGGAAAGCCAAATATATAAAAAGAAAGATCACCTTTCCAGTCATCGTTGTCATCAAAGACAACGACTTCTCCATCAGCCACAACGGCAATGGGACTGCTTTTGGTACTGACGTCGGTCGTCTTATGGGGGTCTAGTATTGGTGAACTGTTCTTAGGAATGCCCATGGTATTAGGTTCGATTATAGGATCCCTATCCCCATTTGTGTAAGACGGCGACGTGTGACGGGACACCATCTTCTTGGGCTCACTGTTTATCCTGTGTAATGGGATCTGAAAATAAAAACATTAGGTTAGAGTAGATTATGCACCATAGGCAATAAGTTTTAATCTTGAGAATATGTTTTATACTCTCAATTATTTTTTCCTTTTTAATCTCGTAACTTGTTTGTTTATGTTATGTTTATTATTTTATTTTTTTGATAAAATATTTATGTCAAAAAAATCTATCTGTAATAGATTTGTCTATCTTTTTTTGTTTTGTCTCTGTAAGAAACAATCAACTGGTTTTCGATCACTACTGGACATAGCTCCTAGGCCTTAGTTCCCAGAATCTATTCAAGTTTTTCAGATGCTCATCCGGGTGCGTCTAAGATACAGTCCAAAACAAATAGCTAGTTGCTTTGCTTGGTGCTTAGAGCTACGCTGAGTGCTGAGTGACCATTTATAGATAGCGAACTAATTTCAAACTACGTTACTCCTGGAAACTAAAAAGGCTGCATTCGCAACTGTCAATTTATAATATTTATTTATTTATTTATTTAAACTTTATTGCACAGGTAGGTACAATTGGCGGACTTAATGCTAAACAGCATTCTCTACCAGTCAACCTTGAGGTAGTGCAGATAGTGAAGTTTGTATAATACTGCGAAGCAAACCAGCTATCCGATTCAAAACCGTTCAATACCTTATTGTCATTTGTCGACCGATAAACCAAGTGACCTTGTATGATTTAACACTATTGTCAGGTGATTTATCAGTTGTCAATTCGTTGTCGAAAGGTCCTATCGTAGAACTACAGACAGGTAGATTAGGTAATTATCATTTGTACGAAAACATATTTCCAGTCCTCTCGTCTCCGTCTCAGTAGGAAGTGTTACGTTACCTCATTAGTAATGTTCTCCGTCGCGTAGTCCACAGTGTCCTTGTTGAGGGAGCGCACTTTGTTCCTCATGTTGTGTTTGTGCGTGGTGTTGTGGCGCAGCTTGCGTACGGCCTTAGTCCGGCTCTGCGAGTATATCTCACGACCTCCAGCTATTTCTATTATCCTGGTAGTACGAGAGTACTTTGTTACGAATATGGCAAGCCTTGGAATTATCATTATTAATGAAAAGCGAGGTGTAAATGTATAAGCTCAATTCTTATTCTCAGATTTAAAAATTAACAAGAAAAAAGAACTTCGTTTTGCTACATATCTCATAAACATAGTTATACTACTGCAAGAGTTTTAAAGTTAAGTGTATCCAGTAATCAAACTTCTTTCTCACCTCGAATCTCTGAGTTTATAAGTGCCGCCTTTGGAGTTGAGGATGACAAGCTGCCCCTCCCCTCGCTCCTCGTCCGAGGACGCGTTGTTGACATTGTTGTCCCGCTCCCTCTCTCGCCCCTCCAGGGTGGAGCTCAGTCTGGAAAAGAGATAGATATGATGCATCAGTTGCTGAGAAAAAGTAACTGTCTTCTGAAGTCTGTGGCATGTTGTGGGTTTTAACGCTATGTCGCGATTCTAGTAAGGAAAAGGATTCTGTTCATGATAGATCTTTGCCTGATTCAAGCAATAACCTGATGAAAGCGGACACAGAGGACCGACTACAGTGGGATTTATCCTATTACATATTCTGTGAAAGTGGTTCAAGATCATTTGGATCATCGCTTCACATCCAGTATTATCTGAATGTTCAATTCTCTCATCATGTTTCGTTTATCACCGAGCAGGTAGTAGATACGTAGGGATTCTGACTAATCCACAGTTAGTAAGGAAAAACTTAAACCATTTAAATGTCCTTTGGATGAGTCCTAAAAAGTGGACTAGAGTCGTCGCGCACTGACTGCCTACTGACGGACATCGTCCGAGAGGTAGACCTCAAAAGCGATGGCGTGATGACTTAGACAATCTTCTCAAAGATTGGCAAGCCCTAACCACCGATAGAGATAAGTAGAGAGGTTTGGGGAAGGCCTTTGCCTAGCCGCCGGACAGAAATGGCTAATAAAAAAATACGCAAAAAACAGTTACAGTACCTATCTACCTAAGCAGTGTTGTTTTTAAACTCAAATACAGAAAAAAAGTAATTGAAGTAATTCTGTTTTAAGAGCTCATGCATAAATACACTTGTCCGTTTTTTCATCATCATCATCATTTCAGCCATGGACGTCCACTGCTGAACATAGGCCTCCTCCAATGACTTCCAGATTACCGGTTGTAAAACGAACAAAAGTTGCTGACATAGCCCAACGGATTAGCAAGCTGTAGTGGCAGTAGGCGGGGCACATAGCTCGTAGAAACGGAGTGTATTTTAGTTTAGATCTATTAAACAATTTGAAGAGATAAATTATGAGATTAGAAATCGCGATAGCTATAAAATATTAAAACACTGACAACACACACAACAAGATACCAATAAACATATTTTTTCATAAAATTTTCCATTAGACTTGTAAAATTAAAACAGCGAATATTTAGAACAAGCACCGTGCGAAAAACAAGATGAGCGAAACAATGCGAAAAAGTTCTTTATTATACAGAAGTTTATTGGAATAAAGCTAAAGCTTCGTGTACAATCGGCACCAAAAATGTGTTGATTACTACTATGTACTTACATTACGTGCTTCAGGCGCATAAAAGTTGGTCAGAGTCATAGAAAAGAGAGAAAAAAAAAGAGTACTAATCTGAGAAGTTGGTCTTGGCAAATATCGCTTTTATTATTCGTTATGCGAGTTATACCTAGTCAGAGGCTACCGACCTAGAAATTACAAAGTATGAATAAGTAAGAAGTATGTATAATATTCGGTAGAACAAGAGCACAATTTAAGTGAAAAAACTTAACGTTCTTAATTCTTGTAAACAACATGCCCAAAATACTGCAGGAGAGTCGCCTACGCTGATACGGCCATGTTTTGCGGAAACCGGCAAGCTACGTAGGAAACCAATGTCTGGCCATGTCGCCACCGCCGGGTCCTGGCAAAAGGGGTAGACCCTAGCTGGCTTGACGTCGGTGAGGGCTGACATGCATGCCAATGATCTCACAACTAGAGACGCTCATGATCGTACGAAGTGGAGGAGTAAATCAAGGAAGACCCTGGGCTCCAAAGCGATGGCTTTGGACGCAACCGGGATTGACCGTATAGATGATGACAGTAGTTTATATCATGAAAAGGAGTTTTCCTTTAAATAAACTATAGTCGAACTTATAACTAAAGATCAAAAATGCAGAGCAAGAGTATACTGAATGCAAAAAATCTTAAAATGCCTCTTCTGTAAAATTGTCGTACCAAAGGTGCGGTGTGTAATATTGGACGTAACGTAAACGTTTTTCGTAGACTGACTGTACAGGATACAAAAACTCGAAAGTCGAAACGCATTGTCCTTTAGTTTTACAGAACAATGTTTATGCGAAAAATGAGTAAAACACGTACCACGAAGTACTGAATTCATGCATGCTTGATGATGTTAGTAGTACGTGGAGTACTACAAAGTCTGCACAAGCTGTAGTCGGTGCACGTACTATCTAACTAGCATTTTAGGGATGTCAGTTTGTGTTGACTTGTTTGTTTTATCTAAATGTTCAATAGTGATAATCGTCATTTATTCAGTATATAGGTCATCTTCCGGGCAGTTATACACGTCCCAAAAGTTTGAGGTTCAAAGTATTCTCTTAGGGAATACTTTGAATGGAAAAACAATAAATTGTAAAGTTCGGCTATAATACTATATTTAAGGTGATTGTTTTTAAAATATTTGCATGCCAATGTAATACTGGTTAATGTGTATTGTCCTTATTAAGATCTTTTGTACCACATTTAGCAAACTATAAATGTATTAACAGGCCAAGTGTGAGTTACTCACGGATCTTAGGGTTCCGTTTGCTTGCCACCGTATTTTCTTTAGTTTAGATCAGTATTGTTGCACTTGACCACTTTCGTTGTTGTTGTTTTACCGTTTTTACCATAGACTAACTATTTCTATTTCTTATTTGTAAAAGCTGATCTTCTAGCTGCTTAATAATAAAAAATATACCAAAAATACAGCATTTCTCGATTAATAAAACTTAATTTGAAGACACAGAGCAGTTTTCTTTTTTTTAATTTTCTTTTTTTACTCGATCTTTACGACAAATCTTTTAAGAATACGTTATACGACATTTTCCGTTTAAATAGATATCTAATATCCCTATAAATTTAACAGTTTTATCATGCGACGCCAAAATAAAATAAAACACTAAATAAAAAAAACTCCAAAAAAAACTCTTCGAACCACTTAAAACACGTGACTTTTGCCAACCCTATTATAAACCAAACCAACACTAACATTGAAATTCAGCAATGTACATTGAAATGCACGCATTACTTCCGGTAACTACAGAGAATTTCCACTTTGTACGTCGCTTGTGACGCAGAGATTGCGGTGTCGCCGGGAGGCAAAGGGAAAACGAAATGAGGCAACATTCATGGATCTACATGACCAAGGTCAATGTTCTGCTTCGTCTAGCTTTCGTTTATTATTGTAAGTACCAGTTAGCCTTTTTTAACCCGAAAAAGGTTACTTAAGTCGCATAGAAGTATAAGAAAAAAGAGTGTGTACTATGATTATTAATAGGAATTCTGTCATGTCTTCTTTTTGAAGGCAGTTAGATACTCTTCATTGCACACCATACAAAGAAATTACAGTTGATGTTTACAGCAAGATGCACAATTTAGGCGGCCTCATATTTTCACAATTTAGGAACGTGGTGAAGAGCTTAATGTGTTATTTTATATACCTGATGAAAACAAACAAACAAACAAAACAAAAGGCTTTTAATTATGTTGTGTTTAGGTAAACTTAAACACAACATAATTAAAAGCCTTTTGAACCGTTCGATAGACGATCTGGTCAACTGGTGATTTGGTTAGATGCTTGAGAAGGAAAGTGATTATGCAGAATGGCATCAGCAGTGTCGCCAAAGGACTCACATACTTACATGTATAAACATGAGCGATAAACTGTATTCTTCCCAGGCAAAACCGCGAGCACAGTTAGTTAGAAATATTATTTATTCATTCAGCAGACGATCATCCTTATTTAATTAGTTAATTAAAAATAATAATCTCAAGAACTTATTAAGAATTACTAAAGGTCTTAGGTTAAATAAAATAAATTATAATCTACTGCTCAATTTTCTACAATGGGTACTTAGATGTTCTGTTTTATACCTTTCAAAATCAAAATCCATTTACCTTTGCAAATGGGCCACTAATGGCTCTTACATATCCCTGATTTTATATGTCTAAAACAAAATTAGCTTAATCTATGTTGTTAAATCGGCTTTTATCTAAAGTTGCCTTTCTCGGGGATCTGCCCATCTGGGCTATATAAGAGAAGTTGGGTTGTTTTTTCAGAAAGTTAATATTGAAGAAGTTGACACTAACTTTGTAGCTTGTGTAATTAATTATGTCCAGGCTTTAATGAAGTCCCGGAGGATTACTCGGCTAAGAAATTTAGAAGGAGGGAATTTCCGCATAGTCACTAAGGCAAATTATAATAATTGATCATGTTTTTATCATATAATCCTCATTTAGGATATTAATATTGAAATTCATATGACCAGGGTATTTCTATAGTTAATACATTAGACACATTTAATAATAAGATGAAGGCAATGTTCTATAGTACTTACACTAGGTTTACATGCGTTTACTCGTCTATCTAACGAATACTTACCTTATGTGCTGTAGTTAGTTGCACCCTTAATAAACTACCAGTTAAGTAGAGCATTATTTAGATTACTACCTGATTTCTCGGCAAATATGAAACTAGACGCAATTTTTGAGCTACGCTTATCCAATGTTCACTGCAAAGTCCGTGCCAAGCCTTGTTGCAGGAGTATTGATTTCATACTACAGTATTGTCCTTGTTGGGGCGGCACTTGGAATACAGCAGCATGATTTGATCTCGGGTCTAGGCGTAAATTAAAAAATTGTTACCTACGCTAATCACGTGCAATCTCTGAAAGTGTTAAAGACGCTCCAGTTTTACCATTTGGGTAAGATGCCTGGATGTTCTTAGATCGGCACATGATGAGTCATTTAGACAGACATCTTCATCATCATCATTTCAGCCATCTAGGACGTCCATGCTGAAAATAGGACTTTCATATTGGCGGATTGGAAGCGGCCTACATCCAGCGGCTTCCTGCAACCTTTACCAGGTTGTCGGTTCACCTTGTAGACGTCCTACACTTCGGTACGTGGCTTCCATTCTAGAATCTTTCTGCCCCATCGGCCGAAAGATATCTTACCGACGTAGTATCGGGTATGAAGTCACCACCGCACCTGCCGCTAGTAAGCAATAAAACTTGTAGAAAACATGTTTAGGATAATATCACTCTAAAGACGGCGAAGATCTTCTGCGTTACCTTATAATGTCGGTGCTGCAATTGTAGTCACGAGATTAGCTTGCCGACGGACCGACGGACCCCACAAGAGAAAAAGACGCTGTCCACCCGCAGTCTTCATAAAGTATTTAAGATGCGCTATAGATGCTCCAAGTGGCTTTCACATTGTGTAGGTTGGTGCTGCATGTTCCTCGAGCATCACTTGGTAGTCGTATAAACCGCTGACCAATTATTTGACGCCGTAATTAGCCGTGTCTATTCTTTCCTTTTAAAGGTAATATTGACTTTAAAGACGCATACAGCCTTCGTGTGGCTCACCTTTCATGTTGGTGCTGCATGTTCTAAGGGCAGAACTTAGATGAGTCTCGTGATCCGTTCGCTGACGTCTTCGTCATCACCGCAATTCCCCGCGCCGAGATTTGTATTACTATAAAGATGCGTAGATGCTTTAAATTGCTCACATATATTCGAGCTGTCCACCCACGTTCTTGTAAGTGTACCACAAGGCTCACTTTAACCTATCGTGTTGGTGCTGCATATTCTTGCGGCGGCGAAGCAGGGCGTGGTCCCACGCGCCGTCCGCCTGTGGTCTTGTGTAGGTAGATGTTCCACAATGCTCACCTATCGTGTTTGTGCTGCATGTTGTTCCGGCGGCACTTACGGAAGACTCTTGTCATCCGCTAAAGCCAGGCGTAGTCAGACGCCGTCCGCTCACGGTCTGGTATTGAAAATGTAGATGTTCCACAAGTCTCACCTATGGCGTTGGTGCTGCATGTTCTTGGGGTGGCACTTACGGAAGACTCTCGTCATCCGCTAAAACTGGGCGTAGTCACAAGCCGTCCGCCCGCGGTCTTGTACAGGTAATGTTCCACAAGGCTCACCTATCGTGTTGGTGCTGCATGTTCTTGGGGCGGCACTTTGGGAAGAGTCGCGTGATCCGCTCGCCGACGTCGGAGCCGGGCGTGGAGTCGCCCGCGCCGTCCGCCCGCAGCGCGGCCGCGCTCATGACGCCGCCACGGTCACGCCCCAATGGCTCCTAAGACAAATGATATGGAGTTATAATCTACTCTGCATGCACGTTTTGATGATCAAAATAAATATAATAAACAATAGATGTTTTTAAAACATTAGCGAATTGTACGCAAGCATAATACTCGTTAGAAGTATGATTGTCTTCAAAGATTCCCTGTGATTTGAATGGTTATAAAAAGGTTTGGTCTTTAATTTAGCTAAAAGCTATGACTAATAGAGCAGGTGATGAAGTAAACCTTTTGATGTAGAATTGTGCCCTCCTATATCTTTGCTGATTCCACAGTGTCAAATTCGAGAAGAACCAACAAACAGTAAATATGGGTCGCTCTTCAAGGGTTCCGAACTACCGTATTTGTTTTCTACATTTAGTTAGAGATCTACACGCAAGACCAACACACTTGACAGATTTTTTAATTTCTTTTAGACACCACGTTGAACGCGTTATTTATTTGTGTTTTTACTGTAGATCCCATTTCAGAAAAGCTAAAAGACTTCTGTGTCTAAACGTCTTATTGTCCCATACTAATTGTCGTCTACAAGCTTTTGGCAAGCTGCCTCATGTTAATGCCCAGCACTCAATACCCAACAACTGTGCCGGTCATTATACTCCGCTTGGCAAAACCAAACATGTGTATGGACTTGGCCGACTAGGCCGAAAATTAATCATACTAGCTGTAGTAACTTATAGTAGGTCTAGTCCATCTTAAAAGGCTGAATTCAGCCAAATTGTGCTAACAAAAGAAGGTTTTGTGTAAATCTACAAGTCATATCATTTTAAAAAGACAAGGAAGTTATAATTGATCGTATTTCTGACCTAATGCTCATTTCCGAAATACGATTCCACAAACTTCACTCGATGAAAAACATAAATAAATTTGCCTCTGAAAATACCTACATTGAATTTTTTCTCACTTGTACTTATAGTAGTGTTGGTGATCTTAGGCAAAATTATATCTTTTAAATTACTAAAGCAATTGGCCACTTTTGGTTTTCAATAAAGTGGTTATTTTTATTTATTTTGTTATTTGGTACTTAGGCCCTTTCATTTCAATCAGCACCTTCTCTGTCTTTAATATCGCGATGCAGGAAACGTCAGTTTTAGTTCGTATGTGGCGAGATAGATGTCGCTACAATATCAATGTCCCGCGAATACTACAGATTAATTAAGTATGTACTGTATAGCGGTGAGTTACACTTACAATTCACGGTTTCCGCAATATCTGTTATTCATTTGACAGCCCGACAAAAATTTACAAATTCTAAGTTAGAGTGACTAAAGGAGGTAAGCGAGTGCCTAGCAGTTTGATGAAATTGGGTCTAACTTATACTAACACCAATAACTATAAAAAGGAACTCGAAAAAAAAGCATCCCAATGCAAATCTTACGTTGATGAGACATTTTGTATGGACACAGAATACATAATAGTACATATAAAACTATGTATGGTAAAGATAAGGCAGAGGTATTAAGAAGACTTTTATTTAAGACAAGCTTTTGCCCGCGACTTCGTCTGCGTTGACATTACCCGGATAAAAAGTATCCTATGTGTTAATCCAGGCCATGTTCTATCTGTATGCCAAGTTTCATCAAAATCTGTTCAGTAGTTTTTGTGTGAAAAAGTAACAAACATCCATACACAACACACAAACACAAACATCCATACACACACAAACACAAACATCGATGTGGGCCTCATACAATATGTTGTTTGATTTGTTACTTAAGTTACACTTAGTACGAATATTATATATCGATAGGTACTAAACTGTATGCAGGTGACCTGCCTATTTATAAAAGCACCTTGAGATCAAAGGGTATCGCACTAGCACAGTCGGCCGCAGAAGTCTGTTTTACATTTTCCTTATATAAGTAACTTTAAGGTTGAAAATGAATCATGTACAGAGTTCAAGTGAGGCCGATGACGTGTGCCGCATGGCACCGCCTGTAACGGCTGCCAAACTACGAAATCGATACCGCATTAGTGATGTGGCCACGAGAACAGCGGAAAGTAAATTTTATAAAGCGATAACTGGACTGAAAGTTGGAGATTTTATAAATCAAAATAGTTTTAACCTCTCAGCCTAGCAATACGAGGCAAAATAGAAATATTATTATTACGGGCCTCATGCGATCACTCAGAGTTTTACGAGTTAAATACACAAAAATAGAATAAAAACAAACTATCTTTTTTTTTTAATGTTTCCTAAATAGTGGTACATAGCGGCCAGACAATGTCAGCTGCTATGTACCATTACAATTACGACTACAAATTAAGTTTAATGATTTAACCTATGCTGTTTTGTATTACTTTCTAGTAATCAATCATGCAGGCAAAGTATGATTATAATATATTATTTCCTATCTTTCATTTTTAATTGCAGTAATATTAAAGTAAACAATATTATGGAAACAGTAATGAAATCTATGGTTTAAATGAAAAAATACCTGTTTTAGAAATAACACTTTAAATTCAAATAGGAGTCATTGACCTGAAAGGGTAACATATCACTTAATATCAAGGCAAAACCGCCTCGCTTGCGTGTTTAATACCTAAAGCCCATTCAGCCATAATTTTTAATGCTAGATTCATTCTATAAATATTGTTAGGTTTGAAAATAAAATACACTTTAGTATTGTATAAATTCTGTAATGGGAGTATTATACAGGGTAGCTAGAAAAGTGACAAATTTTTTTTTAGGTGCCTCGTGTTGAGGGGTATCTGAATCACCCCTATGTATGTTCTACGATTTTTCGTAGTTTTCGAGTTACGTATACTTGTATAAATAAAAATGCATGTCCATTATAACAACTTCTGACCCTCTTATTAATAAAAACATTGAGTAGATTTATTAAACTATGACTAAAGATGATCCGACTAATTTTAATGTACTTATATCACTATTATTGAGACGTGTCAAATTTGAAAACATTTGTTTCACATTCTAAAACACACTCAGCGACTTTCATAGGTTTTTTACAGTTAATCGTTCATCTACGAACTAAAACCCTCTGAGCATTTAGTTTTTATGTGTATAAATGTTTATGAGCATACAATATTATTTACGCATGTGCGTGTAAGGAGTAAGGACGTAGTTTGACATTTATTACCCATAGACAGCTATACTGATTGATTTAGCCTTAAAAAATAACTCATATTATCAAGTAGCTCAAACTCAAAAGACTTCGAACTTTTTTGTATGTAAATAAAAACAAAAATAAAATTCTGAACAAAGTATAAGTAATGTATGACATTTTGTAAAAGAGTACTTTTGTTTTAAATTTTTTTCTATCGATTGGTGTATGTTTCATAGGTTTACACCAAAATAACGTAACTTTAGGTACAGACAACGGTGGGTCAACCTACCCAAAAAGTTAAAGGTCTTTGAATTGATTTTCAACTTTAAGTCCGACGCGTAGAGATCAATATCAATTGCGAAAATTTTACGTTGTGTGGTAGGTTGACGTGCTGTTGTCTGTACTTGCAACTTTAGGTGTGCCAATTAGGTTCGATGCCTTTTGAAAGAAAGAAAGAAAATACATTTATTATACATTGGACATCACACACAAACAGTAAAAGACACAATACATTATTTAAATTAAAAATAAAAAAAATAAAATAAAAAAAGGAGTAACAAAATAAATTTATAATAGAAAAAAGAGTAAACCAAGCGGTGCCACTATGTGCCTGTGATGTCCGGGATAATGGGACCTCACTCAGCTTGAGCCACGGCCTGAGTAGTTTTGTTGTTGTTTAGTTAGAGTTTTGCTGTTCATCATTTCAGCCATGGACGTCCACTGCTGAACACAGGCCTCCCCCAATGATTTTCATCGCTGGGGATTGCCAATACTCGCCACGCTTGGCAGGCGGGTTGGCGAGCGCAGTTTTTTATAACATTTCGCACGCAGACGCCTTTTGCTGTTGTGACTCAAAAACGCTGGTTTTGTTGGCTGACAGAGTTCCGGTATTCAGAGCCGGGTGGCGACGACACTAGTATCTAGGGTGGTTTTATTGCTGAACTGTCGACGCGACTGTCTGCCTGGATGTTTCACTCCCATGGGTGGGACTCGCGGGAGACATGGTGACTACGGTAGAGGCTGGATTCTAGTTAATTTAATTCTTTTTTATTTCCTGCATTCCCAATAATGCTAGTTTTTATATCAAGGATAATAATTTCACTGTTTTTTTTTTTTCAATTTGCTCTTGTGATATTCGAACCCCATGACCTTTTGCTATCCTGGCGACTGCTCTTAGCAACTGAGCTACGGAGACCATAGGTAGTGCCATGGATATAGCTATTTAATAAATAAAAATAACCCGTAAAAATCCGAAAGAAATATAGCAAATATTTAACAATCAGTAAAGATGACAATGATGTTGGGTTCTAATTTTTTTAAAATTTATTTGGATTCTAGTCGTTTGGAGTCCTGCAGTCTGTTAGGGGTTTTAAGGTGTAACGCTTTTATTATTAGTGAAAACTACCCGATTGAAGTAGTGGCGTAGTGATTCGCCTTGCAAGCAAAGGGCTTTTCGATACCGGGTGGGGTAGTGTTCAGAAAACGAACTTTTCTTAACTGGCTCAGGTCTAAGTGTGCTTGTATATTTATTATCACACAGCTGAAGTTCGATAATTTTTAGGTTGGAATCTGGATATTGTTCAATCAAGAGCTCATCAAAACTACCACAAAACGTTTCATTTTTTTCTATTTAATATTGATCTTTAAGAGGCCGTACACCTAATTTCAGTGCAAAATTGAAATACAGTTCTATGCTTGTGTGCGTCTACGATGCGGGATAAAGCGTCAACAATATTGGTTCTCTACAAGATAATATTGATGATTTATTAGGTAGTGGACGTCCTACCTAGGTTTGAAAAACGATCAGTTTTGCGCGCTTGATTTTATAGTTAATTTTGACTTAGGTTTACTACTCAATTTTTTTTTATAAAATAAAAATTATATTATTTTAAAAGTATACCTGAAGATTATTGTGTAGTATTTATATCTTATAATAGTTGTTCATGACGACAGAAAAACTAAAAAAAAATTATGATAATTTCTTAATTTTGTCATTTCAAAATTTTTTTTCTTCTATCATTATAAGAAAGTAAAAAAAGTATTCAACCCATATGCAAATAGACCATATTTTCAATAAAATTTTAAAATTGAATTGTCAGCATAACTTGTAGTCCGATGTTCTAACGTAACTCAAACGTCATTTTTCTGAAAGAAGGGTAGTTCTTTTGGTGATTTACCTTTCGTTTTAAAATGATATGAAAAATCCATTTGCGCCACATGCAAAAATAAGGACTAATCTTTTAAAATCACGTGTTTACACGTGAATGATAATTGAAACAAAAATAACACGATTTCTAGGACGGCTTCTTAAGTGTAGGACAAAAAGATTAAAATCGGTTGAAAGATTTAACTTTAGTAGGTTGACCTTCAGTTGTCTGTACAGTCAACTGCAGGTCCACCTACCCAAAAAGTTAAAGGTCATTGACCCAATTTTCCACTTTAAGTCCGACACGTAGTGATCAATATCAATTGAGAAAATATCACGTTTTGTGGTATGTTGACGACCTATTTATTGGCTGTACTATATTTTTCATTGTATTATCTTACAAAATATCTGCTTAGCTCAGTGCTCATTTTAAACTAGGTTTGCCCTGGTTTGCCGCATCGCCAAGAGTTCACAATGAACTCGTTATCTTGAAGATCACAGAGCGTGAAACGAGTCGGTTCAGATACGACGCGATACGAATTTATTGCCCTGTGTATACTACGTAATCTATATACTTACATATTTAAAAATATTTAATTGTTTTCACAATCACACCAATTATCTAGCCCCAAACTAAGCAAATCTTGTACTATGGCGACTAGATAACGGATAAACATACTTAAATACTTTTTCAAACAACCATGACTTAGGTACAAATGCTCGTTCACATAAACATTTGCCCCTTGCGGGATTCGAACCCGCAACCGCTAGCTTTGTAGTCCGGAGCGCGGACCACTACACCAGACGGTCGTCATAAATCTCTATTTCCCTTGGTCATCGCATCACGCGTGATAGGCTGGAACAATTTCGCTAATTCTTTTTTTGTTGTGTTAATTATTGTCAGGAGAAGGATCTTTTAAAAGAAAAAATAAGAAAATTGCGCAGAAAATCCTTTAAGAATAAACTACAGATCACGCGAACGAAGTCTCAGGCGACAGCTAGTAATCTCTAAAAATGGGAGCCAACTAGGAGCGATTTTCCCCTTAGATGACGTTAAATGTAATAAAATAACTATGATGATTCTTAAATCAATCAAACCTGAATAATTATAACTATAACTTTATCTGTAATTGAACTAAACGAGTAGGTGGGTACGAGGCTAGTTTCCTGGGTCAAAAAAAGATTATTCTATTTAGTCCGCCAGTTAGATTATCAAAAAATATTAGACCCATATTTTGTCTTTTGTCAATCAAACAAAAAATAACGAAGATATAGCGCATCAAAGTGAGCACGTGAAGTTACGCGGAACTTTGACGGGCTATATCTTCATTATTTTTTTGTTTGATTGAGAAAATAAAAAATACGTGTCTAATATTTTCTGTTTATCCAACTGACGGACTAATTTGATTTTTTGAGGAAACTAGCCCATTGTTGCATCTATCATTAGTTACTTGTTAGCATGATTCGATCAATTTTAAAACAATATGACGTCCACTGCTGAATATAAACCTCCCTCAGTGACTTCCAGACTGGCCGGTCGGAATGATGATGATGATAATGATGATAAACTTAGTTCTGTTTAGCCTAATGGTCGACTGGTAGAGAATGCCTCATGGCATTAAGTCCACCTTTTGTATGACTTTTTAATCTGTGCAATAAAGTCTAAATAAATAAATGAATAAACAAATATGTTGAATCAATTAAGTTATTATTGACAAAAGTCTTTGTTGGATTTACTAAGATGAGTTAGTTGGTATAATCATTGATCTTTTTAGTTTAAACTAGCTGTTGCCCGCGACTTCGTCTGCGTGGTCTTTAGGGATATGAAAAATAGATGTTGGCCGATTCTCAGACCTACTCAATATGCTCACAAAATTTCATGAGAATCGGTCAAGCCGTTTTGGAGGAGTACGGGAACGAACATTGTGACACGAGAATTATATATAAGAAGAAGATAAGGTCTTAGTTACGTTAAGTTGTACGTCCCGTACAAATTTGTAGATCAATATTATAAACAACTAAAAAAGAAAGCTTTCTAATTTAATGCCGTAATTTAGTCAAGGGCTACAAAGTTGAAACACATCAGTGGGATAAGATTTGCATTTGCTCCCATAATTGAATTTCTCCTACAATGCTTTATACACTCCAAGCGGGTTAACTCGCTTTGATCTTAATAGCACTCATAATGGTATAAACGCAATTTATTTTTACTAAATTCAGACATTTAAAAGGGTCTACCTGCAGTTGAAATGGAAACTTAAATTGTAGGTGGCATAAATTAATTTTGCTCAAATTCTCTAATTGCTCTCAAGAAGAGTGGCACGGTGACAGCCTCTAGGGCTGACTGGCGCCACAGTAAAAATTAATACAGTAGGTACAGAGACTAATAGATTCGGTAGGGGGTAGTCGAACGAAAAGCATGGTCGATCTATTTTAATGGTTTTTATTTATCATTTAAAGAGCTTTAGAGTGCAAATTTGGTGTAGTGTGTGTTCTAATGTTTGGTGAAGTGATAACATCGAGAGTCAAGTGACTTGTCTCAAGACAACTTGCTTTAGACCCGATAGCGTCTTGGAACCTGCTTCTGAAGAGTAGCCTTTACTGAATCCATGAAAAGCAATAAAAAACTAAACACCTTGTCATTGATTGTGAACACTATATCAATAATTATACTCGATATTGGCAAAATCACTGCTCTGCTGAAAGAGCGGGATTGAGTCTATAAAAAAAAAAGGATCCAGTAGTACAAACCAAATTCATATTAACAGCCTGTTAAAACGTCGATCCAGTTAAATACATAACCATACAAAATAATACGTTACCTTTTATGGATTTGTATTACAGGATTTGGAATCATATTGAGTTCTTTGTTAGACAACTTCATCTTTCCGGTCTAGCAATAACACCGTCAATTCTACCTTAGCCAACGTCTTAAATCGTCAGGCATTTCCACTTAATATCTTACCTCATCTCAACCTTAGATGTAGCCTTATATTGTACAAGCAATGCATGAGAATCGATTCTCATGGTTTGCTAGTACTAAGTACTTTTTGCTGCCACGGCAGTTAGTATTTGGAATCATTGAGTTTGTGTGTTTTGATTGGAGTTGGTATACTCTCATCCCATCTCTACTACACCAGCACTACCAATTAGTTGCTAGCTGTGTTATTTAATGAATTTCTTGAAAGAATGGCAGCCACTCGAAAATAATTAAACACCATTTACTTGGGCATCTCGGTTGATTACTAAGTTATGCTATTATTCGCGGGTCAGCAGAGGGCCGGAAAATTGAATATTCCCTTAATAGAGGGCGAATATAAGGCATAGGTTTCTATACTGCGACGGAAATATTATTATTATTATATTCTAAGGAGTTTCTTAAAGCGAGTTTCTTAAGTCAAGGATAACCTTGTAACTATATACAGGGTTAGATAGCAAGGTACTGCCACATTTTAAAAATATGATCTAGAGTATTCTCTAGATACATGGGGCACACTAAAAGTTTTGCACTTCTAGCTAATCGGAACTATTCGAATTTCGAATGTTATATTTTTTAAACGTTGCAACCTTTTTAGTAATAAAAAAAAATAATTGGCGGGAAATTATTTGTCAACTGTTATCACACATCAAAGTTCTACGTACGCAACGAAAATGGAATTAAGTCGAAAAGATTTTAGAGCGATGATTTTTTATGATTTTAAAAGTTCTCTCACTCCGCAAGACTGTGCCGCTCGTCTTCAAAATGCTTTTGGGAGAGAAGCACCTTGTTTGAGCACCGTGAGACGATGACTTGCTGAATTTGAGAGAGGTCGAGTTTCTTTACATGACGAATTTCGTGAAGGGCGGCCATCAACTGCCGTCAACGAAAATAATGTGGCTACCTTTAAGCGGCTAATTGAAGAAAACCCGCGGATTACTTATGAGACAATTCGAGGACTATTGGGGATTGGTATGAGCCAAATTCAGAAAATTTTACAAGAAGAATTGAAAGTTCGGAAACTTTGCTGTCGTTGGATCCCTCATGAACCGACAGCGGAGCAGAAGCGGGCTCGCGTGGAATGGTGCTCACAGATGCTACTGAAGTACGACCACGGACATTCTAATGCTGTTTATGACATTGTCACAGGAGACGACACGTGGATTTATTGTTTTGAACCCGAAAAAAAACAGCAATCTTGTGAATGGGTGTTTGAAAATGAGAACAGGCCAACAAAAGGAGGCAGGCGAGAAACTTTGTTAAAAATATGTTCGCGTTTTTTTTCTTAGCTACGGGTCCCATCTGTACAATTCCACTTGAAGATCAAAAGAGTATTAATGCCGAGTTAAAGAGTATTCTACCATTCGTTTACCCAGGGTGTTAGAAAAAGTTCGCGAAAGACGACCCAAAAGCCGCGTTCTCCTACATCATGACAACGCTTCTTTACACACGGCCAACAAAACAAAGTCATATTTAGCTTCCGAAAAAGTACAACTCGTCACCCATCCTGCGCATAGCCCCGACCTAGCACTCTGTGATTTGATTTTGTATTTTCCCCTAAATCAAAGATTTGATGAGAGGTTTTACTTTTACCAACTCCGAAGAGGCAGTGATAGCGTTCAATCAGCACGTAGAAAACATGCCTTCAGATCTGTGGTCCTCCTGTTTTAAAAAATGGTTCGATCGCGTGAAAATTTTAAAAAGCAATAAACATAATATTTTGGTTATAACACGTTGTTTTTTTAAGTTACGCAAAACTTATAGTGTGACCTATTTATAAAAGTGCGTCTTTGTTTTTTAACTATGTTATACTTTTATAACTAACTAGCTGTTCTGGCAAACTTCATACCGCCTCGTTTTTTTTTTTTTTTCGTGAATTTTTCAATGTTTTAATACTTAATTATTCTGCTATTCGGGACGGAGACAAATCCAAAAAATCATAAATCATAAAAATCGGCCCAGCCGTTCTTGACTTATAAATGGTTTAACTAACCCAACTTTGTTTTATTATGAAAAAAAAGAATGTTTTTTACGTAGATCGATTTAGTTACTGATTCTGAGTGGTCCCTGAAAAATTTGCACTACCTTGAAATGTAACCCTGTATTCTACATATACATCATTGGCACTAACGTGAAATATATCCCTGTATTCTATACACCATGGTCAGCAACTTTTGTTCTACGACTTTTGCAAATATGCATGAAAGTTTATCGACTTCCCATACAAAATTACCAAACAGCCGATTGAATTTGTAGATATTTTTAAAAGATATTATGAAAATTATAGGAGAGAACGCAGAGATAGGTTTTTAAATTTGACGACCACGAACGAAGTCTTAGGCTCGGACTACATGCATCTGGAATTTTTCAGAACTCCATACAAAACAGCTCCGGACAAGCCCGGATTCAATACGTTTTGTATGGGGTTTTGGAAAATTCCGGATGCATGTAGTCCGAGCCTAAGGCAAGTTTATTCAGGCTAGCTTATGATACATTCTTGAAAAAGTTTATGCGAACACTAAAATTACAATAACAACAGTTGCTTACTTATTGTGCGTTATAAAAAATGACATTGCTATCGCTGAAAGTAAAAAGAATCAAATTTTCAGAGCCACAAAAATGTTCTTGTATCTGCAATTTCAATTCAATGTTTTCGACACGCGGTGTTTTATATGGAAAACGTAAAAATGGTGATAAAACACGAATTGCCCATTTGCGCGCTTTGTGGTCCATTTTTCATAAAAAAGTCACTAAATATCGTTACGGCCGAAATTGATAATATTTAACGTACCTTTGTTATAAAACATTCAGCGATGTCAGCTAGGTGCTCCTCTTCTAGATGACAGCATAAAACCTTTTTTTAAATTCGAAAGTTACCCATTTTAAAAATATGGCTTCTAGATTGGAACGTCTAAATTCTCATATAGCTTTTACCATATTAAAATTCTGCCTTTTCGTTCCAAAGTTTACTTATATCCTCCGCGTCAGTCCAATTTGCAGAAATCTCCAGCATTTGGCTAATATCGATACCACCCTCAGAACAAGCCTTGAAAACATTCTTAATTTAAAGCTCAATAATGATTCTTGGTCGCAAGCAACGCTACCTATTTGCTTTGGTGGTATCGACATTTGCCAAATTTCAAGCGTCGCCCTCCCCGCCTTCTCTCCTCCTTACACAGCAATGCCATTCCCGTCATCCTTCTGAGGTTAGAGAGGCGGAGGAAGCTTGGCGAGGTCTCTTTCCTAATGAGAATTTCCCAAAGGAACGTAACCTTAAAAAACTTTGAGATGTTCCACTGGCGAGGGAGACCTTTTTTGAGAATTTTGAGAAATTGTTTGGTTCAAAATTCCATCAGTAATTGCCATTGTGCTAGGCTCTTGGCAGTTTCTTGTAAAGAATCCGGCCACTGGCTCCACGCACTCCCATCAAAAAACCTTGGCACCTTCCTTGACAGCGAATCATTTCGGGAGTGTGTGGGATTGCGCCTCGGAGCTCCATTTTGCGAGCCACACACGTGTCCTTGTGGTAAAGAGGTGGACAGACTTGGTCTTCACGATCTCTATTGTCAGCAAAGCGCAGGGCATTTTGCCCGCCATGCTGCCCTCAATGACGCCATCAAGAGGGCTCTTGCCAGCATCAACGTTCCATCGACGTTGGAACCTCGTGGGTTGGTGCGTGATGACGGCAAGAGACCGGACGGCCTGACGCTCGTTCCCTGGGAGCGGGGACGGGCTTTAGTATGGGATGCAACTTGTGTCGATACTTTAGCCCCGTCTCACCTTAGGGAATAAGCCGTAAAAGCAGGGGCTGCAGCGGAGTCCGCAGAAAATGCCAAGCGGCGCAAATACAAGTCACTTGCATGTGACTATGTGTTTGCGCCATTTGGCGTTGAGACGTTTGGACCGTGGGGATCGAATGCAAAAATTTCGGAAAACAAAATGCTGGCTCTTTTCTCGCTCAAAGGTTTAGTATAGCCATTCAGCGAGGAAACGCTGGAAGCATCCTCGCCTCCTTACCTCATGGACACGGTTTTATTTTTGATTAAGTAGATTTTAGTTGTAGGTTATTTTTATAGTTATTGTATTGTATATTTAGTGTTTTATGATATAATTAAAATTCAAGTTAATTTATTTGCATAGAATCACGGTACAGACAACAGCTCGTCAGTCGTCGTACAGACAGCATAACGTTAAATTTTCTTAATTGATATTAATCTCTACCTGTCGGACTTAAAGTTGAAAATCGGTTGAATGACCTTTAACTTTTTGGGTTGGCCTGCCGTTGTCGTACATAAAGATATTGTTAACCTTTTTATTTTGCATTTTATTTTGAGCTAGGCTAGAGGAATGTATCATCTGCCAACACAAAAACGAGACAAAAAATATATGAGTAAGAAGTCTATGTTTGCCTTTCAGCCTTCAGCTGATACCGTACAGAAAATAATAAAAACCGGCCAAGTCAAGCTCAGGCTAAAGATCCCGCCAAGAACGTATATGGTACCTACTTAACGCAACATAATGGTAAAGTTATGATGCCTATGGGTATAGCTTTAAGGTTGACTATCGAATGGCAGGTATGGAGTGAAACGAAAAGAAGTATGGTTGAAACGGTGACTTTATTGGGACTAATTATAATGCGAAATTTGCTTTGCTACCTTCGATCAAAAATAAACTAGCTACCATCACCGCACAGTCTTTCTATACTATTGAATAGAAAAAAATTGTTTTAACGTATACCTTAACTGCAAACGTTAAGGTGCAGTTTTGTTTGTGTCGATATTCACACGCGTTCGTAAAAATCCGGTCGCATTCGTATAAATACTACTCTCAAAGTCTAAGAAATAAAGTACAGAATAACTTATACAAAATAAGACCCCAATTTGAAGTGAGGCGTTATTTACTCGACCGTTTTTGAGTAGCTGACCGGTTATCTAGTGTATTCTTGATCCAAGTTTGCTACCGATACAATGAATAAAAAATGTAGTGTCTGTCTACTAAAATTATAAATGCGAAAGTTTGGATGGATGTTTGTCACTCAATCACGCCAGAACGGCTGAATGGATTTAAATTAAATTTGGCACAGAGAGAGATTATAGCCTAGAATAGAAGATAGGATCCATTTTATCCTGGAAAAATGTACGGTTCCCGAGGGAGACCAGATAACTTCAAAAATAGCGCTTTTTACCGTTAGATGACGCTGTTCAGTAAGAAAAAAATTGACGTGGTCTCTAGTTTTGACTAACTATGGTTTTGCAAAGACTTCGAGAACGTAGTCGCGGGTAAACGCGAAAGAATTCGCGGGCAACAGCTAGATAAAAAATAGAACATTCTAACTGCCTAAAGCATAATCGACTACTATTGCATAATAGTTGCTAATATATCCTAATGCTTAAGATTTTGTTTAATTTACTATGTGTTTATAATAATAATCAATATTTATTTGCTTATAAACATGGTATACATTGATGTTCAGTGAATAAGGTGCTAGACATGTTTAACCTGATTAGAGGTATGCAAATTATGGCAAAGTAATATTAAATAATAGTTAAATTGAAGATACATAATTAAATATTAATAATACACAATTATTCATTTTATTCTTATTAGTAATATTAGCATTAATTCTTTACTTTACTAAACAATTCTTTCAAGTCATAAAATGTATGTGATAGAAGCCATATAAACAATTGCTTTTTAAATTCAATGAGACTCAGTGACTTTAGTTCCCTGAGTAAATGATTAAAAATATTTCCGCACATATAAGCAGCTTTTTTTGTATTGTGTAGTTTTAGGGGTTTCCTTTAATAGAAGTTTATTTGCATTTCTTGTATTGCGGGGATATGTCACATGCTTTTTTAAATATATTTTCACTTTGTACTACAAATACACAAATATATAATAAATACAATAATAATAAATAAAAAAATAAAATAAATAAAGGCAATAAATAGTACACATTTCA
Source organism: Anania hortulata (assembly GCA_963576865.1). Taxonomy (NCBI): domain Eukaryota; kingdom Metazoa; phylum Arthropoda; class Insecta; order Lepidoptera; family Crambidae; genus Anania; species Anania hortulata. The sequence goes on along the minus strand of OY756389.1, from coordinate 21,594,239 downwards.
CTCGTTGAGCCATTTCATTATAATGTGCCTATTTTAAAACTCAAAGCGGGCTCATAGTCACGTTTTTCCCCAGTCTTTCATAATTAAGACCGAAATAAATGGGTCTCGGAAAAAACTTCGTAAAATATTTTGTTACAGAATGACCTATTATGAAAAAAGACGCTCATATTTTCTCGTCATAATTTCATTTGCTGGACTTATCATAATAATAATATTTACTCCGCAGTACATTAAAGGATTTAATCTTAATGGGGCATATTTTTCCGTCTTTTCATTTTGCCCACGCTAGATTAAGCTTTCTTTAGACATTTTATAATTAATTTATATTTGAGGCTGGATTAAGTCTGTACAATATCGTACAAGAAACATTATGGGGATTTAAAATACATTTAAAAATGTTTATGAATGCTGGCAGTTGTAAGTTTTTGTCATAGATTTTTCTCATTTTTATTTAGATCTCTAAAATAATTATTTTAAAAGTTTAGAGCCCATAGTCTGAAACGACGTCAAAATTTGGTAAAAGTTATTTGAGTAGACTGATGATACCCTCATTTGAATTAAGTTTTGTTTTTGTTTTTCAAAATTCTTTATTGATAATAAGAGTTAGACAACAATATAACTTACGTTAGTCCGCATCATTATATGTGTGAAATATTTATAACATTCACTTTAGGCTGTACGCACCTCTAAAAGTGTTTAAAAAACATGTATACTTACGGCTATTCAAAACATATTAATACAGCATACTGCATGAATAATCATACATTTTTGTATGCACTTATTACTTAAAAGCATTTTTATTCATGGACTAATAACTACTTATTTACACACCAACGCTGAACACACAAAATTAATATTACTATCTTGCATTTGAATTAAGTGGATCAGGCCAGGAATAAACACATTAAAATAGCCTTTTAAATTCAGCTAGAGCCAGTACAAATGCAACCCTTATTGATATTTTGATACGCTTTTTGAACCAAAAATTAAAAATAGTACTAGAAGGTAACACAGCCTAGCACAAGGAAAACCATATAGGTATCAACTATCATTAATCTAGACAAAAAATATCATTAATGTGTTAATTAAGGGCATTTCTAGTCTATCATCTTCTCTCTAAAAAAATCTCGATGAAATAAATACTAAAAAATATATGTACTTCCAAATTAATTAAATTTTACAGGCGTAAACAGTGGATATTCTAATCAATATGATTTTTTTATATTATTTATCCGTGCCATTCACTCACAGTGAAATGGTGACATGAGTGAGAGTTGGACATAAACGATCGAATCATTGTGCGGCAGGCCTATCAAAGACCGTAACCGAAAGTCTCGCGCTCCGATACCCAATATCGGCCTTTCGCATTTGTAAATGTCTTATATAGAGTCGCCCGTCAGATGTCCCGATTTTCGCGAGACGTCCCAATTTTCACAGGTCTATAGACTTGTTTCTAAAGATAGCACCTTACTTTAGATATGAAATGTAACATTGCGAAAATGAACCTCAGTAAAAAAAGATGCTAACGAAACTAAAAAAGTAAAATAAAAAATATACCTTGTTAACATCTGCAACGTTGTAGATCTGCAACGTTGTAGTAATACTCAACAGATTTAGTAAACAGGCGTTGTATTATATTGTTGTATTTGTATAATTTTTATATAATTACAATCATTTCTGCTGCTAAAGCCAGAAACTTATACAAAACCTTATTATAATGAATTGACAAATTATTGACTTCGCCAAAACCTGAGAATAAAATTGTTAAGTAGATAGTTTATATTATGTTCTCTGTATATATTATGTTCTTATCATATTCGCTTTGTATCATAAACATCTATTAAAACCCAAAGAGTTTTATTTACTTATACCGAATGAATAAAGAAAATAAGGTGAAATAATGCATGAGCAACAGTACCTTTACCTCGTAAAACAGTCCCAAAAGTTTTCTACAACCTTGCAATAGTAAGACTTCCTATATCGGCTTGAGACCCCGGGTCCGTTGTTGTAAATAATTATTAAAATAAACCCTGTCCCGTAAAAAAACAAATACTGATAATAATTTTTTTATGACCCTCAATTTAAACACACCTGCGACATCACTAGTCGTAAATGTCGCGAAATTCTTTGTAAATTTATGGTACAAATATCGAGGCCGTTGGCATTCGGCATTTGAAACCCATAAAGAAAGGTCAGGCCAAAGAAGATGTACACTCCACGTATATAGCTATATGCGTTTAGTATGACAGACGAAATTTCCCAATGACATATCTAGTTCATGAAAGGCTACAAGCAGTTCCTTGTAGCTCATGTAGAGGAAAAAATCTACTGCCTCTGGTTGAATTCAAACTAGCTAGCAATAATTAAAATACTTGCAGCTTTGTCAGGGATTTTTTTTAAATCTATTTTCAACCGACTTCAAAAAGGAAGAGGTTGTTAAGGAGTATGTTTTTATTGTGTGTGTATGTTATGCGATATACTCGTAAATGACGACCTCCGTAGCCGAAAGGCGAGCATACCGGACTTGGTGTCGCTATCTCTGAGGTTCCGGGTTCGATTCCCGGTCGGTCAATGTAGAAAAATAACTTTTCTGTATTGTCTCGGGTCTGGGTGTTGTGTTACCGTCGTTGTTTCTGATTTCTGTAACACAAGTGCTTTAAGCTACTTATCATAGGATCAGGAGCAATGTATGTGATGTTGTCCAATATTTATAAATCTTATAAATTTATAAATAATTAATTTGTACAGAATCCTCAGTGCGCGAGTTCTACTTACATTTGAAGTCAAATACATGAAATTCTGAAGGTGGTTGTTTTAGTAGGAAGATATAATAATAAATAATAATAAATATTAATATATAATATAATAATATTAATTATTAGATCAAAAGCAACCTTGGTGCGATGCCGCTTTATATGATAAATCAGTTAGAGTGGACCAAGTTGCGAGTTATTTTTATAAATCTACAAATTAATAAGGGTCTAAAAAACAGTAATATGTAATACCTACTCCTTCTCCCAGAGTATTGTGTGGGAATAGGTTTCCTTATTCGACCTTCGAAGCCGGGAGTCGCCGAACCTGGCGTCGCTATCTCTGAGATCCCGGGTTCGATTCTCGGTCGGGTCAATGTAGAAAACTAACTTTTTTATGTTGAATCGGGTCTAGGTGTTGTGGTACCTATCGTCGTTGTTTCTGTTTTCTTCTCATCACCAGCCAATATGTAGTCCCGAAGCGGTGGTAGGACTAAGCTATATTTTTGGACGTGTATAAGTGCCCGGAAGAGGGCCTATGTACAAAATAAATGAGTATTAGTATTATTGAGTATTATAATACGAGTGGTTCTGAGTAATAAATGTGATGTTGTCCGATATTTGTTTATTTACGAGTATTTTTCATTATATTTTTCCTCTCTTTACATTGTCAAAAAACGCCAGTAACAATGACAGGCACGTCACCATTGAGTAACTTTGTACTAGAACTGACATCCCAAAGCGAAATTTTGCGCTACGCTCGCACAAAGTATGAGTAGTGTAGTGTGACCGTCGACAAAGGTTTTTAACATGCCTGTTCTAGTATTTTATAACTCAATGGATATTTAAAGGTTCGTGACGTCACGAACAAGTATATCATGGCCGAAGACGTTTTCGAAGGCTTTTAAAAACGTAAAGAACAAAATACTATTTTTTACTATTCTCAAAGGTTTAAAAAATGAAATTGATGACGCTTTATTTTAATATTACCAACAATAACAACTCTAATTCAGAAAACAGTCAAATAGCCTATTGATTAAATTTGCCGTTCAGTGGTAGGTTGACGAGCTGTTGCCTGTACCCTTTTCCCTGATCACGAAGAAATATAACATCTATTTAAAAGTTTCTCGAAACAAGAATCTGCAAAACAGCTGTAGGTTTTAAAACAACCCAACCCTTGTTCTTGAAAAGTTGTTAAGCGTAAAAACAAGAAAAACCTTTGCAAGTACCTTGCAGATACTAAGAAAGTGTACAAGGAAACCCCTTTACAACTTTGTGGAAACATTTCCAAATAAACTTAAATAAAACCGTAGATTTTTCTGAAAATATCTACTTAAAAAAATATTTCAATTTTCTTGTACGACGTGTTCATTTTAAATCTTTCATCGTTTCAGTTATAGAACGTCCACTGCTGAACAAAGGCCTCCGCCAATGATTTATCATCAGGGGGGATTGCCAATACTCGCCACGCTTGGCAGGCGGGTTGGCGAGCGCAGTTTTTTATGGGATTTGGCACAAAGACGCTGCTGCCCGTCTCGTGTCACAGGAATAAGTCGCCTCTTACGACATGCCTCGTGTTGGCGGTGGGGATGTGTATTCTTTACGGCCGTCCCTACAAGTAACAAGCCTGTAAATTATATTCCCTAAACAATGTTATGTGTCCTATCGTAATAAATATTATTTACCTAAATCAGCTTTGGTATAAATATGAACAGATAAAAAATAACATTAAAAATAGTACCCCAAGAAATAAATGAAATTGCAAATCTACACAATAAAAATTAAAGGTTCACTATGAGGTCGAAAGCGAAATAGTGAACAGAAATTATGTTTAGCTGTATTTATCATCGCAGTAGAGTAATAGCTTGTATGAAACATGTTTTTAACACACTTATTATCTTCTCTTGTAACTAACTAAACGGTAAACGGTTAAATAACGAATAAATCATGTGCCCAAATTGTTCCCCTTTAAAAGTTAAAAAAAAAACTCTGTTTCAGCATATTATGTCGATCTTTTAAGGTTAACTCACTATAACCTTTTATGCATTAGTTAGTCGTTGATAAACAGACCGAACTCCACGCAGGCGAAGCCGCGGGCGGAAGCTAGTACGTTTATAAATTTAGGTACAAATGTTCGCCCTTGTCACACAAACATTTTCCCCTTGCGGGATTCGAACCCGAACTACTCGGTTTGGTAGTCCGGAGCGCGAACCACTACCTACACCAGACGGTCGTCAAAAGGCACGTGCTTGCATGCGCAATTACAAGTTCACGACTTACGGATGTGAGGCAAAACTCCAACCACAAAGTTAACACCACTCTAACTCTATCGATAAGTCGATAAAAACATGCACAGGCGCCACCTCTCGTTTCCAAAACCGTTACCAGCACTCGTAGACAGAATATTAAGAGAGAAACCTTCTGGAAACGAATTATAATTACTTTAAGACATGAAAGGGATAAAAAGTGAACGCGACGTGCCGTGAAAACCTTTCAAGACCATGGACTCGGTGTAAACACACAATCCGGGAAAATTCTTTGTCTCAAATTGGGATTAGGGCGTGATTTTCAATTTCCTAAAGCAGCAGCGATTTGTCGAATACGAACGTCATTGGTTTTGTTTATATTATTGTTCAATGTTGAATTTATTTCAGTTTTTCGTATTTGAATCCGACTCAATATTAGGTGCTTGTAGCTCTGTAGCGGCAACGCTTTGGAAGTGATTACCAAATTTAAATCACCTACGCCGCGGTTGTGATAAGATTGGTGACCATTCCAACCATATATAGTAAGCATCTCTGTGCTTCGGAAGGCACGTCAAAAGCTGGTCCCGGCTTATATCGCTTGATACTAGTCGTGAAGGCTAGTCAGAGGTCTTATGGCAGCTTAATAACATCTGACAGTAAGGTTAAGCCACTGGCCTTACAACACCCCTCCAATAATCCGCACTGGGCCCGCGTGGTAGAGTATGGGCCAAACTACCTCACGGTTAAGGTGAGGCCTGTGCCCGAGTACATACGAGTTCTTTACAATATTTTGTTAACTGGTGAACTGTTTTCTTATAGGAAACAATATTTTTGGTCTGCTGAAAACTAATTCGTTTACAATTGTAATAAAGTTCAAAGTAATGTTGACACTATTTATTCACTGCCTGATCAAAGGTTGAAACTTCAAATTTAAAGAAGAAAACGATATAGTTATATAAAGATTACACTTCATTTCAGGAGCCCTGTTACAAAGATCAGCCAGCAGAATTAAAAGTTGCTAAATACATTTTTAAAATTTAAAATTAACATTAAATGTAAGAGCATAATCTAATATGTGATAGAAATATCTAAGGCATGACATGCTATCACTCATATAAAACAGAAGGGACTTTCAGAACGAAAGGACTCTAACCTCAAGGCAACCGGGAAAAATCTGCCATTATTTTGCCCGGTTTGTATTTGAAAAATCAATGCAAATACAAAATTGTTACCTATTTCACATTGCAAGAACTAAAAACACAAAGGGGTTGGTTCTGTGCTAAGATACAACTTTTTATGTAATACAAAAATATTTTAAAATATAAAATTAACTTAATCCCTAAGATCTATCATTTGTGTAGGCATGTTTTTTTTAAATATTGCGTTATTTATTGGCTGAGTAGAAAAAGCCCCTTTGAAAAAACACTTTTGAAATATTTTTTTTACAAAATAAAACATTAAGTAGTCGGTAGTTTCATTCTGAAAGTACACATGAATCAATTACATGAAATAGTAACTATTTACGAAAGGCATAGTCCAGGGTAACAGGATAAACATCATATCAATTAACAAAAGCTTCTAAAGAACGATTTACTAACAACATAATAGGGTAAGTATAATCAGACACAAGGTACATACCAACCTTTCCTCAACATGACTCCGGGCTTATACCTGTAACAACAAATTGCCATTAATAACAGAAATAAACGAAGTTGGACAATTTGGCGCGAACGGCGGCCATCTTGCTTGGCAGGGTTGCCAACTTGCCGCACGTAGATAAGTTCGCCCGTAAACACAAATGTTAACCGGTAACGGGGGTTCGTTCAGAAACGTTAATTTGTTTTTGGAATTTGGCAACTATTTTAATAATTAAATTAAGAAAGCCATACCCCTTTCTTAATTTTTTGGATTCGGTTACGGTTTTGAAGGAATCTTATATGGGATTTTAGTTTTGATACCTACTACGAGAACTAGACATTAAATAATTTAAAATGCCAATACGGTAAAGTAAATTTAGACTTAATAAAAACTTGCGAAGTTTTATGTTTATAAAAAATTTTATTTTCTTTTTACTATGTATAAATAGAAAAAAGAAAAAAAAATTTACCAAAAGGCCAAAACCCTATTTAAAAATTCATAATAATTTTAACTTAGTAATAAAGTGGTTAAGTTTAAGTGTATTTTTTTTAAAACATAAGAGACAGCCATATAAACGTCCCTGACCTAGGCACTCTATACTTTCCTTCACAATAACCGGCATATTTAATGTACATGACCCTCTATTACATACGAGAGGCATTATTAAAACCCCATCACATAGCCTTATTATTGGTAAGAGCCGAACGATACGTGCACGAAAAGTATTTATTCTAAGTAGGTCGAGCTTTTGAATAAACATCTTTCAAGGAATGCCGGGCTGGTTGCGTAATGGCTGCCCTGAATTTCTCGTATTACTGCATGTGTCAACGCCTTTGAATAAATCAAAGTACTTCATATTTACGACAAGTAATATGTTTTTAATTTGGCATCTTGTTATTTATACTGTTGCGTCTAGCTACGAAGTTAATAGAAAAAAATGATTGTAATGCCTACTGCTCAGGTAGGCCTAGGGCTTAATCTCTACCTACGTTGTAAGGCCTATTTAATAAATTTGTATAGTCAGAGAGAAAAGAGATATTTTAATTAGTAAATCAATGTAAAATGCGTACTAACATTGTAGCAAGGTTACCTGTAAGTACAGGTAAAGACAAAGTAACAGAACCGTTACTTTGAATTGCTACTTACTTACTTACATAAGTTTATGAAATGGGCACACAGTAGGACCTTATAAGAAAGAACCTGTGACAGAATCAGAGTCCTTTGTCTTGCTAAATGGAATAACAAATATCCTGTAGTCCTCTAAACTTTATTTTATCAGATCGAAGAGTAGGGTTGTCTCTACTTTATTGTTATCTTTTTATTGTCCTAGCAAATAAATGCTAGTTTAGATTTTGATAGCATACTTTTTACTTATTTCTAATTATTACTCAATAATTACAATGGATGGACAATGGATTTTTTCTGTATACTAGACTTGTTTATGATTGAACAATAACATGTTTTTTTTTTTAAAGTGGACTAATATATATTTAGTTTTTTTTACTCGATTCTGAAACAGCCACTAAAATTGTTTATTTTTTTTTTAACAGCTCCTATATTCAGTTTGAAACAAGTGTAAATTTTGGACTAAACGGCGTGATTTTGTGAGATTAAGTTACATTTAAACATGTTTTTTTAAAGTATTTTACTTTCTAGAAACATTCGTCAGATCCTGAGCGTACCATCCCTAGTAGAAAACGTGGTTTTGCAAGGGAAATGATCCTCGGTTCTTATTCTTGCAGCCTGAGGGAGAAAACATACTTTACAAAGTTTTGTTCACTTCGGAACATTCGTATCGAAAACAGAACGCGTAATCTTTCGATGCACAATAACTGTCGTGTGCCCGCGGCTTTACACGACCATATTCGGGCAAAATTTTTTTTTTATCATGTCACACCAACAACAACATAGTATAATATTGAATAAATAAAAAAGCAAGTTTAATCTCTTAGTATAGCAAAACGAGATGCAAAATTTCTATTATAACGCGACCTCATGCAACCACTCAGGGTTTTACAAGGTAATAATTCAAATAGAAACATACAATACATGAAGATAAATGTTAATTGCATAGACTTATAAATTACAAAGTGCAATTCTAAATAATTCGGTATTTTATTAGACCTACCTAAATAGATAAATTATTTTATTTGTAAAACAGACAAAAACAAAACTTACAATCATCATCATCATTTCAGCCATAGGACGTCCACTGTTGAACATAGGCCTCCCCCATTAACTTAAAACTTACAATGTGAGGCAAAAATTACATTTAGTCAAACTGTAAAAAGTCAATTCCTGTCCATTGATTAGAAAAGAAAAAACCTAGGCTTACTCTATGATCAGTGGAGTCCAAAAAATGCGTTCTAGAATTCTTATTTAAAGATAAAACAATAACTAATAAACTAAGAAATGAAAATAGCTAAAAACTAAAAAGTGAAACCGTATAGTGTCTACTGCCGCATTACAAAGCGAGGTAGGTAGGTAAGCGTGGTAACATTATTTTACATAAGTCGCAGACACAAGCCGGTTAATAATAACGAGTCGAAATGTGCGCAGGCACGAGTAAGATGATACACTGCGTGTATATTTTAATCAAAGCAAATTTTGCGGCGGGCGAACACCTCAGGGAGTTTGGTGTTTGTGTTCCCAGGAAGAAGCATAACGACATTTTCGTATTTTATGGTAAATGTTAAATATTATAAACGATTAATTTATACATAGTCAATGTAGAAAACAAACGTTTACATGTTATAAAGAAATTATAAATATTGGACACCATCACAATCACTTCTCTCATCCTAAGGTAAGTAGCTAAACACTTGTGTTATAGAAATTAGAAACAAATGGTACAACAACGCCCAGTCCTGAGACAACATAGAAATGTTCGTTCTCTACATTGACCCGACCGAGAATCGAACCCGGGACCTCAGAGATGAAACGCAAAGTCTGGCGTACTCACCTCTCAGCTACGGAGGTCGTCTGTTGTTGTGTCGGGTCATGTAATCTGGAAGTCATTGGGGGAGGCCTATGTTCAGCAGTGGTCATCCTATGGCCGGAATGATGATGATGATGAAATGAAGTTCTCATTGAATAATCTGTATGCTTATGTTCACAAATTGTTATATTGTAACTACATGTAAAAATGTCCTTACTATGCTGGCGCTAAATAAAACCCTTAACATACAATAAGGCTGTTCGTTCATCCCTTGTCTCAGTCACGTTTCAACTAAGGCTGCCTAATTCCCTAGAAGTCCCCGTACGCTTCTAGACAGTTTATAACGACGTGGGAATACTTTAATGTTTGCAACCGTTCTTTCTGGGATTTAGATACGTCCCTGTGCTTTGTGCTTTGAGATTCGAGGACGTTAAAGATATTAGTGACACCTGGGGCCTAACCATTAGCTATACAATACTACTTCAAGCATTTTCTTTATTTTTCTGTGTGAAGTTTAAAAAAAAGTTAAACAGTTTAGGTACTGTTTATTACTTTATGGATAAGCAACGGCACAACGGATCTGGCATAGCTCAACGGATTAGCAAGCTGAAGAGGCAGTGTGCGGGGCACATAGCACGTAGAACTGACGGCCGATGGGGCCGAAAGGTTCTAGAATGCATGCCACGTACCGGCAAGCGCAGCGTAGGATGTCCACCCACAAGGTGGACAGACGACCTGGTAAAGGTCACAGAAAGACGCTGGATGCAGGCCGCTTCCAACCGGCCAATCTGAAAGTCAATGGGGGAGGCCTATGTTCAACAGTGAACGTCCGCGTCCTATGGCTGAAATGATGATGAACGGTATAACGTCTTTAACCGTATGTATACACAATTTTTATACAAGGTTTTTCAATATCATACCTTCGAATAGGTAGAATAGTCTACCCGCTTGATGGTAAAAAAATATATATCAGAAACGTTTAATATACAAAATTACAAAAGTATATTTAACGGAATCGGGATCCGAAAACTCATATCCTTTACAACTCTATCCGAATGCACCCTTTCCTGGCTACGATTTGATATTATATCCACGTCTAGACGGACAAATCCGTGAATATTACATAGAATCATGGAACCTGACATACGAGTAGGATATAATACTTGGGTATATTATTTGATGAAGATTCCCTTAACACTTTTGAATTATCTTAATTCGTCAGTTGAACCATGTCATTGTCATTCTCTGACCCCTGTGGCCTTCTGTGGTACAACTATGCAAAAAAACCTTCGCGTTCCAAAAAAAACCGAAATAACAATGGAAAACAACAGGGAAAATGTTTAGTGGCACGCGAATATATAAAACGCGGATAAGATAAAATATTAGTAGGATTTTTAGAAATAGTTTAGCTAAGTATAGACCACACCGTATTTCTAGGTCTATGGTATAAACAACGTGTAAAACAAAATCCGCAAAACCTCTCAGGCTGATTAAGCTCGTCCCATACAAAAATTTTCTATATGGGATCAACATCGAAAAAAAAAGTATTTGAGCACCAGAATTGGTCCCCAGAAAAGTTACACGTTGTACAGACAATGGCAGATCAACCTACCCAAAAAGTTAAAGGTCATTGAATTGATTTTTAACTTTATGTCCAACACGTAGAGATCAATATCAATTGAGAAAAGTTGACGTTTTGTGGTAGGTTGACGTGCCGTGTTGTATGTACATATTTTTACAGATAATGTACTGAATCTATGAATAATAAAGTTTTATGTGTGGACTTCAAACAAAGTAATACGATATTATACTTTCATAGATAAAGAGCTAGTTAAATTATATAAAGTCTACGAACAACGAGTTCAAGGCTCTAGCACGCCTTCTTCAAGTAATAATGGGAAAACACAGGCAAACCTTTTTTTAATGGACTCAATCCCGCTCTGTAAGAAGAGCAGTGATTCTGCCAATGTCGAGTATTTTCTTGAATAGTGTTTACAATAAATAAAGAGTGTTTAGTTTTCATTGCTTTTCATGGATTCAGTGAAGGATACTCTTCCTGTAGAAGCAGGTTTCAAGACGCTATCGGGTCTAAAGCAAGTTGTCTTGACACAAGTCACTTGACACTCGATGCGGCGTTGAATACAATCATGTTTCAATTGTGTCAGATATTTATCACTTCACCAAACATTAGAACAAAAACTACACCAACCTTGCCTCTAAAGCTCTTTAAATGATAAATGAAGCTATAGTTTTTCTTCATAAGAAAATGTGGTGTTTTTCTTAAGGTGCCTTTAGTCCCCCCACACAACACAATTAGCGATACAACTTCGTGGCTTAATTTCTTGCCAAAACACCGGCGTATTTACAAGAAGGCAATTCTATTCAACTGTTTACCTTATGTAAATGAGACGGGTGTCTTACAGTTTTAACGATATTACTTGCCTTTCACTGTTTACGACTGCTTTAAATAATTGTTGAATTCGCATAAACTCTGGTTTACAGTAATTTATTTGTTATAGTTTATATGAGTTGCTTTGGAATAATTGTGCAAATGAATACTTAATTTCATTGAATAGCTACCTTTTAAATAGTACTTGTAAGTAATTGTTTTGTAGGACACAACACATATTGGAAATTGTCTAGCAAGCTTGCTTTATCCTTTTCAAGGTTTTCGTCCGCCATCTTGGATTATAATATACTTTTTATATCTATAACCTTCTTCTCCTTATCATGGGATATGAAAATAGATGGACCATGCGCTTGCGTGGATGGCTAATTGACAATTGTTTTTATAGCATTAACTAATTTGTTGACATAAAAACGATATTGATGGACCATTTATTTTATTTTATAAATTAATTAATAAAGTCTTAATTGTTTATTTCATTGAATTTTGTGTCGGTACCTTGGTATATTAACTATGACTATTAATATGTTTGATTACCGTTACCATGGACATTTAATTTAATTTAATAATAGTATGTGTTAAAATTGTTCCATGCCACCACGATGGCAAAACATGAGTTCTTTTCGTTTTATTGTATCATCTGTATGTACCCACCATGTTTTTGCAAATAAAGAATATTTATATTTCTATTTCATGGTTTAAGGGACAGCACCGCACTTTATGTTTCTATAGTCAACACGGAAACCTTATTTCTAGTTTTGCCATGTCTGTCCGTCTGTCTGTTCGAGGCTTAGCTCAGACTTTTAGAACTAGAAAGTTACGGTTTCGCAAGAATATACATGTATATTAATCACGCCGATGAAATTTTAGAATTAGATCTTGAGAGTACTACTTCCTACACGTACACAGTGGGGATGTTTATTTTGTCTGTGCCATGGTGTGGGGTGACGTTTGATAGGTTGTTTAAAAATATTGTGGTTGAAACGCAATTTTTTGATTCCGGGATTCGTTTGTGGAATTTTAAGCTTAAAGTGCATTTTTTGTTATAGTTAAGTGTCCCCCCCTCCTCCTCCATTAACGAAATGTTTATTTTTATTTTAAAAACATTCTAGTAAAAATACTTTACACGATGTACCACTTCATCTTCTTCTTCCTAGCGCTTTATCTCGTTTCTAGGGTACGGTTGACTATGTCGCGCCAAATCTAGTCATATTTTATTATATCATGAGTATTATGACGCAAATTTCTAGTTGTAAATAAAAAACATATCTTCGATCATGTCTGCCGGACCCCTACCATAGACCGTGAAGATATTATCCGGACCATCAATCAAAAAGCCGAACATAACACTAGCATCTATGTAATGAATACGTCGGCCAACCCATTTGGAGGCAACCATCTGCCTCCGCGGAAGAGTATGTTCCCACTGTTGAATTAGGACGGGACGATAAAATGACGTAAGTAAAACATTAAGAATCTGGGGCGGTAATTTTTTGTGTAAATTATCTTAAACACAAAGTAGTTTCTTTCTTTGCTGAAATCAAATGAGTTGATAAATTTATTACATTTCAGCACTTTAAAGTGCTTATACATGCAAAAAAGTTAGGTTAGACAGTTAAACGTGTCTTGTTTTATAAGTGCTTTAAGGCAAAACAAATTAAAAAGAAAAAAACGATCGTTCTACGAACGGAACGATTTTATCTCACATAGTAGGTAGTTATGGAGATGTAGTTTGTAATGTGACTAAAATTATAACTAAAAGCAAATAAGTTAACTTTTATTCTGACCATACATAACGTTAAAACCACTTTGACTTTATACTTTACTTTTAACGGCGATCCGCGAGCTAATTGAATAGCAGAACTTAGCATCTAAATGAACAGCTGCTGGATTTTCTTATGCGTACAATGTCATGACGACTTTTTATCGGTTCAATATTATTAAATACAGTGGAAACAAACTCTTACATAACGTGAGGAAAAGGCTATAAGCATTAAGAGGAAACGATGTTAAGGATCTTGTGTTATTTCTTAAAAGCCAGCCTAAATTGTGACTCCGGAGGGGCAACTTGCTTATTATTTATTTATTTTTACAACAACTCAGGTATACAAGGGTTTACTACCAACATGATTTTACCCAAACAAGAGTAAATTCAGGGTTATGTAAGGTTTGTTTTATTTGTATTTCTACGTTTTATACGAAAAAAGATGTTTGTAGCTCAGTGGCGGTAGCGCACCTACGCCGCGGTTGTGATTGGATGGGTGACCATTCCAACCATATTTAGTGACATTTATCACAAGCATCTCCGTGCTTCGGAAGGCACGTTAAAAGTTGGTCACGGCTAATATCGCTTGATACTAGTCGTGAAGCCATGATTATTAATGACATCTGACAGTAAGGTTCTCTCCACTCCACTCCACCAATCCGCACTGAGCCCACGTGGTGAAGTATGGCCCAAACCACCTCATAATTGAGGTGAGGCCTGAGCCCTGCAGTGAGACGTGCATAGGCTAACTTTACTTTATTATACTAAAAAAAGATTTGACTTAACAGCTCATATCTAGGAGCTACTTGGCAGCTGAGTGTACGTACACTGTCACAAACCAACCTTCGATCATATTGACGCTATAGGATATTGTTCAAGACTTGTCTCTCTGCCCATAATATAATGACAATGGCATGGAAATTAGCCCAGGTTTTTGATTCTTGGTCGGGTCAGTTTAGGTATTTTTGTAAATTGAGTATGGACGACCCCAGACAAATAACAATGTCTGGTTAGCTTATACGAGTGTAATCTTTCTTATCTAGCCATAGGAGCCCACAGCTGGACAAAGACTGTCTTCAAACTTCCGGCTTTACTTAGCTTTATGTTTAATTTTAAAATTATAGTAAAAGTCATTAAGACATGGTTTTTTATGTTAGTGACTCATTAAAAGAATAAAATCAGGGCGCAAACTCGAAGGTTTTTATTACTCGTTGAAGGGTTCCACCCACTATAGACCTCCTGGCTCTATCATCAAAATACTTGGTGGTGACAAATGATTGTATAGTCATCCGGATTGCAGTCCCAAAGTTTGAATTAGATACTAAAATAGATAAAGGTTAAGATCGACTTGCAAGATTTAATTCCATAATCACAAGTGAAGGAAATAAAAGCGTTTTAAAATACGTGCGCATTGTAAATGTAGTCAGCCTGTACACAATATTACGTTGTCTTAAATTAATGCAATCGCATACACTGCAGCAAAATTACTTAGTGCATTGTATTCAAGTCGCAAATTGCAATATTGCCATGAGAACGTCCTCACAGCGGCGGGCGGAAGCGTGCGGTCTGGCGTCCGCGCCCTACAATAATAATTATACTTCAGACGTCATAAATAAATGCAATGAAATACAGTGGTGATTAAAAGTTACTAAATTATGTAATATATGCAGGAGTTGGTACGTTAATGGAAAAGTGCATTTGCTGTGAGCGCACTTTTGCAACAAAAATAATCATTAGTTACACATCAACTTAACATCTAAGCAAAGTATTTTATATTTTACCTAGTTTGAGATAGAGCGTCAAGCGGCTTGTTGAGGGGTAAATTCAAACGTATAGTTATGTACGTGAGCGTTCATGTAGCGATGCTAGCGGGGGCGACAGTGGTAGAAGACGCCTGCCATCGACGTCACACGCAGTATTTAATTTGTGAAAAACCTTACTAAGGCAAACGCAGTATTGCATTAAATAGCAAGAGTACCTTCGACAGACAGGATTATACTTCTACAAGTAGTTTTACTTATAAATTTAGAGAACTTGCATGTTAAAATGTGATACCCTTAAATCTTACATAACCTACAGAACTACTGTCGCAGAATCGATGAAAGGTGGAGGAGACGGGTTCTCGACTGGAAATCGCGCCTTGGCAAACGTAGTGTAGGATGCCCTTCAGCTCGATGAACCGACGACCTTAGGAAGATGGCCGGCAGTGGCTAGATGAAAAAAGCGGGAATCGTGCTCTGTGGCGCTCTTTGGGGGAGGCTTACGTCCAGCAGTGGACTGCAATAGGCTGACTGATGATGATGAACTCACAGAAAATGGACAAACTTGAAATAATCACTACTTTAAGAGCATAGAAACTAAGCAATGATGATGATATGCATTGTAAGTGAATGTGTATTCTCAGCAGTCGTGTTACTTCGCGTTTGTGAGCAGATCCTTCCAGTGTGCATAAGGCATAGTGTAGGTAGACGACTCACCACGGGAAATGCCGCGGTCCGGCTTCCGAGCGTCTGCGGTTTGTAACATACTTGTATGTATGTAGTTCTGTGTGTATATCGCATTGCACTAACATGAGTACTCGTACATGTTACTACGAGAAAAATCGAAATCTATGCAATGGTGATGAGTTCACGGACGGTCTTTAACTTAGAGGAAGTGAGAGGCTTTGAAGAAATGTGCGATCTAAGAAGCAACGAAAAGGTGGCAAATGCATTTGCTAAATTAAATTTGTCTATCTGTGGGCACTATCGCGTTTAGTTCTATTTTGCCGTATGTCAAAGATTTATTTTATCTTTAAACAAAGATGTAAAAAAATGACGCAATTTTTTCGATCAGGTTTCGAATGCAAGGAGGCTCAATATTAATAGGTACGGATCGTGACAGTAATATGAAAGTAAAGTGAATTTCAATTATATTCACATTAGTCAATAGACACTTATTCAGCAGAATACTTTTCAGTCACCCTAATCAGCTAATAATACTCCACTTATAGTATTAAAAATTCCCTTTTTACAAGTTTGACAAAACCTATTTGCGCCTTCAGTATCGATTACGCCCTTACTTTTATACCGGCCTGTCTAGACTAAGGATTAATCGATATTGGGTACAGAACAAAATAGTCCGGTCTAGAATATTTCTCTATACTTACCGAATAAAGTACCTACAATTTTGACCACTCTCGGGTCTAGAGGGTTCTTCAATGGGTAACTATATCGTAAAGCCTTTGAGTTTGAGTTTGGACTTATTTATTCGTTTTGTTTTTTAAATGTGACGGCAAAATTCAAATTTTCTGAAGTTTATTTTAGAAAGCAACTCTGTTTACTGTGTATACTGTGGTTTACTAAAAAACAATAACTTTAGTAATCAATTTAACTTATATTTGGTTATATATATGACTGATTGAATTTTGACCAATTATTGGGTAAGTAGGTAATTACCTATATGGAATTAAATATATAGTAAAAATATTGTTACAACAGCCGCGAATAACATTTCGATCAGCACACGATGTAAACCAGGGTAGATATGTAAAAAATAATAATGAGAAATTTATAATTTCGCGGGCTGCCTTGAACAATTCTCCCTAACAATCTTATTACAAGCAGATTAGGTGTTACTAAGAAGCTTTGTAGCTATTTATACACAACCTTAAAATTATTTGCTTTTAAACTATTACACTAATTATATAGTTTGTACTATGGCGACGATAACGAATAGAAAATACATTAAAATTGATCTAACATCCATGACATATTCTAAAATGTATTCCAAAGTTCTTATATCAAGACTAAGTGTAAATATTCTTAGGTAAAATGAATGTTCATCTTTGAAGAATTGAGCCGAAGAGCTCGTTGACGCAAAACAGTGATCGTCAAATTAAATCAATGGGGTCGCTGGAGGTCGGAAGGGGTCAGAGGCAATTTCCCCGACATTCTGATACTAGCAACGCGATAGAAAAAGGAACAGCAAACTCACACCTCTCCCCTCTCTTTCCCTGAGTACTTATAAAAAGCGATACCGGCTATTTGGTTGTAAAATTAAAAATGTAAATATTTAATCGCATTTTTATAAGATTGTTGTAAAACAAAAAATAAATAAAAACCGACTTCAAAAAACTAAAACGCTAAAAATAATCTTAACACTTAAGTACCTAATCAGTTACTTTTGGAGTCGGTGCAAAGGAAAACATAGAATCTCTCATCGACTGGCACCGACTCCAAAAGTAACTGATTAGGTACTTAAGTGTTAAGATTATTTTTAGCGTTTTAGTTTTTTGAAGTCGTTTTTTTTTTTTTATAAAATTAACTTATTTCATCCATTTTAGTGATAAATCCTAATCAAAACAAATCTTACGAGTGCAAACATAATTTAACTGCTGAACACCGATTTCATTTCCTATTTTTCCACCCTTAGGGGTAAATTTTTTTCCAAAAATGTTTTATTATAGTATCTTTGAAGTATAAGCTATTCATTAAAAAAATAATCATCAAAATCGGTCTACATTTGGCAGAGATATAGGTAAGATAGATACTAAAATCAGTTGGCGTGGTACGGAGTTTATGCAATGTTTGATGATTTTCTTATAGATCCCATTATCAGAATTTAACCAAATTTATATGGGACCATTCTGAAAGTATTACCTTTCAAACAAAAAAAAATTTCTCGAAATCGGTCAACGCAGTAACGAATGATTGCTGAACATACATAAAAAAAAAAAAAAGATACCGACGAATTGAGAACCGCCTCCTTTTTTGAAGTCGGTTGAAAAGACTTTCAAACAGTTATATTAGGTATTTAAGTAGGTAAGAAGTAGATGGCAAAATACTTTATATCTCATACACACACTCACACATCACACCTTCTTTTGCTTTTGCTGATCCCAATTCTAACGTTGACTTTGTTACAATTTATTTATTTGTTAGTATGTACGAGTATTTGTGTTCTTCACCAGAACATAATTTCCAAGTACCAACCAGCCAATCAATATTTATCAATACTTCTCTTTTATTATTATTATAATAGTTCATTAATATTTTTTTATTATTTTATCTTAAGGTAATATTCTTGCTATGTAAGTAGTTTTGCATTTAGAATATTTTATGGCTAGTGTTGTGGACACATATTATTTGTGTTATGTAATAGAACAAAACAAATGATATTAAAGATTAAGCAAAGTTTGTACATTTCACTGTTTGTGTTCCTTAATAAATAAATAAAAAATTAATAAATTGTCGTCGCTTTAAACTTAAAAGAACTTTGCAAGCACAATATTTTTTTTACGTTTTTTTATGTGTTCCTACTGATATTGTATGAGTGGTGCAACTATGATATTGGCTAGAGTTGTATGTAGATGTTATTGTAGCATGAAAATGGTAAACAATGCTGTTGAGTTTCCAAATAAATAAATAAATATTATGGTTAAACATATCATCATCATTAATTTCAGGCATAGGACGTCCACTGCTGAACATAGGCCTCCCCCAATGACTTCCAGATTGGCCGGTTAGAAGCGGCCTGCATCCAGCAACCAACCAACAACCTTTACCAAGTCGTCTGTCCACCTAGTAAGTGGACGTCCTACGCTGCGCTTGCCGGTACGTGGTCTCCATTCTAGAACCTTTTTGCCCCATCGGCCGTCAGTTCTACGTGCTATATGCCCATTGCCCCGTCCACTGCCGATTTAGCTTAGCAAGCTAAACATAGCAGCCGCAGCCCTAAAGACTAATAGGGCTAGTAAACAAGGAATTAAATCCATTGCGATTAAAAATATTGGAAAACAATAAATATAATAAATAAATAAATATTAGACAACATCACATACATTGCTCTGATCCTGTGATAAGTAGCCAAAGCATTTGTGTTACAGAAATCAGAAACAACAACGGTACCTACAACACCCAGACCAAAGACAATATAGAAAAGTTATTTTTTTACATTGACCCGACTAGGAATCGAACCCGGAACCTCAGAGATAGCGACACCATGTCCGGTATGCTCGCCTCTCGGCTACGGAGGTCGTCCGAAAACATGTGTCAAAAGACTTATTTTATAGTTTTTAACATATTATATTTGTTGAGTTTTTCGCTTTTCATTAACGAAGGAACCAAATAAAGTCTAACCTAAACGTTTATAGTGAGCTTGCTGTATCAATCTTAACAATACTAGCAATCTGCTTTATTTTTGTATTCCAGGCCGATAAAACGCGCCATTTTAGTTTTTACCGTAAAGAGAATTCCTTAAAAGACTATCTACAATGTGAGCGGTAGTAGCTCAGAGGTATGCTGTCCTTCTTACACGTGGGTGGTGAGTTCGAATTTTAGCAGGTACTTCGGTTTTAAGGAAAACTTCGCTAAAAATAGCACATTTAGATAACACTGGATTTAAAAAATCATTTATATATATTTATAATTTATATTTTATTAATACAAAAGTTGCTGACATAGCCCAACGGATAAGCAAGCTGAAGTGGCAGTGGGCGGGGCACATAGCACGTAGAACTGACGGCCGATGGGGCAGAAAGGTTCTGGAATGGAGGCCACGTACCGGCAAGCGCAGCGTAGGACGTCCACCTACAAGGTGGACAGACGTCCTGGTAAAGGAAGGCAGCCGCTATGCGAGCCGCTTTCAACCGGCCAATCTGGAAGTCACTGGGGGAGGCCTATGTTCAGCAGTGGACGTCCTATGGCTGAAATGATGATGATGATGATGAAAAAATATATTTTTTTGCGTAATTCGATTAAATTACAAATTCTGAGACGTTTCTGAAAATTTGGCACTACATTGCAATGTAACCCTGTATTTGTATTTCACAGTCCAAAACGGTCCGTGTTAAGGAATCTAATACAATTTTGGTTTAGGAGCGTAGAAAGATAAAGTTATATTCAGGTTAAAAGCTACCCTTAAGCATTTCAAAACGAGACACAACTATCATGCGGTCTCATGCGACCACTAGACATCCAATATGTAACTCTCTAAGTACCGGCAAACCACTTTACCAGGGTTGATCTCTATGTTCAACCCCTGACCCCTTTATAAGTGCATGCTTCATTAATCCTTTTTTATTAAGTGTGATGTTATACGATACAGTTTTTTCAAACTGTGCCTTGATCGAAATAAATAATAAATTAAAAAAATATATATAAAAGACTAGCCCTGTATATTTGTTTAAAGAAGCCGCCTCGACGATAATTAGCACGATAAAAGGTTAGACTGTTTTCAATTTGGGCCTCGATCGAAATAGTGTAAGTTTTAAAAACCGGACAAGTGCGAGTTGGACTCGTCCACCGAGGGTTCCGTACAAATTTGTAGGTACATATTACAAAATAAAACTATAGATGTATAGCTTTCAGATTTTTCCCTGTGCTTGTAGTATAAGACGATATTACTTGCCAAACTTCATAGTTCTATGAAACGGAAAGTACCCTATAAATTTTGATTCCCTTGAGTGTCAAAATATGCGTTTTTGCGGCATAAATCGGCCGTATCTTTTGTACGTTAACTTTAAAGTTGGTTTTTTTTCACAGCTTCAAGGGACTGTAGATTTGTGTATATGGTTTTAATTTGAACTCTATACCTCAACGCGTTCCTAAGATAAAGGGTCTTGTCTTGACAAACATACGGTCAGACAGACAGTCACAACACAGACAACAAAGTGATCCCATAAGGGTTCGGTTTTTTCCTTTTGAGAAACGGAATCCTAAAAACTACTGTCAAAAACAAACCCTGTATATATTTTTTTATCAGAAGCCGCTTGGATGATTACTGGCTATAGTTATATAGGGTGAGCCAGTTTCCTATCGGCACCATCTCAAAGTAACTATGTCGAGATAGAGCCGCTCTACAAATTGATTTTGTAGGAGAGGAACGCGTCTGGGCGGAAAATTACTAGCGGTTACTGTGTAACGCCTACGAAACTTATTTCCTACTTCCGGCTATTCAAAATATGCTAAGGTACAATAAAACGGTGCTGGGTATTTAGTTTGAAAGGACCAAAATGAATGGACCACGGGCCATTCGACTACAGGACTCTACTACATTTTAAAGACCGGGGAAATATATTATATTATTAAGTGTTTATAACAACTAAGAACAAAATTATCCAGTTGGAAGTTCATGTAGGTGTACATTATTATGTATATTCATTTCATTAAGCTCACACATTTTTTTGAACCTTAATAGATAAGAAATTGAATGTTTTGGAAATATGTTTTATTACAAGTATCAAAGTTATTCGTCAGTATAATTTAATTAATTCTTTTTTAAACTATTGTAACGAACAGGTAGAGACAACAACACGTTAACCTACACAAAACGGCAATTATTGATATTGGTCTCTATGTGTATAATTTATTTAAAAAATATTGAGGGAGGTGTCTATCAGAAACGTGTAAGTATGTTCTTATTATTTTTTGTTTTTGCATAATAGGGTTTTTTTTTTCGATTTCTATTTTAGTTCCGTGGATGCTTTTTGTGAATTTGAGCAAGTAAGTGTGGTATTTACGATATCTAACGATAAGACACCGTGTATTAATAATTTCATTTCAAGTCCAAGAAAAGTCCTTTCGGAACAAACTTAGTACGCACGACAAACGTCAAATCGATGAAGGCCACGGTCGCACGCGATACGGTCTTTACTGCGTGCCTCCGAGTGTGCCGGGTCTGAGATATCGTACATAAATAAAGGTAATTAGAACCGAAATATTCACAATTAACGGCTATGCCGTAAAGGCTGAATTACTATTTAATTGAAAAGTTTTGTTTGAAAAAGGAAACGGGATTATGCCACCAAAGTAAAACGTCTTAAACACTAATGTGTAAGGCTAGTAACTTAACTTTACTGTCAGATGTTATCACGCCGCCCTAAGGCCTCTGACTGTTCAATACTTACTTACTTACTACTTCACGACTAGTATCAATCAAGCGATATTAGCCGGGACCAACTTTAAACGTGCCTTCCGGAGCACGGAGATGCTTGTCGTGTTGTGATAAATGTCACTAAATATGGTCGGATTGGTAAACTCATCCACTAACAACCGCAGCGTGGGTTGCTAACTTTGGTGCCAGCACCGAGCTACAAGCAACTCGATGGTAACAATTTCAAATTATTATATTATCATCCGAATATAATATTACATAGTTCCAAAGTTCCGAATCGAAACGAAAGTGAGAAGTAGGTTAAAAACACCTTCTAAGCATTATAACATGTTAGTTAATTAAAAACTTCAAATAACTTTATCACTAACGGTCCGACTGGTCAACCCTTGCCTGTACAAATCAAAAGCTACGCCAACCAACGAAAATTTAAGGTCACCGCAACCCTAAAAAGCTCGCAACACTTTCCCCGTTAAGGTAAGTCAAACACGACATAAGTACTTGACCATTGCGTTGGCATTTACGTCAAGCTTGCTAGCTTGCTTAATCCTAAAGTGACAAGTTTGTTTTTATCTAAATAAACCGACATATTTTTATACTAATAAATACATACATTAACATTAATCATTTTAGCCTTTGGACGTCCACTGATGAACATAGGCCCATTGACTTCAAGATTGGCCGGTTGGAAGCGGCCTGCATAATGCTTCTTCCTGCGACCTTTACCAGGTTGTCTGTCCACCTTGTGGGTGGACGTCCTATGCTGCTTTAACATTAAAATGTCCTAATAAGTAAACGAAACAGATACTTCAAGGTTACTTAAAGGACCTTGCATTTCGTTAGAGCTTTCTTACTTCTTAATAAAATATTACTGTCATCATAAATAATGTGTCGTGTGGGGACGGCTGTAAAGAACACACTTCTCACCGCCAACAGGAGGCGTGTCGTAAGAGGCAACTAATTCCTGTAGCATGAGACGGGCAGCAGCGTCTGCGTGCGAAATGTTATAAAAACTGCGCTCGCCAAGCGTGGCGAGTATTGGCAATCCCCCCCGATGAAAGTCATCGCGGGAGGCCTGTGTTCAGCAGTGGACGTCTTATGGCTGAAATGATGAAATAATGTAAACAGATTCAAATTATACTCAATTTTAGAACAGATAATTTGTAGAATTGTTTTGTGTATTATGTATTCATATACAAGATCAATCTAAACAATACACTTACTTTTTTTAATCGGAATCCGTATATTGATTTTTTACATCAAATATTTTGAGCTACTGCCTTTCAATTGCATCAGAATTGAACCGAAAATCGAATGAAGAAAGCGGAAGTTGACAACAATTATCGCGCGACTGGTCTCGCTCGTGTTAACAGTCCCATTGCTCGTTAAATCGTGTACACAGGGCCTCATCAGGCTGTGGAAAGCACTTATCGCTTTAAACCCTTTAAATGAAGCAATAAATGCGAGCGAATCGCTCCGTAGCGCCCGCGTAACCAAACATTTGAACAAATGTTTGCTAACAAGAGAAACATTTGTTGGCAAATCTAGGCGGGGAATATGATAATAATGTATTTACGTGATTAAGTAGCTGTAAATTTGTAAGGCGCTGAATCTTAGGGATATTACGACAAAGATTTAGGATTCAGTGTTGATGTACAGAGAGATAGACGTGCGCAAATAATTCGGAGAATTTGCTTGATTGTTTAACCATTTCGATATACTTAAAACACAGTACCTAGCTCGACCCATTACAGATTTAGTATTTTATTAGAACATATTGTATGTATGCCAAGGCACAAAATATATCATAGGATAAATGCCAGGGAATATTCTGAGATACATAATGAAGATTTAGTCTAAATTGGTTATAAGGAATAATTTTAAGAGACTCAACTTTTAATTACAAGTTTATTAAACTAATATGAATAACTATGCCAATATCGAAAACTGAAGATAAAAGATCACCTTTCCATACCAAACAGTAATTTAGCTTAATGAAAATGTAATGAGCCTCACAATATTATTATTTTTCGTGTTGATGGCCCCAGAGTAGTAGCTGTTCACTTTTATGAGCAGAACCTCTTGTTAAAATTATTCCCTCGTTTAACCTTTCACTTACAAATTGATTGATATTACGTAAAAGTACTCTGTCTCTCTCTCTTTCTTTTTACAATGTTAATTTTATTTTGCATCATCACCATTTTAGCCAATTTCCACAACTGAACTTAAGCCTCCCCAAGTGAGTTTGCATAGCTTAGTATTAACCCAATATGTCAATTAATTATGTATTCATTAGTATTTTTGCTAAGATATACTAAAATGTAGTAGGTATACTAAGATATACTTAGGTATACTAGATAACAATTGTGATGTGCAGAAAAATTCAACCCTTTAGCAATGGCATTTTCGAGTTAGTATCAAAATCATGAGCACATTAATATGAAAAGGTCATAATTTTGAACCCGTTTCGCGCCACTGCCGAATATGCCGATGCTACCTACCTAGGTTATATAAAGTCGTAAAAATATAATTATACCCAGTATGATAAACTGCTCGCTACAACGAAAATCTCGTGAGAACAGTTTGCACTTTGTTCTTTACCTTCTGTCATATGCGAAGCGTTTTTAGGGTTCCGTAGCCAAATGGCAAAAAACGGAACCCTTATAGATTCGTCATGTCTGTCTGTCTGTCTGTCCGTCCGTCCGTATGTCACAGCCACTTTTTTCCGAAACTATAAGGACTATACTGTTGAAACTTGGTAAGTAGATGCATTCTGTGAACCGCATTAAGATTTTCACAAAAAAATAGAAAAATAATAATAAATTTTGGGGGCTCCCCATACTTAGAACTAAAACTCGAAATTTTTTTTTCGTCAAACCCATACGTGTGGGGTATCAATGGATAGGTTTTTAAAAATGATATTGAGGTTTCTAATATCATCATCATTTCTAAACTGAATAGTTTGCGTGTGAGACGCTTCCAAAGTGGTAAAATGTGTGTCCCCCCCCCCCTGTAACTTCTAAAATAAGAGAATGATAAATCTAAAAAAATATATAATGTACATTACCATAAAAACTACCAGCGAAAATTGGTTTGAACGATATCAAGTAATTAGTTTTTTTTTAATACGTCATAAATCGTAAACCGCAATTTAACTTTCGTAATGTTATGGATTTCATTTTGCAATAAAAATACCATAACTATGACTCGATTGTCGTGATGGGTGAACTTTTACTCATAACGGTACCTACAGGTTTCTACGGAACCCTCGGTGCGCGAGTCCTACTCGCACTTGGCTGGTTTTTTTATTATTAAAAACCCCACCAAACCTAGCTTCAACCTAATAGAGCTAGTTTCTATGGTAACTAGATAATCTATAAAATATTTAAATAACCGACGGGATCGGACAGTAAATAAAAAAAAAAATATATCACTGCTGTAAATAAATTAGATATTTCTATATGCACACGTATTTTTATTAAGCCTAAACTGTCCACTGGATAAAGGCCCTAAGTTTTTCAAGCCATCTCTGAACAGAGCCAAAGGCCCGAAATAAAACGTCCAAATCGTCAAAATAAAAAAAATCGTCGGCCAGTACTCTCGGACCATTTCTTGGAAACGTCTAGCTTTTTTTCCTTAGTCCATTCTGTCCCAATTCACTTAGTTTTTCTTAGCGTGAATCTGAAAATTATCACACATTATTATATCTTAGGAGTCAGATATAATAATGTGTGATAATTTTCAGATTCAATTCGTCAAGACTACTTAGGACAGGTAGAAATTAATTTTCTTCGAGATCCTTTTTTCCAGTTAGTTAATTTTCCTAACAATACAGTCGGCCATACAAAGAAGACGAAGTGATTTTGTCTTTGTATAGAGGAAAAGACCACAGCATTAAAGGAACCGCCAGGTCAGTATTAAGCAGAACTATAGTATTTTGGTATACCTTTATAACGATGCCGTTATGAAAGATGGATTTGACTACAAACAGCGCTAGCAAAATATTGCTTGATGATATTGTTTGTATGTAGCATCAGTTTTTTATTTGATACCTTATTGTAACTGTTATTGTAACTCATCAGCAGCTTGGGATGCGATTTTAAGTAAATTATTACACAAATGTATTACATAGTTTTGAAGCCTGCGGACACTACGAATTTTAGCATCCACGATCCGCTATTTTGTGAATGGATTTTGCATCCGACATGCGTTTCGGCAAGTTCGCGTGCGTGCGTGCGATTTTTCGTTTCGTTTATTATCATTGACCTACTAAGATCAAGTTTATATCATGTCATGACAAGAAATTCACTCAAACTCATTTCAGGTTTCAGCCGTTATGTCCTAGTGTAAATATGTTATATTAAAATTCTTTATCGCATACTTCTCGCAGAATGAGACCGCTTTTCTCTCCGGGCTGCGCCCATTGTTTGGCCAGAGTAAACGTTTTAAAGCGCTCGCTCTGGCACTCCAGCTTTATGAAGACATAATTAATTAACGTGCAGACGGTTTGATTAGACAGGCGAGGCTGCGTTTGCAGCAAAACGTGCAATATGAAGGTAGCCTTCGGGCGACAGGGGTACACAATGTCGAACTATAATAATATATATGACATTGTTAACATTTTAACCCCTCAGCCTAGCAAGACGAGACACTATAGAGATTTATTTTTCACGCGGTCTTATGCGACCGCTTGGGTTTCAATAGTTAAGAACTTTTCTGAATCTGACCACAGAGAGCATTTGCATTCCTATTTCTATAAAAAAATTCTGTTTTTAGTAACGGATGACTTAATTTAGTGCAGGTTACGGTAAATAAAGGCTGTCTATATTGTTTAAATTAGTTATTTTTGCAGGTAATTTATATTGCAACTCATTATAGAACAGCTAACGTTCAACTAAGTTACTTGAGCATTGTAGTTCTAAGGATTGGTGTGCAGAGTCTGCCTATACTAATTAAAATTTGTGCAACTCTGGGCTGATCACGCCCTTAGAGCTTTATTCAAAATATCCGACTAATGACCGAATAAAAATCGTTTGCAGAAAAAACGCCTAAGCCTGCGGGGTTGTACAAAATTAACAGTTTATTAGGCGGCAGTTGACAGGCGACAATGTTACCGCGTTTGAATTTGTTTTTACAAATAAATAAATAATAAATAAATATTAGACAACATCACATACACTGCTCTGATCCTATGATAAGTAGCTAAAGCGCTTGTGTTACAGAAATCAGAAACAACGACGGTACCACAACACCCAGACCCGAGACAATATAGAAAAGTTATTTTTTTACATTGACCGACCGGGAATCGAACCCGGAACTCAGAGATAGCGACACCAAGTCCGGTATGCTCGCCTTTCGGCTAAGGAGGTCGTCATTTTATAGATATACTAATGTCAATTGCAGTTTGCAGACGCAGTCTGCTTCCTTATAAACGCAATTTTTCAAAATCCGTATGAATAGCCGAACGCCTTTAACAAAGGAGCATTATAAGGAAGGACAAGCGAATAACATTGGGACATTTCACAACAACAAGCGTCTCTCAGGGTGCCATTTTCGGGCCATTGTTTATCTTATTGTGTGGTACAAATATGCGGTGAGAAGCTTGACTTATAATTAAAAAGGAAATAAAACAAGATACCAATAATGCTGACTGAACTCGTGTTAAAATTATCTGTAATGGTGAATTCAATTTATGAATAACTTTAATATAGTATTAATTTTATTTATTCACTACCAATAACCTTCTTTTTAGAACCTTTAATGAGTAGTTTTGCTTTTCAGAGGAACATTAAAACATACATAGATGGTTAGTGTTGGGTCTCTTTTAAAATTAACAAAGGCAAAACACATTGAAAAGTATTGTTAAGTCTTGCTTCAACCAAAAAATCAATTAGTTTTTACACACAAGATGACTACTCTTTTGTTTTATTGCTGCACACAGCACTAAAGTCCATTGACCTATAAATAAAAGTGATCAGTAAAAGGAATACAATCGTTCAATTATGTAAACAGCTTGAAGCTGCTGTTTGCGATCGCCTTTTGAATAAATCTACAGTTATTCCGCTGCCACTCGAATTAAAACAAATACGCCTTATCCTGGCTCGTTATTATTATATTTCAATTGTCGGACGTTCATTTTGCAGATTGTTTTAACAAAAACTATTGCGTTATTCAAAGCGAAACATTTTCCATTTTAATTTCAAACAGGTCAGAAAGAAGGGATGCAATAGAATTTAACAGCATTAAATACACGCACGGACAATCTAAAATATTTTTTAAGGATTTTGGCTCCGGCCTAGGGGCCAAAATCTATTATAATATCTAAGTAGTAAGACACAAAATATTTGTTTTATTTTTTTTTCAAATGTTTGTTTTAATAGAAAACGAAATTTAGGAATGGCTATGCATGAAACTATGAATGTAACTTTACGTGACCTACGTGCGCTGTGAAACCTTGATGCCTTGTCGTCGTTCTCAAGACCATACCCTGGACTCTAGGCCTGTTACCTGTACCGTTGGGTACGGGCCGTCTCGTTAGAAGACCAAAGTATATGCAAGTTGCGCTCCACCGTTCGTCTCCTAATAAGGCAGTGGGAAAATCGCGAGTGGAGGCCGCCACTCTTCGAAGAGTCCCACATAACGTTGCTATCGTCACCACGGAAGTACACGTCATCCTCAAAAGCATTATCACCGCGCAAAAAGGGCTCTTTTCCAAAATCACAAGAATATAATAGCATTACCCACTATCTCTCTTACATCAATGCGAAAGGATAGATGGATGATTGTTACTCAATCACGCCAGAACGGCTGAACGGATCTAAATGAAATATGGCACAGAAATGAATTATAACCCTTAATAGCAGATAGGATACTTCATATCCCGGAAAAATTTATGGTTCCCGAGGGATGCAAGATAACTCTCATTATAGGTTAGCGCTTCGTACCGTACCTAAGATTTTGCAGTTCATTGCAGTTAGAAAAAAAAAAGAATGTGAAAAAAATATGCAACTCTAGCTGTTGTCCGCGACTTCGTTTGCGTGGTCTCTGTGGTTGTAAACTATGGTTTTTAAAGACCTTTCGAACAAAGTCGCCGCCAACAGCAAGTACCTTTATTAGTTTAACTTCGAACAAGATAAAATCACTTGTCACGACATACGCGAGCGCCTCTCACATCTCGATCTTGAAGAAGCGCTCGCTATAAAAAGAACTGCTAAATTATGAAATATGAAAAAATACAATCCCGGAATTGCCTACGAAAAACATATTTGATACGGAAATAAAGAAATACTGTTACGCAGGGGAAATACTCCGGCTCCTTTGTATTTGCCATAAACGTATTGAGGACGATGTTCTTTGAAGCAATTGATACGAGTATTTTATGGAGTGCCTTCAGGGCTTTGATCATGGAGTAATGCCGATGAATTTCTTAAATGGGCGACTGTCGTTAAATAGAAACACGGATTTTGGTCTGAATATGGGTATCGGTGGGTATTCCAAATATTTCCAGGAATCATTATTATAAGAGTATTTTTATATTTCCTTTTAGGTTAAATTCGACTTGACATACTTTCGTACATAGCACGTAGAACTGACGGTCGATGGGGCAGAAAGGTTCTAGAATGGAGGCCGCGTACCGGCAAGCGCAGCGTAGGACGTCCACTCACAAGGTGGTCAGACGACCTGGTAAGGGTCGCAGGAAGACGTTGGATGCGGGCCGCTTCCAACCGGCCAATCTGGAAGTCAATGGGGGAGGCCTATGTTCAGCAGTGGACGTCCCATGGCTGAAATGATGATGATGATGATGATACTTTCGTACAAATATTTATTGAGTTTAAGATTTGATGTTCAGTACGTTGTAGTTTTATTTAAGAAGTATTATATAAGTAGTATCAAAAGACATTGCTTGTACATCACTGAAATCAGTAGCGGACTGGCGGCATTGTGCAGTAGTAATTGCCAAAGTGAGAGTGGATAGGTTACCATTCCGATCATATTTAGTGATATTTATCACTAGCATCTCTATACAGAAGAAATGAACATAACAGAAGTTACAAAAGGCACTTTAAAAGTTGGTTCTGGATATTACCGATAATACTCCAATAATACGCACCGGGCCAGTATGTCCCAACCCAATCCAAACCGCCTCACTGCCCTACACTGGGATGTATATGTATAAGCTCACTTTTTACGCAAAAATTACTGAGATTTCTTTTATTTTGATAAAAAATTAAACCTCCACTTGCAATTTTTTACCAGTGTTATAACCTTCAACTGTTATTTATATCATTCAAACAATATTCAAACGTTTATTTGTTCTGAGTTTAACCATTCCAGTTATTGCAATATCAAGTGGTGCAATAAACTTCTGTAAAATAAAATCTAGTCTCTAGTTGCCGGAGAGCGCTGTCGTTTAGTTATTTAGACATTCAGACAGTGTGGTTTCAACCTCAGTTTCAAAGAAATTGTTCTCTACAGAGTTCACAACTGCATACTCTACTGTAACCGTAGGGTTGTCAAGTGGGAAACAATATTACATCGAGGGCTTCAGGGATTCGACCCAAACGAAACTTTATTTTCTTGCAGCGCTGCACAAAACAATGGTTCTCTTTAGAACACTGAATTTTTATTGCCTGCGGAATATCTTCTGAGAAAAGCAGACAAAACTGTACAGGGTGGAACAGCAAAGATATACAAGGCTTAAAAGAAAGTAGATTTAGATTAGTTTTTATTGCAAGTCACATGATGAAACGTAGTAACCATGCTGTCCGATGTATTTATTGTCCAAACTAAGAAAACTGTAAATAATAAAGCCGTCACACCGTTTTTTTTTACCTTCTACCTTAGTGTTATGGAAACAGCATAGTCGTCGAAGTATTTTTTATAACAAATATAATCTTGTTTGATATAGCTGAGTGAGCTTTTTATATCTCTGATCTTTATTGAAACGACTACAGCAGGCCAAAGCAACAATTCGAAAATGGAACAATGAGAACTTAGCTCACTACGGACAAAATGCGACACCTATAGTGATAAATGTGCAGTGTGGTTCCCTATTACGTGCGTAGACAAACATGGCTAAACTTTGAATGAGTGGCGGATAGATCTGGATTTATAAAAAAACGTGGTTGGTTATCGTTTATCCCTGGAAATGGAATGAATGAATTGAAACTAGAGGCTGCTTGTTAACAAATAAAAATATTTTGTCCTGGTGACTTTGATGTAACTTTATAAGTAAACTTGCATCAGCACTCCTAGCACGACCACCAAAACACGATATGATATAGCGATTTATCGACAGCAACTGTATTTTTTCTAAAATATTATAGCCGCCATTTTTACAAAACGGCGATGATAACATGTGACGTCACCCGCACGGTAATTCAACATGGCGACTATATCTATCATATTTTTACTTAGTGTAAATAAATCGCTATATGAAATCAGACCGACAAATCAGGGGGCAGAGTCATCAGACACTATATCCTTATAAAGTAAACTTTTGAGTTTCGTAAACAACGACTTTTATCCATATTCTGTTCCAAAATATTAACCAACATTAAAATTACTTTCACAACCCTAACTTTAGCGAGTTTAACATGCGGACGAAAGTGGCACTCACTACCAGCGAGTAGGTAGGAACACTGGAAAATAGCTAGGTCGTTCCTTTACCTATGCTGTGTAATTTTGTGGCAGTAGTCTGAGCGCTGTTATAAGCGTTATCATCCGGGTTTGGGATACGTACACGCACACACACACCAGTCACTTCTCGGTCCAGTCGCCGATCAGTCGCAAAAATGTTAATCCTGGATACTGACTGACGTAGACGAGACGCAGTCGTAATCGTAATGTGACTTGACAAACGGAACGAAAATAATTTACAAAACGTGCCATTTTTGTTAACCAACGACGCCATTTTTGCTGGCATTACAATATGCTTCCGCCACTGTTTACCTATATGTCGACCTCCGTAGCCGTGAGGCCAGTACGCCGGACTTGGCGTCGGCATCTCTGAGGTCCTGGGTTCGATTCTTGGTCGGTTATATGTAGAAAACGAACTTTTTTATTTAGGGTCGGGTCTGGGTGTTGTGGTACCGCCGTTGCTTCTGATTTCTATAACACAAGTGCTTTAACTTACCTTAAGACCAGAGCAACGTTTGTGATGTTGTCTAATATATTTATATATATTAACAGTAAGACTAAATTTGTATTTTGACAATGAACGAGTTATTTACTTGAAGCTGGCAGCCCTAGCGGTCAAAATGAGTTTTAAACTCGGACGTGAGTGGCGCATTAACAAGTGAGTTCCAGCAAATAGCCAGCAATTAATAGGATTTAGATTCTCTCGGATAACATGAAAACGTTCACTTCCTTACATGTTTTAATCTAGGAACAACATTGAAAACGCCACGAAATGTCTTTTAATACAAAATTACCATTTATCAAGCTGATAAAATAAATAAATAAATTAAGGAACATCTAGGCTGCAACTGCATTTTTTGCGCAATTTCGATTAATGTCTTCTAAAATGATTAACTTATTATTAAATTGAAGGTTTATTTTATGCGATATTTTCAATTAACTGCAAAAAAAGGATTCCAAATAATGTACTTAAAATAAGTTCGTTAATATCTGCCTAGTGGATTTTTAATACTTTTTGTAAACTGTAACAAACTGAATTTTTTGAATCTTGATAGTTCTACTTATTTTGACATTCGACTAACAAAATGAGGGGACTGGTCATACAATGTTACCTATATTTTTTTTATAAGAAGAGTGATTACATTTTCATTGATAAGTAGATACATAGTTTTGGGACGCCATCAATTTCCCATGCGACGTATCAATTTTGTGGCGAATTACACCCGAGCCCGGAAATATATTTTCCCAGCATGTTTTCTTTGACATAAAATATTTAAACCTCAATACAATGACGTGATCTGTTGATCCCATATTAATGTGTTTCCTTGTTTCGTTTTCTCTCGTTTCTAGTTACTTAGCTGTTTTATTAGGATGGAATTATACTGACATCTGACTATTTCGGACCAAAGATACACATTTATTTATTTAATTAGACTTATTGCACAGATTTAAAATATCATACATAAGGTGGACTTAATGCCTTATGGCATTCCATGCCATTCTTTACCAGTCGACCATTAGGCTAAACAGAGATGTTTTGTGTTATCTATATGATATAATATACATAATTCAGTTTTATCTGAATGTCCAGTATTAAACGACTGCCCAAAAAGGAGTGTCATGTTTTAGGGTTTTCTGTATTGCACCATATCGACTAAACGCCTTAACCGATTTGATGTACCTATGAGGTATCGTTAGAATCCTCCTTACGTTCTTGACATGCTACTCGTATGTGATGACATATTAAAAACATTATATACGCAGCAATGTGCGGTCTAAAGAAAAAAATATTTTATTGTTACTACTTGTTTATGACAAATTGATTAAAAAAATATGGAATAAAAAATATCAATCGGGGGACCTTTATAACTATTCTATTACACCTATAATTATATACCAATTTCCTACAGTATTCAGAATTTATGTCTTACTTTTTAGTTCGCTTTTATTAAAAGCAGTGGTCTTTTTTAATACTTAAAATATAAATATGCGCCAAACAACACACTAATAGGCTAGTTACCTAGGCAAAAAATAACATTATTTCTTTTTAGTCCGTCAGTTAGATTATCAAAAAATATTGGACCCATATTTTGTCTTTTTTTAATCAAACAAAAAATAACGAAGATAAAGCGCATCAAAGTTTGGGAATGACGTCACGCGTTGCTAAAAAGTGTCACAAAGCGTGACGTTACTCGGAACTTAAACGGGATATATCTTCATCAATTCAATATTTTCTGTTAATCCAACTGATCCAACTGGCCCAAATCGTCACCCGATGGGTACCTATAGACGGCGCCGAAGAGGTAGACCCAAAAAAAGATGGTGTGACGACTTGGTTAACTTAACGAGGGATTGGGAGTCATTGGCGATAGATAGAGATCGATGGAAGAGTCTGGGGGAGACCTTTGGCCAGTAGTGGGATTGAAAAGGTTGATAAAAATAAAAATAAAACAACTGACGGAACAATTCGATTTTTTAGGAAACTAGCCTATTGTTATAGTTTCAAAGAAAGGAACGAACATCCTTGCGGTACCTAGCTGACAGTGACTTTTTTGGACGTATTCTACTCAAACTTGAAGGATTTTTTTTTAAAACTTAGGCTTAGGTATTGGACGTCAATCGTTCAGTAAAGTTTAAAAAATGAATTTCATTAATATCCTTTATTATCGCAGTCACGCACAAAGTATCGCAAAATCGACAAAGTCGCTTCAAAATCCAAAAACAATCCTAGAACTTAAAAGTCAAGGCTCTTGACTTGCAAAGTTTCAGGACACAATAATTGCATCTCATTTGATGGGAGTTTAATGTGAGGCGCGTTTGGTAGTGGTACTCGACTCTGAGGGCCCTTCAGTTCAAGCGAAGGGCGTTGCAAGACTTAAACACTAAAAGGTGTTCCTTGTAGTTTTAGTGTGGTTTGTGAAGTTTTAAAATAACAAAAGTATACGCAATCATTTCTTTATTTACCATATTAGCAGTATAAGTCATACAAATTTGGCAGTTACATAATATGAAGCCAGTAGGGCACAGCAACTATGGTCGGAGACAGAACGATCTTTTTTATGAAGCTTTAATATTGATTTATTTAAACTAGATTTGATCATCATCCTTCAGCAGTAGGACGTCCACTGCTGAAGGTAGGCCTCCCCGAAAGGGGGGGATTGGCAATACTCGCTACGCTTGGTAGGCGGGTTGGCCAGCGCAGTTTTTTATATTTTGCACGCAGACGCTGCTGCCCGTCTCGTGCTACAGGAATTAGTCGCCTCTTACGACATGCCTGTTGGCGGTGGGGAAGTGTATTCTTTACGGCCGTCCCCACACGGCACTATTTATGATACTAATGTATAATATTGGTACACTATTGTTTTTATGTACGGTTTGTCATTTCGTGATGATAAGTTCTACCTCGCGAAAAGTCTAACAAAGTCTAATAAAGTCTCACATACAAAATTATTACTTAGTGTCTTATGGTAAATGGGTACAAAATTGCACCTCATCTGCGTGGGACGCAAGATTTAATGTAAATCGCTTTAGAGTGGCGGCGGTCCTAGACATGGGGACCCTTGAGCTGGCTGCAGCGCTAGATATATTAATCTGCAGCGAACGCAATCACAAGCTAAGAACAAAAGCCAGTTTAAAATACGTATTTTTGAAGCATCAAAATACAATTCTAATTCGTAAATGTTTCCAAGAATCGAATAGAAATTCCTTGAAAATGGATTACGATTTTTGCGATTTCATATGCAAATTGAACTTTGAAAATACGACTATGTCTATTAGAGCGATACAGACTACAAAATAATAGAGAACTTATTGAAACTATCTGAT
This sequence comes from Anania hortulata, assembly GCA_963576865.1. NCBI lineage: Eukaryota > Metazoa > Arthropoda > Insecta > Lepidoptera > Crambidae > Anania > Anania hortulata. Next base: position 21,558,160 of record OY756389.1, on the reverse strand, counting down.
CAGCTGATCATATACAACGTTCACATAGGAGCAACATTGAAATCGTGTTTTTAGGGTGCCTTACCCTAGTAAAAAGGGAACCCTTATTAGGATCACTTCATCTCTCTGTCTGTGAAGACTTCTAATTAAGTATCAACGCAATCAAAAGATACAGCTGGTTATGACGCATATTTTGACACCTGCAAGGGAATCAACCTATAGGGTTATTCCCGTTGTCTTGTTTCGTCTCATGCACAGTCCTAGCACAAGTAAAGAAAAGAATTTGGAAACCGTTTTGTATTACATCCCAAAAAAAAGTTTCTTGTAAAAAGACAAAAATCTTTGAGACTCGATTCCCGTCATGGACAAAATATTTACATATCTACCAGTTTCTATGGAACCCTCGGTGCGGTGCGATTTACACTTGACCAGATTTTTAAATGCTCTGTACAAACTAGTGCGCTACTTTGATGATAATAAATATGAATAATGTAGAGAATCTAAAACAAAATTCGTAAAATAACGTAAAAGTTGTTGATTTGACTTTTTGGGGGGTGAGAGGAACAGGGTGTAAAGTTCCTCATCCCCCATTGAAAAGGGAGGATCCTCCGACCAGACGGGTGTTGTGTCTGGTGGGCAACTGCCCGACGGTTGTTGTCGGGTTCTTGTATATATGCTTCAATCGCTCCGATAACTTTAATATCGCGATGTAGGATACGTCAGTTTTATATGTAGTGAAATAGATGTCGCTACAACTTGATTATTATTTTGTAAACCCTGTATACTTGGCCTCGGTGCCTCATGCAACATGAGTCATGACCTTAAGATTCGGCTAGACGTGCCGACAAATTTTTACGTAGAATAGGCACTGCGTCACAAACTAGAATAATAGATGGCTTACAGAAAACGTGTAGGTCTTGCTGAAATTGCTTTTCGTGTAGGCGAATCAAATGCTAATGCGTTTGAGAACATATAGAAGGCTGATCTTAAGACTGTGCTTTAATAAAAATCAGCTGAAATTTGTAGCTGAGATGCAAGATTTAATGTAAATCCTGTTGGAGTGGCGGCGATCCTTGACAAGGGACTCTTGAGCTCACTACACTGCAGCGCCAGATATATTAAACAGCAGTGAACAGACATAAGCCAGGAAGATGAGCAAGTCTATTGAATATTGTTTGGTTATAACAGTTTGCATGATAACAAATGCTTGGTTAATAAAAAATTGACTAAGATAACAAATAAAATAGCGTAAGTTAAAAAATGCAAGAAGCAAGTTTAAGATGCTAACAACATTAAAACGCTTAGCAAGTTCCAGACGCTAAATACTTTACGCGAATACAAGTTATCTATGCGTTTTAGACTCATAGAAGTCTCGCATGCTGCCCTAGATTACAAAGAGGAACGATAGACGTTTTAGGAGTTCAAAGAGATGACATGGAACAGAGAAAAATAAAAAAATCTTCACCGAGCATAGCTCTTCTAACTACATAAGTAAATGTATTCATAGTTCACGTCTCCGGTATGGAACAAAGAATATGGATTATTTATTGTTCTAACGCATTTTAAATTGATTGGCTGTTAAACCTTAGCTATGTGACCGTCCTTTACACCGCACGGACCAATGAAATGTTAAGTTGAAGTGGACATTCAGCGCTAAAATAGGTCAATTTGGTGCTGTTTTAGAAGAGCTTTTGGCCGTAATATCACTTAATTAGCGACTCTGTCGGCAGATGTTTGCGGAATGAACTGAGCGCCACGATACATAAACTTCGGCCATGTGAATAGGCTTTGGAATTCGAGGAAATTGTGCTTTGTGGCGTTTGTTCAAGTAATGCGAAAAAACTGCGGTTTTAATATCGATATCGACACGTGGATTTTGCAGTATTACTGTTAAATACGAAGATTATATAATATCTATAAGCACTGTTTATCAAAAAATGCTTGAAATAATGAATTTATTCATGTAAATACCTATAACGAAAAATTATAGTAACACATTTTTGCATCCGAAGACCGCAAAAGGCGACAATCAATCAAAATTAAAACCAAATGTACGAATGTTATTGATATCGATTGCACTGTTATAACCTACTTTTTGTGCAACAGTACTAGTATTTCATCGTTACACTAAGAACATACATATTTTAATATTTTTCACAATAAATTTCAGCAGTATCGTTAGCCGACTGATATATTGACTTGATATTTGTCCCAACACTGGTTTGTAAAACCATGGTTATTAGAAAATCACGTGTACACAAATAAATAAGCTTGCATTGAAATAACAGGCTACTCACAGCACAATTTCCAGTGGAAAACCCGTTTTGAATACCCTTTGAGGGTTTAGAACGGATTAATTTATACTGACCTGGAAATTCAAAATGGTTTTCCAAATGCTGCTTTCAACGTTAAGGCCAAACTAAAATGGCGCGCGTTTTACTACATGTTTTTCAATCCTTTGCTTTACTCGCTTTAGCACATGGCTTCGAAGACGCTGGATTTAGAACAGCGAGGTGATTCTCGTGCGATAGATATCATTGTAGAGGTACTTCAGGTTACGGTTTGTGCATCTAAGTATTTTTTACCAAATATTTTGTTACTTTACTCTGATTCTTAGTCTTGGCATAAACAATATTATTTACACTGACTTTAACGCCAAATGCTAAATACAAATAAATTTACTTAAAAGGATTTCGCTTAATACCGAACGAAATTTGCGTTTAGTGATTTAAGGTTAAATACCTACAGGTAGTTCAGCAATACCTAGATAGTGGTAATTTGTTAAAAATACAAATACATTTTCTTATGATTTAATTTGTGCAACCTGAAATTTGGAATGTCGTTCCAAATTTCAGAGTTTCAGAAGAGTTTACCTTGATAGTACCTATTTTTTTGGTGAGATGACTTACAAGAAAGTCAAAAGACATTTATTCTATAATCACAAGCACAAAAATGAAGTGTACTTTGAAAGGTTTTGATTTGTGACAGCAAAGAACGAGGGTGCCCCAATTCACTGCCGGAACCCTTTAACGTAGCAGAGCACGTTTCTTGAACCACGGCGAATAAAAAAGGTCATTTGTTAAGTCTATTTACTTCGCGACATTTATAACCAGAAGTACTTTAATAAAATTGCATTGCTCCTCACAGTCGCTTAATTATAAGGTCGAGTTTACGTATCGCTAACTTAGATTAACGACTTTTATGTGCGATTAAACGACTGTTAGGAAAACGTTTGCGGTGTAAGACCACAATTTTAAAGTTAAAATTTAACGCCCGTCTTCGGAGTTATGTTTAGTTTTACGAGAAAATAAACAGAGAAAATTATTCATTATTTACAAAAGACACAAACTTTGGCAGCTTGAAAATTCGCGAGGTCCGGAAAGGCGAGTGGCGACTAATCCTAGAAGGTAATGAAGCAGCATGGCGAAATAATCGCTTCCTTTGTTAAGGAGATTGAGTAAGGTGGTTGACGGAAAAATCATCCGTCCTTTAACAATCAGAATAAGGAATTAATCACTGTGAACTTGTATTTATGAACTTGCAGTTAAATTTACATTAACAACAAAATTACAGACAACATTTACATAAATGACCAGTCTGCAACGTGCATCCATCGTATTTTGAGACATTAATCAAAGTCACATTAAACACAGATTAAACGTTTCGTTCATGCTGTTGACAGTAACGAGTGGACATTGGCCACTTGAATTATTACCATACGGCGGCGTAAGCGAATCAAACGCAGCGAATGTCCATTAAATAATTACAAAACCACAGCGAATTCATGATATTTATGAAGTTATGTTAAAATGCAAACACAACAATAAAATTCGCGTATTTTACAATTATATAACATCAGCAATAGGAAATAAAGGCGGTCTTATGTACACTCCTTGGAGGGGTCTTAAAAATAATCAATTTTGTGCTTGTGAACTTCTAGAGGTCTTTTGCTTTGCCTATAGGACCAGGTAAATTGAAACGGTGGATTTTTATTCTTATATTATGTTTTGTAAGTCAAATTAAGAATTAAGTTTATCAAACGCATGACTGGAAACCATAATTTCAGCACCAGTTTACGACGTGTACCACGCTCAGGCGCAGCCGGCAACGATGTGCTAACAGCTTGTCTGCATCCGTAGTTTGATGTATAGCCGGTTCATGATGTGATACGGTATCCTGGGGACTATTTAGAGCTTTATGACGGCTGAATATTGCCTCTAGTGCTTGATAAACGCTTATGACCGCAAAACGCGTATCTGATTTGCATTTGTTATGAATTAAAAATCTTAAATTTCGTGGACAGAAATTATTTTGTTTATCAAATTGAGGAATTTTGACATAGCTATGACTTACTATGATACTATTTACTACTACTTACTATTATTGAGACACGTTTGCCAAAATAGTTCAACAGCAAGACATGAACTTAGGAGTTGTTGGATATGATTCCATACCTACTACTAATTGTAAAATAACTAAGCATTCAATGTAATCAAACAAACAATCAATATTTGTGAGCAAGTCTTGTACTTGAACAAGTACTTTAATAATCTTTTAGTTTACTTGGTTCGTTGTCTTGAATGTCATTTGAGAGACTTCAACAAAAGTCGTCTAACAATTTATTGATAAACAAAAACATTTTATTAATGGGAATGTTTTAAAGGTTTTTATTAAACAAAAGACTGAAAACGCAGACAATCGAACGTTTGATCGAAACAAACTCGATAGAGTATATTGCTATACTAAAATTTCATTGGAGCTGAAAGCTGAACTGTATTGTGTGTACTACAGCACAGAGACCAATTATAGAGTCGTCGGTGTGTGTGTTCGAATATTAACGATCAATAAACCGTTTGTTTAGTGCCCTATCAAAAAGGAATTTGCCTTCTGCGTCCAAACAAATAATACGCAAAATCTCCGTAACGAGCTGGGTCGCAGCGTTTACAATAAATCAAGTTGTTGTTTCCATAACGTAAATCACCTTATCGTTTTCAAAAACCCTATATTGAATTTCTATATTTTCTGTAGGTTCTTTATTGCTTAGTCGATCTTTAATTTTATGTAACGTTTCGGTTTCTTTGTTCCTTTGAACAAAACTATATGTATTCAATCTTAAATATTCATTATTTGATTAAAATGAAGATAACAAGAACTTCAGAATAACATGTCTTTCAATTTCTGGTTCAGACAGTTTATGAAAATAGGAGACAAAAAAATATATATTCAGCGACCCGTTTTGGCGATTATCTACAGTTTAAAATTTTTAATTATTCATGATTTAAAAAAATATTACGGTTCATTGAATTTTATTTAAATACACATCCTGAATCTAGAATCATTTTGGTAGTAGTGGTTGGTGGTAACTTATTACTAGTAAGTAATTCCCCTGACCTTGATTTTATTTACATATTCCCGAGTTACTTTAGGCAAACATCACAATAGTGTTCACCCTCGTTCTCCTACGCACAATAAATCCACCAACATACCACAAGCTATCAATGGAACCAGCAATGAATGTAGATAAGGGTTCCTTATTCGGAATACTCGTAAAACCCAGATAAATATTCCACATATAAGCCGACCTGATATTTGGAGCTCTTTTATGTGTCACAGAACCTTGAACGTGTGGAAGGGATAACTGACGCTTAATAGTGAATCCAAAAGTATGAACGCAATAACAAAAACCTATTTCAACATAATGAGGATACTTAAACCTAAACGTAATGAAATTCTACGCATATTGACACAAAAAATGAATATGGTGGAATCAACAACATGGACGTCTCAAGCACAGACCAAGCCATAATTTAAAAGGGGCTTTTTGCGTTGTGTTGCATTTCCTGGGTAAATAGAAACATTTCTCCTTAAAAACTGGAAGACAATGGTTTATTATATCTCCGTATTATTTGAAATTCTTTTCAAAGCATTTGGATCATTTTGGCGAGAAATATATCACCAGTAACTGGATTATATTGCTCATCGAATCAAACAAATATTTTCAGTCCAAAGAAACAATTGGTGTACGAATATAAACTTATAAAGTATTTCAAGCGTCTACAGACTAAAAGTCTGAATTTAGAAGAATCTACGTCGACAACAAAATAAATGTATTAAACTACGAGTAATTTCATAACATTTAAATTAGAACAGCGTCTGAAAGCTATGATGTTATTTTACAATATCTTGTAAAACAACAGCGGTAGGGATTTGTTAGCCCGCAAGATGCAAAAAGTAAAAATCTGAAGACATTAGACAAAAGTAATTTCAAGTAGTTCAATCCCCACGTTCACGTCCCCGGAGACAGAACCTTATTTAGGAACTGTCCAAGTTCCAGTGTAAATCAATTCGATCCTCCCTCCCGCTCTTGCGGGCAAATAAGAAAAAAACGTCGCCTTCCCTTTAGCACCTCCATGGGACCGATGACATTTGTGCTGTGTACAAGCCAAGAAATGTTTCACTACAATTTATTGGATCTTTTTAAAGCTGCTTTGGTGAGATAACATTACAGCTTGAAACAGTCTTTTAAAGAAAACGTATCCCATTTTATCCACCTAAAATACTCTTTCATAATTCTGTGGTCAAGTATAATACAGTAGAGTCAAGATTTATTATCTAAAATGTAGCACATTTATGTTTCATTTCAACAAATTCTTTCGCTATAAAGATATTGGATGGCAGTGCCGCAACTCTTCAAGAAATATAAAGATAATAACTAGTTCATATTTTACTGAGGGTAAACAACGATAACAAAAGAATCTAGTTGTAGATTGCATTGGCAAAGATCAAACTCCCACGAGCGGTCAAACATTTTTCGTATTATTGCGAACCGATACACTTCCTTTAGAAGCGGAAAAAGTCCGAAACAAATTAGCAATTTTATCCCGACCTCATTGTTGAAACTTGGGGACGCGAGGAAAACCCTAATACCCTAATACCCTCCCTTCATAAAAGGCGAATTTATTATGTAACAACGGAATATAAAATAAAAACATTTCCATCAAGGAACATCATGATCCCACTCATTTGCATGGGAGTTCCCGGAGTTTGCCGGCAGACTCGGGACCGGACCACTCTATTAGCACTTTCGCTTTTCGTCATAAAATTGTGCTATATTTTTCAGAGGACCTTTTAATCTTGGTCGATGTCTGTCAAAGGTGTTGCGGTTACGTTTTATTAAAAAATAATTAGATTACTCTTTTTTCACTTCATCAATTTAAAAAAATGTTTCGGCCTTTAAAACATTTTCATCAATTTCAATTCTAATTTCAGAATATTGTTCAAACAATAAGTGAATGGTTAGATGATACAGTTATGTAAATGTATCTACGAGACTAACAGCTCGTATGCTTCATAGTAACCGCCATATTTGATTGACAGTTCAATTACACGTATTGGTTCAATAAAGCGAATGGCATGATGCAAATGCACACTGTTTCATTAATGATAGCCCTTTCTGTACTCACTATATAGTAGTTTACTTGTTTTTGCGCATATTAGGCGATATGCAATTGCTTTTTAAGTAAGCCGTTGGTAATTTAATGTACTCTTTGTGTCTACCAGATTAATATGAGTTCTGTTATGTCGCCGACATAGTAAAAAGATAAATTGACCAAGGATATCGGGATTATTGAAAATTTATGGAAAAGTCATATTAGCTGAGAGTTATTACAAATAATAGTATATCTGTTTAAAAAAGGGGTTTGTCTCTTTCATTTATAACACCAAATAGTATTGATAATACACAAAAGAAAACAAAACACGGATTACAATTCAAGACCTGGAAAGGTGATTAGACTATCGTTGCGCAAAATGTCATAAAATCAAGGTAGTACCCATTAAATACTTTATATCCACCTTCACAAAGACGGACTCGAGTCTCTCTTTAATAAAACCGCAAATCTCTGAGACTGTTGATCTCTGTCCAGTACTCACCCTCATAATCCTGTCCGTCGTTACCTCCCCTCCACTCGTTTTTTTTTAATCTGACATCCGAAACTTCCCCCTCGGTGAGGATGGCGCGAAACACCGTTAAATTAGATAAACATTTTCTAAAAGAAAATAATAACTTTTTATCGCTTCAGATGTCTCTCGATATCGTTTTGTTTTGAGCTTCGGTTGTAATGACTTCGTGCTGGGTTCCAAATACTACCTCAAAAATTACAAAAATGATAAACCACGAGTTTAATAAACAACTTATTTTTTTTTTTAAATAATATTTGTTTAACGGCTTTGGACTGAGTCCATACGGCCAGTTCAAACAACTTATTTGTGATAAACCATAAAATTTCTCATGTTTTTTTTCTTTTTTTTATCCAGGGCAAACAAAAATCTATGGCAAACAAAAAACACATTCAGTCACTTCTAAATTTGTATTATGTTGGTCACCATAATCTACACTAGATCCGTGGTAAATTATTTTATTAACACACTTTTATTAGCTTCGCTTGTTACTAACAAACTAACTATTTAATCAAATTTTGGATGTAGTTTTAAATCTACTTATAACTGACGTGACGGTTTGAGACTTTATATCTGACATTTATATGACAATACAATAATTTGACACCATCTTGATGATCTGGCGAACGAGCTAGGAGGTAAATAGTGGAACTTAAATCCACTAACCACCTCTTACTTAAAAGAGAGTGGATTAAAACCTTCGTGTTTGGGCTGATTTGATTCGTTATTACGAGTCTAATACATATAACGTGTGTTTTATAGTTATTAAATTACGATATCTATTACATATTATAATTTAATTAATTATTAAAATACATTTACATTACAGTTCCTCTTTCGGCCGACTCATAGATAAGTTGGTCACGCTAAACTGGTCATACTCCTGGTATGACAGTAAAGTAAACCTATGATTTGCAAAAATATTTTTATTCAACATCTTATTTGCGTAAATAACTATACCAACACAACATTAACGCCAAAATCTCAATATTAATGGCAGTTGTCGATTAAGAAACGAAATGTAATTAAAAATGAATGTCGATTCAGGACTGGCACACAGCAACAAAGTAGCTTAGAGAAGCTAATCCCGAGACAAAAGAAATATATAATTTATGGAACAGGGATAAACTAGGCCCAAAATAAGGACACAAAGCAAAAAGACGAAACATTCTAAATATGTAGCGTCTTTATTTTTACGAAATGTACGACACACGTTACGGTCCCAGAGGGTAGTGTCTAGATCTTTGAAATATGAGACGTTTATTCTATATTGTATCTTTTTCTAAATTGGAAAAACGCCGGTTTTATCTGGCGCCCAGTTCAATTACTTGGTTTGCGAGTACTTTTGTAGTTTCAGAAACAATTGTTTCTGTATTCTCAACGTGGTCTGCTTGTAAGTATATTTATTCTTGTTTTTAAAAATTAAAATATATGTTGACGATATTTTTATTTAGATATTGCTCTGTTCAGAAATCTTAGTCAAAAAAGACTTGTATTGATTCGCGCACTAGAATACAAAACCAAGTGGTCGTGGATTCGGATCCCGCAAGGAGCAAGTGTTTGTGTGATGAATACGAGCATTTATCTGAGTCTCTTGATGGATAATCGCCGTGGAAAGCTTTACTTAGTTTGGGGCTATACAAGGCTATTTTTAAAACATCAACCAACACCCCCAAGGGGCTGATTCTGGTGGACCAACATCGTAATCTAAAAACACTCCACTGCTTCATACAAACTGATGTCAGCTGGTCGACGGCTTAGTATGGCGAAGTGATTTCTTTTTTTGCGATTCGTTGTTGGTTCCATAGAAAAAGTTGTTGTATTCGAGCACCAGAATTAGCCCCTAGGGGGTTGTTGTTTTTTTTTTAATACCCTGTAAAATTGGAATAATATTTGTTTATTTATACATTTCAAAGATAGGAAGATAGTTTCAATCGCTGCAGGGTTTGTAAAACGGCAGGAATTTTTAGTAAAATAAACAAAATAGATACGCCAACATCCCGAAAAACTTGTGGACGCAATTCGACGAATAAATGCGCTTCAAGTGTGACAAGACAAAATAAGAATACGTCTTTACAATCCCCATCGTTTTCTATTAAAGGGTAGAGATCCCTTTACGTTACAGTTGGGACCCAAAACTCATTGTCTACGACGCCTGTAGGGTTGTCTATGTTTGTTTTTCAGTCATATTTTTTTTTGGGACTGACTGATCACTTGCAGACCGCTAGTCAAGAGATAAACACATGTTACACTTATTTCGTGACAGTAATTTATTCTTTAGTTTAGGTTACTAGTGATTGCCTTAGAATCTCTATCTTTTAGGAGTTTAGGTAGGGTCCTATAAATGTACTTTTAAAAAAAAATACATGGCTATGAAAGTAGAAATGTCATTTATATTGCTTCACACAATCTCCACCAGGGTATATGCTATTAAAGTAGAAATGTCATTGATTGTTTCACAATAACGCCACTATTGTTCTGGCTGTGAATCTGTGACTGTACTGTTTCAGAATGGGCGAAAGTTGAGAAACCACTAACATGTTTCGGAAAAAGTTGGCCACACAATTGGTAGTCGACTTTTCCAAAGCCTAGTAGATATAAATAAAAATAATAAGTTTGAGATTTACATTAATCTTTCAAAAGCTGGCAACCCTACAAAAGACAAGGAGTATGTTTAGGGTAGAGGATATCTGATGACGGGTCGTTATACGGTCCTCTGGGTTTAATGTTTTGCTTGTTGTCAGTCCTCTGTATCCAACGCCCGAGCAAATATTACCCATCCAAGCAGGATTTTATAACAATAGCAAGGTCAAAGTCAAAATATTTAAGTATGTTTCAATTATTTAAAAATCGAAAACAAAGAAAAAGTTTTTTTGCATGTTTCCTATGAATTTCCTTTTCGGATTAATGTGTTACATAAAAAATGTTAATTGCTTTTATCTGTTTTTGATTTGACGACCGTTTCGTTTAGTGGTTCCCGGTCCCGACTACGAAGCCGGTTGCGGGTTCGAACCCCGTAAGAGGCAAAAATGTGTGTGATGAGTACGAACATTATAAAATTTAACACATTTGCAGAGAGTATTCTAAAAAGTTGAAGTTATATTTAAATTTTGTTTTTAGCAATTACATGCTTTGTTATATCTATGATAATATAACACTTGAAAAAAATCGACTGCCTCAGGTGGGACTCGAACCCACGTCTCATCGCATGCCGGGCGAGTGCTTTTCCAACTAAGCTACCGAGGACGTTGGCTAACCCGTCGAAATTTGTCAAGTGTTTCTCGCTGTCGAAGCCAGCGTTTTATCTGATCAATGTTGCGGCTATACGTATACCTTAATTCGTATACTACCGTCACCTGAGGCAGTCGATTTTTTTCAAGTGTTATATTATCATTGATGTTATATTGTTATCATGGCTATAGCCGTGCATCGTCGGCGTTATGTACCAACCAATGTTTATCCGCCTAACCAATCTCACAGTAAAAGCTTTGCTTAGTTTTATAGGAAAGAATTTCTTACTTAACCGATTTTCTTGAGTCTGTTATGTACTGTACACCTCCAATTAGAAATAATTTCTAAAATCACATGTATTGAAGGTTGGAAGTTTGGCGACCGGCCCAGAACAATGCTTTAAACCGAAGTAGGCCAGGTCATGGTCGAAACGTCCCGGGCAATTGCGCATTTTTGGTACTTAACTAAATTAAAAAAACAATAACTAAGTGCATTGCATTCTTGTATTAGGGATACAGGAAATATAGTATTTCTTTCAGTGACTTCAGTAGCACGAACAAACAAAATCTGGTATCTCCTCAAAAACAATTGAATAACTTTCGCCAAATCCGCCGTCGCGCTTATTCCGTCTTACTGCTTTTACACGCATCTTACGTTTCATTTCACACATTTAACATGCCTTTGTCGAGTTCAAGTAATGGAAGCTCAGTGGTCATAGTTTTACATCACATCCGTGGTTTGCGAGTTTGAATCCCAGCACGAATCTGTTTTGTATCACTTGATTAATTGGTTTTATGCTATCAATCAGAAACAATACAGGTCCTAATATTGATCCTTGGGGAACGCTCGCTTCTAAAGACCAGTTCAAACCATTTCATTCGTACTATACTTACATTTAAGAAACCTTTTGGTCCAAAATACACTTTTAGACCTGGTGACCTGTAATAGAGGCTTTTTATCTTTATAGGCACCAGAGTTCCACAAGCATTCATTTAGATACTGGCTTTACCCTGTCAAATACCTTTTTATCACTTTTATAACTATTTAGTTTGTGGTGAGAAATAAACAATTTTATTTATTTAATATTTGATCTTACGGATTTATACCACTTGTTCGACGGTGAGGGAAAACATCTTGATTCCTCAAGACTTCTGCACATTTATATAACAGTCTTAACGGCTAACAGAGTATAACTAGACAGGCCGAATTAAGGACTGTGGTCTAGCCTACCTCGTCTAGGAACGGTACAAAGCGCTAGGCTTATGGTTGATATTTTGTGAAATTAGAGATTTGTTTAATTATACCTTAGTTGTGTATCAATATTACTAACCTTCGGGTCCATTTTATGCTATATCTAGTAGTGCTTCTGATATACGCTGCATTAAGAAGTTGATACTTACCTAAAACAACAAAGAAAAACATAAGAAATTTGAAAAATTATAGGCATTTTCATTTTGTTAATTCTTTTAAAGTCCGAGTACTTTAGTCAGAGTAATATAAAACTCGCCACACACGGGCCACACGGCGACAATGTGTGCGGTGTGTGGCGCCGTTTGTGGCTTCCGCGTGTGGCACATGTGCGGCTAATACAAGCAGGGCTTGGAATACCGGTATTTTCAAATACCTGTGTCAGTGGCCTCGACAACATACCGGTAATAATAATACAGGTAATATTTCTTGAATACCGGCATAGTAAAGGTTTTATACCTTTAAAAAAACCGGTATTTTGGAGATATTATACAGGTATTGATACCGGTACCAGCCAAGATAACTAATGTCAAATGTGCAAATGAGAGAAATAGAAGTGTATCTTCACTTAGCGCAGTGTCCTGTGCTTGACAAAACAGCAACATCGCATTTCACTCGAGTCGAGCGCCTCAGGCCGGTATGCCTGGCATCTGACAACTGTACTGGCAACATCGTAAAAAAAAAGGTATTATTTAGGTATAAATACCTGTATTATTGTAATACCTGTAACACAGGAACCGAAATAGAAAATACCGGTATAACCCTTATTTTACCTATATTTTCAATACCGGTTCCGAGCCCTGAATACAAGAGCACCATCCTTGACTGCCTTGTATATAAAATAGTACTTTTAGCAATCGTACCACATCATCCACATTAGTTTGGTTTTTATGTATACATTTCTTAGTAATCGAAAATACTAAAAGCAAGTATTTTCACCTAACACGTATGAAAATCTGATTATGACATTCGGAACAATAAATCACACCGATTTAGTAGTTCCTTTGATATAGATAATAACAATTTATTTCAGTGTGTGTATCCGTTATTTTGTCACCGTAGTAAAAGTTTGGGGCTAGATGTTGTTGGATATTTTTTTTTATTACGTAATGGTCTAAGGGGTTAACACAACGAGCTACCTCGATATTAATTTATGGTATAAGATGTTTAACATTAGTGGCTTATTACGTATTATTAATCTGAAAGTCATTAGCTCCTATCCTTTTTGGCACATTTTTAATTTTAAGTACCTGCCAATGTAACATCTAACCAGTTTTGTGCCAAATAAATAAAATTATTCTCTTATTCCCTCTCTCTTATTAGTGGAGGTTTATGTTCAGCAGTAGACGTCCTATGACTGAAATGATGATGAAAGGAAATTTAAATTCTTATAAGTGTTTCCTATCCTAGTAAGATGAAATTATTAATAGTCGGCTTTGGAATGTTGTAAGGAGCTACATTCGTTTTCCCATTCTTATTTAATCATAAATGTTAAAATAAAGCAATGTTGTGCATACCTATAATTTAAATGCATTTACGATACACTTTTAAATATAATTTACCATAACATGTCTGTATGTATTCAATTGTTAAGCCTTATTAAATAAATATTTAGATTTTTTGCTGCTGACCATACATACAATATGACAATGCACCTGTACTTTCCAGTACATTTGTCAGCATACAAGAAACACTCGCCGCAGTGAGGTCGACGACCCGCTAACGATCGGCGCGGACACACGGACGGAACTTTCACCCCCAGATTACGGCGATAAGGGGTGAAACATTAGTTTCTAAGGGTTACGTTAACGAACGCAAGGGTATAAAATAGTCATAATTCGATTATCTTGGCGGCAACTTTTTAATTGCATATTTCTGCAGTGAATGTTGCTACATACTTTTATAACAAAACCCGTATTTAACCCGTGTGGGTTTTGTAGAATTTATCGTCTTCTCCGGTCAGAGACTCTGACGAGCCTACACAGGGTGATTTTTTAAACATCAGCAGGGTCCTAGAGGCTGATTCCGGTGCTCAAATTCAAAATCTTTTTCTATGGGACTAACATCGAAACAGCAAAAAAACAATCACTTCTTTACACTAAGCCGCCGACCAGTTTGCACGATGCCGATTTTTTTTTTTTTAGTTTACGCTATGGTCCCATAGCAAAATGTTTTGTTGTATTTGAGCACCAGAATTAGCCCATAGTGGGTTGTTTATGTTTTTGTAACCGCCACAGATCGATTAGACTACCTAGATAAGGATCGTTTTTTTAAATAAAAATTATGTGACATCAAATAGTACGATAGATAGTTATTACTGGTTACTACGACTGACTCTTGATGGAAAAGGTATTAATTTCTCTATTATGGGTGCTATTAACAATATTGAAAACTATCATATAGAGTGACTCTTCCAGAATCCCCCGAATAGAAGCGTCATATGCATCACCGCAGAAGAGCTGGTTCGATTGTCAGTTCCTTCATGGCTGCTTCATTGTTCCGAGATGAATAGACGCATAATACTCAGTGGTAGTGCAAATAGAACAGTCCTTCCGACAACGTCACTTGTTCGAAACTGTTTGTATGCTGTGTGTTCTGTTAAAAGTATTAACATAACGTTTTTTATCCTAATAACCAGTGATCGAAATAGGTAGATTGATTTGATGTACTTTGGTAGTGCTAGCATAATATGGATAATTATGCCTTTTTTCAAAAACTGATACAAAGAAATGCCGGAATCTCGGAGGCATGTCCATGTTAACATTAATGTTTGAGATCATTGACCCCGAATCAATCTACCTATTCCGATCACTGCTAATAACTGATTCCGCTATCAATTAGCCATTCGTCTTCTGTAGTGTCAATGACGACTCAGGACGGACTTTGACCAAAACTTGGCAACTTCCACGCCATCTTCTGTTGCCCTGTTTAGGCCATAGCTCGTGCAGGTTTAGGGCACACAAAGAAGGATAGCAGACGAGAAAAAGTTGTTTGGTCCGCACCACAGTCAAATTCACTTTCCGCTTACCAAATTTTGTCTAGTCATTTTACATTTTATTTAGCCATATCGTTATGAAATTGCATTTATGTACCTACCTACATTTACGTAACTCTATAATTAATTCAATTCATCTATAAATAATAAAATGGCCTGCCTTAAAAACATAACAGCGGTTATAATAGCAGAGAGGAGAAATTCAAGCATAACGTGTTTGTATTCTCGAACTTAGTAGTTTTAAAGTATAATAAAATAAATGCTGGATCCTTATGTACCACTGAATATACAAATTACAGTCTGAGTGGTTCCTACTTGAACTATCAATTGAGTTTTAATTAACATCGTACCCAATTCAGCTTGCTAAAATGTCACCAAAGCTATCCATTTCTAATAGTCGCATTTTGATATTAGTTTTTAGGCTTTTTAGTGGTAGTTTTTGTCCTTATGCTTTAGTTAAATTGAGTGTGACTTATTTACAAGCTATACTATAAGCAAGCTAGCTTAACAGATTTTCGCTGTTTATTGAATGTTGAAGTCACTTTAGCTGTCTGCTTTATTTAGGCTGTGCAAAGTAACTAGGTCGAGTTTTTCTGAACGCCTGACGTCGCGAGGTTTCTATGATATTTTTATAAGGCACAATCATTCAGAGTTTTCTTTACGTTTTCCGACTTTGTCGGGAATCGGAAATGCTTTATTGTAATGCTGGAAAGTTTCTTTTAAATTTTAAAAGAGCTGTGAGTGTTTTTGAATTTTTTGTGGCCTTTGTCTAAATATATACTGTTAAGGCAGTTTCTTTGTTCTTGCGTTATTTTCTTTTATAATGACACAGAAAGAGAGTCTTGACTAGAGTACTACGTATTGATATAAAGCAGTCTAATAACTCCACTCCATGTCTCCATTTCGTTCTGTCAGTGCGTATTGGCTTATCTTCGTAGCTACTGAAGTAATTATTATTACACTTATTTATTATAAGAATAAATAAATTACTATATATATGTATGTGTGTAATTATGTTATGCTTAAAGAAGTCTAGGTCGATAATAATTGCATTGTGGTGTTAACATCACATAGTAAACAGAACTAATAGACAATATTATATGTGTATCACAAGTGGCCTGCGGTTATATGAGTAATCCAATAAGTTTTGTGTAACTCGCCGTCTATACCAGTATAACATACAGGGGATCATATACAAGGTATAGTTTCGAACAGTAGCCTCATTTAAGGAAGCAAATGTTTTCATAAAACAAAACAATGATTTACTATGAGGTAGAAATCAAAATTAAAAATATGTAATTTCTGGAAACATTCCCATATTCGGGAAATATTCCCTGTATGGCAAATGTTCCCGGAAACGACACATCTCTAATAGTTCATTAGTTAGATCGCGATATTTTTTTCTATTCAAACTTACGCTCTACCTTGATGATAATGTAGAGAATGCCACATGGCATTAAGTCCACCTTTTGTACGCTTTTATTTTGTGCAATAAAGTTTAAATAAATAAATGTGTAAAGCAGCAACAAACAATTTTTTTTTTCTCATTTCGTTCTTGACCTCATAGAAAGGATTGTATTTTGATTGTATTAATGAACATATTCGCCTCCTTTGATTTGGTTACGGTTTAAAACTACACCTTGTATGAATGAAGTTATGCTTAGGACAAAACGCACTGCGCTACCAGCCGCGCGGTTGACTGAATGTATGAACTATGCGGGCATTTCTTTATTTACGCAAGCAAGCAATACTTAAGGCGCTGACTAGAGCCAATGACCATGAGCAATAGACATGCCAATTTAATGTTCGTTAAAGCTGGAACACGTATGTCAAACTCAGTAGGAGTGACAGAGAAGGTGCTGCTTGGAATGAAAGAGCCTAGGTGCCAAACCAAATACCCGATTTTAATTAAAATAACCACTTTATTGAAAATTTAAAGTGACCAATTGCTTTAGTAATTTAAAAGCCATGATTTTTCCTAAGATCATAAACATCACTATAAGTACAGGTGAAAAAAAATGGAATTTAGGTATTTTCAAAGGCAAATTTATTTATCATTAGTTCAGAAATACGATCAATTATAACTGTTTTGTTCTTTTAAAATGATTGAGCTATAGATTTTACACAAAACCTTCTTTTAGCCTAAAACTATAATCTAGTAGAATAATTCGAACGAACTTCGGCACCGGACCGGATAGAATCATCGTTTTCGATCAACAAAAACCTTCACTTAAACTTCGCATTACTAAACGTCGAACGTTTTGGGGTCTGCACTCCCGAACACTCATGAGAACTTGAAAATTCTGAGAGTCGTTATGTACAAAAAAAAATTCGCGCGACTCGAGTGCTCTGTGAATAGGCCAGCATGAATATGGATGATCCTATTCACACGGTGACCTGTTTTAAAAACATTTTTCAAGCAAAATGCGAAATTTTAACCCACAAGAATATGCATCGAAAAGTAATTTACTATAGGTAGATTATTTGCCTAGTTATTGTGCATTATACAAAAGCAACTTAAATATTAACGAGTGTTCTAGCCAGACAACACACCTATTATATCGGACAACATCACATGCATTGCTCTGATCCTATGGTCAGTAAGTAGCCAAAGAACTTGTGTTCAGCCAAATCAGAAAAAACTACGGTACCTTATCACCTAGACAAGAAGAAATGAACATTATTGTATTACGGGATAAGGATAGTAAAAAAAATATATAAAGATAGTAAAATCTTTAGATAAATAATTTTAAAACTAATCTGGAATTGTATCATTTTCTCGCGTTGAGGTTAGCTCGGAGAAGCCCTTTGCATTATAATAATCGTCAACTGGTATAGCTTAAAGGATCTTCAGACTTAAGACTCTAAATTAATTCCATAATACTGTTATTACTCCATTAAAAAAGTCGCCTTTCTTTATTAAACCTGAATGTGTACCAAATTGCATATGACATGTTTCTTCGTATACTATGGCCTTTTTACAGTAGAATCACAGCAGAAGCATTTGCGTTGTTATGGCCTATCCGAGCCTAGTCACTGGTTCGCCACTGAGCCGATTCTTTTCCATCCTCTGCCAGCAGCTTTGCGTATTATAGTTACACCTTGTCGGAGGGTGCCTTTCCCTGCGTGCGCCATGCAGGGCTCGGAACCAGTATTGAAAATACAGGTAAAGTAAGGGTTATACCGGTATTTTCTATTTTGGTTCCTGTATTACAGCTTACCTTATATTAAATATTTAACTTACCTTATATTAAATAATACAGGTATTTAAACTTTAATAATACCGATATTTTCTTACGACGTTGCCAGTACAGTTGCCAGACACGCTGATACCGGCCGGACGCGCTCGACTCGAGCGAAATGCGATGTTGCCGGTTTGTCAAGCACACGACACTGCGCTGATTCAATTCAATTCAATATATTTATTGCATTGCTGATTAATACACTTCTTTCTCTCACTCAAATGTGCATTTGACATTGGTTATCTTGGCTGGTACCGGTATTAATACCTGTATTATATCTTCAAAATACATTACATACACAAAATTCTTCAAAATATAATAATAAAAATTGTATTATTATTGCCGGTGTAACTATAATACCAGTAGGTATATTGCGTAGGCCACTGATACCGGTATTTAAAAATACCGGTATTCCGAGCCCAGGTGCCAAGTAGCGGTCCCCACTCAAAAACACGCCTACCCCATCAGTTTATTTGTTCTACGGCAAACAAAAACGTAAAAAACGTAACTAATAATGATGTTACTATAATGTTAAAAGTCGAAATCAAATTCACTGGTTTATTTGTCAATAAAACTGTTATTCGTGATCCTCAAGGGTATCAAACACAATTCCAGAGAGATCCACAATAATTTCAATTCGAGTTTTGTAACGAAAAATTTGTAAATTAAAGATAACAAAATCCAATATTGCGAGTTCACCCCGGCCTGCTGCAAACGAAATATTGCCTGATATTTTATCACGGCAAAATAAACGAATCATCGCGCGCCTCATGTACCTGAGCAGACGTGTGTATAATCTGAAGAATAAATACATGCCTGGTTTTGACCTTATTTTTATTTATCATCATTTCAGCCATAGGACGTCCACTGCTGAAAGGCCTCCACCAATGTTTGTTTGTTTTAAAATTCCATTATTGACATAAATATACAACAATGCAATACAGTAAGACTTGATTGTAACATGAGGTAAATTAAATGTTTAGTCAGACTAAGTGCGCCTATATAAACTTTAAAATAGTGTAAATAAATACTCATTAGAACATAAAATGGACAAATTATTATTGAATTGCGAGAGTGCGTGATTTTGTGTACAATCTACGCTTTTTGCATCTGTTTAGAGGGTAGAAAAATATTACATCCAAACAAAATACTTTATGAGTACGAGATGCAACCAGTATACAGACAGCGGCGAGACCGCCCTCCTCCACCAATGACTTATCATCGTCGGGGGGACTGCCAATACTCGCCACGCTTGGCTGGCGGGTTGGCGAGCGCAGTATTTTATACGGCACCTTAACATCATTTTTAATGCAGAGGCGTAACCATAAACGCAGAGAGGGCAAGATTTATTTAATTAGAAACACATAATTATTACAGTAGAAAAAATAGCACAATGACAAGACGTTATAGTGTTTTGTTTGTCAAATCTATATACTTTTAAACAAAACAAAGTCGGATTAGTTTAAATTTTTAAACTAAGCTCTGCCTTTGAACTGCCTACCCTGCTATGTTCCACACCGCCGATTACTGTAGGTACGTCAAGTGCCATTTGTCTCTGCTGTAACATCGACCTACAGCGACCACCTGGCCCGCACTTACCAGTGCAAGCCTGACGTTACAGAAGATGTTTCAGAACACGTGAACCTGTGCAATGCGACGATGAAACCCCCCGTTCTGACAACTGCAACTGTTTTTTTTAACTGCTAGCATTAAAGCGCTCAACCCGCCACAAATTTCTAAAAGGTTTATACCAGAATTTGTGAATTTCAATAACACCTGTATATTTATCCAGATGTATCACACACAGATAAACTTTTACTAAATCTGTTTTGTTATCCAAGGTGTACGCGACACGTGAGGAGGACAAAGGATCGGGAAGAGGATTAAAAACGCAATCAACTTCAGTAAAATCGTGAAGTTTTGTTTTCGTTTTTGACAGAGAGTGAGACAAGTAAAACAAAAGAAAAAGACAAATAGTAAAAAAATCTAAAGATTTTGGTTTGCCACACAAGGTATAAAATGAAAAAAAAAAATACACTACGTATAGCCCCTTTCGATCGGGCTCACTAGATTGGAGCCTGTATGGTCGCTCACAGACTAGTCTGTGGCGCAGCATGGATCATGACGGTGCAACCACTAGTCGGGTTCACCTCTTGGCCGGGTGCCCTCAGCACTCGGCACGGTACGATCGCGCCCGCTGGTACGGGGCCCGGACGCGGACGAGTCTCAGGCTTCGCGAAGAAGCCTGGCCCACGCACGAGGTACCCACTGGCCGGTCGCTCTCTAGGCTGAGTACCTGGAAGCTAGTGAAGCTGGAAAAAGCCTTCCGTTGCCAGAATAGGTCCTTTAAAAAAAAAAACTAATAGCATGGTCGACAAGTAATCGACAGTTTACGGCATCCTGTTGTAGCGTTATTCAAAAACATCAATGCAATATGGTTCGAAAGTGGCAACTTGAGTTCGCGTATAACTGTACCTACGTAATTGATTTAGGAAATCCCTTTGTGCTGAGCTTACACACAGACATACATTCGCACAAATAGCTCTATGTGTTTGGTAGCACTGAGTGCTAGAAGCGACACTGATATTTCAGCATAATTATACAATAAAAACAATGAAAACTCGTAAGATAATTATTTATCGAATCAACAGAAAAACCAAAATGCAGTATTTTTGTTACAGTAACAACTTTTTTCAATAATATTTATATAAGCAGTCATTCATGAAATAGGTATGCATCTACACCTAAATCCTAGTGTAGCAAGCTAAAGTGGCCACATCTGTCGCAGAAGAAAGGTGGAGTGAACAGGTTCTCAAGTGAAGACCACGCCTCGGAAAACGTAGTGTAGGACGCACTGATGATAGACCGACGACCTTAGGAAAATGGCTGGCAGTAGTTTAGTGGGGGTTTCTCTGAGTCCCGCGATAACTTAGAAAAATTATAATAAAGTTCTACATTCATACAAGCGGAAAAGTAACTGAGTTTACTTGCACTATATTAGCAAACGCTTCGTTTTTAAACATGTATTTTACATTAACTTAAAAAAGGCGATAGCCTCAGATGTCCATCGAACCCACGGCCTTTCGCTATTCGAGCATCTGCTGTTCGAACTGAGTTAACTTACAGAGGACATTATTTATTCTTCTAATTCTTTGTAGTGCTTGTTACGCTGTAAGCCAACATGTTCAATCAATGTTTAAGTTAAGGAAGTTTACTAAAAATAAAAAAATGTATTTATTGCATCTTCAGAACAGTATGTAAGCATAGTAATGTTGGCGAATTTATTTAAGTGTTTATAGCTATTAGTAAGCCAATATTATTCTTAATTTATTAAGCTAGCATTATTGTGAATGCAAACAATACAAAAGTATAAATTGATTAAGCTGTTCCATCTTAACTGATTGTTAAATATTTGCAATAATATTTCTTAAATAAAATCCGAGACATTGATGTAACAACGCTGGCAGTAAGCCAGCGTACAGCTATAAACATTTGGTAAAATTCGCTAACATAACCGTGTCCTCTGTAGCTCTGTTTGAAGAGCAGTCGCCCGGATAGCGTAAGGTCGTGGGTTCGAATCCCACCAAAGGCAAATTTATTATGAAAATATTATCCTTGATTTTATTAAACTAGCATTATTGTAAATGCACAGAAATAAACAATGCTAGTAATATCATTACTCAATATTAGTCATGTAATAATAATACTTATTTAATTGGTTTATTATTTATTGCATTTTGCATAAATTTTCCGTACATACGAGTAATTCATAACTTTATCATAGGCAATTAAACTACGTACCTATTATAAATCATGTTAAGATCTTATGAAGAAACAGCAGAAGAATATAGCAACAATGTTCTGTTTATGTTTGGTCCATAGTTTTTTTTTTGTTTTATGCAATTACTCACTAGTTGTATCTAAGATAAGAAAAAAAAACGACTGGCTCAGGTTATAGGTTCTATAGTTGTTTTTGAGCAGGTACAATCATCATTCCCTAGAGGAAGTAGGACAACAAGTACTAAATACTCAAGGTCTTAAAATTTTATCAGTTATTATTCTGATAGTTAGTAATTTACGTATTATGCAAGCTGAAGTGGCAGCGGGCAGAACTGACGGTCGATGGTAGGGCAAAAACGATTTTTGGATTGAGACCACAACCTGGTAAAGGTTGCAGGAAGCCGCTGGATACAGTCCGCTTCCAACCGACCAATGTGGAAATCAATAGGGAGGCCTTTGTTTAGCATTGGCTAAACAGTCCTGTGGCTGAAATGATGATGATGATGAATTTACGTATTCTACACAGCTAAGTAGAATGTAACAAATTAGCAAATCGGTATTTCCAGCATTCTATCTTGGTTATTTCGCCACAACGCACAATTTCATTTATGATCCATTGCGGATTAGGGGCGCTTTTTCGTTTCGATTATTCGAACTAATTACCAGATTCCGCTCGACATAGCGTGTGTGACTCATCCCTTTTGTGTGATTTTGTTTGTAGTGATGCGCTTATTGTATTTTACAGTTTTTTATAACTCAGTTCGGGATTTAAATATTAATTTTGTTAAAATACTGAACAGAATATAGTACATGAAAAAAAAATTCAGCTGCCTCACCTGTATGTCTATAACCTACGTTATTTTTATCATTGTAACAGATAAAATTATGAATCTAGTTCTAATTGACCAAAAAAATAATAATCAGCGCTTCACTTGTCACTTCAGGATGTTCTAAGCTAAACGCTAAAAACCATTTTCATACTTTTAAATTTCTTAATTATATTAATATCGAATTATTACAATTATATAAAATATTCGGATTGCCGAAACATTAGTACCGGTGTTTTAACTAATAAACATTTAACCAACCATGAGCTCTTAAAAAAAATAATACTTCCACTATGAAGGTAAAAAAATTACTTGCATGCAAAAATAATGTTTTTATTTAGTATCCTTATAGTTGAGGTGAGGCCTGTTCCCCGCAGTAGTACGTATACAGGGTTACATTTCAAGGTAGTGCCAATTTTTCAGGGACCACTCAGAATCAGTAACTAAATCGATCTACGTAAAAATCAAACTAATTTTTTTATATATGTAAAACAAAGTCGGGTTAGTTACACCATTTATAAGTCAAGAACGGCTGGGCCGATTTTAATGATTTATGATTTTTTGGATGTCTCCGTCCCGAATAGCAGAATAACTATTAAATCAACGAAAATTAATAAAAAAAAACGAGGTGGTACGAAGTTCGCCGGGATAGCTAGTTAGTTATAAAAGTATAGCATAGTTTTAAAAAAAAACGAAGACGCACTTTTATGTTATAAAGATCTTATTTTTAAAATTTGGTACTACCTTGCAATGTAACCCTGTATAAAGATACATTTTTTTTAAATTAAATTTTTTTTTTTATAGAGTTTGAAGTGAAAACAACACTGCTTACGTCGTACGTGCTAAACCGTATTAACCGAAAAAAGCAAAAAATTAAAAGTCATATTCGGCGCATCACTATTTCGAGTGTTTCGAAAGGGGTCGCTGTCGTCTCCCGTTACCCGTTATATAATATTATTTAGATTTATGGTAATGTCCATTGATGTCTCTGTACAGTTAAATTGGTTATACTTTGATATTGGGGAAGTAGAGCAAATTAATTAACGAAGGGATTGTAGGTATAATAGTTGGAAGGTCGCTAAAGTCTCAAACTTTGTGTACCTACTCATAACTGTAAGGTAAGGTACAGTCAATCAATTATCAAAATCGTTTCGTTACGCACTATACGAGTATACCTGATAAGTTGAATTGTAAAATTGTAATATACAGGATAGTCAAACAAATAGCCAAATACAAAACACAGGGGTGTTTTATCTCTAGGGAGATGTTGTACTCCAATCACACACAGTTATGTAAGTTACACGATTTTTGCAGTTTTCAAGAATTGCCTTTTTTATTGTAGTCAAACCTTAAGTGAGACATCTCACTAAAGTTTCATCACAATCGGATAAATGGCATACGGAACAAACAAACCAACAAAGATATTTTTTACGTATTGCATAAAAAAAATATTTACGTATTTTTTAAGTAAACTCGTTAACGACGGCGTTAGCTACAACAATCATCTAGAGTTTATTTATTATTATTTATCATCCCACGTTGAGATACATTTTTAAACGACCTCAAAAAGGAGGAGGATCTCAATTCGACTGCATTTATTTTTGTATGTATGTTGCGCGATTATTCCGCCAATTATCCGCTTGCGTGACATATATTTTTACAGATTTTACGGTCTATATCGGGTAAGTAGCACGTCAAGGTGCATCAATTTTGATGATTATTGTTTTGTTCTGTAGATCATATTTCAGAGTTGGTCCCATATAAAATTAATCAAAATTGAATTAGCGCTTTTTGAGAACATTAACAATAAACAAAATATATACCAATATAATGTTTTAACCGTTTGATAAATGTCAACCGAGTTTGATGATTACCAGTGATCGGAATAGGTAGATTGATTTGGGGTCAATGATCTCAAACATTGATGTTAATATGGACATGCCTCTGGGATTCCGGCATTTATTAGTATCAGTTTTTGAAAAAAAAAAAAAAGCATATCCATATTATGCTAGCAATACCAAAGTACATCAAATCAATCTACCTATTCCGATCACTGATGATTACCTTTTATTCAATAGCTTATACTTCAAAGATACATAATAAAAACTAACGGAAAAATTTTACCCCTATGGGCAAAAAACAGAGGATGAAATCGGTGTTCCGCAGCTAACTTTTGTTTGCACTTTAATGATTTATTTTGATTAAGTTTTATTACCATTTTTAGTTTTTTAAAGTCGGTTTCATTTAACAAAATATGTTTAGTAGATCTGCCTTACTGACTGACATCAAAAATGAATGCGAACCGAAAACCCAACGACTAGCGGACTGTATAAACTACGAAAAAAACTTATGTGATTTATTGTGTAACTTTTGCGATTTTACAATGGGGAACTTTTAAATGTAATTTTGAACTAAGTAAGTGACTAAACAATTAAGATTGCGTTCTGGCTCACCTGATTCCTCCAATGTGGCAGCATCAGCCATGAGCAGCAGAGCAACGGTTTGCCCCAGCGCTGGGCCCAGATAGGTCTCACTTGTTAACTGCTTAATTGGGACTTGAGCAGGCCGTCACGCAATCTCTCTATGAACTCTGATTTTCTGATCTTGTATGGTTTGCTTCTACTTTCCGACGAAATACGATAAGAGAATATGCGCGCGATTCGCGCCCTTATTCCTGACATCTGACTTGCGCCATATTCCTGTAAGATGCGCTATAACATCTTTCTGCGTCCAAAAGAATCCTATATTTCACTAGCAGATATATTTAATTATAATACTGTTTACACAGAGAACATAACTAACTTTTACGACGTTGCGCAAACTTTGCCATTGGGGTAATCTCGTAAACGACTTGCGGGCACATCGGTAAAAGTCTGACAAATACGTCTAACAACGTCTGCGCCAATCACTCAAATTACATTTGGAGCTTTCATGAACATGTAATGTCAGGTAAAATAATACGGATAGGTTATGGATGAAAATAATAAGAGCCAGAAAAACACGTAACGGTTTGATGACCTTCGTAGCCGAGAGGCGAATACGCCGGACTTCGTCGCTATCTCTTGAGGTTCCGAATTCGATTCTCGGTCGGGTCAGTGTAGAAAATGAACTTTTCTAGGTTGGGTTGGGTCTGGGTGTTGTGATACAGTCGTTGTTTCTGATTTCTCTTACACAAGTGCTTTAACTTACAGAGCAATGTATTTGATTTCCGATATTTATTTATTTATTTAACGGTCACGAAGAAGTATTATGTGTTACAAGCAACAGTTATTTCGAAACACGCCCTGCCTCAAATTCAGAAAATTTCCGTTTTTGAATTGACCTGAACCAGGAATTGAACTCGGGCCCATGCAAATCGCCGCGTCACAACGAAACAGGATCGTCAAATTACATTATCGGAAGTTTTATTTCATTTTTAAGGGCCGATTTTTCAAGTCCGATAACTTTTGTTTGAACAATAAGTTTAACATTTGACAGTTTTCGTATAGAAACGTCAATTTTATTCGTCGAATAAAGTTAGGCGTATGAAAAATCGGACCTAGGTAAAAAAAATAATTTAAATGTTATTTCTGCATTTAAAAATGCTAATAATATCAAAGATAAAGAAAGAAAATGTGAAATGTACATTTTCAACAGCCGCTCAGCCGGGAATCGAACCCACATGCTTTTGCAAACTAGGCGACGACTCTTCCACCTAAACTCCAGAGGACATCCACTCCACAAGCCAGAGTTATTCCATCAATGTATAGGTTCTTAATTTCATACTCTCAAAATCCTGCACCAATTCGATTCTCATTTGAAGCGGTCAAACTTTTTTAATGAAATGAAGAATATCATCTTCGATAATAAATAGCTATTTTCGAACTGCATTTTGTCGAACTTTAGAACGAAGATAGTACTACTTGTAACTGCGAGCAACTAATATTTTGTCACTGTATATGTTAGAAAAGACAAAACACAACTCAAAATAGTGTTGTGGCCGTCAAAGATCAACAAATTTTATCGATACTATAACAACGAATAATAGTCCAAAAACCAACATCGCAACACTCATAAAATTATACATCATTTCAAATATTACTAAAACCATTAATTTGTACCAAACGTACTTTCATTAAACAACGCCATTAGGCCTACGATACATTTGCTGTTTCAACCTAACACAATAGCAAACGCTTTTCCGTGCTAAAAATAACAGAGGTTTTCATCGTAGTGTCGTTGTCACCGAGGTTGCTTTGCAGTTTTGCACACTCTGCTGGTGTAGAGTTATTATTTCCTTTGCACCGCCGAGCTGGTAGCAAAAAAATCTAGTAAACCTTTTTTTTATTAGTTTTCGTCTATTTTTTATCAAGATAAAAGGTATACATAATTCCATACATAATAATTATGATGCCGTATCAAGAAAATGGCTTGGAATAGAGATAAATGAAAAAAACTCCACCAACACGAGTATAACTCTTAATTTAGTAATAGAGTAAATGCCATACTAAAACGCTAAGACATATTTTATGGCAACATTTTTGACTTGTCTCACATAAAAATTTTTAGTTGATTTCAAGTCATATATTTAATGATAATGCGACAAAACAGTCCTCATTCCATTTTGATTACAAAATAACTTAGAATTAGTAATTTTATAAAAAAGTAACATTTATACATGCTTGATATGAAGATAAAACAACTTATTTTTATACGCAGTGCTGATATTTACACAATCCATATTGTGTTAGCAGATGTTTGGACCTTACCAATTTGAAAAACCCTATTTGCCGTTCAGCTGTGTAAAAGGGCACGTTTGAAAATTGACGTGTGAAACAAAGGGAATCCGAACTGGGGATAGGTCGTTTTCCGACGTCTACCTTTAGCTGTCCTATTAAAACTTTCACTATAGTTATATTACAGCTAGAGGCTTAGTATAAGGTCCAATTAAGGGTAACAATGTTATAGCTATTATGGAACTGCCTTTGTTGTGTAAAATCAAAATCATAATGAAAATATAGCAGTATTAGAAATAATATCAGGTTACTTGTCTAATGAATCACATATGATTCGTAATAATGTTTTTGTCTTCTGCGTCTATTTAGGACAGGGAAGGTAATCTAATAGAATTTAAAAGAAATACTTTCTGTATATTTTTCTAATAATATACGTGACTTGAAAAAAAAAGTTGCTTTTATCATGCATGTTTTAGTATGATAGTAAGATAGAACATTAAGATTGCGTAGGAATGTCACACATTATTTATTAGCCGTCTTAATAATAAGGTTCATATATTATTTATTAAAATAAATGAGAGGGAGTTAGAATACAAATTATCACGCTCTACACACAAACCCTAAGCCGTGATCCATCATCGTTCACGTGGGGCATAAAAATAAATTACACACTTAGTCGAAATTGACATGGGACACAGCGGAATGTAGAAATATAAGGCGCACAATATAAATTACTCGGGGGATTGGAAGTAAAAAATCGCCGTCTTTAATGGCTCGGAAAAACCCGGCGGCCGACGTCATGCACGGCTCATTAAAAATAGGGGTTATATAACGCTGCCAAATTTACTTACAGAAAGCAGGCGAAGGTTTTCTTGTTTATCACGTTTTACAGAGCGTTAGTATCCATGCAGAGGTTGTGTAACTTTCATCACAGCACAGTGCGTCAAATCACAGAATGTAACACAATCACGTGAGCACTCGGGTGTGGATTTTTGAACGTGTTGAATTATCGTATCGATAACGCGTTGTAACGTCACTGCGGGTTTGCTACGTGCTACGGCTGGCGCTACGAGAACGTCGTAGCGACGCGACGCGGGTTGATTGGTGAAGCGTAGCGGACCGACTGCGACGGCTGTCGTAGTCCGCGCATGCGCGCCGCCCTGCGTAGGGATGGATTCGCATAATGGTCGTGTCAAACCTTCCCCTAACCCCGATCGGTTATATCATTTGGTAACGAAAAGATCGACAAATTGTGATTAGAATAGCTGTGCAGCGAGCATTGAACTCGTACAATAGCTTAATTAGGTAATTAAAAGGTAAAATCAGCTTAATAAAGGCGAGGTTAAATCATTTTGCACATTCATATTCATCAGTCATGAGAATCAACAGACACGTCAATATACCGCTACATTTGCAACGAAATGGTTTATTGATAATGTTAACCAATATTCATGTTCTTTAATATTAAAATGCTTAATTGAAGAATGCTTCTGTAAATTTTTAAAAGTAAAATGCATGGATAATCTTTACCAGTTGTTGACCACTTGTCAGTGGTACACTCACCCTTGTCACTTAAAAACTGACAAGTGGTCAACATCTAGCATTAGCACTATATTATCCTACAAAATAAAATTGGTTGTAGCATTTCAAGTCAACCCACAAGAAATAAATTACATGGATTTTAGCAGTTTTATCTATTCGTTCAATCACTCTTGAATCATACTCGTAGAATAAAAATACCGAGTGTAAGTAGGTAGCAAATTTCTTATTAAGGTTGGAAAAACGAGAAAGAAGTTATTCTAAATTCAAAGAGTAAAATTATACCCGTAATAGTTACTCTGTAATAACTTTGTGTTTGACCGAATCAGTCCTATGAATAATTATAGTCACATTAATAGCTTCGATTCCAAAATATGTTTTGGCCGTGTATTCTTAGACAGCAGAACTACAAAATGGATTTTGATGAAATTTGTCATACTGATAGACATGACCATGGTCTGGATTAACACATAGGATAGTGGTCGCCATAGCCGAAATCGGTCGGAAGGAAGTATGTATAGTAGTACTTTATAACCGGGTAAGATCAATGCAGACGAAGTCGCGGGCAAAAGCTAGTGTAAATTAAAAATTTCAATACAAAATTTTTGTTCTGACTCTCGTAGTTACATGTCATTTGGAAGAACAATTTTATATCCGCAAATAAAATGAAAGTTGAAGCCAGGATTGTTTATAATGAGAAATAAATTAATTAAATTAGCTCAGAGTAATGAAATGGTTAAATATCAACGTCACGGTAATTGTTTCGCGAATGCCAACTGCGCAGCTATGTGGTTGGCTGTGAAATTAAATCAACCCCAAACAGACAAGCAAATAATAATTTTGTCATGCATGAAAGTTTAACAAAATGCTAATAAAAGTATACTCGTAAAGAGCATTTAGATATAAAGAGCAGAAGAGAATGTATCTCTAATTTCACTACCATATTAAAGATTTTTATTTCTACAACGTCTTCTCGTCCAATATACCTCAGTGTCTAAAGACGAAAGTCTACAACCAGTGTGTGTTTTTTACCAGTGATGACATATGGAACTGAAACGTGGCCTCTCACTATGGGCCTCATAAGAAAGCTCAAGGTCGCACAGCGTGCTATGGAAAGGGCTATGCTCGGTGTTTCCTTGCGAGATCGAATCAGAAATGAGGAGATCCGTAAACGAACTAAAGTCGCTGACATAGCCCAACGGATTAGCAAGCTGAAGTGGCAGTGGGCGGGGCACATAGCACGTAGACGGCCGATGGGGCAGAAAGGTGCTAGAATGGAGGCTGCGTACCGGCAAGCGCAGAGTAGGACGTCCACTCACAAGTTGGTCAGACGACCTGGTAAGGGTCGCAGGAAGACGCTGGATGCAGGCCGCTTCCAACCGGCCAATCTGGAAGTCAATGGAGGAGGCCTATGTTCAGCAGTGGACGTCCTATGGCTGAAATGATGATAATGATAATTTTTAAAAGATGTTTGCAGACATGGGCTTGTTCTTGATCATGGTTTATTTGGCTCCAATTTACCATCATGGCTATGGATTAGCATTTAACCTGAACATGGCTGACACCATAGTGGCAAGAATTAAGAACTTGGTAACTTTTATTGTCGCCCGTTTGTATTATCTTCTTGTTAAGAGATTTTTGTTGTTTTTTGCTGCTTTGTATATGTCATGTCTATTATAAATAAATCTGGTTATTTTCTTTCTTTCTCTTTATTGTGACAAATGACACCAAATACGAAAAGATAGTCACTATCTTCTTTTTTTTTTCAATACGAATTTTGCAATCTTTGATAACGAAGTTTGTGTGTAAGCACCAGTATTCCGTTCGTGCTTCTAACACAAACAATTTCCTCTTGCGGGATTGAACCTGCGACCGCTTGGATTTTGTAGTTCGAAGTGCAAGCCATTAAACTGTGTACAACTGTCTGCAATATAAATAAGCAGAGTCGGAAGACCCTTATAATTACAGTTGACTGACCCGCGCAAATTTGCAGGAACCCAACGAAAATAGTATAGCCACACATCCTCAATTTTCAAGTAAATTAAATTCCGAAAGCCCCGTAAATCTCTCATCATAATGCCGTAGACAATGAACACGCGCTAATAGGGCTTT
Organism: Anania hortulata; assembly: GCA_963576865.1. Taxonomy (NCBI): domain Eukaryota; kingdom Metazoa; phylum Arthropoda; class Insecta; order Lepidoptera; family Crambidae; genus Anania; species Anania hortulata. The sequence goes on along the minus strand of OY756389.1, from coordinate 21,526,533 downwards.
AGCTTAAAAGCTCGCCATTACTGGGCCGCAACGGTTTTTAATTTCCAAATGTTCTTTGTGTTTTCCATCTACTATCTCACTATAATAATGAACTGGCTCAGCGGTGCGGCTAGAGCCTTTTCAAACGTTTCGTTCTCGATAGTGCGAGGAGAAAAGTCAAGCCACATGCTGTGTGAAATGAGGCTTGTTGTTGTGGTTGCCTGAAGATACTGACGACACCTCACTTGTGTCATCATTGTTGCATAGACAATAATTTATTGCTTCTATTAATAAATGTTTTTCCCGAATTTCCCGAATATTCGTTGTAATAGCGTATACTTCTGTTTAGCGGAAAAATGGATTGACACTAAACTTAAACAAGGAAACAAAAGAAATTTCAAAAAACATGTAGGAACTATTACATTTTATGTTTTATTGACAATGGTTTAATCTCTATTTCACCACTCAATTGCAATAGTATTATCATTTCATGTTTTAATACTCCTACGAAATCTTAAAACCTACTAAGGTTTTTGGGTAAGAGAAAAAAAGAATAAGTACTTAAAGTCTGAAGGTAAACCCAAATTTTAAGCATAATCTTTACATGCTCGGTTCTGTAACATACTATTGCTCGTAGGTACATAAAATCCGAATAATTGTGATAGCTCATACTTTGCATAACGGACTATTAACAAACTATTAAATAATCAGACAATAAAAGTAGTTTTTTAAAACTAAAACGTTATTTTTAGAGTCGGTGTAAGCCACGGAGAGTTTAAATAATCAAAACTGCACATTGTTGAACGATATGAGCAGGCTGTTCTCGCCGAGCTCCGACCCCGGTGATAAAAAACGTGCTCTTTCGTTTCCCATTCCTGGAGGCGTTAATGAAAGAATTCCGACGAGAGGAACCTCTTCGGATTAATTTTCAAATGTTTTCAGCGATGGCGCACGGAAATCGAGGCTGTTACGAGGTTATTTTTAATACAATTCTTACGATTGGCTACTTCGCAGACGTGCTGTGAATTATTACATTTTAGGAAGTAACTAAATCTGAAAATTGTTTTTTGCAATCACAAGAAAATTTTTCTATGGGACCAAAATCATGACCGAAAAAAAAATTTTACTTTCTCATACTACCAGCTGACATCAGAGGCCCAATTCCCGTAATTTGACAAAAGTCGCAATCCGGTGTCGATCCGCTCCCAGTAACATTACGATAACAAACGGTATTCTCGTGAACTTTTAAGATGACGTAAAATTATTAAAAAATAGCCCAATACGACTGAAAACAGAGCAAAAAAGAATCTTACTTTGGTTTCTTCAATTTTACGTTTTATTTACATTACGAACTACAATTTCATTTTTTGGGTTTACGAGAATACTTGTTGGGTGTGTAATCGTAATGTTATTGGGAGCGGATCGACACCGGATTGCGTCTATTGTCAAATTACGGGAATTGGGCCTCAGTTTGTATGAAGCGGTGAATTTTTTTTTTAGATTACGATGTTGTTACCATAGAAACAGTTGTTGTAATTGAGCACCAAAATCAGCCCCTAGGAGGCTGTTAAAGTTTTAAAAATAACCCTCTATAAAATGATGACCTGAATTCGCAGGATACTAAATTATTTCAAAAGTTTCAGAGAAACTTAATACCTACTATATTTCGCAAGTATGTTCACGTTGAAACTAAAATGAGTGTAACAGGATTATAAATATTAACTGATCGAATAAGCGCTATTTTCGAATTTTTTGATTCACGTTATATAGCAGGAAATATTTGGTTTCAAATAATATTTAAGTGTATTAATTTGATTTGAAGCTTTATTTTAGTGAAATATTGGATGCTGTAACAAGTACTTTATGCCTTACTGTGTGTATGTGTGTGTGTGTTACACAGTATTTTCAACTCAAAAACTCATTCACTTACATTCTAATCTTACTAGGTATCATGATTGAAACATTTTTTCGACTACAATTTTTTTTCGTTTAACTGTACTCTTACTTTTTGAAGTCGGTTAAAAATCAAATAGAGTTGGGATTTTTTGTTAGGTAATTTTAAATCGGGTGGAGTGGGGACGACGCCAACTCAACTCACTCAATTAAGGAGACTTGCTTTTTAATTAAATATGATATTAAATTTCATAGTATGCTGTTTAATAAACTAAGATATACGCCGGAAAACATATCATCATCATCATTTCAGCCATAGGACGTCCACAACTAAACATAGGCCTCCTCCAATGACATTCTGACTGGCCGGTTGGAAGCGGCCAACATCCAACGCCTTCTAATCAACAGCATGCCTAGTCCCAATTAAGTCGTGGCCTCTAAGGATGTTCATCCTTATGTCAAGAGGTAACTACCATAGACAATTAATTCAGCTAGACTCGTTTACCAGCATAGTCAGACCCGTGTTAATTTAGAAACAACAATATCAAAGGTAGGAATCAAACGTTTGCGTTCAAGGTGAAACACCACGCCATAACGCCGATCGGGGCGACAATTTCTATTCGATTTTTTAGAATCACGGTCAAGGAATTAACCATCCACATCTCTTCGCTTTACGTGACGAAGGACTTAGATGCAACAGAGGGAGAAGATACAAACATAAGCTATACGTACCATACAAGTCTTAAGATATTTTTAACAAATGTTTACTGCAACGCAATAACATTTTACAACAAGCTTCTCGTTTCAGTTAGAGCAATTAAGCCAATTCAAAAGTAGGTAAACTGAAAAAATCGTAATTGAAAGAATGCTTCTACTCCGTTAAGGAGTTTTTGAATATGACAATGCCATCAAAAACATAACTTGTAAAGAAAAACAAGTCTCACAACTCAGTTCTTCTACCTTAAAAAGTTGTGAGATCCATGTCATACCAATTCGGTAAATTTATTCAGTCCCTACATAAGAAGCCTTCTGTCTAAGTTATTACGTAATGAACTAACCTAACAACATCTCATAGTGGCCATATCAATATTAAAAATCTTTTATGTTTTAAATAAATAGATTGACTTGGCCATCGCATGAAAACACAATGTATCTTACTAGTAATACATATTATATTAAACTAGCTGTCCTGGCGAACTTCGTACCGCCTTTTCATTTTCTTTTTTTTGAAAATTTTTATTTGTTATTCTGCTATTCCAGGTGGAGACAAATCTAACAAATGAAAGAGCCGTTCTTGACTTATAAATAGTGTAACTAACCCGTCTTTGTTTTATATATACAGAATATAGATTAGATTGTTTACTACGATTGCCAAGTCTTATTTATTATTTATAAGACCATATGCTACCACTTTCTGAGAAATAAATTACTTTTCATTTCATTTCAAAACTAATAACTACAGATAAAGATTAAGAGAGATCTATTACACATCATTCCGTATAGTTTTATCTCTTTTACTAACGTCACCTATATTGAAAATTACGTTTTTCATTAACTTTAAAATAGGTTATATGCGTTCGTGGCTTGGTTTTTACAGTGCCCATCTCATTCCCGTAATCCACCCGGCTTCTACTTTAATGGCAACACAGCGAGCTCACCCTTTGTTCAATTTGCTGGCTAGTCTACGTAGTTTTAACAGTGAACTATCTGAAACTTAGCCGAGTTAGGAGCTTCCAGCAAACTCGAGTTTTCATACAAAATACTCGTACAGTGAACAGCGCAAGTTACTTGCAAGGTGAAACTGTTTGAAATTTACAGACATTCTACTTATAATTTTTTAAATTAAAAGTACTAGTGCTGTTAAAAATACTTCTTATCGCGTCCAGCGGGGTCAACTCTGTAAAATGTTTGATGGCCAGTATTCCACTCACAAAAAACACTTAAAACTAGTATTTATATAAATAACTAATAATATTTATATAACTAGTACATATACGGCTTTAGCTAAAAAAAAAAAAACAAGATTTCGGGGCGTTTTTCAAACTTTTAACTTTTATTCAGATAACTTGTATTCGACGAATAAAATTGACGTTTTGACACATTTTCAGTTTTCTTTAAGAGCTGATTTTCAATCGCCAAATAACTTTTATTTAACGAATAAAATTAAAGGTTTGACACGTTTTCTATTCGAGATATGTCAAACATATTCATTATATAAATGTTATCTGGCTATTGAAAAATCTCTCTTAAAAGATAAGCCAGCCAATTCAGTGTATTACAAATTTGACATTTTAATTAGTAAAATCAAAAGTCAAAAGTTATCCCGAGGATAAAACGGTTAAAGTAGAGTATTACCCATCGTGGCTAGTAATTCCTGGATCGGAGTGTAAGTACAATGTAACCCGACAATCAGTGCGGTGCGGTCGTCGGCCGCCGGGCGCCATCGCGCCACCAACCCATCGATTGGCCATGCCCTACAACTTTGCATAGCGTAGTAAGCTTGCAATTAAACTATGCTACAGTTTATGACTGTGGACATGGCTTGAAAAAACATTTTTTAATAATAAAATCAAAAATAAATCATTTATTTCATTTTATTTAGATTCGAAATAAAATGTTTAATATCAGAAACAATAAAATAAAATTACATTACGTCTTACATTAAAAATTAACACATTAAATTACACAGAAAACATAAGCTTTTTTTTAAAATACATTTACATTGCAAAAGGGGTGCCAAATCTTTATGGCTTAGAATCAGTAACTTAATCGAACTATGCAAAGAACAAAAAAGAATTACATATAATTATTATTATTCCCATCCGCTGTTAAAAATCGAACGCGTGGATTAATTTACCTCATTCATGAAAAAATTACACCGTATGTGCACTGCGTAAGGTCCTTGTAGGCCCACCGTACCTACGCCTCTGATGAATGACCGCGCGGCTTTCGTAATCTCTCCATTGACTTTATTTTCGGATATTTTAAAGTATTTTTTTCGTGACATACGATTAATAAAAATGATAAAGACGAAGACGCTTTATTGTATTGTTCCCTAGATCTCAATTTTTAAATTTGGCAGCCTTTAAGCACTGCACCCTGTATAATACGTTTTTAATTTAGATAAAAATACAAATAAGATATAGCAATAATTACAACGGTTCAGGAACCGAGTCTCGCAGTTTAATTACAAAATAACTACAAATGTATGATATCAGATTTTTCTCTGTATTTGTAGTAGATTATTACTTGTTGAATTTCAAAGTTATAGGTCAACGAACAGTATCCTCTAAATTTTGATTCATTGAATTGAAACATTGAATCTCTCATCGGCTGGCATCTAACTGACGGAATTTTATTTTCTCTACCCAGTCGTCATCCCTATTTGCGAGCGAGAGGCGCGGCAGCGGGCTCACCGCACTGCACGTTCGCGGCGGGCGCTTAGCGCGGTTTTTTTTATCTTAACACGTCACAATCTTAACACGTACTTACGTGTTAAGATTATTTTTAGCTTTTTAGTTTTTTTGAAGTTTGTGAAGAAGTTTTTTGAAGAAGTTTTTTTTTAAAATAAAATTTACTTAATTCATTTATTTTTAGTGATAGATCCTAATCAAAACAGATCTTACGAGTGTTTAACGAAAACTTTACTGCTGAACACCGATTTCATTCCTTATTATTTAACCCTTAGAGGTGAAACTTTTTCTGCAAAATTTTATTATAGTAAGTATATTTGAAGTATAAGCTATTAAAAAAAAAACATCCAAATCGGTTCTCATTTGTCGAAGATATTGGGTAACACAAGATACAAAAATCAGTTGGCATGGTATAAAGTTCATGCAATGTTTGATAATTTTCTTATAGATCCCATCATCAGAATTTGACCAAATTTATGTGACTATTCTGAAAGTATTACCTTTCGAACAAAAAAATATTTATCAAAATCGGTCAACGATCGCTAAACATACATAAAAAAATAAAAAAAGATTCCGATGAATTGAGGACCTCCTCCTTTTTTGAAGTCGGTTAAAAAATAATAATCATCTATTTTTTCTTTTATCAATCAACCAAAAAAATTACAAAGATAAAGCGCGTCATAATTCGGGACGGGTCGTGACTCGTGACGTCACTTCTAAGTAAAAATTGTACCAAGACGTGACGTAATACGACATTTCAAATCAATTTGATTATGTGAAAAAAAAATACGTGTCCAATATTTTTTGATAATCTACCTGATAGATGAAGAAAAAAAGTTTGTCGTCAGCCCTATTACCACTGTGATAAAGGGTTCGCAGAGATCTAGCGAATGTGTCGTGATCGCAAATGTGCAGCTCGCGCGTGATACTATACAACTATAATACAAAATTATAGTAAAACCAATTTCAGAAATTAAATATTTTAACTGGAAATAAGGTATACGTTCTACTAAGCAAGACGAATAGAATTACAAATAACAAGCCTTGTTATAAAAATCCAAGTGTACTTACAAAAGAAAAAAAGATTTGTCTCAGACAATGTTAAATCTCCTTTGTAGCTAACCTTCATACTTTATGAAGGTTCAAAATGGTAAACACATTTTTCAAGCTAAGCGCAGACGCTAAGATGTGACTAGGTACACAAGACCTTACATAATAGAGGTAGGGGCAGTAATATTACTCTGGAAAACAGGGAACAATTAACTAGATAAACCAGCCCCCCCAGCACGACCACCAATGGATATGATAAAATGATAGCGATTTATCGACAACAACGGTATATGTTATTTATTTTATTTTATGTTTATTCAGTATCCACAGCTCTTAAAAATTATACAAATCACATAATTATACAAAACTTACAGCCAATAATGGATTATATATATATTAATTTAAAACTTTAGAAAAACGACAGTCAATGGGAGAAATAATTTTGAAAACAACGGTAATGGAACTAATGGAAAAAAAAATAGTTGCACTGGGATGTATGAGTGGTGTGTATCAGTGTAAATGTGTGGGAAATATAAATGTGTGTGTGTGTGTTTTAAAAATGTGATAGATATAGCCGCCATATTGATTTTTTTATCGAAATAGTGATCATAAGATGTGACGTCACCGGGTACAGCAATTCAACATGGCGGCTATATCTATCATAAATTTGTAGTTGGTCGCGATAAATCGCTATATCATATCGCGTTTTGGTGGTCATGGTCATGGGGGCAAGGACTGTATATCGGTATAAAATTATCTGTATAGTACCAGTAAAAATATCTTCTTCTCCTTCTTCTATATCGATCTATGGTATCGATATTATCCCTGTTAATAAATAACTGTATTATTTAACCCTAATTTTATTTTTGTACTGAAATGCTTTGAACTGCGGAGGCAGAGGGCGGGGTGCGGGAGGGCAAATGTATATTATATATAATGGGCCATTACAGACCATATTTCTGATCAGTACTTTATTAAATAAGGGTATCAATAATGTATGTACTGAAAATTTACGTTACTAAAATATATATATGTATGACGTCATAAAGCAATAAATATGTGCATTTAAAAATTTCTGTAACCTCAATATAAAGGTAAAAATACCCATATCCATACCGGTATACAGTCCTTTTCATACAGTCCTTGAGATAAACACCAACGCCCGTGCCTCGCCCGCGCCCCGCCGCCTGTGTATAACTCGTCGTTTTTATAAATTGTGTATCTATGAAAACGAAAGTAGCGGCGTCACACCCAAGCCGCAACCGTACCACAGCACAAAGTTAGTTAAAATTATGTCAATTTTCTATTTTCTTTTGTTTTATGAACTGCATCTGAGTTAATGAGTATCCAACAGTACTCAAATCACTAGGGTCATCGACACTGGCATTTCGGTATTAAATAAAACCCGTTACGCGCGCTCAGTGAAGAGAGCCTACTGACTCACTCGAGATCATAAAAGATTAAATGCTTAATTGGAGAGGTGCTGAAGGTCAATGATAGCACCTAACCTAATGCTGTATTTAGTTATAGGTACAAGGGCTTATGGCCATCGTTATTAATTTGAAACATTAATATTGTGTATGAGGTAATAATACAAACTATGTTCTTATTTATACTTTTTGATCAATTAGAAAAATAAACCTTTTGCAAACTCATTAAAAAATAACAACTCGAGTTACTTTATACTAATAACAATTACAATATAACTATAATTTATTAATACGTAAACACCATTTACATAGTTGTATTTTATTTATGTATGTTTATGTACGTATATTATATATTTATCTACTATTATTGTTTTGCTATTTTTGTGTATTATATGTAAGTATTGTTATATTTTTTAATATTTGACTTACGCACTCTTTTGCTCTCGCACTACGTTACCCCACTGTATTAAAACTTAATTTCCTCTGCCCTAAGGTTGTCTGGAAGAGATCGCTTTTGGCGATAAGGCCGCCTGATTGTACATAACTGTGTCTTGTATGTAATAACCTTAATGTTTTTGTGCAATAAAGTGTCTATCTATCTATCTATCTATCATTTACATTACGAGTATAAGTTGAACATAAATAACATAGTCGTAATAGTTTTCAACTTGACTGGCGTAGTGGTGCGGTGGTGCAGTGGTGTTACGGACTGAACGAAAATATAGTTCTGGATACGATCAATTCCCATCATTATCATCATGTCAGCATTTCGTAGTACACTGCTGGAAGTAAGCCTCGCCAAAGAGCACGATCTCCTGCTTTTGTCATCCAGCCACTACCAGCTATCTTCTTAAGATCATCGGTCCTACGAACTGGGAGGCGTCCTACACTACATTTTCCAAGGCGTGGTCTCCACTCGAGAACCCGTCTACTCCACCTTTCATCGGTTCTGCGACAGATGTGGCCGGCCCACTGCCACTTTAGCGTGCTACATTTTAGGACTATGTCTATTACTTTAGTCTTCTGCCTGGATCTTGTTCTGAATTGTATCCCTTAACGAAATCCCAAGTATTGACCTGTCTATAGCTCGCTGAGTGACGTGAAGTCGGTGGGCAGCTTTACAGTCATCTTCCACGTTTCGGCTCCATAAGTACTCACCGGTAGGATACACTGATCAAACACCTTGCTCTTCGGGCATTCTTCAGGCATTTGCTTACTTTCAGTTTAGATAAGTTTTTTTACTTCTGAAATCGTGTGTGCTGAGTAACGCCTATTGTCTGGTTACTCCTAACACAAGGATGTTGATTTCTTACTATGAGAGTGTGACAAGTGGTGTGTTATTCTTCTTAGTCGATTCGCTATTGACAGAGCGGTCGTGGTCGTTATGTGGTAGTATCGGAGGGGGCAGACTTTATGCGCTTCACGATGTCTCGCCATCTCTCCCTGCTGGAGGTCATCCTGCTGCATTTGTCAAGGGAACTCACCACAGCAGACTTTATTGGTCGGTCCATCACATGGGTGACCTCCCACGTGATCTAGTGCCTTCTACTTTTCCCGTGTTGTCTGGCGTCAATTGTTTCACAACACAGCTTACAACTTTCCTTGCGCGGCTTAAGTAAGTTTCGTCACAATTTGAAGGTATATGTAACAAATGAAGTGAACTAACGTGGTGGAACTCCACCTATTCGATCGAACGGCATTTACTACTAATGGCATTTTGGAAACTTTAATTCTGTCATTACGTTGCTGTTTCTACTCAGTCTGACAGGGTTGACGAAACGCAACACATTTTAGTTGGGTGGGTGTTGCTTGTCGCTGCCTCCGATATGGGAATCGTACCGAACTAATAAGTATTCATTTAACCTCGAGAAGGCTGTTTTTAGGGCGAGTAAAGTCGTCAAATGTAATGCATACTACTGGTTCGGTGGTTTAAAAAGAATTTTCAAAACCTACACAACATTTTGAGCCTATCATTTGTTTCTAAAAAAAACTACACTGATATCTAAGGGGTATTATAAAATTCAAGACTATCTTGATGACAAGAATGTATGGTCAGTCCAGCCTGCACTAAACTGATGTACCTACCTGTTTATTTTGATTTATATTTTTTGTGTGGCAGCTAGTGGTGACTGAGTTTGTTCCGGCGTTTCTTCTCAGCACTTGCCAGATTGTCTGTGTTTTGTCTCGAAGCGCTAGTAGGGCCCAAAAAATTAGGAGACATGTTCTGGCCCCCTAAGGGCCTACAATGTTATTATTGACGTTCATAAGTGGCAATTTTGTCCTGAATTGAATAAATGATTTTTGACTTTGACTTTTGACTTTGCCTTTCTAGGACTTATACTTCAGAAGAAAAAAATTAACATCATTGAAAAACAATAAAGTTTTTGATTCTCTTTCTTATTTTTCACCGCTTGACCGAATTAATTCGTATACTGCATCGATTAATGAGCCAACTTTTTTTGTTGTTTAGATTTTTAAATCTTTTTTTTAATAATCTGTCTAAGGTCTTATTTATACTTTAAACCTTAGGTATATTACAATCTAGCCTAACTAGACTAATTGATAATTTAGATTTGTGATCTAAGTATAGTTGATAAGTTATGCGCTAAGAAAGTGTCCATTAACACTTTTATAAATGTCACTAATAATACGAGTATTAAGGGACTAAAAACAATGTATTAAAACTATTAAAGTCTTGTATTTCCCGCTGTCAACCCTACTAAGCGATTGCCATAGACAAATTCGTATGCGCCATTACACACCGCTCGCGCGTACTTATCGAGTGACGTACGGTACGTACGATTGTACCCATTCGCGCTCTAATTACGCGATCCCGACGTAACAGCCGAGACGGAGACGGTGACATTAATTCCTTGGAAATTTAATTCCTATTTTATTGCGGCTTGCGGTTATCTCGATGTTGTGAAGTTACGAGTGAGAAACAAATAAATTATTTATACATCGTGGTTACTACTTGATTTTAATAAGAAATAAATATTAAAAAAGTTTTTTTTATGATTAGCTTTTAAACACATATCACGTTCACATTCTCTTGACTATGATTTGATTTATAAGCTCGAATGTACTAACTTCTCACTTGTAATGTGAAAAAAAACACTCATAACAGCGGAGCGATTACGTAATGCAAAAAAGGTCACACCTTCTGTTTCAACTTCGGACACGTTTTTTCTTTCTAAATAAGCTTGGGTTTGGGTCTTCTGGTCAGTTAGCCGGCCACATCTATAGCTGAATCCATGAAAGGTGGAGTGAACAGGTTCTCGAGTTAAGACCATGCCTTGGCAAACGTAGAGTAGGACGCCCCCACGTCGATGGACCCATGACCTTCGGAAGATGGCTAGCAGTGGCTGGATGAAAAAAGCGGGAGATCGTGCTCTTCGGCGCTCTTTGGGAGGCTTACGTCCAGCAGTGGACTGCAAAAGGCTATCATGATGGGTCTTCTAGAAAACACACCTATCAATATTAAATATCTAATATCTTCTCTCTCATAACACAAAAATATTTATGCAGGCCCCCCCCCCCCCCCCCTCCCCCAGCATGACCACCAAAATGATATGATATGATATAGCGACACCAACTGATGGATATAGCCGCCATTTTGAATTTTTATCAAAACAGCGATCATAATATGTGACGTCACATCATTTCATCATATCATATCATATCGTGTGCTCATGGTAGGAAGGCAGGGTTACATTGCAAAGGGGTGCCAAATCTTTAGGAGTGGCTCAGAATCAGTAACTTAATCGAACTATGCACAGAACAAATTTAAAAAAAAAAATACATTTAAATATTCCTATCCGCTGTTTAAAATCGTACGCGTGGATAATTTACCTCATTCATGAAAAAATTGCACCGTATGTGCACTGCGTGAGGTCATTGTTGGCTCGCCGTACCTACGCCTTTGATGAATGACCGCGCGGCTTTCGTAATCTCTCTATTGACTTTATTTTCAACCGACTTCAAAAAAGGAGGAGATTCTCAATTCGACTGTATGTTTTTTTTTTTTTTTTGTATGTTTGTTACGCGATTACTCCGCCAATTATGAATCGATTTTAATGATTCTTTTTTTGTTTGGTAGATCATACTTCAGAGGTGGTCCCATATAAATTTTATCGAAATTGATTTAGAACTTTTTGAGAAAATCAACAAATATATACCCAGATAATATTTTGGTTGTGGTTCTTGTTACCTATCTTCGACAAATATGAGCCGATTTTGATGATTTTTGTTTTATTGAATAGCTTATACTTCAAAGATAATATGATAAAAGTTTGTAAAATAAAAATCACCCCTAAGGGTAGGAAAGTAGGGGATGAAATTGGTGTTCAGCAGTTAGATTAGGATTTATCACTAAAAATAGATGAAATAAGTAAATTTTATTTAAAAAAAATAAAACCGACTTCAAAACACTAAAATGCTAAAAATAATCCTAACACTTAAGTACCTAATCAGTTACTTTTGGAGTCGGTGCAAACAAAAACATTGAATCTCTCATCGGCAGGCACCGACTCCAAAAGTAACTGATTAGGTACTTAAGTGTTAGGATTATTTTTAGCATTTTAGTGTTTTGAAGTCGGTTTTATTTTTTTTAAATAAAGTTTTTGGATATTTAAAAGTAATAATAGTCTAGTATAGTAGTACAATTGTTAAAAATAATAACGATTAAGACGCTTCTTTATATTGTTCCATAAATCTTAAATTCTCTCGTATTTTTTTTTTCAAGGAAAATTATTATCCTTGCTATTACTACGTTTTTTACTAACATCTTTGTCATCTGCAGCTTAGTTTCCTTCGCGTACTTACCTGAAAAGAAAAGAAAGAACTTTAAGTTACATTTTAGCATCGGTAAATACCAAACTCAAAAGCCATATTAAAACTAACACCAATACCGAACAGGCACTAAAATTTAACAACATTATCCGGCGGTGATGATACCGCGGAACAAAGAACTAAAGGTGCGTTCTCACTATGTCGCGTTCGTTCGCGAGCATTCCTTAACAGATTGCGTGGAGAAACGCTTCGTTTGTCTCTAAGTAAGGGTGAGCAAAACAATTTGCAAAATTTTTGTCAATCCATACTAATATTATAAATGCGTAACTATGTCTGTCTGTTACACTTTAACGCCTAAACTATTGAACCGATTTTGATGAAATTCGGTACAGAGACAGAATAGAGCTTGGAAAAAGATATAAGCTACTTTTTGTAGTGAAAGCTAAACCGATTTTGATGAAATATTCTACGGAATAAGCTTAAACCCTATTGGAAGGACATACTTAACTCCTAACCGAGTAAAATAGGGTGTGACATACCATATACCGTAGGCACAGCTAGTATTTAATATTGCTAACTATCACAATAACCTTTCCCTAAAGATGCTGTGACTATCTTCGTAAGAGCTAAAAAAAATACTATCATCGTCGTCTCCACACTTTACTTTGTTTTCAAACGATTCATTTATTGATGTTTATTACTCACGAATGATCTTAGTGAGCATGCATCTTTACATTTGCTGCCATGCAAAACACGAGTACAAAGTCGCTTGATGATATTGTTCGTTCCGTATCTGATATTAGATAGAACCTGCGGTGTTGTCTGGGTGCAATTCTGTGGCTTAATATAACACTGATTGTGGCAAAATGAGGCCGCAATAGGAAGGCAAATAGTTTTACAGTGACAAAGCAAACATCTAAATTATAGATACAAAAGTTTATAGCAGCGGGCTAGTCACATACGAGTAGCACGAAGAAATGACGGCCGATGAGGCAGAAAGGTTCCAGAATGGAGGCCACGTTCCGGCAAGAGCAACGTAGGACGTCCACCCAAAAGGTGGAAAGACGACCTGGTAAGATTGCAGAAAGCCGGTGGATGCAGGCTGCTTCTAACCGGCCAATCTGGAAGTCATTGAGGAAAAATGTTGATGATGATGTTAATTCTAAAGTCAACACAGACAGTCGTGGGCAAAAGGAAAGATATTTTATATTTTCGCTAGATTTAAAGTTCTATAATATAAGCCAAAATATCAACTAGGTAGGCATTTTTAAGATTTATCTATTCAGCTAATAAGATTAAAGTGTGCTCAAACATCAAACAAACGAAAATTCGTAGCCTCTGAATAAATACTTGTTTAAGACACTTATTTCACTAAAGGCCAAAATTTGTAAGTAGCAGTTATAGGGTAGAAGTCGGCACTGCCCAGGCAATATTGACATAGTCAGCTCTCGACAGAATTCATAACATAGGCATACAGAGTGCACCTTGGCACTGCCTACATTCAACATTGACTACCATGTGTACATAGAGTACTCGTAAATTTGCCACTAACGAACTGGATGACTAATTTCGATAGTCTATAGGCTATTTGCTACTTACGAAATGGACTGGACTCTATCAGACTATAGCAAAAAGGTTAATTGCAGGTTGCATACTAGTGCAAAAGCAGGTTGTCAAGAAGTTAATGCAAATTAAAAAATCAACATGAGTGCTTAATAAGGTCTAACTCTCCTATAAGCTGTGGGGGCTACAATAGCCAAACATATAGTAGGTAAACATTTTTGTTTAAAAAACGCATCAATTAGCATGCGCAACAAACAAGGCACCACCATAGGCCATGAGCTATTCGTCGTAAAATTACCGGATTAGTATCAGATGTCTAGTATGTTTGATAAGTAATATTTTGAAATAAAAACAGTTTTACCCATCATTTTAGCAAAACCAGCAGAACATAATTTGTTACGCAGTCCTCATGCAATCACTTGAGGTTTCACAAGAACTTAAGCTTACAAGAAACATCTATTGTCATTGATTGATTCTGTTATGTTTCTTTGCATTTTCTGTCTATTCATATTCAAAGACTAGCTGTTCCCCGCGGCTTCGCACGCGTGTAATTTAGTTTGTCACAGAAAATCGGTAACTAACGTATTTTAGTAATATCAGTGGGTTTTTCGGAAAAAACAACAAAATGTACCTTCACCAAACCGTTATGTTTAGGTTTTCTTTAATTGTGACTAAGGTTTTAGCACGACTTTAATGATGATGAAGTCCAAGGTGGATCACTCTTACTAAGTATTCCTTCTATGTTATTAAAGAAACCTCTGTGCAAAGTTTCATCATTCTATAATCAAGGGTTTGGGCTGGGCGTTGATGAGTCAGTCAGTGAATGAATGAGTGAGTCAGGCAGGACTTGTCTTTTAATACATAGAGATTAATAATGTTTTGTAGATTTACTAAAAAGACCGACTCCGCGGACATGTAATAAAGCTTCGCTTCTGCCCTTATTAAATAATGCACAATTATGTCTTCGTACAAAACGAACGTGAGCAGAATCTCAATTTTATTTAGCTTCAAAAAGCAATAACTTTGAGACTTTGAGATACGATACAAAATACATGAAGTTACTGTAGCGAATGTATTTTGTATTGTGTACAAGGAACTAAAATTTTGCGATCGGTATCTTGAAAACAAACAAAGTGTTTAAAATAGGATAGGAAATAAGTGTAAAAAGATAAATACGTAGAGTGGGAAACGAAAGTCTTTTATAACTTGGTTACCTTTTATATTTATGTTTTTGGTAGGAATAACACAAATTAAACTGAGGCCCAATTCCCGTAATTTGACAATTGTCGCAATCCGGTGTCGATCCAGTCCCAGTAACATTACTATCACAAACGGTATTCTCGTAAACTTTCAATTTGACGTAAAATTATTAAAACTATCCCAATAAGATAAAAACAGAGCAAAAAAATATCTAATTTTGGTTTCTTCCATTTTCAGTCGCATTACGAACTATAATTGCATTTTTGGGTTTACGAGAATACCGTTTGGGATCGTAATGTTACTGGGAGCGGATTGACACCGGATTGCGACTATTGTCAAATTATAGGAATTGGCCCGCTGGTCAAAACGATAGGCTTAAAAAAATGTGTTGTGATACTCGTAAGTTACATTGTCTATTAACCCGTTGAGGATTATAAGAACGCCGGCGGTCGCATAACAATGTAATTTCTATTGTGTCTCGTTCACACATGCTTGACAGGTTAATAAACTGTTTAAATTCCAATAAATAAATATGTTTGACTAATTCTTTTCAAAACAACACCGATCATCTAGACCTAAACTAACGAAGCTTGTACTATGGTGACGGTGACTATATAGTAAATGGACTTATTTAAATACATGTAAAAACATCCACGATTTAGTTACACATGCTCGTGCTCTTCACACAAAAATTTGCCGCTTGCGGGGTTTTAACCCGCAACCACCTGGCTGTTGTCCGGAGCACGAACCACTAGACAAGAGGGGACTAGTAACAGTTTTTTTAACACTTTCATAACAATGTTGTATTAATTCTAAAATCCTTTCATGTTTAGATAGGAATGAGTTATTTAACCCATTCCCTGTCCAAGTTCTTATTTTATTATTAATTATTATCAGTCTCGGAGTAAGGAATTTATATCCATAATTATGATGTACCAAACAATATATTTTAACAATATTTAGTTTATATGTTACTAATGCTTTATAATAGACGCTAGGCACAATGCTAATTATTTATTCTCTGATAATACTAAATAACAAATTAAATTACTAATAAACAGGTATACTCATTTTCTCGTTCGTAGAACTTGGACTCTATTGCTTATTCATATTTAATCAGCTTTTTAATGAAGGGAACTCAGTCATACATATTTAAAGAACTCTCAAGAACCTTTCCTTACAAATAGGTACACTACTTTACAGAATTAATTAAGGAACGTTGTTATGCTAGAACCGTAATTTTACGATCTAAATGAGCTTATTGCACCCGGGCTTGTGGAATATTTTAAAAGGGTATTCACGTACAAGAATTGCAACCGCAGCCACAACGTAGAAAACAATATTCTTAGGTTTTTAGATCAGAATAGCTTAAAAAAACACTAATTCACAAACGAAAACATTTATACACTTATAATAGAAAATATTTTACAAGGAAAGTAGTAGGTACAGAAATTGAATCTAAGAAAATACACGGTCCTAGTCCAATGAAGCTAGTGGTGACTGATTTTTTTCCGGCGTTTCTTCTCAGCACTTGCCAGATTGTCTGTGTCTTGTCTCGAAGCGCTAGTAGGGCCCAAAAAATAAGGAGACATGTTCTGCCCCATATGGGCC
The DNA here is from genome assembly GCA_963576865.1 of Anania hortulata. Lineage (NCBI taxonomy): Eukaryota > Metazoa > Arthropoda > Insecta > Lepidoptera > Crambidae > Anania > Anania hortulata. Next base: position 21,509,603 of record OY756389.1, on the reverse strand, counting down.
AATAATGTTATTATTGACGTTCATAAGTGGCAGTTTTCTGCCCTAAATTGAATAAATGATTTTTGACTTTGACTTTGACTTCAACAGACCGCTAGGCGTCGATCGAAAGAGGGGCCTCGCTAGTCCGCTTCGGTTTATATACCCTCGCCTCGTAGTGTTGCTACTTCGAGGTTGCTAAAATATAAATTAATGAATTGTTCCCGCAATCATATCAATTATCTAGTCCCAAACTAAGTTTGTAGGTACTGTGGCGACTAGATAACGAATAAAAATACTTTCAAATACACACACAGCACGTAGCATGGGCATAACATAGCACGTAGAACCAAGGATCGATACCGGTTATTATTTATTTCAGATAAGACCCATTTCTACTATTTGATAGTAGTTGTAAAGATTTGACAATAAAACTAAATTTGCCATAGCTTTTAAGTCGGTATTTGGAGTATGTGATAGTTAATTTAGCGAAAACCTTTATTTTTCCGGTTAAGGTTCCATAGTAAAATAACCGGTTTCCGATCCACGGCTGATGGGGCAAAAAGGTTCTAGAATGGAGGCCACGTATCGGCATCGGTAACATGTCCACCCACAAGGTGGACAGACGAACTGGCAAAGGTTGCAGTTGTGTTTAACTGACCAATGGTCTCTGTGAGACCAATACTTGTATGGTTCTCAAAATCTTCAATTCTCAAGTCATCCTAAATCAGTCAATCAATATTTCAAAAATAAAAATGTATTAATTTGTGATACTGTCTGCTAAATCTTTTGATTTTTTGAATTATTATTTCGTTATATTAGTTTTATTCAAAGCTGTATTTTTCAAATTCAAAACCTTACAGTACTCTAGTTTGAGAGTAGACACGTTCTAAACTCTGGAAACTAACTTCGTCATTACTGGATCCTGGGTCGCATGTGTAGCGAAATTCAAGAAAGCTTGTTTCTTCACCTTTATTTCTTTCGTTCAAAAAGCGACCTTAAAGTCTTTGTTTTGTAACCTATTTTTCAGTAGCGTACCCGCCCCGAAAGTTTCCCGTGTGTTTCAGAATAGTTTCAGTCTCATTAAAGGGTCGCAGACGGGAGGAAGAAAAATGCGGCGCGCCCGCGTATGTGCGCTGCTTTCGTCCGTTAACACGTCCACTGACTACTGCGGATTGCGAGTGTAGAGCAGCCTTAACACAATGTGGATTTTAATGTTTTTTTTATTATTTACTTATTCATAATAATAAAAAAATCTATGTTATATTTTAAAAAGCGCTCGCTTAGTTGCCGCCTCACCGCACCAACATTAAATAATTTATTCAATTTAATATGAGCTAGACAAGCAAAGATAACATATAAAGCCCCAGTAAAAAGGTTTAATATCTTGATACGCAGGTCACGATTTAAAAAGACTGTGAAGCTATAACTATGACGTCGATAGCTTAAAATTGTAAAATTTATAAATTTTATTACGCAAATCTAAATAATATACGAATAAATAACAACGATAACAAGTTATTTATTATGGATAAAAACTAAACTTAAGTTTTTACACATATATTTTAGATATAAGTGGAAAAAAAACATAAATAAATACCAAAAAATAGTATTAATATTAAACTGTCTGATGTCGAGTTGAAACAAATTATTAAACCACGAACTATGTTTAAAGAGCCCGCATACAATATTTCAAAGCATTTTATATTCTAACTTCGCTTTGAAGTGCATTAAACATTTATGTCTGCGATGTTCACTCAGAATCAAATCCATATAAAACATGTTTACACAAAAATAGTTTTTATTATTAACGAAATAAGGTTTGACGGCTAAGTCTTGTTTCTTTGTCGGTGTGTAGTGATGTGTTGATTCAACGTTGAACGCGCCTAAGGCGTATTATGTAGCAAAATCATATTATCATCATCATCATGTCAGCCTGTTACAGTACATTCCTTTCCATTCACTTGACGACCGTCTGGTGTAGTGCAATGGTTTGCACCCCGGACTACAAAGCCAACGGTTACGGGTTCGAATCCCGTAAGGAGCAATTGTTTGTGTAATGAACACGAGCACCTAAGTCTTGGATGTTTAAAAAGGTAATTAAGTATCTGTTATGTAGTCACCAAAGTATATCAGCTTTGCTTAGTTTAGTGGCGAACATACGTAGTATTAAGAGTACACTCTTACTTGATACATCACTAGTATCGTCAATGGCATAACACGTTCTAAGTGCACTGTTACTTGTCACATCACTACTGTACCGCCGCCGTCGATTGTGGCTGCTCCGTCGTTGCAAGATGCAGGGTCGCTCTCTGAATATAAACTAGGAAGAAGAGACACTCAGCGTTACCAAAACTACTCAGAAAGATCTGTATGTACTTTCTTTGAATTTTCAGTCCGAAAAATACATAAATAACAAGTTAGCTCAGGTGCAATATTATATAAACATCATCGCATGCTAACTACTGACCCCTTTCGGCTTACTTATAGAACTTTCTTAAATGTACTTATATCATATTCCTGAATTAAAACATTATTTGCTCTCTACCTTAAAGAAGACAGATACATAATGACTGTTTAAACAGGTTTAGGTTAAATGTCGATTTATAATTCGCAAGTGGGCTTGATCTATAAAAACGAAATCAGTCTATTATACCTATTACTCATCAGCCTGCCTAGCATGAGCACTAAAAACACGATATGATATGATATGATATAGCGAAATATCGACACCAACTGTAAAAATATGATAAATATAGCCGCTATGTTGAATCGCCGTCACATATTAAGATCGCTGTTTCGGTAAAAAAAAAATGGCGGCTAAATCTATCATATTTTTTAAGTTGGTGACGATATTTCGCTATATCATATCGTGTTTTTAGAGCTCATGGTAGGCAGGCAGGTATACGTTATCGATACACAATAGAAATTCTATTGTTATGCGGTCTCATAAGGCTGCTTGGATATTGACGAGTTAACCGATCCACTATTTTGTCTTCTTTTTTTAGAGCAGGCAACATTTGGAAGCAAGTGACTAAATTTCGAACAAAAGTCGCTGACATAGCCCAACGGATTAGCAAGCTCAAGTGGCAGAAGGCGGGGCACATAGCACGTAAAACTGACGGCCGACGAATTAATGAAGTACTGTGTAGATTTTTACGAACACAGGGAGTTTAGCTAAGCTTAAACTTAGGTCCGTTGATTACGAGTAGCTTCGAAAGCTGCATTCTTTAACATTTTCGCACAAAAAGCCTTGTTTGAGGCCATAAAACAAATTGATAAGTATATAACAGTAAGGTTATTCGGTCTCTAATAATCCGTAATTTGTCTGTGTGGCGAAGTATGGCGTACAAACCTCATAGTAAGAGCAAGCTGTACTCAAATGCCAGAAACGATGATACTCCGGTCCGCTCATACTATAGAAGTTATTTTTCATTTGCTACAATGCTGTTGCATGGCTTTAGGAGCTTTGGGACACTTCTTGAATTTCAACGAAAAGAGTCGCAGGAAGCGTTACTCAAAGCTTACAAAAGCTACCTCATTCTAGTTTGTGTAATTCTATGAGTTCTTTTTGACAAAGTAATAATATTGGCGGCAACATTCTTGAATTACCATTTAACAACAAAACCAATAATGAAAGGTGTGAATTTGAGACATTAATTGTGCATACATTTTGTCAAAGATAATTTAAACACATTTGTAATTATCTTCTGTTAAAAAGATATATTTTAAGATAAAAAAGTAGATATCGGAATTTAGAAACAAAATCAAGCTATAACCTAAACGATAAATGTATGAATGGAGTAGAACGGATGCTTTAAAATTCATCTTAATTCCAATGTGACATAATTTATGATAACCTGATAATAAAATTGACGTAACTATAAGGGCTTTTTCACAATACGCCGCGGTGGAGTGTTGAAATGTCGTACAAAAAAACGCCGCACCGCGGCACCGATGATGCGGCGGCGGTGAAACGGTGTGCGGCTGCGAAAGCGCTAAGGGCCGGTCCACACAAAAGCGGTGCGAAAATATTTTGGCGCGGCCGGAAATTACCGTGTGACATATCATTGACTTGTACGTTTAAGACCGCACCGGCGCCGCGCCGCCACAGCACCGCATTGTACCAAACAAAACCGTAACAAAATAGATGAAAAACAATATTTTTAGAGTCTAGGGCTCGTTATTTTATTTTGTGAGAACCATTAAAAATTAGTATTTGAGTGGTATTTATGAATTATAAATTAGAAACGATTAGCGACCGAAACAAATTCCGAACTAAAAAATAACCCCAGTCTAGGTCTAGCTCACTATTCGTTATAAAAATAAAATAAAAATATCAGGTGCAAACGGTCGCCAGCGCCCCCGTGGGAAATCAGGGTCACGGCGAATCAGCACGGCTAAATTGTAACAGGTGGAGATTAGAGAAAGATAGATAGATTAAAAGAAAGACTGGACGACTTCTTCAGTAAGAAAGATAATTTTACTGAGAGAATATGTATCACTATCAAAATTTTTAAGATTTCAATAGTGCTATTGATTACAAAGGTCCAAAAACTGTTATTCCCTGGTGTCACCGGTGTGGTTAGAAAAAAATACTTAAACTGTTTTTATTTGCATTTACAATAACGCTAGTTCTTATATTAAGAAATACCAATGAGTAAACGTTTTCTGTCAAGGGTCGAGAAAAGGATGGTACGGCCGTGCCGCTTTTTTGCTCGGCTTGGCGGGGGCACGGAAGATTCTTGCCAACTAGTAGTCAGTTTTTATCGTGAATATTAATTAAACACAATTCATATCAAGTTGACAGAATAACATTTTAAACTGTCTTGTTGCATTTTTTAACTAACACTATGCACTAAAACGTCGGGAAAACCAATAACGCAAAATAAGGTATGTGTTGCATAATACCCGTTTAGTGCATAGTGTTGACAGAATAATTCGTTATTTGCCGATAATATTAAGTTTAGTTTTAGTGTAGCAAATGTTTTTTAAATAATTAATCATTTTATTTAATAAATAATAGCTTATTTTTATGCAACAAAATTCCATTTTCAATCAAGAATAGCGGTATAGAAATGAATTTTCGCCGTCTAATGAGACTTTCTGCGATAACTCAGTCGAGATTGGGTGACGCATAGCGTAGTTTGATAGTCGCAAAATCTTTGAGTTTCCAACTTCGAAGTTGTCCTGAGTATTCGGTCTGGTAGTCAGGCAATTAGTTGTAAGAAAGCTATATTAAAACCTTCAAGTCCTTACATCAATAAAAGATTGTGGACGCATAATGTATGTATTATGACCTGTTGGCGACAGACCTTTTTACCACCACGTTTTTTTTTTTTTTTTTTTTTTTAAATTTGAATATTTTTGATGTGCTTCAGTGATACTGTTTTTTGTGAGTAGTGTGATTTTGTGTGGTGTCAAGAAGAGTTGTCATAAGTAAAATAAGTAAATTAAATTGGATTGGCATAATAATAAGTAAGTACAGCCTTTTATTAAGCCCTGCCCTGCTTCTAGTATTTTTCTCAAGCTTTCGCCTCGCTGTCGTTTTTAATGACCATTTTCAAGATTTTTAAAGTTTAGAATCAAAATAAATTTTTTTTTTAGAATCAAAATTAATTTCTTCTGGTTACTTACCATACGACCAGACCAGTGATGTTGACCAATTATAACACAAACGCAATAGGTACAGGATGGTGACCCATCCGCTCCCGATCGCGGTTTGGATTAATCGTTCGAAATGGTGCAGTATTTGTTTGCTACGAAAATATTGAACAATTATTTGAACTTGATTAACCCCAACTCGACGGCAACATTTTAACTTTGTCTTGCTTAAAACCGCTTATGGTACAGCACTACACGACTCACAGTGCAGTTTCTGTTTACTCTACATGTTAAGTTTTAGTTCGGAGAGAGATACCATAGCCCAAAGAAACTAGACAGCTTATGAACACTCGAAATAATAAGCACGACTGATACATAGAAATACAATAATCATAGTTGGGAGTTCAGTTAGCGGTGGTAACTCAGTGGTAGGAATCTCAACTCAACTCACATCTGTAAATTTTGAGTTCGAATCCGCTTGGATTACCTCTGAATTTTTGGGAATCTATGTAGGTATGGTGTTGGGACCGTCGTAAAGAATACACTTCCCTACCCTCAACAGGAGACGTGTCGTAAGAGGCGACTGATTCCTGTAGCACGAGAGGGGCAGCAGCGTATTCGTGCGAAATCTTATAAAAAACTGCGCTCGCCAACCCGCCTGCCAAGCGTGGCCATTATTGGCAATCCCTCCTGATGATAAGTCATTGGAGGAGGCCAATCAAGGCCAATCGTTCAGCAGTAGACGTCCTATGGCTGACATGATAATGATGACCGACGGATTTATGTGAAAAAAAAAACATTATAAAGAAACCAGCACATTTAGATAACATTGGGTGTGTATTCCGAAACTGGTCTGGTTCGTCTATTTTTGTAATGCATACGAAGGTCTGATGGAATTCGAAATAAAAAAATAACTAGACTATACTTTATCATAGTATTTGTAGTTACTGAATTAAAAAAAATTATTTACGAGATGTTCTTGCGGCTTCGCATGCGTGGAATACGCCTATGGAGGTGAATCAAACATAGTTGCCTAGGTCCTTCCTTAGGATACAAGTAAGGCTATCTAGGAAACTTTTTTGAGATGAGATGTAAGTCTGACCCATAAACCACCACTTTTTTAAACATCATGGCGATCATACACTCTTAAAAAACAGAAACTAACATATCCCACGAGAACCGTACATTTTTCCGGGATAAAAAGTTACCTATATGCTATTCCAGACTATAAACTATCCCTGTGACAAATTTCCTCCAGATCCGTTTAGCTGTTCTGGCGTGATTGAGTAACAAACATTCATTCATCCAAACTTTTGCGTTTATATTATAAGATTTAGATTTGTTTAAACTTTTCGCATTTAGGATCATGGTCTAAGGGAAAAAAACCTATAACATACTAGCCAAGGCTTCGTTTGCGTAAAATTCAGCTAGTTGGTGTGGCTTATCCGATTATACTGTCGCGCTATCGAATGAAATCTATCATTAATCGAATCTCAAGCCAAGAAGCACGGTCGGAAGAGATTCGTCGGCGTCGTCAGTTCGGCGCAAATGGAATTATCCGCGGGATCGCTAAGGGAAATAGCTTAATTCCATAATTTAATCCCACCTTCAACGAATTTACTACAGTTTTGGCCGATGAATTTTGTCTGTTTTCAAGACAAATTTAAAGTTGTGATTTAAATGGGATTGCAAATACAATGTTGTAAGAGCGCTTTTACACGAGATTGTTTTTATCCGGTTTTCGCTCTATCGTCACGCAATAGGTTGTGTCCCAGTTTGATTCCCGGTTCAGCACAATATAAAATAACAAGACTTTCGAAATTGCCTCGGATTTATGTTAGCTGAGAGTTTAATTTTGGCCGGTGTACCTAATAATAATACCATTCGTCATTTTGACGCCAAGTTCACAGGTTACCTGTGTGTCAAAGAATCTTGTCAAAAACCGGAATAGTTCTCCGTCGTACTATTCAAAAAAGCTTAAAAACAAAAGGGAAAATAAAATCCGAAAAACGTTAACAGTCTTTATTCCTGGATTTCTACCTTTACAGTGTGCATTTCGTGGCGGCATATGCAAATGCAAGGTTTACCCTCCGAATTAAGTGGGGTAATAACATGCAGCATTAAGGTGGGACATTGATTTATACATTGGGGAAACGAACGGGGCTTTTTGTATAACTGTATTGACTAGCCTGAAAAAATAAACATTCGTACAATCTACGAAGTTTATTTAAGCTATAAATGTCCACCAGCCACTTTAATCCGGTTGAGTAATAATTTTCTTTTTACACTTACTTATATTTTTTTTAACTGTCAGTTTCTAAGTTGACTCGCGTCTTTTTGTGCTGGGAGTCTGGGAGACGACACTGGCAATTTTTACGAGGTAACGTTAATTCCCCATGACTATTGGCTTATTTCAATTTAGTTATTTATTTTACTTTGTAAACCCCGCATAGAGAACATTTTTAAATTGACATGTAGTATTTATAATTTGTTTTATCGCATAACTTTTTATTGGAACGTGTTATAGCGTACCTCAAAAGGAATATAGGATCACTTCCTTGTCCGTCTGTCTCCAATTTTTTTTACTTTGATATCATTACAAAAAACACAATAATCTTTGCCTCTAGAAATCAAAGCCAAAATTTCAAACCTATAATAATAACTTTATGATTTTAAAATAAATAAACATGATATCATTAATTAATTTATAAACATGGGTATTACAGGATGTCACATACAAAATATTATTAGGTACACAGCCATGATTCACCATTAAGGTATATGAATATTTAGTTGTCAGTCTTGTTAAATTATAATTCTACATTATTATTATAATATTATTGACACTTATTTTAATTAGTTACAGTCTTGTCTTGATGGATTGTGAGGAATACCTTTAGGAATTATTTTCAAATTAAAGCTTAAATAGGGCACCCTTAAAATAATTTATGCATAAAACGGAACATTTTATAGGAATCGACACTAAATCGATGAATCGGTGTGGTTGTCTTGTGAAACCTGTGTTTACTTGTCAAAAAACTGTTTACGGCACTCTGGTGACAAAACATTGCAGTATTCGCTATGTGCAAAATGGGTGGTGGGGGCTGTCAAATCGATCGCAGCACGCAATGTGGCAGAAATGTGAAAAAACTCTGGACTGTCAGTGTCAAATTGCTATATTTTCATAGAATTCCATACTAACATTATTAAATATTTTTAAGTAAAAACGTTAAAATTCGCGATATAGATCACAGTACGTGTTGTTTTATAAAGTGTAGAAACAATGGGAAAGATAGTTCGTGCAAGTTTTATTCGTTTCTAATATCAAGATGGAAATTGGAGCAAAGACCTAAATGCATAGCTGTTGTGAAGAGAAAAAAGTTTGTAGGGAGTTTGTGTCACAGACGTTTGTCTTATGATCACAGCTCTTATTAAGTAGCTTTGTCCGTTGGCTCTAAGCTCTTCAACATGCTGCAACACACACAACAACACGTCTCTCACATGCTGTACTAATACAATTTTTTTCCGTTTTTGCACAGTTTGAGGTTGGAAAGTTTTATCATGTTGTATTGCTCCAAATCCCGTACGTATTACAACATTCATATTTAGTTCAAGTAAGAAAATCACTTATTGTAATATGCACAAACTTTTAAGATATTTTCATCTAATTTCGAAGAAAAACAATCCGAAAATCATTCTCAAACCATCCAGTTGCCATAATTGGAAAGATCTTAAGTCCACAATAATTTTAGTCACTAGGGGCGCTGTCATCGCGCACACAGCGAAAACCTGATTTAAAAAAAGGTCACGAATAAAAATCGATTAAACTTTCTTTATAAACTTTCTCAATATCCAAAATGAATCGATTGGATTTCGTGAGAGCGCATCACTATCAGTGAACTGTCACAAAACTCATGCTAAGTTAAAAAGACTATACCTATCAATGTATAAAGATGCATGCTTGATTGCCCGAAATATGTAAATAGTACCACCTTAAAGATACAAAAACACCTTCCATTGCGCCATAATATACTCAAATTGGATCCTTTGGTAAATAATTAAAAAAAACTAATGTTGATTGATTTATTTATTTAGTAGAAACTATTGGTACATCCCTATTCAATCCGTGTTATAAATTCAGTCGTGTCAGTCATCATACATAAATGGTTTTAGCTTCAGCTGCCAATAACAAGCCATTGGAAGATTCTGACACTATTGAAGTAGCTGACTCGGGGCCTGCTCAGCATGCTCCTCACGCAACGTCTGAGCCAAAATGGCGGACCGTCCGCAGCCATATTTATTTATAAATCGAATTCTCCAGAGACGTCTAACGGTTTTCTGGAGGCAATAGGAAAAATTAAAAAGAACTTACGTGCCGACCGTAGAATGTATTTCAATTCGTATAGTAAACAATTCTCGATAGACCCATTTTCAATTTTATAAAGTTTGGATTTCAGAAAAAGATTATCATCTTTAGAAGATACTCGTTTTTTTAATAGAATGTGAAAGTATTCGATTCTAAATATTAAACATACATTTCTATTCTACCAGCTAGAGATACGCTGAATAATATTTTATTTTGTTTTGCTAAAGTTTTTTTTCACGATGGTTTAAAATCAACCTATAAAAACATTTCCACACATTTCCAAATAACACGAATTATTTCCGAATGTTTGGCAAAATATTTTGTTTGGCAAAATGTTGGCACTTGTCTAACTGTTTTTTTTTCATTACATATTATGCGCATTTAATTTCTACATACAATATATGACTATTTAGACAACCGTATGGTGTAGTGGTTCGCGCTCCGGGCTACAGCCAGCGATTGCGGGTTCGAATCCCGCAAGGGGCTAATGTTTGTGTGATGAGAACGAGCATTTGTACCTAAGTCATTGACGTTTATAAATGTATTTAAGTATGTTTATCCGTTATCTGGTCGCCATAGTACATGATTTGCTTAGGTTCATCATCATCATCATCATTTCAGCCATAGGACTTCCACTGCTGAACATAGGCCTCCCCCAGTGACTTCCAGATTGGCCGGTTAGAAGCGGTCCGCATCCAGCGGCTTCCTGCAACCTTTACCCGGTCGTCTGTCTACCTTGTAGGTGGACGTCCTACGCTGCGCTTGCCGGTACGTGGCCTTCATTCCCTTTTGCTTAGTTTAGCGCTAGCTAATTGGTGTGATTGTGGAAACAATTTATTATTTATTTATGTTTAGCACAGGTTAGGTATGATTTTTAACATTGTCATTTAAAGTTAAAACTACACAGTAAAGGGCCACTAATTATATGTATCAAACTATAATAAAACCATTCGCCTAAAAACTTAGAAGCCATAAAAACATACACACAATTTAAACAGAATATTTTATTAGAAAAAAGTTACTATGGTCTCAAATATTATTACTGTTTTTACTTTAAAAAATATTCTTAGATATTACTATTATTTATCCTTTTTTTGTCATACCAAGTGCCAAGACTCTACTTAAGAGACCTTTTTACCCCCTTTCGGCTTTAGGGGTATTTTTGTAACACTGAAGCATTTACTGTTACTTGTAGTTCAAATAGTTTTCCATACTCAGAATAAAAATCGAAGACCAATCAATCATACATTGATTGGCCAATATTTATTTATTTATAATATTTAATTTAATTAATTTACATTTATAGCACAAATTAAAATCGTATAAAAGGTGGATTTAATGCCATGTGGCATTTTGTGCGCCGATTAATACTTGTTCTGTTTGATAGAGAGAAACAACTTTATGTAAATGAGTCTAGCTAAATAGTCTAAGCCTACCAGACAAAAACAATGTCTGCTAGCTCTCATGACGACTCCAGCGTTCTCCACCTTATTAAATTCCGCGTTACACGGCACAACAATAAATTTGTCTGTCCCCGCCAGAGAACGCTGTCTAATGAAAATATATCGAGGCGGGGCTAAAGATAACTGGGATGTAACGACTGTTAATTCACATTTCACAATTAAGAGCTACAAATTGCTTGTGTGTCTATGAAATTATAAGGCATATACACTAACGATATATACGGGTAGATTGATAGGCTTCTACGCCTAGCATACTCACCTCCGTGCGCGCCAACCGAATAAGCAGTAGATACAATCAATATCTCAATAAATAGTGCTTGTAATTGTGCCCCCAATGAGTGTTTTTTTTTCTTGATTATTGACGTAGAAGGTTGTCAAATATAAAGGTAAACATCTACACACGCTACGCTAGGAGGAGATTTTGCCCAGCGTACTCACGCTAAACGAATCTATAATTTTGTAAGTATAAGAGAACTATTTATTTTCTTTTGAATTAATCAATTATTTGCCAATGATGTTACATTGTCTGGATTGAGCATACTGCTTAAATCTTAGCAAAAAAATCGTGCTTAAATATAACAACTTTTTCTATTGGACCAACATCGTAATCTTAAAAAAAAACTCCGCTTCGTACAAATTGATTTTAGCTGGTCGGCAGCTGAATATATTTTTTGCTATTTCGATGTTTGTCGAAAAAGTTAGATAGATGGATAGACACTTTATTGCACAAAAACATTAAAGGTTATTACAAACAAGACACAGTTATATACAATCAAGCGGCCTTATTGCCAAAAGCGATATCTTCCAGACAACCTTTGGGCAGAAGAAATTATGTTGTAATATAGTGGGGTAACGTAGTGCGAGAGCAAGAGTGCGTAAGATAAAGAATCAAAAATAAATAAATACTTACATATAATACATAAAAATAGCAAAACCATAATAGTAGATAAATATATAATATACATACATAAATAAAATACAACTATCTACGCGAACCGGAACATGTATGCAACATTAACGCGTTAGGAAAAAAGCTTTGAACCTAGCTTTTTTAAAGTTGTTTTTTTAAAGTTGTTGTATTTGAGCACTACTTAGTTCTGTTTTCCATTACTACCGTCATATTATAGTTGTCCTTATTAACGAAACAGACATCACTACCCGTAAAATGGTTCAGGAATACCTCGGCAACAATTTTCGAGGTTCAGTTCAGCCCAGATTGGCTTCGTTTGGCACGCTGGCGTCCGACTTGTTGCCGAGCGTTTGGGATAATGATCTGCAGCATTTTAACCCGAGTTCGACACTTCAATGTATAGGATGACATTTTATTAGTATAAAATACTTAAAGGTGCCGTGTGGGGACGGCCGTAAATATTACACTTTCCCACTGCCAACAGGAGGCGTAACGTAAGAGACGACTAATTCCTTTAGCACAAGAGGGGCAGCAGCGTCTGCGTGCGAAATCTTATTAAAAAAAACTGCGCTCGCCAACCCGCCTGCCAAGCGTGGCGATTATTGACAATCCCCCCCGATGATAGGTCAATGGGGGAGGCCTGTGTTCAGCAGTGTTACCATGTCTGAAATGGTGATGGTGATGACTAAAAGGTTCGTTTATGCTTATGATAACAAACAACTATGCCCAAGAAACTACTTACTTATCTCAACCTAATTTTGTTAATGTACCTACTAAGCTATCATAGCAAAAACGCAGACTGCAAACGTAAACCAACAAAAGTATGTTGAGATAGACAATAAGTTTATTGGGCAAAGTGGTCTATATGAACAAACCGCAAAGTATTTTACACTAATAAAATTTCACCCTGTGCAACCGGCTAATTGGAAGTTAATGGGGGAGGCCTATGTTCAGCAGTGGACGTCTTATAACTGAAATGATGATGATAATGATGATGGAGATTATATTTTTAAATGTCCAATATTCGGCAATTTGTGATAAGGCAGAGTTTCCTTTCCCTCAGTAAATCAGGTAGGTACTCGTATGCCTGATATGTATAAAGAACTGATTCTTCTATTTTCATTAGCTCTAATATTAGTCAGTAAATGAGAAAATATAGCATCTTAATCTTCTTCATCCCCTTTTGCCAGGACCTAGCGGTGGCGGCATGGCCAGACATTTGTTTCCTACGTAGTTTGCCAGTTTCCGCAAAACATGGCCGTACCAGCGTAGGCGACTCTCCTTCAGTTTGTCTGCAATATCACGGACACGAAGGCTACCACGGATGCGCGAGTTCGTCCAGCGGGCCTTTCACTTAATAAAAACATTATATGCCTGTACAATGTACAGTCAGCATCAAATGTCGATGCTCACATCCAGATTTTTAAATATACCTATAACTTACCATATTATACCTAAATCACTCTCACCTACAAGCTTGTCATATAGAACGATTTAGGTATAAATGGTGTACAGCAGTTTCGAAAATTTAAATGTGGTCATCGACTTTGACGACCTCCGTAGCCGAGAGGCGAGTATACCGGACTTGTTGTCGCTATCTCTGAGGTCCCGGGTTCGATTCCCGGTCGGTCAATGTAGAAAAATAACTTTTCTATATTGTCTCGGGTCTGGGTGTTGTGGTACCATCGTTGTTTGTTGTTGCGCAAGTTTCTTTAATCCACTATGAACCTAAACCATGTTTTAAATAGCAAATTTCAATCTAGACACAGCTGGTTGCCTCGATACTATCGAAAAACAATATAATCATGTTCTCTCTCTTCTATTGGTGTAAAAAATAAAACATTTCAGTCATGTTATATTGTCATTTTATATCTTCCATGTCTGAATTTAAAATACGGATGCCATCTCCACTCTTGCACCTTCAATAGGTAGAATATTAGTTTAATTTCGCGTGTGATAATATGCAAATTCGCCGCCATTAATCGGTTAAGAGCAGCCTGCGCCGCGTATAAAGCGTCCACTCCACTATAATCTCCTGAGCTGAACCAATTAAGCTTTAAATTAGCAGGAACAATGTACAGAAGCCAGTGTAGTAGAGGAATTTGACGTTAATAAGATAATAATATTAATACTCTATCATAAAATACAAACAATGCTAAAATCATTCCTTCTTTTTGGCTTCGCTGCAGTTGGGTAAAGACAAACTTAACTGTATTTTTCGATTTCCCTTCACGTGCCTCTTACTCAATATAGACTTCAATGTCTTACACATTTTTTTTTGCGGCACGCAAGAGGATAAATACTTTTACTAACGAAAAAAAAACAATTTGTTTTACAGGATTTGTTCAAGTCTATTTAGTTTTGAAGAGGCTGAATTGTGTTTGACTTGTAAAACTTTAAAAAAAATACTATGCATTTTATTATTATATGTAGAGGTGAGGGCGATGAGCACGAACAATAGCCCCAGAGCCATTCACGCAATGCAATTTATTACTGAGAACTTTAGTGTGGAGCCAGTACGTGCGACTCGCCACCCAACACACAGACAAAGGAAAACAGCTAGCCTAAACCTTATCGCAGCAAAAAGGACTCGAATCAAAACGGAACTATTCGAGGGACCATACACATATTACGCCATGAAAAATTTTGACATTTTGGACCCCCCCCCTCAATATGTCCCTTTTTTCCTATCTCTTTAACACGCACGATGTTATTAAGCCTCCCTATAGCCTTTGACTAGGTTTTACGACTAGTATCAAGCGGTATTAGCCGGGATTAACTTTCAACGTGCCTTCCGAAGCACAAGATGATTGTGATAAAATGTCATTAAATATGGTTGAAATGGTCACCCATCCAATCACAATCGCGGCGTAGGTGGCTTAACATTGGTTATCACTACCAATGCGCTGCCGCTACTGAGTTACAAGTACCTCTCCTCATTATCTTGCATAATTTGATGTTTTCTTTCAGTATTCAGCAACAACAGAAAGTGAAAAGCTCGATGACATTGACGTCATTGTCGGAATAATGACAAGAGCGGCAGTGACTGTAAAAAGAGAAAATGCAATGCAGTTCTAATCTTACCATGAAAACTAGCTAATTTAAGCCTCACTTATGAGTAGAGATAAAGCAATGAGCAAGAACAATAGCCCAAAAGCCATTTACGCAATGCAATTTATTACCGAGAAGTTTAGTATGGAGCTCGTTTGCTAGTACGTGCACCTCGCAACTCGACAAACAGACATTAGAATACAGCCAACTCAAATGACAAGAAATCGAAATGTGCAAGCCATACAGATAAAAAAAAACACTAAGAGCCATTTGTAGAAGCATCGTAGCGATCTTGCTGACTGGCATATATCACCAGACTTGACGGATATTATTTATTGACAGATTATGCAGAATCGGAACTGTGACAGACAGACTACTCGTAGTTTAAAATTAGGCAAAATAATACAAATTTAATTCAAGAAATCTTTCTTCTCTTTTTATTGATTGTACGAATACAGGTTGCGGTCGTAAAGACCGTGCTTTTAAAATTGAGCTAGCTGTTTACGTTTATACTATGGACCGACTGCCCACTCGAGTAGACTCTAAGCTAAAATAGTTGTTTGCCAGCAGCGGTTTGTTCCTAGATTCCATTATGTGGAAAACATTTAAACTGGCATATTGTGAACTTCATGATTTAGAATTTAGAAACAGCCAACAGGTTTTCGTTGCTTGTTGGTCTGCGATTTCAGTCTGGATTCAAGACATTTCAGACAGTTTATTACAACGCTGCGGAATAGCGTTACATGGCTGAGGAGTTAGGACGGTTTGTTAAATATTTTAGTCGACATGTGGATATTTTTTTTATAAGAATTTTTTGCAGATTTTAAAAATAATATAAATATTGGACAACATAAGTAGCCAAAGCATGTGTTACAGAAATCAGAAAAAACGACGGTACCACAACACCCAGACCCCCGACAATATAGAAAAGTTATTTTTCTACATTGATCGACCGATTGAAATAAAAGCATAAGAGCTTATTTAGTTTAAAGACCAAATAAATGTTTTTCTTTACATCCAGACACTATTGAAACTTCGTGTAATCTCCCGAAAATCTTACAGAGAATAAAATTTTAAAAATTTATTATTTCATTTGTCTTACGTTTAATCGACATAGAAAATAATTTACCACCACCCTAATGTTGAATATTGCTTAGTCATAGAAAACTACACGGTCTATTTTCGCTTGCCTTTGTGGCATGTTTCTCTTCGATTTATAAGGTCAAGTCGGTTCTTGCTTATATTAAAAGAACCCATTGCTTTGATATCACAGTTCAAATTGCATGTACTTTTAACTTTTGCCTTGTGATTGGCATACAGCTAACCAATTACGTACGTTACCATAAGCCTTAGTGATATATTTTACTGGGATATGCCAGCAAAAGTGGTAAAATACTACTGTTATTTGATGGCCAGTCTCAGTAATAATAAACAGAGTTTTTGAATTAAGAATTCAGTTTTTTTTTTTATGTGGCCAGTGTCATACCCCCACTAATGTGGTTATACCACATATATACAAACCACAGCAATCTCTACAAAACATTTTGCAACGTTAAAGCCCAATATGACATGGGTGCGTGGCGCTAAATGACGGGCACCTGGTAATGAAGTTACGGCCAGAATACAAATGCACAGAAGTACATACATGCTCGTCGATAACTAGTTAGTTGATTGAATAGTTGGACAGTTCGCTGTTTGGGTAATGTAGGTAGTTTAGGTCTCATACAAGTAAATGTACAACTATGGCTTGAAACTGTGCCTTATTTAAGATAAGATTTATGGGTTAAGACATGGGGACCACTCGTAACTGCTAATTGTATTCTGTTGAGTTCGGTATCTGTATGTACTTTTAGATTAATCCATATAAGCAGTCGTTATGTATTTATTACATATAACGACTAATAGGCTGTGAAAGCAACATTCTGATTGCGAATTTTAGTGAAAACATACAGATTTCAATTATATTAATGGAACTAACAAAGTGTGGCGACTAGATAACGGATAGACATTACAGATAAATATATAAATTATAAGAAAGCTCAAGGTTGCACAGCGTGCTATGAAAAGGGCTATGCTCGGTGTTTCTTTGCGAGACCGAATCAGCCTGCCTAGCATGAGCACTAAAAACACGATATGATATAATATGATAAAGCGAAATATCGACACCAACTTTAAAAATATGATAGATTTAGCCGCCATTTTAATTTTTTATCGAAACAGCCTTAATATGTGACGGCGATTCAACATGGCGGCTATATCTATCATATTTTTACAGTTAGTGTCGATATTTCGCTATATCATATCATATCATATCGTGTTTTTAGTGCTCATGCTAGGCAGGCTGGAATGAGAATACGAATGCGAATAAAACTCTTTTATTCATTTCAACGCTTTAAATAAAAGCTTGTTTTAAAAAACGTTTTTTTGATAATAAATTATAATACCTACTAAGGAAGTAGGGATTAGAATCTTCAATAGAAGTTTGTAGTTTGTGCATAGGCATTTTAAACTCAGCAATTTCACCAGCAATCTAGTTGCGACCTATTTAGTTCTCGCAGCTCGACCCAGATTCCTACCCGGTCTGACACTCGTCGACAGTCTACACTCCATTTGGCAGAGTGCAACAGCTGTTGTCGATATTTCACTATTTATGAGAGTGAGAAACTGAGACTGAGACTTCAAACAAAGAGCATGCAAGTAACGATTGCATTGATCATACACCGATGCCTGAATACCAAAATTACTTTCAAATTAAAGGTGGTTAAAAAATGGAAATTATAATACAAAAAAAAAAATTTATGACTTTAAAAACTTTTTTTTTAAATATATGGTTCAATTTAATAAATAAGCAGTAGAAAGTAGTAAGCTGCTAAAGGTTCAGACAGCTGATGAATGAAGGCCGCTTCCAACCAGCCAATCTGGAAGTCACTGGGGGAGGCCTATGTTCAGCAGTGGACGTCCTATGGCTGAAATGATGATGATGATGAAGTAGTGTGTCTTAAACTCATGACGCCCACCATAGTAGAATAACATTTAACTTAAAATAAAAATCACTAAAGTTATTCGTCTATTTAGCATATGAGCACCAGACCACCTGGCCTCCGATTTAGAACCGTTCGATATCAAACTTTCGACAGTAAAACCACGTGATCTCATATGATTTAGCATAAGTGTCACGTGATTTAACGGTTGACACAGAGTCGCAGCCGCCTCAGTTAATAGAAACTGGAGCTAAGCTGTATGGCATAATACTCGTAGTATATTTTAAATTTGACGCAAGGAAGCAAGATAGCATATAGACTTCGGGTAAATAGCACTCCGGGGCGGCGATGGGTTGACGGCGCACTTTTTTCACCAATAATTGAGTCCTAGTCTGTGAAATGAACAACCTTTATTACCCAACCAACTATGTAATCAAATCTTGGAAGTAGTTTTTAAACTAATTCTAGCAGACGTTTCGATTTATAATTTTGTATCTGACATTCAGATGACAACACAACAATTTGACACCAGGTGCCAGGAGGTGGATAGTAGAACTCTTCAATTTCTACTAGTGAAACCTTTGTGTTTAGGATCATTTAATTCGTTTTGACGAGCGTAATACATTTAAAAGCAGGGCTTTGAATAACTAAAAATCAGGTATCGTTACATTCATCATACCAAGATAACGTTAATAGCAAAGGTAACGTTATGCTTGGTAACGATACTTGGCCGGCATTTTACCGGTAAACTGACTTAACGTTCTTAATGATCTTACCGGTAAATGGTAACGTTACCAAATGAATACTATAAGTACCGTTAATTAACGTCATTAGTTTTCATCTTTTTCTTGAAATATTTATACATTATGTAAAGAAAACACAGCCAAGCTAATCAAGACTACAAAAGAAGCCCTTTACTCCAATTTGTTGTAAAACTAACCGCATGGGTTCGCAACGACGCATTAGGTAACGGAAAAGGTATCCATACTTAATTATAAAGTTAATTTTTAACATTATCATATTGGTATCGAAACTAAATTACCGTCACCTGTATTATAGTCAAAAATTTAACACTATGAAAATTTCGATACTTAACGATACTTTATAGTGTGAATTTGGTAACGTTATCGTACCAAGCCCTGTTTATAAGTGTGTTTTATAGTTTTTTTAAACTATGACTTCTATTTTAAGACGGGCGTCGTCCTGTCGAAATTTGACAATCAGCTGTTAAACAACATTTGCTTTGCAACACGTATTGGAAAAAAAGATTAAATTATTCCGCAATTTAAATTCCATTCCGGAAAATTTTTCAAATTTTCTTTCCTTAAAAACCATGTTCTAATTAGGTGCCTACGGACACAACAAGTAAATCTATCGATCAGTAATATTTTTTTAAATAAGCGGCAATTGTTTTATAAATTAAAGGTTCCAAGCTACACTAACAGGAATACACCTGGTATTAGGGACACCTTGCTTATACCCTAGTACCCTATACCTATTAACAAATTGTCTACCTCGTGTACAAATTGGTACAAGTTTCCCAAGAGTTTCATTAGAAGCGCTATTAGGGCGCAGTGTCTCCACATTGGGCACGCGATTTACGATCTTTGCAATTTATTAGGCGCGATGTGAGTTTGGGTATAGACGTGCACGTCTAAGACGTTCTTGTGTTTAGATATTCCTTTTGCAATTGATATCAAAATCAATTCAAATTGGATGCGGCAGTTATTTTGTACACGGGGCGTCGTAGATTGAGAATCAAAGACATCTCATGATTAAAAGCGTGCAGCATACACTATACACTATTAATGGGCACTTTGAAATGCATAAAAAACTTGATTCAGTCACATTTGCAGAAATAAAATGGTTTTATTGGTTTTTAGGGTTCCTCAGAAGGAAAAAAAGGAAGTTAAGTTTTAGTAATTTAAGTTACAGTATCACTTAGTTGTTCATTTGTCTGTCTTTATCCTTTTCATCAGAAACGCGTGGAGGTATCAAGTTAAAATTAATATCAAATACTGATGTTTAAAGCCCTTGGAGTATTAAAAAAACCAACTTCTAAGTCAACGCAATCAAAAGATACGGCCGGTTATGCCGTATATTTTGACAAAGAAATCAAAACCTATAACCTTACCGTTGACCTAGAATCGTGAAATTTGACAAGAAGCAATGTCTAATAGCACACGTCAAAAGTCTGGCTGAACGGCGGATCGTACAGCGGGGCGTTCAAGGGATGCATTACCATTGGAAACTCAAATAGCGTTAGTACTACTACTTTTTATATACGAGTACAAATATCGTAATGGAACAATATTGCTCATATTATGACATCAAAACATAAACATAATAAGAAAGACAGTAGATAGGTACAGTTAACATAGGACTTACTACAAAAGTAGGTATGATGTCGCGTTGAGTACATCATAACTATAAGACAATGTCGTCAAAAAGTTAATTTATTTGGGCATAAACAAAACTCATTAGAAGCGACATCAAATGAAAGATGAGAATACTGCGCACTTTCTAAACTTGACATATAAAATGTTCACTCATATACAAAGACACTAAAGTATTTTTGGTGGAGTATCAAACAAAAATAAAGTAATAATTCAATTTCAAACCTCCGGCGAGTACAATATATAATAAAAACTTGTAAGACGAGTTTTTTGGTACTAGTAAATCTTGAAAAGTTCCGAGTGCCCAGGGGTTTGCGGAGAGCGGTAGATTGGTGTTATTAATGCTGTAAGTTCGCTGCTGTCATTACGAAGCAGTCTAAGTTGGAAGTTGAATCAACTCAACAATACAAATATCGGGTCCGGGGAGACCAGCCGGCCTGACTGTCACCGACTCAAGTACAAACGGCTCAAATACTAGTGTAGTAAGGAGATCCTTTGGATGTATGTTGGTGTTGGTCACAGCACTCGCATGCAGTTAGAATTTATTTATATAATAAAACTTTATTGCAAAGATAAAAATTTTGATATAATGTCATAAAATGAGGCATGGCATGAGGCTATCGTTTCGAGGTCGTATAGGTCACAGAATAGCGTAGCGGAGCATAGCGTGTCATTCCTGTTCTGTGTTATAAGTATTAGTTGATTGAATGCTAACTTCAGAGACACACACAACTTTTTTTTTCATGGTTTATATATCTACCGAAAAGCTGACATCAGTTCGTATTAATAAGTGGTTTTTTTAGACTATCCATTAGGTTAGGTTAGCAACATTTTTGAGATGTTGGTCCCATTGAAAAAGTCTGTGTATTTGATTCTTTCGACTTTGTTTCACTGCACCTTTCTGTTATACCCTGTATAATAATTATTATTATATGTACGCTCTTGGAGTTTACGGGACAAAAGTGACCGGGTCATTGATAAGGCTTGCGTGGGGATACTGATCCAACACGTAGAGGCCGTATTAAGCGCCAATAATCAAATCTGAAAGTGTTACACTGCTTGATCCAATCTCTAACTACATCATGGGATGATGATTATTATTATTATTGGTTATTATTATAATTTTTTGTATAAGGTTCTAATTTTATAGCTAACTTTCATCTAAAGAGTGGTTCTACTGCTCTCAAAATAAATTGACACTTTTTCGTACAAACTGATGTCAGCTGGTCGGCGGCGCGATAGTTAAATATTATGGGGAAGTGAATTTTATTTGTGACTAGCTGTTCCTCACGACTTCGATGCGTTGTCTTTAGTTTATTCATTAAGGATGTTCTGCTAAACTCTTTTTTTTTCTCGAAGAACCTTCTAGAAGTATTAGAAAACTTGAAAAAAAGATGGATAAAATCGTTAAAGTCGTTCTCAAGTTATGGCGTTACCAAGAGAGTATAATTTAACTCATTCATTAAAAAAATGCACCGTATGTGCACTGCGTAAGATTCTTGTTGGTTCGCCGTACCTACGCCTCTGATGAATGACCGCGCAGGCTTTCGTAGTCTCTCCACAGAATACCTAATTGGTCTCTCTATTGACTTTATTTTCGATTAAAATAGGTTTTTTTTTCGTAACATACGATTATAAAAAATAATAACGATTAAGACGCTTTTTTATATTTTTCATTATATTTTATTTTTAAATTTGGCACCCCTTTGCAGTGTAACCCTGTATAGATTTCGATATTGATACAATAAAAAAAAGTTTTGTGTTTAAACAGTAGAATGAATCCCTAAATAAAGTTCACTAATAAGTTAAAATATAATATGATTTACAATAATACGATTAACCGCTATAGTAACGTCTATCTGTGAAGATGGAAGTTATTGCAATTAAATCTTACTTTTTAACTTCAGTCCCTCAGGAAAGCCCGCCAGCTTTGATCCCGCGAGCGATATGCAATTGATAAGTTTTCTTTTAAACATATTTGTTCTTTCCATTATCTTATTAGAAAAGTAAGTTTACAGTAAAATTGTTCGAGAAACATTACAGCATTAAGTTATGTGGTCGATAGTCTAGTAGGTAGACCCAAGAAAAGATAGTGCAATAATTTGGTTAACCTGACAAGGGATTGGGAGTCATTGGCTATGGATAGGGATTGGTGGAATGCCATGACTTTAGCGGAGACCTTTTCCCTTCCTTTTTGTCTCATTTTTTAATTAGATTTTTCGAGACGTACTTGTTCAGCGCTGTTTGGTAGGTAGTGATTATCAAAGATAAACCACCTACGCCGCGGTTGTGATTGGATGGGTGACCGTTCCAAGCATCTCCGTGCTTCGAAAGGTATGGCATGTACTAGTTGTGCAGCCAAGTCAGGGGCATTAACATCTGACAGTTAGGGTCACTGCCTTTACAACACCTGGAACGTATAATAATATGTACTTTGCTAAAAGATTTTATTTTTTGAAAAATGTATGGAACAGACATCATAGACATTCCGAGGGCCCAGACAAGCGGCTAGATAATGCCAAAGAATATATCTAATTACAAATAATTAAAATAGACGACACACCACCAAAACAAAGTGTCTCTCTATCAATTTTCAGAGAGGTATAAAAAATATTGGATTTTAATATAAAATAAGGTAACTATTTTTTGCGATAACTCCCTTTTAGTAGGAAATGGTAAAATAGGAAATTATATTTTGTAATTGTGATTTGTACAAAATTATTTTTTTCTTCCTTATTACCTACCTACCTACCTAATCTACACAATACATTGCGCATAACATCTCAGATATTTCGACATAGCTATCTAATGCAAAATTTTAAGATTGGCTAAAAAAATTAATGATTAAAACTAAGGCAACAGAAAATGAACTCTAGCATGCTAAAGTGAATTACGTTCTGAAATGAATGCCCTGGGCAAATTACGTTCTAGCAAAGCAAAGTTTCTCATTTAGTTTAAGTTGTTAAAACTTTGTTTCGTTTTAATTTCTTATGACAATAAATCGTAAGTGTGCTTTGTAAAACTAAAAGCAGTTATTTTTCTTAAACTGTTCGAAAATACGATCTATACGAAAAGTTAAATTTTAATTTGATAGCTGAAACATTTTTGACCTTTTCGTTTTTTAAGGATTAGAATAGAACGAACTAGCAGAAGTCATCTTTAGGTAAGTAATTGGTACATAAATAGATATTACAATAGTACCTTCATTAACTTTAATACAAATGCATTGTATTTAACTTAGGCGGTTACAGCATTTCGCCTACAAAGAGGCACAAGAACAAATACATATTGTCTTCCATCCCAATGTTTTCACAGTTGTATATTAATATCATATTATATTGTAAGTAAATAATCAACATGGGCGCACGCCGCAAGCTTACGCATGTCCGGGTATAAATTCCATCACATACAAAACCGGATAACCGGATTACAACCGCGCGCTGCGGTTTCGCCCGGTTGACAAACACCACCAAATATTTATATTCCCAAACTTGAATACGCTCCTTTGAATACAAGCGGATTAAACGCAATATGACAGAATAAACTCGCGGATTTCAAATTTCAGAACGTAAGCACTTGTGGGTTCTTTTTTCAAAACGGCCGCCATTTTCATAGAGCTGTCAGAGCCAGGCATCACTTGGCACACGGTTGGCGGCAAGCCGGATAACCGGATTACGACAACGCTTTGTGGTTTCGTCGGGACCGGGTGACAAATACTTGTATACGTGTATGCAAATTTAAATTTATCTTCAGCTCGACGCGACGCCTCGAGATGGAATTTAAAACGAGCCGAGTATATCAGCGACAATCGTCCCTAGACACTTTGTTTCGGATTATCATTATAAGTGGAGACGTAGAATTAATTTGGCGTAACATTATTTCATTCCCGGATGGCTTGAAACCGTTATCAAACGTCAGAATTTACTAATTCTATTTAAAGCCGGTGACAGCATACCTATTTATGTTTACTTTCTATTTACAACTGTTTAATTACGGATTTGGGATTACACGTATAAAATGTACAAATGTGTTTACTGCTTAGGAATTTCAGACTGTCGACAACTGAATGAATAACTAAATCTAACTATTAGCAACTGGTAGTATAGCCAGAGGTAGACATATAAGATTATTTATCAATCTTGAAGGTTGAACTATGAACACTCGGGCAATGGATCTTAATCTACATAATCGACCGTCTGTAGTGGTTCGCGATCCGGACTACAAAGCCAGCGGTGCGGGTTCTAATCCCGCAAAGGGCGAATATTTGTGAGATGAGCACGAACTTTTGTACCTATATGTATAAACGTATATACTTATATTTATCTGTTATCTAGTCGCCGTGTTGCCCAAGTTACAAGCATTGCTTATTTGGGGCTAGATAATTGGTGTGATTGGAAAAAAAAATTGTGAAAAAAAAACTATTCTATTGTAAACGACACTTTATCGGTTCAACTTGTGGTTTTTGTTGCAAGTTAAAAAACAGTTATAGTTTGTATTGAGACTCATCAAAACGAATAAAATTTCAATGTGACCGAAGGCCCGAAGGCGGAGTTTTTACTAGTAGCTATTGAGGGGTTTCACCATCTACCTCCTAGTTCTACCATCACATCAGTTCATTATCATCATAAAGTCAGTCTATTGCAGTCCACTGGACGTAAATCCCCAGAGAGCGCCAAAGAGCACGATCTCCCGCTTTTATCATCCATCATCATCAGCTCATCATCATCATCATCATTTAAGCCATAGGACGTCCACTGCTGAACATAGGCCTCCCCAAATGACTTTTACCGGGGGGGATTGCCAATACTCGCCACGCTTGGCAGGTGGGTTGGCAATCGCAGTTTTTTATAAGATTTCGCACGCAGACCCGTCTCGTGCTACAGGAATAAGTCGCCTCTTACGTCACGCCTCCTGTTGGCGATCATCAGCTCGATGGAACCGAATTATTGCTTAATCATATTGATTACTTTATGTAAAACGAATAAAAGCATGTTTAATTGTTTTAGAACGATAAATCTTACTTACACAGAAGTATTTTCAAAAAATGGAATACTCCGGTTTGTGCAGTCTTTGTAACCAAGGATCGAAACCGGTTAATATTTATTTCAGAATGTATTAGACCCATTTCTAATATTTGATAGTAGTTGTAAAGATTTGACTATGAAACTGAATTTGCCATAGCTTTTAAGTCGGTATATGGAGTATGTGATAGTTAATTTAGCGAAAACCTTTATTATTCCGGTTAAGGTTTCATAGTAAAATAACCGGTTTCCGATCCCTGTTTGTAACTCTATCTAGTATTTCAGCACTATTCCGAATACATTGTTTCGGTAACGCAGACTAGGCATAAAGATTTTATCGAGAACCAGTAAATAAAGAGCAGCACATCTGTCTTCCTGAATCCCCGTCCCGACAGGAACGCGAACGAAACGTGCATTGGGAATACATATTGCAATACAGGTTTTACTAGACTTTAGTTAGATAGGTGTTGTATAATAATGCTACACAGACTAGGGATATCAAGTAATAAGTAAATTTTATAAAAAAAAAAACGACTTCAAAACACTAAAATGCTAAAAATAATCCTAACACTTAAGTACCTAATCAGTTACTTTTGGAGTCGGTGCCAGCCGATGAGAGATTCAATGTTTTTGTTTACCAAACAAAAAAAGAATCATTAAAATCGATTCATAATTGGCGGAGTAATTGCGTAACAAACATACAAAAAAAAAAAAAACATACAGTCGAATTGAGAACCTCCTCCTTTTTCGAAGTCGGTTGAAAAGGCGCAAAGAATCTATCTTTTTTTATTAATTAAATATATTTTACCAGTTGATTACAACCTATTTAAAAAAAACTCATTCACAATTTTTATTTAAAGGAAATACTAGAAGTGTAAGGTTGTAGAGTTAAAGACTGGTCGCTTTAGCTACTACAGACCAAAAATCCAAGTCGCCCAACAATATGTAAACCTATTTCAAGGAAATGAGGTTACTATGTTCGTATGTAGGTATTTGTCGCTGGCTACGCATATGCAAGCCACGTTAAAACAAATGGGGTTCTTATGGGGTAGTCAAAAAATACTTTTAAAATTGTTCTATTTGAACATCAACACCATAATGAGTTGTTTGTGACGATAAATCGGTTTAAATTCACAATTAAGGCCTCAGTAAACGCGGAATAATGTCAACACAATTACAAATTAATTTCGCGCAACACAGAATCGGCCAGTACGTGAAAAACTACGACGGATATTTTTATCGGGAGCCAGTAAATAAACTAGGAGTACATCTATCTTCCCGAAACCTCCGGAAGCAAACGACGAGGGAATAAAACCGGGACGCGTCCAGGACTACTAGGAAACGAATAAAGTGTCCACCATAAAAATAAAATTTTCTTGCGGCCGTACGCAATGGGAAGAATAAAAACGCTTTCAAACCTTGACAATGTAATTGGCAGTAACTTCGATTGACGAATTCTACTTTTGAAAATAATTTTAGCACATTTAACTTTTTTAATGTTACCATCTTACTTATTTAAACGGTTTTTAATTCACCTAAGAGTATGTCAATGTAAATAAATACATGAGCCCTTTGAGTTAAGAGAAGATAGTGAAAGCATGAGCCTTAATTATGATTTTCATTAATTTTTTGTCACGATGTCTTTTTTTAAAATGCGTTAATGAGGCTATTTCTAAATCAACAAAAAATTTACAATCGTAATTTAATTCCCATCGTGGCAGCGTTACTATTACCTACTACACAGCGTATTTATTACTACCTTTGTATATTCCAATAAAGTGTGAAAGGATATTTAAACGTGTCGACAATGTATCTTTGTTGAGGCAAGCTCCAAGGCCGAGAGATGTGTGTAGAGACAAATAGCGGGCTCGGAGTAAACAGGTTTAGGTGTTTTATGTCGATGAAGATTTACTTACCCTATTCCAGGTTAGTATCGACTTTTTCATTCATTAACTCTTTTTTTTACGATAAGGTTACAAGGTGACAACGTTAATAGACAAAATGTGTTTAAAAATGAGTTTAAAACTACGACGACGACCTACAAAACGATATCGTGCGATTTATAACTACACTTATGTTGCGACCGCCAAGGCAGGGTCTGACCACAAAATAATAGAGATTAAGGGCCGGTTTCACCACTTGCTGATAAGTTCCAGATAACCTATCTGGCACTTTTTTGACAAATAATTGAATGGGTTATCTGTCAAAACAAGTGTCAGATAGGTTATCCGGAACTTATCAGCAAGTAGTGAAAGTGGTCCTAAGTAGTTAGAAGTTTACTAGACTACTTTTACTGCTGCTGGATAGCATGATGCATACTCCAAAGATATGTATTTAAGTAGATTCCACAAGTATTATTTATCTTTTCGTGTTTAAACTTCGTGTCCGATTTTTCGTCTGAGTTGAGTCCGACTAAATCCAGGTTTACTTTGATTATTTGTGCAAAACATGACAGTAAAAAAACAAAAAATCATACAGTTAGCCGACAGAATGGTAATTAACGTCAACGTGAAGTCATATAAGGTACTTTTTTAATGTTAGTCAATATTTTCCCACAGCAGAGCAAAGATCTCAAAGGAAAATTTTTACTAGCATGGTTTTCATATAGATTGAAGCGGTTGCGACGACTGCTTTGTGGTGCATGCACCCAAAAAGTTATCTCTGCACAAAGATCAGATTAATGAAAAAACTAATTATGTCACCAAAATGCGCCGCACCTGTCGTAATGTTTGAACAATTTAATTGCGTTTATATGACATTCAGCACATTAACTCGCATGTCACGCTCCTCGTAACAACACGTTCGTAAATCTTCGTCATTAAAAGGGAACACAAAATTGCATGGAGCCAAAAAGTTGGTAATGCCAAGTCAAAAGTCAAAAATCATTTATTCAGTTTAGGGACAGAAAACTGCCACTTATGAACGTCAATAATAACATTATTGGCCCCTATGGGACAAAACATGTCTCCTTATTTTTTGGGCCCTACAAGCGCTTCGAGACAAGACACAGACAATCTGGCAAGTGCTGAGAAGAAACGCTGGAACAAACTCAGTCACCACTAGGTGCCACAAAAAAAAAAGGAAAAGAAAATAATGTATAACTGTGCGAGCAGGGCAGTATTTAATTCAAGACATTTTAAGTCTGTCTCTTCGAGTTTTATGTGACTTACTACTGTAGCAAAGGTTACACGCTCAGTATTATATCAGTTTGATCAGAATTACGGGAAGTAACCGGTCGATGGAATACTGATGTAGATTGATATACCCAGCAAAATACAGACGTAGAGCTGCGTGTAGAGTGCTTTGCAATAACTGTAATGTAATAACAACTATAGTCTATATCACTTACAATCGATAGAATACTCGTTCGAAATGATTCAGATCTGGTAATAATCATGTTTGTGAATCCATAATTAGGGTGTCAATCAAGACTGATAGAGACTGATTAAATACTGATCGTGTTATCTTACACTAAGATCTGAGCCGAGGGCACGTAGAACTGGCGGCTGATAGGGCTTAAGGTTCTAGGATGGAGGCCACGTATCGGCAAGCGCAGTGTAGGACGTCTACTCACAAGGTGGACAGTAAAGGTTGCAGGAAGACGCTGGATGCAGGCCACTTCCAACCGGCCAATCTGGAAGTCATTGGGGGAGGCCTATGTACAGCAGTAAATTAATAAATAAATATTAATAAATAACTATTCTATTACTCATCATCATCATCATTTCAGCCATGGACGTCCACTGCTGAACACAGGCCTCCCCCAATGACTTTAATCGGGGGGGATTGCCAATACTCGCCACGCTTGGTAGACGGGTTAGCGAGCGCAGTTTTTTATAACATTTCGCACGCAGACGCTGCTGCCCGTCTCGTGCTACAGGAATTAGTCGCCTCTTACGACTCCGCCTCCTGTTGGCGATGGGGAAGTGTATTCTTTACAGCCGTCCCCACACGGCACGGCATTCTACTACTGACTACTTCAATTTCAAACACGTCCATTTAGCTAGCGGTTGTCGCACTCCTAAGTATAGAAGCGGTCACGGGTTTAATATCGCAAAGGGCAAGTGCTTGTGTGTGAAGCACTTATTTATGTATATTACTGTTACATGTTTATGAATTTATTCAAGTATGTTTATCAGCATGTAAGAATATAGATTGCTTAGCACAAAGCGATTGGAGATCTCATTTCCCATCTGGCAAATCTTCGTATTTAGTGGGAAAAAGGGGTCTAAGACTTTTATCTGGCAAATACGGTCGAAACAAGTTAATAAATGAAAAAAGGACTTACGACTGAAGTAAAAAATAAAACGTAGAAATAAAAAGAAAAACATTTCAACAAGTTTTCAGATATTATTGATACTGCGTAAAAATATGACAATGATAAGGTAAATTAATAAAATTTCACTGATTAAATAGCTTTTAAGAAATATTATTATGTACAAACATCCAAACATACAAATTCTCACATTTATAATATTAATACGATTTAAAGACTTATTAAGGTGATGTCTAGTATATTTGTAGTACCTATATCTGAAACATATTACAACGTATCATAAAATAGCTAATATTATTGATGCTGAAAGACGATAAGATAAATCAATGATGAATAAACAACAAGGGATTATTAATAACACAACGAAAAGTGATTGCGGTACTAAACCTCGGCTCAGACTTCACTAGCAACTCGTAGTTACTGAGAACTTAGCGGCTTAGCCTCATTAAACATTAAATCCCAAGTTAAATTCCAGATAATGATGTAACTTTGCGATCGCTAAGTATATGATATTGCGAATAATATAAGCCTGACTTACAACAGTGAAACATCGACTTTGTTTAGATATCTAATCATGAGAAAATACTTAATACTTAGACAACTTAGATATATTTAGACACCTAAACTACTTTTTATATTACACTCGTTTATGTATTAAGACTATAAAGGGTTACTTTTAATACATCAACAACCCCCTAGGGGCTGATTCTGGAACTCAAATACAACAACTTTTTGTATGGAACCAACATCGATATATATAAAATTGTCACAGACTATTTAAGATCACAGATATATTCCGGTCAATATCGAATTATCGATTTTTTTTTTATTGACACTAGTTAATCGATACTGGTTAATCGATGCTAAAAAGAATCGATTAACCGATAGTGACAATCGCATGCAAAAAAAATCACTTCCCCATACCAAGCCGCCGATCTGACATCAGTTTGTATGAAACAGTGTTTTTTTTTGCGATTTCGATGTTGGTTCAATACAAAATGTTGTTGTATTTAAGCACCAGAATCAGGCCCTAGGAGGTTGTTGATGTTTTAAAAATAACCCTGTATACAGGTTGTAATGAAAAGGTGAAATAAAACTTTAAGGGGTTATTCTACGGCTAAATTACATCAACTTTTTCTATGGGACCAACATCGAATTCGCAAAAAAAAAAAAACACTTTCCCATACTAAAACGCGACCAGCTGGCATCAGTTTGTATGGAAACGTCAATTTTTTTTTTGAGATTTCGATGTTGGTCCCATGGAAAAAGTTGATGTAATTTAGCCGTAGAATAACCCCTTAAAGTTTTATTTCACCTTTTCGTTACACCCTGTATATCAAACAAAAATTACATACCAAAAACAGCAGACTCGAATACGTACCTAAAATAGAAAGGAAAAACTTGATTAATTGTCAAAAAAGCAGTACTGCAATATTTCATATGATTAAAGATAAGGTAAGGTCCGCCTTGTAGCTCAGTGGCGGCAGCGCTTTGGTAGTGATTACCAAAGTTAAGCAACCTACGCTGCGGTTGTGATTGGATGGGTGACCATTCCAACCATATTAGTGACATTTATCACATGCATTCTCTCACGTGCTTCAAAAGGCACATTAAAACTTGGTTGAACCAAGTTAGTCGTTCGGAACCCGTAGTCCCGGCTAATATGGCTTGATACTAATCGTGAAGCCTTGTCAGAGGCCTTAGGGCAGATTAATAACATCTGACAGTAAGGTTAAAACGACACCCCGCCATAGATAATTTTGCGATTGGCTTGCCTTACATCAAAAATGACGTTTGACTGTCTTCGTACACACATAAGAACATGAAATATTCAATAAAGCCATAAATTTCCATTGCAATTAACACAACTCAAATGATAATTGATGTGAGTGAGTTCCCGCCTTCTACCGAACTGATATGGAAAGTATTCGTCCTCATAAGTCTTCTGGAGATAACTTGCACCGCCAAGTGAGGCGCATACTTACGAATTTAATAAGGCTCGCGAACAAATTACGAGCTGGAGCTGCCGCGTACAGCACTAATGCGATTACAGGGAACGCCGGGAGACTGACATACTTATACTTGCAAGTGGGAATTGACTTGGTGGCGTTACAACTATTTCAGAGGCAAATATAGAGTTAAATTTATAGAAAATGCAAATTACACACTTTTGCATTATTTTTAAATAACGTGCAATTAAGTTTAGTTAAAAGTTTGTCCCGGCTAATATCGCTTGTTACTTGATAGTCGTAAAGCCTAGTCAGAGGCCTTTGGGCGGCTTAATAACATCTGACAGTAAGGCTAAGTTTCTAGCCTTACAACACCCCTCCTCCAATCCACATAGCCCAAACCAAACCAAACCAAACCACCACATAGTTGAGGTGAGGCCTATGCCCTGTACCTAGTGGAACGTATATTTAATTAAAGTCATGCTTTACTTTTTTTTAAAGTTTAGATAAATAATTTGCTACTCAGAAATCGGTTAGTAGTACCGTTTTAGACGGTCCCGTCACATCATCATGATTATTTTAGCCATAGGACGTCCACTGCTGAACATAGGCCCAATGACTTCCAGATTGGCCTGCATGCAGCGGCTTCCTGCAACATTTACCAGGTCGTCTGTCCACCTTGTGGGTCCTACGCTTGTCCTACGCTGCGCTTGTCGGAGAGTAGCCTTTCTTGCAAGGAAACAGAGAGCTTGTTCGGAACCATTACACACAAATAGTCTCAATTTTTGATTTTCAAAGTTAAAATTTCAAAAAGCACTACAGATTACATTCATAAAAGATGATAGATTCTAATATGATCCACAAATTTCATCACTTTTAATTAAAAATTTAAATGGTATTTCGTTTTTGCGAAACGGAAAATATAGACGGGTTATCTCAGCCGGCCAGATGCGCGATCGGATTTCACGCCGAGCCAGACAAAAGTGCCAATCCGTCAATGGGCTTATGAGAGTGTCTCTCGAATACTGTTTTGGGATAGAAGCCGGAAAAGGTATATTTGTTGATTTTCTTTAGAAAATTCTTAATTTTTGTAATTTTAATATAACTATGAGTTTTGGGTAAATTTAGATCAAGAATAATGTGACATACCAACATTTGCTGATGATTATACAGAACAATACTTTTATTTACAACAAGTGAAATTGGAGGTACCAAAATGGTAATGTAACCCTTGATGTTTACATTGCCATTAATAGTATATACATATTATTTACAGAGCAAAACTAACAGTAAAAAGAAAATTAATGTTATGTGTAAATTGTAGCTCAATTAAAAGAGCTGTCACTCATGTTCATCAATCATGAATCAACATCCTTGTCTAACCTTCTGCTTGTGCTTCTGCAAGTACATTCAGATTCGAGCTAATTTAAAAAAAGCTACCTATTAAGTCGTATCACTGCCTCAATACGACAATCGGGTTAATTTACAATTAAGAGCCTAAGTTTTTTTCTAAATAAAGCTTCATTATTTTCATTCTTAGTTTATTTCCCAAATTGAGAGCAGCATTTGATTAGCCTTATATTGATGGATCTTAAAACTTGCCTAGCTCACATGTCTTGTAGCTGTATTTCCTGTAAAAAGGCTGACAAAGGTGACTGAGTTGGTTGCGTTTCTTGTCAACACCAGTCGATGTGTAATCATAAAGTGGTGGTAGAGCAAGGCTATATTTCTGAGACATGTATGGCCTGGAAGAGGGCATATATACTGAATAAATGAGTATTACTCATTGGCTGAGCGAAAAACAGACAGGTTATCTCAGTTGGCCAGAGCAGGGGCAGTTTGATTTCACGTCGCGCCAAAGCGATTGCGCTAAACAAAAAATGCTATTCGCCAATAGGATTATCCGACTCTCAAATGCTGTTTCAAAACACTTCTAATAGTTAGAAAATCAAAGCCTTTATTTAGTTGAGGTAATTCAGGGCTTACTTCAGACTTCAGAGATTAGACGCTGATTTTATCCTAGTTTTACTAAGGGTTACTTTAATCATATTCTCTGAAGGATATTTAAATTACAGTTGTAAATGCTTTTGATAAACAGAATCTAGAGATTTTTGGATTTTTCCTTTTTTTTATGCGCCAAATAAAACAGTAATCGTAAATGATTATTGAATGATAAACATATTTGTATTAGGAGGTACCAGACTCTCTCAGTACACCCAGACCCCAATAGAAAATATGGAAATCGAATACAGACGAATCCGCGCCACTGAGTCAGACCGCGTCGTTCTCATTCGCATTAAAAGAACCATAATCCAATTTACAGCTGGTTAAAAGTCTTAGTACCACACAGAATCCGGACAATAAACATATGCAACAATAGTAACACTCGTAGACCATTAAAAACAAATTAATGCGTAGCTTTAACGATGTTCATGTCTAGCATCGCTAACCGTTAGCGTATGCAGACCCCGTACGAACCAATGACCTGGTACTAATATCAGCGCAGTACCTACTCTGTGCACTATTTACGTCATGTCATCAACATACACGCTGCATAGTGCCGATAAATGTGCATGAAGCTTGAAGATCAATTAGGTACTAAGCCATGAGGGAGCAATATCTCCTCCGGTGTTTAATAAGAACCAAATATATGCACAGACAAACACATTAGTTAGTAATTGTTTTGCGAAACTAATTTTCGGTGTCCTCTATACATATAATTATCTTCCAACTAGTATTTTTTTGAAAAATTGAGGCCGATTTCTTTGCCGAAACCACTACTAAAATATACCCTCCACTTTTTAGTGGCGGGCGAGAGAACACGGTGAGCATGAAAGCAGAAACTGTCATGGAAAGTTACTAAATACTGTAAAGTATAATCATCCTCTCTCCGAGCGCTGGATAATATCCATATTAACCGGCGAAAGTAACAACTTTCTGTTAAGCGGTGCACTGACGCACTAATGGCGCGTCTCAATCGGATTAAAGCCGTTTCAAACGCTATAAAGACCCATCCACCGTGTATGTCCTATTTATGTTATGGCACTAGAGCGTACTAGCGTTATCAAGCCGACAACTTGACAGAGCATCAAACGGATACAAACGAGGCTGCAACTGCAGATGAATGCTTAACTAAACAGATATTTTGAGGTACAGTATTAAATGAATGTTTGATACCTTTATGACATTGCATGACTTGTCACATGTATTTGTTTACTTCATAAGTATGTCATGATGTATTGACAAAGGTCAGTGCTTTATCAGAAAACACAAATTTGATAAATAATGCAGGTAACTTTTATAAGTTTTGGATTAGAGAATGATTATTAAATACGAAAATTAAAGAGAATATCAAATTTAGGAAACTCGAGCATACTTTCAAGGATAGTGTTAATTTTTACACTATAATTCCATCTTTGGTATCGAAAAACAAAGGTTTGATTTGTTTAACTATGAAAAGGTTCTATGTTTATAAACGCAGTTATGGTCAAGATAAAAGTTAGTTTTCATATTGGACACATCCTACTTTAAATGAGAGTCTGTCTGTCAAAGATGCTGGCGATTTATGGGAAGAAAATAATATCTTAGATAATTTCTACAAACGTCGACAACAATGTCACAGACATTCTAGAAATATATATTTTTGCGTTTAATAATAACTAACTTTGATATATTATCAATAGAAGAGATAAAGATGTTCATCTTAGAATACTTAAATAATTTCACAAAAAGCTAGAAACGTTGAAATGGTATAATTTTATTTTTAGGGTTCCGCACCTGGAAGGAAAAAACAAAAAATAATATTTTTTTTATATTGTAATTATTCATAAATGTCCTTTTGTTTTAACTGATTTTTTTACATAATGCTCCCGTGAAAATGAAAATCAGTTAGCGGGCACATTAATTTATTTAGGTCAACAGTTTAGTTTTTCGTTTATACCAACTATTGCATATCACTGGAGTATAGTGTTGTTAAGTCTTAAATGAAACGTAAAATCAAACGAACCGAATGTCGTACTAGAGCGGTATTTCGACTGAAAGTTCGCTTCGAGCTCTAAATAGAGACTTTGCTGTGTCTCATAAACAACTCTGAGCAAAATTTCCATTAACAATATATATTTTTTTATTCACAAATCCCTATAACACTACATAAATAAACTACTGTAAATCCTACTATTACAATTTCTTCAACTAAATAAACATGTCTTGTATTAATAAAAACGATATGCCAGAAACAAATTACTTAAACCTAATTCATTTCGAAATTACGAATATACAGAGGACAACACCAAAAACGGAGGAATTTAAGGAGCTAAAATATATTTTAACAACTGCCATGAGAACCAACGGGAGTGGAATGAGTAATGAAGATTTAGAAGATTTTAAAGAACTAATATATTTTGGCTTGCCGATAGTTAAATTCGCAAACATAAAGCACACAGTATTAGCTCGTTTGGCTTATGTTAGAGCTCTAGAGCGGAGTGTTGTATCAAGTCGTCAAGCAAACAAGACATCAAACGAAGTGCTCGTTAAACGCGGTGCATCGGCTGGAGCTTCGACCTATAGTCCATACAGAGTACAGAATGTACAAAACAGCTCTCATTTTGCTATTGAAAGCAACATCGAAATCATGATAAAATATTTAGATACTCCATACAAACTGATTACGTACTTTGAAACGAATACACAAGTACAATGATGACGGGCAAAGAGTACGAAAAGTAAAATGCTAAATCGAAATGACGGCCAGCAACAAAACGAACGCTTTGTGCACCGTTTTCAATTATTTTCCCGCCTTATTGAGTCGAACGAGAGTAATGGCCGTGTCAGGTTGCATCCATCTTGTAGGCTAACAGTTGATTTGACTGCTAGCTGTTTTTGCTAGCTAGAAAAACTTTAATAGCCTTAAAATTCTTTCTTAAAGATCACTCTTTTATAAGGCAGTCATTAATAAAAGTTTTATGAAATAATCATTGTTTTCGGTTTTAGAGCTCGCCGAGTAAAATTACCAGTTTTTAAATTGACAATTTATTTTTAAATGTCTTCAACCGATGAGGTTAAAACAAAGTTTTTTATGTTCTTCCGGAAAACTCAGATTTCTAGCCCCAATACTAAGCAAAGCTTGTACTATGGCAACTAGTTTACGGATACTCATACTTTAATATATCATGACTTACGTACAAATATCATGGGAGGGAGATGCAAGCGCAGGGTAGGACTTCAACCCACAAGGTGGACAGACGACCTGGTAAAGGTTGCAGGAAGCCGCTCGATGTATGCTGCTTCCAACCGGCCAATCTGGAAGTCATTGAGGGAGGCCAATGTTCAGCAGGGGACGTCCTATGGCTAAAATGATGATGAAGTACAAATGCTCGTGCTCATCACACATACATACTTGTAGTATTCGAGCCCGCAACCGCCTGGTTTTGTAGTCAGGAACACAAACCACTAAAGCAAACGATTGACAACGTTATTGGAAGTTTCTCATTACACCCAAACTAAGCTAATTCACAAAAAAAGTAACTCAAGACATGAAATCCGACGTTAACGTAAACATTTTCCCAACCGATTACACTTTGAAAGGTCTTCAGAAATTGGTAAGGAATTTGGATTTATTGTCATATGCATAAAGTGCCCCCTTCCCCCTTTGGTGCAGACGGGTGAAATACTCTATTGGAAAAAGTTAATATTGCATACAAGCATGGTGAAGAGTTGACTTTGTTAGAACTTTACAAATTTTTAATATTTACACTTACAGAGTTTTGTTTTCTTGATTGGATGATAAATCAAAAAATAAATTTTAATTTGGCTTCTGCCATTGTTTTATTTTGTAATATGTTATATTCATAAACTGCATTCCATGTTTTGAATTAACTTTTTTGGCTAATGAACAATCCAATATAAACAGAGACAGGCCACGTAAATACGTGTTGGCAACAAAAGCTCACCACAAACTTAATGGCGCAGTTTGTCACAATAAAATCGATACAGAAAGCTCACTTCCTCGTTCCCTACTAAGTTGGTTTAGGGCAATTGACCTATTAGTCAATCAACCTATTGACCAGCCAGTACTGTAATTGGCATCTATCAGTAGTGCGTTCAAATATGCAAATTACAAAAACCAAACATTTGAGAATGATGGAGAGAACTGAACTTTTGAGATTAGTTGAAAGAAATACTGGTCAAGAAATCAGAAAGATACTTACATAGTTTTTGAGCCAGCAACTATTTTCCAATATTTTCACAACACTGGGTTTTTTCATCCACAAAAACAAATACAGTTACACATCGAACACTCCTCACAATACTAACTGTAAATGTAAAAAGACAAAAAGTGTTCGTTCCAATTAACACTGTTTGTAAAACTAAACCAAAGATTACTATAGAATCAGTAAACTAAGCTTTATGAACCCTAGCTAAATCGAGAAGTCCAAACAAAAAAGTATCAACAAAAAAATACACTTAACTCGTATTATTCGAATTTTTACAAAATCCAATACGTGTATTTCAAACAATCTTATTCAATCCGAACTGACTGTAACGTACTGCTTTTATACGCATAAACAAAAGCAACACGCACAAGTTAAGCACTTAGTTCACAGTTTCACAAGTTCTTACGCAAAATCGACTGTCATTTTTTTGTATAAATAAAATACTGTTAAAACAAAAGAGAGTCGCGTAAGTAAACATTAAACACGAATCAAATCAACGCACGTTTTGTCCTGGCAACTTACGAAGGACCGACTGGATAGACGACTGAGCTATTACGTAAATACATTCACTGATAGTGACGTAATAATCAACGCCAAACCTGTAGAGAGTTCCTGGGGAGTACAGGTAAGTTTAGTTATGAGATTGAATATAGTAAGTGGTAAGGTCTGAATAATAAATGTCTTCCGCATGCATGACGTTGCCGTATAACGGGACTACACAACGCCGAGGAACTCTTTTCTTCGGCCTCCTCCTCCTTAGAGGAGCTCATCAAGAATACATTTCACATATGCCATTCCATCGCTGGGCAAAAGTATCTCTCAAAACTTTGCAACTATCTTTGCATTTCGCTAATGTGTCTTAATTTAACTTAATTATTTGTAAGGCGAGTCAAATAACCATCTTTGTTGGGACTACGACAACAGCCGTCTGTAGGTGGTAGACGCATGGTGTGTCAATATTGGCCCTTGTAAGCATTTAAAAGATTGACTATTAAAGCTTAAGCTGCCACTAACAATATTGATTTTAGGACCAAAAATTATATTTTGTCTACGGTGAGATTAATCTCACCTAGTCTACACAGTAGTCTAGTAGTTTGTACTTAAGTACAAACTACTAGACTACTAGCCGATTTTCGAACAACTGTTTGCTAGTTAGTTAGTGGTAAATATGCTAGTAGTGTTTCCAAATATTACAACACATCGTGTTCTATATGGATAATGATCAAATTGATATAATTAAATATTCTCAGCGACAACTAAGAAGACATAATATAATATTTATACGAGTAAGTACTATAAAACTAAAACATTGTATTGCTTGCGGAACTCCTTAACATCGAGTTGCAGTATTAAAACCGGTCCGAGGCACATTGGCCCGTATTTTGAATGAACAGGTAGCAGTGTCCGATAATCGATCAGGCGATTATCGACTATTGAACTCATGTTCAGGTTTTGATGCAATGCGAATATAAAGAAAGCTTAAACTGGTTGAGAGAACGGTAAAACATGATTTATTCACAAATTAATTATACCCTTTTTAGTAAAAGTGCAGATGTTTCAACGAAAAAGTTGTGACAATGATCGACTGAACTTTCTACGTGCACAGATGTTAAGTAATGTTGTTAACATAACACAACCTTAAGGGCCTCTTACACCACTTGCTGATAAGTTCCAGATAACCTTTCTGGCACTTTTTTGAAAGCTAATTGTATGGGTTATCTAAATGACTTAGGGAATACCGGTGACTCTAAAAAAGTTATTTTATATTGTGTCTAGTTTCTTGGTAGTTAATACACACACAGACAACGTACACAAATTATAGGAATATTTATAAAGTGATTGTGCACAATCATTATGATCTACAAATAAGTACTTATATTGCGAAGGTTACTCGCAGCTGATTTAAATACTGGTAGTTATTACGGAGTAGGTAGTATTTTAAATGAAATTTAATTAAACAGTAACTAGGCACTTAATTAAACATAGGTAACTGTATGAACCAAAGTGTATGTATGTCGTAGCTAGATCGTAAAATTGACCAATTCATGATGTGACCGATCATTTTATGAAATGGTGGTATTTCATGATATGGCCAACTAAAACTGACCATATCGTCTAAACATCAGCATTCGATAAAATGTCGATCCACGTTTGGCCATATTATTAAAATAAAAATATGTTTACAAGTTACGTGAATTTGTTTAATATTTTTAATCTTGGTCGATAGATAATTTAAACAATTTGAATAGATATTATTTTTAAACAAAACTAATAAATAAAAACACTTGAATAGCTAAATAACCTAACTAACCTCTCAAATTACGTTCTGATCTCCTTGATTTTTTGACGTTGCGCTTTTTTTTTAATGACTTTCATAAAAATAGCCTAGCTTGGTGTCGTAACGATATTTTACTGCACTTTCACCTTCAATTTACACATTATTATTCACTTTTAGAATAAAATATTTGTCCACCGCCATTACTCAACACAAAAACAAGCAACATTAGCGCATCTACCGGTGGGTAATGTAACGATTTTACGATATGATCACTAATGTTTGACCATTTCATGAAGTATTCGTGCGTTTAGCTGTTTATGTCGTTAAACGCTGAGTATTCATTGATCTGGTCAGACCACATCATGATGTAGGCAGCGTGTTCTGTTCTATATCATGAAATACTAGCATTTTATGATCGGTCACATCATGAAGTTATCAATTTTACGATCTGGCCACGACATCTATATTAGATTCAACAAAAAAATTAAATCCACCTCAGACCTATTAAAAGTACAATCAACGGTAGTCAGGCTACCCAAAAATGACAGAAGTCAATGTCAGAGTCTCATATAAATGCTGTGTAAAATAAAATCATTGATTGTCATTTTCACTATCAGTAATCCTTCCATCAAATATCAATGTAAGTGTTGACGGTTATCAACTTAAAATTCAACACATAGAATTGAACAAAGACGTTTTATGGTAGGTTGATGTGCTGTTGACTGCATCAAGTGATAACAGTATGTCAAAATTATGATGTTATTTTTAGGGTTCCGTAGCCAAATGGCAAAAAACGGAACCCTTATGGATATACTATATGAACTA
This sequence comes from Anania hortulata, assembly GCA_963576865.1. Classification (NCBI taxonomy): domain Eukaryota; kingdom Metazoa; phylum Arthropoda; class Insecta; order Lepidoptera; family Crambidae; genus Anania; species Anania hortulata. Next base: position 21,468,295 of record OY756389.1, on the reverse strand, counting down.
TTACTGTTGAAACTTGGTAAATAGATGTATTCTGTAAACCGCATTATGATTTTCACACAAAAATAGGAAAAAAAAACATAAATTTTGGGGGATCCCCATACTTATAACTAAAACTAAATTTTTTTTTAGGTCTAGGTCTTAAAATAAAATATATTGAGGTTTCTAAACTGAATAGTTTGCGCGAGAGACACTTCCAAAGTGGTAAAATGTGTTTCCCCCCCCCCCCCCCTGTAACTTCTAAAATGAGAGAATGATGTAACTAAAAAAAATATATATGATGTACATTACTATGCAAACTTTCACCGAAAATTGGTTTGAACGAGATCTAGTGAGTAGTTTTTTTTAATACGTCATAAATCATAAACCGCAATTTACCTTTCATTTAATCAACTCAAATATAAAAATAAAAAATGACGTTTTGTGGTAAGTTGACGAGCTGTCGTCTGTACCTACAAATTTGTACGTAACTCTCGGTGGGCGAGTCCGACTCGTACTTGCCCAGTTTTTTTTAATTTATAACCCAAAAGTCTGACTCACCCAAACAATTGATCAACTATGAAACGTAAACACAAAACCACATATATATATATATATATATATATATATATATATATATATATATAGCAATATCTCACACGATCAAATACACAGATAGAATAAACAAAGCGAAAGCACAAAGTAATTTTTTAAACAAAAACATGGCGACCCAAACCAACAGGCCGCAAACATTAAAACAACAAAGTAAAAACGCAATCAAATGAAAAGTTTGCGGAGGCAGCCCAAATGAAAGCGGAGACAAGTGGCTGTTATCACGCAGATTGGGGCGATTATTTAGGAATACAAAGAAAATATGCAAATATATCTTTTTTCTAACATGACTACATTTTTTTAAAAATATCGATAAAAAGTTCATCAAAATTGATTGCAGAATACTCTGTTACTTTTTGTATGAAGCCACAGCTCTGTTACCGTGCAATATAACGAAAATTATTCAATTGTTAATTATTCTACACAAATGACAATGAAAAAAAGGAAGTAACAAAACAAACAAATGTAAGTCTATTTATTTGGACAGGGACCTTTTTTCCTGCTCTCGATTTTAAATGAGCCAAAAATTAAAACAATAATGATATTACGTATTTCAGTCGTTGGAAGTCTAAGGCTGGACATTATCCCATAGAACCATGAACGCCACACAGCGAACGACTCTGCGCCGTCTGTATCCAGCTTACGTTGTGGAGACACAGACAGCTTATGTCTCCCAATTCTGTCGAAGTGGTATTTAATGAAAAGTCGATGCATGTAAGCTTGAAACGATTTCATTTGTAAGCAAAACCTATAGAATATATTTTATTTATTCTTAAGGTATTGAATACAATTTTTTCTTTATAATTTCCTCTTAAGTAGCACAGATGAAAATTGATTCTAATTAATTCATAATTCATTCATTCACTTTCATACAGTAACAGTAGTCCACACAATAAAGGTATAAAAGATGTTCGTTTTGTTACAGTATGACCTACTAAGGCATTCGTGATTTTTAGAAATAATAAAGTCTTAAATTAATACATTTTAAACATTATAAAGGTATTCGAATTCTATTAAAAAGGAAAAACATAAACATAAATTGGTAGTAAATAAATAAAAGTTCTATACACGTATACCAAAGGCTTTATATAAAATGTTTCATGTTTTTCTTTCTCTTTTTCCGAACGGACCTATCGTTGGTGGCCTTTGAATAACGCCTTTCTCAGCTACATAAGGTGAGTTCATTTTAATTATTATTTACTCGAAAAATTTGTTATGGTATTATTGACTGTTAGGAAAACAGATTAGTTAATGTCTCAGTTTTTAAACCCTAGGATACGGATCCATAAATATAAATTGAAAAGGTAATAAATACGAAAAAACAAAATGGATGAGACGAAAATTAGATTTGAAAGCGATACACCGCGAGCGACCTCTGTCGCTTTCGGCGAAATGAAGTTTGATAATACTTTATACGGATACGCCGGAATCGGATTAGAGGATGATTCCGGGAATTGTCGAGTGGCAAAATGTACTAATGCAGTTTTTATGAGCAATAAAGATAACACTAAGCCTGAAGAAACCGGTGGACTCACATTCCTGACATTAATGACTCAAGTCCTATCCCTAAATACATAGTGCTTGCAATTACTTTTATACTCTAGAATATAACTAAGTACTTTGAGCAACACAAGGATCTTTGAGTTACCCTATTTAATCTTCTCTAAATATAAAACAAATTCGGGTTAGTTACACCATTTATAAGTCAAGAACAGCTGGACCGATTTTTATGAACTATCATTTGTTGGATTCGTATCTGCCCCGAATAGCAGAATAACTATTAATACATCTGAAAATTTTGCAAACAAAATATATGAAAAGGCGGTACGAAGTTCGCCGGGACAGCTAGAAAGAAATAAAATTTTGACTCTTATATTTCAGTTTTTACAGTAGTGGCGTACTAATTTGTAAAAACACGAATATTAAAAAATAACATAGCTTAAAAGCCGAAATTGAGGACATTAAAAGAGCATTTCGTATATTACAGCAGCTAGTCTAATGTAGCACTAAATACAATGCCATTGACCTATTTGCAGATAGTTTTGGGCAACTATGTTGCAAAGCCCTTATATTTTTGACATTTTATTTTTATTGTTTTTTATCTTTGACATCTTGTTAAGTTATTGACAAGGAGTGTGACAATTTTATTTATATTTTGATTTTATGTTACATTAATTTGACATCTGACAATTTGTATTCTTTGAATTTTCAATTGTTTTTTGTCATTTTTCTGTTAACTTTTAATTGATTCCTACTACTTGATACTTTTGTATTATTATCTTTTGACGTTGTATTTCTTACTGTGTAATAATACTTGTAAACTAGCATGCTGGCGTTTTGGGTACTAACTGTAAGTCAGCATGTTATTTGTTGTAATAATATATAAATAAATAAATAGAAATACGAGTATACCTCAATAAAAATCTAATTTCCATTTGTTCAGTAAAGCGACCTATTTAAATCTGAAATATCATCAGACTTTTACCATCTATGACATCGAGTCTATCAATGGCGTCTCTTGCTACAGCTAAATGAATTTGCGTTGCATAGACGCCTAGGGCCCGAGGCGTCGCTTCTGAAATGCACCTTTCAATATCAAATTTATTTTTTACTGCGCCAATTTATTGCTGAGTGGATCTGACGTCTTGTAATAGATGAATTTTAAGTTTATTTGAAGGAACTTGGCAGGAATTAATAATCAAAATATACTAGAAAAGTAAAGTATGCCTTTATACGTCACACTACAGGAGACGTACTTTTGAAGCATTAGAAATGAATCTCAAATTCGAACATGAAAACAATTCGTGTATGAAATTAATTTCTATTGCTCACGATTTTACGCATTTTTGACTCACTCGAAATAGGTGTTACTATTAAATTGAAATCTTGTTACTATTTTTGTTTTACGCAGAAAATATTATAAACCATAAAGCAAAAATTCATTAACGAACGTAAATAAAAAGTTATTATGTCAAATTTCTGTCAAACATACGTTTACTTGACAATGTAACTCTTCCGTACTTTCTACTAGTAAAACAAAAACGAGTGATCGTTGCAGAATTCACGGAATGACTCTTCAAAAATTGTGATTTTAGGAATTCGCATGCGAATCTTGCGATTTCGTATTCGGATTGGAATTCGTATGATTCAAAAATACGTCTCCAGAGCACAGGCCTTACCTCGACTATGAGGTGGCTTGGGCCGTACTCTACCACGCGGGGTTGGTGGAGGGGTGTTGTAAGGCCAGTGACTTAACCTTACCTACTGTCAGATGTTATTAAGTCGCCTTAAGGCCTTAAGGCTTCACGACTAGTATCAAGCGATTTAGCCGGGACCAACTTTGAATGTGCCAAAATATACTGATGAATGCAATAATTCCCAGTCATTTTATTAAACATCTCTATTTTGCTATAAATTTTCTTTGTTCTCACGTATTGTTATTGAATAATCGAATACATGAGTTTATCTAACTATCAAACCAACTCTGGTCAAAATCCAAACGAAAAAGTGCGATTCAGTATTTGCTTTGGCAAATAATCCACAAACTGTGTTGGCATCGACCGTCAATATTCAACAATGTTTAATTACACCGCAATAGTTGCTTCAGCTGGAACATTCAACAGGTTTGTCACAAATTCTGTTTCCTGTAACTTCTCTTGTGTAATGTATTGAGCTAAATATATTGTATAAAATAATCGAAGAACTGTGACAGAAGTCTTTAAATTCTGGATACAACAGTAAGAGAAAACATGATGCATTTGTTCTGACCCAAATATGATCTAATTAATAAATAAACCGGCCAAGTGGAAGTCGACGTGCAGATCGAGGGTTCCTTTTTACCGTATTTTCTTTCATTTAGTTCGGATTTCTTAGCTTTATTTGATAACATTGCTTTACTTGCTTAGGTAGCATGTTTTGCATCTTTTTAAAAAGATGGTTTCATTGTTAAGGTTGCAAACCACAAAAAGAAATAAAGTACCATTGTAGAATTACTTGTATGTCTGTCAAGAAATTCTTCTCAGGAATAAGTAAACTAAAAAGTAGTCTTTAGTATTTTTTATTCTACCCATTCCTAAAAATCATTTTAAAGCTTTTATCAAAACTGAATAATTAAATAGTGGCTTCAACTCTGAGCATTCAACAGGTTAGTCGCAAACATTTCTCTTGGTTAATGAACTCCGAAGATTGCTGAGAAAAACTTCAGTTTTCGAGGCAGTTAACGGAGCCGAGTGGCGCAGTTTCCGCCCCGCAAACAGTAGTGGAAGGACAAAGGCCGCTGGAGCGCGGAAATGCTTTTGTTCTGCCTCTGATTTTATGAAAAATTGTTTACTATTATGCCCTTTTTAAGGCAGCGGGAGAAAAAATTCAAATACTCTTTCTTCAGATACATGAACTAATAAAAAAACAGGGTTTGTTGATGAATTTTGTCACAGTGTGTAACAGATAAGTAAAGTATAAATTTGCCAAAAAGGAGCTTTACAAAAAAAATATTGTAATCAATGTCTGTTAAAATAGCATTATCGATCGCCTTTGTTTATTTTATTTTTTTTAGCTTTGACTTTGAATATAGTGTTTATTATAGGGGGATAAGGGATTAAATAATAGGGTTATTTGATATGCAAAATTGTCCTCAAGTCTACGAACAAATACGTATATGAAGAAACTTGAAAAGTAAGGAGTTAATTCTAAAATTAAATAATAAATCTATTACGAGTACGTATACTAAGACTAATTTCATCGATTGCCTCAATATTCGCGATGTCCAACTATTTTGACAAGAACATAAAACAGCATCTTACCCAATTTGAAGTTATCCCAGAAAACGTTTTATCTGATCAGTTATACATAGGCCGATGCCTGCGTACGAATTGTATTTACGAGGGCGTATTCGCGTAGCCTAAATAAGAACAGTTAAACTAGCACTTTTGTGAATGCAAAAAAAGGTAAGTTTACTGAATTCTTTAATTTAGTAGGGGAAATTAATAGTTTGATAACTTGTTGAAGGTTTTACATTGTAAGTTTAAACCCTAGAATAGAATAGAATAGAATATTTATTTATTTGCTTAAGACACAGTATAAAAGCTGTTACAGAGTTAGAGTGGATTGTGCACATGTCTTGCTTCATTAAGATAGCATGCAAATATAAATTAATTAAATTTAACACTGAGTTTAGAAAGTCATAATAAAATTGAATACTAGTTAATTATAAATTAATGGAATTAAAGGCACAATAAAATAAATAATACAACATTCAAAACTACATAGTAATTTTACATTTTGATTACATAAATAAGTTTTTTAATAATAATTCCAAACTTTAATACATAAATAACGACTGGAAGTTTTTTGTAATGGGTAATTTGGTCTGATATAAAATACTACATGTGATATTTTATTTCAAGGAGATGATATGAAACACTTTTAATTTAGCAATAACGTTATGTATAGTTTATTGTAAATAGGTCAAAACCTCACAAAATTCTCTGGATATGTTATAAATTGTTCCCTTTTATTTTTCCCCATCTAATACTGCAACTAGCTTTTTTGCCTTTATAGCCTAGCTTTGACGGATGCAACGTATGGAAAACAGTCTAAAAAAACTTGATGATAGCGGTAGCGGTGGCGGATGTGGGCCCAATATGATAAGTGACTTTTGCGTAACTTCAGGTAAGTGACCTTTGCAAAATATTAAGCTTTAGTAGCTTATGGCTTATACTCGTACGTAAGGCAATGAAATCATAATTAAATTATTTAAAGTATGACATAGACTATTATACTACACTTTTGTGTGATAGACCCAGTCGTAGAAGATCTAAAGTGCCAGTAAGGTTGTGTTTTAGACCCTTGCAGATGCCAATTGAAATCTAATTTTGTATAAGTAATCAACGAGATAAGCGGAGGAAATAACCCGATAAATAAACCTCTTACACAGCTGGCGATGGCTATTAAACAAATCCAACGAAACAACCAAAGGGACAATTATGCCTTGGACGTGAGATTGCCCACACACGTCTCCCAAACACGTTGCAGTAACTTCCTGCAAAAAATGGGATGTCTGTTCTTTACAGCTTGTGGTATCTTTCCTCGTATTAGTCAGCTGTCGGAGTGACTCACCCCAGTCCCCTGGCTCTGTGGTCGGAGGGTCGGCCGGCGCTCCGAGGGGACGCTAAGGGAACCGACTGTGGTGCAGTGTATAAATATTTTTCATCTCGCGAGATAAAAGATTGTTTCTAATGAATTTAATCGCCTTCATCCTTCGTTAGGTTGGTAATGCTTTAGCATAATATTCTTAAAGATTTTTCTTTGATTTTGGATAAGCACGTTTTTTGGTTCAATATTGCTACAAAATAAGAAGTTATGCAAAGAGACTGAAAGTATAAAGTTGGTAAGCACAAAAATAAATATATATATTATTTTTTTTTATTTGTACCAACCAACATCTGTTTACAATAATACATACGCATATATTTCTGTAGTAAGACAGGCGGTTTCGGGTTTGAATCCCGCAAAAGGCAAATGTAGTAAGCACGAACAATTTGTACCTGGGTCATGCAAAGTATCGTGACTGATCACCTGATAATACTTTGTCAATTTATGTGTGAAATTTTGAATAACTGTAACTTGAAAACGCTGAAAAATATTGACGGTCTATTCACTATTTTTAGAAGAAAGGCTCTTTCGCCTTTAAGTGTTATGATCTATCGTTGTTAAGAAAGAGAAGCAATCATTTCCTAACACGTTTTTTACCCTGAACAGAGCTATCGAAGAACGAAGGAACTCGACAATGGCTACTAAAAACTATAATTGTCTATGAAAGCGATACGTGCCCAGTGAACAAGATCGATCCATTCGCCCATTTTTATAAACTTTTCTTTATTACGATGCGAATTTGCGTTAATGCGATGAGCGAATATTTAGAATTCGCCGACTATCACAGACTAGCTCATACAACGTGTAATTCCAAATACGCAAAACCTGTTGAGTTTACCGACGTTATGGAGCTTAATGTAACATGTTACAAAGCGAGCATATGTGCAACAGAGACGATCAGAATGATAGTCTCTGATGTGCAATCAGTACGGGGAAACAAGCGAGCAACGAGCCGGATTTGAACTGATTCGCGCATACGTAACGTTAAACATAAGAGTTGTAAAGTGTCCGTCACGTTATAAATGTCTAGCCAATATGACCGAGAAAATTGGACATTTTCTCAATGTGACCAGACATTTTGGACATTTATTGTCACTAACGTCACATTCAATTCTATTGACAAACTACAAAAAATCATTTTTTCACAAATAAGTGCATTATTATAAGAGAGAGGCTTTAGTAGTAATGATCTATAACAAAATGAACTTTCTAAAATCTGCAAATACTGTTTTTTTTTTTTTTTATCAACCTTTTCAATCCCACTGCTGGGCAAAGGTCTCCCCCAGACTCTTCCATCGATCTCTATCTATCGCCAATGACTCCCAATCCCTCGTTAAGTTAACCAAGTCGTCACACCATCTTTTTTTGGTTTTAAATACTGTTATTTATTTATTTTTTGACGACCTCCGTAGCCGAGAGGCGAGCATACCGGACTTGGTGTCGCTATCTCTGAGGTCCCGGGTTCGATTCCCGGTCGGGTCAATGTAGAAAAATAACTTTTCTATATTGTCTCGGGTCTGGGTGTTGTGGTACCGTCGTTGTTTCTGATTTCTGTAACACAAGTGCTTCAGCAACTTATCATAGGATCAGAGCAATGTATGTGATGTTGTCTAATATTTACTATTTATTTATTATTTATTTATTTAAGGTTAACTACTTAGTTAAATTTATTCATATTTCATTTGCTAAATTGCACCTTACGTACAGACAACAGCTCGTCAACCTACTATACTATGAGACGTTAAATTTTCTCAATTGATTTAAGACTTAATTAGGTGGAATTCTTAATTTATTTAATTTATACAAAAAAAAAAGTGACCATCGTGACAATAAATGTCCAATGTGACCAAGCATTTATCATAAATGACGGACGCTTATAGCATATGACCGTCAATTTACAACTCTATTAAACATGCTCGCCTTTGACCGGTCCGTAACTTTAACTTAACTAAGCTAGTGGTGACTGAGTTTGTTCCGGCGTTTCTTCTCAGCACTTGCCAGATTGTCTGTCTTGTCTCGAAGCGCTAGTAGGGCCCAAAAAATAAGGAGACATGTTCTACCCCATATGGGCCAATAATGTTATTATTGACGTTCATAAGTGGCAGTTTTCTGTCCTAAACTGAATAAATGATTTTTGACTTTTGACTTTTTTGATTCTGGTGCTCAAAAAAAAAACTTAATTATAAAAAAACTTATACATGGAATCTACATCGAAAAAGAAACATATGAAGTTGTTGTAATTTGAGCATGATCCCTTCTTTAAAAGGACTTGTATGCAGAAAGTCAATAGCGTAGGTCACCAAGAGGAATAGACCTGGCGGGTTTACCTTTTTAGGGTTCCGTACCCAAGGGGTAAAAACGGGACCCTATTACTGAGACTCCAATGTCCGTCTGTTTGTCTGTCTGTCTGTCATCAGGCTGTGTGCGAGTCCGACTCGCACTTGGCCGGCTTTTATTCTTGAATGATAACTAAGTTTCATATCCGTATTCGTAATACGAGTATTCGTAGCCTCACCAGCCTTATACAATATTCACGAGCCACACCAAAATATTTATCCGAACAGATTTTAAATGATTAATTACGCTATTAAAATGGTAGCCAATGGTCCATTATTTCTTTGTAAGCCTGTTCAAATATACTTTATTATATTTTTTCTGTTATATGTAAACGCTTTGTGCCACATTTACTGGAATTAAATTGAACGTGAAAAATAACTTTCAATTCTGTGAAAAAATTTTTTTTACTTATGCCTTTAAGTTAAATACATTTAAAAAAATTATACGGCATAAACAGCACACTCACTTTTGGCATCTCCAGAAGTCCTACTTTGCAAAGAATTTATATTCAATTATCCGTCTCTCTCACTCGCTATAGGCAATGTGATCGAGACGGATAATAAAATATGTGTGTATCTATTTCTTTGTGGAGTAGACCCCCTGACTTGAATTACCCATACATCGCTAGTCAACAAGACGCCACACGCGATATCCATGTAACTCATTTCGCTACCCAGTCGAGTAAGCCAGTATTGTGATAATAGTAAAATATTACCCGTTCAAAAAACGACAACGCACTAGAGACAGAACCGTATGAATAAAATATCGTATACATAGACGATCGCAGAGATTATTTACGATATAAAACCGATCGCCTCTGTGGATAAAACAAAAACATCTGCCGGGAAATAGCCGATAATAAATATCCTGGCAAGGTATAGGAGTGAACACAAAAACAATAAATCACACAATGGGCAATGGTAAGCTGTAATACAAAGAGAAAGGTGGCCCAACCTGGGACAAAATATGTGCAGGGAACGGCGGGAATAGGCCGACAAATAGTTACGTCACAAAACCCAGTTTCTTTTGGGACAGAAGATATTAAAACATTAGAGTACCTATACTCGGTTTTACTGGAAACTAAACTCTTTCTGCATTCATCATCATTTCAGCCATAAAACGTCCAGTGCTGATCAAAGGCCTCCCCCAATGACTTATCATCGGGGGGATTGCCAATACTCGCCACTCTTGACAGGCGGTTTGGCGAGCGCAGTTTTTATAAGATTTCGCACGAAAACGCTGGTGCCCGTCTCGTGCTACAGGAATTAGTTGCCTCTTAAGACACGCCGCCTGTTGGCGGTGAGGAAGTGTATTCTTTACGGCTGTCCCCACACGGCACTTTCTGCATTATTGAGATGACTTTTCATGAAATAATTAAAAGTGTCTTAGTTTTTGTGCAGTCAATGTTATTGTAAGTCAAGTCAAGTTACTACATAACGTCAAAATGTATATCAAATGTTTTTGAAAACGATTTATTTGACTTTGAGTTCACCTTACTAATTTGTAGCAGGTTAATTTGCGGTTTTTAACGTTTTTTATTTATTTAATTACTTAGTAAAATAATTATTTACTGTTTTATATGGAGATCAAGGACCACTTTTTAAAAGTTATAACTTTGCCCTATCTACGGATTGCTTCCTATGTCTAGTAAAAAAAAACTATATTAAAATTACAATTTATCTGTATTGGGACATCCCTTGGCTTAAGACACACCTGGCCCCGCTACTGATAAATGACGTAGCGACACTTCACTGTATAATAAGGTTGGAGAGATTATCGATCGAAACTTGTCCAAAAATAGCCCTGAGGGTCCATAAAAGGTGTCCTTAAAATCGCTAAGACGTGCCTGCCTAATGAACGAATGAATGGCTCTCTCGATAAGCGGTGAGACAAAACGGGGCATGGTGGGGCGTGGGCCAATGTGGGTACCTGTATTTAACGAATTGAGTTTAGTTACTCGTACATTTTATAGATGTTCAATCGCATGAATCATATAATATGGGATAGGATATTTAATATAAAAACTCTTTCCAAATCAAACTCTTCGTTTAATTTTCAAGACTTTCAAGCAAAACCAACAACATTTTATTATTTTTAGAAATTAATATCAGTCGTATATTAATATCAGTCGTGCGCAAGCACTCGTTGAAAAGACACGTATTCTGCGGTGCTAAAGTGAACAGTCAGAGGTGTTCAACATGTTTACCTCTAAGTGAGCGAACTGTACTGAGGGTGTAGGAGATGGTCCCGATTGTTCTATCTGCAAAAAAAGTACCATTTTTCGTGCGGAGGTATCACTGACCGTGGATTCGCAAGACTGAGTACGGAACGACGGTCTAAATCTCATGTTCATCAATCGTTTCTCTTGTTCTTAATATGAATTTTAGGGACTTCTTTACTTGGACCACTTGGCCTTAAATCCAGTAAATCAGATAGGGTAGTACCCTTCAATGTAGTAATTATGAAAAGACTGCGGCAAATCTATCACAAAAATAAAGCGTCCTCCCTATTCTTAATAAACGCTAGTGATAGGGAGAAGTACCGTACTGCCACAAAATGGGAAGATACAGAGGGACTCTCGTCAAATTTTGACGTAAGTAAAAATATTACGCAGACAAAGTCGCGAGGACCCGATAGCTTTTTATGTGTTTTATTAGTGTTTTCTTTTATAAATAAATAAATCAAATTACTCTTATATACAGGACTTCCAACCGGCCAATCTGGAAGTCAATGGGGGAGGCCTATATTCAGCATTTGGCGTCCTACGGCTGAAATGATGATGATGATGAATCTTATATTATAAATGCGAAAGTTTGGATTAATATTTGTTAGTTAATCACCCCGGAACGGCTACTATTATATATTATTTATTTATTATATATTATATACGCCAGCCTGGAATAGCGTATAGATTACTTTTTTCCCAGTAAAATTTACGGTACCCGAGGGAAGCAAAATAACAGTCATTATTACTACTGTCAAGCGCCATCTAGGCGCTTCATAACGTTAGATGTCGCTGTGAAGTTGGTAAAAAAAATTTATGTAAAAAAAATATGTAACACTAGCTGTTGCCCGCGACTTCGATCGCGTGGTGAAAAGTTAGTGTAAGTATAAAGATTGTTATGGTCTCAAAGTAAGGTACTAACATCATTGTGTTACGTGGTAACAGACAAAAAAAAACTATTGACGTCCAACAGCATACTTAGACCCGAGCCATTTTTGATCTGTTTTATTGAAATTAATTTTTTACTGTTTTTTATTCTTTTGTACGATTTTAAATCAATTAACCCAATTTACCACGTCACTACCCTAGTCAGGTTGACAAAGATTCCTCTAAATGTTGGGAGGGAGCTTACTGATTGTATCTTTATTGTGGTATTTCCCAGCCGCTTGCCCCAGTAATTCCAGCGAATCAGATAGGGCGCCACTCGAACTCCCCATAATTGCTGGGGTGCGATTTACTACCATTCCCTCCGAAGCGAAACCAATGATTTTTCCTTCCTTCACACTTCATAAGTTTCTTTGTGACGTAATTGATAATTCGGTCCGGACCCAGGTACATAGTACTTTGACCTTAAATAATCGTCTAATTAAGTAGAGATAAAAAATGATTATGAATACTTTGCCAACGAAAGCTTTCGAACTACTTCGAGGTTCAAACTCCGTCAGGAGTTGCCAGTTATGGCATCGACTCCAGGAATAACGAATTAGATAGGTATGTTACCCTAAATACAGAGTTACATTGCAAAGGGGTGCCAAATCTTTAGGATCGATCGATCGATCCACAATCGACCGTTGCCCTTAAAGCCAACATAACGCAGGCCATCGCTCAGATTCAGCCGGACCTATGCAGCAGAGTCATTAAAAATTGGACCTCTCGGATTCGTGCCACCATACGAAGCCGCGATGGACATTTATACGATGTCTCCATCCATAATGGCATAAATGGGCCTTTCAAATAAAAAATCTCACACACATCTTGTTTTATTCAATTTTAACATCGACCCGTCCTTGTTGAAAGACCCTTTATATAGATTATGAAATAAAAGAAACAAAATTGAATATAAGTAAGAATTTAATAAAGAATTTTCTTTATCTCGTGTCGATGGAAATTCTCTTAAATTTTTGATGACCAGTATTCCGCCTCACGAACCGCAATATCGGTGACGCGTAACAGGTCTTCGCGTGTGCAGCTGTCCGAACACGCGGGATATAATAGTAGGTGCCCATGCCATGGTTTGGGGAGAAGCACCGCAGACACACTTGCTTTTGATGCCGTCAATGTAGCCCAACTTTAGTAGATTTTCCTTACAACGGCTGACCTGTGTTTGCAGCCTGCTCAAGGCTTTCTAGGTCGGCCACGGAAGGTTTTTGCCTGGTGCGAGCGAAGCAACGGTACGTAGTACCTCTCTTTTCACCATTTGACCCTCAGTATTAATAATCAAATCTCGTTGGTGGCTTTTGTTATTATGTATTACTACTAATGGGAATGACTCTATACCGATTTAATCACCTATTTTTCCACACTTATAGATGTTTAATCTATAGGTGTGTAATGGGTAACAATAAGTAACTCTTTTCAATAAAAAACACTTATCAACAATCGGTATAGATTTCGCCAAAAAAAATACATAAAGCCGAATTGAAAATCTCTCTCTCTCTCGAAAATCCAATGTACTCATATATTTTTTATTTTAACTACATTTACCAAAAAAACATTGCATTTTTTTAATTAAAAAAAATTTTAGTAACTTTTTTGTAAATAAACTAACGATCATTTGTTCCCATAACATGTAAACCAGCATCGCTCGCCTCCACGCGTTATTACCGATACCGGCCCTTCATAACCGGAGGACTGACTCCGGATATTGCAGAGAGGGCGCAATAGAACCGTTTTTGCGGGTTAATTCACCAACTCTTTGATTGTGCTTTGCTATAAACCGATTAACCGACAGCCTTTGAAGTGAACGCAAAAATAACGCACTTTATAATGACTGTTGGACTAAATACAAAATGAATAACAAGTATAATACTACTACTAAATACAATATGACTACAACTACTAATAAAGACAGGTTGAAACTTCTATGCCTATTGGTCACTTATTAAATTTAGTGCCACAATAAAAATATTTAATGACCACAGCCACAGATATCTCAAAGGATACGCAAGCTGAAGTGACAGTGGGCTGGTCACATTTCCGTAGAACCAACAACCGATGGGGTAGACGTGTTCTTAAGTGGAGACCGCAACGTGGCGAACGCAGCGTAGGGCGCCTTGCGACAAGGTGGAGCGTTGATTTACGCAAAGCTACTGGCAGCTGATGGGAAGACTAGCCGATGATCGGACTCACTGGCGTGCAAGAGAAAGGCCTATGTCCAACGGTGGATTGACGTGGGCCGATTATGAATATGATGACCTGATTAGCGCAGTAACATGATTCACCTTTGCAAGGGTTTGCGCTGGTCATAGGCCTTCCCTATAGAACGCCACAGCGAGCGGCTTTGGGCCGTTTGCATCCAGTCCAATCCAGGCTGCCCGCAACCTTGATTAGGTCGTCAGTCCACCGGGTAGGAGGCCAGCCCGCTCTACGTCTTCTAGTTCGCGGTCGCGTTTCATTTGAGTTAACTGTTTTAATATTACTCTGGGTACGGTTTGGATTTTGGGTTTCAATAATCATTTTATTTTTTTAAATTAATATACTAAATACTCGAGTTTACATCACATGCACAATGCACATACCATTCAAAACATTTATATTTTTTTTGCTTTCTCATAGACATAACACTAAACAAAGCACTACTTACATGGTCATGAAAGTGTAATTTTTGCAGCTCGGCGTAGTTTTAATAATTGGCCTGAAACAAAAGAAAACGAGTTTTATACGTGTCGCTCTTATTATTGCAGACGAAACAAAAATACGTAAAGGTTACCGCTCCTATAAATACAGGGTTACATTGCAAAGGGGTGCCAAATTTAAAAAATAAGATCTAGGGAACAATATAAAGAAGCGTCTTAATCGTTTTTTTAATAATCGTATGTTACGAAAAAAAATTACTTTAAAATATCCGAAAATAAAGTCAAAGAGAGATTAACGTAGAAGCCGCGCAGTCATTCATCAGAGGCGTAGGTACGGCGAGCCAACAAGGATCTTGCAAAGTACACATACGGTGCAATTTTTTCATGAATGAGTTAAATTATCCACGCATACGATTTTTAACAGTGGAAAAGAATAATTAAATGTGAAAAAAAAAGGTTTTGTTTTTTGCATAGTTCTGCGATTGCGATTAAGATACTGATTCTGAGCCACTCCTAAAGATTTGGCACCCCTTTGCAATGTAACCCTGTATAAACATCAAACAATTCAAAGTCACCACCAACCACCAACCGTCGCGTCGGTTTGTTTTGCAAATGTATTCCTTTTTTGTGTCTATGTGTGATTAATATTTCGTGAAGAAATCTCTGTATGAAATATTATCTTTTGCCCGCGGCTTCTCTTACATAGTATTTGGTTTAATAACCATTGATATATACTTTTTACATCAATAGGTAACACAGAAATTCGAAACCAATTGCTCAGTTCTAACTAATTCCAATGATGACTGGGTAAATATTAATATTGTTTTTACATTCATTTTGACAAGTGAATAGTGACCTCTATACCTCATTAATAGTATAGGTAACTGTTAAAACTGCACTTTTTTGCTTTTACCCTTATTGCGTAAACTCTGGTTCTAATTTACTCGAAATATACATCTGTCTACATGAGATACCAAAAAAATACGATAGTAGAATAAACCCACCATCTTTAATATTGTAGGATGTAAGTAAGTAAGTAAGTTCTTTATTGTGTATGGAAAACAAGGTTACAAAAAGATCTTAGAATAATTACAAAGAGTATCACTTGATCCTACCCTTTCAGGCATATACACAAGTGTTTTTTAAAATATTTTACTTATAATCTAAATATTCCTGTATACTATAGAAACATTTTTTCACTAACCATTCCTTAACAGTAGCTTTAAATCTTGAAAAGTTAAGGTCCTTAAAATCATTTGGTAATTTATTATATATTTGTATACACATAACAAAAGAATTTCTCGATACAAGTGATAATGTTGTCATTGGCCTCACAAGTTTATTTTTATATACAGCGCGAAGATTACGCCTCGATATTTGATATTTTTGAATAAACAAATTTTGGTGTTGATAGACAAATAAACACTGATATATGCACTGGTAAACTCAGAAAAGTCATATACATTTGACGTTAATCGGTCAAATGACAAAACGTTAAGTCTTCCTTCTGCATCTCATGTTAATTACGAAGCGACAGCCGGAGGATCGAAAAAAAACGAAATTACTTAAAATCTAATTTAATTAAAAAATAAAATTACAATAAAACTAGTTCCTAATAATAATTGACTCGATCGATGTTAGATACGAAGTGTCGGAGATGGGATGTTGGTGGCCTGATGTCCGCTGGCTTGGTCACGTTGATGGTCCACAAGCGCGCCGTCAGCGTTTCCGTGTTCTCGCAATAATTTCTGTGTTCTAGTTAGGCGCCCGAGGTCAGCGGTAGGTATTCGTACCGGTAGAGTACGTAACTTGTTAGATAGATACGCTTTATTGTCAACACACAAAAACAAATCACAGACAAAAATACATTAGCGAATTGAATTTCGAAATATCTACTAACAAGGTAAAAACGTAATATCTGTCGTATGATATAGTCTGTTTGTATGGCGTTAACAAGATATAATGGGGGAGGCCTATGTTTAGTAGTGGACGTTCTATGGCTGAAATGATGAATCCCGTAAAATGCTAGGTGATGCGGTGGTAAGCAAGTTCACCTCAAGGTTCTATTGACCTAACATTTGGCATTTACTTTTTAGCAGTCGTTACATGACTGCCACAAAGAGAGACATTAATATTCCAAGCAGTCAATATGCTAAATGTCAGCCAGCGCCACCGGTTATAGCGGATTTCATCCGTAAATACAGGGTTCCAGCTTCCAGCCCTTTAAACTTCACGAGCGGCAATGTATCATATCGCACACGCAAACCTTCGGTCAGAATAGGGTTTCTCACCTGTATCATGAAATTCAAACGAGACAAACCGCGCGATAATCGGTGGTAAAGTCGGCCTTATTGCAAGGATAAATTTCAAGTTTGACAGCGACTGTCGCATCAAATCTGGTTGTAGGTTTTTATGGTTCGTGGTCTCGAGGCAAGAGTTGCACTTAAAAACGTAAACAGCCGAAATGCCGAACGTCCATAATGCCGGATGTTTCGTCCCGTGCCGTAAAGATAACGTCCCGAGCCGGATCCTGGCACAAATGTGCGTAAGGGAAATCAAACGACCGCAAATTTCGTGCATGATTGAGATAACAAAACAATTTCTATTTTTTTTTTACACATGCTGCAGAATTTATACGTCATGTATGTAGTGAGAGTATAGGTAGGTACCTACTTAATAATTGTACACACGATGCGATAGGCCAGGAGTGTTAGGTATATGGTATATCAAGCCGAAACTAGTATATGTTAACATATGCATATAAATGCTATGGTGAAGTCAGAATTTTGAAATCATCATTTTAAAAAAGAAACATACAAATCGTATTCTAAGAATTTGGTAAGTATTGTATAAATACATTTAAAAAAATGATGATATCAAATTTCTGACTTCACCATAGCATTTATATGCAATTGTTAACATAGGGCTAGTTTCGGCTTAATATACCAATACCTAACCCCCGATATATATATAAAAATGAATCTCTATTGCCCTTGGTCATCGCATTACGCGTGAACGGATGAAACAATTCCGCAATTATTTTTTTGTTGCGCTAATTATTGTCAGAAGGTTCTTATAAAATAATAATAAGAAAGTTGCGCAGAAAGTCCTTAAACTAAAGACCACGCGAACAAAGTCGTGGGCAACAGCTGGTATGAAATAAATTCGAGTCAGTTACCTTATCTAACAACAATTTATTTTTTCAATAGTAAAGAGTGCAGTGGCATTGGAACAAACGGCTATTTGAGGAACTAACACGCGTCTCTTGCCAATGGTGGGTGGTAACCCTGCCATAGAAAGTGACAATTCAAAAATAATTATTATTATCTATCTCTACATGGAATTGGTCTTCCCACAAAATAGCTGTTTGTACCTAACGGTTTCCCACAAGTCCGCAACTTTAACTAGATCATCAGTTGGGGCCTAATTCTAGGGATAGTAGGATAGATCACATATTTACTAAAAAGCTCTTCAAAAGGCACGGTGCTTTACATGATAAGATAGTGCAATGCGTTTATCATTTTATCAGGAATTAGTTAAAGTGGTTATACTGACAAATTGCCATATTGCCGTATGCCATACATATGCCAATCTGAGTATCGCACGCACTCACGAAAGTTTATTTGTCTTTTTTAAATATTTCGATGGAAAGTTCCAAAAAAATTTGGTAATAATCTTGACTAAAAGGACTCTTTAAACTATAACTGTATTTTTTTCTATAGTTTGCAAAAAAGAGTATACGAGTATACTCGTATCTGTCTGCTACACTTAAAATGATTCCTGTTAAATAATATTTGCATCTGGATGGGATTGCAAACAAGGGCAAGCCCATCCATTATTTTTAACATTCAAGTTGCTATTGTAAATCCACTATAAGCAAACCTTAACTATAAATCGACAGTATTTCGTCATTTCAAGGTTTTCAACTTGTAATTTTTTTGTGCGTGTGTTACGCGGTATCTTTTTCAAATATAAACAGATTTTATTGATTATTTGCGCATTGAGCAGAGTTTACTTCAAAGGTGCCCTGTTAAAATATATAAAAGCAACACCCATAAGCATTCGTCTTGTGGAGGAATTGACACATTAATAAAGTATTATTTAAAAAAAAACGACTTCAAAAATAAAAACTAAAAAGCCGAAACTTTAATAAAATAACGAAATTACAGTAAAAATTCCACAATGCTCTATTTTTAACATTCCTAAAATGTAAATCAAAATTAACACAGAAGTTTATATTCGATCACCATTCTTTAAGTTCTCTCACTTGCTAAGAATAGCGGGCAAAAATTTTAAAGAACTGGTGATTTATCGAACTATTTTCTTGACTGTCAAAGCCGGCAGTGCCGGGGCTACAGTTTGATAAACTGTTTAAGAGAAAAGGAATTTGTTACTTAAGTAGGCTTAGGGCTTAGACACAGGATAAATAGAACGCTTAGGTAGGATTTAGACTGCGGAAACTGCCAGTCGGGTTAGAGGTATTCATTTCACAGTAGGTATTAGATGTACGAGTACCTATGAGAAAGAAAGAGACAGATAGTTTTATTATACAGGTATGATCAGTTATGGGTAGAGTTGCAGTGTCCGTCATGTTGTAAATATCTGACCAATATGACCGAGCAAATTGGACATTTTCTCAATGTGACCCGACATTTATTGTCACTAACGTCACATTTACTTCTATTGACAAACTATGAAATCATTTGGGCACAAATAAGTGCATCATTAAAAGAGAGACAGGCTTTAGTAGTGATGATCTATAAAGAAATGACATCTTTAAAATCTTTCTGCACGAACAAGCGAAAAAGTATCGTATCTTTACGCGCGACTTTTTTTTTAGTTCGATCCAGATACAATTACGTGTTTTATTGTATGTTATGTATGACGCTTAGAGCATATGACCGTCAATTTACAACACTAGTTATGGGTTCAAATAATACCTTTTAATATCCAGTATTATCGCCAGAAAACTTGTCCATAAACACCTCTTTTACGTGTATTCTCCTTACCCTGCGCCTTAAGTGGTTGAGATACACCTAAATGTGTTGTAACTTCATCACAGATGCCTGCTCAATTTAATTTTCTCACATGTATCTTGTGTATTCTTGTTAAAGGTAAAAATGGTAGCGACCGCAGCGAGTATTAGAATAAGCGCCAAAGTTGGCGGGCGCGTGTGGTACAGCAAATAACTACAAAGTGATCAAGTTTTAGTGTTTTGCAGACGCCCTCGTCACACTAGACATTGTTTTTTAGGGTTCCGTACCTAAAAAGGTAAAAAGGAACACTTATAGGATCACTTTGACATTCACAGACATCCTCTGTCTGTCAAGAACCATTTTACCGTATGAGGAATTAAAGCAGCAAAGCAAATTAACATAAAAAAGTCAGTCAGAAAACCCTTGAAGCTGTGAAAAAATTAAACTTCTAGGTCAACGCAATAAAAAGATACAGCTGTTTATATCGCATTTTTTATACTCGCAAGGGAATCAAAACCTGGGGTACTTCTCGTGGGCCTAATCATGAAATTTAGCAAGTCAAGAAGTATGTCTTCCTCGAAGAAGTGCTGTAGTTGCAGCTTTAAACGGAAAATCGCTAGGAGCATTTGGGAAGTTGCGTCATATCTTCTCGTCGCCATTGCCACAATGCCTGAAGAGCAAGGTATTCGAATAGTGCGTCCTACCAGTAATTACCTATGTACCCGAAACGTGGAACATATTATGACAGCAAAGCTGGTCAAAGGACTTCACGTATCTCAGAGAGCTATGGAAAGGTGCTTGGAATATCCTTAAGGGCTAAAATCCGAAACGAGGTCATTCAGCAGAAGACCAAAGTAAGGGATATAGTCCAAACAACCACCTATTTTATTACGCGCAGTATTAATTGTAATCTAAGGATTCCTTTCTCACTTTTTGAGGTACGGAGCCCAGTAAAATGTTTTTACTAATTTGACAAAAGTACAGAACGATTTTGTCATGCATACTTTTACTGAGTGTGCCCAACAAAATGCTCAAGCGTGCGCAGTGTCGAGCCGACGCGACACGAGTGCTCGGCGCTCGCTAAAGTGGCGGAAAACCTTGACACTACTCAGTATACAGGGTGAATTCTATTCATTTCTTTCTATTGACTATATCTGTCATTAGAAAGTTGTCGCCGACCTGGGAAACAAGCCCATTTACTGTCATGCCCGCACAGTTGTTTAGGCAAAGACCTATTTAGCGCAACCAAAACGCTGACAACCTGAAACCAAAGTACAGAAATACTTATTTTAGTTATTTAGTCGTCGACAAATGGAGGTTCTTAACTCGTCTGTAGTATAGACAACAGATTCTTCACTTTAAGAGCCTAAGATATTAACACACCGAGTGACTCATCATAGTTTTTCTACAAAAAATCAAGTGGCAAGCCAGGCTTTTGTTATTTTAGGATCAAGCAAAGATGGTACCGTTGAAATACGGAAAAACACAAAACCAGGCGTAATGGGCGTGAATATTTAACAGCTGTAATCTCCGGCCGTGCCAGAACAAACGCGGGTACAGTGGACCCACGACACGAGGTACGAGCAACTAGAAAATGCGTAGACTAAACACTCGTCAACGCGCGAACATATTTTAAGTGAGTTAAGATGACGAGTATTAGCTACGCTTTGCGAGGACTCGTTAGTCTAGTTCCTAGAAAATAGACATGAAAAAGGCTGTTATTTTCTTCTTTGAAATGCGAAAACAACAAATAAGTGATTACGTAAATTAAAGTTGCAAAAATAAAATACCTGCAATTACATTAACATCAAAATCGTCTGCGTCTAAGTAGAGACTTTTTCTCAAAGCGCTGCAGTGAGATAAATACCAGGATGTCGGCTCACGATTTGAACCAGCGCGTCAAAATTTTGCCATCTGAACATAGCCTAAAGCGTAACACACAGAGAAGGCGTGTCGCGTGTGACCCGTCGCCGTCCCGGGTTAGGTCGGAAGTACGGCGGGTCTATTAACATACGTTTATATGGCTAATAGCTGGCCGCAATACAATAAAATTGTTCCCCATTTTCGCTATTTATATTAGTTACCTTAGTCAGTTTAGTTAGTTTTTTCCATCATTTTTTATTGTAATAGTTTACGGTGTATTATTTTATCTTTAAGATAAGATTTTATTTACGTAAACATGTGTGAGAGTTGCATCGGCCGACATACAGGATGATTGGTAAAACGATACATTCCTCTCAGGACGTGATAGAGGAGCAAAATTGCAACAACTTTTGTTAATAAACCCATGGCGAAATCCAAAAAAAAATGTTTGCTTCTACATACTAACTACAATATCAATTGTTAAGATTTGTATGGGAAGGTAAATTTTTTTTTTTACATTTCGACAGTAGTTTATTGGAAAAGTTGTTGCAATTTAGCTCCTCTTTCACCTCCCGAGAGGAATGTATCGTTTTACCAATCACCCTGTATATTATAATTGGTGTTAGTGTCATTAGTATCAACATGTCTTACCGATATACGGTGTGTAAAATTTATCGTGTTAGTTCGTTAGTTCTCAGTTAACATTAGCAAAGTCCATCAATATACAGAGTCAATGAATTAATAGGTACTCAAACAAACAATCAACAATAATAATTGGAATACATTATTATATAAGGAAATTATTATTAATTATTACATTATTTTCATGTCAAAATTTATCTATAAGAATGTCAGTTATAGTCAGTGAACCTGCTGTATGCTGCCTTAACTGTGTTTTGGGCAAGCTGATAATACGGCGCGGCGTTAACTTAACTCAATGTTGGTTTACTACCTATATTTTCACCCTGTATTATATTGGCACGCTTAACTAAGTAGCTTTAGGTTTATGTGTAATATATTACACGTTTGCTTGTAAACATATCTGCTTGTTTTCATGGGATTGCATTTTACTGCCCTGTTAATTAATGAACCACTCTTACGACACTTAAATTAAAGGTCCGTTGTTTTTGTTTAGCTGTAATTGCGATTAACAATAAAAATGTGTGAATTTTTAAGACTGCCCAGCTTGCACTGATTCATTTATTTCGCGCTGCTTCTTATCGACCCCAGCCCACAATGTGTTAGAGCAGCGGTTGGGTTACATAGCACGTAAAACTGACGGCCGATGGGGCAGAAAGGTTCTGAAATGGAGGCCACGTACCGGCAAGCGCAGCGTAGGACGTCCACCCACAAGGTGAACAGACGACCTGGTAAAGGTTACGGGGAACCGCTGGATGCAGGCAGCTTTCAACCGGCCAATCTGGAAGTCATTAAGGGAGGCCTATGTTCAGCAGTGGACGTCCTATGGGTGAAATAGAAATAGAAATAGAATAAGAAATAGAAATAGAAATAGAAATAGAAACAGAAATAGAAATAGAAATAGTATATAGATATATAGTATAGTATATAGATGATGATTATAGGATGATAATGATGTTGAGTTAAAAATTGGGATGTTTAAAAGTGCTTTGTACTTGAAAACACCCAAAAAAAATTTTCAAATTAGTATTTACGTTGGCGACATATTGTGAATTCGCCATGACATTAGTGTTTATGGAATTAAATACCTGAGGTGCTGAAGACTGTGATAACCATTAACAACCCGACCTGTGTAGTAGCGCGGTTATGCGCTCTCTTGTTTCTGATCCGATCTCGCAAGGAAACTGTCCTTATGAATGGACAACTTGAATATCAGTTCATTCAATAGATTACAAAGTAACATACACTTTTGAGTACGTACACCCGCTGAATACTGAGCGCGAGTATGAGGCACGGGCTGTCAACGCAACTAGTCATGTGATTTATGCCCACTGTGTCCATGAACTTACGATTAGGGTTGCCGGATGGCCGGAAAATCTGGGAATGTCCCGGAATTTTAGGTCTTGTCCCGTTTCCAGTAATTACTCTACTGTCCCGGATTCTGAACACATTATAGTTTTTTTTTTACAAAGTTACAAGTATAATATTAGAGTTACCGGTACGACTAGCACAGCACGGCTACTAGGACTGTGTCTAACCGTCCGTCCGGCCAAAAATTCGCAACCTGTTGCAGCACTATTTCTACTAAAGTGTACTTAAGTCATAAGATGTAATTTTATTGTTGAAAGTACATTTTATTATACAGGTCAGTGTCAGTGCCCTAGTAGAATGGGCTAGTTTCTAGAAAAAAAACTAATTAGTTCGTCAGTTGGATTAACAGAAAATATTGGACACATTATCAGTATTTTTTATTTTCTCAATCAAACAAAAAATTATGAAGATTAAGCCCGTTAAAGTTGCGCGTAACGTCACGCCTTGCGACACTTTTTAACGTCATGTGCTCATTCTGATGCGCTTTATCTCCGTCATTTTTTGTTTGATTGACAAATGACAAAATATGGGTCCAATACTTTTTGATAATCTAACTGACGGACTAAATACTTCTTTTAACCCAGGAAACTAGCCTATTGTCCTGCAAATAATAAGCCTGCATCTGGCAACCCTAGGTACGATACCACCTATTTGCCTTTATTGTATTCTAACTGCAGATAATATGGTAATGTTGACATGACAACGTTATCTAAGAATTCAACCTATCCTGAATTAACGAATTAGCCGTATAGACTGATCCAAAGCCATTAAACTTTTATTTACTAACTAATGTAACTTCGAACATAAATTAATACAAGTACGTGGTTTTTTGTAACGTACCGTACAAGAATTCCATACAGTAATTCAAATTATTTTGTTAATAGTATCAGCTATTCCAGAGTTACAAACCAAAATGTATAGTACTTAGTAAAAAAAAGTTGAACGTGAGAACTTTAAAAAAGAATTGCATCGAGTATGTAGTAGTAGTATTATTATTATTGCTACTAAGGTATTATAGAAACGCCAATTAGAAAACTGACACCAAGTATCACTTTTGGGGATACAATTTGTATCTTATTTATTATTAATAGATGTTACGAGTAGTTGTTTTAATCACCGTTTGTAACAATACCTAAGTAGCACTAGGTATCTCAATTTTAATAACATCAGTGCAATATGTAACTCAAAAAAAATAAGGCCCCAGCAAACTCATTATTCAGCCAGACAGCCAGAACCATTTGTTGTCACGCCAAAGAGTGTGTTTTGTTTAAAAACGAAAAAAAACGTTCTACAAGCTACAAAATCTTTTTTTTAATGAAATTGTAAAACTTCTGAATATTCAATGATTCTTCAAATAGCATCAAAAAGGCATTCATTCAACTGTTTTAGTAGTTTCAATTGCCTCTATGACGCAAACAATCCGGATCCAGGCTTAGAACCGACGGCTCAGATTATACCGGGCAAGTGTTTTAACCCAATTAGTTCAAGTCGCACGCAGACAAAGTTCGTTTTATCGTCTAGATAAGATTTTTAACCTAATAGATGCAATCCCATGAGTGCTACGGGTTCAGCTCGGGCCGAATTAATAAATTAAGAATAACTTTCCTTCGTTACTTAGCTAAACTTTTAAAACATTTTGTTTTACTAGCTTGATATAAATCGAACAAATCTCTCATCATCAATAGCCTCTAAAGCGTACCACACACAGCAGGCGTAAGCGGAACGGGGACGGGTCGGGTCGGGAGAACGGCGGGTCTTATAACATACGTTTAAGCGTATCACACATAGAAGGCGTAAGCGGAACGGCTCGTCGCGCACCGGTGGCTGTCTGTGGGCGCCCATTTAAATTTACTTATTAGACCTGCAGTACTCCCGACCCGACTTGTCGCCGTCCCGCTCACGCTTTCTGTGTGTTACGCTTAAAAGGCCAATGTTGGACATAGGCCTAAAGAACGCTACAAAGAGCGGCTTGAGGCCCTACTGTCTATCTGCTATCGTTTGGGCCGCAACTTGCCCTCGCCGGACATCACACGCTGGAAGCTTCCAGCCCCAAGTGGCCGAGTTTGTGGCTGCGCTTGTGGCCCGCGTGCGGTTAGGATTAGTTAGATAATAAGAGGTAGGTCCTACAGTTGTCCATATTGACAGTTGTCAATGTCAATTATATTTTCTGTCACTTTTCGTAAACGTCAAACCGGGTAATGTCAAGTTACAAAGAGATTAATAAAATCGAGATAGGTAAGTACCTATTACATTATGAATATTATACGCATTTTTTCCATATAGGTATTTGTGACATAAGTGACATGCCGGTTTGTAGGTACAATTTATAATAGGTAGTACAAAAGAAATTGTTAACCTCCTCACGATTGCGGAAATCGTTTTGCGCATAAAAATGAAATTTGTATAACGCGTAGTACTAATTCAAAACGATTGGGCTCGAATTACAAAATTAAATAAACTTTAGGGAAATGGCGGATAAAGCGTCAAGAAATGGGCAATCACTTATCGTGTCTAACGATTGCGATTTTGTATCGCCAAATTACAGCAAATCCCGTTATGGCAGCCCATAACGATAAAAATAAATTGTTCATTTAAATTATGTCCCCATTAAAAAGTGAGGGTCCTTGCTGTTTGACTTAATAAAAATTTATGACACCAGAATTAGAAAGAAACGACCTTTCCTCTGTGGGAAAAATGAAAACTGTAATCTTAAATCTCTCTAAAATATACAGCAAGAATTATAATGCTGCGAAAGCAAGTGTTGGATAAAATGTTATTTGGAATTTATAACGCCAGGGGCAATTACATTATGTAGGTACCTAAAATTTATTAGCAAAATTATGTGTGTAGGTTTAGGTACTTATTTCCTTATCGTGACAACGGAAATGTATTAAACGTGAAACACAGAGAGCGTGCGCGGCGACGGGTCACAACAGGAGCACGGCGGGTCTATTAACATAGGTTTAAATGGGCGCCCACACACAGCCGGCGTGCGCGGCGAGCCGTCCCGCTCACGCCCGCTGTCTGTGGGCGCCTATTTAAACGTATGTTATTAGACCCGCCGTACTACCGACCCGTCCCGTCGCCGTCCCGCGCACGCTCTCTGTGTATGTTACGCTTTAATATTAAATCATTTACTGTATTTTTAAAGTTATAATTCAATTTTAAGAACTAAGTGCGTTCTTCAAATTGCATTTGAAGAAAGTGCAAAAAAAAAGTCTTTTAGTATGTCTTAAATGAAACAAATTTTTATAAAAACAATCATACCAAACATTTATTTTTGGAGTCGGTGCAAACAACCAGATCAGTTTGATGGTATCATTCTCACCAGAATCATTTATTAAAATATGATTTGTCGACTATAGCAAGGCTTAACTGTCTTAATGAAAATATCTTATCGCGTGGGTGGGGCGGGGCGTGCGTACCTTACTCGTGGAAGACTATTGTGGCCAACTATGGTCTCCTTTATCAGTTCCTCCTCAGCAAATGATACTTTCTGAATGCAAATGCTTGACTTGTTGTTAAATATACTAAAATAGCTATATGTATACCTATAATATTTTAGGAGTTCCCTCAATTCCTCATGGATCCCATCATCGGAATTTGATTTTGAAAAAATGGGACCAATCTGGAGGTATACCCTTTCACATGAAAAAAGAATTTTTCAAATCGGTTCAATAATGTCGGAGTTCTGAGGTAACAAATATTTTTTTTAAAAAAACAACCGAATTGAGAACCTCTTCCTTTTTTTGAAAAACGAATGTTGTCAGTTGTCCTCAATGCAAAGGTTGAAACTTTTCATATTTAAACGTTTTTATTTTTATTATTTAACAATAATACTAGGTAGTTTATAATACCAAGGAAAATAATTTTACTTTTCAGATTGATAATGAACTTCTTTAGTTACAATAACCGAGGAAACTAAAGTATATTATGTATATGCGTCGTATACCACAGCGTCCACAGCCCTATCCCAGTTTATAAAATACCTACCGAAAAGTCCCGCTATGCCACGATTCTTAATTTTAGACTTCAGCTCCAAAACATTTTGTTATTCAGACGTTGTCAGAATGTTACGAAAACGTGTTATAATGTAATAAATAATTTAAGGCTTTAATCAGACTGTAGACAAAATGTATTAAAAATGTAACTATATATAGGGTAAATCTTTTGTACCCTTATTAGAAAATAAATATGTGGTTTGTAGAATTTTTCTTTTCGAGTGTATCATCTAGTGTTCTACTAAGTTCAAATGCAAGCACACGGGGCATGAGCCAAGCAAATAGTATCTAAACAGTAGTTGGTAGAAACCCATAAAGTCAAACTCCAACGTTTCGTAATTGCGTCGCGAATCGCAGCCACGTCCCAGCACCGCTCCAACTTCCAGTAAACAATGTGCTCTTTAATTTACACTCAGTTCGAACTGGACTGAGAACACCAAGTTTAAGGGAAGATTTAATGGAGTTTACACACTTCAATGGATGTAGCAATTTAGTAGAATCAGTAAATAACGACTATTTTCACAATCATTAGTAAACAAATGCATAAACGGCAACAGATCTCGTCGGGTAGCAATCAACGAATCGCGCAATAAACCAGCAATGGGCTAGTTTCCTAAAAAAAACTAATTAGTCCGTTAGTTGGATTAACAGAAAATATTGGACACGCATCTTTTCTTTTCTTAATCAAGCAAAAAATCATGAAGAGAATAGCCCGTTTAAGTTCCGCGTAACGTCACGCCTTGCGACACTTTTTAGCAAGGCGTGACGTCACATGCTCCCATTCCCAAACTTTGATGCGCTTTATATTAGTCATTGTTTGATTGACAAAAAACAAGATATGGGTCCAATATTTTTTGATAATCTAAGTGACGGACTAAATAGAATAATATTTTTTGACCCAGGAAACTAGCCTATTGTTTTCAACCGACTTCAAAAAAGGAGGAGGTTCTCAATTCGACTGTGTTTTTTTTTTTTTTTTTGTATGTTTGTTACGCGATTACTCCGCCAATTATGAATCGATTTTAATGATTCTTTGTTTGTTTGGTAGATCATACTTCAGAGGTGGTCCCATATAAATTTTATCGAAATTGATTTAGAACTTTTTGAGAAAATCAACAAATATATACCCAGATAATATTTTGGTTGTGGTTCTTGTTACCTATCTTCGACAACTATGAGCCGATTTTGATGATTTTTGTTTTATTGAATAGCTTATACTTCAAAGATGCTATGATAAAAGTTTGAAAAATAAAAATCACCCCTAAGGGTAGGAAAATAGGGGATGAAATCGGTGTTCAGCAGTTAGATTAGGATTTATCACTAAAAATTGATGAAATAAGTAAATTTTATTTAAAAAAATAAAACCGACTTCAAAACACTGAAATGCTAAAAATAATCCTAACACTTAAGTACCTAATCAGTTACTTTTGGAGTCGGTGCAAACAAAAACATTGAATCTCTCATTGGCTGGCACCGACTCCAAAAGTATCTGATTAGGTACTTAAGTGTTAGGATTATTTTTAGCATTTCAGTGTTTTGAAGTCGGTTTTATTTTTTTATGTGTCTAATTTTACACTTCTTAAAAAGTTTCTGCCTTCTAATAGGGTAGGTGGACTATGCAAGAGCAATTTAACGAATAAACTGTTAGTGTTAGTTATAAACATGTTATAAATAACCGTTATTATTCGTTTATTTGTCAACAACAATAAACAAATCCGCCGACACGTCCGTGGCCTTGAGTTCATGGCATACCTACCTACCATGGAAATAACTACGAATTTGTAATAATTGGCCTTCGCAGGAGCATCATAGTCTTTCATGGTCCATCCAAACGTCCCGTACCTAGTCGGGGTACGCTAACCATGATCTTAGATGTGTCAAGTCTAGATAATACATTTGGAGCAATTGACATTAGACCTCAGTAACCAGACCATTACAAACAACTCCAGTGTTATTTGGATGATTATGCCAGTTTCCTTGCAATGGTTTTCATTCACTGCCGAATAAGTGTACTGAGAAATATGTCAGTACGATGTACGTACTGCGTACGAACTACCTACGTACTACTACGTACATTGAGATTGTTTTAATGTTGTACCTAACCTCCATTTTTCTATACTTTCGAGTCGTTACGGATTTAAAGACAAACTGAGAATGAACACTAAAAAAACACCAAATTTAGTAACAGTACCGCATGGGGAGGGATATAATTGTTGCCGATAATAATTTTGTCCACAAACCTTCACGGTAACTAAGCACTACGCATTGGCGAAGCGACAAATTGTATCGACAGTTGGTAGACAAGCAAATGGAGCGCAAACAGCGCCCTCTGTGCGACTCTGCAAACAGCCAGAACGCATGGTAACGACAGATTTGGTTTGACTGCGCGTCTGTGTTGGGACAACTAGCAATTACTTGCGACTTCATCCGTGCAATAACGATTTATCATACAACTTTTGATGATTTATTTATTTATTTATTGTAGCCTCCACTTAAGAACACCTCTACAGGTGTTCTTAAGTGGAGGCTGCGTCTTGGTACAAGCAGCTGACGCAGCGTAGGGCGCCCTACGACAAGGTGGAGCGATGAACGCTAAGCTGCTGCCAGCGGATGGTAAAGAATATCCAAGGATCGGGCTGTGGTGTGCATAATGACAGGCCTACGTCAAGCAGTGGACTGTTGTGAGCTGAATATAATGATGATAATAACAACAAACCTTATTAAAAATAAAGTGCATACTTAAAACGGAACAGTTAAATTGCGTTAACACCTCGATTGCTTTCCCCGATTCTGCCGCGCCAAATAATGGGGCGCAGTAATCAATCAAAACCGGCGGCTAACTCATTTAAAATTAACGTCCCTACAAAACACTCATAGTATTCACACTGTAGAGCGGGAGCGGAAGCGTTACCTGTCAGTAACATCAGTCGCGCAATAATCGCTGTAAATGACAAAATAAGGCACGATAGAGTGATTTAAGGGCAAGACATAATATACAATAAAACAGCTGAAGTAACAAGGAATGCACTAGGTTTCTAGTCGGCAACGTTTTACGATACTTTCCTCATTTTGTGAAAATGAAAAAAATAATATGTAAAACTAAAAACGTAAATAACTGTTGAGTTTTTTTTGGCTTTTGAAAAACGTTCTTTTTCCTGGACATTTGTAATTATTTGTGCCCTCATGCAGTGCTAACAGTAAGGCTTAACAAAAACTTATTAATGTTTTTTGCAAATTTTCACGCTGTAAAGAGCGGATTTCTGCATCGAGGGTTATTTGACATGCTCGATCACTCAAACCGATAGCGTATCAAGGCAAGGCAGAAGCTGTGGTCTGTAGGAACAAGTTTAAGGTATATCTCGTTAAAGGGATTTCGTCAAATGTATGGCCGCATCATTCGCAACCAGTCGCTATCCTATTTTCGTAATAACTCCACACATAAATCGAGGTACAAAAATGAGGCTCGTACTGAGCACAATAGGTCTGCGAGCGTTCTGTTGTTGTCCTCAGTAAATCTTCATTTAGCAAGCCGCTGCCAATCGCACGACGACATTTAGCGAACCTCCCATTAGATTATTGAAATGGGAATTGAGCGGTAATCCTATTAATGGTATTATGGATGGTGAGAATGGACCGAGCTTCGATTGGCTAAGCGATTAGGATTGTAATGGTTTAAAAGGATTCATTGGCATTTGTTATAGGGAAACGATGAGATTTAGTGACTGGCTATAAAGATAATATTAAGTAGGAATTGAAAATGCTACTTTAAGAATTCAGTGATAAATCTCGTACAACATATACGATCAAAGTTTCTAGCACTGTTGAAAATGAGAATAACATTTCAAAACGAAAAAAAAAATTTGGAGACGCTCCAGTGTGAAGCAAGGCTTTATTATAAGAATCTGTGCTTAAGCATAGTTTTAAGACCTGAATTACGCTTGAGCATCGTTTTAGGAAACGGGCCGAAGCCATTGTGTTTTGAAAAAAATGGCAAGATATTAGGATTTATAAGTGTTGAGTGAGACACAGACCTATATTAAAAGTATGAAAACCAAGCGTGGAGGCGGCAACCGATCGCAAGCAGATTGGCTTTGTCGATTACTACGACAAAATATCGGAGTCGGGACTCGGGACACGCAAGGTTGACCGACATGTGGAAACGACTTTAATATATTAAGGAATTAGTCTTCGAACAAAAAATATATCAATGAAAAATTATATACAAGTATCAACTTCTTTATTCTTGATATAATCAGTGTTTTAATAAAAGCCTCCCCTTACAAAGACCAGCTTTGATCCAAGCAAATAAATAACACGGGCACTTAAGTACTTTCTTATTACCACAAAAAAAGTATACCAAATACAATTGGCCTATCTACTCAGCTAATATTAGTATTGTATTAGCGACCCCGTTCAAGGTATCAGCGACAAGGTTTCGCACTCAGAAAGAATGATTAATAGCAACGGAACCCTTCCGAGTAACCCACTTAGCTGAGTAGCGTACATGTGAGGAGGATGCATTTCATGTCCTTAGCCGAAGACGCCGAATTCGATTCTAATATGTGCCTACTGATTACTGACTTTTTTGGAAATTTAAGTCCTTTTAATATGGATCTTTATTGTGCAGAAGGTGTTAGGTTAGACACCTGGTCCCACCGCGTGGCGGCCATTTAAACTTGGCCTTAGGCCCTACACGACAAACAAACAACAACTTACAAAGTTTTAGACATAATTTTCAGAATATGGTTGTGTTTGCCCATGAAAATCAAATTATTATAAAATTTTAGTTCCACACAAACTGTCTGGTCAACTGAACCATTCAGTCAGGACCTATAGAAGGTCCAAACGAAGGTTGGTAATTTTTATATATTGTTTTTTTAAAGTTATCGCTATTGGTCCGATAGAGAAAGTTGTTGTATTTTCAAAATTCACCATTATTAGTCCCTTTGTGAAGATCTTATGTTAACAATAGAATAGTAGGCCTTATTAGTGGGTCAGTACTGCCTCCATCACCACGTTTACCCATCAATTGTTGCTCGAGATGAACACGAGAGAAGAAGCCAACACCAGACTATGATACATTACAGGTTGCAATAGGTATCGCTTAACTTTTCACAGCGTACTTTCAACATCTATTCGAGATCGCAATCTAATAAATCGCGAAGGCATAAACATCGCAAAACAATTCAAACCCATGATTATGTAAACAGCACTAAAAGCGAACGACCGTATTATACCGTGGGCCTATACAATAAACCAGATTGTTGACCTAAAACGTATTCCTTTACTCAAGAGAGTGAGGACCGATGGGAAATGTACTCAGTCTCCGGTTACCAAACATGCAACAGGCGGGAGTTATGAAAATTGAAGTGTCATGACGGAAATTTTTAACTTTCATTGACTTTTGTTGTGGTACCGTCGTTCGTTGTTTCTGATTTCTACACAAATGCTTCAGCTATACTTACCTTAGGATCAGAGCAATGTTTGTGATGTTGTCCAATATTTATTTACTTATTTTATTAGGACGACCAAATAGACAAACAATTTGGTAAAACAATTGTTTTATTCTCATCGACAGAGACAGAGTGTCGTTCGTCTCCTTTTACTCGCATGAACTTGCTGTCATTTCTATTTCATTGTCTTACATTCGTTCCAACAAGCATTCTTTTGTTCAGCTTTGTTTTAAATATTGTTAGTGCGTAACTAGTTTTTTTTAAGTAGGTATTTATTAGAATAGTGATAGTATAGTTTTTTAAGTTGATTTTCAGGAAAAAAAAGGAAAATTAAACACATTTTGATTTTTATTGAAAAAATCATTTGATTTAAACCCATTAACATCGAAGCGGTCTCATGAGACCGTATAACAATACTCGTAGAACTTCTGTTGTGTCTCGTTTACATATGCTTGATCATTTATCAAAATGTTTTAATCGTCCCAACTCTGCAATTTAGTAGCGTAATTAGATAAAAATTGCTTTAGATAAAACGACCAAATAAAAATGTTTGCATATTTTATCTCGCTCAAACAATAAACAAACTCGATGACCTAACTAAAACGTAGACATAGCGAGTGGGTGAGAAATCGGAATGTACCTATTCTCAGGTTACCAGCAACAGGCTGAAACCGATACGGGATCGGAGCCACTCACTCAAGTAACTACCTATTAGAACAAAACTTCTGTTTGACGCTTCACGACCTCGAATACTAAACTTTGCTATCTTTAGTCACCAAATATGTACCTATTAGTATCTACTACTAGAGGTGCTCGTAGCTTAGTGGTGGCAGCGCTTTGGTAGTGATTACCAAAGTTAAGCCACCTACGCCGCGGTTGTGATTGGATGGGTGACCATTCCAACCATATTTAGTGACATTTACGTGTCACAAGCAGCACAAGCATCTCTGTGCTTCGAAAGGCACGTTAAAAGTTGGTCCCGGTTGAACTAGGAGCGCCAACAAATTTGACATCTGAAAACTGAAATACAGACACTCTTGCGCTTTTCAAAGATTCTTATTAGTAGTTTCTGTTATATTAACGCGTAAAAAATTTGTTCTGACACCCGGTGTTCTTTCATCGCCATTCGATCCGGCTCCGCGAGACCTATCCCAGGACAATGGCAGGTCCGTGCGCCACCGAGCCACTGATCTATAATTCCGTTTGCATGTCCCTTATGCAAGACAGGCATATTTTATGCTACATCTGTAAGTATATGCACAAAACACATTATTACGTCATGCCAGGTAATAGCCAAGATGGCTTTATATTTCCCGAGAGTGAATACACACTCCCATTAGAACGAAACGTGATCAAAATCCTGCGATATGTCTGCCACACTCTGTATTCAGTGCGAGAGGCTTGAATAAATACGACAACCGTTTATTTGATGTATATTTCATGCATGAATTTAATCATACATAACCACAGTGAAATGAGGACAAGGTCGACACATGCAGTAATTTGGAAACAAAATTTTCCTGATTTTGAACAAGTTGTGCTGAGCGAAAAACAGAACGGGAATTCGATGTTCAGTAACTTCTAAATAATATTGGTTTATTTAACTTTTCCGATGAATTGATGTATTTTACAAGATGGTGCCGTGCGGGGACGGCCGTAAAGAATACAGTTCCCCACCGCCAACAGGAGGCGTGTCGTAAGAGGCGACTAATTCGTGAAGCACAAGACGGGCAGCAGCGTCTGCGTGCGAAATCTTATTAAAAAACTGCGCTTGCCAAGCGTGACGAGTATTGGCAATCCCCCCCCCCATGATAGATTATTGGGAGAGGCCTATGTTCAGCAGTGGACTTCTTTTGGCTGAAATGATGATGATGATAAGATGGTGGGCAACAATTACGGACGACGCTCAACATCTTTCTTTAGCAATGGTGTGCAACGTTGCGTAACCATACTTTCAAAAACATACTTTTATAAAAAAATAAACTTCTCTGATCCTCTTGAGAATTAGTCTCAGCAACCAACAAAAAAAGGAGACTGCGGTGGTGACATTTCTGTATAATCAGACGCTCGACAATCTGCTAACTTCATACAAATCCGATCAGAGTTCGTTAGTCCAATCGTCCTGGCGGATTTGAATAAAAAAGTAACTAATCCCTTTGAATGGCAACACTGGCAAACTGAACCTTCATTAATCCTGAACAAACTTCCTTCACAGTCCGTTTGTTTAAATAAATATAATAAATGGCGCTCTATTATATGTTTTAAACAAAAATAACCTTTCGTTGATAACTGTTGACTTTTGCATTCCGAATTCTAACGATTTACCTTTTTAAGGGTTGCTAGGTTTATTTAATAAAACTTTACTAATAACTGAAAAAAAATATATCAGTGTATAAAGGGTTTCTAACTTCCCATGTCTTATCTGAAATCAGAGTTACCACACTCTTGACTTACATTTTGTCTGTTAAAATCTTTACTCTCGAAATCGCCTAACTAATTCATTTGCCGCAACATTACGACTCGTAATCTTTATCGTTTTATTTATTTTTTATTGACTCTAGCGGGACTCAATACGAACTGTCGCACTGACGCTTATCATTGTCTTTGGCGACAAAATTAGGTTCACGAGGACACATTTTCCTGAATTTTGCTTGCTTAGGGTGCTTTTTCACAAGACGGTATCTATCCGATTTTTGCCGTCGCGTTTTGACCGGACCAAAAGGCTTCAATGTATGTAATTTTGTCAAAACCATAATTCATAATCGTAAACAAGCCTATCAGGCGCCAAATAGTCTCAACTCTCTATTAACAAAACTCTTATATTAACAAGCACCCTTAGACACAGAGCATGATGACAAATTGAACGTAACTTGACTCATGCGTTAAAAAAAGCTTACTCGCAGACACCTGGCATCCCTACTCCGAAGTTACCTTGTTGTCCTGACGATAAATACTGTTTGGAGTAACTTTTAAGTCGGTTTATTTAGACATTATTTATCGTTGCCAGACAAACGACGCCACCTGCTCTCATATTTCTTACCAATTATATGCTTAAAGTCTTATTCGTTTTATCTGGATAGGCGAATGGAAATTCTCAGTGCGGGGCTCTTCCACACAGAGTTATTTATCTGGCCTCTGAAGTTAGAAGAAATCTTGCTGTAATATTTATTGCGTTTTTGTGTTACTCTAGGCAGATATAGTTATCTGTTAAGTAGAAGTGATGTTATTAATATCTTGCAAGTCTTTGATTATATTTATCAGTACTGTCCTTTTTATTAGGAGTAGACCCCAGAAGTAGTAGGAGTAGAACTCTTGGGTAGGCCCCAGAACTAGTTCTTAAAACAGAACTACTGTAACCGTGTTTTGTTTATTCTGTTTAAAGTTTGACGTAAAAAAAACGCAGCTTACTTACCTACTGTTTCAGAACTCATGGTTAAGCACAGAAGCATGAAGTTATTCTATTTTCTATCTCTTCATTCTGAACGAGAAGATGCATATATGGTCAAGTATAGTAATTATATAAATTCAGGCGATGTAAATAGGTATTTAAATTGTTTTTATCTAGAAACTTATTATTATTATGCGTAACAATTATTGTAGATCTATACGAAAATTTTTGGGAAAATCCTCGTCATAATAAACTCCATCAGCAATAAAATATTATGTCCAGGCCCAGAATCATTTCGCTTTAGATGAAATAAAATCTTAATTACGGTGGGTACTTATCGCCGCTGGCAATAATGTGCCCACGCCATAAATTCCGCTAAGAGTTTCCCGAGCCGCGATGTCCGGAAAACGTAAAAGCCTTTCAGCAAGATTCCTTTGCCCCAAATTATTTTGCTCAAACGACGTTGAAATGAACACCGAACGCATGTTGCGCGTTTACAAAACATAAATGGCCTCCGCGAGCTTGAAAAGAAAAATCGCTATGTCCAGCCTTTTAATTTCAAAGTCGGACTTCACTTAGCAGGCGCCAAGAGCAGTCACTATTTATCTTGCAAATGCTTCCCAAAACAATTTATAACTAAGGAACGAAGTAGGTTTTGCAAATTGCGACGCGGAGATAAGGCGGGTCAATGTAATATAACATTGTAATGTTACAAATGATCGAGTGGTGAGTACGTACGTTTACACCGTATTGTAGCGGTAACAAAGCCCCACTTTAGCAATACACAAAGGCTGATGGACAAGTTAGCTGACGGGCCTTGAGGGGCTTAAATGCTAAGCCAGGTACCTATCCGTATGTAATGTACTCGTAGGTATGTACAGTACAACAAGGCATAACGAATAAATACTAAAATATGAGTAGTCTTTTGTCTCTCAGTCACAGAATATCACAGAATTTTTAGTCTTTAAAAGGAATTTGGAATAAGCAATCATTCAATCCCATTCTGCACCCTACTCAGTTTGTAGGGTTGATGCTGGAGGATCTTTTATCTACACCAACGGCTACATACAGTTTTTATATTTTATAACTAAATTCACAACAAGTTCTGCCCCTACTCAATATAGAAAATGATTCTTTGTGGCATTTACAGTATCTGACATTATAGACAATGCTAGTTTTAGACAGACTTTGTATATTTTTATACAACACGAGACTAAAGCATTATAAATATAATTCTTTAGAAAACCGTCAAGCAATATTGGATCTCACTTTTCTATATAAATTATTTAACAATATGAATTGTCTTCAACTGTTAAGTAAATTTAGATTCAGAACGGTATTCAGCTCAAGTTCATTTGTCCCCAGGTTGAGCATACTATCATAGAAAGTCCTCAGATATTCACGCTGCAAGTCGCAGAACATTTCTTAAGCACTTGCGAGAAACCATTCTGCGAGGTAAATAGATTGACGTTTGTTTGTCTGCTTTGTAACATTAATATCTATTTCATTATTCATTTCATCATCTGTATCGGTAACTGTTATACATACTTTTATGTACATATACTTAACGTACTTTTTAAAACTTACAAGAACTTATTAATATTGGTGTATCTAGTTTACTACATTTTGTAATCGGTCTTCACTTTAAATTGAGCATTTGGTTAGATATTTTAGATTGTATACTAAGAATTATTGTACATATCAATAAATTGCTGATAAAAAAAAAATGAAAAAAAAAACGGGTATTTATGCATACGAGTAGCTAGTACGCGTACTTCTCACTTTGCTAGTAACGTTAAACATGCAGGGGGCCTGTGGAGCCATCGCTGACACAATACCATTATAAAGGTAAATAGCACAGAAGGCCCTGCAGCGTTTCGCTATAATCGCCAAAATGACAATTCATTGTCAGCTCAAATCAGCCTACTGCTTAATCATCATCAGCATCATGTCCTCCACACCGTTTTCGGTAACGGCGACTCCTATATGTTCAGCTGGTCAATATGATAGGCCCTGATTATGACTTGCAAAGCCGAACTTCGACCTGAAGATACGATCGCAAGGCGTACAATATAGCTGGCCAGATAAGTTGTATTTGTACCTGTAAGAGGGCTTGGGTCGAGTCTTCCGTACTTGGCGTCTAGCATCTAGGTCCTCAAGGCGCTTTTCTTCGTAATTTTCCAGACCAGTGCGGACGATATGACGCCATTCCGGTCTAAGACGGGCAAACTCCTCCCATTCACTCGTCGAAATGTTGCAGGCCGTCAGGTTATGTTTAAGCACGTCTTAATAGCGTAGATATTGACCTCCTTACTTAATAAAAAGTTGTCATCTCGCCATGCTAAGTGACATTTGGCCAAAAGGAATCGTCGTGAGCTAACTTTTGTTCATGATGAAAGAGCTCCAATGCACATGAACAGAATTGTTTTCAGTGTCCTGTGTTTCTTCATTGGTTACAAAATTCACAGTACTCTGCGCTGCGTACTGCCTTAAACTACGTCGCCTACCTACTACTCAACATAATCTGCATACCATGCTCGACTTGTGTGATCTTCTACGATGCCCTGAAATGGCGTGCGTCTGACGTGTAAGGGTCTCTGTGAGTGTACGATAGTGAGGCTGGTAACCTACTGTATACTATATCTCTCCTATGACGATAGTAGAGTTATTTTCGCCAGTCATGTATGCGTAATTAAAGTTCCGCTCAACTCCGCGGCAGCCCGCCTGTAAAAGCTGAAACGCAAAGCTGTCAGGAAAACTCGGGTAGTTTGCGCCATGGCAGTTCATCATCCGTTAATGTTACCTAATTAAACGCGGATATTAAGGGTGGATGACGTGTCGATTGACGAAGGGTTAGTTTTATGGAGATGACATGTTGAAACAGTAAGGATAATATTTGTAAATAAATAACAAATTATAACAGCCATCACACCAAAATCATCTAAACCTAACTAAGAAAAGCTTGTACATAACGACTAACTTTAAGACGACGCATTGGAAATTTAGGTGGCAGGGATATCGATTTTTCGCAGCTGTTACAGAACAGTTCCTTACTGATATATATATATATATATATATATATATATATATTTTGATAAACTGATTATTTTTCTTCATCTATACGGTCAATCCCGGTTGCGTCCAAAGCCATTGCTTTGGAGCCCAGGGTCCGCTTTCCTTGATTTACTCCTCCACTTTGCACGGTCTTGAGCGTCTCTAGTTGTGAGATCATTGGCACGCATGTAAACTGATTGATAAACTGATTCTTCATTTCATTTACTTCAATTTGTCAGTTGCAGTGACACGATTCGTTGACTTTAATTACAGTGAAAAAAGTATCGAGAAAAGGTAGTGACCCTTGCGCTTCGCTTGGCTCGTCTTAGCGGGGGCACTACCGTGCTCCCTGATTGAAGTAACCTCTTATAAAACAGAGATTTCCATTTTACTGGTTGTTTTATAAAAATGAATGTTTATTTACGATCATTTTTTTATCATCGTCCTTGTTTTTTTTTAAACTGTTATGCTGATATACTTACTCTAAAACGTTAATACGTTTAAAGTTTTTTAAGGATGGCGCTCGCGCTTTTGTAAAATTCTACGTATTGCATATGTTTTGCAACAAATAAATAAATAAAATTAATTGTTTGTGTTTTAGTAACTTCGTCGTATTCTAGATTCGTCAAACTACACTTGCTTGAATAGATCATTACACACTTGATATAATATAGGCTATCATAAGTTGGATAAGCTAACGTCAACTAGGTACTTAGGCTTACTTAAGTAACAGGTAGTACAGAGTAGGTTATAATGTGGGTATAACCGGCAGATGACATGTCGGATCGGATTGACCAAGGGGAGGCTTTAGAAAATGACATGTTATAAAACGTGAATCAGCATTAAATCAGCTGCGAGTGTTATTAATATCATGACATGTCACCTGACTTGACAGTTCTTTGACAATTTTAAATTCCAAAGAACAGTAATGATGAATTCTTTTAAAGAAAAGCATAGCAAAAGCCAATTAGAACAAAAGCCTAGCTTTTAGAATTAGCGACAAAAAAAAACCTCAATGTTTTAAGGCATCGGTTCTTTGCAATTTCTATGACACCCGAATTACGAGTTAATTTGTATTATAGCACAAAAGAAAATCCAAAAGAGAAAGGCCCGCGCACCCTTTAAGTAATAAAGCTAGGCGACTAAAGCGTTGACAATCGTTTCAGATTTAGTGTGGTGTAAAAAGCAATACGTTACGTACCTTTTTAAAATTGGATGATAAGTAACATAACTTTTATTAACATCAGCCTGCCTAGCATGAGCACCAAAACACGATATGTTATGATATGATATAGCGATATATCGACACAAACTGTAAAAATATGATAGTGAAAGCCACCGTGTTGAATCGCCGTGCCGGTTACGTTACATATTATGATCGCTGTTTCGATAAAAACTTCTTTTCTTAACTTTCAAATTGGCGGCTATATCTATCATATTTTTACAGTTGGTGTCAGTATATCGCTATATCATATCATATCATATCGTGTTTTAGTAGTCATGCTAGGCAGGCAGGGTACATCTACACCTTTTGAGCAGCCACATTTTTCAACAAGATAACGTTGTAACATTTATCAAATTATTATAATCTTTCTTTGTTTTGGATAGTGCCCAGTAAGACTTGAAAACTTCGCTTGTTTTCTATAATGTTAAAAATGAATGACGTGCTTATGTAAAAATAAAAAAGTTGACATATTAATAACAATAAAATAAACTAATTATTTAAAAAAAAAAAACCACATTTACTAACAATGTAATTTAATATGTGCGACTTAGACGACTAACTTATGACAGTATGATGGATCTACAAAAATAAGAAAATCATGTGAAACAGTATTCTTGCAAATAAATATTTGATTTAACTTGACTCAAACCTATCTTCTAGCAATTTTGTTTTCACCTGTATATTTTTTTAAAACTTTTCCTACATTTTAGTCACAAGATCCACTCTCTTATCAATAGGGTAATATAAGTATTAATAGGTCTATCAGGCATATAATTATATTATTTGTAAATTAAAATTTAAGGTTATATCTTTTAATATTTTTGAGTCTTCTTTACTGACCCCCCCCCCCCCCTCTCAACCTTTAATGCAACTGTCTCCTACCTGAAAGTTTTCTAAAAGAGATCGTTTCTAGTGATAAAATCTGCAAGTCTGTTTTTTTCTGTACTCTAGTCATCGTCACAAAGTCCATTCGATAAGAAAAACGCAAACCTCTCGAATTTCATCCTTTGTAAAGTAGTTTCGATGAAACTTTATATTCTGTCTGTAGGAATGACCTAGATTTTAAACTTTCCGCTTTTACGGTAGGTACCTAATACAAGTTTCTATCTCTTTTGTCCTTGTGCTTTTTCATTTACCTTCAGTCTAACTCTCTACGTTTTTCAGTTATTTCAAATGATTTAACATTTTCGATTCGCTAATAAAACCAAAAGACATTTTAGCAAAAACAAGGCTGTATTTTCATTAAATTTAGGGCGGGAATATAGAAGTAGGTGCATTTAATAGACATTCAAAACGCCAGGTAAATCCATAAAGTGGCAAGGTTCAGAAGGACTGCTCACACACCACACACATCATTGTTGTGTAAACCTATGTGAAGAGTAAATAAATTTTAAATTAAATTAAATTATCATGCACACATCTTTGCTGTCTCTCTCTCTCTCTTTCTCTCAAAAACAAGGACCTAATCTCTCGAAGCTATTCTCCTTATTGTTGCCTTTTTAAGGGTAGGTATACCAAACCTCAAGCGAAGAGAAGTGTTACAAATGCTATTGCAACCTAGTCTAGCAAGTTTTTTTTGGACAGAATGAATCCTTTGTACGTTAGAGGACTAAATGAGGAGTTGATAGCAAAGAGAACTAGGTTTATCAACAGATTTAAAAGTTCGCCAAAAGACATGACCGGGTTTACTATATAATTACCAGTGATCGGAGTAGGTAGATTTGATGTACTTTGGTAGTGCTACTAACATAATATGGATATGCCTTTTTTTCAAAAACTGATACTAAGTCGTTCCGGAATCCCGTAGGCATGTCCATATTAACATCAATGTTTGAGATCATTGACCCTAAATCAATCTACCTACTCCGATCACTGATAATTACCTAGGTTCCATTTACATTTCTACTACAACAATGCCAAAAAATCGCTAGAATCTTTGAAGTCTTGTTTGTGTGTTTATGAATATGTTTGTTTGACTGTGGCATCGTGGCTACCAATCGGAGCGAGCGATTTTATTTTCAGAATCGGAATCGAGTCACTGTCTGTGGAATCTAGAAGATGACTTGCCATGCCTACTTAGATTGTGGCTCTAGGCCGAGCATAGAGCGGGCTGACCTAGATTTCTCCTGTTTTATCTCTCGGACGCACTATCCTCGGTAATTAAAACCTAGGTAAGCCAAGCGGGGCGGGGTGATCAGCGCAGTAAATTTATCTGCCAGTTTTACTGCTCCGGATAATTTTGTTAACTTATAGAGTTTGGATTTATAGTTGATTTAAAATACTGACTGATATCGACAAACAACGACTTATGTGTATTGTAAGTAATCATCCGACCTCCGTAGCGGAGAGGCGAGCATATCGGACTTGGTGTCGCTATTTCGTGAGGTCGA
Organism: Anania hortulata; assembly: GCA_963576865.1. Classification (NCBI taxonomy): domain Eukaryota; kingdom Metazoa; phylum Arthropoda; class Insecta; order Lepidoptera; family Crambidae; genus Anania; species Anania hortulata. The sequence goes on along the minus strand of OY756389.1, from coordinate 21,425,061 downwards.
ACTCGGAGTTCGATTCCCGGTCGGGTCAATGTAGAAAAATAACTTTTCTATATTGCCTCAGGTCTGGGTATTGTGGTACCGTCGTTGTTTCTGATTTGTGTAACACAAGTACTTTGGCGACTTACCACAGGATCAGAGCATAGTATGTGATGTTGTCCAATATTTATTTTATTTATTATTATTTATTTATTCACTTGCACACCATAATGTTACAAGAGATGGAATATAAGGCTTAAAGCTAGATAATTTATGGTACCTGTTGGGCACAGCAAACAATTTAGGTATGAGGCGAGGACACAGTTATTCTAATAAGGTAATGTTAATAAAAAGTTAACGTTAGTGTAAGTTAAGTAATCTAGGTTTAAGAATCTACGATCAAGTTTTCTATTTTGCACGGATTTTGCTTCTACTCCGATCGCTATCCGTCCACTGTGAAACCTCAAAGTGTACTTTTGAAAACGCCTCGCTTACTGATACAACGAGTAAGATACCACAGGAGAGAAATTGTGAAACTTGTAAGTCCAGATTGAACGTAAGGAACCGGGCGTACAATAATAGGAACGGCTCCCGGAATAATGGTTTATTCAAATTTAACGGCGGAAAAACCGCAGTTCTGGAAGCGATCGGCTCGAGACGCACCTGCGCCTCGGAACCTTTTTAGCATAACTCTGAGCTGGTCAATTATTTTGCAAACCATAGCTGTTTCGTTTAAAATTCAGTAGGCTCTATTTTCAAAAGTGTTGGCTCACAAGACTCACCCTTGGTTCCCCGAAAACAAACTGACAGTGGGCCAACAAATAAGAGTGCAATCTGCTATTGGTATGTTAATAAGTGAAATTATAACTTTTCTTTTTGTTACTTATTGGTAATTTTTAGTCAATCCATCTGATAAATAGTGGAAACGCAGATTGCCATATAACAAAAAAAAGAAGAAAGACGAACTTGTATTTTAAAGGCGTATGTCCACCGCCGCCATCAACCGCTAACGAGATGACGTTTGTAACAGACATTACGCAATGTTATGACAGTTATGCGTAAAACAAGCAGGCATTTTAGGTACTAAGAGTAGGTAATTTTAAGTTTCACCTATGCGATACAGTTTGTATGCCGACAAATGCCAAGAAATGTTTTTATTCAATACTATGGCATTTTGGGGGGCTGTAAGCTGTAACATGTTTGTTACATTAAAGACGTCAATTGGTTCTTGGTTGACGGTTACGGTGGTCAAGAATTGTATAATTTGTCCGATCGACCTTTTTTTTAAAATTGTGACCGTATACAAACCTCTCAAACTAATAACATAATGTATAGATTTACCAAAATAACTAAACTTTTTTTTTTAATGTTGGTTTAGAAGTAATTGGCTAGTTTCCAAAAATCTAATTAGTCCGTCAGTTCAATTAACAGAAAATATTGGACACGTATTTTTTCTTTTCTTAATCAAACAAATTAAAGTTCCGCGCAACGTCACGCCTTGCGACACTTTTTAGCAAGGCGTGATGTCACTCCCAAACTTTGATGCCCTTTATCTTAGTAATTTTTTTGTATGATTGACAAAAGACAAAATATGGGTCCAATATTTTTTGATAATCTAACTGACGGACTAAATAGAATAATCTTTTTTTGACCCAGGAAAGTAGCCTATTGTAGCAAATTATACTGTACTGAATAATTTAATAACTCAATTAACATCCACTTTGATTTGCAGCACATTTCTGAAAGTAAGTAGCAGTGGACAAATATTTGCATACACTCACCTAATTCAACAGACAGATTACACGGACGAGGAGTGGGAATAATTTAATAACATTAGAGGAAACTCTCTTTACATAGCAAAGCGTGCACGTTTATTTTGAAAAGTTTTATAACCACTGGGAACATCGTAAAACATCTCAATCCCCATTTCGATTTACTCAGACTATTTACCTTGGATGATGGGCTTCGGAAAATATGTAAAGTTATGGCGCCCTGCTCTCGGCTGACTTGATTTCCCGGTAAAATTGGAATCGATGATGGTATGTGCGCTGTTATGTGACGTCCAGATAGTCGGATCGCTTTAAAATGCGAAATATTCGCTCTTTGTATCGATATAAAGCAGTTATAGTTTCACGGAAAAATGCATCTCTACTTTTTTTGGCTTTATCGTTTTATTCAGTTTCGGAAGCTGGATAAAAACAACCAAGTTCGTTCTAAAGGGTAGGCCTAGGTTGATGATGATGACGTTGATATTTACACCACTGCATCTCATTTCCTTGAGTAAATAACAGTTTAGTATTCTCTAAACAAAAATTGAGGACATAAGTAAGAACACTATGTCTTTTTTTGTAATTCACTCAGAAACTATATGAAGAGCGACAATATGTTTGTTACTAAAGTTACATTTCTAATTAAACCGCATCCTCTAATAAATCGATACATCGTTACGGAGTATTTATATTTTCCGATAAATAAGTATAATAAAATTATGATAGATATAGCCGTAATGTTAAATTTTTATTGACACAGCGATCATAATGTGTGACTTCACCAGCAAGGCTTTGAATCCAACATGGCGGTTTTAACTGAGTATCATATTTTTACAAATGATCTCGATATATTGCTATATCATATTGTGTTTTGGTGTTCATGCTAGGGGGGCAGGAACAAGAAATGAAAATAATCAATGTGAACGGGACTCGCTTCTCAATGGCCTACAGAGAACATTCAATATACTTAGTTAAATACTCGTTATTGCACACACAGACCTAGGCCGTGCGCCTTCAGCGCACGCCACAACTGCCCGGGTTAAGCTGGCGAATGTCTTCCTCAAAGGCACTCAGCGATAGGTCCGTCCATACAAAAAAATGCACACACAGAGTAGATTTAGATAAAAATATGTTTACAAAAAGATGCACAATTTAGGCGATCTTACTGATTAGCTAAATTATCAACAAATGCTACATAAAATGCTATTTTAACCAATAATTTATGGCTGATTATAGGCGAAGTGGTAGACAGTTACTGGCGCCTGAGGTAGTAAATATGGACACGCAATAAAGGACTCTAGCTCCCGATTTCGAACACTTCAACTGCCAACCGGTAAATCACATGACACTAATATTAAATCAAATAGTGTCACATTGTTTTACCGGTCGTCAATTTGCTATTAAACATTTCTGAATCGGGGGCTAGCATCCACCTCAACAAAGCAAGTCTTAGTAAAATCAAAACAGTATAGGCCAAAATTTATAGCCCGTCATGTGTACTCAAAGTAAAGTTTTTTCAAATTCAAATTCATATATTTCGGACAACAAAGGTTTTGTGGAAGGTTGATGGGCTATTACCGCGATAACAAAATAAGATTGATTTTCGCAACAAAAAAAAGCAGTAAAAGATAGGATTACCAAATATTCAATTAGATAGTAAGTAAAGTACGCCTATACAAGGTCGCCTTTTATAAACTGGTGAAACTTTAACAGAACTTCTAATTATTTTAGAGAAGGCGGGCCCTATTAATTTCGTTCTTAAAAACGGGCTAGTTTTCATTTTTATTATTCCTAACAATAAAAATAAAAAAAATTAAAGAGCATCCTGTCTAGTCTGAAACGTCCCTACGTCATCGCCCCTGTCTCTCTCATTTCAATCGTGCCCCACTCTTCCCTCGGGGTGCACGCACGGAGCACGGGGTGTTTTATTTTACGTTGAAATCAAAATAGTTTTTGGCGTTTTTCTAACTAACTCGAAAACTAGCGTATGAATTTTTTCTTTTTTTTAACAAAAATGATTCATTTATGTTCTTGCAATTGCTCTTTAAATTTCACCACTTTATAAAAGGCGACCTTATATACGAGTACGTCCCACTGCAGGGCACTAAGAGGCAACTAAGAGGTGGTTTTGGCCATAATCCATCACGCCAAGTGCGGATTGGTGGAAGGGTGTTGTTAAGGCCAGTGACTAAACTTTACTGTCAGATGTAATCAAGCCGCCGAAAGGCCTCAAGACTATTAGTATCTAGCGATATGACCCGGGACCAACTTTTAACGTGCCTTCCAAAAGCAAGGAAATACTTGTGATAAATGTCACTAATAATAGTCAGAATACTCACAACCGCAGCATGGGTTGTATTCACTACCAAAGCGCTGCAAATCTTCTAAAAGGCACCCATTGTCAATTATAATCCCCACGATAAATAAGATTGAATTGGCGAACCGCTTTCCATCAAATTAACAATAAATTACCGCCGCTAATGCTTTCTGTCATTATGAAGCAATTAATCAAAAAGCGAGGAATGGAAGCCTTAAAAATAAGTGCTATAACTATAGTTAACGTAATTTACGTTAAATGGTAGTACAAAAAATATAATCATTTTGGATGCAAATGTTCATTCTGTTGCCCTAGTGATTCGCAACCCGGACTATTAAAAAATCAAACGCTCGCGGGTCCGATTCTTGCAGGGGCCTGTTTTTTACGAGAATTAATAGGTACCTGTCATTATTATTTGTTTATCTTAATTTTATCTTCATCATGTCAGCCTATTGCAGTCCACTGCTGGACGTAAACCTCCCCTAAAGAGCGCCAAAGAGCCCGATGTCCGGCTTTTTTCATCCAGCCACTGCCAGCCAGCTTCCTAAGGTCGTCGGTCCATCGAGCCGGGGGGCGTACTACACTACGCTTGCCAAGGCGCGGTCTCCACTCGAAAACCCGTTTACTCCACCTTTCATCGGTTCTGCGACAGATTTTGCCGGCCCATTGCCACTTTAGCTTCCTACTTTTTTGAATTATGTCTATTACTTTTGTCTGCCGGATAACCTCAATTCGGATTTTATCCCTTAACGAAATCCCAAGCATCGACTTTTCCATAGCTCAATTTTTTGAAGTATGTTTTATTTTATTTCAAGTATATTTTATAAGCTAGCATTATTGTGAATGCAAAAAATTAAAAAAGGTTGAATTGATTATGCTGTCACACACATCTTAACTGATTGTTAAATATGTGCAATAATATTTCTTTCAGATGTTTGTGGGTATAAAATCCAAGACATTGATGAAACAATGCTGGCTCAATAACAGCTACAAACACTTGAAGAATTTGCCAACATTGCTATGTCCTCCATAGCTCAGTTGGAAGAGCAGTCGCCCGGATAGCGAAAGGTCGTGGGTTCGAATCCCACCAGGCAGTTAAAAAAAATTTCAACTAAAAAATTCTTTTCCTTAACACTTATTTGTATTGCACTCAACAAGACAAATCAAATGAGCCCAAACACGAATGTTTTGACACGAATGGTTCCACCATCCACCTCCTGACTCCATCATCAGATGATGATGGCATGGATGATGGCATGGATGATGTCAAATTATTGTATTGTCATCCAAATGTCAGATACACATATTGAGTGTCAAACGGATACGTCATTCAGAAGTATGTTAAAAACTACCTACCTACTTCTTAGATTTGATTTAGTTAGTTACGTACGAGTGACGCTATTAAAAGTGTGTTAAAGATACTTAAATTTAATTATTCCTAAGTTTTGTATTGTCATCCGAATGTCAGATACTTACATATTGAGTGTCAAACCGATATGTCAGTTAGAAGTATGTTAAACACTACCTACCTACTTCTTAGATTTGATTACATAGTTACATACGAGTGAAGCTAATAAAAGTGTGTCAAAAATACTTAAATTTAATATTCCCATATTTACCTAGTTCTTTATTTCTTATAGTAGAAAGGAGAAGGTATTTATGTTGATTTTACATAAAAAAATTTTTTTTTGATCCAAATATTTATAGAATTTTTAAGTGCCTTAGAATTATAATAATGACCCAATGTCCTAAATAAAGTACAAAACATTATGGCGTTTCTTTAAATTATTTATTATATTAATAATAATAATAATAAACAATAATATAACCATGCTTAACTCTAAACAAAAGCCCCCTAAAATATCTAAACTTAATAATTTTAAATACACAGATATAGCAAGGTTTTGGTCTGGGCGTTAGGGACTATAATAACTGTTTTAATATTAGGACAGTGGGTCGGTCTTCCTTGTTTGTACCTTCTTTTAAATTGGGCCGCAGGAGGTGAAGTACCATTCTTAAAAGCGCAGATGGCAAATATATTTATCTCAGTTATTGTTGCCTGTATTGTCTATCATCATGATATAATATAATTTGACCAAACTGCAGATAGGTAATTATGATGTACAGTTTCTTGTGTGCGATGGGTAAACTTCTGTAAATCCATTATTATTAGTCTGAGAAGTCTCAAAGGTTTCAGTGGGTATAGCTGGTGTCAAAGGAGTCCCACAAGACCACAACTAACTTAACTATGCCTTACTCATAGCAAAAGTGGCAATGGCAATACAAAAGTCTTCTGCGTATGCAATAAGTGTCTTATTATGGTTATGTCACATTAAAAGATTAAATAACTAAAGCTTAGTGTTATATCACATTAAATATCATACAAAACTTAGATAACTATAAAATTTTATAACTGCTAAAATCACAAATCATCATGAGTATCTTTTGGATTCATCTATCTTGAGGACTTGGGATAGCCAGGATAGTCATGTGTAGGAATGTGGGATGGGATTTGGAGATCTGGAAAAACAACAAAAATAATTCAAATTTTGAATTGAGAACCTTCTTAAGTTTATGAAGTCTATTGAAAATCAACATAGACTGACTGATTTCATAGTCTCTCTTGTATAAGTTGACATTCAAAGATAAATTATCAAAAGCACAAGGCTGTATAATAAAATTTTCATTGAGTATTGTTCCATTAGACGTTTATGATCTTGTAAAACTCTAAATGGTATCTTGTAACTAGCATTTTAATCCATTAAAATCAATATATGGTAAACATATTTTATGGTAGAATTGTATGTTAATTTATTTTTAATCCTAGTGGCCTCTTGAGACAATAGTGTAGAGTTAATTTGGATTTAAAGTAGCATGCTAGATTTATGTATGTTATATATGTTTGTTGGTTTGGACTTAACTCTTTCGCCAAAAGCAAATATTTCTTGTGTGAAACAGTAAACATAGATGAACAATATTGCGTACATAGGAATGTTATAGCATTCTGACCTCAAAAAGGAAAGTAATATACCCGATACAACGTTACTCAACAAAACATACGGTAGTTAACGACGAAAAATAAACCAGTCATACAGACTGTGAAAGTCACTTTTTGTCACAATACATAAATGGGTCAAAGCAATAAAACCTCACTGGACTTTAAAAGAGACTTGCAACTACAGAAAGCCAACATGTTATTAACAATTTAACACGATAGGTTATTAGTTTTATAATAAAATATCGATCGGCTAAGGTGTCGGTAAAATAAATAAAAATGGAGCAAACTTACGATTGCCGGGATCGCCACAAATTCCTTGGATGGATGCACTAAACCCTTATTAGAACTGTCACAAAAATACACACTTCAAAATCACATTTAACTTTTAAGTCGCTAAGTAGTTTTTTGTTTTTATTACCGCAAACCACAAGAACGAAACAAAATCGCAAAGAAAACGAACAAACGAAATAATATTTCGTGCTGGCTGGCGCTAGTGCGGCAGTATCTGTCAATTTAGCCAATGAGTGACATATGTCAAAAAAATGTTGCCATAAATAAATAATAAACAGATATAATATTTATTTTTCTTGGTCAAGAAGATGGAGGGCGTACTGTCGACAAAAAGGGCATAATAAATTATTCAGTTATACGTAGTTCACACTATAAGTTTTGCGTAACATAAAAAAACAACATGTTATATCCAAAATATTATGTTTATTGCTTTTCAAAATACTCTCCTTTACATTTTAAACATTTTTCATGCGATCGAACCATTTTTTAAAACAGGAGGACCACAGATTCTACGTGCTGCTACGTGCCTAGAGTATGTGCTCCATGTAATAAACTAGTCGCTACAGAACCGTGAGAAAGTCAATTTCTTTACCGACCGATTATATAAATAGATTTATTCATACATTTCAGCCATCGAGCACATACCTTATAGCAGCAATACGAACCATCTTTCTCCAAAACTTTTTCACTTACGTCAACGATCGCCCATACAAAAACAGTACAGCAGATTAAAAAATAGTGGAAACTTTTGTTGAACAAATCAAATGACATTTCTGCTCTAAAGGGTATGTGTTTCATGATTTTATCTGTCGATCACAAAAAAAAGGCACGACAACCGATTTGGCATGTAGAAAGATAGGCCAAAATCAGCACCACAGAGTAATATGTCTAAAGAATCAGCACAGTTGACGACTGTTCTTCAGTTGACTGTAGGGGTCGCTCTCCGGACTACAAAGCCAAGCGGTTGCAGGTACGAATCCCGCAAGGGGCAAATGTTAGTGTGATGAGCACGAGCATTGTAAGGCTCGAGAATGTTTACTCCTACCTACATCTTTTTAGTAATAAACGTTTTATTATTATTATTATAGTTATTTTATGTGTTATTGTGTAAAATGACAGCAGGCTGTACGATGCCTCTAATAGTTTCTACAGTTAAATTTTATGGTTTCTTGAATAAAAAAAAAAATAAAAAAAAAAATTCGTCACATAATGTTGCAATGCCCTCACAGGGCCATGTTACGGGACTACATAAACTAATTTAAGATCTTTGTACCAACATGATGCAATAAACATATATGACTATGACTATGACAATAAGCATCCGGAATTTTTCATAACTCCATACAAATCGGATTGAATCCGGGCTTGTCCGGAGGCGTTTTGTATGGAGTTTTGAAAAAATCCAGGTGTTTGTAGTCCGAGCCTAAGTAAGTATGTTTATCCGTTATTTAGTCGCCATAATACATGCAATTGTATGTAATAAAGAGACTAGGATAAATTTATCCTATTATATTCTGTGGTACAAGCTTTGCCTAGTTCGGCTAGCTGATGGGTGTGGTTATGAAAACAATTATTTATGTATAACTAGCTTTTGCCCGCGGCTTCGCTCGCGTTAGATTTGATTATAAGTGAAGTATGAATGTCAAACTCAGTAATTAAAAAAAAAATACAAACCTTTAAAGACAGTATTTTTTAATAATACAGCCCCCCTTGCATGACCATCAAAACACGATATGATATGCTATAATATAGCGATTTATCAATTTTAGGATAACGCGGGTCTCGTTCTATACATCAAATGCAAAAATAGAACCTTTGTGTTGGGATCACGTATGGCTGTCTGTCAGTCCGTCTTTTACAACCGATTAGCTCCGAAATTACTGGACCGATTGAATTGCAATTTGGCACAAATAATTTCAAGGATTTTCATGTTCACAATATTCAATTTTAAAATCAAAGTTCCAAAAAACCATAAAATCTACACCCATATTGATAGACATTTCATCCCATCGCATCCCAACAGGGGAGATGGAATTTCACGTCCGCAACGTTAAATTTTAAAATCGTTGTTGTTTTCGTAATCAGCGACCCGATAAACCATAGAAACAATACCCATGTTGATTTTCAGACTTTGTAAGCCCCCTTTCCCTTTTTAGGGGTTGACTTTTCAAAAAATTTGAAACACATATTTACTCATTTATCGTAAGGAGAACTTACTCCTGTGAAGTTTCGAATAATAGAGTCTGACTAATCTTGTTTACCCATACAAACTTTGGACCCCCATTTCACCCCTTTAGGGGATCATTGATTTCTTACAAATATCAAATTGTCATTTAAACGTCATTACATAGCTGTCATTATACGTCAATTACATAGCTGTCATTTGCGTTTTGTTATTCCAAGTCTGATTCTTTTTTGTTATACCACGTTTTATAGTGACTGACGTTTCATGTCAAGTCACACGGGAACGCTGTCGAACGGGATAAAAAGTATCTTATGTCCGTCTCCTGGCTCTAAGCTACCTCCCTACCAATTTTCACCCAAATCTGTTCTGCCGTTCTTGAGTTATAAGTGGTGTAACTAACACGACTTTCTTTTATATATATAGATTTAAGATTAATAAATTTTTTAGCGCATTTCGTGTTCTTTAATTTCGTTAAAATTTATTATTTTCCACAAACATACCTACTTCAATGCCAAAATTGATGTAGAAAGTAGGCTAAGGGAAACAAACAAGAGCAAACACGAGCCAACTAACGAATGTTGAAAGAAGTGTCGATAGAATAGAACGGACACATCTTTCAAAGTCGTCCCTAGATGGAAAGGGTAAAACTGATATGCAGGGTGTAACAAAAAGGTGAAATAAAACTTTAAGGGATAACCCCTTACCCCCTCTACGGCTAAATTACATCAACTTTTTCAATGGGACCAACATCAAAATCTCAAAAAAAAAAAAATGACGTTTCCATACAAACTGATGCCAGCTGGTCGCGTTTTAGTATGGGATTTTTTTTTTTTGCGATTTCGATGTTGGTCCCATAGAAAAAGTTGATGTAATTTAGCCGTAGAATAACCCCTTAAAATTTTATTTCACCTTTTCGTTACACTCTGTATATTTTTCTTCTATTTGCACTGCAATGCGGGCCAACCGCATAGGTTTTACATGCGTTTTTCAACCGGGGTTAAATAATGAACAAATATTTAAGATTGCGAAAATATTTTTATCTTTAAAATAATAATTTACACTATTACATAGAATTTTTGGTTTGAAATTTTACCTACTAAATAATTATTATGAATTTAAACACCTTTTAAGAATGACAATAAAAATAGTAAAAATAGATGATCTACACTTATCAATAAATAGTAAATGCAACAATAATATTATTATATCAATATAAAATTCAGTCTCTTGCAATAAGGACACCCTGTATTTATTTTAATAGATGATTTCATTCGAATATCCGTCTGAAATTATGTGCACCACACTCTTTTATTACTACCGATCTCACTCTAAAATGTCGGAATCGTCACTCGGATCTTAACTCACCGGTTTAAGGCTCGGACTACACGCATCCGGAATTTTTCAGAACTCCATACAAAACGGATTGAATCCGGGCTTGTACGGAGCCGTTTTGTATGGAGTTCTGAAAAATTCCGGATGGGTGTAGTCCGAGCCTAAAGGTACGTATAAGTGTGTGCCCACACACTTATGTCAAGAGACGCCGGTGTAGGTAACTTTATTTTCGCAGCGCGAGTAAGCGAGTCAGTATTAATGAAAGAGAGAGAGAAATAGATAACGAGCGCGAATATCTAAGCACTTAATTCCAACGGATAGTACGAAATCAAAATCGGCGCTCATTTCGTCGCGTTCACATGATTAACGCAAGGGCAATATTACTCTTTTTTTCTAATAAGATCCGATAAATGTTGGACCATAATATTATGGATATGGCCTGAAGTATATACTTAATATTAATCTTAAGTTAAATACATTTCGCTATTTCCGGAACTCGGAAATAAATTCAATTGCAATAATATTTTTTTAAAGTAATGAATTGCCAGGAACTTAAGTCATTTTTTAATTTCATTTTCCAGGTATCAAACTGCGCTGCAATATTGCCCTCCGATTGCGTTTACGAACACAGATCGCGGAATTATAGGAACAAAAATATATTTTACTCTACATAAAAAGGTCTACTTCGCCAAACTCAATGAATGAGAGAGACATAGAGAAAAACTAAAGTACGCGGAGTATATCGATATCGTTTTGCGAAGTAGACGTAAGCTAGACCCCTAGGCCCGTGTAATTTTACGAATAAATCGATCGAAAAGTAACCGTGAATTTGTATAGACTAGGGCGGCGCCTGGCGCTTTATCAACGAAACCATATTTTTCTTTACAAATCCGCGTTTACGTTCTTATCAAAAGCTATCGAGTTAAAACTCACACTTTGCCATAGTATACTTATTCACTTACTGTTATATAATCTAATGTAACTTACTTAATTAACAACCCGAAATACAAAAAGTGAACGATGGTTACAGATAGGGGAATATTCCCAATACAAGTGGTGCTGCTATTTAAAAAAAAGTTTAATGTTATTTTTAAATAATTAGTATAGAGTCCATAAAGAAAGTTGTTTGTATTTGAACACCAGAATCAGTACTTTACAATCAGTGGCTTACTTTTATTGCGACAATTGGACACGTTTTTGACATACTAAAATAACCCTAAACTAAATCTTATTGCGGCATAAATTCTCTAGTTTGCTCTCTTCAAGCATATAGGATTACTGCTCGATGTTTGCTAAACACATTACAGTGTGACATGAGATGTCTGCTAATATCCAGTCGACCTGTCTCTTTCCAAGATTCCTAATTTTTTAAATTACATTTGATTGCACACTCGACTTACAGCTTTTATCCATAGCATGAAGTGGGCTATACTATTGGCTAATTTGTGTCAGTCTCACTTGGTTCCATTATTATTAGTAAAGATGAAGTTGCACTTGTGGTCAGTAGCCGTCTGCATTAGTTACTAGGGCAGGGCAAGCAAGGCAGGAGTCAGGCTTAGGGAGGCCCGTCGAAGATTGATGTCGTGTACGAGTGTGAATCAGCTTTTAGGGCAAGGCTAGCAAGGACGGAGTCAGGCTAAGTCGAGGCCCGTGGGAGATTGATGTCATGTCCGTCAGGTAGCACGCTAGGACTATCAAGGCAGCGTTAGCACGGTAGGTGACGGGGTCAGGCGAAGACGACGCCAGTGTCCAGGTCGCATAACAGAATGTGGTGACCATCAGACGCGTGAGAGGTCAGGCGAAGTCGAGCCCGGTGTCGAGCAGGTGGGTGGATGATTGATGTCGTGTGCAAGTGTGCATCTACCAGAGCAGGGCTACCAGTGTAGGCGTCATGCGAAATTGGAGTCCGGTGTCGAGCAGGTCGCGCAGCAGGCGGGTGGCGCGGCGCGGCAGGCAGCAGGCGTCGGGTGGGGGGTGGGGGGCGGGGGGGTCACGCGAAGTCGAGGCCGGTGTCGAGCAGGTCGCGCAGCAGGCGCGTGGCGCGGCGCGGCAGCAGGCGCAGCAGGCGCGCGAGCGGCAGGGCGCGGCGCGGCAGGCAGCAGGCGTCGGGTGGGGGGTGGGGGGCGGGGGGGTCACGCGAAGTCGAGGCCGGTGTCGAGCAGGTCGCGCAGCAGGCGCGTGGCGCGGCGCGGCAGCAGGCGCAGCAGGCGCGCGAGCGGCAGGGCGCGGCGCGGCAGGCAGCAGGCGTCGGGTGGGGGGTGGGGGGCGGGGGGGTCACGCGAAGTCGAGGCCGGTGTCGAGCAGGTCGCGCAGCAGGCGCGTGGCGCGGCGCGGCAGCAGGCGCAGCAGGCGCGCGAGCGGCAGGGCGCGGCGCGGCAGGCAGCAGGCGTCGGGTGGGGGGTGGGGGGCGGGGGGGTCACGCGAAGTCGAGGCCGGTGTCGAGCAGGTCGCGCAGCAGGCGCGTGGCGCGGCGCGGCAGCAGGCGCAGCAGGCGCGCGAGCGGCAGGGCGCGGCGCGGCAGGCAGCAGGCGTCGGGTGGGGGGTGGGGGGCGGGGGGGTCACGCGAAGTCGAGGCCGGTGTCGAGCAGGTCGCGCAGCAGGCGCGTGGCGCGGCGCGGCAGCAGGCGCAGCAGGCGCGCGAGCGGCAGGGCGCGGCGCGGCACGGAGGCCTGCGCACGCGCGCGCCGCACGCTGTCCAGCACGCTCGCCGCCGCCGCCGCGCTCGTCGTCGTGCCGAAGTAGCTCGGGATTCTGGGGTATACATAGGGATTAAACATATATATATATTTTTTAAAATGCTTTATGATCCTAGCGTACATTTTTCCTAGAATTATAAACAATTTGATTTCTTAAGGTTTATCAGGTCCTATTAAAACAGGTTAAATGAAATCTCAGTAGATGGAGGTAATCTATACATATAATAAAACTGTAAAAAGTAAATTCCTGTACACTTGACTAGAAAAATTAAAAACAGTCTAGGCTTTCTCAAAGCTGTGGAGGCCAAAAAATAAGTTTTTATAATTCTTATACCTATAAGTAACGAACGTACATACAGACTTTTGATTTATTATACAAGCATTATTTAACAAGCACTGTAATATGCTGGTTTATTAACATGTAAAATTTACAAGAAAAAAAAGTACTCATCAGGAAGTACTACCATTGAATTACTACTTATTACTATTACCATTGCTGGTATTGCTGCTCCGTCAATGACGTTGGATCAGGCACACTTTCTGAAGGCCAGACTGCCATATTGTAAAACAGAGCCTAAAGTGGCAACCATCGGGCAAAAAAAAACGAGGACGCCCCTGCTTGACTTGGCGGCGATCAGTTGGACAAGAGGCTGCCTCAACTGGTCTAAGCTGGGAGGAGCTGGAGGTTGCTGCGCAGGATCGACAAAATTGGAAAGCCCTTCTGCGAGCCCTATGTCCCTGATGAGGGGCCAAGGAAGCATCATCATCATCACTATTACCATTGAATTATTATATACCATTGAATTACTACTATACTATTTTAGTTTCTTAAGTTTCTTACCTTAATCTCAAATCAGTATTATCATCGCTGACAATGAATGGGTAGATGTGAATAAGTGTGACATGGACACCATCTATTTTGTTTATCCTAAGGTCTTCCATGAGCGACTCAGCTAGGCCCTGCACAGCAAACTGAGCAACGCTAAGTGGTATCTGGTCCTTGATGTAGCTAAGCCCAGCCACCGAGGTCAATGCTACAATATGACCATGGTTTTTAGCTTTCATGTCTGGCATGAATTGATCAATGAGCTGCAAGAAATAGAAAATTATAATTAAAATGTGTTAAAGAGCTATTCAGCTATCCAGTACAAATACCATTAAGCGCATACTGCTTAATTGTTTCATAACATATACACACAAAAAAAAGATAAATAATAGTTATTAATATTATTAATAAATAAATTACTCCAACTTAGTCTAAGATTAAATTATTTATTTAATTATAGTTTTTTAGAAGACATTTTTCATACAACTTACCCAATAGTAAGAAGTAAACGCAAGATCCAATGTCTCATGAATATCTTGTGGTGGCTTCGTCAGCAAAGACCTTGGACTTGGAATACCGCAGCAGTAGAAGAGCATGCTGACAAATCCTAATTCTTTCTTTATTCTTGCTGCTAAACTTACTACATTCTCCTTTCGTGTGATATCACACAAGTAGCTGACAGCAGAGCCGCCATTGCTTTTGATAAAATCGACAGTATCTTGGTTATTGCTTTGGTTTTTGTCAACACAGATAACTATAGCTTCTAAAGCAGCCAGCTGGATCGCAAGCTCACGGCCTACTCCTCTTCCAGTGCCAATTATCTGTAATGTATAATTATAAGAATAGTCAATATAGGATCATATGATAGAATATAATGTAATACATTAAAAAATGTAGATGACAATTTTTTTTTACTGATGGATCAGCTATTTAACACATTGTTATGATGCAAAAAAAAAATTGTACTACATAATGTTATTCACTGTGAGCAATTGCCATTAGATATATATAATGAAGTAAATATTTAAACAGGTGGTCATCAAAATCTTACCAGGGCAGTCTCCATTTTAACTGACTTCAACGGAGGAGGTTTAAACAGTTCATAAATAGATTGGAATATAGCGAAAATGGCGTTTACTACCACCCATGCGATGTCGATCATCAAGATGCACAAGGAGTAGGCACGCAGCAACATTTTTAGAGGAAACATAAGATTTAAAAGCAAAGCTAACAAGTTGTCTAGCAGCCGAGATTCCTGAAACATATAGGTAAATAAGTTTAATTTCACAAAAATATGAACATTAAGTAATCAAAAATATATAAAGAGTAATGAATATACTTAGGGATAACATCAGTAAAGTAATTAATTTAATAACTAAAATATTTATTATATAACTGGTAGTGAATGCTTTATGGCATTAAGTTTCCCTTTGGTACAATTATTTTGGTTAAAATAAACTAACCTATTGTAAGTCAAACTTTTAATTGTTTCTGTCACTAACAGGTCAAAAATTAACACTGAAACTTTTTTTTGTCCAGTTTACTCCCATCTAGATAGATAGATATGAGAGTTGGGTTTCCTATAATCTGCAATACATTTAAATTAAACTAAATAAATGAAACCTGATGAAACCTGACTAAAAATATTTATTGAAAATTCTTATTAAGTTTAATGTGCTAATTTGTTGGTTCGATGAGTTTTTATGAAATCTCAACCCAGCAAATTATAGTTACTTTTTCTAAATCTGAGCCAAATGACTTAAAGGTCTTAAACTTCAAAATTGTTTCTCTGAATGTCCAAGTCTAAAAAGGAAAAAATATTTTATCTCAGACAAAATTACCTTTTTTTTTTGGAATATCAGATTAGGTCTAAATATGTTGATTTTAACATATTAATGATGGCGTACTCACCATTTAATTATTTTCAGTGGATATTGTCTACAAATTAATGTTTTTGAAAAGTTGAAAAATAATCCGAGGATTGCAAGTTAGATGTTGTGAAGTGGTATCAATTAAATAAACTGTGTAATCGTTTTAGCTAAGCTAAAACAACTAGACGTTCGTTGCAATTTAAAGTTAGTAAGTAAAACGTTGATGATTTGATAACACTTGTTGATAATTTCATTGGGTACCTACCTACTAGTTACTGAATTTATTATTTATCAATGATATCTCATATCAGTCAGCATGTCACCGGTGTGTGTAGGAAGGAGGTAGGTAAGTATCTAGATAAATGCATCATTTATTTAATGCACATGAATTAAATGCAGATTGAGATAAGTCTATTGATTAATTGGTTTAGTACCTAAATTTAAAAAATAAAAACAAGACAAGCAAAACTTCGGAAGCAGCCGACACTGAACAAGTAAATACTACGTTAGCCGATCAGTGATCACAGAATACACAGATTAGACAGACAGAATATAACGTATCGGGGGCCGGGGCCAATTATTCACATTTCTGCTGTCAGTCTCCTCTTGACATTGCGTGACAGTGACACTGACAGCCTAAGTCACAGTAACCATGGATTTCATGAACACTTTATAACCTGATTGAGAAGTTCTTAAATGTTGCTAAAAGAACTTACACTTTAGATCTCAGCAATAAAGTTTAATTTTGTTTGATATAACCAAATTGAGGAGCTGTATGCAGTGTTGCCGCAACTGAGTTCCCAAAAGGTACATAGCCAGCACTAGAAACGTACATTTTAGGGTAAAAAGGTACATAAGTAAGTAAGTAGCCTTCGAGTCTAGTCCGGGGGGGGTGTAGTTCGCAAGAATACGAAAATGTAAATAAAACACTACTATTATTTACCTACGTAAACGCAGCGAATTTTTTTGCGCTTTTAAAATTTTTAAGAGAACTATTAGTGGCGAAAAGTACTATTTTAATGTAAGCAACTGTAAAAAGCTGCGAGCGAAGCGAGCGCGAAATGTTTTTTCGAAATATTAGGCATTTTTACACTACAACGACGACGGCATTGGCGACTGCGACTGTAAAGAGGATTCTTGGGTGGGCGCCGCACACTCTTGATCCTCCTAGCTACGCCGATGTACATACATCATCATCGCCCATAATATCGTTTTACACAGATATTGAGTAGATGCAAAACATAGAATACCATAGAAGGATAAATCGGTACCTACGGCGATTCTAAATTTGAAGCAACTTTACAGTTTGTTTACACAGTGATACACGCACACCACTATAAAAGAGGGTTGCTCATAATAGTAGTTCTCCCCAAATTTGGGAAAAATTAAATACAAACAATAGGTCTACATCTAGTTTGTCATGTGCACGACGTAAATATTTTTTTACTATTTTACTGTTGTGGAATCCTTAAAACAACAAGATGTGAATGTTTTGATTTTAACAAGTGATGTTCATTTAAGCTTTTCAACTTTAAACGAATATATTTTCAAGTATGTATAATATTTAAATTACACCGCACCTACTTATCACAGACAAAAATATCAGTTAGTACTTATAAAATTAATCAATAAGGACAATAATGTAAAAATAAAATGGGAAAATAATTTCCTTAACTGGCAATTAATTTTATTACCTTTTACGGTCGAAATACTAAATAATATTAATAGCATGTACGTCAAAAGTGAAGTAATCACAGTTTTTATATTTATCCAAGGTGTATTGACACCATATAATAGCACATCTCGTCAATATTTTTTTTTTCTAAGAGACGCGTTCCGAGCGGCTTGACATTTAATTTAACACTGCGGCTCCAATTTAGGTGCTTCAAATTTTTCGTGCGTATTGGGTATCTAGTGTCAATAGACACAGCGTCAAAAATCTTTGGTTCAAAAGGTACATAAATGAACAAAATTTCACATTACACATGAGAGGCTAAAAAGGTACGACTTCAAATGTGTAAAATGTACGCTAACGGCAACGCTGTATATTCTGTTCTTATTCAAGATTCGGTAGTTACAAAAACAATAATTTCGTGAATTGAGGATGCGATAACAACACGATAACTTTACAGTAGGATAATTCGTGAAATCTGGCAACACTGTTGTAGTGTTTTTTAAAAGTTGTCATTTGAATTGTCTGGCTGTATAGCTCTGCTGTACCTTGCCTTTCCCTTTGTGGTTAAATATTACTACTACTCTACAACTGTCATTTGAAGGAAGAGTAAAGGCGGGCTCCTTAAATTTTTTAACTTCAATAATTAAAAAAGTTGTTAAATTAAGAGTTTTAACCGCAATTAAGACGATGGGGAGGCGAGCAGGGAAAAAAAGAAAAAAAGATGATGTTCCTGATCAGGATTCGGGGGGTCTCAACCGAGACTCTACCAGCACAACATCGGAGTCGGAGGACGAGGGAGAGCAGGAGAGTAACCATGCCCCATATTATGTTACCGACTATACTCGAATGTATCCAGAGGATTCAAATGCAACAGAGTTTGTCGTCTTTGTACAAGCAGTAGGCAGTGAGACACCAATAGGCAGCAGAGATCTTCTTTCCATTTCAAACTGCATAAGAAGATATAATAAGGGTATTAAGTACTTAAGGGCTCTCAATAAATACAAAATCGGCGTATATTTTGAAAAACCAGGATTGGCCAATGCATTCTTAATAAATAAAACATTTTTAAAAGAAAATAACTTTGCAGCCACAATACCAGCAACATCAACAGAAACAACTGGCATTATTCGTAATGTCCCAGTAAAGTACACAAATAAGAAAATATACACTCTTCTAAGCAGCACTAAGAAAATTATAAGCATCCGTCGTTTTTTCAGAAAAGTTGCTACAGCAAATGGTTTCGTCCGTCAGCCAACTCCAACAGTTGCCATCACATTCGCAGCAACCTCCCTGCCGGATTTTGTGGACCTCGAGGGATGGAGACATAACATCATGCAATATATACCACCGGTAAAGCAGTGTTATCGCTGCTTGAGGTATGGACACATTTCTAAATACTGCAAAAATGATGAGAGATGTTCAATCTGCAACAATAACCACAATTATAAAGACTGCACAATCACCAAAGAGAATGCTGTTTGCGCTCATTGTAATGGTAATCACATTAGTATTTCTGGTCAATGCCCCATCAAACAAAAGAAAATTCAAGAGAACAGAATTAAACACAAAGCACCCACTTATGCAAATCTGTTTGATAAGAAAAATTTCCCAGAACTAAAGACCACTGTTAAAGATTACAAAAAACCTCAAACCAACTTACTTGACATACTAAATACTGATGCATCAGCAATGAATCTTTTAATAGAAACTATAATTAAAATAATTACTTTGAACAAAACAAATGAGACAATAATTTCATCAAAAAATATTTTAGGTATTCTATCAGAAACTCTCAGTAAGAAAGAAAGGTTACTAAGTTCACAGAACAATATTTAAATATAATGCAATGGAATGCTCAGAGCATACTGAGCAGTCGCAATTTATTTCAAAAATATATTTATGATAACTACATAGATATAGCTTTAATATCAGAAACATGGCTCAAGCCTCACCAAAAATTTAAAATTAAAGGTTATCACATAGAACGAAATGACTGTGGAAATGAGCATAATGGGGTTGCTATTATAATTCATAAAAGCATTCAGTATGTCAGGCTCCCAACTTTTTTTGATAATTCTTTACAAAATCTAGCAATCCAGGTAACAATTAATAATAAGAAATACACAATAGTTTCAGTCTACTGTCCAAACAACAGCTCACCAAGATTTCACATTAAGAAGTTCACAGATCTAATAGATAGTTTACCAAAACCTATTTTTGTAGCTGGAGATTTCAATGCTCATCACACAATTTGGGGATGCAACTCCATAGACCCTCGAGGTAGAAATATATTTGATAATTTAGATGACTGTGACTTAGTACTGTTAAATGACCAACAAGTAACAACTGTAGGTTCACACAGTTGGAGACCGAATGGCTTGGATTTAACTATGGTAAGCTCTTGTTTGGCATTAAATTGTGACTGGAAAGTCTATGATGATCCTTTAGGTAGTTATCATTTACCCACCTTAACTTCAATGCAACTATTTGCTGTATGTACACCATTGCAAACATTTGTTGCTTCAGGAACTGATATTCCTGATCATCCCAACCTTCGATTAGTAAACTGGGAACACTATTCAGACACAGTCAATGAAATGTTAAATGATTTTCCGACTTTTAATTACAACAATCGTCCTCTTGAAGCATACAATTTTTTTTGTGACACAATCAAATCTGCTGTAAATATGTCAATGCCAAATTACAACAAAAATAATACCAATCGTTCCGTTTCACAAACGTCTCGTAGTAACTTTAAACATCTTTCGGTTCCTTGGTGGAATGAACGTTGCGCTAGCGCTGTACAAAACTCTAAAGAAGCTTTTATAAAGTTTAAAACTGACCCTTCGCCTGAAAATTATGTTAATTTTAAAAAATTACAGGCTTTAAAAAAACGCATAATTAACACTGAAAAAAGTGCGAACTGGAAAGAGTTCTGCTCAAATATTAATAGACTGACTCCAGTATCTCGAATTTGGAATACCCTGAGAAAGTTTAATAAAAGTAGCGATTCTAGGTTTCTACAGAATAATGAATGTCCACCTTGGGTTAATGAATTTTTAAGGAAATATACCCCAGATCATGTAGAAGCTCCACCTCCTAATAACTATAATACTTCAAGCAATAATACCTCAGCTAACAGTTACTTAACAGACATTTTTAGCTTATCTGAACTAGTCTCAGCTGTTAAGTCGCGAAAGGACACTACTTGCGGTTTAGATTATATTTCTTACAAGATGTTTAAAAAACTTACTAAAGATAATTTATCAAAATTGCTTTCTATTATTAACGGGTTATGGAAGAGTAATACAATCCCTGAAGAGTGGAAGGTGGACTGTTTAGTTCCAGTTTTAAAGCCAAGTAAAAATAAAGATAGTTCCGATTCATATCGTCCGATTGCACTCACGTCATGCGTAGGTAAAGTATTTGAGCAGTTATTAAAGCAACGTCTAGAGTTTTTCATTGAAAGCAATCACTTACTTCCTAACAATCAATTTGGTTTTAGACGTGGTCGTTCGGCTCGTGAGAGTTTGGGATGTTTATTTACAGATATACAAAAAGCTTTGACTGAAAATAAATATTTAGTATGTGTATTTTTTGATATTATAGGTGCCTTTAATAATGTAAATCTTTCAGTTTTATCAACTACGCTACTTTCTTTAGGAATTCCCAATAAAATTGTGACATGGTTGTACGAATTCTTAAATAAACGTAAGGTTTTTGTGAAGATAAACAATAAATTGTATGGACCTAGGCTGTCTTACAAAGGAGTCTGCCAAGGGGGTATTTTGAGCCCCTTGTTGTATATTTTATATATTTATAGATTAAATGAAATTTTAGGACCTGATCCTGACATAACAAATTTGCAATTTGCAGATGATTTAGCTATTTATACACAAGGTTCAAATCTTACAAATCTTATAGACAAATTGAATAGCGTGCTTGTTAAACTTCACTCGTATTTAACTTATTTGAACTTAGATGTAAATGCAAGCAAAAGCAAAGTTGTAGTTTTTAAGAAACGTAACATTCAATTGCCTATTTCTAACATAAAATATAATAATGAAGAGTTGCCAACAGAAATGTGTGCAAGATTTTTAGGTGTTATTTTCCAACAAAACTTCTCCTGGAAAATGTATGTCGACTGTCTCATAGAACGATCACTCAGAGCTACTAATATTCTTAAATCTCTAACTGGTACTCAATGGGGCGCTGACCCTAAAATACTGCTGGTATTATACAAATCTCTGGTGAGAAGCCATTTCGAATACGCTTTCTTTTGTTTTGCATCAGACAAAAAGCTCGTCGAGAAACTTAATAAAGTCCAAAATAAAAATTTACGCATTATCTTAGGTGCTATGAACACGTCACCGATTAATTCAATGCAAATTGAATGCAATTTGCCTCCATTAGATATACGGTTTGATTATCTCCGGAAAATATTTTTGATGAAATTATTGGTTGTAAATAATAGTATATTATTAAGAAAGTTATTTAATGCTAATTTCACTTCCTATTTAAATATAGCATTAAGAGATGTTAAAAAGTTAAAAGACGAAAACAATGTTCATACAAGTGATGAATTACCATGTTATAGTGGTCTTTATCAAAGTAAATTTTTTGAAATGAAGATTATTATTAATAAAAAACTGTTTTGTAAATATGTTGTACATAATGAACTTAATGATTGGGAAGGATACAGGCAGATTTATACGGATGGTGCAAAAACGGTAGAAAATGTTTCTATGGCATTTTATGATCCATGCTTAAAGACTGGTCATGGAATAAAATTACCTACCGTTACAAGTATATACACGGCCGAGGCATGTGCCTTATTAGCTGCCTTACAGTACATAGAAAAATTTGACAGTCAAAAGTGGATTATTATATCAGATAGTATGAGCGTTTTAGAAGCACTGTCTAATCCATGCCACAATGCTAAAACAAATTACCTAATTATAAAAATCAAAGAAAAGTATGTCGAGCTAATTAATGAGGGTAAAGATATTATATTTTTTTGGACTCCTTCGCATATAGGTGTGGCTGGCAATGAGCAAGCAGATTATTTTGCTAAACTTATAACAAATACTTCGGATCTAGTTCCTGCAAAGAATATTAAATTACCACATTCAGATTGCACTACTCTTATAAAAGAATCGTCACGGAGAGAATGGACAGAGCATTGGCAGGAAACTCTTCAAGCAAAAGGAACCTGGTATAGAGAAATAAATAATGATATAAGAGTGCCCTGGTTCTTTAAAGGAACTTTCAAGAACAGAAAATTTTACTCATTCGTCTCTCGGTTACGAATTGGGCATGGTCGTTTTAACGAACATCTGCATAGAATGAACATGATTACCTCCCCGTCATGCACATTTTGTAATGAACCAATTCAGTCTCTCCATCACATTTTCTTTGAGTGTTCTGAATTCTCACTTCAAAGACTTATCTTGATTGAAGATTTATTAGAAGTCTATAAAAGGCCTGAAGACATCCCGCGCCGTCTACAGGAACTTCTCAAGAATGAAGAAAACTATAAAGCCCTATATAATTTCATAATTTCAACTGTAGAAGAGCTTTAAACATTATTTGTGAAACGGTTGATGAACGTCTCTAAATTAAAAAAAATACATTGAAGATACATTTTAACATAAGACCTGGCTGTATGGCGAAAGCCTTTGCCTTTTCCAACCATCGAGGAAGGAAAGAATGGAACCAAAAAAAAAAAAAAAATGTCATTTGAATTGAATTAAAGGAATAACCTAATTTTATGAAATTTTAGTTAGTTTTTTTTTAGGCCAAAATCTAAACAAAATGGCATTTGTTTATCAGGGGGATCAAGAATTAGAGGCTAAAGCGAAAAAAGGTTAGTTTACTTACGCTGCTTCCGTGGGCGCTACGATTTGTATGTTTGCTATTTAAGACTTACTTATTCTCTTACTATTTAGCTGCGGAGAGGATATCAGAGAATATGCATATAGTAGCTAATGAACCATCATTAGCGCTCTTCAGACTCCAGGAACACGTTAGAAAGGCTCTCCCGCCGATGGTAGACAGGAGAGTTGAAGTCACTAAACTACAACATGAACTGCAAGGAAGGTGTTATGATGTGGAGTACGCATTGGGGTAAGTTCTATTTTAGTGTAACTTGTGTTGGTCTGATCAACCATAAACAATCATTAGCCTATTTTTGTCAGCAACTTTTGGCAGCCTAATAATGATGATAATCTTCATTTACACATTAATGTTTTTAATTAAAAGCCAACCAGTGTCTCATATTATGCAAAGCGCATAAAGTAGTCACCTACCCTAGAGTAAGGGCCTCTTGCACCACTTGCTGATAAGTTCCAGATAACCTATCTGGCACTTTTTTGACAGCTAATTGTATGGGTTATCTGTAAACAAGTGCCAGATAGGTTATCTGGAACTTATCAGCAAGTGGTGCAAGAGGCCCTAAGTATTTTAAAAATTCTCTTTTATTGCACTTTTTTAAATTACATTACATCCAATTCCAGGATACCCTACCCCCCTCCCCTAGACTAGGGCCTAGAGGATGATTCCCTATGACAGTGTTTCTTACCTGTAGTCCCCTACAGACAGAGTCTACCTGCTAACCTATCTCAGAGGGTTATCTCTGGGTCTGCAAACAGAAAAAATATTGATTTAAGCTGAGTGTTTTAAAAGATCGCATATTATAGGTGTTTGTAGTTGTTTGTTGGATTTACTATTGTTCTTTTATTTTTGTATAAAACTTTTGTACCTAGAAACATTTCTGCTATTGCTATGCCTTGACAGGGTGTTACATTGTATTTTCAGAATATCATGTACCTATCTGTAAAACTACTACTTATGTGTCCACCAATAAATGATTAAATTGAATTGTTGTAAGGATGTGCCCTTCAGAAAGGTTGAGAAAAGCTGCCCTAAGGAAAAATTATGTAACATAAAGTTGGTCTTACATTACACCTAAAAAATATCCATTTGTCTATTTCAGGGCTGTGAAATCAATGGATGGTGCTGCAACCAGTTTTCAGAACATACAAGAAATGTTAAAGCAATCAATATTTTTAAAGCAACAGTTAAAATATGAGGAAGCAAGAAGAAATAAAAAAGATTCTAACTCAGTTTATAAACGTCTCTCTGCTCACATTGTTCTTGATTTGCCGGACTTGTCAGAGTTTTCTATGGTTAGAGAAACAACTAATAGGATTGAGAACATGATGGCACATGCCAGGGGCTCCACAGCAGAACTGCATAGATCTCACACTACATTGCATTAGCATGTTGTCACTAACTTTCTTATTTACATGTTCATCACATTGCTTATTGAGCCATCTTGTCAGATACTTTGATCAGATACAAACTGGTATTTAGCTTGGTGTGAAAGCCTATTGGCTTAAATACACGATTGTTTTAAACATTCTACATATATGGCGAACGTAAATGTGGAAAGCTTTTTATGGGTATTTTTAGGTTTGCTTTGGCGTTGTTCGCAAATATCGCCCCGAATTCAAGCCAAATTTTGTGATATTTTCGTGGTAATAGTAGATTTGAGCTACGCGACTTTTTCAGTTATGTGAATCAATAAGCAATGTAGGAAATAATAGATATTTCTGATGTGGATGCTAAACTACTAATAGTTGGATTAATAGTATGTGTTTCGGCAATTTAGCAATCATGTCAGTATTTAAACATAACATTTAATGCTTCAGTAGGTAGTTTCAAAACTAACATTGCCACAAAATCGACTTTATATAAAAAGCGCGAAAGGGGGCGCTGTAAAGTCAAAACTCAAAATGCACGGCGATCTTTCGCTTGTTTTGTTTCGTTCTATACAGGGTTACATTTTAAGGTTGTGCCAAATTTTAAAAATAAGGTCTATAAAACAATATGAATATACGAATTTTTCGTAATTAATTTCAGTCGTATTTCTGGAGTAAAATATACTTAAAAAGTTCCGAAAAAAAAATAACGCGACATGCGCCGTCCTTTATCATAGATCACAGACGTACGCTGACGCCGCTCCAACAAGAACCTCATGCAGTGCACATACGGTACTATTTAAGAATTAAAAATAAAAATCAAAGAGTTTGTATTTTACGTAGATCGATTTAGTTACTGATTCTGAGTGCTCCCTGAAAAATTGGCACTACCGTGAAATGTAACCCTGTATAGCGCAGTACATTTTCATTTCACAGCTGCCCATGGCGGCTTGCTATATCAATTCCCTAACGCCACAGCGCAGTGCGGCCAATACCGAATACGATCATACGTTATAGTCTTAATTAGACGCCAGCGGCCCCAGTAAATATACAATCACAAGAATATGAACAGTGCAGACAAAATATTTTAAAAATCTATTGTAAAAATAATTACAATGTATTTTTAAATATTTTTCCTGTATTCTAGACTACTCTGAACTACCCCCTAAAATTTGGCTCGTACTTTTCTTAACACCCTGTAAATAAATTCCGTTTCTCTTTGTCGTATATTGTAAACAATCTTGGGTAAAAAGACTTTTACAAAAATATCAGCCTGTATGAAATCAACACTGTTAGAATAAAAAGGATTTCAGGTTAAATGGTTTATTACGAAAGTAGGTTATTATTATTGTGTCTATCTTAATTTATATAAGTTTCGTTAAAAAGGAATGTCTAGTTGTTTTCAATATTCGAAAAGCAAAAAAAATTACGGTTTAAATATATATACAGGGTGTTCCAGACACATATACAGATGTTTCAGACACCAGACAATAAACCAATTGTCATGGTCTCGTCCTTGTGTTACGTGGGTACGACACAATGTATTTTGCCAGGGGCGTCTCCCAGTACACCCAGACTCGAGCCAATTTAGAAAAGATCGTTTTCTAAATTGACTCCTTTGCGTCCAAGGCGAATTACCGCTTCACTATACGAATCGGGTCGTCACAATCGATGGCGATGTTAAAGCTATGGCGCTTGCCTTGATGGTTCATATTCACGCTAGGTCAATGTGCACTTTTCTACTACATGGCATGGCAACACATGGCAATGGCACGGCACAGCATAGCATAGATGTAGTAGGACACATAGTATAATAGAACACGGTTGATTGTTGATGACTCCTTTCACAGACAAACGATTCCAATCACCTTAAAAATATTTTAGTAATTTTTAATTGCTTTAATATATATTCTTTATATAAAACAAAGTCGGGTTAGTTACACCATTTATAAGTCTAGAACGGCTGGACAAATTTTTATGATCTTTGATTTGTTGAATTTGTCTCTGCCCCGAATAGCAGAATAAATATAAAAAAACGGAAAAATTCACGAAAAAAAATATATGAAGGGGCGGTATGAAGTTCGCCGGGACAGCTAGTATATATATCTTAAAATATAAAACAAAGTCAGGTTAGTTACACCATTTATAAGTCAAGGACGGCAGGACCGATTTTTATGATATTTGGTTTGTTAAATTTGTCTCCGCTCCGAGTAGCAGAATAACTAAAAAAACGTGTCTTTTAAGAATATTTAGTCTGATGTTTAAGGCTACATAGAAGTGACGATTTTCCAGTTTCCACACAAAAATACGTTATTGGTTTAGTTTCATCCTTCCCTGTAAATTTCGTGTGGAAGACGAGGCCGTCGCCCAGTGCCGTTGTGACGTGCCATCTAGGGGAAAAGCATTCAGCTAATAATAAATATTGATGTGGCAATGTTGGTGAAACGCACGGGGACTTATTATGTATTACGTATATTTGTATTGAAAATATCTTGCTTGCTTATGTTGCAGTATGGAGGGTAGAGGTAAGGAGTACTATCTTCTAGACATAGGTAGTTCCTGAATGAATGACACAATTGAACTAGGTACTTTACCAAACCAGTTCATGTGTATCTTTCACTCATTCTAGACCGAAATAGTTCAATTAGTTCAGTAACTCAGTGATATGAGATGAGAGTAAAACGCACGGATATTTATTCATACTACAAGAGCGAGACAGTTGCACGGCCCGGCCCGCCCAGAGTTCAAGCTAATTTAGCACCATAAATGAATTGAGACAGCGCAAAATCAGTTTTTAAAGTAATATTATCAGTATTTGAATGCCAAAATACTGTAATCTCAATAGAACTGTCCACGATTGAGACAATGATACCAAATTAAATTAATCTAAATATGAAGTAGTGAGTTAAATTAACATAACAAACCTACTGAACTAGATGAATGAAACATATCTTTAATTAACTCGCATTGAACTATATCACTCTTTTCTCTCGGGTGAACGATTTTGCGCATGTCTATCTTCGCTTCGAAATAATGTATAAGTGCGTTAAATTAGGTGGCGCCACAGTAGCAACAGGGTAAATTGTTCAATTTTTTTTAAAGGATGGCTTTATCATCTAATTAAAAGTCACTAAAATGTTTTAACTCGGTACTCCATACTCGGCATACTTCAATCCGACAACAATTGCTACATTCATACTATACCCTATGCCTACGCTAGCGCCATTTTGGAAGGTTTTGGAACTGTTAATTACTGCTTTAGCTAGACACTGCTACCTCTACTCTCCATATGTTGCAGTTATGATGTGTGTGTATGTTGTGATTGTATCAGTATTACTAAACATCTAATCTCAAATTAAACTCATTCTGCTAACTTAATTTTTTTATTATCGTAGTCTAACAAATAACTTAGAACACTGGCAGCTAAAAGCTTGTGCTTTCACTCGGTATTGGGCTTACTAAAACCAAGCTTGGTGCTTAATTACTATAATATCATTAAATTAAAAATTAACTCGAGTTATTATTAGCCAGGCCACATCAACAACCATAACCTAAAAAAAACACCTACTTCTAAAATACTAACCGATGAAAGTGATGCTGAATGATCGATCGTTAAGCCACTACCGATAGTATTGAAGTACTTAGTAAGAATATTGATTGTTAGTATCGATTACTATTATTAGACATAAACTTAGGTTAAATGTGCGAACCTCATTAAAATAACTTTGGTGTAGCGATTATCGAGGTTCATTGAAATCGCTCGTAATGCAAATATTGGCACTATTCCAAGTCATCAAAAGACAAAATAGTAGCATTATTAGTATCGATGTCCTGATTTTCGAGTAGCTAGCATCCTAGATACTATCATAAGATAGCAAAACTGTCGACAACTCGGCATCACTACCTGAAACTTACTAAAAGATTCCACTTATTATCGTAACATATCATTAAATGTGAGTAGCAATGATGATAGAAGGTTAAGAGCCGTTAGTTCCAGTTAGAACTTTTATAACACAAACAAAATAATAATAAGTTACTAAGAATTACTGAAACACAGGAAGTTAGTTCTAGTTGACCTTGTGAAAGTCACACGGTCTGGCGTCGCAACACTATTGACACAAGTATTTGTGGGCGGGGCTTTGTGATGTAAGAGGCTTAACTGAGTAGTCGATACAAATTCACATTTACTTTTCGGTAAAATTGTTAAGACTCACACCAAAAGCCCTCGGATGATACATAAAATCATGAGAAAATATACTTAGTTAAAATCTTTAAAATAGTCTATGGTTGGTTTGAGTTTTTTATGTCTTGGATAAAGGAAGATGGAGACAAGGAAAGGACAACTGTCGGGTCAACCCCATTAAAAATGAGAAACAGTAACATGCACAAAATCTACTTCTGGAATATGACTGACCACGGCAACTCCTTTAGTCTCGTAATGTCGTATTTCTTTTCGAAAGGTCGAAGTTTCTTCATTTTTTCCTCCCGTGGCTTTAATCTAGTTCGCTGAGCAAAGGCTTTCTTCATACAAAACATTGAAAAAAAGTCGTTAATTAGCTTCAAACCTCGTTCGCTGGTTATAATGGAGTTGTAAATGTAATCTAAGGGTATAGCCGATATTATGTATGAGTAGACTTGAGGATTCATAGCTTTCAACAATTCCATCTTTTCGAAAATTTCCGCCCAGTTGAGGGCGTCTTGCACCTGAATGTTGACTAATACCTGCGAAAAAAATATGTTAGTAATGAGTAAATAGGTACAAAGGGCTGGTTTTATTTTTTAGAGTTAGTAAATCGAACATTTGAACTGATTAATCATCGAACTGAGAAATTCGACCCATGGAACTTTCACCGTCATCATCATTTCAGCCATAGTTGTTTTAGACACTGTTGAACATAGGCCTCTCCCAGCGACTTCCAGATTGGCCGGTTGGAAGCGGCCTGCATCCAGTGGCTTCCTGCAACCTATCGAGCACATACCCTATGGAGTAGCAATACGAACCATTTTTCTCTGAAACTAGTAAGTGATTCTTCACTTACATTTAGTATGAAATGAGAGCTTCTGTTAACTCTCGCCCATTCAAAAAAGTACAGATACAGATTGAAAAAATGGCGGAATTTGACGGAATTTGAACGAATCATATGACATTTCTACTCTATAGGGTATGTGCTCTACGCTGCAAACTTTACCATAGGTCTTCTGTCCATCTTATGAGTGGACGTCCTACGCTGCGCTTGCCGGTGGGTAGCCTCCATTCTAGAACTTTTTTGCACCATTGGCCGTCAGTTCTACATACTATGTGCCCCGTCTACTGCCACTTCAGCTTGCTAATCCGTTGGGCTATGTCAGCGACTTTTGTGGGTATACGAATCTCCTCATTTCTGATTCGATCTCGCAAAGAAACACCGAGCATATCCCTTTCTATATCACGCTGTGCAACCTTGAGCTTTCTTATAAGCTTTCATAGAACTTTAGTTAACAAAAAAATTTGGAGCTTCCCAAGGCTCCATACTAGTACCTCCGTTGTATCATTGATGACGAAGTTTTGGAAATGTCGCGCGAACATGCTCTTAACCTCGACCTCGTCCTTGAGGTGCACGACCACAGTGTAGCCCTTGTTGCTGTACCGCTCGACCAGAGCGTCCAACGAGTCGATGTCGTAGATGAACCCGTCCAGTAGAATAGCCACGTTGTTGGTCACTGGCAGGTGGGTTTCGACACTGCATCAATAACTCATTACTTAATCTTTGTAGGTAGGTAGGTACAATGACTATAAGCAATTTCCGAAAAAAAAAAATATTGGAAAAATTTTAAAAATCCAGTTACTTAAATGTAACTCTGGATTTTTCCAATGATGTACGTGCGCGGCGGTAATGGAAAACATCGTAGGAAAAAACCTACATAAGGTTTTGGGATTCTTTGGTATATGTCGGGGATCCCCTCCCGATGGTGTCCCCAATCAATCAAAGGCAGTTCTTTGAGGTTTATGTAAATTTACTTTGCAGTAAGCAATAGTTACAAAACAGTAAAATGCGAAAAAACAACCAACAGCAAAAACATCAGTTTTTAGTTAGACGAAATCCTGTCTTGTCAAAAGTGACAGTTTCCTTTTTGGCGCGAAATTGTGTGCGTTCAGAAACGCCACACCACTCCCCCACGGAGACGAATAATGTAATTATATTAGTCAGAAATAAAAATATTTATTGTTTTTATTGAATTGAATATGTCGGCCAGATCGTGTGATGTAAGGCTGTTTATCAGCTGGAGCAGCAGAAGCATGAGGAGGCTGAGGTGACAATGTGTCTCCAGGAGACAGCAGTTCTGGTCGAACTGGTTCTGTAGGGTCGGGTTCGTTTTCTAAAAATGCGGGTTTCACACGATCAACGCTCACTACAACCTCCTTGCCTTTGATATGTAATGTAAGTGTTTTACCGTCGTCCGATCGCCTAATGACGGCAAAAGGGCCAGTGTAGGGGGGTTGTAATGGGCGACGAACGGTATCGTCGCGTAAGAACACGTGTGAGCTCGATGATAGGTTTTTAAAGATAAACGCTGAAGGTGTGCAGTGTCTAGAAGCAGCAGTAGGTCGCACATTTGACATTTTGTGTCGTAATTGCACGACAAGGTCTGCCGGGTTTTCCTGTTGGTCATTATTGACTGGGACGAGCATCTCCCCAGGTAAGCGGAGACTTTCACCATATAACATTTCGGCAGCTGTCGTTTTGATGTCTTCCTTAAAGGCGGTTCGCATGCCAAGCAAAACGAATGGAAGAGACCGCACCCAAGTGTCGCCGTGGCACATGAGGGCCGCTTTTAATTGCCGGTGTACACGCTCGATCATGCCGTTGGCGCAGGGGTGATACGCTGTGGTCCTAATTCTCTTGGTAGCGAACTGCTGCATCAATCGTCGAAACAAATCAGACTCGAATTGAGTGCCCTGGTCTGTTGTTATGACGGTCGGCACGCCAAAACGGGAAACCCATTCTCTGGTGAAGGTGTCGGCAACTTCTTCGGCGGTGATGGACCGCATCGGCCACGCCTCGGGCCATCTAGATACGCGGTCTACAGCCGTTAGGCAGTAACGGAAATCGGTGCAGATAGGCAGAGGTCCGACGATGTCGATGTGGACATGCATAAAACGCCTAGATGGTAGGTTAAATGACCCGAGAGGAGCAGTGTTGTGCCGAGTCACCTTACTTCGCTGGCATGATTCACACGTTTGAGCCCAGCGACGACAGTCTTTTCTGATGGATGGCCAAACATATCGCTCTGTCAGAAGTCGAGTAGTGGCTCGTACGCCGGGGTGGGACAAGTTGTGCAACTTATTAAACACCGCACGACGAAATGGAGGAGTCAGGTACGGTCGAGGTTTGCCAGTGGATACGTCGCATATCACAGATGTGTTCGTTCCTGGAATGATGACCGCAGAGAGTTGGAGACTAGAGATACCTTGACGGAGGTCATTTAGTTCCTGGTCGGTCTCCTGTGACTTAGCAAGTGCCTCGTAGTCCTGTTCAAGAGAAATGGCTTCTATCCTTGACATTGCATCGGCTACGACGTTATCCTCGCCACGGATGTAACGGATGTCAGTCGTAAATTGACCGATGAAGGACAGCTGATTAAGTTGTGATGGTGGTAGCTTTTCGCGACGCTGTATGAAAGCGTACAACAATGGTTTGTGGTCGGTGAATATTGTCACGTGCTGGACCTCCAAAATGTGCCGGAAATGCTGTACACTTTCGTACACTGCCAGTAACTCCCTATAGTAGGCAGGCCACTCGGTCTGCTTAGGAGTCAGCTTTTTGCTGAAAAAGGCAAGAGGGAACCATTGTTCGTTCACCTGCTGTTGCAAGCAAGAGCCAATATGAACGCTGGAGGCGTCAGTAAAAAGCGCAAGGGGTGCGTCACTTGCTGGATGTTGCAGCAGCGTAGCGTTGGATAGGCTGGTCTTACAGGCCTCGAACTGCTTTAGGAGCTCAGGTGTCCATAGGAACGGTTTAGCACCTTTACCATTAGTAGCAACTAAAGCATTGATCAAGGGAGCCTGGAACTGTGCAGCATGTGGGATAAAACGACGGTAAAAGTTTATCATGCCGAGAAAGCGGCGCACACCCTGGACTGTTTTAGGTGGAGGGAAGTCCAGCAGGGGTTGGACGCGGTCTGTAGGAGGGCGGGTCCCATCTGCGCTGATTTGATAGCCCAAGAATACAACCTCACTGGCACCAAGCACACATTTGGAGGGATTTACGACCACACCGTAATCCTGCAATCGTTGAAAAAGGATTCGCAGGTGTTCAGCGTGCTGAGACGCACTTCTGGAATAGACCAGAATATCGTCCACGTATGCAAAGCAGAAATCAAGCCCCGCAACGACCTCGTCTATGAATCGTTGGAAGGTCTGTCCTGCGTTTCTGAGACCAAATGTCATAAACGGGAATTCATAGAGGCCGAAGGGGGTGATGATGGCGGTTTTGCATATGTCGTCAGGAGCCACAGGAACCTGTTGGTAGGCTTTTACGAGGTCGAGAGTGCTGAATATGGTGCAGCCAACAATGTTGTAACAGACGTCCCCTATGTGCCGGACCGGGTAGCGATCCGGAACTGTCCTTACATTCAGGGCGCGGTAATCGCCGCATGGACGCCAGGAGTGATCTTTTTTTATTGCCAGGTGTAATGGAGACGACCAGGCACTCTTGGACGGTCTAGCTGTACCAATCCTCACCATGTCCTCAAACTCTTTTTTGGCAGCGATCAGCTTTTGCGGTGCCAAACGGCGAGGGCGACAAGAGACGGGCGGTCCAGGTGTGGTCTGGATATGGTGGACTGTGCTGTGCTTAATGATCTGTGGCTGGCCGGGGGGTCGGGTGATAGTAGGGAACTCAGCAAGCACTTGTGCGAAAGTTGAGTTGCCAATGACTACGGCCTTGACGCTATGTTGCTCTGACGGGGCTATTGAAGCTGTTGCAGATAAACCAGTCTTACCGTCAATGAGGCGCTTATGACGACAGTCGGGAAGCAGATTGTAATAGCTTAAAAAGTCCGATCCAATTATTGGAGTAGCCACATCAGCTACAACGAAATTCCAATGGAAGTCTCGGCGAAGCCCCAGGTTAAGATGTATGGATATGGTGCCGTATGTATTAATAGAACTTCCATTAGCAGCACTAAGTGTGTAGTTAGTGATGGTGCGATGGTCTTTAGCTAGACGCCGGGGGAAACAGCAGAGGTCGGAGCCAGTATCTATTAAGTACTGGCATTTCGATTTCTGGTCTGTTATAAAAAGTCGGCGGCCGGATAGGGAACAATCAGCGGCCGCCACTACTGACTGTCTTTGTCGTTTTCCTTTCCCTGCCAGTTGCAAGGTGCAGTGCATTTAGTGGCTTTATTGTTAAATTTTTTATGGTACCAACATAGTTTAGAGGGTGTTCCGTCGCGAGATTGTCGGTTGTTGCCACGGTTGCGCGAGCGTCCACGTTGATGTGAGGTAGAAAGAGATGCTACCTGTAACCGGAGTTCCTCGACCTGAGTTACCAGTTTGTCCAAGACGGATGGAGGTGCCGGCGGAGTGGTACAAGAGTATACTTGGTGCGGAGTAGTGATTTCACTCACCTTGTCGGCAAGGTCCGCAAGTTTGTCTAGTGAAAGTTCAGCCTGAGAAGCTAGTATGGCTTGGACTGGGGTTGGGAGACGACGCATCCATAACTGTCGAAGAATGTTGTCATCCGACAGGGCGGCGCCAGCTAATGAGCGAAGATGTCGGAGGAACTGAGACGGTCGTCTATCTCCAAGTTCTTCTTCACTAATCAGCTGACGTACCCTCTGTTCTTCAGACATGGATAGACGACGTATGAGTTCTACTTTGAGCTTGATATATTTTTCCTCAGCAGGAGGAGGGTTTGTAATAATGTCCTCTACTTCGAGGGCTAGACGCTGATCTAGCTGTGAAATGACATAGTTGAATTTTGTTGAGTCTACTGTTATACCCGCAATGTCAAATTGTGCTTCCACTTGTGAGAACCATATAGCAGGACGGTCAGTCCAGAACGGTGGTAACTTCACTGCCACCCTAGACACTGCTGGTGTTGGTTTTGGTTCAGTAGCAGAACCTGTCTGAGCCAGTCGCTGGTGGAGTGCTGCATTCTCCTGCTCCAGCTGTCTTAAACGAGTTTGAAGCTCTTCATCAGCCATGGCCATTAAGTATGAAATATATTCAAATTAATTGACAAAGAGAAATAAAAAATATATATTTTAAAGTTAAATTTTGAAAACTTAAAATCTTTAAAAATTATGTCAAAATATTGTTTCTGATTAATAAAACAAAGTGGGTTTTAGTTGTTAACCTCTGGCAGATCAGGATAATTTGAAAAAACTTACCAAAGTTACTCCGTGGGGAAGGGCGTTCGCAGGTTAGTTTTGCAAAAAATATAATTTTAAATTATGTTATTCTATGCTAGTAAACCTATGCTATTGTGTAGAAAGTTTATTGAGATTAGCACACTAATGTCACAGAGAAGTTCACTTTGAGGTATTTAAGCGTTGTGGGAGCTCGTGGAAAGGTTGCTCGACGGCTGGGATGCTGTTTCTGATGCTGCTTGTTGTGGGTTTAGAGTGAGGCTGTTCCCGAAGCACGGTTGCTGTTTGCTATTCGTTGAGTACGACAGGCACGACGATGTACTGTTAATCAGCAGAGCGTTGTTTGGCAAGAGATCCGCGGTGACAATGTCGACTCGCGGACGCCGGTTTTCACACAAACAAATGCTGCAGCGGATACGTATAGTTGTGATTCGTCTTTGTAGATGCGGGGGACACAATCTTGGCAATGCGTGTAGGCGAGATTGTTGTAACTCTCGGCG
The DNA here is from genome assembly GCA_963576865.1 of Anania hortulata. Taxonomy (NCBI): domain Eukaryota; kingdom Metazoa; phylum Arthropoda; class Insecta; order Lepidoptera; family Crambidae; genus Anania; species Anania hortulata. The sequence goes on along the minus strand of OY756389.1, from coordinate 21,389,010 downwards.
TGTAGATGCAATACAATGTCAGGTCACCACTTTGGGATTCTTTGGTATATGTCGGGGATCCCCTCCCGATGGTGTCCCCAATCAATCAAAGGCAGTTCTTTGAGGTTTATGTAAATTTACTTTGCAGTAAGCAATAGTTACAAAACAGTAAAATGCGAAAAAACAACCAACAGCAAAAACATCAGTTTTTAGTTAGACGAAATCCTGTCTTGTCAAAAGTGACAGTTTCCTTTTTGGCGCGAAATTGTGTGCGTTCAGAAACGCCACAAGGTAAGATAATCACTTATTGTCAAAACTGTGTTACATTGTTGTTACATGGAAATTAAAATAGAACCAGCAGTTTGTCCATTGTGGACGTACAATATCGGTTGTTAAGAAAACAGGTTAATGCTACTATATGCTACATGCTACAAATTCTAACAAAGTTCTAACCTAGAATTATCGTATCTTACCTAGTGGAATTAAAATATTCTTCTAAGGTATAAAAACATTTTAGTATTAGCCAATCTTTAATTTTTTTTTAAATTACGGACTTTCTAAATACTGGATGCGTACCTAGCCATTATGGCCCAATAATCTTCTAAATTTCATATCTAAAAGTTACGGAGGTAACGTGTAAGTGATGGTAGTCCAATAGCACAAATTTTCCTAAAATTGACTTGCTGCATCTAGGATCGCTAGGATAGGCTCTTGATGCAGAACTGACAGCCGATGGGGCAGAAAGGGTTTGGAATGGAGGCCACGTACCGGCAAGCGCAGCGTAGGACGTCCACCCACAAGGTGGACAGACTACCTGGTAAAGGTTGCAGGAAGCCGCTGGATGCAGGCAGCTTCCAAGTTAATCTGGAAATCACTAAGGGACCATTGTTCGCAGTGGACGTCCTATGGCTGTAATGGTGATAATACATCTTTGATCATGGTCAAAGCCCGTCTACAAAGCGGTAGGAAGAAGAAGCAGAAGGCAAGGCATGTATAACAACACAAGAGTGTTTTGTTTAAGCCTTGGTAAAAGTGGATTTTTCTCTCTTATTAAGTTATATTTTTTTATTTAAAAAAAACATTACACAGCTTTTAAGCAGCATAATAAATACATATTTAACAAAAAAAAAAATTTTACATTCACACTACTCATCTAGCCTCAAACTAACCAAAGCTTGTAGGACCTACTATATAGCGACTAGATAACGGATAAATATAAATAAAATTGGCAGTCATTTCTCATACTTGCTAGAGCTGATGAAGATTGCATGACCGCGCTTTCTCAGCGTGTACAGAATGTGGTACATGGCTCTCCTAGTGGAGTACTTCTGATAGGCCGTGCACTCGTCCAGGACCAGCACAGCCGGGGCGCCGACTACTGCAGCCGCGAAATGAAGACGGGTCCTGTCGGTCGGTAGCAAATCGCAGATCCGCATCTTAGCTTGGTCGTGAAGCTCTGAAAGAAATCAAATTGAGATAAAAACACCTAATAATTAAGCCATGTCATTATTAGGTGATGGGCTATGTCTGATCAAAATCCATAACATAAAAAGATGCGTACTGGGAATTTAGGTAAAATAAAGTCACCAATAGGGCCATCTCTAACCTATTAAGGGCCATGGGCATATAGGATAATGGCGCCCCTATGACTTTGACAGAGGATACTATTGAAGCAGGAACCAGGGGGCCCCATCGATCGCGGGGCCCAGGGCAAGTGTCCAGACTGCCCAGTGGGAAAGACGGCCCTAGTCACCAAGACATACCTAGATCTTTGAATTGCAAAGCTAAAGTGGCAAATGAATGGGTACGCCACATGGCTTGCTGAGCTGACAACCGGTGAGGAAGAAAGATTTTCTAGTGGTGACCACAAACTTAAAAATGTAACGTTGGCATCCGTTGGCGTCAGTCCGAGAGTAGCAATGGCCTACTCAATGTTGCAGAAAGCTGCTGGAAGCAATCGGCCTAGCCGCTCACTGTGGCGTTGTAAGGGCAGGCCTATGTCCAGCAGTTGACTTCCAAAGTCTAAATGATTAAATTTACCTAAAGCATCAATGTAGTTTTGCAGCTCATTGTGGACGTGTTTCGTAGGCACTCCCCTCAACAAGGCCAATAGTAATAATGCGTCGTACACCTTCATCCACGGTGGCAGAGGCTGCCTCTCACAGCAGAGAGACACGTTACGGGTATACTGAAACAAAGTAGCTACTACTATCAACAACAACATACTATCAACTAAGAAATAAAGCCTGGTAGGTTATTTAGGTTCATTAATATCTTGTAATGTAAACACACTATTTAAAAAGAGGCTGACAATAGTGACCGAGTTTCTTGCGCTGCTTCTTCTCGGCACTAGCCCACAATATTGTCCCGAAGCAGTGGTAGGGTAAAAAAATATATTGGGACGTGTAAAAGAGCTTAATTTAGGCCTATTTACAGAAATAAATTGGTTTTATTGGTTTTTATTGGTGTTTTAATAAGATAATAACTTAGGGATTGTCCAGCAATTTTCAAGATTTAAAGTTAGGTTTCAATCTATGCCCGGATCATCTATTTGAATGCCCATCAAAAACGGTTTAGTTATTATTGAGATGAGAGCTTACTAGTAGTTAGTACTTATTAAGAAGTAAGAACTGGTTTCCCGGTCTAACGGTTACGAAGTTCAACATACCTACCTAATGCCAATCAGTCTTGACGCATCTTAAAATTATGGTCTAATCGTATAAATAGTATACCTTATTGTGAACGTGGTGAATTCTTGCATCTAAAACCTCTTATCACCAAGATAAATATCCTACTAATATCAAATATACAGGGTGTATAAAAGAACAGGACACACCTTTAAACCATGTGATCGGTTGCTCATATACAACAGCTTTTACTATGGAGCAACATCAAAATCGTTTCTCATTTCTTTTCAGACGCTCCGTATTAGATACATTATCATCGAGGTAGTGCGTTAGTTTATATGGAGATGATTGATGATGATGATATATTTTTTAATTTGTATGTTGCTCCCATAGAAAAAGTTGTTGTATATGAGTGTCCTATTCAAAGGCACCTTCTATAATTACCAAATAAGGTTGCGACTTTAGTCTCCACTTGGACATGCACCAAATTTCGCCAGAGTGAGGTATTTTGTATCCCGCTAATATCTCGCACAGCTTCAAACGGCCGTGTCTCTTCAGTCCAGAAAGTGCCAGCACTTCTCCTTTGCCCAGCCCCAAGTAAATGTTCCGAAGAGTAAACACGCCAGGTCCTTTCTTTGAGACGTTGGCTGCTAAAAGGTATTCTCCGTATGTGATTACCTTTTCACCTAAGATGTAAAACCGGTTTGTTAATGGCATGAGCATGAATGACTTATTTAGTTCTGTAAATAGCTAAGGATCTTTGAGCTCAGAGGCGTGCATTGGGACTTTGGGAGAGAACTATTTCCAGCCGTGGGTTAACGTGGTCTAAGCTGATTAATGAACATTATCGTTAGGCCATGCATGCGCTCCCTATCGGGACGGCACGGCAAAGGATTTTTAGGTGACGAATAGTAATGGACCTTAATTTTATGCCGCTAAGGTTGATATTAATAATTCGGTATTCTTAAGCATACCGCAGCTTACCGCGGCTTGCTATGAATATTATCATTGCAATTTCAACCGTAGGTCTATGATGTTAAGATACATTATTATTCGTCAGCTAAAAATCTTTTGCCGTGCCTAAGGGCCAGAACTTGAGAATCGAGACTTAACTAAATCATTATTTTAAATATTTAAATTCAAGTTAAAGTTAAATTTGGACTGAATTTATGAAGGATTTGCAAGTAGGCTTCAAAGTTCCTTGTTTATTTTCTGCACTTGAACCTGCCTGTCTGGGGCTCGGCTCGGCTTGACAACATTAAAAAAAAAACTTAAATAGGAGGCCAGACTGACGAACGAACACGTGACTGTATCATTAAGCATATGGCGGGAAAAGTTTACTATTACAGAATTTATTTTATTTTATTATGGTTGAACCAAGAAGTAGGTAAGGAACGCCAACAAATGCAGGAAGGTCAACCAATTATGGCCGTTGATCACAGCAGTTAATGCTGTAGGTATCTAGTGTAATAAATGGTCTGGTCTACAGCAAGTTAGTTGATAAAGATAGAATGCTTATTTAAGAAACTTTGTCCTAAATCACATTTAGTAAGTTGACTCACTTTTTTTGGATAGAATCTGCGCCAACTTTTCCTGTACATCTGCCTTCTCCCTCGCCACGCCCTGAGAGAGGACCTCTTGCTCTTCCTGCTCCTCGGTAACCCAGAAACGGGACACTAAGTATCTGCGGAACCTTTGTATGAGGCGGTACTCCCACAGCAAAAGCAAAATGACGAAGAATGCCGCCGTGGATAAGATCGATATCAGTTCAACGAGGATGCCTGATTGCATCGTAAAGTATTTTTTCGGTTTGAAACATTCTTGGAGAACGCCGCATTTCTCTGAATAATTGCAATACAGGGTTACGTAAGATAGAAAAACAAAGAAACAAATCACAAATAATAGATTATCATATCCTTCGGGTCAAGCAGTATTTACAAGCAAAATATTAAAATCCATTTCAAATGGGACTAGGATAAATTAATTTTATTATATAACTACAAATCCTTATACAGGTAAAGAGGGCTAAAGTTTGGAATTACTAAAAGTCCCCCTACCACAACATTTATGTAGAATCTTCGATGAACATAGGTTTTTCGCTTTGAAAATAACACACTCGCTATTGTAAAGGAATATCTGTTTGATCTTCACGTAAGCATACGCCATGTTAAATTGTGGAGAAAGCCGAATAAAGTAAAGCGCATAGTTCAGTGCGCTACCGTAGAATATTTTCGCTATAACCGTAGTCTCTCCTGAAATAAAACAAGAAGCATTTTAACCCTATAATGCAACTAAAACACGGGCAACCACTGCGACGGCGAAAATATTATGTTAATTTTCGAAAAACCGTGTCGAACCTCCTACATTTGAGTCAAATACAAATAATATTCAGTAAAAAACATTTCCTTTCTTCTCTGTCACCTAACAGGCACGATCCACAGAAAAAAAAACTAACAACTAAAGCTGGCTTCCAATGGTCGGTGCATGATAGGTATGATATTATTATTGCGGACGGACGCGGACCAACTCGTACCGACGCACCATGGGAAGAGTATCCCTGTAGTCCGTGGTAACGATAATAGCGTAGACACCATGTCGCGATGCTTCTGAACCGCAGCGAGTCCTTACTTCAAAGGTGTGGTCCGGGACAAATAAACACATTCTTATTTTTATTCTTATTGGTAGAGCTTGAGCGCGGTGCGTGGCTGTCCGTGATCTTTCCGTGCGTAAAAATCCGCAGAGACAGAAACACGCACCGTGTGAAGCCACCTTAACTCGCAAATAAATTTATTTCAAACGGGTGATACTTTGGCATCTCTTCATGGAAGTTGACAGAGATCAATAAAGATTCTATGGTATTTGTTGGCAACATTGGTAAAACTATTTTTCCTGCAGTTATATTCCAGTGTATGATGATTTTCGTCGAAAGCAGTGTACTCAGCTCAGCTCAGTGATGTTACTAGAGGATGGTACAAATAGGTGGTTACTCTGTAAGGGAAACAGCAATTTGAAGTAAAAATAAATAAACGTACGTACCAAATACGATGTTCACAATAATAAAGGTCATTGTGTTGAGAGCCGCTTGAGGGCCGATGCTGAAGAGGTATGCTTGCGGGATGCAGCCTATGCCATACACGATCAGCATTATGGGGACCACAACTGTTAATAAATTAGATCCGTAAAAATCCGATCGCAACAAAAAAATCACGGTCAAGGAGGTGCATTCATTGGGGAAGGCCTATTGGCCAGCAGTCATGGAGCACACCCTATAGAATAGAAATGTCATATGATTTGTTCGACAAAATTTTCCGCCATTTTTAATCAGTATCTGTGCTGTTCTTGTATGGGCGAGGGTTGACAGGAGCTGTCATTTCATACTAATGTAAGTGAAAAATCACTTATTAGTTTCGGAGAAAGATGGTTTGTTTGTATTGCTGCTCTATAGGGTATGTAAGTACTAGATGCCAGCAGTGGACTGTAGGGTTACGATACATAGCTTTTGATAGGTTTAAAATCGATATTATGTCAGTCTAATTGCTTTTGTTGAAAGTCAAGATTGTGTATTTAGGGTAAAGCATCTTACTCAGGTAAGATGCTTTACCCTAATTTCATAGTTATTTAATATCTAGTGTGGTTAAGGTCAAGTTTTTACCCAGTCGTAAACAAGATGAAAGTTTATAAGTGGACGACTAAATGAATAAAGTAACAGCAAACTTACCAAGGTCTGCGTAAGACAAATGTGCAAACGGCACCGTGAAGAGAATGATGACAACCATGACGACGGTTATGATGACCACCAAGAACCAGTACAACATCAAGTCACAGAAGTACATAGTTAACCAATACCGGGCCGGCGAGAAGTTCATCGCTTGGCTCTAAATAAGAAAATTCGCAATCTAATTAGTCCGTCAGGTGGATTAACAGAAAATATTTGACACGTATTTTTTCTTTTCTCAATCAAACAAAAAACGATGAAGATATAGCCCGTTAAAGTTCCGCGTAACGTCACGCCTTGCGACACTGTTTAGCAAGGCGTGACGGCACATGCTCACTTTGATGCGCTTTCTCTTCGTCATTTTATGTTTGATTGACTAAAGACAAAATATGGGTCCAATATTTTTGATAATCTAACTGGACTAAATTGGATAATCTTCTTTTGACCCAGGAAACTAGCCTAATGTTATTTTTGAAATTGCTGCTTAAAACTATTTTCAGTTCATAATCATCATCATCATCATTTCAGCCATAAGACGTCCATAGTGTTCATGCTGAACATAGGCCTTCCCCAATGACCTATCATCGGGAGGGATTACCAATATTCGCCACGCTTGGCAGGCAACCCGCCTGGAGAGCGCAGTTTTTATAAGATTTTACACGAAGACGCTGCTGCCCGTCTCGTGCTACAGGAATTAGTCGCCTCTTACGACACGCCTCCTGTTGGCGGTGGGGAAGTGTATTCTTTACGGCCGTCCCCACTCGGTACTTTAATTTTCAGTTAAATAAATATTCGCAAAAATATTTGTTTTTACCACTACGTGCGTCCACTTGCGCATCTCGGGATTAGTGAATTTAATCCCAAACTATTATGTATGTTAGTTAAAGGTGAAGCTAATACGTTATCTTGGAAGTAGTTTATTATCCTACTTCTAACTGACGTAACGATTTAAAACTTCCTATTACCTATTTGACATTCGGATGACAATACAATAATTTGACACCATCGTGCTGATCTGGTGATGGAGTCAGGAGGTGGGCAGTAGAACTCTTCAATGACTACTAGTAGAACCTTCGTGTTTGAGCTCATTCGATTCGTTTTGACGAGTTTAGCAGTAACATACATATGTGTATTTTAGCAGGGACTGAAAATGTTACCCGTATAGAGGTTTAAACGGTAAAATTTTTACGATTTGGCTGAAAATCTGACGTTTCCGCTTAATCAGTGAATACGTGTTAACTAATCGTTTATGAACTGGTTGCGGCCTAGGGTTCACTTTTCAAGCTTCAAGTTTATTGTTTTCAAGCTGCATACAATCAACTACTATTTCTGTTTCGTTTTTTCCGATTAATCAGCGATATTATACGGGTGTATATTACCCTAAATACGGCTTAAGCAGAATGTTGGGTTAATCGTCTAAGCGGTTAACCCTTAAACCCGTCGGTCGGTTTCGGTCGTTGTTTTATAGTATAGGCTAGTTTCCTGGGTCAAAAAAGTATTATTCTATTTAGTTCGTCAGTTAGATTATCAAAAAATATTGGACCCATATTTTGTCTTTTGTCAATCAAACAAAAATAAGAAGATAAAGCGCATCAAAGTAAGCACGTACGTCACGTCTTGCTAAAAAGTGTCGCAAGGCGTGACGTTACGCGGAACTTTAACGGGCTATATCATCATTATTTTTTGTTTGATTGAGAAAATAAAAAATACGTGTTCAATATTTTCTGTTAATCTAACGGACTAATTCGTTTTTTTTAGGAAACTAGCCCATTTTAAATTATGATATCAATTAATAGCGATAGGATCGCCTAAATTGTATATATTTCTGTAAACATCTATTGTAACTTCTTTGTATGGGGTGCAATAAACAGTATCTATCTGTCTACCTACTATAAAAAGGGTATTGTCCTTTTTAATCTAAATAAAGAAATTGACAAATCTTTTTTATGCTGTTTAAGTAGGTACTTTATGGCCAAAAAATGGCACTCAGAGCACTACCTCCGGAACCGCCCTACTGAGTAGTAGGCCATGTCTAATTATAGAGATATTTAAAAAAAAAACGTACCTGCAAATGCCTCACAATTCCATGCTCCTTCGAAGGTATGAGAGTGATGTGTGAAATAGTCAGTATCAGTAGAAACTGAATCAAAAGTGGAGGTCTCCCGGCATACCACATCAACTGCAGACGAAATATTAAAGAAGTTAGTAAAAAGTAAATTATACGTCTCGTGCAGTCACAGGCCTCACCTCAACTATGAGGTGGCTTGGGCCATGCTCTACCACGCGTGCCAGGTGCGGATTGGTGGAAGTCAAATGTTATTAAGCCGCCCACCTCTACATTGACCCGACCGAGAATCGAACCCGGGACCTGACAGATGCCGATGCCAAGTCTGGCGTTCTCCTCTCGGCTACGAAGCTCGTAAAAGAAGAGGTTTTTAAAGTGCATAATTTATGCACGATCAGATAGGAAAAAATTATGCCCGTACTTCCTTGCTTTTTTCTATTGGTGTTAAGTTTTGATTTTAAGAATACAGAGCGTGTATCGAAAAATTCGACTCTATAATAATCAATAACAAGTGCGTAAGATCAAATTTAAAGATAGTGTATCAGGTTTTATAAGGCCTAATTACGTGTAAGCGTAATTCGTCAGACCTACCGTAGTATGTTAATAAGCTATTGACTCTACTTCAAGAAGTTTTATTTACTTACCGGTGTAAGGTCAAGCGCTAGAGGATCGTCTGTGACCTGTATAGAAGCGTCGAGGTCGTTGGTGTAGTGCCGAAGCAGCGCCATGTGCACCCGAGCGAGCGACCTTGCTGCTGCCCCCTGGTCGTGGTGGATCGGGCTGTAAAGCGCTTCGACCTAATCATAATAACTTTAAGTTAAAACCAAAAGTTGAGATCCGTAAACGAATAAAAGTCGCTGACATATCCCAACGGATTAGCAAGCTAAAGTGGCAGTGGGCGGGACACATAGCACGTAGAGCTGACGGCCGATGGGGCAGAGAGTTACAAAGTGGACAGAAGACCTGGTAATGGTTGCGGGAAGCCGCTGGATGCAGACCGCTTCCAACCGACTAATCTGGAAGTCAATAAGGGAGGCCTAAGGTCAGTGGACGTCCTGTGGCTATAAATAATGATGATAAAAACCAAAAGACAGCTCGCACTGACCTATAATATAGAGATGTTCTGACTAGTAACCGACTAGTCGGTAAAGACGACTATCTAGCCACATCGGCAAAAAGCGCCGTCAATCCAGCTTCTTACTTTTTGAAAGATATTTTCTATTGTAGTATTACACTTAAATGAACTATCACAGTATTGTTTTGGTGTTTTTGTTTACATTAAAACACCGCTTTGACCCGAGAAAAAATCAAGGCAAAAATCCGAAGTAAACACAACATGTTTTGTACTAAACGAAAAATGGACTCTTCTTAACATTGTGAGGACAAACGCTGTCATTGGACAATCCTTTCGTTCACTTCCTTCAGCCCGCCAGCCAGACTCCACCCCCTTCTTGTTCCGAAACTATAATAGATATTAGTGTTTTCAAACTTGATCCGTGTTATATATTAGCCTACACCAATCGAGTTTCAGTAATCATCGATGTATGCCTAATCCAGAACAAGAAGCGAAGAGTCGACGGTCAAGGAATATCAAGAGGAGGCCAGCTTCCAATAAGTAGATACATTACTAAATCTAACCATGAGCTTATTTATGTCGTTATTGGAGACGTCCATGCCGTAGGCGTACATGTATACGTATTGCTGGGGAGAATCGATGGCGCGCGTCACCAGGTACTCCGTTAGGCTCTGTTATAAAATACAAATAACAACATGACGTGAGAGAGTCAATTAAATAGGTACTCGTAGTCTTAGGTAGTGGATCTTTTTTAAACCGTTTGGAAAAAGAACTGGCGAAGTGTGAGTCGGGACACGAAGGGTTCCGTAAAACTATATATTATTATTGCTTTTTTAAATTTGACGCCCCTGCGACACCTAAAATAAGCGCTAGTCTTACTCACATTTGACCGGTTTCTATTATTTTTTGTTTAAATTATACTAACTAGTAAGACGTTTGAATGTATTTACATTATAAAGATCTACCAAAAAGTATTGTATTCTCTTAAATTTTTTACATTTTTATTATTTTTTGTTATAGCGGCCATAGAGATATAGCCAATACACACATTTATTAAAATTTGGTTTGTCTTTCACCACAGAGCAACGAGTTAAGCCTTGGGCATACAGCCGACAGGGCGCGACGGCGACGGAACCCTAGCGCGAAGGTAGTGTTTGTAATGTACTGATGTCTTTAGAAGACGACACACAGCACCGTCGCCACAGAATCCTGGACCCGTCGCCGTCGCACCGGACACGCCTAAAAACTGGCGCGACGCGACGCGCTGCCATCGGGCGTATGCGAGACGTGGAGTGGACGTGGACGTGGAGGTGGAGAGAGCGTTTGATGTTGTGTTGTAAAGTCAAAGTCAAAGTCAAAAATCATTTATTTAGTTTAGGACAGAAAAACTGCCACTTATGAACGTCAATAATAACATTATTGGCCCATATGGGGCAGAACATGTCTCCTTATTTTTTGGGCCCCACTAGCGCTTCGAGACAAGACACAGACAATCTGGCAAGTGTTGAGAAGAAGTAAGTAAGTAAGCATGGTAATTGTACTTAGTAGTCACATAACGTTCTGTATTTTTTTATTTTTACAACATTTTAGTGATTCAATAATATATAGTGGAAAAATCGAACGTCATAATAGGAGCGTCAACGAAACCGTCACACACAACCATACAACGCGCACTAGAGTAGGAAAAGCAGGGCTTTGAATACCGTTAAAAATCAGGTATCGTTACCCTCATCATACCAAGATAACGTTAATAGCAAAGGTAACGTTATGCTTGGTAACGATACTTGGCCGGCCTTATTACCGGTAAACTGACTTAACGTTATTGATAATTTTACCGGTAAATGGAAACGTTACCAAATTAATACTGTAAGTACCGTTAATTAATTAATTTTCATCTTTTTCTTTTAATATTTATACATTATGTAAAGAAAACACAACCAAGGTAATCAAGACCACGAAAGAAGCCTACAATTCTAATTTGTTGTAAAACTAACCGCACGGGTTGGCAACGACGGTTTTAGGTAACGGAAAAAATATCGATACTCAATTATAACGTTAATTTTCAACATTATCATATTGGTATCGATACCAAAGTACCGTTACCTGTATTATCGTTACAATTTTATCATTATGAAAATATTGTTACTTAACGATACTTATAGTGTGAAACGTTGTGTTTAACGTTAACAAGCCCTGAAGAAAAGAAGAGATTAAGGTATACACTGGAACAGTTCGACCCTAAACGTTCAAAAATTTCGTGTGTGTAAGCGATGTCTATGTGTGCACTGTGTGCGTTGCTCTAGCGCGCATGGTATGAAGCTAATCTTCTGTTTACTCTTAACTATTAATTATTCTGTGCTATTACTGTGACAGACGGATAGGCAATGGAACTACTCGTTGGCATTAAGACCCTTTGATTACGGCACGGAACCTTAAAAACAAAGAATATTAGAAACTTTATTATGTACCTCAGTATTTGATAGCGCCGTATATACCATGTTTTCAACTTCGCTCGCAGTTGCCCCAGTTTCTGACAAAACGTAACTGGTAAAGAAAAAATAAATCTTGTATTTTTTTTTTTTAATACACGATGTATTGTATTCATTATTGAAGAAATTCATTTTTTTATAAAGTACCTACTGCTTACTTTTTTTGAATTACCTGCCTGTTCATTTATGAACAGTATGTGTATTTTAATACACATTTTTATAGAATTACTTAAATACTCACAAAAAAGGTATATTATTAAAGTTTATAGTAGACTGAGTTGCTTCACATGTACTTTATCCAAACTATTTGTAATATGAACTGACACACCATCACCAGTCAATATGTATGTATTCCCTGAAGCAGTGGTAAGGCATATTCTGGGACCTGTTCGTTTTCCGGAGAAGCGGTCCTATTACCGAATTAATATGTATTCTTGCAGAGAACGCGCGCATTGTTACGCTCGTTCCCTAGGAGCGGGGATGGGCTTTAGTATAGGACGCGACTTGTGTCGATACTTTGGCCCCTTCTCAACTTCGTATCGAATCAGCCGTAAAAGTTGGAGCTGCTACGGAGTCCGCAGAAAATACCAAGCGGTGCAAATACGAGTCACTTGTAAGATGACGTAAGTGTTTCCGCTATTTGGCGTTGAGACGTTTGCACCGTCACAGAGTGCAAAATCACTTATCGAAAAAATTGCCCCCTGAATAAATTTTAATTTTGGTAAATAAAAATGTTGGCTTGTTCCTCGATCAAAGGCTTAGTACCTAGTAGTAGTTTTTTTTTGTCATTGTGGAAGGCCTATGTTTAGTCTGCAGTGTACGTCTTATGGCTGAAATGATGATGATGATGATGAGATTAGATTTAGTATATAAATGTTTGCTCATAAGAGCGCCGTCTTAGACGCTTTCTGTCAAATCATTTTCGCCTGTGCGTTTTGGTTTTACCTAAACAAACAACTGCTATAAATATACTGCTGCTAAAAATGCTGCTATGTTAATGTAAGTCTTAGGTTTTTCAATATTTTTGGGCAAATGGATAAAGAGAGCAGGACATCGAATGCGCTACAATGGTTTGGCAATAGCAAGTCAGATGCGTAGATTTTGAAGATGCTACAAATACTGAAATAAAATAAATAATTAATGTCGGATACAAACGCATTGGCGATTGATGTGGCCTCCAGACTTGGGCCAGCCCGCAAAACTAGAGTCGTCCGCTGCTGAAGTGCTTCCACTGTGAGGATCTATGACCACATAAATATTTTCCAATTAAATTTTATGAGTAAGAGTAAATGTAAAACTGTGTAGGTATAGAAGTAAAACCACGCGCTGACGCGGGTGACGCGCAGAAGAGGCTGACGAGGTACCACGTCGCTTGCTTCTTTCTTATTTTCCATAAATAACCCCAAATGCGAAACTGGCGCCTAACGTCACGTTTGGGGTTATGTCGTCAACATCCAAGCGGTCTCATGAGACCGCATAACAATGGAATTTATATGCCTGGTGAGCACGGACAACAAAGCAGGATCTATGAGGAATCCGCGTTTTTTTTAAATTTTGAGAAACAAATCTTTACTAATATTATACAAGTTTCTATGTATAGCCAACTGCCTGGTCTTCCCTCCTTAGTCGGAGGTTTAATTTAAGGATTTTTTTTTTCTTTGCGATTCAGATGTTTGCCCCTTATAAAAAGTTGCTATATTTGAGGAGTAGAATCAACCCCCAGGAAGTTAACCTGTATACTTAGGCAGTACGGACCTTTATATAATTATTATGAAGTTATACTTACCTCTGCAGGCAATACATTCTCATTGCGATTCTCGTCAATATGAGATAAAATACTAGACAGTGATATCCCAATAAATATTCCAGCCAAAATCGTTGATAGGACCTTTAGAAGAAACACACAGCGGCTTTACAAAACAATAAACATTGATCCTAGATAATGTCAAAAAAAGTATTTTTTTTAATAACGTCGAATGATTTTTAAATGCCGAACGTGGAATGACATGTTGCCAGTGTAAAAAAAGATTTCAAATTAAAATAATACCACGACACGACAAAAAAGACCGGCCAAGTGCAACTAGTGCAAGTGGGACTCGCGCATTCCGAGCAGAATTAACTTTCATCATCATCATCATCATTTCAGCCATAGGACGTCCACTGCTGAACATAGGCCTCCCCTATTGACTTCCAGATTGGCCGGTTATTGATTACATATTAATATTATTGTATAACATGAATGCAATACCCTTACAGGGTATGGTCTCACACATTAAAAAAACACCTTAATGTACACTTATGACAATAAATTAATATGAAAATAAGACGTTTTTTCTTTTATGAAGTTACATATTCTCAGCGCCAGACCGACTCACACGTAACTGGTTATTATCTGTGATTGAACTAAAGAATGTCAAAGTAAGTCTCTTGTTTTTCCTCGTTTTTACTAAAGACAGCATACTAAAAATGGTATAGAACTGACAAATATGACCCTTGTATATTTTTAAAAATAAACTGGTTCTTAAGAAAAACATTTCTTGACAGAAGAGCAGACAGATTACAACTTAATCCATAAAGTTCTGTTTTTTTCTTTTGACATTATTAAACCCTAAAAACATAGTTACCGTTAAAATGAAGTTAATCTTGTAGTATAAGTAGTATGACGCAAACTTCCAAGCCATGATTCTGATATGCGTTAAGCTCACAAATCGTGTGTTCTCCCTGACCCATGGACGTTCTGTGACAAATATACCAACAAAATAAATTAGTAATTTAGTAAAAGCTTGCGCTCACTACAGACAGACTTTTGATCGGCTGAGAGTTTTATCGATATTTAGTTTGATTACAATGAACACACAAGCGAATGAACACACTGAAACGATTATTATAATCGGTCGACATTCAGGGCTATTTCGATAACGAACCAACTATCGGCCGATCAAAAGTCGGTAGTGTGTGTAGGCTCTAAGAGTTTACCAAAACTCCTTCTACATATAAATGTTTCCTTACCAGCAATTTTTTTGAGAGCTTCTCTAGTCAGATTGTGAAGGAAAGGAGAAGTTTCATGAACGGCTGCTCGTGCTTCGCTAATAGCTCTGAAAACATCCGTGCATTATCAGCTGAAGGGACTTAAAACTTTTGATTGATCTTAATGTTTGACGTTTGTTACCAGTGATGACACATGGAACAGAAACGTGGCCTATCATTAGGGGCCTTATAAGAAAGCTCGAGGTTGCAGTGCTATGGAATGGCTATGCTCGGTATTTCTTTGCGAGATAAAATCAGAGGAGATCCGTATCCTAAACGAACAAAAGTCGCTGACATAGCCCAATGGATAAGCAAGCTGAAATGGAGGCCGCTTCCAACAGGCCAATCTGTAACTCAATAATGGATGCCAATGTTCAGCAGTGGACGTCATATGCCTGAGGTTATGATGATGATAAATCAAACACGATTTTGTGTTATATTGCTCTTGATGGTCAACCATTTTAGGTTAATAAGACTGGTCATTAATAAATCTTCGAACCAGAGGTCTAAACCATTTGACCATTCCTGACTGGCAATTATAATTTAGTTCCCACTTGTAGCACTCCTATTTTTTCGAATTCTAGTGAACTGATCTATAAGTAGGTACCTACATAAAATAGTGGTAGCGAAAGTCAAGACTTGCGTTAACCCGGCACAACATATTGGTATGTCAAACTATTGGACGCCGGCCGCTGGACAACAGCTAGACGTTCAATACTTCATTAGTCTGTTCGGAAAAACGGGAGATTGATCGTGTATTTCATTGATTGACGGAATACTGATGTGGATTGATATTACCCAGGAAAATCCAGACGTAGAGGTACACACAGCTCTAAGTGCCCTGAAATATTGTACCCTATTGCTATAAATATAGAGCTTATGGCGCTCGCTAACTATTAATAGAATACTCGTCCGAAACGAATCCGACCGATAACTATGTTTGAAAATCCATCTTACTGGCGTCAGTCAATTCTGTTGGACCAGACTGAAGAAATACCTACTGGACGTATACATCTATACAGCGGACGTAAACGTCTAAGGATTACGAAATTTACGAATACAATTCATTTACCTTCGACTGACTTCTTCAGAATCCGGCAAGCTAATACTCATCGAAGTTATACCATACTCGTTAGCTTTGTCATTGAGATCTTTGACCAAAGCCGCGACATTTTCCGTAGGGCTGGCGGGTAATCGTAAAATAAGTAGAGATCCAAGATGGGCTCGCACAGTAGCACCCGCTTCTGCAGCTCGTTGCAAGAGTTCGGTAATGCTCTCATTATCCGCGGTTATGGTGCTGTGGCGAAAAGTCATTCGTACCCGATATTCTCGACCTAGATAATCACAGACAGTGTTCAGTTACTTTGTAACCACCTATTTATAGCAAATAAATGATTTTGATTTTTATTTAAGTATCACTAGCTGTTGCCCGCCCGCCCGAAAACAAAAACTGCGCAACTTTGTTATTTTTTTCTTTCAAAAGAACCTTCTCCTGACAATAAATAACACAACAAAAAAAGATTTAGCGAAATTGTTCCATCCGTTCACGCGTCAAGCGGTGACCAAGAGAAATAGGAATTTATTTTTATTTATAAAGATGTTGGTCACTGCTGTTTGGCCTACTGTACAAGTAGCGGAGCGTAGCGTGTCATCTTTGTTCTGTGATACAAGCTGTGCTTAGTTCGGAGCTTCGACCAAGTATATATCTAGACGGACAGTCGAGGCAGCGAAAGCTTCAACAAAAATTGTAACAGACGTTGGGTGATAAATCTCTTTCCTAAAACTAATTAAACGTAGTTTAGCTAGTCTAATTAGTCTTTTTTATTCATTCTAGGCTAGAACCATTTTTTAATCATAAACAAACCTAAAGACAATAAATCCATATTTCTCCCCAATGTAATCGGAATTGTGTAACACCTGGTATCATTACACACGCACACAAAGATAATAAATAATAATAATTTATTTGCTTGTCACATGGTAAATTACAGGTGTTATTACAATTAAAAGTACATTGCACACATGTCACCCCGTAGGGGCACCGCATAGAGATAGAGACATCGAATGACACGAGTGGGTGTGTAGACATAGGATAGTAATGCACAGCACATGCTGTAAAAGTATCTCGTTATGCAGAGTGAACAAAACCTTTAGGGTTTCTACTTTGGAAATAGAATTCTAATTTGGCCTGTCTCTCTCATAGAATTACCTAATGAAATCGGTAGAATTTGACGACCGCCAGCGGTTCTGGGTTCGAATCCCGCAAGAGAAAAATGTTTGTGCGATGAGCACGAGCATTTGTACCTAAGTCATAGATGTTTATAAAACGTATATAAGTATGTTTATCCGTTATCTAGTTTGTGTATGTTTATCCGTTATCTAGTCGACATAGTTCAAGCTTTGCTTAGTTTGGGGCTGGATAATTGGTGTGATTGTGAAAAACAATGTATTTTTATTTATCTGCTCAGGCGTAGACACAGACACCTTACGTTATTTTTAAACTGCCATATATTTTGATTTACAAGTTCGATACTTTTTCAAATGTCTGTGAAATAAAGTTTAGATAAATAAAATACTTACCATACTTAAAGAACATATAAGCCGGAGTGCCCCCGAACACCAGAACTTTGCTATCAAAGATGAACACTCGGTCAGCGTATTCCAAGTTTATGCTAGCGTAGCACAAAAATATGATGGTCACATACTTTTTATATTGCTAGAAAAGCCGAAAGACAACTTTTTTAATGCTATTCACATCATATGTCATATTCATCAACTGGATGTTAGATAGTATATACTCAAACGTACCATGATCTTGTCTTTCAGCACTTGAACATAATGCGGTTTATCTATAAAGTTCGGTACGAAAATAACCTGAAAAATAAGTAAGTACGTTGTAAATGGTTGGTTTCTTCTGGCAATTTACTATTATCTCGTTATGTTTAGCATTTTTAATGCTTATCAAATTTCACGTTTTAAGTCACTAGGCTATAACTCATGAAACCAAATGTAAAGGATTTAGTAGCCGGTTGCATTGGCGTCACAGTGTGCTCCGAATCATCAGCATTACACCGAAAGTTCCGGGTTCACTAAACCACCTACGAATCAACTCCAGGCTTGTTAGGGTTCCGTAGCCAAATGGCAAAAAACGGAACCCTTATAGATTCGTCATGTCTGACTGTCCGTCTGTCCGTCCGTCCGTATGTCACAGCCACTTTTTTCCATAACTATAAGAACTATACTGTTGAAACTTGGTAAGTAGATGCATTCTGTGAACCGCATTAAGATTTTCACAAAAAAATAGAAAAATAATAATAAATTTTGGGGGCTCCCCATACTTAGAACTAAAACTCGAATTTTTTTTTCTTTCTAAACTGAATAGTTTGCGTGTGAGACGCTTCCAAAGTGGTAAAATGTGTGTCCCCCCTGTAACTTCTAAAATAAGAGAATGATAAATCTAAAAAAAATATATAATGTACATTACCATAAAAACTACCAGCGAAAATTGGTTTGAACGAGATCAAGTAATTAGTTTTTTTTTAATACGCCATAAATCGTAAACCGCAATTAAACTTTCGTAATGTTATGGATTTCATTTTGCAATAAAAATACCATAACTATGACTTGATTGTCGTGATGGGTGAACTTTTACTCATAACGGTACCTACAGGTTTGTACGGAACCCTCGGTGCGCGAGTCCGACTCGCACTTGTTTTAATTTAACTTTTAAAACTGTTCTCTACCTGAAGATTGTCTGGAAGAAATCGCTTTTAGCGATGAGAGCGCCTAAATTGTACTATTCGACATTGACAACCGTCTGGTGTAGTGGTTCGGGCTCCAGTCCGGAGCCAGCGGTTGCGGGTTTGAATCCCGCAAGAGGCAATTTTTGTGATAAACACGAGCATTTGCACCTAAGTTATGGATGTATAAAAACGTATTTAGGTATTATCCGTTATTTAGTCGCCGTACCTACAAGCTTTGATAGTTTGGCGCTAGATAATTGGTGTGATTGTGAAAACAATTTATTTATTCTAACTGTATGTTTTCCCTGTAATGTTTGTTTTGTGTGGTGTGCATAAAGAGTATCTATCTATGATTTCTTCAAGCTAGTAAAATTTGAAAGAAAGAAAGAAACGTTTATTCGACACACAAGAGAAAATAATAATATTAATACACAAAACAATATAAATTAGATTTTAGATTAGAGATAAAGGTGTCAGCATTTGTCGTGACAGCCACAGACTTATCACGACGCTGATTTTAGATTTTCTAATTTTGGAGAGGTTTCGCTTCAGCCATATAGTTGTGAGGGTAAAAAGTTAAACATGAAGCTTGTAATTTGACGTGGGGTGAGTAATTGGAAATTTCTGCTAGATAACTTGTTGTAATGGAGCCTGTAGCCTCACCTTCGGTTCCAGCAGCAACGCAAGAGCCCAGCTCAGCTGGGCACGGTAGTACTGTCCTATATGGTGCACTTTCACATGGAGCACTGACTCTAGGTCACATTCAAGCGACAGACGCCGCATGCGCATGTGTAAGAATTCGTCCACGTACTGCTTCGACTCTTGCCAAAGGTAGATCTGTAGTTAGGTATAAAGTAATCACAGAGTTACGATTCTTCTTCTTCTGTCGTGTCAATACTTTCAATGGCGACTCTAAAAGGGCGAGTTACGATTTAAAAGTGTTTACCACCTATTTGTTATTATGACTGGATGTCATGACCATTGTTAGTGCAATAATGGTACCAATCGCAACGAAATAAGCAAGTATGTAACTTCTGCGTAAGAGTCCCACAACACCAATCGATCGATAGTCGATCAATGCCATTGATGAAGGCTAGAATGGATCAGTCAACGTCCATTAATGCCAACAAAACAACACGTCTACCACAAAACACTATTGGAGATAGCGAACTATGGTCTATCATCGATGTTTATATGTATATCGACCAGTGTCTGTCAATTAGGCAATGCTAACTTATCAATCGATAGACATCGATCGATTGGTAAGGTAGGACACTAGCACAACTCGAATAACTGTCTTTGCGTTGCGTCATATAGTTCTAAAGATAAAACCTACGTCAGCAAACAAAATGATGTGCTCCTCCACGGTGAGGTCATCGATAAGCAAGCAGCTATGGTGGCAGTAGCCCATCATGTTAGGTGTCGCCATACAGTAAGTCCCTGCAGTGAGAGTCTGACCCAGCACGTTGATTGTGCCTTCGTCTGGCTGTGTTAGACCTGTGTAGCAAGTGATTTGAATAAGAATGTCGCTAAAATGCTTTTTATTGACCTAATGATGTTTTAACGCTTTGCATAGCCCCAGACCCCTTCAGATATGCATGTAAAGGTTAGAAAACTTACACATCCTCAAGTCATATCTACACACAACGAATAAAATGCCAAATTTTGAGAAGTGTACCGAGTCTAGTAGCAGAAAAATAATAATAAAAAATATTGTTCTTGTAATTTTTCACCCATTTTTTCTTTAGCTTATTCAATATTCATGTTTTAAATTTTACTTTCCTGTATTCGTAATGAAATGCAAAGTGTTTACCTCGGGTTAAATACTTATTTAGTCCTTCGAACTATTCAGAACCCGTCTCTCGTGCTGAATACGTTACTTTCATGAATTATACTGAGTACTATATTAAACCTGTTAATAAATCCTCGATGCATATGATCGTCTTCTCCTGAATACGTTCTGCGAATAGCATGGTGAATTCACCGCGGTAGATGTCCAGCGTTACGTTGCTTAAGAGTGGCACATTCATGATGTTCTGGAAAATATTGATGATATGAAAACTCGAATGAAATGAACCCAAACATGACCATTGAAGAATCCTACCACTGTCCACCTCTTGGCTCCAACCAGATTAGCTCAATGGTATCAAATTGTCATCCCTGGTTACACATACCTATGTTTTAAGTTGATACGATAGTTCATCATCATCATGTCAGCCAATTGCAGTCCACTGCAGGACATAAGCCTTCTCCTAAAACGCCTAAGAGCACGGTCTCCCACTTTTTTATCCATTTACTGCTAGCCATCTTCCTTCCAGCCAGTTCGTCGGTCTATCGAGCTGGGGGGGTCCTAGACTACGTTTACCAACACGTGATACGATAGTTAGAAGTAGGTTAAAACCGACTTTCAAGTTTTGTTAACATTGTCACTGTTAGGTTATAAGTTAAGCTAATAAAAGTGTGTTTAAAAAGGTAGAGGCCGTGTTCATGTAAACAGATCATTGAGTTTTGCTAGACGAGAAACAGGCCGATTTGAGCTAGGGCGGTGGAGAAATGCCCAAGGCAAGATCTGTTAGATCACAAACTTCACAGTGCGACGATAAAATCAAACCCCGGAGAGTTTCTTATTTCGAGGTAGGAACCAGTGTGATAGAGTTGAATAGCCCAAGATATAAATACCTTCCTAACACCCAGAAATATAATTCAGGGAGACTGTTTACAAAGAAGTTGCTATTAGCAGTAATTAGTGAATTTATTTATTTATTCAATAAGAGCAACCAACAAATCATACACCATTAATACAATTAACAAGTCGTAACTATTTAAAATGTATGCTAAGTATAGAATCAGTTAGTCTCTTTTTGTTTCTTCTTAATTAACTTACCTTGGAGACGTTCCGAAAACTTATTGCTTTGGCAACCAGTTCATCTACTTCTTGCAACTTTTCGCGTTCTTTACCGGTTGGTGTTGGTATACGATTCAATTTATTTTTATCCTTAAGCAAAGAATTATTAATGTTGAATACAATTATTGTTACATCAATCAATCATTTATAAGATCTATCATTTGTTTTTTTTTGTATTTATTCTGTTATTAATACCTCGGCTTTCTTGAAGATGATTGACTTCCATGAGACCTGACCACCGACTGCTTGATCACGCATAGTTCGTTGCATTAACATCAGTATTCCAAAGTAAGTCATATTCAGCATGAACCACGACAAGATTGTGTAAAATATTGAGTGTTTGGCGGCAATAAAAGCACCCCCTGAAATTAAGTGCGCCTAGAAATCAGTGGCGTTAAGAAACGTCACAGATAAGCCATAATCGCACCCCTGACTTTCATACAATCTCTAAGGTGCTATGCACACGGAGCAACTTTTGGTTTCGTGTTGCTGAAATCGGCAACTAGCATTTTATCAATTTTCATATAATTTTGAGCAACTGCGCAGACTTAGTAATGTTAAAGTTGCATGGTTGGGCAATTACAGCTGTTTCCAGTTGATACTTTAAAACACATTCTGTTGATGGTCATAATTCCAATTTATGGCATAAAAATCAAAAACTAAATATTTACACATAAATATAATAATGCAGAATTGTTATAAGGTATAAGTAATATTAATTCGAATTTAAATTTCTTTATTCGCCGTAAATAGTGTACCTATAATTCTAGGTAATAGTTTCCAGTTGCTGCAATTGGTGATTTAAATTTCCCGAATTAAACCCAATTGACCAGTTATGACGAGTTGCTGATGCTGTTGTTCACAACCAGCAACGTGTATCGGTGTCAAGACCACGCCCTCTCACCGACTCACGGATTTAAATATTCAGCAACGGTAAATTAGGCCTAGATTGCTGGTTTCAGTCACGGCAACCAGCAACTTAAGTTGCTTCGCTTAAAAGTCACTCTAGATTGGCGCCACTGCAGCGCTACTAGATAAGTACCTTGTGGCACATCTATTGCGCACCAGTTGCGCGGCTGTTGCTCTACTTTACGCAACCAATTTTAGGGCGTCTTATCAATAGAATATTATCAACTAATCGTAAAGCTGGTTTTTCACTTTACACAAAAGAAATTGAGACAAAAAAATGGCGGGTGTGTTTTGATAAAGCAATTATTAAAAACTGATTTAGTCAAATTGATTTTGTTATACATACGTCCAGTCTGAAGAAGCGCGTACTCATTTAAAGCATGCACCAAACCCAAAGGCGGCAGCGCTACATGCAAAAGAAAGGTCAAAGCCTCATGTTTCCTATCATAATGATGGTGGACCAATAGCTCCGCTAGGAAAGTCTGTAGAAGTGTGAACATTGTACTCCACAAGCAAGCAATCCAGGCTGCAATTAGAATAAAAAATAATTTGCGCCATTGAGGGTCTAATTTAAGTTTTCAAACTTTCGCTGGAAACCCGTGTCTGCTCTACCCTGAATTTAAACTTGAAACCCGCGAATGGTGTTCTCTCAACTTTGCACAGAAATTGCACAGAAGTTTTCCCATGAGGTTAAAGCTTACATTTTTTCAAAAAGGGGATCAAAACGTCGTCAAAGTAGCGGGTGAAGCCGCTGGAGTGACAAACAGCAACAGGTGACTTTTGTCACCATGACTTTTTCATCACTTATATGAAATCCTTGAATATTAGGCCGATATTTCGAAATATCCAAGG
This sequence comes from Anania hortulata, assembly GCA_963576865.1. Taxonomy (NCBI): domain Eukaryota; kingdom Metazoa; phylum Arthropoda; class Insecta; order Lepidoptera; family Crambidae; genus Anania; species Anania hortulata. The sequence goes on along the minus strand of OY756389.1, from coordinate 21,365,624 downwards.
ATTTCATATGAGTGACGTGCGCGCTCTTAGATTGCAAAAAACAATGGAGTCAGATTCTTTGCCAAAAGAGTTCCATTTTCAAATGCAGTAATAACTTTTTAAATATTGTTTATGTAAGTGGCCAATTCCGGTTTAACTTACTTTTGTGGTGGAACATCGCCATAATCAGAGCAAGCATGATCATCACAGACACATAAGCGAGTAGTGTGACTAATGCGTACATCAGGTGGATCCAGCGAAAGATGAGGATGAGGACGAAAGCTCCGAGCAGGCAGATGGGTAGCACTGTCAGGTATGCGTACACTAGCCAGGCTATGTACAGCGTTGAGAAGTCCACGTTTCGCATTCGTACACAACGCTGAAAATATAATTTAAGCGTAGGTATTTATTCGAAGTTTAAGTAAATTTAATTCATCATCCTACCTATTGCAATGCAAATGTAATTGCTTCATTTGTTGCTAAATACTAAAATAGCTGTATGTATGCCTATAGTATTTAAAGAGTTCCCTGAATCCCTCATGGATCTCATTATCAAAATCAGTTTTTGAAAAAACGGGACCCATCCAAAATTAATACTTTTTTAAATAAAAATGTCATTTCAAAGTCGGTTCATAATTGACAAAGTTCTGAGTCAACGAACATTTAATTTAAAAAAAAAACAACAGAATTGAGAACTTCCTTGAAGTCGGTTAAAAAAGATGGTTATTTTTCTTTTACCTTAAACCCGTTTTGTGTTTCTGCGACCACTAACGACTGCGTCTCGATGACGGGCGGAATGAGAGCGATGGTGAGGCACTGCAGTATACCGGATATAGCTCGACGGACTCTGTTTTCCTCCATGAGCGGTGATACTGGCATCGAAACCAGACTTAACTGTGGACAAAACTTATAATATACACGTTGCAATAAAGTATGATCAAACAATAACATGGGCAGCTTATCACATCAGACTTCATCGTCATTTCTAGGCTTAAATTTCTGCAACAAGTATTAGGCTATTTTTTTCCTCACATATTATTATAGGCTACTACTTCTTGTACAATTTTCTACAAATAAATTTTATTAAAAAAAACGACTAAAAAACTTAAAAGCTAAAAATAATATTAACTCATAAGTACTGACTAGGGCACAGACCTCACCTGAAATTATAAGGTGGATTGGGTGGTTGGATCCCTAGTGATGGGAAATTCCCGAGAATGTTCTCGTAGCGAAAACTTTGCGGGTAGGTTCTCGAATACATTCTTCGAGGAGAGAATTTAAGAGAACTTGAAAGCAAGGCACAAAAGTAATTGAATCAACGTAGCATTTAAGTAGATTTAAATATTTTGTAATTGTTAATTATCTAAATTATTAATTCAAATTCAAATTCAAATGCGTTTATTGCCAATTAATAGTGTAACAACATATAGTGTAATATTAGTGTAACAACATTTATTTATAAAAGTAGCATAGTATATTATTGTGCATTATTAAAGAGAAAAACAGCAGAAGAACATTTAAATCCAAATACATCAAGTTCTTGCGGAATCTTGTAAAATCGCTTGAGAATATATCAATGTCATTTGGTTTATTTGATGAATTGTTGAGAGAGCTCTTGCTACGAGTATTAGCAATATTTTTATGTAATTTATTGTACCCCATAACGAGCCTATTAAGCGGCGCATAGCGTCCCTGACGCGAATAGGACTTCCTTGCAACAAAGGGGGTGTAAGAGGCTAGTCGAATACCTCGTGAAGGAGCACGAATATTGATATTCGATAGAAGGTTAGGCGCATCAATGACACCACTCACCAACTTATGTAGAAACAGGTTGTCCATCAGATTTCTTCGAACTTCTAAAGACTGGAGTTAGAAATGTTTTAATCTATCGAAATAGCTTGGAAGTTTTCTAGCCATATTACAACTATATGACAGATGCCAAAGGAAACGCTTTCGAATTCTTTCTAGTCTTTTCCGGTACACATCATAGTAGGGGTTCCATACGATACGGGTTTTTTATGTATGTTTAGCGATTATTCGTTACTACTTAACCGATTTCAAAATTTATTTTTTTATTTGAAAGGTGATACTTTCAGATTGGTCCCATATAAATTTGGTTAAATTCTGATGATGGGATCTATAAGAAACCGACTTCAAAAAAGGAGGAGGTTCTCAATTAGTCGGAACCATTTTAAAATTACTTTTTGTATGTTCAGCGATTATTTGTTACTACGTTGACCGATTTCAAAGAGGTGATACTCTCAGAATGGTTCCATATAAATTTGGTTAAATTCTGATAATGGGATCTGTAATAAAATCATCAAACATTGCATGAACTCCGAACCACGCCAATTGATTTTAGTATCTATCTTACCTAATATCTTTGCCAAATGTGAACCGATTTTGATGTTTTTTTTTTAATTAATAGCTTATACTTTAAAGATACTATAATAAAAATTTGCGGAAAAAATGTCACCCCTAAAGGTGCAAAATAGGAAATGAAATCGGTGTTCAGCAGTTAAATTATGTTTGCATTGGTAAGATTTGTTTTGATTTGGATTTATCACTAAAATAGATGAAATAAGTAAATTTTACAAAAAAAAAACCGACTAAAAAAATAAAACGCTAAAAAAAATCTTAACACTTAAGTACCTAATCAGTTACTTTTGGAGTCGGTGCCAGTCGATGAGAGATTCTATGTTTTCGTTTGCACCGACTCCAAAAGTAACTGATTAGGTACTTAAGTGTTAAGATTATTTTTAGCGTTTTAGTTTTTTAAAGTCGGTTTTTATTTTAACTATACATGAACAGGGTGACCCAGACAAGACGGATAAAAAATATTTTTTCGGAAGTTCAGAAGATCGTGCCGGCATTTTCGGCAAACAAAGTCGGGTTAGTATCCATTTATTTATACATCAAAACCGGATAGACTGATTTTTATTAATCGATGATTTGTTGGATTTGTATCCGCCCCGAATAGAAAAATAAACAATAAAACATTTTTAAAAATCTCAAAAAAATTAAGAGGCGGTACATGTTCGCCGAGACCGATATATTTTATTTATTTATCTCCAAAGTGAAATAAAAAAAAGCTCGGCAATATCGCGGATTCTTGCCGAAACCCGGGATTGAACCAGGGACCTTTAGATCTTCAGTCTAACGCTCTCCCAACTGAGCTATTTCGGCTGATAATTTCCAAGTGAATGTTTGCTTTAGTTTATTGACAGTCGTGTGTGACGTGTCTTGTTACTCTGACTGATATGATAAATCTCATGATGGAAAAAATATAACAAAATTTCTGACTGCAATTTTTTTAAAATGTTGGCAGGATCGTCTGAACTTCCTGAAAATTAATTTTTATTTGTCTTTACTGGGTCAACCTGTATACATAAAACAAAGTCGGATCAGTTACACAATTTATAAGATAAGAACGGCTGGACCGATTTTTATGATTTTTGATTTGTTAAATTTGTCTCCGCCCCGAATAGCAGAATAACTATAAAAAACAGGGAAAATTTTGCAAAAAAAAAAAATTAAGAAGGGGCGGTACGCAGTTCGCCGGGCCAGCTAGTATTTAAAAAATGTAATGATAATAAAATTAAATAAAAGGGACAGTGAAGATTTAAAACGCAAGTTTCTTTTTAGGGTTTCGTACCTCAAAAGGAAAAAACGGAACCCTTGCTTTGATGTCCTATGTCTATCTGTCTGTCCGTATGTCTGTCAAGTCCTTTTATCAAAAACGATATAGGTACTCAGATCTACAGTTTGTTGAAGCTGTAAAAAAATTTAACTTCTACGTTAGCATAAAAACATACGGCCGCTAAAAACGTCAATTTCGACATTCTCAAACAGAATCAAAATTCATAGAGTACTTTACTTTCCGTTATCAGGAGTATAAGAACTGTGAAAATTTTGAAAACTAATTTTATAAATTTGTAATTAAATATTATAATTAAACTGCGAGACTCGATTCCTGAACTATTTTAATATACAAGGTCGCCTTTTATAATCTGGTGAAACATTAGCAGAACTTCTAATAGTTTTAGAGAAACCGAGCCTTATTATTATCGTTCTTAAAAACGGGCTAATTTTCATTTTTATTAATCCTGAAAAATAAAGTAAAATGTCTAGGGGCATCCTGTCTAGTCTGAAACGTCCCTACGTCAACGCCACTGTCTCTCTCATTTCAATCGTGCACTACTCTTCCCTCGGGTTGCACGTACGGGGCACGAAAAACGGGTGTTCTATTTTACGTTGAAATCAAAATAGTTTTTGGCGTTTTTCTCGAAAACTAGCGTATAAATTTTTCTTTTTTTAACAAAAATGATTAATTTATGTTATTGTAATTGCTCTTTAAATTTCACCAATTTATGAAAGACGACCTTATATACCTACAAATTTGTACGGAACTCGGTGGGTGAGTCCGTTTCACAATAGTCCAGTTTTTATTTTTAGGAGGTAATTCTACTGCTCATCCTACTATAACTTTTACTTTGGGACTTGGGACTAACATCGAAATCTCAAAATAAAACTTTAATGTTCCCAAGATACAAACAGCGGATCGGCTATTTAGTATGGAGAGTTGATTTTTTCTCTCTGACTCCCGGTTCTTTGTCCTTGTAGAGCACTATTCCGTTTAGTCGGGGCTTAATAACAATATTTTATTTCTCAACACAGATAAATTACGAAAAATTACAATACATGCACAATAAAAGTCTGTGTGATTGTGTGTGATGATGCCTTGCTGATTTGCTTGTTTGACCATGATCCCAGTTAATTTGTAGAAGGCTACTAGGTTAGGTACTACGCTACAATAAATATACGCAGAAAGTGTCAGTCTAGCAAATTAAAAAGTAAAATGGTCCCAGAGAGTTCCAATTTCGAATTCCCTAGTTATTCTCTATCTTTTATTTTTTTGCAGTAAGTGGCCAGTTCCAGAATTTTTTTCAGGACGATCACCAACAAGGTGGACAGACGACCAGAAGTTACAGGAACCGGCTGAATGCAGGCCGCAGTGGAGGTCCTATATTCGTGTACTTTTGACAGGTTATATAGTTAAACATTTTTACGAAGTAAGAAGTAGGTACAAGTATCAGTTACCTCATAATAAGGAGGGGTAGGGCTGGCGTACTCTAGCACCGCTTGGCTGACAGCCAGTTGAACCCCCAGGAACCCCGCCCGTAGGTGGGGGTTGGGATACATTTTGGTGTTGGAACTGGCAGCGTAACGAGCCCGCTCAGTACTACGCACACTGAACTTCCACATGTTACCGTCCTGAAAATTAGAAGACCTCAATAGATATTTATTTGTTTTCCCCGACATAACCTTAGAGGATTAGAGAACCTCATATTTAATCGTTAATGAATGCAATACACTTATTTTATCAGCATTAGCATCAACATGAGTACCAAAACACGATATGCCACGATATGCCATACCAACTGTAAAAATATGATAGATATAGCCGCCATGTTGAATTTTTATCGAAACAGCGATCATAAATGTGATGTCACCGGCACGCCGATTCAACATGGCGGCGATATCTATCGTATTTTTACAGTTGGTGACGATAAATCGCTATATCATATCGTGTTTTGGTCATGCTAGGGGGGCAGATGTTCAACTCTTTTGTTAATCCATTCAAAGTTGAGGACTAAACGGCACTACGTATAATAGTTATATCACCATCAGTCATGTCATCGTCTTTAGCGGATTAATTTAATTCATGCGTCCATCAAAACATTAATATAAGTTTACGTATGCCCTAAATTAAAAATAAATTAAGTAAGCCTTCTACATACTTGTAGACCGAAAAAATCTAAGTTTAAAAAAAATAAAATAATAAGAGAACAAACAGCTATCAATGTTACATTTCGTTTACAATTAATGTAGATATAGTATGCTTTAGCATTACAATTTTCCACTAGTAGTTTTTACAGTAATATGTTTTACAGTAATTTATATATTTGGCACACAAAAAGTTTACAGAAAGAGGAAGGAAAAAGAAAAAAGAAAAAAAAAAACAAGTCAGATAACAAGTCTAATTAGTTTAATACAAGGGGACAAAATAATAATACAGGCTCTAAACTAATGTTAGGTACTCGTACTAGGGCTAAACTACATCGAGTGGCCCTTTTAACAAATAACGAAAGCGCACCAGTTTCTCGTACTATAACACAGACAGATAGACAGTTTATCGTATTATAAGTACCTAATGTTATACTTTTTGCAAGCTCCAATAACAAAACTACTTATGTAGTTAGTTAAGGCGACGGGTAAGGCAAGTGACCTTGAACATTAAACGTCGACTAATGCGACTTCTATTACGTGCCTAAGATAATACAAATGCTTCTCGCAGTCTAAACATCCATCCGCTCCTATGCAAATAGATTATCATTGCGAGCAAAATATCCGCTAATGGAAAAGTAGGCTCTAAGAGTAAAATCCATTAAAAAACCTTATAATTCTTAATTGGTTAACTATTTGAAAAAAAAATCTTTACCCTAGAGGCACGAATGTTATAAATAACTAAACCAACTTTGAAGCTAAACAAAAACGTCATTTAAAATTAAATGTGTACAAAGTAAATATTAATAAATAAATAAATATTGGACTACATCACATACATTGCTCTGATCCTGATAAGTAGCTGAAGCACTTGTGTTACAGAAATCAGAAACAACGACGGTACCACAACACCCAGACCCGAGACAATATAGAAAAGTTATTTTTTCTATATTGACCCGACCGGGAATCGAACCCGGGACCTCGGAGATAGCGACACCTAGTCCGGTATGCTCGCATCTCGGCTACGAAGGTCGTCTAATTCACGTCAAAGTCACGATATTTGTGGTACTTTGAATTTTTTTTAGTGTTTATTAGAAATAATAACTAGTATTTAGATACATCAGGAAAAACTTCAACATATAAGTTACATGATATATTAAATTCCACATCCTATATCCAGTATTTTCGCCAGAAAACTTGTACAAAAACACCTCTTTTACGTGCATTCTCTTTTCCCGGCGCCTTAAGCAGGCGGATGTAACAAATTAGCTCTTGTGCCTTGGGTTGGATCATAGACATTTTGAAGTTAATTTCATCATCATCTTAGCCATAGGACGTCCACTGCTGAACATAGGCCTCCCCCAGTGATTTCCAGATTGGCCGGTTGGAAGCGGCCCGCATTCAGCGGCTTCCTGCAACCTTTACCAGGTCGTCTGTCCACCTTGTAGGTGGACGTCCTACGCTGCTTTTGCCGGTACGTGGCTTCCATTCCAGAACCTTTCTGCCCCATCGGCCGTCAGTTCTACGTGCTATGTGCCGCGCCCACTGCCACATCAGCTTGCTAATCTGTTGGGCTATTTCAGCGACTTTTGTTCGTTTACGAATTTCCTCATTCCTTATTCTACCTCGCAAAAAAAACAACAAGCATAGCCCTTTCCATAGCACGCTGTGCAACCTTGAGCTTTCTTATGAGTCCCATAGTGATGCTCTCCTTTTAGTTAGAAGTTAATTTATTTATATCATAGGTCATTAGGTTAATCATTTGTATCATAGCTTAAGGTGACTGTGCAGTGGCCAAACTAACGTATCGTATCGTACCGCTGCACTGCTGGTAAACCATTCTAGCATTTACGTTTGTCAAACAAATATATCAAACCTTTGGCGACCAAATGACCCATATGACTGGGTAGGTTAGTGGGGTTCCCATAGAGCGATTGTAAAGTATGCTGTTCAAATCTTCTTCTGTTTCAGCAGACATTATATCTGAAAATTGTTCAGTTTGGTTACAAACGCATGACAATAATGCTGTCTATTCTATCGATAAAACGTTGTGACGTAAACAATACTACTCAACACACACATGCGTATAATTTTTTTGTTTCATTTTCAATAAGTCATTGTCTATTTTTTGTACATACTAAAAATAATGTTTTAAATAGCTCCAAACCATACCATACCAATACCAAATCAAATTTACCATAAAAATAAGTTAAATTACCTAAGGATTCCAAATCGAAACACCTATGCCACCCATGCCTATATACGTCCCAGCAGGGCACAGGCCTCACCTCAACTATGAAGTGGTTTGGGCCATAATCCACCACGCGGGCCCAGTGCGGATTGGAGGGGTGTTGTAAGTGTAAGGGCAGTGACTTAACCTTATTGACAGGTGTTATTAAGCCGCCCTAAGGCCCCTGACTAGGCTTCACGTCTAGTATCAAGCGATATTAGCTGGGACCAACTTTTAACGTGTACTTGTGATGAATGACACTAAATATGGTTGGAATGATCGCTCATACAGTCACAACCGCGGGGTAGGTGGCTTAACATTGGTAATAATCACTACCAAAGCGCTGCCACCACTGAGCCACAAGCACCTACTGCCATTTTAACACTAGTGTTACTAATGCCATTTTATTTTCTTATCTTTTATTAATCCAAAGTAGGAACAAGTAACCTGTTTGTAACAGTTGAGCTGCCCTGGTCATGATAGTGACATAAGGCGGGATATTAGGCGCAAACCCCAACAAGTTTTTGGAGTGCAGTGAGGCTAACAGATCAGCTGACGTCAGGGGCGGATCGGGCTTATCCTGGAGGGGGGTGAGGAACACTGGCTTGGCTATGAAAACCGCGAACAGCAACAAGATGAACGCGAACATTGTCTCGGCGAGTAGTAAACGCCATCGCCTTCTGGAAATTTAAATTAATAATTTGCCAATCATATATTACATAGTTGAAAGACATCTCATCATCATCATGTCAGCCTATTGCAGTTCACTGCTGGACGAACGCCAAAGAGCACATCTCCTAAGGTTGTCGGTCCATCGACAGGGCATCGAAATAGGTACATAAACACTTATTTATTTCAAGCTATAATTTCGATGAACAGTAATTACTCACTGTCTTTGTAAATAACTTTTCCAGGTGAGAGCGTTTACATGTCGCTGAAACTTACTCCTAACAGGCTTTTTAATCTCTTCAACCTTTTTGACATCATCTTCAAACATTAATTTACTAGAAAACTCCATAATGCAATATTAACTACGATAACCATTGATCAATACATAGAACAACGAAAAATGACAAAATGGCACTATTTTTAGGGTTCCAAGACTGAAAAATTAAAAACGGATCCCCCTTAGGACCTCTCTGTCCGTTTGACAATCAATACCTACCCTTGTTTTTTAACCGATATGAAGTAGAAATTAATATTGAATTGAAATACGAAGATGTGTAGGGTATATAACTGTAAAAATACCATAAAGATAGAAATAAAATTTACTTATCTTATCAGTTATGTTTGGAGTCGGTACGGATGAAAATATTCCAATTCTCTATAGCTGCATATCGACTCCAAAAATATTATTCTTAGCTTTTTAGTTTTTTTTTCAAGTTGGTACAATTTGTCTATTTTAAGCGTTAAGGCTTGGACTACATGCATCCGGAATTTTCCAGAACTCCATACAAAACGGCTCCGGACAATTCAATCCGTTTTGTATGGGGTTCTGAAAAATTCCAGATGCATTTAGTCCGAGCCTAAGTCCTCAACAAGACGAATCATTTGAATCAAACAATAGATAAGATTGTACACAGAATTCATTTTCCATTTTGGTACAATAAAAAAAATACACCACAACAAGACCACACTCAGAATCAGTTAATATTTGACGACGATGCATAACATGTACAAAAAAAAAACTGAAAAATTAAAAATATTCTTCTTTGGAAGTCAGTTGTAAGATCAAAGCGTCTATACTAATGCGCCTTAATGTTACATTATTTATTAAAACCTATAGATAGGAAACGTTGATGAAACATTTACAAGAATTACATTTACATTTACAAGAAGCAAGGTCTCAAAACTTTTTTGCGGTTGCAATAGGCTAGTTTCAAAAAATATTATTCTATTTAGTCCGTCAGTTAGATTATCAAAAAATATTCGACCCATATTTTTTCTTTTGTCAATCAAACCAAAAATAACGAAGCTAAAGCGCATCAAAGTTTGGGAGTGACGTTACGTGGAACTTTAACGGGCTATGTCTCCATCATTTTTTGTTTGATTGAGAAAAGAAGAAGAAGAAAATCGGAAAATCCAACTGACGGACAATTTTTTTTTTTTTGGAAACTGGCCCATTATCAGTGTTAGGCTATTTTTACTACGGAAAAACAAACATCTGTTGGTCTGAATAAAATAAATCCTCTTAGTTATGCTACAGATCATAAAAAGCGGTTAAGTGTTTGTTAGGCGGTTAACTGATTTACTACTAAATTGATTTACTGTATGAAAGTGAATAAATGAATTATGAATTACGAATTTGATTTTCGGTCGGGTCAATGTAGAAAATGGACTTCTCTATGTTGTCTATTCAATTCAATTCAATATATTTATTACATTCTATAATGTTACACAGGTGTTATAAATAGATACATAAAACAGATCATTATAGACCCTGTAGGGCACAACAATAAGATAGGTATTGTGAGCAGAGAGGATGACGCCATGCATAATTAGATCAATTTGTTTATTTTAAGAAGTTGTAAAGAATTAAAATACAATAAGAAATCATATGATAATTATTGAATAATATATTGAATAACATAATCAAATAAATAGTGTTTTTAGGCATTTAAATATTTATTTATCTTTGGATTTCATTTCATTTCTTGGGTCGGGGTGAAGTGGTATCGTCGTTTTTTCTGTTTTCTGTAACACAAATACTTTGAAACTAAGTACTTACCTTAAGATCAGAGCAATGTATGTGTTGTTGTCAAATATATAAAAAATATTAAAAATTTAAAGGATAGTACGGAACTCTTGGTGTGTCAGCCCGACTCGAGCTTAGTCCGTTTTTTTTCTTAAAAAATGACATTGCAATTATTTTAACAGACAACCAACACAAAGTGTATTTTCGTTTAAATCTTTTAAAAAGTTTTCATGCGAGAAAAAAGTTTTTTAGTGAAAATTCATACCTATTTGGTTGTATTTTCAACCGACTTCAAAAAACGGGGAGGTTCTCAATTCGACTGTATGTTTTTTTTTTTTTTTTTTTTTTTGTATATTTGTTACGCGATTACTCCGCCAATTATGAATCGATTTTAATGATTCTTTTTTTGTTTGGTAGATCATACTTCAGAGGTGGTCCCATATAAATTTTATCGAAATTGATTAAGAACTTTTTGAGAAAATCAACAAATATATACCCAGATAGTATTTTGGTTGTGGTTCTTGTTACCTATCTTCGTCAAATATGAGCCGATTTTGATGATTTTTGTTTTATTGAATAGCTTATACTTCAAAGATAATATGCTAAAAGTTTACAAAATAAAAATCACCCCTAAGAGTAGGAAAATAGGGGATGAAATCGGTGTTCAGCAGTTAGATTAGGATTTATCACTAAAAATTGATGAAATAAGTAAATTTTATTAAAAAAAATAAAACCGACTTCAAAACACTAAAATGCTAAAAAAAATCCTAACACTTAAGTACCTAATCAGTTACTTTTGGAGTCGGTGCAAACAAAAACATTGAATCTCTCATCGGCTGGCACCGACTCCAAAAGTAACTGATTAGGTACTTAAGTGTTAGGATTTTTTTTAGCATTTTAGTGTTTTGAAGTCGGTTTTATTTTTTTTAATAAAATTTACTTATTAATTTCTATAAGTGACTGCAGAATAATAATCTCTAAAGAGGTTTGTCTATCTACACTAACACTTTCATCATCATCATTTCAGCCATAGTGCGTCCACTGCTGAACATAGGCCTCCCCCATTGACTTCCGAATTGGCCGGTTGGAAGCGGCCTGCATCCAGCGTCTTCCTGCGACCCTTACCAGGTCGCCTGACCACCTTGTCGGTAACACTAACACTTTATCATTTGTAAAAAATTGTAAAGGATGTGTGAAAATCACCGGAATTACTCAAACGATGTAACTAAGCAACATTTAGAATAGACTTTTAGCGATTTATATATACTGTGCTTTCAAGATGGACATATTTAGTTTTCCTGGGCTGTTTCCGTACTTAGCCTCTTGATTGGGCCATTGTACGTGTTACCTGTTCCTTCTTACTCCAACCAGCCCAGGTCATCCCAGAAGGTCAGCAACCTTTTCAGATTCCTAGAGGCTTCCGGGAGCGATCCTGGTGATTGGAGAATCTGATGCCGTTTATCTGCCACGCTCCTACATTCCATAAACACGTGCTGTGGCATTTCTTCTGCCTCCATGCATTCTCTGCATGTGGGGCTGTCAGTCACACATATGTTGAAAATATGCTTGTTTAGAGGACAGTGACCGGTTATAACACCTATTTACGAGTAGGTACCTTGCAGATTTTGTCCCTTTTTATCCTTATGAGGTTGCGGGCAAGCTTATTTGATGCTACCGGAACTGCATTTTTTGTTTGCCTAAATCCATCACTGTTTCTCCATTCTGTTAGTTGCGTTTCTTTAGTTCTTTCACAGTTTCACGCAACCATGTTCTAATTTGAGCCTTAGATATGGGTAGTAGTGGTTCCGGTCCGTGAACTACTGCACCCGATCCTCTTTTTGCCAGTTCGTCTGATGCGTCAGGATGGCCATATGCTATATTTTATTGCGTAAACAGGGTGAACAAAAGAATAGGACATTACTTTTAACAATGGGCCACGTGATCAGCTGATGATCAAAAACTTATATTTTAAGGCTATACCTACCTAATGTCATTGAATCGTGTTGCGAACTCTCAGCCGAGGTGATAAATCAAATGCAAATCTTGAAACAATTTACTACCCAGTATTTGGTAAAGTCAGGGACTTTACCAAATACCGGGTAGTATTGTTAAATAAGTCTTCTAAAAATCAGTACTTATCTAATAATTTCCTAGTTTGGAAAAGCATTGGGAGATGCCTATGTCCAGCAGTGAACTGACGTGGGCTGATTATGAGGCACGAGAACACGATTCTTTAAGAATAGATTTGTAGGAACATGCCCAGTAATCTTCTCTTGAGTTATATCTAGGTACTCCTATCAGGTACTATCAGTGACGACCTCCACAGCCACCATCTCTTAGGTTCTGATTTGGTTCCCGGTCGGGTTATTGTAGAAAACTATTTTTTAATACTATCTCGGGTCTGGGTGTTGTGGTACCGTCGTTGTTTCTGACTTCTATATCACAAGTGCTTAAGCTACTTATCTTAGGATAGGAGCAATGTACGGATGTGCAATGTTGTCCACTATAACTCCAGTAATGCAGTATTGAAACGATGAAGATATTACTCGTAGATAGGAATATACTGAAGTTAATCGAATTATTTATACGTGATGTCACTTTAAAAAATATTAATGCCAAATAATTCACATTTACCAGTTAACTAGTGGGCAAACAGAAAAGTACAGGCAGTGATGTAAATGTACTTAATAAATAACGAGCAAAAAGGTCGATGGCGTTCTTAAGTACAAAATTATATAATAGGATTGCTTAAATACAAAATTATACGATACGAATATTAATATCGTAACGTCAAAAGAATTATTGATTTGAATATTTGATATGGTTTGATGGATTATTGTGAAAATTAAATAAAGAATTGTATACAAAAAATCAGAAGCGTTTCCTTGTTGAGTGTGCCCGCAGTGCCACGAATAGAGAAAGATGGAGAAGTCTTGCAAAAGCCGCAACCAACTTATCCGACAATCCATAACCACGACCACTCTGCCAGGAATTTACGACTAAGAAGAAGAAGAAGAATACAAAAAATGCGTGCCGTGTGGGGATGGCCGTAAAGAATACACTTCCCCACCGCCAACAGGAGGCGTGTCGTAAGAGGCGACTAATTCCTGTAGCACAAGACGGGCAGCAGCGTCTGCGTACGAAATCTTATAAAAAAAACTGCGCTCGCCAACCCGCCTGCCAAGCGTGGCGAGTATTAGCAATCCCCCCCGATGATATAATAGGTCATTAAGGGAGGCCTATGTCCAGCAGTGGACTTCCTATGGCTGAAATAATGATGATGATGATACGAAAAGTCAATCATGTCACGTCTTTCAGCGAGCTATGGATAGGATAAGGGATAAAATCCAAAACGAGGTTATCCGGCAGAAGACCAAAGTAATGGACATAGTTCTAAAATGTAGCAAGCTAAAGCAGTGGGCCGGCCACATCTGTAGCAGAACCGATGAAAGTTGAAGAAAGCGGGATCTCGGACCGATGATCTTAGTAAGATGGCAGTAGCTGGCTGAAAAAAGTGGGAGATCGTACTCTGTGGCGCTCTTTGAAATTACGTCCTGCAGTGGACGTAATTTAGGCTGACATGATGATATTATACAGTTTTGACAATAAATGCATAACTTACAAATACAAAATCCACCACATAACAGTAAAGTTACCAAAAATATATTTTTTACAAGTCAACGTAACTTCACAAAAATGTTCTAAGAATTAATCGTGTGAAAATTCTCACTGGCTCTCAAAATAATTTTTGGGGGGGATCGGATCGGTAGGTATATAAATAGCAGTGTGGTCAGATGTACGAATTACTTAGTTCCTGCCTATTATCAAGATGTCTCGTGTTTTCTTTATCGGATTGAGCCTTTTGGTTGTTTTTAGCTTCTTCGAAGCTAGTAAAGGTGGATATTTTTCATTTTATTTAATAACTTCTTAAAATCTCATTCACATAACATCTTACTTATCAGATATACTTAACCATGTTGTATTTATTACCCGACTGCTTCGGAAGAGTTATGTTTTTCGCAAGTATCTTGTATGTATGTAGGCGGGACCCAATTGCAAATTATAAAATTATAAATCGAAAGAAAATGAATGGGTTCCGCTTGCTACTAAACTTAATAAAGTTGAAGTTAAATACCCTTAGTTTAGAATATACTTAGTCTGTTAAACTCAAGTAGAGTTTACTTTGTTTATAGTTTATTTTAAACTTGTTTTCTATTCTCAATTTTATTTCGGTAATTCCAAACGTTACAAAATTTACGTAAAAATTATATGTATTTTTTGTTCATTTTTCCGATAAGTATTTAATATTTAATATGCTATTTGGGGTGGAGCAAATACCGACAAATAAAAGATAATAAAAACTAGGCTGGGCTAGTTTCTTCGTTCTTGAGTTATAAATTGTGTAACTTTGCCTTCGCTTTATCATCATCATAATTTCAGCCTATCGAGCACATACCCTATAGAGCAGCAATACGAACCATCTTTCTCCGAAATAAGTTAGTGATTTTTCACTTACATTTAGTATGAAATGACAACCCCTGTCAATGCTCGCCTATACAAAAATAGTAAAGATACAGATTTAAAAATGGCGGAAAATTTTGTCGAATAAATCATATGACATATTTTCTACTCTATAGGGTATGTGCTCCATGTTTCAGCCATAGGACATCAATTTTGTTTTATACTTAAAAATATAAACAAGTAAATACTGCCATTGTATCTGATTTCTTTATCACAAGTGCATTACCTTAGTATTAGAGCAGTGTATATGATGTAGTCCAGTAGTGATTTATTTATTCCAAAAATGTATTTTTTTTAAGTTCTCTATAATTCATGCATGTTAAATTTCAGCACAACACCGGGGTGGAAATAGCTTCAGTCAAGCTAGTGCCCAAGCATCAAGCGGTGGATTTGGTGGAGGCTACGGTGGTCCCGGCTTCGGCGGTCCCAACTTTGGTGGCCGAATCCGCCGCGGTCCTAGCTTCGGTGGCCCAGGAGCTGGTGGTCCGAGCTTCGGTGGCCCAGGAGCTGGTGGTCCGAGCTTCGGTGGCCCAGGAGCTGGTGGTCCTAGTTTCGGACGTCCCGGTTTCGGGGGTCCTGGATTCCATGGTTCTGGATTTGGTCGTCCAAACAGTGGAAGTGGATCGATCAGTATTTCTAAGAGTATCAGCATAAGTAAAGGTTCTGGCAGTTCGCAATCGCAGGCCAGCTCCAACGCTGGTGCCCGGGGAAAGTGATTAAAACCATGTATTAAGACTTAAACTTTGGTTGCAGTGAATAATGGATTTGCTAGTTATGTGATAAAAATATGTGCCTATAAATTAATTGTAAATCGTTTTATATTCATTTGCGTTAAACATCCCTTGCATTGATAGGAACCCAAATATTTTGAAAAAGTAATGACAAAATTAAATGGTAATATAAAAAACTGTATTCTAGTTTGTGTTTTGTTAATATCCACTTTAAGGAAAAACGTAAAATATAATTAAAAGTACTATGTGAACCTTATTAAGTTTTATTCCTTTACAATAAACTTGTACAGTTAAGTAAATAGGTGAATAAAGCTAAATAGTTATCTTTGACTAGTTCTCCACAGTTGTATTTTCATTGGTTTTTAATCTTATTTTAAAAGCTTAAGCACATAAATCTATTCTAATAATATCAAAGGTAAAAATTACGGTCGGTAATATTGTAGGTACATTACTTATTGGATGCCGAACGGTCGCATGAAACCGCGTTAAGTAACAATAAATTTTATATTGCGTATCGTTTTACTACACTCAGGGGTTAAACGCTTACCTAAATATCTTTTCCTTCTAGAAAATTACTTTTCTAGTATTTACATCATCATTTTAGTCATAGGACGTCCACTGAAGAACATAGGCCTCCCCCGATGACTTTCAGATTGGCCGGTTATTAGCGGCCTGCATCCAGCGACTACGTGAAACATTTACCAGATCGTCTGCCCACCTTGTGGGTGGACGTCCTACGCTGCGTTTGCTGGTACGTGGTCTCCATTCTAGAACCTTTCTGCTCCCACGACCGTCAGTTCCGCAAGCTATATACCCCGTCTTTAGGCAGTGAATTATTTTTTACGAGAAGACGTTGTGTAGTTTTCGAACGCTGCTAAGAATCCCCGGAGTATTCACATATTAAATTAAATGCCAACTCCTCCATTCCAGAACTTAACTAGGACTTCTGCTGAACTCTCAGGGTTTATAGAAAACTAGATAGTATAGGACACCGTGCTATAACTAACTGTCATGACAATTTATCTGGGTCCTGTCCCAAAACAAACATTATTTAAGCAAGCCCAGTTTACCATATCTTTTATCAAATGACCCGAATGGTTCTCTAGAATGGCTGCCTATGTGTCATCTATATATCACCTGTTTCCTTTAATTTCATATTTACTAGAATATAAGTAGTTCATTTTGTTTATGTCCTGGGATGTCAATAGACGATCTCGTTGGCTGTGTTCTGAAGTGATTCTTTGTACTTATACTTAGGGACAAACGAATCTTTTTCCTTATTAAAAATGTCACATAAACTACGAATCGTTTCGGTAGCAAATGAGTGTGTGAAATTGCCCACTTCTACACAAAATGGTATCATGTATGAAAATGTTTTCCTTAAGATTACCTACAAAGTACGCAGTATAAATAGGACCATTTACAGATGGATTAAATTACTTAGCATCTATCTATTACTAAGAGGTCTCGTGTCGCCTATATCGGACTGACTCTACTGGTTACCATGAGCTTCTTTCAAGCTCAAACAGGTCAGTTACACGCTGTTTTATTAGTTGTAATTTGAACCGTAATTCTAACGAAGTAACCGATGAGCTAATATGGGAGTGTTGTAGTATGATGCATCCTAGGAAGTGGTTGCGATCCTCACTCAATTGCTGACTACGGGTAGAAGCCGATTGTGGGCCAAGGAAGACGAACTGGACAAGTACACTTAGGATTGAAAGATTTTGGCTTTAGATAGAATATTTTAGAGTTTAATAGATATGGGAGAGAAGGCCTTTGTTCTGAGTGCTATCCAGGTTAAAAAGATGAAAAAAAATACTGTATTACCAGTCTGTCAGCCTACTAAAGGTTCAATATACACACTGATGGCACTGGAAGAAGCCATTTAACTTTAACTTTCTTACTCATACCAGAGACCAGCGGCCAGAAAAAATGCAGTGTTTAACACTGATATAATGCCGGCGGGGCTAAATTCGTGCAGTATATTATTGATGAAATTGTGAATTAATTGTTTTTTTTCTTTATAGTCACATAGTTAGTAGGTTAATTTTGTACATTCTCTGATATTCAAAAGCACATAACTTGCATATATTTGTAACTTGCTGTGCTTTTTTCCCCCTGTTTTTTAATTATTAACGTACCCAACGTAATTTCCATCAGTTTCAATCAGTCAGCGAATGGTAGCCTCCGACGGATTCTCTTTTGTTACTTACGACCTATTTAGTCAGGGGGGGAGGGGGATTTAAAATGTTTATTAATAATTTTTCTATTACAAGGTGAACCAAGGTGAACCAAGGTGAACATTTAAAAAAAACACGTGTTTTTTTTTTTTTTTTTTTTACCAAACCTTTTTTATTTCAGCACCTCAATATGGCGGAGGAGCCACAAATGGTGGGTCCAGCGGTATTTACGGTGGTCCCTTTAGTAAACCCGTTGTCAGTGATGTCTATGGTAAGCCCGTTGCCAGTGGTCCCAACTTTTGGGGCCCTGTCGTCGAACATAATCTCAACAACAGTAGTAATCACTTCAACGAGGGTAGCAATGAGAGTACTGGTACCATCAGTATTGGTTAGAGTATCAGTATAAGGATCTTGAACTCCCAGTCTTAAGCTAGCTCGAGCACAGCAAGTTATTGAGAACTTATTCGTACTCCTAGGGCTCAAAAAGGAACCCGATTAATTAATATGAAAAATGGCAAATGTAAATCTATATATATAAAAGAAGAAACTGACTGACTGACTGACTGACTGACTGACTGACTGACTGACATATCAACGCACAGCCCAAACCGCTGGTGCTAGAGATTCCAAATTTGGCATGTAGGTTTCTTATAAGGTCTAGGGGTGCACTAAGAAAGGGTTTTTCAAAATTCACCCTCTAAAGGGGTGAAATGGGGGCCCAAAGTTTGTATGGGGAAACAAGATTAGTTAGACTATTTTATTCGAAACTTCACAGGAGTATTCCTAACAATAAATGATTAAACACGTGTTTCAGGTTTTTTGCGAAATCTACCCCTAAAGGGGGTAAAAGGGGTGACAAAATCTGAAAATCAACATGAGTATTGTTTCTATGGTTTATCGGGTCGCTGATTACGAAAACAACAACAATTTTAAAATACAACTTTGCGGATCTAAAATATCATCCCCCTATTGCGGTGCGATGGGGTTGAAATGTCTAAATATCAATATGGGTGTCGATTTTATGGTTTTTTGGGATGTTAATTACGAAAATGACATCGATTTGGAAATTTAATATTGTGGACATAAAAAATTCTTGAATTTAACCCTTAAGTAGGTGAAAAGGGGAAAGAAACTTTGTATTTCAGTTATCTATTTATATAAAATGGTAAACTGACTAATTGTTGATATATCAACGCACAGCCCTACCTTATACAGTGTAGACATCCATTAAGAAAGGGTTTTTTTGGAAATCATAGCCCTAAGGGGGTAAAATAGGGGATGAAAATTTAATGAAAGCATATCAGTTTCAAATAATAATTTTCAAATTTTGTATTATGGTGACGATTGAAAATAAATTTATGTATTACAGCGTTCTTGATTATTCAACCCCTGAAGGGGTGAAAAAGGATATTAAGTTGTGTCTTGAAAGTCCTTCATTTTTACAGTTATAATCACTAAACTTATGTTTATAGTAAACTTACTCAATACATTGTTATTTTCACTCGGCTGCCGTAGGAGGGTTATGTTTTTCGAGCATATGTATGTGTGTTTATAAGTTTTTGGCACGCTCTACAGCCTAAGCCGTTAGAGATGTATTTCATCATATGAGATTCTTCTCAGTTGTGGAAGTGACATAAAGCATATCGTTTTCCGGAATTCCCATGGGACATAGGAATTACGCGGGGAACTCTGATCGCTAATGCTACTTACGTGATTTCAACCCTCGATGAAGGTCTGCTTTTAGATTAGTTTAAATGCTGTTGAAGTGTTCCAGAGACGCCGCCTGGGGTCTACGGGGGCCAAAATTTTGTTTATTTCGAGCTAGGACGCACCGTTTTCGAGATATCAAGGCGCTGCGTACACGACGTAGCAGGGCGGGCTGGACAATTTTAAATAGACGAAAGGGAATCGTATACTGCAACGCACACGGCGGTCAATAAGACTGCGCCGCCAGTGCCCGCCGCGCACCGCGGCATGTCCGTGGCTGCCCGCCGTGGATCGCACAAACCAGTTTGTGTACACTAACGCAGACGGCGGCGCGGGCGACTAGCTTAGTCTGCGTCGCGCGCTCTACTAGAATGGTTGTCCTAAACTGACCGTCGTGCACGTTGAGTACAAGGCGCGGGCAGCCGCGGGCATCGATGAGCAGACGCGGTCTTTATTGCTTCACGGTCAAAATGGCCGCACCACTGCGGTGTATGCGCAGCACCTTACTCTATTCTATATTAATTAATCTATATACATATATAAAAGGCAAAAGTGATTGACTGATGTATCAAGGCACAGCCTAAACCGCGGGTTCTAGAGATTCCAAATTTGACACGTAGGTTTCTTATAAAATCTAGGGGTCATTAAGAAAGGATTTTTCAAAATTCATCCCCTAAAAGGGTGAAATGGGGATCCAAAGTTTGTATGGATAAACAAGATTAGTCAGACTCTTTTATTCAAAACTTCACAGGAGTAAGTTCTCCTTACGATAAATGAGTAAACATGTGTTTCAGATTTTTTGAAAAGTCAACTCCTAAAAAGGGGAAGGGGGCTGACAAAGTCTGAAAATCAACATGGGTATTGTTTCTATGGTTTATCGGGTCGCTGATTACGAAAACAACAACGATTTTAAAATGTAACGTTGCAGACGTGAAATTCCATCTCCTTTGTTGGGATGCGATGGGGTTGAAATGTCTATCAATGTGGGTGTAGATTTTATGGTTTTTTGGAACTTTGATTTTAAAATGAATATTGTGAACATGAAAATTCTTGAAATTATTTGTGCCAAATTGCAATCCAATTGGGCCAGTAATTTCGGAGCTAATCGGTTGTAACAGACGGACTGACAGACAGCCATACGTGATCCCAACACAAAGGTTCTATTTTTGCATTTGACGTATACCCGCGTTATCCTAAAATTGATAAATCGCTATATTATATCATATCATATCGTGTTTTGATAGTCATGCTAAAAATATTGTCTATAAGTTTTGTAGTTTTTTAAATTACTGCGTTTGACATTCATACTTCACTTAAAATCAAATCTAACGCGAGCGAAGCCGCGGGCAAAAGCTAGTATTTCATACAATTATTGAATTTTGTGGTTTGAAATTTAAAATATTATGACAATAAAATAGTACCCGATACTTGACAATTATTATTTTCTTGTTGTGTCCTATTAAAAAAGAACCTAATTTACCTACTTCCTCGACAGCGTGTAGGCAACTTCATTATACACACCTTCGGTAGAGCAAGGGCATAAAATTGAAGAGAAAAAAGTTACCTTCAATTACTTAACCTCAAATTTAGTTTTACTGTTTATAAGTAGAAAGTACAACTTAAAATCTAGGGTATATCACCATTGCTTAAGCACAACTTCAGGTAGGTACAGCTTGAACTCTCTTTTCTATGCAGTTCCATAAAACGTAGGAGAAATGTAAGTTATTGATAAAAAACATAGTCACGTATTAGTTTTTGAGTGCTTTGTTGTACTTTTTCATGTGTATCATTGTAGTTTAATATGTTCATTTGTCTTTAATCAGGGTGTCAGATTATCTGAACATGTTCTTTACTATTCTCAAATAAAACCACTTTTTATATGTATAGTTCAATTGTAATAGTTCAATAATAAGTACGTACATGAGTTTTTTTATTTGAGTTTCCCGTGTTTTGTAATAACATATTAAAAGTTATTGTACCTATTTAAGCAGGAGAGTTTTCCTTTTGCGGTTTCAAACCAATGAAAATGTATGGTACATAAGCAAAAGCATACTTGGGTAGCTTTGCTGGTTGAGTTAGGGACTAGGACGGTATCATTTAGGCGGTGATTAAAATAGTAGTATAAGTGACTATTTTGGGCAAATATAAAACTGAACTAGTAAATATTGGCAGTAGGAGAGCTGAGCTGCTGTTACTATGGCTAAAAGACAACCTTAAAGACGAACGTCCCTAAGGCTGTTATAACAGCAACCCAGCTCTCAGTCAAAATTAATGCCAGAGTAGGTAAGGCAAAGATCGCAAGAGAAAACATTCAGTAATATAGCTTTAAAGTCTTTGTCAAGAAAAGAGTGTTAGTTTTTAAACTAAGCTTGCTCAATCACACCTAATGGTACAAATGATGACAAATAAGAGGTTGCAGATTTATCACGACATGGGTGTTTATCATTATATCGTTTGAAGGGACAAGCCACACTATCAATGCCGTATGCCTCTCTTAAGTAAACTAGGTAAAATTTAAAATAATGTCGCGTAAGCGACAGAAAAGAAGAAGTATGGGAACGACCCCGGCATCCACTTCTTGGCCTCGAAGTGCCCAAAGCTGAATTGAAGAGCCAGAAAGTATCCTGATCCTAATAGACTGACCGACGCTATTAAGAATAGAATGATAAAACACGACAATCAATGATTAGTAAACTTTATAAATTTTTCAACCTAAAAAAAAACTAATACAGTCCAAACCAGGAAAACAATCATGGCGGGCGGTTTTAGCATGCTCTCGTGAAATATTCGTTGTGTATTATTCTCACTAAGGCTCGAAATGGAAATTCTGTTGACATAAAATAACTATGTAGAAGCGCATATAAATAGTCTCATACGCAACAATTGCCGTCATTATTGGCTGAGAGCAAAGAATCGAAGGATTAATAATGGCGCGGTTATTAGTGTGTGTGTGCGCCGGATTCGCTGTCCTGTTAGTTCTTCTGTCTGGAGTTAATGCAGGTGCGTTTTTTCTACATAATTTGAAGGTCATCTAAGACGAGATGACGTGAACCATCCTTTGTAGTCTATCTAAAAAAAACACTTATAATAAGTAATCGTTGAATAATATTATAATATTCATTAATAACAATCAAGTAAAAACAAAGCTTAAAAAAATACATTCCAAATTTAAAAAGCTATGGGCCTCTTACACCACTTGCTGATAAGTTTCAGATAACCTATCTGGCGCTTTTTTGACAGCTAATCGTGTGGGTTATCTGTCAAAACAAGTATCTGGAACTTATCAGCAAGTGGTGTAAGAGGCCCTAAGGCTTTTTGGATCTACTTTTACAACTTTCTAAAATCGAGATTGAACCTAAACATTTTTTAGATATAATAATGGTAAATCTAAAATTAGACTAAATTTTGTGTTGATAAAACTAAATATAACTATCTTTTTTTACTTTTCAGCTACCAGAGTGGTCCGCTCACCCCAGTTCGGTGGATTCAGCCAGGCTTCAGCTGGCGCGTTTGGCGGTGGCTACGGCCCCGGCTTCGGGCCTGGTTACGGCGGAGGCTTTGGTGGATACGGCCATCATCATCATCGTCACCGTGGCTTTGGGGGAGGATACGGGCCTGGTTATGGAGGCCCCGGATTCGGTGGCCCTGGATTTGGTGGCGCTGGATTTGGTGGCCCTGGATTTGGCGGCCCTGGATTTGGTGGCGTGCTTCCTTCCATTAGTATTTCGAAGAGTATAAGTATTGGAGGCGGTCCGGGAGGTGCGCAATCGCAAGCCAGTTCTAACGCCGGGAAGTGAAATAAATAAAAAGGCATATTTCAAGAGTTTGACAATAAACAAGACTGTATCTATAGACACAACAACAATGTCGCTTAAATGGATAAGAATAAGATTGGAGAATAAGAAAAATATTGACACTTTCCAATTTTGAACTATAACAAAGTTGTTGTGTATTCTACAGATCTTCAAAAGATAAAGTATTTGACATATATCTAAATGTTTATAAGTTTGTAATTACACGGAATTAATTCGGTTCTGCTAATTATTTTCTGCAATAATGCGACATGTACCTATATTGTATTTTACGGATAAACAATTTTACTACTGTGGGTGTGCCTAAACTATTCTCCACCGATCAAATATAGTTAGTATTCAGTTAAATATTAGCTAATATAATATGTGTAATAAACAATCTATAATAGATTAATAAAGTAGGCGAGAATATAGTTATGGAATAAAATTAGGTGACTCCAACTTGCCTTAATAAAATAATAATTCTAGTACGTTACTTTTGTTTTATAAAACATCTCTATCCTATAACAATTGTGCATCTCTACGTAATAATCATCAGCTCCATAGCATGTCTACCAAAACACGATATGATATGATATGATATAGCGATATATCGACGCCAACTTTAAAAATACGATAGATTTAGCCGCCATTTTGAATTTATATCAAAACAGCGATCTTAATATGTGACGGGGATTCAACATGGCGGCTATATCTATCACATTTTTACAGTTGGTGTCGATACTTCGCTATATCATATCATATCATATCGTGTTTTAGTGCTCATGTTAGGCAGGCTGGTTGCATGTCAATTTGTATCCATGGTGTACTTATTATTATCAATCTATCGGCGTTTTGTCCATTTTAGATTATGTTGTTTCTACAAGATATAAAGTAAAAGTAGTGGATTCGTTTTATAAACCTATTTATAATCGATATAAAATAGTCGATATATGTATATTATAATATTGTTTTTAAATTAAATTTTAAATTAAAAAACTTACACAAAATAACGTCCTATGGCTGAAATGATGATGATGATGATGATGACACAAAATAAATAAGGTACTGAAAACACAGGTATTTTATTCAAACAACCTTACGTAGATGTAATGTATATTAGGATTAAAGGTAAGGTGAAGAGTATACAAACATACCTGAATATAAACAAAGTAATATTATTAACAAAGAAAATAACTTATTTTTTCAATAACATATCCCACAGCTGGTCAAAGGTCCCCCAAACTTATCCACCGATCCCTAGCTATCTCATCAATCACCAATGAAACACATCTAATCCTACAGCTGGTCAAAGGTCCCCCAAACTTATCCACCGATCCCTAGCTATCTCATCAATCACCAATGAAACACATCTAATCCTACAGCTGGTCAAAGGTCCCCCAAACTTATCCACCGATCCCTAGCTATCTCATCAATCACCAATGAAACACATCTAATCCTACAGCTGGTCAAAGGTCCCCCAAACTTATGCACCGATCCCTAGCTATCTCATCAATCACCAATGACGTCCAATCCCTCTTCAAACCGCTTTCGCAGATGTAGGTGAGAAAGCAGCAAAGCTACAGTCTGTTTATCCTTACTTGTCTTATTTAGTAAACCATAATTACGGACGGATGACTATAGCCAATTTATATGGTTGGCAACCATTGAATGAACTAGTGAATAAAATCTAAAATAACAGGGAACGAATGTATAGATATCAAAGCTTAAAAAACTAAGTACTTAATACATCGCTGCATCGTTATGTTTATCGTGTCAAAAATAGGTTGTATATCTTTAAAATAGCGTTAACTGATATTTGATCAGTAGTAACGATATCACAGAGTAACAGTACCAAAAATATCGGTATTTTAAAGCCTCGTTCTGAGTAGCATACTCAGATCTAAATAGGAGTGGACAAGCTGAGCTGAGCAGGATAGATTTGAGCATAGGTGGTATATGTATTATGTATAACGAGATATACCAGGAACCTGCAACTGAGGATTTGCCTGAAGCCCAATTCCCGTAACTTAATAGAGTCACAACAATCCAGTGTCGATCCGGTCCCAACAACATTACTATCTAAACCTACAAGCTGTTGCCTACGACTTCGTTCGCGTGGTCATAAGTTTACTCATAAAGGATTTTCTGCGCAACATTCTCATTTTTTTA
Organism: Anania hortulata; assembly: GCA_963576865.1. Lineage (NCBI taxonomy): Eukaryota > Metazoa > Arthropoda > Insecta > Lepidoptera > Crambidae > Anania > Anania hortulata. The sequence continues at coordinate 21,339,828 of OY756389.1, read as the reverse complement.
AAATAAAAGAACCTTCTCCTAACAATAATTAACACAACAAAAAAAGAATTAGCGAAATTGTTCCATCCGTTCATGCGTGATGCGATGACCAAGGGAAATAGGTATTCATTTTTATATGTATAGATAGATTACTTTAACTTCAATAACATTGGACTTTCATACAAACTACCATCCCCTGTTTTAACCCCAAAGGGGGATTGATTTTAGGGTTCCGTAGCCAAATGGCAAAAAACGGAACCCTTATAGATTCGTCATGTCTACTCTAACTACTACTAAAACTCGATTTTTTTTTTCGTCAAACCCATATGTGTGGGGTATCAATGGATAGGTCTTTCAAAATGATATTGAGGTTTCTATTATAATTTTTTTCTAAACTGAATAGTTTGCGTGTGAGACGCTTCCAAAGTGGTAAAATGTGTGTCCCCCCCCCTGTAACTTCTAAAATAAGAGAATGATAAATCTAAAAAAAATAAATAATGTACATTACCATAAAAACTACCAGCGAAAATTGGTTTGAACGAGATCAATTAATTTGTTTTTTTTTAATACGTCATAAATCGTAAACCGCAATTTAACTTTCGTAATGTTATGGATTTCATTTTGCAATAAAAATACCATAACCATGACTCGATTGTCGTGATGGGTGAACTTTTACTCATAACGGTACCTACAGGTTTGTACGGAACCCTCGGTGCGCGAGTCCGACTCGCACTTGGCCGGTTTTAAGATACATTATTAGTACACCTCCACACCATCTATAGGTATAGAATATATTTTAAATTTCAAGTCTCTCACTTCAAAAACATAGGGTTTTCATACAAACTTCCAACCCCCGTTATACCCCCTTAGGGGTGGAGTTTTGTAAAATCCGTTCTTAGCGGATGTCTACACCCTATAAGGAACTTACCAGCCAAATTTCAAGTTACAAACTTGAAATTTCTTGTGTGTGTGGTGTTACAGTTTCTGAGATTTCGTAATTAATCAGTGAGAGGTATTTCGATTTTATATTTAAAACTACTCATATTATCGTAAACTTCTAATTTGATGTAATATTATTAAAACTATCCCAATACGATACGACTGATAATACAACAAAAAGATATCTTTTTTTTCTTCCATTTTTAGTCGCAATACGGACTATGATTTCATTTTTTTGGTTTACGAGAATTATCCTTTTAGATAGTAATGTTACTGGGAGGGGATCGACACTGGATTGCGACTAATGTTAAATTACGGGAATGAGGCCTCTGTTTTTGCCATTAGTGCGGATTTTTGGCTCTTGTATCGCATTCATTCGCGTATAGATCTAGCGAACGCACCGCACGCGTACGCCTTGCACTCTTTGCGTTACTCCATTCTAGTCTTGTGTAGTTCGCTCTCTCTCTAGTTCGTTATTCATTCGGCAAGACCGACTTGTAATAGCGATAGTCGATTACCTGGCTGGAAGAGGATACTTTATTTATTCACTGAAATAAGGAACTTTATTGCACCAATTTTTATTATTTACACAACATACAGAACCTACTACTAACACATCTATTTAAATAAAACAAAGTCGAGTCTTTATAATTCAAGAACGACTAGACCGATTTTTATGATCTGTGATTTGTTGGAATTGTATCCGCCCCGAATAGCAGTAAGTATTAAAACATCGGAAATTTACGAAAAAAAATTACGAATAGGCGGTACGAAGTTCGCCGGGACATCTAGTTAAAATAATTTTAGTTTGAATATATAAATAAAATTAATACGAGTACAATGTAGGCAAACTAAAAAGAAGAAAGAGAATTAGCATATTTATTGTTTGTTTTTTCAATGATTTTATATTTATTTTCTCATATAGTGTCATCATCATCATCATCATTTCAGCCATAGGACGTCCACTGCTGAACATCGGCCTCCCCCATTGACTTCCAGATTGGCCGGTTGGAAGCGGCCTGCATCCAGCGTCTTCCTGCGACCTTTACCAGGTCGTCTGACCACCTTGTGAGTGGACGTCCTACGCTGCGCTTGAGGTACGCGGCCTCCATTCTAGAACCTTTCTGCCCCATCGGCCATCAGTTCTACGTGCTATGTGCCCCGCCCACTGCCACTTCAGCTTGCTAATCCGTATAATCTTATGTAGTGTATCTAGAAACAAATGCTATGCTCAAAATGTTATGTAGGTTTTCACAATTCATAGCAATTTTTTTAAATATTTTTCTGACAATTTTGTTTTAATTGAAACCACAGGCTAGTTTACATTTGGCGACTACACGCGTCCGAACTAAACTACAGAGCGCTTTTAGTCGCGAACTACTTACTAAGCGGCTAAGCGCATGATCGTTCGTCAGTTACACACGGTTTTTTTATGTAACACCAATATTATAATTCTAAAATATAGTATATGCTTGATCAGACGACGCGCTATAGGTACTCGTATAATCGTACCTGTGTCCATATTGTTTCAATTTAAACTTTTATATATAGTAAACTTTTGTAAAGACAGTGATAATTGTTATACCTACGTTTTGCTTTCGTATTATAAAATGACTGCTTGTTATCTGGCTGACAGGTCTGCATAGTAGACAAACCTCAGTGGTTTATGGCAATGCACTGTAATAAATATTTATGTAGTTTGTGTAAAATAATTATAAATTAAAAAAAAAAATTGTTTAGTGCCTAACTCTTTTAACCCTCTTTTAACTAACCATAAAAAGGAGATTCTATTTTTTTTTGTATTTATTTAAAATGAGGTCATAATTGACAGGAATTAAGAAATATTTCCTTTTTCAATCAATATAAAAATATCTTATAATTCTGTTTTGTTTCTCATTATTCTCCGCTCCTATTGGTCGTAGCGTGATGTCATATAGTTTAAAACCTTCTCGATAAGTGGACTATCCAACATTTATTTTTATTTTTTCGAACCATTAGTTCCTGATACTAGCGCATTGAACCAAACAAACAAATCAAATCTTCAGCTTTATAATATTATTCTTTTTAAACAAGCCAAAGATCTATATCCCCAGAACACTGGAAATTGCAATAGGTTAGTCCTTGATTTTATTCCAAAAAGTGCTCGTATGCAAAAATCTGTTTCTGCATGTGTATATTAATTTATAATAATATTCCTCAAAATATAAAAAAACTTGTCCTTTAATAAATTTAAAATCACGTTGCACAAGTGGCTTATCGAGCAATCACTTTATGAATTACAAGGAGAGTCAGCAATCAGTAACTAATCGATGTTGAATAAAGGTTTTATACATTTGAGTAAGTTATTCTGTATTTCCTAAATTTTAAATTAATTGCTTTAAGTAGGTACCTAGTAAAACAATTAATAATTATATTTGTATTTGCATGCTATTGTTAATGGCTGGGTAGGCGACCATAATATTCATCATTGTAAATCTTCTGGTACACCCTGTTCAAAAGCAAACAAACATTCTTATTCTTATAATATTAGTATAGATTTATCTAGAGTAGATTAACAAATAATTTATTTTATCTTACCCGTTGTTGAGTTCCTGTGGAATGATCTTTTTCATCTTGATTCTGAAGTTAACGCTGAAGAATTTAACGTCAGAAGCTAACTTAGAACATAATTTGACGAACCGATTAGTGTAGCGGCGTGGCGCCTTTAACTCTGAGACTCCCGGGTTCAATTTCCAGTTTGGGTCAATTGAGAAAATTTTCTTTCCTAAATTGGCTCGAGTCTGGATGTGTTGGGAGACTCTCCTGGTAAAATACATTGTCTAGTTCCTCGTAACACAAGAATGTTAATGCCTCCCTCACTTCAAGACCATGACTATTGGTATGTTGTCTGGCGCAAATCAAAGTCAAAGTCAAAAATCATTTATTCAATTTAGGACAGAAAATTGCCACTCAGGGTCAGAACATGTCTCCTTATGTTTTGGGCCCTACTAGCGCTTCAAGACATACACAGACAATCTGGCAAGTGCTGAGAAGAAACGCCGAAACAAACTCAGTCACTAGCTGCCACAAAAAAAAAAGAAATCAAAATAAACAGGTTACCTACATCAGTTTAGTTCAGTATATTTATTTTATTTATTTATAACTAGCTGTTGCCCGCGACTTCGTTCGCGTAGTTTATTCATATGTTTTTCTGCGCAACTTCCTGAACTTTTTCTTTCATAAGAATCTTCCTGTCCTGACAATAATTAACACAACAAAAAATAATTAGTGAAATTATTTCATCCGTTTACGCGTGATGCGATGACCAAGGGAACTATTCATTTTTATAGTTAAATATATTGATAGTTTGATACTTTCAGTTCTTTCGTAGGTAATGGTATTGTGTATTCAACTTGCTAAAGTTAAACTTATACATAAAGAACTATTTATTGACATCGAACATGAACAAATTAACGAATGCAAACATATTCCCAGAAAAATAGAACTTATGTCACTATGAGATCATAATTTCACTGGCCTTTACAGATTCCAGTTTTTATGCATATTTGTAGAGCGAAATAATAAAATCGTGTGAATTTCCTTCAGAGCTCCGTGTTTGCGTTTCCAATTTGATTGCATTGATAGTTAGCTGTTACTATTCTTGGAAGAAGTCTTTTTGACACAATCAGAGTAACTATAAATGTAAGAGCTAGCAATCCAAGTAGTCAGAACGATACAGATTACACGACAAGATGGCAAAAGCGATAATTATTTTGGCGGCAATAGCTACGGCGTATGGCGCTGTGTTGAATAATGAAGGTACTAAGAGTTTTATGTAATTGTTTTATGCATGCTAGTTTTTTCATGTCTAATTAAAATAGGAAAAAAATATATTGGGGATTAACACGTGTATTTTTCTTTATTTGTTTTCGATATTTTTGCACTGTTATAAGAGACATGGTCACGGATAAACTAGTAACAATACAGAAATATCTAAGACATTTTAATAGTGCCGAACTTATTTTTTCTAATGTTAGTGGCCATGAAAGTGTAAATCTAATCAAAATATTGTAATTTCAGGAATTCCGCTGCAGAGGGTGGCGCGATCGCCTTGCAGCACTTGCGGCCCACCACCACCTCAACTCCACACTCGGAATTGGAGCGGGCTGGCGAGGAGCTCAGATGGTCTTCAGAACACAGTCTTTAGCGGCGCAGCAGCAGCAGCTAACCAGGGCCCGTTAGCTGTTGGAGAAGCATTTTCGCTAGCATCAAGCTCTGCTGGTGCAGGTGATGGATCTGCCAATTCTGGATCAACTTCCCCTGGTTCCAGTGGAAGTGGATCTGGGTCTAGTAGTTCGAATGGGGCTGGTTTCGAAAACTCATCTGGAGCTGGCTTCGGGGGATCCGTGGGTGTAAAGGGCGGCGCTGCTGGTGGATACGGTGGTGGGCACAAAGTATCTAGTGGAGGATTTAAGGAATCTCACTACTCGTACCATAGCGAAGGTAGTAAAGACTTTGGAGCTCAAGGAGGATCTCGGCAAGATGGCCAAGCAACAGCATCAAGCCCCTCATCATTTGCAGCACAAGAAGAATCTTTTGGAGGAAATAATAAAGATGTAGCTTTTGGAGGTAATCGTGGTGGACATTCTGGAGCGTTTGGGAATCGAGGGGATGGCGATGTTGAAGAAACACAAAACCAATATAAGGGTAGTTTTTCTGGTCGTAGGAAAAGCGAACATTTCGAGGGTCATGGTAATTTCGAACAGTCAAATCAACAAGACGGGCAAGTTAGAGACTTCAACACTGCCTCATCATCAGGACAGAGTACATCGTACGGTGGCAATAGAGGCGGTGTTGATAGTCATTCGAAACATGGGTTTTCATCTCAAAACCAACGGAAAGAAGGCTTATCATCTGAAAGAAATGAAAGAGGTCATGGACACGGTCACTTTGAATCCGGTTTTTCATCAGGACAAAGAGAAGGCAATTCATTTGGTGGTACAGATGGACAAGGTAACTTTGGTTCTGGATCTTCAACTCATCACGAGGGAAGTTCAACTGGATTTGATAGTAACAGTGGCAGGGCCAGCCAAGGTCAATTTGAATCTGGATTCTCGTCTCAAGGAAAGAGAGAACAATTTAAAGAGCAGCCTAGATATACACCTCATGGCTCACAAAAACAAGGCCGAGGATTTGAGGTTTCGGAATCGCAAAGCTCTAGCGCTCAAGGATTAGGATCAGGTCAATACCAAGAAAGTAGTAGAAATCAAGGTCAGTTGCAAGCAAGCTCAGGAGGTGGATTCAGACAAGAGGGTTTCGGATCTGGGTCCCTTGCAAGTTCAGGTCAGCAAGAATACGTGAGCGGATCAGGTAGTCCTGATGTCCAGTCGGCGCTTAGTGGAGCCTTGAACTTGGCGACACAGGGCCTGCAAACCTCTAGCCAAGCCGGTTGCGCTACCTGCGGTAAAAGCAGCTACGCCCTAAGCAATGCTAAGAGCCGTAGCGGGTCCGCCGTAGCTCTTTCTATCGGGGGCTAAACAAGAAAATACCCTATAAACGCTATATTGCTTTTGCCATGTTATGTACAATTTTAAAACGAATTATGTTGTTGATGTTAACTATTGATTAAAGTTAATTTTAATGTTTTACTTTGATCTTTTTATTTAATTTTTTTCTATTTTATAAGTTACTTAAGATTATTATACAAATATGTAGACAACTTGTGCCATACATACAACAATTGAATATTACTGTGTAATACTAATTAAGTCCACCTTTTGTATGATTTTCTAAATCTGTGCAATAAAGTCTAAATAAATAAATACTTACTACTGTTACTTGAATACACATTTTTTAAAAGTCAATTTACCCATGTCGTGACTCGATCCCAGAACTCTTGCTAAGCTACAGGAACCCTGCGCCGACCTGACTAATGCACGTACGAGTATGTTAAACTCGAGTTTGTCAAGTGTTTTACTTTTTGTAAATTATTATTTCTTAATAATGTATGATACAATTTAAAGAAAATTTACTTAAAGAATAAAATATATCTATTAGGTAATAAAATTAACATCGGAATTTATAGAATATTACTACAACGTCCTATTTTATTTACAATTTATTACTCTTTTTCGTTGGCTTTTATAAATGGCAGTCGTGTTTTTAAATTACTATTTTTAAACTAATTCATAATCGAAAATCATATAATAAGCTTTATTATTATAGGTTATATTTTGATAATCACCTTTCAAAACCCTTTAATTTAATACCCCAATATCAATTCGATAAGTTTGACAGATTTTTTATCGTCAATAAATCAAATCAAACAATAAATCGTCATTTTATTTTTGGGTGCCCTTCGACACGCCTAAAATTTTTAGTTCAAATTTAACATGGCCGAACCGTATTGGCCTAAACTTGAAACGTAAAATTATTGTTTAGCGGCTAAACTATAATTTTACGTTAGGCTAAACCTAACAGTTGTTAGCCTAACAGTTGTTAGCCTAACAGTTGTTTTGCCACTATTATAGTTTGGTCTAGGAATAGAAAGCCCTTATTTTAGTGAATCTAATTTTAAACGCACTAAACTATATTAGCATACTTTCTGTCGGCATTACGACGATTTCACTCCGATAATGAAAGCTTTAATTTTAGAATTTCTAATATGAAATAGCTAATGTAAAAAATGTATTGGCCTAAGAAACGAATTGCCACAAAACCGACACCAAGCAAAACCGACATCACGCAGTCTTGTCTGCCCTACCCCTAGAGTGTAATTTAAAAGCGCGTAGGCACGGAGGGGCGAGGCGGCCCGCGGGCTGAGGAGCAGGGGGCTGTAACGCCCGCCGCCGCGGCTGAGGCAGGCCGGTGGAGCCAGCCAGCAAGCCGAAGCTGCGGTGGTGGGCGAAAGCCATCTGCGACGATAAGCTCGCGTGGGACTGTCGGAGCCCCGCAGTGGCGAAGCCGTGACAGAAACTATGCATGCTGCATGTTGCATGCTTGCTTGCTTGCTGTATGCTTGCTTGCATGCTGGTTGCTTGTTTGCATGCATGCATTGCTTGCTTACATGCTGCATGCTTGCTTGCATGCTGCATGCTGACTTGCATGCTGCATGCTTGCTTGCATGCTGCTTGGTTGCTTACTTGTTTGCATGCATGCATTGCTTGCTGTTGCATCTGCATGCATCTTTGCATGCATATATTATATTATATTGTTTTATACTTTTATGCATTTTAATTTAAATAAAATTAAATTAAATAATCATTTATTTCAGATTTCCATCCATAATTTGTTATTAGAGTGTTAGTAACAATTTTTCTTATATACTATGTTAGTGGAGTTAGTTTGTGTATCCAAATTCAAATTAATTTTTGGATAGGACAGTCAGGACGAGCAGTAACTGCCCTCAGAACGCTGTTGCTGCTGCTGGAGCGCCCTTGAGGCCAGAGTCCGACTCACCCCCAGATCAGGCCCGCTAGAAAGGAGCCCGGCAGCGGTCCGGCCTGTTTCGGCAGTTCCGGTCCCGTCGGCGCCACCACTAGCGGGTTCGCCGCTTGGTAGGGTGCCTTTTGCACTCCACATTGGCCCGATCACGCCTGCTAGTATGGGGCTCGACACGTACCTAGGCTGTGCGCCATCAGCGCACGCCACAACTGCCCGGGTTAAGCTGACGAATGTCTTCCTCAAAGGCACTCAGCGATAGGTCCGTCCATAAAAAAAAATAAAAAAAATGCTGCTGGAAATTTAATGTGAATTTATTTAGTAATTGTAAGTAGTAGGGATTATAAATTGTTCCGCCTATTGTCACATTTGGAAAGTTACAATACGGCGATAAAAAGTTAGGCGAAGTTAAAATAGTCTAAACACAATTAGGAAAAGTGAAATTGTGCGAAAAAAATTAAGGCTGACCGTTTGTGTGCCATTGCCAATTAGGAAAATAAAAATGTTGGCGACCCAATATATACCCATTGTTTTTATTAATTGCCGGAAGAACGTAAGTTAGAATCCTTGCTTGTCTTGCCTTGTTCTTTACGATACCTTATACTTATAAATCGGGCGTTAAGTATGCTATGGTGGAATAAAGAAACTCACACATATGCACACATGCACGCTAAAAACATTACACTCTTTTTAAGGCAGTCGTCTTAAAATATATTAACGCCCCCTGGCCTAAAATACTAATCTTAACAGAAGGTTGGTCAACTAAATATTATGGCGAAGCGTTCTTCGTTTTAAATTTCGAAGTTTGTCCTATAAATATAATAAATAATTTAAAAAATCAAAAACAAGACTGCGCAAAAGACAATTTAAAATCATGATTGATGAACAACTCTCTTGGCACAGTCAGATCGATTAAATCTACCTACATCTATTTATATAAAACAAAGTCGGGTTAGTTACACCATTTATAAGTCAAGAATAGCTGGATCGATTTATATAATTTATGATTTTTTGGATTTGTATTCGCCCCGAATAGCAGACTATTAAAACATCGGAAAATTCACAAAAAAAAAGCCAAAATATATGAGGCCGTATCGCTACCGTCACATGCTTGTATTGTGAAAAATGTATTCACCGTTTATTACTTTTCTATTATACAATAAGTAGTTCTTGTAGTAACTACCATGCCCCCAGACACCCCGTGCCATGCAAATGCGAAATTAGCATATTCCGCGATTGTGGCACATTATATTTTCGACCTCCGTAGCCGAAAAGCGAGCATACCGGACTTGGTGTCACTATCTTTGAGGTCCTGAGTTCGATTCCCGGTCGTTCAATGTAGAAAGGTAACTTTTCTCTATTGCTTCGGGTCTGGGTATTGTAGTACCGTCGTTGTTTCTGATTTCTGTAACACAAGTGCTATATCTACTTACCATAGGATCAATGTATGTGTGCTGTTACCAATCTATACCCTCCTAGTCTTGCCATAAATTTGCCATTAAAAAAATCTGTTGCAAATTACATTTATTACTTTTACAGTGTGTTAATTTAATACATAAATATAAAACAATAAAAAATATTCGAAGTGGTCTCCATTGGTTGCAATACAGTCCTTTAAACGTTGAGGCCAGTTATCAATAGAAGCACGCACTCTTTCCATGGGAAAATTCTTCACTGCCAATCGTACGGATTGTTTTAGGGACTCCAAATTATCATGGCGTTTAGAGCAAGCTGACCATAAATCATAATCCAGCGGATTAAGATCGGGACTAGACGACGGCCAGGCTTCAGCTCTGATGAATATCGAAACGTTCGTTTCCAACTAAGACTGTGAAGACCATTCTTGCTTATTGAACATGGTGTTTTTAAGGGGCTCCACTACCTTCTCAAGAATGGTATCTTGATACACTTGTGCCGATGTTTTGATGCCTTTTTCACAAAAGTATGGCTCAGTCACTCCTTCATAGCTTCACCAAACCATAAATGAAGTCGGATAGTGCCCACGTTGCACTCTGTCGACTAATTGGGAAGCTTCCTTAGAGCTTTGAGCATAAATACGGTAATTTTGTTTGTTAAAATGTTGCCCAATTGTAAAATTTTTCATCCGTAAACAATTTTTTTCTGTGACCTCCCTTTACGTACCGCTTCAGTAGTTGTTTCGATTTTACCACCCTATTATTTTTTAATGATAATGATAATTATAATAATTTATTTGCAAGTAAACATTGTATACAAAGATGTTACAGACAGTGAGAACCAAACATGTTTAGCCAAACTTTTACAACGGTTTTATGTCAAAAATGATAATGAGCGACGATAATACATAAGAAAAACAAAATATCAGCACCTACACGATATTATCAAAGAACTCTTTTAAGTCATAGGGGGTCCGTGATAGTAACCGTTCACTCAAATGTTTCTTACTAATTCTAATTATAAATATTTAATGTCCTAAATTCTTTGGGTATTTTATTGAAGATTTTGATACACATAGTTAAACTGCTATCTCTGTACTGCTTTGACCAGAAGTACCAACCTATTCACATTTCTACTATTTCTTGGATAGTAATCACATGCCCTTTTAAATAAGTGTTTATTTTGCTTTACAAATACGCATGTGTCAAATATATAAAGTGATGTCAGAGTTAGTAAATGCATTTGATTAAATAGAGAACGGAAAGACGTAAGTGGTAGAACGCCCAACATTGCTCTTAAGCATTTTTTAAATTATCAGTTAAGAAATGACCAGTATGTCTCTCATAGGCAAGTCCTAAGTCATCTTTTAAAATACGTATATATAAATAAATATAGTCCTATCTTCATCTTCCGAGATGAAATCATTTGCTTTCGGACAGGATTTCTTCCAATTCTTTCTATTACTGCTTTGACCACCTTTTTCGTACGAACACTACGTGGACTGCCAGATCTTTTTCTGTCACAAACAGAGGAGATCTCATTGTACCTATTAATAGCCTGTTATACAAACATTTTACTAATACCAAGCGTATGGAGAGTTTTAAAAATTGCATTTGACTCCATACGTACTTTGTGTAATGCAATCACAGCGATTCGGTTCTCTTTATCACCCCACTCCATTTTAATATCGCAAAATATTGTACAATGTATTGGCGTCAAAATGAGAAAACTCAATGAATAATCAAAAATGACTTATTCCAAATTCAAATGTAATATTTTGTTTATTTTTAATTGTAATTTTATTCCTAGTGCCTGATCCCGTTCTTAGTCGAAGTACATACTCGTAACAAAATAGTTAAGGTAACATCTCATGGTTAAGGTAAGGCCAGTGCTATGCAATAGGACGTATTTATAGGCATACTTTACTTTACTAAGGTAACAAGTAGCTATCAGTGTGACATTTAGTTTACAAATAATATACAAGATATCTCGTAAATCAAGGGTAACCTTGTTACCACATAATCTATACATCATAGTGAATAACTTTTTTAAAAATATGTATGTATTTTTTTTTATTACTCATACTCGGAGAGTAGGTCTGAAGGGAGAATGCCCTAGGCCCTAGGGAGCATCGTTTTCAACTGACAGCTGTCTAATCATTTTTTTTTTTTATTATTTGACATTTCTATTAAATAATGTTCCAACTTTCTGTACAGCACTCAATAACAGCACGATGTAAAAATGAATTAACATAAAGTTATTATATACATTTTTAATGACCTTATTGTAAGTAATTTACTTTCAACTATTTCTTTAATATGCACAGATTTTGGCTAAATATTTACCATTGTTTCAATGATGAAAATAAAAATAATGGCTGAATAGCTGGCCGGCCACTGAAAAAAAGTAGGGAAAGCGGCAATCCAATCTTTTTTTTTCGTAGAACTGGTCATTCAGGTCATCTGGGGTCGGCGCAGTATGTCTTTCTCTTCCATTCAATCCGGTCAGTGGTCATTGAGTCATTCACTCCCTTCTCAGTCATATCGCTTCTCACACAATCCATCCATATGTTCTTAGGTCGTCCTTTACCTCTCCACCCATCAATACTCATACCCATCACTCTCCTCGTTACGTGTTCCTTTTGCCTACTCATTACATGTCCATCTCTTTTGCAGTATGCTTTACACCACCGAAGGAACCAAACATATATATATATATATATTTATTTTAAAATAAAAGACAGTGCAGTGCATGCCGTGTAGGGACGGCCGTAAAGAATACACTTCCCCACCGGCAACAGGGGGCGTGTCATGAGAGGCGACTAATTCCTGTAGCGCGAGACGGGCGCGTCTGCGTGCGAAATCTTATAAAAATTATAAAAAAAATAAAAACCGACTTCAAAAAACTAAAACGCTAAAAATAATCTTAACACTTAAGTACCTAATCAGTTACTTTTGGAGTCGGTGCAAACGAAAGCATCTCTCCAATGAGATATTGGCACCGACTCCAAAAGTAACTGATTAGGTACTTAAGTGTTAAGATTATTTTTAGCGTTTTAGTTTTTTGAAGTCGGTTTTTATTTTTTTTATAAAATTAACTTATTTCATCCATTTTAGTGATAAATCCTAATCAAAACAAATCTTACGAGTGCAAACATAATTTAACTGCTGAACACCGATTTCATTTCCTATTTTTCCACCCTTAGGGGTGAAATTTTTTCCAAAATTTTTTATTATAGTATCTTTAAAGTATAAGCTATTCATTAAAAAAAGAATCATTAAAATCGGTCTACATTTGGCAGAGATATAGGTAAGATAGATACTAAAATCAGTTGACGTGGTACGGAGTTTATGCAATGTTTGATGATTGTCTTATAGATCCCATCATCAGAATTTAACCAAATTTACATGGGACCATTCTGAAAGTATTACCTTTCAAACAAAAAAATAATTATCGAAATCGGTCAACGCAGTAACGAATGATCGCTGAAAATACATAAAAAAAAAAAAAAAAAAAAAAAAAAGATACCGACGAATTGAGAACCTCCTCCTTTTTTGAAGTCGGTTGAAAAGCGCTCGCGAACCCGCCTGCTAAGCGTGGCGAGTATTGGCAATCCCCTCCGATGAAAGTCATTGGGGGAGGCCATGTCTGAAACGATGATGACGATGAAATTAAAAGAGCTCAGCAATGCTATGGCTATTAATAACACTTTGTCCCAACACGTGTTCATAACAGCCAATGTTTTTTCCTATTTCATCTCTAAACGTATTTGATTTTACAAATATATTTTTAGATTATTATTTAATCACAATTATGGTTAATGACACCTTTAAGATTTCGACGAATTGAATACCAATTCCTATTTTTAATCCGATAGAAAAGTTTCTCATTCATCATTTAATAATTCACCGCTAATTGCTAGAGGTGCCGATACCTATCTAATAAATATGTGGTTAATTGATAGTGATTCTAATTCCGTGTCGGATTTTAGTTAGAAAAACCTGCGGTGTGTCCGCGTTAGTTTAAGGCAAACATTTTTGGCACCTCACTTGTGTATGTGATTTTTCAATTATCGTCTAGTCTAGTGACATAAGAGTTGTTTCCAAGTATTTTTTGCATCCACACACTATGTTTATACGCGAAGCATATAAATGTAACATTTGAGGGAAAACATTCAGATCAGAACGGAAAAATGTGGCGAGTAGGTGTTTTAGCAATACTATCAGCAGTTTTCGCCAGCGAAGCGACTGAGTACCAATGTAAGTAAATTAGAAAGTTGCCATAAACTTGTTAGAGAATCAACCTTGATCTTAGGATATATTGCTACACGTTGCTCTAACGAATATAGAGAGAATCAATTTTACTAAAGAACAATTTCACTAGGAAATCTGAAAAAAAATTAACTGTTTCATACTATAGTCCAGCCATTTTTTTCTTTATTTCACTTTTGGTTCCATATTAAAAGTTGTTTTACGAAATGATGAAAAATAATTAATGTTTAAGTGATGCTATTCTTGGTCTGCATGCATACGTACCCTACGTAAATACTCACTAAAATAAACACAACTAACAAATATTAGACGGAAAATAGGAAACTTGTAGAAACTTGCACATAAGCCACTATGAAAACCTGTACATCGCCATAGTAGTAGTCATACTCATAGTTATTTCACTTTTCATTTCAGATGGAACACAACTGCGGAGATTAAAACGCTCACCACACTACGACTGCCCACCTTACTACCCGCCTCGTCCACCACGCTTCTGGCCACCACCGCCCCATCATCACCACCACTTTGGGCCACCTCCTTACTGGCCCCCGCCCCCACCATCTTCCCAGGAAGAGCCAAATCAGGCTAACAGTCAAGGTCAAGCAGAGAGTTCTGTTAAGTCCGGAGCTCTGATGCAACAACCTAGCAGCCAAGGCAAAGACTTCCGTCAAGGCAGAGTTCAAAGTCAAGATAGAGGTCAAGGTCAAGATATAGGTCAAGGTCAAAATATAAGTCAAGGTCAAGATAGAGGTCAAGGTCAAGAAAAAGAACAAGATCAAGTAAGTGGCAGTCAGTATCCAGGGAATCCGCCCTGTGATACTTGTGGTGGTAAGGGTCAGCAGAACTCAGCAGTCAGCAACGCGAAGAGTGAAACTGGATCAGCTATAGCCATTGCTATCTCTGGAAAGAACGGAAGAAAGTAGTCCTGTTAAATGTCTGTCAAATCAAAATGGTACTGTTGTAAAACTGGAAGTTATTTAAATAGAGTAAGTTTTAATATTGTTGTTAAAAAGTTGTTGTAAGTTTTAAATAATAAAAGCATAAATACCACCATTGTATTTTAATACTGCCCATTGTGTCTTCTTTGGTTATGGAGCGTTTACATTATAGAATAGAAATGTCATTTATTTTGTTTGACGAAAATCCGCAATTTTTAAATCTGTTGGGTCGGGTCTGGGTTGTCATTTCATACTAAATATAAGTAAAAAATCACTAACTTGTTTCGGAGACAAATGTTTCGTATTGCTGCTTTGTAAGGTATGTGCTCGATTTCTATGATACTGCTTAGTTAACTAGTTTAAGGTATTATTAGCTTTTAAAGAAGTGGCATTTAAAGTGTGATGTCGAAACGGCAAGACTAGTATGCTTTAGTTATTTTCATAGTTTGGTGTCGTATGGTTTACTGCTATGGGGCTCTGCTGCTGACATTGAATCAATCTTTGTGTTGCAGAAAAGAGCCGTACGTGCAATATACTGTCTTGGACCTCGTGACTCTCTGAGGGAGATTTTTAAAGATATTAATATATTAACAGTAGCCTCTCAATACATTTTTGAAAATATTATGTACGTTCGTAAAAATCTAAGTTTGTTTAGCTTAAAAAAGTGATTTTCATCATTATAATACTCGTAATAAAAATAAACTTGCCGTTCCGAGCTGCAGACTACACAAAGTTGGTAATTCATTCTTGGGGAAATGTATTAAATTTTGTTAATAAAGTTCCACAGACTCTTGTTGAACTACCTGTACACGAGTTCAAAATTCACATAAAAAAAAGCCTTATGAAAAAAGGGTATTATAAGGTAGACGATTATTTGAACGACAAGAGTGCATGGACTTAACCTGCTTAGCTCGCACTTACTTCATGTCTTCATGTAACTGTATTTCCTGTAAAAAAGGCTGACAGAGGTGACTGAGTTTGTTGCGCCGTTTCTTCTCATAACCAGCCGATATGTAGTCTCGATGCGGTGGTAGGGTAAAGCTATATTTTGGGACGTGTATAAGTGCCCGCAAGAGGATATACTGAATAAATGAGTATTAATGAGTTCTTTTTTTTTAGTTTCGTTGTTTGTCATATTGTAAAAGTTGTTATTTACATCCGAATCCTTCCTTCAGAAGTCCTTAGAAGATACCTATTGCGAAAACCAAAACTAACTTTGTATTCATCTTCAAAGAAAGATAAAAGCTACGTAATACCTACCTCTAACTAAATGAGAAAATCAATCAATCAAACTAACGAATCAATTACATGTACTACATAAACACAATTGTCTTCAAATGTTTTTTTGGAGTGAGAGGAACACCCTGTTCCTAAAGTTCCTCATCCACAATTGAAAAGGGAGGATCCTCCGACCAGACGGGTGTTGTGTCTGGTGGGCTACTGCCCGACGGTTGTTTGTCGGGTTCTTGTATATATGGTTCAATCGCTCTGATAACTTTAATATCGCGATGTAGGATACGTCAGTTTTATATGTAGCGAGATAGATGTCGCTACAGTTTTTTTATGTAATAAACCTCAAAAGATAAATACATCTATATTTATAAAAAAATATCTCTATTTGCCTTGGTCATCGCATTACGCGTAAACGGATGGAACAATTTCAATTAAATTTTAATTATTTTTTTGTTGTGTTATTTATTGTCTAGAGAAGGTTTTTTTGAATGAAAAAATTAAGAAAGTTGCGCAGAAAATTATTTATGAATAAACTGAAGACCACCCGAACGTAGCCGCGGGCCACAGCTAGTATTAAATAAATACATTTGCACATCACATACATAGCTCTGATCTTATGATAAGTAGCTTAAGCACTTGTGTTACAGAAATCAGAAACAACGATACTACCACAACACCAAGACCCGAGACAATATAGAAAAGTAATTTTTATACATTTACCGACCGGGAATCGAACCCGGGATCTCAGAGATAGCGTCACCAAGTCCGGTATGCTCGCCTCTCGGCCACGGAGGTCGTCAAATTATATTTAATTAAACATAGCAACGCACATGGAAATTTTTAAAGGTCATGATTGAAGTACAAATTAATCTGAAAATCCTGGTAGGCGTCCATGTTGTATTAGATAGATGATGTGCTAATTATACAATAGCATAGTAATAACAATAGTACACATTAGACTCTATTGTGTCGGAACGGTCCGAATCCGTTACTTGAAGCATTATCTGTTTTTTATCCACTGTCTGATCGAGAAGTGATATTCCATTAAAATCATTCGTGTTACCAGGCGAAAGCAAGAAATTGTTTTAAGGTCGGACCGCACTTGTGCTGCACTGCGAGACGCGACACGGCGCTGCATGGTGCGGCAAAATGTAATTTAAATGAGTTTGTATTGTATTGTAGCAAGACGCACTTAAGCGACGCGGCACCAGAGGCAACTGCTACGTACAATAGTACATTGTTAACCTAGGGGTGAAAGTAAGTTATTTAGTCCCGAGACGGGGTTCGCCAATAGTTCGAGGGACTAAATAAGTTTTTAACCCGTGGTAAACACTGTGCTTTTCATTACGAATACAAGGACAGTAAGCTAATTTATGTTTTTATTTTTTTAAACATGAATTAGCTGACAAAAAAAATTGAGAATTTTAACAAAACGGTACCAAAGAGTATGCTATCACTACGTTCTACAACTCTAAAAAAAACAAATGAAGATCGGATTGCTGCTTTGAGCCCATTTTTTTTTCTGTGGCCGGCCAGCTATTCAGCCATTATTTTTTATTTTCGTCATTGAAAAAATGGTAAATATTTTGCCCAAATCTGTTAAAGAAATAGTTGAAAGTAAACTTATAATAAGTTCATTAAAAAAATCTTTAATTAATACACATCTTTTGCGCTTTTATTGAGTAGCTGTATAGAAAGTTGCAACATGGTTCAATAGATAGGTAAAATAAGCTTTTAATAGAACTAGTTTTTTCTTTTTATAATTTGACAGCTGTCAGTTGAAAACGATTCTCCCTAGGGCTGAAAAGTATAACTTTCAACCTGCTCCTCAGGCAACTTCAGACCTACTTTCCGAGTATGAGTAATGAAAAGTTATTTGCAGCGCCGCGCCCTGACGCGCAATGCTACGCTAATGCGTTTGGACCTTTAAAGTCAAAATGTTTGACAATGATAAAGTAGTAATATTGACTTTGATGATCTGTTTGACATGAAATAATCTATACTCAATACTCAATAATTTATTGCAAACCCATAATGTACCTACATTAAAGATGTTACAAATTAAAGAACCAGTGTTATGGACCCTGTTGGCACGCAACTTGGGGGCTAGGAGTGAGGAAGCGCTTTTATCTATGTGTTATTGACATTTTGTTTATTATATTATAAAAATACAATATACTTAAAATTGAGTTATTTTTATTTATAACCTATGTATGTATTATCGATAAAATATTCATTTATGCTATAGTAACATTTACTAGATAAGAACTGTTTTATTTTTTGTGTAAATCTTTATATGTATTTACTTTTATGGCCTAATTAGTGTTATTAAATTTTAATCAATTACATAATTTACATTAAGATGTGAACATAATAAAGATCTGTGATAATTTGATAAACTTAGTGTTAGATGAAAAATTGCAAGCTGTATTTTATGGCTAAATAGGTCTATAAGCTACATTAACTGTATTTTAATAACATTTTACACACGAATTGAATTTCAATTTGACGATAACTTTTACTTAAAAGATACGAAAACTCTTACATTATAAGGTCCAATTTATTAGTTAACATACTTTTAGGGGATAATTCTACTGCTTACATAAAGCATTTTTTTTAACGTAAAACGTAATTTTTCTGAAATAAGGGTAGTTATTTTGGTGATTTACCTTTATTTTTGAAATGATATGAAAAATCCATTCGCGCTGCATGCAAGAATAAGAACTAATCTTTTAAAATCACGTTTTATTTTGTTTTAATTATCATTCACGTCTTTACAATCAGAGAACAAAATGTACGGAAATACGACGATTTCTAGGACGGCCTCTTAAGATAAAAGGACTTCACTCAGCCTGAGCCACGGGCTCTATAGTCCACGACGCTAATTTTCAGTAGGCCCTGAATTAGTTATTTACTTTTTTGTACAGACAACAGCTCGTGAACCTGCCACAAAACCTCAAATTTTCGCAATTCATTTTGATCTCTACATATAATTTTAAGTTTTAAATCGGTTGAATGACCTTTAACTTTTTGAGTAGGTTGACCCGCTGTTGACTGCATGTAAGTAGGTACGTTTTTCACTGATAAAATATTCTAAAAGTAAGTATATTTAGTATTCGTTATGTTTCTGAAGTGGGTGCTAATAACTGCGACACAGTCTCTGACTACTGCAGTTGTTAACGCTACAATAATTTGTAAAATGTGATAAGGATTCAAATAAAAAAAAATAAAAAATCTTTTTTTTTAAATCAGGCTGATATATGAATCCTCATATCTTTTTTCTCCTATTGCACTATACAGTGTAACTGGTAAGACGATAGGACCAAAGTCGCAACACGAAACATAATAACTGATAATCCATATCTTATCGTCGACGTAAATACCTTTAATGAATTAAGATTTTTTATATATTTTCCCTAACACACCAATTATCTAGCCCTCAAACTAAGCAATACTTGCTGTTGTCTAACAGCACGTCAACCTACCACAAATCGTTAAATTTTCTTAATTGATATTGATCTCTATAAGCCGGATATAAGGTTGAAAATCAGTTCAGTGACCTTTTACTTTTTGGGTAGGTCGACTGCCGTGGACTGTACTATGGCGACTAGATAACGGATAAACATACACCAATACGTTAATAAACACCCATGACTTAGGTGCAAATGCTCGTGCTCATCAAACAAACATTGGCCTCTTTCTTTATTCGAACCCGCAACCGCATGTCTTTGCAGACCAGAGTGCGAACCACTACACCAGACGGTATTTTTGTACAATAGGTACCAGGGGCGTGCATCCCATATAGGCTATTATGCAGAGCCTACCTTCATAAAAAACCGACAGAACAGCTAACCATAATTATCAATTACGTATTCTACAATAAACAATAAATATTCTGTAACCATTTTGTCGTCTACCTATACTTATTCCTTACTAAAGCGCGCATCTTAGATTGTTACTGTGCAATTTAACCAATATTAGGCTGCCGCGAGATCGCCTACTGTTTCACGCAAACTTACTCAATTTTCACTTACAGCCTACTCCCATCTGAAACCAATGCGCGCCCCTGATAGGTACCTACAATTAAGTGTTGGAATTATGTGTCACACTCATATAGCGGCACAGTCGGTATCACTTGTGATCTAAGTTCAAGTTCAAGACACGTAAGGTTACGCGCGAGAGATTATGCTACTGTTGTCTACTAAAAGCGAAGCTGCGCGACACATACGCGCACTCAGCGATATTCATTTAATTAGTGATAATTATCATTAAAATGACTAATGAGTCTCAGCCTGCCTAGCATGAGCACTAAAACACGATATGATATGATATAGCGAAATATCGACACCAACTGTAAAAATATGATAGATATAGCCGCCATGTTGAATCGCCGTTACATATTAAGATTTTGATAAAAATTCAAAATGGCGGCTATATCTATCATATTTTTAAAGTTGGTGTTGATATATCGCTATATCATATCATATGGGGGGGGGGGGGGGGCTGAGAGTGATTTTTTAAAACTTTACCTAAATCACGCTAAGTAATCACTAAAATGACTCTGCGGCAGATAAAGGGTTAAATGTTTGTGTGATGAACACCAGCATTTGTACTCAAGTCATCGTCATCATCATCAAGTCAGCCTGTTGCAGTCGACTGGTGGACGTATGCCTCCCCCAAAGAGTGCAAAAGAGCACGATCTCACGGGCCTTTTTCATCCATCCACTGCCAGCCATCTTTCTTAATTCGTCGGTCCATCGAGCTGGGGGGCGTTCTAAACTACGTTTACTACACAAGACGTGGTTTCTTCGGAAGTCTAAAAATGTATTTGTATGTTTATTCGTTATCGAGTCGCCATAGTCCAACCATTGCTTAGTTTGGGCACAGAATATATAGAATGGTTTAGGGGCTAGATATTGATATGATTATTAGAAGAATTTATTGATTTAGTTTTATTTTATTAATTGTTAAATTTTTAAGAAAGTGTGGTGGATCAGTGCTTATGTAATTTGTTTAAAAGTTTATTGAAATAAAGATACTTAATCTAATGGTATATTCATCATTTTCATAAGGTAAAATGTGCTAGAAAAATGTATGAAAATATAGAAAACTCTTTATTTTTTTTAAACTAACGTATTCATTAGTTAGTTGCGAATTATTCAGTTTTTCTTAAATTTGATTTTTTTATGGGAAACTTTCCCAATTTTGCTTTTTATAATAAACCTTGCCCTGACAATTACGAAAACAACTAATCGATGGATCAGACTAATCGATGGAGCCATTCTCGAGTTTTTGTGAGACTTTACGACAGTTAATTTTTGTAGGTATGTATTATGAAGAAGATGGCTTTTTGCATTTTGTTTGTTTTTAAATGCAGTTTAAACAATTTCGTCTTTGTAAAGAAAAAAATTAACATATTGCAACAGTTCATTAAGTTAACTGTATTTGGAATATCAACTTTAAATGGCTGTCGATCGTAAAACGCCCACACGAATCCTTGTTGACTCTGTTTAGGTAAAATCCGAAATTATGCAAAATCATTAAATCCAAGGAAATAGGAACTAAGTTTGCACTTCCGCTGAGTCAAGATGGCGGATCTGATATTATTGTTTTTGGGGATAGTGATGTGTTTTGTGACCTTGGGTCAGCCCATAGTACCTAAACCATTGCTTCTTGTTATATCGACCTTTGTATGAAACGAGGTCAATGCACTCGCAGTTCAATATTACTCTAGTAGTCCATTAGGTAGATAATTATGGTTGTTTTACGAAATAGATATAGGATCAAATAAACAATTAACTACAGCTAAAAAAGATGTTCATATACTATGCCCGCTGGCATACTTCAGTAATGGCAGCAGTCGCTAATGCGTCAATACTTTTCAAACCAACACACATTTTTCATAACGAGTTATAAGTCCACATTAATTTCTCTTCGTGCAAACTATGTTATTAGATCTTGGCCCGAGGATCACAATTTGTTAAAGTAATGGTTACCGGTGATTAAGTCACGACTTGTAATAATTTATGGCTTGTCATATAGCAAGGTTTTGAAAATGTATCGTGTCCAGTCAGTATTTGAGGAACACTTCCGAATTACTCCATTTATAGGTATTGTTTACAAATTCACATTGTTTACCGCTTCCGTGGGATCTTTTTAAGAATAGATATTCGACGCAGCGTGTGGGGGGTGGCCTCGGGTCGACCTATAAAACTGCTTTGACCCGCAAAAAAAATCAACACACCCAGTAACGGAATTAACAGCGAAACATGGCGAGCTTTCGATTATTAATGGTCTTTTTTGCGGCCGTCTACATGGGATGGAGCCCAGCCGTGGCTGAAGGTTGTAATTTTTTATCGTTAAGCTATAATCTATTTGGCCGATCGATAAATTCGCGATGCGATATCGGCACCGTTATATAAAATAATTGGTAGTAATGGGTCCCTTTTGTTTTGCAGATACAACAGCGCTGAGTGGAGCGATTAGCGGCACTGTACGAGTGAAACGTCATCACAAGCAGAAGAAGTTATGTTATAAGCATGGGATTTGCGGAGGCTACGGTGGATTCCAGGGGGGGCACCAAGGTTTCCAAGGGGGATATCAGGGTGGCTACCAGCAGCAAGGAGGTTATCCTGTGCCCCCCATTAATATTGCAATAAGTCAGTCACAGGCTTCCGCAAATGAGGGTGGAGGTGGCCATGCGCAAGGCTACTACCCCCACAATTTTCAGTACAATGGCCACCCAACCCAATCTGGATTTCCCAACAAAGGGGGCTTTGGAGGCTTCGGAGGCTACGGAGGCTATGGAGGTTACCCAAACCAGGGTGGATTTGGAGGTCATGCACCAAACCAGGGTGGATTTGGAGGACACCCAAACCAGGGTGGATTCGGAGCTGGATATTTTGGAAACGGACAGGGTTCCTACAACAATCAGTTCAACGGAAATTACTACGGTCCAGTAGGTACGGGCGGTCACCAAGGGGGCGGTTACGGGTTCCAAAGACCTATCGGACCTTTTTACGATGAGAGCCCTGAAGATGAAGGCAACAAGCCAGAACAGAGTGAAGCTGAAGAAGGGCAGCACGGGTCTAGCTATAACGACTACAGTCAAGGGCAAGGCTCAGGGGTCAACCAGGGTGGCTACCAAGGTCAAGAACACGGTCAAGAACACGGCCAAGAACATTACGCGGTCGCGGGGGCTTTTGCTCTAGCGGGACGTAAAAGTCAATAACTTAACAAATGTAGTAAATTTGTCTTCCCATCGACCAAATATTATTTTTAATAGATTTTTGTATTATTGATTTATTTTATCCCTCTTGAATGTGGAAAAAATGTTTTTTTTTTTAATATGTGATATCTTGTAAAAGTTTATCATAGGTACTTATTTATTTATAGAGATGTATAATAAATCATTTCCAATAAGGTGATCTTATAATTATCATTTACAATAACTAGAACAATTTAGCATAGTACGAGTAGGTATACAATTATGTTTTTAAATATGCACCATAATATTTACTGGGCTATTTTCAATGACAAATCAGAACTTATAGTTATTTTAAAAAAGTATATTCTCTAACTGACACGACTAGGATGGAACCAAGTAAGTACCATAAGAGTTCATGCGATTCACCGGGCCATACGGCGAGTCTGTTTGTTTTTTTTTATAACCTAATTAATTATTACTTACATAACAATATATTCGACGCATATGCAATTTCTGTTGACGACATCATGATCATTTTGATTGCGATCTAGTTTTGGTTTTAGTGAAAACCGTTTTACTGCTTTATTGGTCCAATTTGGATAGATGAGCCGCTTCCTCCATAAAATTAACGATTTTGCAGTCTTATTATCTTAGCTAAGATCTTCGAACTGATTATATCACAAAACTTTGCCGTCATTTATTCTGATCCTATTTTTATAAATTCTTTTGTTCATTTAGGTTCGCTACATCTTTGACATCGTAATTTGATTAGTACAATAACTAACCAAGCAAAGATCAAATGTATTTTTTTAATGACTTAAACTTCATACAATTATGTATTTTTACAGATGAAGACCAAATTTTAATAAACCCTGTTACTTAGAGGATACGATTATTAACAACTTGAATACCACGAACCCGTCATGATCCCCAAAAAAATAGATTTTCTAATGTGTCCATGTGACAGTAAAGACTTTACAAAGGAATAAAATAATTCAAGTGCCTCTGACGGTCAATCAAATGAACTCATTCTCTCTGTTGAAGCTTGGCACTTGGTATTAGAGCTTGGTATAATTGTATTTAATTATAATAATGTCAAAGAAGTCATTTTTTTAAATACTTGGGTATTTCGATCATATTATAATCTAAATTTACCACATAGATAGAATGTATCTTCGATGTCGTGAATTCATTTGATCGTTATCTGAGAGATGATTTAACAAAGAATGCGATTTGAAAAAGAATTCGGAATTTGGTAAAAGTCAAACATCCATGCTAACGCAAAGTCTGTCTGTATTTTCGCTTAGTTCATCCAAAATATTCCATTTTTAGATTGTTTTTACTATCATTTAGATAACTTCTTCCAAAAGGTTTATAAATATTTCATTAACATAATGTAGAGAAAAGCCAGTGTTTTGAAACGAAGTCGAAAATCCATATTTTTATTTAATTTGCATGTACACAGAGGTATACACATGTACCTAACATGTGTATACCTCTGTGTAGTGTACATGCAGATTTATGCATAGAAGATAAATAAATCTTTGAGTGCCTATTTGAGTCTTCTGTTTTGCTACAATGTAAACTAAAAATCAATACTTAGTGTTTTTTTTTGTTTTTACATTAATTAACTACATTTGTTAAATTATACGTTAATAGGATGAGGATAATCTAATTTATTTAACTTAGAGTCAGAAGGGTAAGGTTGTGAGACTATAATTACATAACCACGTAGAATATCTATAACACTTGTTTTAAAACTAACAATACTAACATTATCAAAATATATTTTCACATTCAACGTAATACATTTATGTCACACATGTTTCTGTAAATAAATATTTCTTTATCTTTACAACAATTTGCCTTTATTAGCGAGTATTGGCAATCCCCCCGATAAAAGTCATCGGGGGAGGCCTGTGTTCAGCAGTGGACGTCCTATGGCTGAAATGATAAGACCAAGTTAAGGAAAATACGATTGAACTTTCTATGTATCTAATAGTCTGTCGAGTTACGCCTACTGTTGTCCTATATTAAGATAAGATAAGATAACATTTATTTCTGTATAAAAACTTAGTCTATATATAAAACTTAAGCCATATTGTCATAATAGACGGAAAGAAGAAAAAAAGTATGTGAATCGAATGGTTCAGGAATGCTACGGGACTTGTTAATCTTACTGCAAAGGCATAAAGATTCAATTTCACGAAGTGAATTTAGGTTTTATTGATCATAGGCGTAATTTAGTTTAGGCAAAATTTTACGGACTTACTTACTTTATGGTTTAAGATATATCTTTATCCGTGACATCACAACGCCGGTATTTTATCACCCATACTATTCACGTTTAAATTCTTGTGTTTCTGAATAGGATCATTTATGGCAGTAATTTAGTCAAAATCTGAAAAATCCGCATCACAAACTAGCCGCTCGTCAATTAAATGTCCACTTAGAAAATTTATAGTATCAGATCATTTCGGACACATCAAATTATTGTACCGTAACTAGTTATATAAATTTTATTTATTAGTGTCAATGGCACTATATTATTGTAGGTACAATAATTGTGACCCAGTCTGGTGGGTGGGGGCTTCGGTTTTGGTATATAAGCCCGGAGAAATGATTCACTAGTACCCATAAGCTCAGGCGAAAGGTGTAAGCGTCATCTTCAAAAGCAGTTGCATTACAATGGTTGCTAAGCTCTTAATACTGGTTGCGGCTTTCGCCGTCTGCAACGCCGTTCCGATATGGTTTACTGGTAAGTGCATCAGTGATAAGATAATTAGAAAAAACTCATGTAAATACAAGTACATCAAAAATTGTGATGTCAAAAAAAAACTGCTCCAAGTAGGAATCGAATCCAAGTTATTTAGCTGTCCAGTGCTCTTTCAAACTGAGCTACAGAAAACATTAAATTTTACGTAAAATCTTTTTTTTATTTTTAAATATGTATCATCATCGATATTACTAGCAGTTAAATGCAAAAATACCTAGCGCAACACCTTATAAGTAATTTTATCAATTGATATTAAACTCTACATGTTTAACTTAAAGTTTAAAATCGGTTGCGAAAATTTGACAGTTTGGGGTGTACCCCATGAAATCTATTGCTAAGTTGTTGACTGTACATCGGAATGTAATTAATGGGATCTTTAAACTCGTACAACACAAAGGAAACATCGATCTTAACATCTATAGGTACCGCATTAATAACATGATACATCATTATCTTGAGAACTCACAAACAAAACAATACAATAATGTTATAGATTTGACATCCTGATAATGACAGTTACAACAATCCTTGAATATAAGTGAACATATGAGTAACATAATTACTTCCGTGAAAACCAGTACTTCGGAATACTTTACTAGTAGCGTATTACGAATATAGGTACGTGACCTAAGAAGACAATGCTCTGCAAAGCTTTAAGCCTACCTGCTGATGAATAGAAGACACATAGTCAAAACGATCGGTCACCATTTGGTTTGCAGGATAAGGGTTAACGAACGTTTATATTTATTAAATAGTATTATCCGGTAAAATTTGAATAATGCTCGCCATAAGAATCTAGAACTAAATGGATGAATAAGGATTCTGCATAATAATATATTGCATAATATTATTGTTTTTGTAAGAAGCATCTTTTTTTGTACATTTTCTATGTTGATTCTATAGTTAAAGTTGTCCGTATTGATGAACAGTTTCTCCTCCTTTATAACTATAACTGACTAAAACACTTTGTATTTAATCCTTTTTATTTGTCCAGCAGGTAACGGCTTCCTGCCCATGTTCAGAATCGGGCGCTCTCCGAACATGGCGTTCGGCTTTGGCAGCGGCTTCAGCAGCAACATCGGCGGCATCTCCCACTCCACCGGCATCGGCTCCTCTTTCTCCAGCGGAGACGCCGAGGCGTACGGCGCCGGCGTCGGCTCCTCCAACGGCGTATACGCACGCGGCGTCGGCATGGCCAACGCAGCTCCCTACCAACCTCTCGCATACCAACAAGCCTCTGCGTCCTCCTTCAACGGCCTCGGACGCGCGCCCTACCAATCAGCCGTCTCTTCCGCGAAAAACTTCGGCGGAAACTACGGCTCTGCTATCTCATCCGCCCAAACCCAGAACGGACTCCAGTACGGATCTGCAGTATCCGCCGCCCAGAACAATGGCCCCGCTCGCTACCAGTCCGCCTTATCCTCAGCACAAAACGTTCGCGGACTCGGCTTTGAGTCTACAGTGGCTTCCGCTAACACCAACGGTATGGACTACGGCTCAGCCGTTTCTGCTGCTGAGAATTCCGGCGACTACAACTCGGCTATCTCCTCCGCACAGTCGAGGAATGGTTTGAACAACTATGGGTCCGCGGTGTCTGCCGCTCAGAATGTCGGTGGCTACCGCGGCAGTACGGCTCAGGCGGTGCAGCAGCGAGGCGCTGGGCTCCAGCATAGCGGCGCCAGCAGCATCAACGGCCCCGGCATCCAGGCTTCACAGTCGCATGCTGTCAACACCGGATTCTACTAATCGCGTAACAAATTTAAGTCAAACCTAGAAGACACTGAGACGACTGCTGCACACTTGTCTCGTTGTCTTTATCGAAATTTATTTATAAAACCTTTTGTATTGGGAAATAGAATAATAAAAGACAAGTTTGAATTTTGAGTAAAATGTTTTATTATTTTTTATCATAATTCATTAATTAGCACTCTTAGCTCTATTGTCAAAAGTTATAGTTTTAACGTTGCCATAAATATGTCCATTATCATTGACAGCTGATACGGTTTTGACCTCACCCTCAGTATTTCCGGCGAAGCTAGGATCATAAAAGCCTTCAGCTCCTTTGAACCAGTTGTTAAGCAGTCCCACGTTGTTGAGGCCAATGCCTTCATAGTTGATTGGGCTGAAGAAAAATGGGAGGAGGAATGGATTTATAGATGATGTAGAGACGAAGCTTCTGCCATCTCCTGCAGCAGCGGCACCTGGTGTCACAAAACTGAAGCTTCGTCCAAGAAATCCAGGGTTATCACTGTTTAAAACTGTTCCCTTTGTGCTCGCTTCGCTTGGAAATGCATAATTAATGTACTTATTGATGTCTGGATCTGATGATGATATTGCCACTATTGCTTCGCCAGATGGTGAAGATTCTGTAAAATAAAAATGAATTAGTTTTGAATTTTCACTAGCCCATATGAACGTATGGAGATACGCTTTATAATATTGAAACGACAATTACTGTTATCAGAAATAACTGTTAAATTATGCAAAATGATTAATTACTGTAATAAATTTCTAATGCTAAATTACACACCTTTTAGAATAATTGGATTTGATTTTATCGCGTCTAAAATCAGTAAAAAAACAAAAGACAACACTAAGTCTTTCATATTGAAAATTACAATTAGTTTCTACAGTTGTATAGTAATGGTAGAGAAATGAGGCTGGCAGTTTAATTCACTGGTTTATATAGCGCTATGAGGTCGCCGTATAATTTCAGAGGTAGCGAGCAATTTTCGGGTTCACTGAACTGAGGTGTATCATTTAGTTGTGTGAACTCGTACCTACGTGATTATTAGCAATAATTTAGCACCAGAGTCCGTTGATCGATGATCGACCCACGACTAGCTGTGTATCATTTATTCTTCCGTAGAAAGGTACCTCCTCCAAATTGTAAATAAACTAACACTGATAAAAAATCTTAAACACGCCTTTAAAGTTATCGTTATCATTTTAAAAACGATTGAAATTGATTTAGATAGAACCGTAAACTTACATTAGTAATATATCAAATTGAGCAATCAGATACCATCATCATCCTAGCAAATCTTTATTTAAAAAATGATTTTGCAAAAACATACTTGTTAAGAACCTATGATATTAACTACTTGAAAAACTTTCGACTGCGTCAGATGTAAATCGAACCCACATCTCCTTGTTATCCGGGCGACTGCTATTTCACCAAGGACATTTTTACTCATTTAGTAGACCCGTAAAATTTTCAAAGTGGTCAAAATTCTTTCTAGTGTATAATCCATAGCAAGTCTTCTTAATTTTATATTATGTCTTAAAATAACTGAAGCTTTTAAAGTCTGACAAAAAATCTATTAGTAACATAACCTCATCACACGCGTATACTCACGATAGAAATAAAAATAGAAAACGTTCATTTGACACACAAGAGAAAAATACAAAACAATATAAAAAAATTAAGGGATCTGGATGTGTCGAAAAGGTGCCCGCTAATCATTTGTCGTGACAGCCAAGGACTTATCACGACCACAGAATACCTAATTGTCACGACGCTGATTTTCGGCGGGGACCTCCGACTGCTAAATAAATTAAACTATGAAGAGCGAGGCCTTCATGGTATATAATACTCAAAAGGGGCGACTCATTATACTGTATTTAGTGTGTAAGATTGTAACTGAATAACACATTTTTCATTTTCATTTCACTTATTTTTTAGATCGAAAATTTTCTTCTGTTTCTTTAGGAATAATGAAAGACTAAGAGAAAATACCAACTGTTCTTTTTTTACAGGAACATGCAATACATAATACAAGAGACACAATATTTAAATCAGTAAAATTCAGATACGAAATAACGCAAGTAAGTTTGTAAGAGTTCTAACATACGAAATCTTTAGCGCGAGCCCGACTCACACTTGACCGATTTCAATTACTTTTTGTTTTAAAAGTTTTTACTTTAAGTTACCCGGTAGAAACAGTGATGTTTGATTGTTGCCAATAAAGACTGGAGAGCTGCGATTTCAATAAAATTGATGCCCAGGATAGAGCGAAGTTGAGGAAAAAGAGTAGGAAAGCGGACCCAATTAAAGGACAGGATAGACGCTAGGGACAAAAATACCTTTAATAAGACCGGTCGCATGTTATCAGAAGCTTCTAATAGAAACATTTCTAGCGCGCGCCGGACCAAACTGTCACAAGCCCCACATTATCCGGTTCGGCGATTCGGCGCCAGTTGTTGCTGACTGCGCCGCCACGACGACACACCTCTCCGTCTTTTGACGTTCGCATAGGGATTTTAAGGATGGCGACACGTTATTGCTATGAGCACTATTGATTCGTTTATTAAAGAAGAAAATCATTGTATATATTTTCTCCTGCGCTAGGTCCGGCTGTATTTTATTTTGATAGTGTTCACTATCCACATTCCATTTGCATGGATAGTTTTCCACATCAGCCACAAAATCTTTAGAATAAGAATAATAAGAAAAAAATACGTTTATTTGAAACAAACCAAAAAAAATAATTAAAAAACACGAATAAGTATTAAACCGAATTAAAAGTTAAAAATGCATTGTGAAAACTGTAGGCAATCATTTGCGGTTGACCTTTAATCATAGAGTTTGTTTGGTCACGCTCACGAGCTAGCAAAAATAAGAGCATACATTTTCCATCTATCGACAAAACCATAAGTTTGAAGTCCATACCCTCCCTCTTGGTATAGCCGTTTGAACCTCTTCCTTTTTTGATCCGGTTAACAAAAGTAAACTCTGGCAATCCTACTTTCATATTTGACATTTTGCAAC
This sequence comes from Anania hortulata, assembly GCA_963576865.1. Lineage (NCBI taxonomy): Eukaryota > Metazoa > Arthropoda > Insecta > Lepidoptera > Crambidae > Anania > Anania hortulata. The sequence goes on along the minus strand of OY756389.1, from coordinate 21,308,879 downwards.
AAGAAGCGCGTGTACAGTATACGGTGACGTCTGACAAACTGACACAAATTTCTGATAATATGCAGGGTCTATAGTACAAAATGTATGGTAGACGCCTCTAAAGAATTCTGATGAAGTTTCAATCCGGCGTGCATTAGAACCGGATGATCGGCAAGAAACATTTCTGACAAGATGCGGGTTCTAGTACAAAATGTATGCACCGAAGTGCCTTCAGGTTTGCGCTAGAATGTTTCTATTAGAAGCTTCGGATAATATGCGGCCTGTCTAAATGTATTATAGTTTTTACAATAATACAAAAATAAACAAAAAAAAACATTGGAAAAAAACACACAGCAAACAAGCAAGTAAAAGTAAAGTATGCCTATTCGCTATGTGCAAAGAGGGTGGTGGGGGCCGTCAAATCGATCGCAGCACGCAATTTGGCAGAAATGTGAAATAACTCTGGACTGGCATGTGTCAAATTGCTATATTTCCATACAACTCCATACTAACGTTATTATGTATTTTGAAGTACAACTTTAAAATTCGCGATATGAGTCACAATACATTTTGTGTTATAAAGTGTAGAAACAATGGGAAAAACAGTTCGTGCATGTTTTATTCGTTTCCAACATCAAGATGGAAATTGGAGCAAACAAAAAAATTGATAGCTGCTGTAAAAAAAACACAAGTTTGTGGGGAGTTTGTGTCACAGATGTTTGTCTTATGCTCACAGCTTATAATAAGTAGCTTTGCCCGTTGGTTCTAAGCTTTCTAACGTCTCTCAGATGCTGTGATAATATTATTTTTTTCCCTATAAGCACAGTTTGAGGTTGGAATGTTAAATCATGTTGTATCAATTCAAATCCCATACGTATTATAACATTCATATTTTAGTTCAAATAAGAAAATCACTTATTAGGTTTTGCACAATTTTTTTTGATATTTTCATCGAATTTCGAAGAAAAACTATTCGAAAATCATTCTCAAACCGTCCAGTTGCCATAATTTTGATCAGTCACTAAGGGCGCTGTCATCGCGCACACAGCGAATATTCGTTATATTACAGGGCATAGGTCTCACTTCTAGGCATAGGTGGTTAGAGCCATACTCGGGGCCAGTGCGGTGAGGTTGGGTGTTGTGCGTTGTTGCCTGTGACTAACCTTATGTCAGATGTAATCAAGCCGCCTTGAGGCCTCTGACTAGGCTTTACAAGTTTTACGACTAGCATCAAGCGATAAAAGCCGAGACCAACTTTTAACTTGCCTTCCGAAGCACGGACATATTCGTGATAGATGTCACTAAGAATGGTCGAAATGGTCACCCGTCCTCTCACAACTGCGGCGTGAATTGCTTTACTTTGGTAATCACTGCAAAAGCGCTGCTACCACTGAGCTCTAAGCACCTCTTTTTCTTAGCACTTTATCTGCTTATAAGTAGGTACTTTCCGTTAATTATTGACTTTGAACTATGGCGGTAGAGTTTGGCCAAAAGAAACACTGCTCTACGCACTGTTTAGAGTTCATTGTTTAATACCTGCACGCAATGCATCTTGATGAACAATAAACGAGGAGGTATGCCATATACCGGTAGTAAAACTTGCCTGTAACCTTACACTTCTACCGCCAAACAGCTGCTCTTTAGTCTAGATGAAAGGACAAGATAGGCAGCGTGTTTACTAAATATACATCTGAACAACTGCTTCAAATGGAACGAATGTTACGCAACATTTTAATCGGTATCTGAAAAACACAGCAATATCTAAAATATAAGGGCACGGGTAAGGTAAGTAGGAGACCGGGGATAATTGACTATAGGTGTAGGTTGACTAACTGATAAAAAATTTACTTATTTGAGAGTGTTGCGTCATTTAACTAAGCGCGAAAAATGCAATGCCGCGTGTCCGGTGTGTGAGAGGAGAGGACACGGATTTTCGCTTCCAAATGAATAATGCAACACTATCAAATAGGTCTAGTTTTTGACAGTTAGGCAACCTACCTCCGGGATATCCGGATACCGCGGCTAATTAACTATAATTAGCCCCGGAACCCCTACTGAGCGGCGTCACAAAAAATCACAAGAATCCCTGTTGACAAGTGGCTCGTTGCTTGCTTGTTTCCCCCTACTAACTACACTAATGCTAGTAAGTGATTTTCCACTTACATTTAGTATAAAATGACAACTCCTGTCAACGCTCGCCCATACAAAAACAACACAGATACAGATTAAAAAATCATATGACATTTCTACTCTATAGGGTACGTGCTCCATGAGTAAGTTACAATACGCTCCGTAACGCTGGTCAGTATCCAACTTTATGTATTTAGTCCGTGCGTAGCAACCGATGCTTGTATATCACTTGTTTTGTAATTTTCTGCGGAATGCGACCCAGCACCGCTGACTTGTAGACTCACTATTAGACTAGACAGCCGTTAAATCGAAGTCTGGATTTTTGTAAATACTGTTATTATTAAGCTCAGCAGTGACTGACGTCTGATCGATCATTCACACTAAAATATTAGTTTCTAAAATATCTCCAAAACTTCGCACAAAGACTTCTAGTACAGTTACACGCTAAAACATCGATCTTCAGACAAAAAGTCAAATAATCACTTTACTGTCAGCACCGCCGTGTTATTATAATGCTTATTGCTAATCGAATTGCCAATATTTGATAGTAATTCCAGGTGTTAAAACCATAATGATAGAGAAATTATAGCTTGGAAGAGGCGCGAGGAAAATTGGTATGTCGTCTGTCCATAAATATTATTAAGAACCGTTTCAGAGACTATCGGCCAAAACTTGTAATTTTAGACTGGATATAAAGTGGGAATCCTGTCCACGGTCTGCATTAGATACGTGAATTTGGAACATGGCGATGTCTCTGAGATTGTGTTTATTTTACACTATAGTGATTGCTTTTGTCGCATCAGGTAAGGAAATTCTGAGCTAAATGATTTTATTTTACTAACCCTTAAAGTTACCCCGCCAGTTTAACTTAAAAATTTATTTCTAACATAAAAAACATAGGTATAATAAACACAATAAAATTAACAAAATACTTAAGTTTTTATCACAAAGCTATCAGTAACGGAAAAAGTAATTAGAAGTAGTTAAGTAAATGTGTGCTGTGTGGGGACGGCCGTAAAGAATACATTTCCCCACTGCCAACTGGAGGCATGTTGTAAGAGGCGACTAATTCCTGTAGCACGAGACGGGAAGCAGCGTCTGCGTGCGAAATGATATAAAAAACTGCACTTGCCAACCCGCCTGCCAAGAGTGGCGAGTATTGGCATTCCCCTCTCGATGAAAGTCATTAGGGGAGGCCTGTGTTCAGCAGTGTCCATGTCTGAAATAATGAAGTAAATGTTTTATCAAAGAAAGTGTGAATCACCAGCCTGCGTGCGTTTTTAAAAAATATAAAGAAATCCTACAAATATAATTTAACTTAACATTGCGTCCTTATTTTCAGATGAACTACCTCAAAGACCTGACCAAGAAGTCCTGCAGCCGGCAGAGTCCAACAGTCTCATCGGAGTAGCAAGCGTCGCCGGCATTGCCCAAAGAAATGGCCGCGTCTCATCTCTTGGCGGTATTCAGTTCTACCCTGGCCTGGACCCACCTATAACCCTCACCAACAATGACGGAGCAGGATACTACTACCCAATTACAGTCACGAAAGAAGGAGACGGAAAATACGCCTCAGGATCCATACAATTATATCCAGGATCCGTCGTCGTCTCTTCAACAGCAAGATCAGGGTTTCCACCTGATATGAAACCTCTCCCTCTGAACATCAACAAACCGGTATTCAATGAACTCCTGTTCCAGCCCTTACCTGATTTTTTTGAAAAGGCAAGGAATATAGATCCAGTGGAGCCATGGTTTTTGAAGAATTTGTTCCCATTTAGTCCACCAAGGCCTGATGCTGCAGAGAACGCGTGGCTCTATCCTACCTTCAACCCGTTTTTGAACTTTTGGCGCTGAATAAATGTGTTTTCTTACTTTTATTTTGTTTCTTTTCGAAAAAAACATTAGAATCTTAGATAGATTCTAATGTTTTTTTCCTAGAAAACATTCTGACTTACTGAGTGTACAATTAGTGTTCTGAAACTTATTCCGTGTTTACAAAATCGTAATAACATTATGTTTAAACCTAAGTAAAAAGAAAGAAAGAAATATTAATAAATATGCATCATACAAGTCTTGAATAAACACCCCTGTATTACGAAGTACAAAACAATGATTTTTGCACGGGCCAAGCACACCTAGATTTTTTTTAATTTATTTCAAAAGTTTAAATAATCACTTACACAGTTTTTATCTGCCAAACTGCATAGCAGTTTTTCGGCAGTAGTTCTCGTCTACAATTATTCCAATTATCCTATGGTTATGTGCGGTCAACGGCAGGTCAACCCAAACCGTTTTACAACTCTAAGTCCCTCACGCAGAGATCAATATCGATTGAGAACAATTGACGCCCGTGGGCCGGTCGGATCATCATTAGATCAAAACTAATTTATAGTTTATGAGCAAATAAATATTGACTATTGACTATAAGAAATCGTGTTATATTTTGTCCCAATTCGGAAATTGAACTATCCTTTCAAGTCAAATCACCGCGCTACTACCTTATAAAAATCATCATCATCATTTCAGCCACAGGACGTCCACTGCTGAACATAGGCCTCCTCAATGACTTACAGATTAGTCGATTGGAAGCGGCCTACATCCAGCGGCTTCCTGCAACCTTTACCAGGTCTCCTGTCAGCTGGTTTAAAGAATGCATGATTTAAATATCCAATCAATAAACGTTATAAAATATCTTAAATAAGCATGAATATTATTTGACCTAAAGTCCAATCTATATAAAATGAATCCCTATTTCCCTGTGTCATCGCATCACGCGTGAAAGGATAGAACAATTTCGCTAATTATTTTTTTGTAGTGTTAATTACTGTCAGGAGAGGGTTCTTTTGAAAGAAAAAATTAAGAACGTTGCGCTGAAAATTCTTCATGAATAAACTATAGACCACCCGAGAAAAGTCACGGGCAACAGCTAGTTAGTAATAAAATAGCTTTAGTAATAAACAGTTAAGTGTTGAGTTCAATCGAAACGGTTTTTTAATCGAATTCAAAATATCGATTAGCTGTATTTGGACATTTGATTTATTAATTTCGATCTAAAATGCACGCTGTTTTTTGCGATCTATAACGGGCACTTCCCGTGTCTATAATTTGAACATTGCTCATAATGGTGCAACAGGCAAAAAACGATAACAATTTAGATTTGCTCGATACAAGTTTGTTAATTACGAAGCGTGCGGGTTATTTAGTTTTATGAGCTTATTGTATTAGTAAGGGCTGATTAATCTCCATAAAATGTCTCTCGTCAAAGACCAATGTTAAGTTTAACTCGTAGAGTTCAATCATCATCATCATTTCAACCATAGGTGGTCCACTGCTGAACAAAGGCCTCCCCCAAAGACTGATCATCGGAGGGGATTGCCGATACTCGCCACGCTTGGCAGGCGGGTCGGCGAGCGCAGTTTTTTTATATGATTTCGCACGAGGACGCTGCTACCCATCTCGTGCTACAGGAATTAGTCGACTCTTACGACACGCTTCCTGTTGGCGGTGGGGAAGTGTATTCTTTACGGCCGTCCCCACACGGCACAGAGTTCAATATCGACTAATATTTGATTTTTGTGGTAAGTTTGACGAGCGTTTGACTGTACATGAAAAAAAAAACTGTTGTTCAAAGCATGTGCCACGCGTGAGTTATGTAAATGATAAACTTTGATTGTAACTCAACTCGCTCAAATTCAATGTGATAATGGTCCACGCATTATTATTTGTTACCTAGATAGGTAAGTATACTTAATTACATGTTTTTGTTCCAAAAAAAAAATTCCCTGTAGGTATACCTATTAATATACTGTTTAAAAAAGTGCATCCGCAATAGTTTCTGAGAAAAGCAAGAAATTAAACATAAAAATGCCGTCCTTATCCAAATAGTCACAAGGATTTAGTTCAAACATCCCGTTGAATATGACATCACTCATGACATGTTGCAATATGCAATTTACACAACAGCTTGCGACAAGCGGATAGCGTATTTTAAAGCGTAATCGCCTCGATTAGTATTGATTAAATTCGGACCTCTACGCTTGTTAACCTTTTAGAAACACCTATCTAAGATGTCTGACAGTTAATCTCTGCATGAAATAAATACAAATTGAGCGCATTTTTGAGATTTAGCGGTGGGTAGTTGAACGAAAAGCATGGTCGATCTATTTTTTAATTTTTTATTTATCATTTAAAGAGCTTTAGAGTGCAAGTTTGGTGTAGTTTGTGTTCTAATGTTTGGTGACGTGATAAAGATTTGAAACCATTGAAATATCATTGTTTCAACGCTGCATCGAGTGTCAAGTGACTTGTCTCAAGACAACTAGCTTGACCCGATAGCGTCTTAGAACCTGCTTCTACGGGAAGAGTAACCTTTACCGAATCCAAAAAAGTAATAAAAACTAAACACCCGTTATGTATTGTGAACACTTTATCAAGAATCACTCGACATTGGCAAAATCACTGCTCTGCTTATATAGCGAGCGGTATTAAGTCCATTAAAAATATTTAAAAAACATTTTGATAGGTAGGGTAGGGTTCTAAAGACACAGACAAATAATTTTAGGCTTAAATTTAAATTAAATTACTTTTTACAACAGAAGTTCGCAGGTTCCTTCTCATGGCCGGCGAGGAGCCCCGATTTAACTCCGATGGATTTTTATGTGTGGGGTCATATGAAGAGTCTTGTTTATGACCAAATGACGCCGATTGCAAATGTCGATGTTTTAAAACAAAAAAATATGGATGCGGCTGAGGAAATGAGACGGAACCTGCGAACTTCTGTTGTAAAAAGTAATTTAAGAAAAAGAATGAGAATGTGTGTAAGAAATAATGGCGGACATGTGGAACACGAATTATAAAAGTATTACTGTATTTTTTTTGTTTTATTTACCAGTTTAGCTATTTTTACCTCAAACTAAAAATGTACCCTCTGCTACCTTAACTATTATTTTGTCAATGTTTGGCCTATTTAATAGCAAGTGTTGTTCCTTTTTGAATAGCTAAAAGGACGCAAAGGTTTTTAAAATTACTTGCAGGATAAGTACCATACATTTTTTTTTAAAAAAAAAGGTCTTTAAAAACAATTAGTGAAAATTCTTTAATTTCAACCGTTGTCGAGCAGTTTTATGAAGCTGTTAGTAATAGGTTCAGTTTTTGTTGATCATTTTTATTAATTGACATGTCTTCTAACTGGAAACATAAAAAAACCGGGCCCTAGTAGCTCCAATCGCAAAAAAACGATAGAAAAGCCAAAACAAAAAAGATTTTAAAAAATATCTTTCAAATTCAATATCTCCATAACGGTTAGGTTTCGGATACCATATTATAGGATCAAATTGATCAGAAATGACCTGAATAATAACGTCCTTCAATATTCTTTACGACTTTCTCTGTAACCCTGTATAGTAATTCTAAGAAAAGGACTATGTTTTAACTGCCAAGTGATTAAAGCCAACATTTATCTCAAAATCGATTTGTCCGGTAGCTTAGGGTTTTTGGCATATACGCTAATCGCGTCCCCTCTGACAATGCGCACATTATGTGAGCATTGGAAATCGCGCCCACTCCACTCGCAGCTTATGCAATTTCGGAGGGACATTCTGCTGAACTATGTTTTAAGTTAATTTATATTATTTACTTGGCTAAAGTCTTGTTAAGTTTTTCATGTGTAATTTAAGTTAAAGTTTGCAGTCTTCTGTTAAAGACTGAAAAGCCTACAAGCAAAGTATGTGGGCATTTGATCTTTAAAAGTAAAACTGAACTATGTCATGCTAACTGTAGTTAGTAAAAAAAATCTTGTTTGGTCTAAGTATTATACAAATAAGGGATGGCCTGACCGTTCAAGTTCTGCTTAAGTAAAATATTTAAATGTTGAAAAATTGATTCGTCCAAAACTTAAACAAACGCAACGAAAGATGAAACTCAATATTTCCATAGTGTTTATCGGATTCATTTGCTACTATCATATTTTTTTAATAAGGTGGTCGAACTATATGTCGGCTAGCATGCCTCTTCGAAGGCCAATTATTAAAAATTCGTAGTTACTACCATGTGATAACAAATTCCCTAACACCCATCGACCTCAAGGCCACAAACGCGGTGGGGAATTTTTTGTTTCATTTATCCAGTAAATATACTTATTTAGTATAGTTAGTAGTTATTATTCGTGCTTACATGGTCCACTTATCTGACATCAACGATGTAGATAAACAAAATAATCTCTAAATTCTTCCTGCCTGAGAATGCGCCACCCAAGTGACAGTAGGACGAACGCGGCGCGGGCGCATTGTCGCCTGATTCTGCGTCTGAGTCGCAACGTCACAACACTCACAAGACATCATAATGCGTGCGTGCGTGTTGCTACTACTTCTCTGCACGGCGGCCTGGGCTTATCCCCAAAGAAGTATACAGAATAGGCAAAATGGTAAGTTTTACTTTTGTTTCATATACAGTGATTTTAGTCTCGTTGAAGAAAACACTGCTTATTTTATGCTTGGTAAATGATTTTCTCTTTTAATAGTTAAAGAACTAAATAGTGACTTACTCGTAATATCTAGGTACCTAGAATCCAGGATGTAACTATGAAATCTATTATAGTTATCAAGTTACATACACTGCAATTTTTCATTTGTTGTTGCGACCTTCGATATTATGTTAGATACCTATTTAAAAGGCATTTAAAGGGAGTTTCCTTATTGCGCACAATTTGATTTTTGATAAAGGTGGAATTAAATTGTGAAGTGTGAATAATGAGTGATTAAATTAACAAGATTTCTATATTAATAAGCAAATAAATTAATAAAATTTGCTACCACTAATTTATTGGATGCCAATCGGTCACATATATATATATATATATATATCACATACACGTAGCAATGAAATTTATACTGTGTCTTGTTTTCCGAGACTGAATGGTTAAAGGCAAAACATATATATAAACATACTGTTATAAGTAATAAACTGTGATTATAGTCGCATTAAGAAATACTATGGCCTTAAAGACAAAGGCCGTTTGGTGTATTAGCGTTTTGCTACAAAACCAGTCATAATACTCATAACAGCTGACGCATAACCATTTCGTAAAAACTACGTCTTGTCATGTGTAGCTTATACAGTAGAGACTGAGTCATTCAATAGGCCTTTATTATAAACATAATAAAAAGTTCCTTAAATATATTCCATAAGATATATGCAGCGTAGATGTCTCTCTTTACGAATTAGAGAGTTCAACTACGATATCCTACTATCATTACTTTACTAGTTCCATTCTAAAGGTAGATATTGATACTCTTTATTGCTAATTACACATGATTTTTAAAGACAGACGTACAATTTAGGCAATTTATTAAAGTAGGTTTTTTTGTTTATTCTGAAACTGTAACTGTCACATATCTACCTTGCAAACTTCGCTCGCAGCATATCATGGCTATGTCGCCTCTTTGCTCAGATATGGACTTTTAGTTTGGGGCAACTGTACTGAATTAGACCTACTCTTCAAGACACAAAAAAAATGCTTAAGGGCGATCTGTGGTTTATCCCCTCGTGATTCTTGCAAGCCAGTATTCCAACAGTTACAAATATTGCCTTTACCGTGTATGTACATACTAGAGGTAGCTACTTTTGTCAAAAATAACTTGCACCTCTTTCAAAAACAGATGCACATACATAATCTAAATCTAAAAAATCCAAACCGATTAGTATATTATAATATTCCAAGATTATCTCACTATCAAAGACAATGTAATGCTATGTGTATTAAGATTTTTAATGCAATTCCAAGTGACCTAAAGGAATTGCCTAATGTTTTATTTAAACGCAGACTCATGCAATGGCTCAGAGAGAAGAATTTCTATAAAATTTGTGACATTTTCAATAAAAATCAAATTTGAATTTGATAAATTTTGACATTCCACTTGAGTGAATTGACTCCATTTCTTTAATTAAATATTTTGACATTGTGATTTAACTGAAATTTAAGTATACTAAATGATGCTACATTATTTTAAGATTTGCATGCCACATATGGTAAAACATGAGGCCTTCACTACATTGTAAAACCATTGTAAACCATGTTTTAAGCAAATAAATATTCATTTCATTTCATTTCACTGCTTTCTTCGCCTCACCTAAGTAGTGAATTAACATCTTCACATCACCATCTTTATGGTCAATCCTGGTTGTGTCCAAAGCCGTCGCTTCGGGCCCAGGGTCGGCTTTCCTTGATTTACTCCTCCATTTCGCACGGTCTTGGGCGTCCCTGGTTATGAGATCATTGCCATGCATGTCAGCCCTCAGGACATCAAGCCAGCGTTTCTTGGGTCTACCCCTTTTGCCAGGACCCGGCGGTGGCGGCATGGCCAGACATTTGTTTCAAGTAGTAAATCAACATGTAGTGAAAGAATATGTCCCACATTTACATAACGAAAAGGGGATTTACATAATCTAATTTGGAGACGACTTATATAACTTATTTAGCATATAATTTTGCTAACGTGCTCTAAAATTATGTAGTTTCATATTTTTTAAACACAAAAATATTACACAGACGGTTTTATAAATAAAATCCTATGTCTATTATGTATTTTATTTCTTGTAACGTTAAAGGCCAGTTTCACCATAAGTGCCATATAGGTTATCCGGAACATATCAGCAAGTGGTGAAACTGGCCCTAAGACTTTAAAAAGAATACCACAGAGCTAAAACTTCAAGTGTTCCATTCACTTGCAAAATAAAGTACACGACATTATAGATTAACAAAGCAAAAACGAACTCCTGATGCGTACAGACAGACGTCTGCACTGACATGTTTACATATTAATGCGTCTGACTGTATAATTTCTCCCGACATTCACTTGTGCAGTGCTTTATATTTTGTCACTAATTAACATAAATTATGCTCATGGCAACCACTTTTTAACATTCACATATTTTTATTGTAATTTTTAAATAAAATGGCATAACATAACTCTGTTGAACGCAATATTCCTAAGTACAAAGTTATAAAATCCTAATTTAGCTTCAATCTTGACTAAAACATTATTTTGTCTTCATCCACTTCAAACAAAACAGATTTAAGATAAATGTAGACTAGATTTAATATAATATCTATAAAAAAAAAAAATTTTTAGTATGTTTGTATCATCATCATCATCATCATCATTTCAGCCATAGGACGTCCACTGCTGAACGTAGGCCTCCCCCAGTGACTTCCAGATTAGCCAGTTGGAAGCGGCCCGCATCCAGCGGCTTCCTGCAACCTTTACCAGGTCGTCTGTCCACCTTGTATACAAATTATTATTTTATTCGTGAAGTGAAGCGTTGATGTCTTTTGTACTAAAAGAAAAAATATGCGAAAATTTTGATTTAATCATTCTGGTGTAACTATTTCGCTGATAATTTATAATTAAAATAACACATAAAATTTTGAAAACTTTTATGTTCTAGTGTTGAAAAATTTAGTATTTGTACCGAAGAAATTAAATGACAGAATATTTTTTTAAAACAGTCAACAGAAATTAATTCAACGAAACCTTGGCCATTTACGTACTCGTAAGGTCAACTAATTTACATTGTAAAAGTCACGAATACTCGTAGATAATGAATACATTAATTTACAATTCGTTGGTTCACGTTTTTGTACAAAAAACATGCTGCTTTTTTAGTCTTAGCCTACCCTTATCCGTTAGGCAGTCCGAGTCCCTTCCCATTTTTAAGACTGGGATCAAAACTTTTTTCCTATCGCGTTAATGTTGTATACATGTTCCGGTTCGCGTAGATAGTTGTATTTTATTTATGTATGTTTATGTACGTATATTATATATTTATCTACTATTATTGTTTTGCAATTTTTGTGTATTAAATGTAAGTATTTATTTATTTTTGATTCTTTGTCTTACGCACTCTTTTGCTCTCGCACTACGTTACCCCACTGTATTAAACTTAATTTCCTCTGCCCAAAGGTTGTCTGGAAGAGATCGCTTTTGGCGATAAGGCCGCCTGATTGTACATAACTGTGTCTTGTTTGTAATAACCTTTAATGTTTTTGTGCAATAAAATGTCTATCTATCTTAGCAATAAAAAAAAATTCAGCGCTGAAATACTCCAGTTTACTCTTTAAACTAACCTCAAGTTCTTTTTTTCTCTTAAGTTTATGAAAAGAAATGGGTTAAAGTCGTAGCTATCAGAATTCAGCTATTTAAACGCATATAGAACTTACAAATAATAATAGAATATATATATTAGAAGAAGAAGTCAACCTTTATGTTTGTAAAAGACTATTGTGTTTTGGCGAAATAAATTTATTTATTTATTATTATTACTAATTATTTAGAATGCAATTAAATAAATCACAGTCAAAATATCGCGAAAAGCCAAAGCAAACGACAAAATTACAATTCTCTAGTGCGTTCTATGTTTGAGTCTGTCATTATTTCACTGAGGAATAGAGGAGAAATTTAGGAGACAGTTCTTCGTCTTCTTCTGTGAGTAATACAACGAAGATTCAATATTCAAAATGCTGTATTGTTTAATACTCGTACGTAGTTCTTTTCCAATAAAATACCTGGCTGTGTTAAAAAAACATGCTTGACTTGTATGGAGAAAGGATAATGTAGGCACTTTTTAAAATTTATTCCTTAATGAAAACACTAACACTACACCACTCCTTCGAAAATACTAACTTTAGAACCTGCAAATCATGAACAGTCTGATAGTCTATGATTGTGCTATTGATAATGTTGACATTTTAATTTTTTCTTTTTAATATTTAAATTATGACATTTTTATTATTATTTAATATTTATTTTATTTATTGTTTGTTTGTGACATTTCAAGTATTTTATTGATAAAATTAAATTATTACTTGTTATTGCTCAGTTAACTATCGATTATTATTGTAATTTTGAATTTAATTAAAATGTGTTAAAATGTTGCATTCCGAATCGCGGTAAAATATGCGGACGTTATTATTGTGACTACCTGTACTACCATATTTTATGCAATAAATACTATTTCTATTTCTATTTCTATGTATAAGGGAAATGATGTTTAAGCTTAGATTAATAACACATAGAAACGTAATCCGCGCGCAAAATTTGAAGCAACAAAATTAGAGCCCCAGAGAGTTCCATACGCCTGTAGTTCCGTAGTGCTTAATGTCAATCCGCTCCGAAAGCACGACAATCTAGACGTAGGCATTACTTTTATGTTCGATCGATTTTATGATCGATTTTTTCCTGGTTTTGGCGAAAACTACTATATATTAATTTAATGACTATATCCTATTTGTTGCAAGTGTTGTATATATATGCTGTTGGTGTACCTTTTTAAATAAATAAAAATAAAATAAATAAAATAATAGGAGCAACCAACAAAACTTACACCAATAATACAATTAACAAGTAATAACTATTTAAAATATGAGCTAAGTGTAGATTCAGTTACGAACTGCCACGACTTGCAAATGTGAGTTATATTTAATTTACTTTTAAAACAAGAGCTTACTTATAAAAATAAAAATGGAATAATAAATTTAGGGCTTAATTTTAGACAAACAATAGCCATGATTTACAGATATGAGTTATATGCTAAGTACTTCTGTAGCAATTTTTTTATATCTGGGGAGTGTGTTGGAAAATATATCTATACTTGATTTCTTTTGTAACTCATTATATTGTCGTTGAATTAAGAGTCGTCTATTAAGGGCAACTCTCTTTTCTAGTGGCGTGCGTGTGTCTATGTGTAAACGTTTGCACACAAAACTGTTTTGTTGCTTCAATTTTTTAATTGCCGTAGGTACCAAACTATGATTCTAAGGGCCAGCGCAAACCTGGCAAGGCGCGGCAAAGCGACAGAGAAGATAACAATTTAAACGAAACCCAAAAATGTATGATATAAGGTTGAAAATGGCATGTCCATAATAAACAATGGCAACGATGACACAAGCTGACAGGGGCTGAACCGTTAACATGTTAGGGTTTAGTTTAAATTATTATCTTCTCGCCAGGTTTGCACTGGCTCTAAGAATTCAAACTGTAATTTTCCAGAGCCGGATAACCAGCCATTCATAGAAGAGGTGGTGGTGGAGTCGGTGCTGCACGTGCGGAGCGCCGACGCGGGCGCGCGGCAGGCGCGGACCAACCTGCACGCCAGCCTGAGCGACGGGTCCCGCGTCTCGCAGCCGAAGACCAACTAATACTTCTAACTTAAACAAAACTTAAGAGGTTTAACGAGAGAATCTCTTCAAAAGTAGGCAAATCACGGCAGGCCGCACCGCAACACTTGCAATGCACACTGATATCTCATTTTCTGAAAAGCGAAAGAGAGAAGAGCGAGAGAGAGAGAAAAGCGAAAAATAGCTGATTAGAAACTAATTTTCAAAGTCCCTGTACTTTGTCCCTGTTCTGCCTATTAAAATGAACAGATTTTAGAATGGACCCACTGAGCCACGAACAGAAGTAACTAATTCTCCATACATTTTTGTATGGTAATGTAAACGTTTGTCTTTCGATTTCGATTTTGGTGCCGTAGTGGAAGTAGTTTATTTTAATGACTTAAATATCCTGTTAAAAGCGATTCCCTCGTTTAATTTACCTACTCTGTAGTAGTGTACTTTCGTGTAGATTCAACTTATATTGAACCAAATATTGGCAAAATTGTTGACGGGTTAAGAAACTCTTTTTGCAACCGAAATAAACTGAAAAATAGACAAAAACATATAATTTAATCCTTATTAATAATTATAATTTAAGCTAGCAATAATTCAAATAATAAAATATTGTTTTGAAATTAAGAACAGAAAACCAGTAGTCAATTATTATTACTTACATACCACAAGGCTCAAAGCATTTTTATAAATGTATAAAAATAATAACTTCAGAATAGGATTAAACACAGGGTAAAATAACGCAATAATTATTCGTTCTTTAGAGTATTACTTAAAATATACAAATAATTATACAAAATAGGTACGAGTTTTTAAACAGTTGCGTGAAAAAAATAATTTTCGAAAAATATTGTAATGGAAACCAACGAAATTAAAACTGAATTGATTTTTGTATTTTATTCCCCATTTAACTTATTGCTTTCCTATTTCTTGTGAAAAAATTATCATCATAATGTGAATTGCGACTGCGACGACCGTCTGGTGTAGTCTCAGTAGTGGTTCGCGCTCAAGACTACAAAGGCAGGTTCGAATCCCGCAGGGAGCTAAAGTTTGTGTGATAAGCTTAACTAGAGCTTTAACTAGATAACGCATAAACATACTTAACGTATTTAGGTATGTTTATGTGTTACCTAGTTGCCATAATACTAGGTTTGCTTAGTTTGGGGCTAGTTATTTGGTTTCACTTTTTAAACAATTATACCAATTATCTAGCCAGCAATTAGTAAAGCTTATACTATGGTGACTAGTCATTTCATATTAAATTAAAATAAAAACTATTAGTATAAGCTGATTAGCTCATAGACTTAAAATACGCTACGCCTATCGATTAGCTAATACGTAGGTCACACTATAAGTTTTGCGTAACTTAAAAAAACAACATGTTATAACCAAAATATTATATTTATTGCTTTTCAAAATACTCTCCTTTACATTTTAAATCTTTTTTCATGCGATCGAACCATTTTTTAAAACAGGAGGACCACAGATCTGAAGGCATGTTTTCTACGTGCTGATTGAACGCTATCACTGCCTCTTCGGAGTTGGTAAAAGTATAACCTCTCATCAAATCTTAGATTTTGGGGAAAATACAGATATCACAGGATGCTAGGTCGGGGCTATGCGCAGGATGGGTGACGAGTTGTACTTTTTCGGAAGCTAAAAATGACTTTGTTTTGTTGGCCATGTGCGAAGAAGCGTTGTCATGATGTAGGAAAACGCGGCTTTTGGGTCATCTTTCGCGAACTTTTTCTAACACCCTGGGTAAACAAATGGTAGAATAACGGCATTAACACTCTTTTGATCTTCAAGTGGAATTGTACAGATGGGACCCGTAGCTGAGAAAAAAAACGCGAACATCTTTTTACCAACGTTTCTCGCCTGTTCTCATTTTCAAACACCCATTCACAAGACTGCTGTTTTTGTTTTTCGGGTTCAAAATAATAAATCCACGTTTCGTCTCCTGTGACAATGTCATAAACAGCATAGAATGTCCGTGGTCGTATTTCAGTAGCATCTGTGAGCACCATTTCACGCGAGCCCGCTTCTGCTTCGTTGTCAGTTCATGAGGGATCAAACGACAGCAAAGTTTCCGAACTTTCAATACTTCGTGTAAAATTATCTGAATTAGGCTCATACCAATCTCCAATAGTTCTCGAATTGTCTCATAGGTAATCCGCGGGTTTTCTTCAATTAGCCGCTTCAAAAGTAATTCCAATGCCCCCATGCAAAATGCACTGGCCATTATTATAAATAAAGGGACCGTGATCGCTTCCACTAGGATATTAATCGGACAATATTTTACCCAAAATCGGAACAAACATAATTGGTCGACTCAACAACGGATAAAGCATAATAATCTGCTATATTTTTTTCAGTAGCCACATTATTTTCGTTGACGGCAGTTGAAGGCAGCCCTTCACGAAATTCGTCATGTAAAGAAACTCGACCTCTCTCAAATTCAGCAAACCATCGCCTCACGGTGCTCAAACAAGGTGCTTCTCTCCTAAAAGCATTTTGAAGTCTTGCGGAGAGAGAGAACTTTTAAAATCATAAAAAATCATCGCTCTAAAATGTTTTAGACTTAATTCCATTTTCGTTGCGTACGTAGAACTTTGATGTGTGATAAAAAACATTTGACAAATCATTTCCCGCCAATTGCTTTTTTTTTACTAAGAAGGTTGCAACTTAAAAAAAATATAACATTGGAAATTCAAATAGTTCCGATTAGCTAGAAGTGCAAAACTTTTAGTGTGCCCCATGTAATAGAGAGCACCAAAACACAATATGATATAGCGATATATCGACACCAACTGTAAAAATATGATAGATATAGCCGCCATGTTGAATCCCCGTGCCAGAGGTGTGATCTATGTTATGATGTTATGATAGCTGTTGTATGAAACTTTAATATAATACTTTAATATATAGTTATAGCTAAAAGGCTTTAACTATCATATTTTTACAGTTGGTGTCGATAAATTGCTAAATCATGTGGTGGTCACCAAAACACGATATGATTTAGCATGACCATGCTAGAGGGGCAGGACTGGTATTATAATTTATTTTACTACACTCAAAATGATTCTCATTTGATGATGACCTGATTAGCATAGTGGCGCAGTGGTTCATCTCTAATGCATATAGGCCCAGGTTCAATTTTCGGTTCGGGTCAATTTGATATGTACTTTAAATTGGCTCGGATCTGGGTGTGCTGGGAGACGCCTCTGGCAAAATTCTTTATCTGGTACGTGGTAACGACAAAATTATAATAAAATTAATTTATTTTAGAATTTTTAGAAGTGTTGTCTACCGCATATTATTAATATTAACATACGACCTACAAAACCAAATTAGTTTCCAAACACATTAAAACCCATTTACCTTCATCTAAAACTCGATAAGTATTAGCAATAAACTTGCCTCCGCGTCCACTAGTACGGATTTATTATCAACATTAGCCAAAACAGTTGTAGGACTTGGACAGCGACTGTGGCGCCGCATAAATAGAAACTAATCAATTAATATTCTATTTCTATTTGGTTCTAATGCAATTTGACGATTTGCATGCAAGATAAGAGGCGATATGGCTGAATTACTAGCCCATAAACAAACACTTAAAATACGTACATACGTGAACGCGAAGACAATTTACATACAGACAAAAGTAACAGAGCAGAAACGTTATTCTTTTTTAGATAGAGTTAGAAATGTACAAAAATAATAGGCAAACCAAAAACAATAAGATAAGAACACAAAAAGTCGTTTTTTTGAACTACAATAAACATTAAATAATGATCATCATTGCAAAAAAATATTATGAACCTTGTAAAAAGCAACGGCATAGATATCTTCGTTGGAAACCGTTGATACTTTGCTCGAAACTTAGTAGTAGGCGTAATTAGGACAATTAAAAAAACGTAGTGTGTGTAAAAGTTTATTTCAATAACAAGGAACATTGTGTTTGTTTCTTAAATTTAACAGAAAGTAAACTATTTGAGGCTAATGAGTTAATGGCATATAATCTTACAGAAAGTAGCGATTCTTTCAATTGACGCTATTGTAGATCTTGACGTAAAAGTCCGATAAAGTTAATAAAACCAGGGAAAAAAAATCATGTACTTTTTGAAAATTGGGATAGTTAGTGTCTAGATATACATACTAACAATCCTTAAGGGTGCAGACTAAGGTTTAAAGGTCCCTTTTTCTGGTTTTTACTCATGATTAACTGTAGGAATAGCATTAAGATTACTTCAGACAAAACATTTTACATGAAATTTCCTACGAATAGCCCCAAACTGCACTAGGGAGTAGGGGCTATTAGTAGGTAATTAGAGCTAGACTAAGGAGCCCAGCCCCCACCCTTAAAACCCCCTCACAACCTCAAAGTATAAATACCTAACTCTAGGGAATCCTGTACAAATGATTGATCTAAAACACAATGCGAGTCGAGTAGATAGAATCAGCGATACTATCCTTTTTGGCTTTACCATAACTTTACTATTTGTGGTCGGAATAAGTAAAACATGTAACCGAATATGATAAATTTCATGAGATACCCTGAGTTGCATTCATCTGCTTACAACAACTTTCTAAAATAGATGTCCCTTACAAAATATTTTTCGTCACCAAGAATATAATAATGAGTATATGAATATAATATGGATCTTCGTTTCATGGTTTTGCGTATTTGGAGTTACAGGTTGTAAAAGAAATAAAAAAAACCAAATTAATGGCCGTTAATAATACACTTTCCCAACCGCGAACAGGAGGCGTGTCGTAAGAGGCGAGTAATTCCTGTAGCACGAGACGGGCAGCAGCGTCTGCGTGCGAAATCTTATAAAAAACTGCGCTAGCCAACCCGCCTGCCAAGCGTGGCGAGTATTGGCTATGGCAGTGGCTGGATGAAAAAAGCGGAAGATCGTGATTGTCTTTGGCGCTCTTTGAAGGAGGCTTAGCCATGATTGCAATGCACTGACAGTAAACGTCATCTCAGTCATTAAGCTAAACTGACATCAAAATATACTAGGCTCGAATCTCGATCATAATTATAGCGCCAAAATCCATCCCACAGATTATGAATGTGGCAGTAATATTATTCATAGACCTGTGCTCGCCCGCCCATACCAAGGAGTCGCACGCGCTGCGCATAACATACTGCGCGCGCGTGTAAACCTAGCACCAGGAGGCGCGAGCGTCGCTCGGTTGAATTATTCAGTATACTTGAGAACTGCCTTTGACATCTTCTTTAGGCTATATTATAAATCAAAGAATGTTTGTTTGCGGTAATTTCAAAAACTGACAAATTTTATTTAACTACTTTTATCACACTTTCCAACTGACTTCAAAAAAATTGGAGGTACTCAATTCGTCGTTTTGTTTAATGCATGTTCACCGATTATACGATACCACGTTGACCGATTTCGATGATTACTTTTTGTTTAGTTCTGATGATAAGTAGGATCTTTAAAAAAGTCATCAAACAGTAATGAACTCCATGCCAAACCAAAAATAAAATATTATGTTAAACAATGTCTTCGACAAATGTGAACCAATTTTGATAATTATTTTTTTATTGACTACTTAACTTATACTTCAAAGTTATTATACGAGTATTTAAAAATTGCGGTAAAGAGTTCACCCGTAAGGGTGGAGAAATGGGGGCTGAAATCGGTGTTCAGCTATTATCTCTGTCTGCACTCCTAAGATTCGTTTTGATGAGGATTCAGGAGCAGGTGGAGAAGCAGGATCATCTAATATATTTTACGATTTCAATATTGTAGTTTTTGTTTATGACCAGCTGGGAACATGGTTTTAAGCAGTTTCTTTTGTACACCCCGTTTATGTCTCTTAGCAGAGACCTGATTCTCGTAATTTAAACGTAGTCACAAACCAGTTTCGATTAGGCTCCCTGATTCAGAACTCTTCGAAATGTAATTGTCAACCGATAAACGACGTGACACTAATGTTAATTCATATAGTGTCACGTGGCTATCCCAAAACAATTTGTTACCAAACGGTTCTGAATCAAAAACTGTATTCTGTATTCTCGTATACGACGTAAAAATATTTCATAAAGTTTATAATGCGTCTGAAAATGGAACAACAAAGAGTACTAATTTTGGTGTTTTCCATTTTCAGTTGCATTTCGAACTATAATTGCATTATTTAAGTTTCCGATAATACGGTTTTTGATCTTAAAGTTAGGTACTGGGACTCGATCGAAACTGGATTGTGGCACTTTTAAGTTGCGGGAATTAGGCTTCAGGACTCAATAACTCAATAATAATAATAACGGAATCTGAAGTAAATTCTTAAGTAATTTCAATAAACCTAGAGAACTGAGGTGCTCGTAGCTCAGTGGCAGCAGCGCTTTGGTAGTGATTACCAAAGTTAAGCAACCTACGCCGCGGTTGTGATTGGATGGGTGACCATTCCAACCTTATTTATTTATTTATTTATTTATTTTAGGAAAACCAGGGTTTACAAATTGGTGGTAGGAAACAGTATATGACATTTCTAAACCACTTATTATTTTATTTAGTAACATTTATCACAAGCATCTCCGTGCTTTGGAAGGCGCGTTAAAAGTTGGTCCCGGCTAATATCGCTTGATACAGTTGTGAAGCCTAGTCATAAGCCGTAGGGCGGCGCAGTAACATCTGACGGTAAGGTTAAGTCACTGGCCTTTCATCATCTTTCCACAAATCCGCACTGGGCCCGCGTGGAGGAGTACCTATGGCCCAAACCCAAACCACCTCATAGTTGAGGTGAGGTCTATGTCTTGCAGTGGGACGTTATAAATGCATTTTTTAATATTTTTTTTCATTTAGATTGAACTAACGTTAGTGAAATAAATATTCTAAAACAACACCTGATAACAGGCCTCCGTTACGTCTCAGCACATCCTGCTAGATAAAAAGATCACACTGTACAAATTGGCGGAGTTTTAGCATAGAATTTGAATACAATTGGTAGCGCGCGCCACCGTTATCATCCATTTGACGAGTGAGCTATTCTGAATAATACCTACTAACATATAGGATTACAAGTGGGACCACAATTTTAAGAGAACGCGGACCAACCTGCTTTGTTGTTCGTGTTTGTATTCGAGTCGGAAAAATCTATTTACAAAAAAATTGCTTTCATACCTGTGTAGTGTATAGTGAAATTTTGATTAAGTCAGTATTGCTTTATTGACGTAAAACATCCAATTATGTGTTGATTGTAACATGATTTAATTAAATGTTTAGCTAGATTAAGTGCGCCTTTAATCACCTAGAATATATTTTTACATACTTATTAGAATAAATTATTTTTGAATTACAAGAACGCGTGACTAGAATAGGAAAAACTGAATATAATGTTATGCTCACAAAAAATGATTTTTCCTATCAATCATAGTAATATACCAATTCAATATACCTAATAGTAATATTGTAACCACATTTCAGTCTGATAGATACCAAAATGCTCTCCATATTGTGGTCCATAAAAGATCAAAATGTATTTACTATTTCACTTAGGGTGTCAATAATGATAGGAAGATTTAAATATGTATATAGTCTACTAGCTTCTGCCTAAGACTGTGTATGTGTAGAATTGCTGCTGTGCCGTATTAAGCTAAAGATGAATAAGTAATAAGGAACATAAAAATAGGTATACATTATTACCTATTTTTCTGTATATTAACATATTTTATAGAAATAGAAACATTTATTCGACACACAAGAGGAAAATACATAACAATATAAAACTTTAAAGCGATCTGATGTTTCAAAAAGGTTTCCGCTCAGCATTTGTCGTGACAGCTACGGATTTATCACGCATTATTTATTATATTTTTTTATTTATCGCGCACAAAAACACAAGTCAAAACTTAATAAAAAGACTTGAACATGAAAATTGGTGTTACGGTTGTATGTTAGGGATACGAAAGTACAAAAAACTGTAAGCTAAGACTTCAGAATTAGGACAAAGAGGACTGAATAATCATAACACGGAAACATAAA
This sequence comes from Anania hortulata, assembly GCA_963576865.1. Lineage (NCBI taxonomy): Eukaryota > Metazoa > Arthropoda > Insecta > Lepidoptera > Crambidae > Anania > Anania hortulata. The sequence continues at coordinate 21,286,595 of OY756389.1, read as the reverse complement.
CAAGGGTAAAAAATATGTGTGCCAAATTTTAGCTTATTTCTTTCAGCCTTTAAAGTGTGAAGCGCGAGCATATCAAACATGCAAACTTTCATATTTAGGTACCTTTAACTAATGTTTAAAAAAACTTACTTAACAGTAAGTTTTTTTATTGATGGAGAATTTAGTTATACATTTATATATCCCAATTCTTGCCAAATCATGGACACAACACAATTTCTTAGTTACCTACGATTAGGTATTCCGTAAAACAGCCGGCGCTTCTCAGAAAACTTCGGCGTTTTCTATGCGAAGTCAATCGCTGCGACACGGAGGAAAGGATCAAAGCCATCAAATTAAAAATTCCCAAGTCTGTTCGTCCATTTGCATGCCTTTACATTTATTATTTTGGCATTGAAATATTACTGTTGCAGATATACAACACGACTGGCGTAATTCGTCTTTATGGTTGAGGGTTCAATTTAGAGAACGAACCTTTCTTGTTTGGTTCTTGTCTAAGTGTGGAAGGAGACGCCCCTTGCTAGGGGCAAATTAGTTGTCTGTTATTTTATTAGTTAATTGTTAGTTTAGGCAAAGGTATCTCCTGCACTATATAGTTTAATTTGTACTAATTAGAATGTATCTGCTTTTCTTGTATTTAATAAACAATTATTTATTATTATTATCTCGTAACACAAGGATTTTATTTTCATACTTCGAGACCATGTCAATTGCTGTTTTCTATTTCCTTACTTGCCGTGCCTTGTGGGGACAGCCGTAAAAAATACACCTCCCCACCGCCAACGATAGCACGAGATGGGCAGCAGCGTCTGCGTGCGAAATATTATAAAACACTGCGCTCGCCAACCCACCTGCCAAGCGTAGCGAGTATTGGCAATCCCCCCTGATGATAAGTCTTCGGGGGAGACCTTTCTTCAGCAGTGGACGCGTCCTATGGCTGAAATGATGATGATGATGATGATTTCCTCACTTCGAGATCATTCTATTGGTGTGTTTTCTAGTGCAAATTCAAATTAATTTATAAATCTAAGATGTTCACTTTGCTGAAGCAAGGAATACACATCTTAGGCATGTCGTTCGATATCTAGTTAGTGGTTTGCGCTCAGGACTAAAAAGCCAGGGTTCGAATACCGCTAACGTTTATGTGATAAGTATTTTACTTTGTTTAGGGCTATTAAGTGACTGTTAAAATTGATCGTGAAGTTCTTTACGGGTTTAATATCCTACTTACAATGTTTACACCATTACCATGTTAGGTTGGCACGTTTGTGGCAAGACGTTATAGGTCGTTGCCTGTTTCGAGATTTGGCGAAAATGTTAGTAAACTCCGGTCATCTGTATGCAACGTTGTTAATTACTTAAATATATTCTATTGATGTAGGCAACATCGTTAGTAGTTCGTTAACATTTAACTCGGTATTTAACAAACCTAACAAAAGGTCATTGTGACTTTGTCAAGTGACTCTCTCTAAAGTTTTTTGAACTTTAGTTGCTACAAAAAGAGAAAAATTTGTGTTGCGACGGTCTTAGTAATCTGCATATGAGTCGGTCGTTTGTTCCAATTCCAGCAAACATTTCTGCATTTTTGAAATGCACGGATTTATGCCATGACAGAAGATAAACATGATAAAGAAACAGGCACATTCATCATCATCATCATCATCATCACTTCAGCCACAGGACGTCCACTGCTGAACAAAGGCCTCCCTCAAATGACCTATCGCCAATAACAGGAATCGCAATAGTCGCTACGCTTGGCAGGCGGGTTGGCAAGCGCAGTTCTTCATAAGATTTCGCACCAAGACGCTGCTGCCCATCCCGTGCTACAGGTATTAGTCACCTCTAACGACACGCCTCCTGCTGGCGGTGGGGAAGTGTATTCTGTACGGCCGTCTGGTTGGGGATAGGGGTATCTATAATTTAGGGAGGTTAGACCTCCCGGCAATCGTTCTAAATTTAATAACTAGACATTACGCATCTTATCCGTTTTAAAAACGGATTAGATGGATACGGATGTCTCCGATTTTTATTACAGATAGATATCTCCGATTAAAAACAAGGCAAAGCTCTAAGACAAGACGGCAAAAGAAAGCACAGACTTGATCCATAGGAATAAATAAGAATTGATAAATAGACGGTAGGCACATACCGAGTCTCATTTATCCTGTATAGTAAATACGACAAATAAAAACGTAAAAAAAATATTATTAACATGCAGCGCAAGCATTCGTTATGACTCGCTGCTCAATAATATTAAAATTAGAACATGTACTTCATATTATCTTACGTCCGCGACACAGGTGGTCAAGTTTTTGAATGCAAATGCACTGTCGATTTCATTCGGTCCATGCGACCTCCACAATCGACTAAGATTTATATGGACATCGATATCGCCTGATTAGTAATCTCCTAGCATCTTTTGCGCAAAAACTCAATTTTTGACGGGCAAAAAATTAATGAAAAATTCATTTAATTGCCCATACAGTGCCTATTGTTTTAGTCACGATTTATGACCAGTGACAAAGATGATAACAGATGCAGTAACGACCTCATAGGATTTATATTCTGCCACCAATGCTTTGCTGGTTTTACTCGAATTTATTTCATAGGTGTACAATAAAAAGTCGCTGTCATCCTGTGCATCTTAAGTTGCCCGATGGTCAATCGAACATACCATAAATTAAAAATGGTGAAACAAGAAACGAATCTTAAGTGTTTCCGTGGCGCTCTTGTATTTTGCGTGAATTCTGCATTTTCTATTAATATACTCTACTGCAATATTTTTTTACGACAGTAAAACATATATATTATACAATTTACGGTACCCAGACTTGGTTTGGCAGCAGATGATGTAGAGGAGTATGCTTGAAGAGCGTAGAACCGACCGGGTCAAAAAAAACGACGAAATTGGAAGAGGGCTGGGCCATGTTTGTACTCGTAGCAAAAACTAAAGACTACTTAGCTACTTAAAAATAAATGCTTGTCCGTGAGCCGCTTGCTGTAGCGTTCCATGGAGCAAGTCTATGTCCAGAAATGAACTAGCAATGTAATTCTAAAGTCTGATAAGCTAAACTGAATCAAGGAGGCCTATTATTAAAAAGTCAAAAGTTAAAAGTCAAAATCATTTATTCAGTTTAGGACAGAAAACTGCCACTTATGAACGTCAATAATAACATTATTGGCCCATATGGGGCAGAACATGTCTCCTTATTTTTTGGGCCCTACTAAAGATTCATGTGTTGCATGCAACCCGAAAACATTAGATCAAAGGACAACAAGACGCAGCACTTGCACGCAATACCATGGGGCCTACGAAGCTAGTGTGTTACCAGTGATGACATTTGTAACTGCAACGTGGCCTCTCTATGGGCCTCATAAGAAAGCTCAAGGTCGCACAGCGTGCTATAGGGCTATGCTCGGTGTTTACTTGCGAGATCAAATCATAAATAAGAAGATCCGTAAACGAACAAAAGTCGCTGACATAGCCCAACGGATTAGCAAGCTGAAGTGGCAGTGGGCGGGGCACATAGCACGTAGAACTGACGGCCGATGGGGCAGAAAGGTTCTTTCTTTCACATGGCATTAAGTCCACCTTTTGTTCTTTTGTGAAATAAAGTTCAAATAAATAAATAAATAAGGTGGACAGACGACCTGGTTAAGGTCGCAAGAAGACGCTGGATATAGGCCGCTTCCAACCGACCAATCTGGAAGTTTTTTCGATATGGTATCACAGGTAGTTTACTAAACTGGTGTGCGTCTTACCTTGTCGAAAGGTTCTCCAGAGTGGTGGTTGACGGGTTCGCATCTGATGTGTTTGTGGCGTCCTCAGGAGTGCCACAAGGCTCTCATTTAGGCCCGTTGTTTTTCAACATTTTTATCAATGACGTCTTTTCATGCTTCCACAATTCGCAAATATTTTTGTACGCCGATGACCTTAAAGTTACGATACGTCTAGTAAATGATAATGATTGGCTTCTACTTCAAAATGATTTAGATCGTTTTTCTAACTGGTGCGATACTAACAAAATTAAATTAAACGTTGATAAATACAATTTCGTACATTTCTCTAGAAAAAAATCTCCCTATTTTAGTTGTCAGTATACAGACAGATGACAGACAATAGACAGTATTAATAACCATTTAATTCGTGAAGCAGACGTGATTCGTGATCTCGGTGTTCACATTGACAATAAACTTCGCTTTCATTCTCATGTAGATAAAATAGCCAAGAAGGGATTCAAACTGTTGGGTTTTATAATACGCAATTGCCGGGAGTTCAGACACGCTTCAAGTAAAATAACGGTTTTCAACTCATTAGTGAGGTCTGGGTTAGAGTACTGCAGTGTCGTTTGGACTCCTTTATACGAGGTGCACAAACTCCGTTTGGAATCCATTCAAAAAAGGTTTCTCTGGCATTTATCATACCAGAATAAGCTGGCCAAAAAGCTTCCTAATTATGACTCACGGTTAAAACATTTCAAACTTACTAGTCTGGAAAACCGTAGGAAAATATTGGATAATTGATTCTTGTATAAAATAATTAATGGTCATGTCGATTGTCCTGATCTTTTAAAGCAGATAAACTACAATGTTCCCTACAAACTAGCTCGAACGTCTAGGTATTTACCGTTTAAGGCAAGTGGTTTTAGGACAAAGTTAGGTCATTTTTCTACCATCAACAGAATTCAGTCACAATTTAGTAAATTGCCACGTTCCCTAGGTCCAATATTGATATGTCTTATTCACTACGTAAATTTAAATTAATCCTATCCGTTTTTTTTGTTTCTGACAGTTAAATTTTATTTAGGCAACATTGTACTATTTATCTGTGTTTTTAGCGTAGGTACTTTATCAAGTGCTTACGTTGTAAGCATGGTATAAAATGTGTTTTAATAATTTAAGTTATTTTCCAACAACAATATTTTTGTGCATGTCGTAGCAGCCTTTAATTAAGGCAACACCTTGTAATTTATTTTTAAGCAGTATAAGTATCAATGTATGGTGTATGCTTTGTTGGTTGTCCTTAAATAAATAAATAAAGTCAATAGGGGAGGCCTATGTTCAGCAGTGGACGTCTTATAGCTGAAATGATGATGATGATGACCTACAAAGCGTCTAGTAAAGGAGTAGGAGATGGGTTTCCCCACTCTAAATTTGGAAGTGTTAACGAGAGTAAAATCATAAGCATGCAGGTGAGTAACAATGACATAATTTGAACAATAAATGCGTCATGGCATCGACTATAAACACGATACGGTAGTGATGACGTCATTTGATCAAAACATGAGAAAACCGAAGTACGGTCTGAAATGCTGGCAAAAAATTTTGACTAAAGGCAGATAATTAAAAGATTAAAATATCATTGTTATAATCTCGTTAGCATAAAATAATTGGATCGCACCAATTAAATTAAACGTAATATGAAGTCTTTGACGTCATTCGTGGTTACTGAGAAAATTTACTAAAAATATTAAAGAAACAATGTATCTTTATGAGGTATAGGTACATTCCTTATTCAATACCTCCAAGTAGTTATTCGTACATTATTAGGTCCTTTTAATAAGTAACTTCTTTCAGAGGATGATTCTACTGTCTAACCTCAGCCCAGAGAAATCTGACAAAATATAAATTTCATTATTACGCGGTCGCATGTAACCACTCGGCAGCCAAAATTACATAACTTTCAGTGCAGGAACAAATGTGGGAAAAGACAAAATATTAATCTAAAAAAAACACACTTCCCTATGTCCTACTGAAATTAGAGAAGTGGCTATTTAGTTTAACCCTGAAAGAAAGATAGCTTATAAAATAAGAACTACACGTAATCTACAAAGAGAACAATAGAAAATGCTAAACAGGTCCAGCAAATCAAAACCGATCGTGAACTGAGGCACGTAGCAGATCGCGTACTAATTCCCTTGCTAGACGACACAAAGAACAGGAAAATGGTTTGTCTGTCCGTACGCACTTTGACGTCAAGATCCCTTTGATATGCATTCAATCGGCAGACGAGCCATGCCGGGAGGAAAAGGGAGGACGTGAATTGTATCACCATATTTTGAATTTGCATCGCAAAAATTTGGCAGGTCTTGCATCTGATTGTTTAATAATGCAATGTTTGTAATTTGTTTTACTACATGATAGCATTGAGAATTACTTGTCTACTCATTGTATCAGATCAACTTTGAGTAGTTATATATAGTCAAAGCAGATCAAATCAGACAATATTTTTAATAATTACTGTGAATTACAAATATTATTTAAAGGATATTTAGTGCGAGAAGATACAATATTAATAAATAAAATGAAATGATCATTTTTTTGTTTTGCAAATTTCGTTTTAAATCTTAATTAGACATGGTGGTTTGATCATCATAAAAAAAGCGGAAGATCGTGCTCTTGGGTTGAGATGAATTAATGAATGATCATTAATTCATCTCAACCCAAAAGCACGATCTTCCGCTTTTTTATCCAACCACTGCCAGCCATCTTCCGTAAGACGCTGTCTATCGAGCTGGAGCGTCTTACACTACGTTTGCCGAGACGTTGTTTTCGCTAGAGATGCTGATGACGTGGTCGGCCCATTGCCACTTAGCTTTAACACAAAATGCAAGAAAGAAATTTTGATTTATAATAAAACTTTACTTAAAAATGTCCTACCAATTTCACGAGTAAGTTTGTGAGAAATTAAAAACAAACTGTTCCAAATGTGTACTTTGATTCCTAACAATTCAAACTTTCTTAGAACCTAACGTCACAAATAACAGTATGAATCGGGAGGTCTTTGCACCACATTTTATCAGTTTATCTAAATCAGGGTATCGCACATCGTTGCAGGCGCAGCCAGAATGTCTGACGACGGCCAACCACGCGTATATGCAAAGTGCACTTCGCGGAATTCTTTGAAACGCAAATTTTTTGCTTTGTTTTGGGATCTGCAAAGGTTTGTAGAGTCCAAGTTGTGTTTAATGTTTAAATTCCCCGTAAACAAATAAGCTTTTTTTGCCAAATAGATTTGTCTTTTTATTGCTTATATTTATTATATATTCATCATCATCATAATTACAGACACTTTGATCCCATTGCAGGGTATTAAGCCACCTCCTAAGAGGGCCATATAAGTACTACGGTCTTGTGCTAATCGATTATAATATGCAGAATTACAGAGATAGTCAACATTAAACTAAATACCTAAATAGTTAGTAAAGTACTCTGTAAATCATGTATATTACATTTCTTGATAAAATATTCTAAATGATATTGTCTCATGTATACTTTCTTGAAAAATTGAAATTTTACTCTGTCAGCTTCATTGTCATAAATGTCATCTTTTCACAAATTTAAATTTAAATATATTTATTTATTTCGTGAAATCAAGTGCTACATAAAATATAATTATATCTTTAGCCTAATATAACAAGATATATTTTCAACGGCTCATCTGTTGAGAAAAATACAGGTGTTCGAAATATACTTGTCAATCTGGCAAGGCATGAATCAGGGCTCCCTGCCGACCATACTAATGCCCGTTAAAAGATGCTTCCGGCATAAATTCATGATTATATTGTCTACAGACGTGCAAGCTCGCAAATTTGACTGTTCGCTAGCCGCCGCGGTGCCGTGGGCACCGATGTTATCAGCATAAGTGCTTGGACAAATCACATACATGAGAGATGCTATCAGTCCCGAACTTCTAGTGTCCCCGAATATACACCACGTGCACTAAATACTAATACACTTAACTTTGGAAAGTTCTCCTAATGGATCTCATAAATCAATTTTTAAAGCCCCTATAAAACTGATCTATTTTTATACGCCTCTAATAGATTCAAAATTGCACATCAGTATTCTGTGATCACGATACATAAAATTCTTAATGTTTTAACGGCTTAAAACTACTGATGAAACGTGTCTCACAAATCATTGTAATTTCTACTAGCGTCTATAGTATGACTTCCAGGAAAATTAAAAGTCTTATAAATGTTGGAAACGAGGCTTATAAATCGCCATGAATGAAGCTGTTTGTCATTCTGCGTAGGGTCCAATGCGGTCGAAGACGAGTCCAGAATGACATAAAGTAGCCCTTAAAATGCCTATCAATACAATACTTATTTTCTGTATTTAATTTTACCTTGAATCCAATAAATATAAATGTTTCTGTATTGTATGCATAACGGTGTGTCCATCTATATTAAATTTTCTTTATAATGGCGTTGGATCATTGAAGGCGCCCCAGAGCTGAATCTTTAAATTAGGAATACCTGTATATCCAGCCCTGCCATTTTATAGATACCGTCTTCGTAGCGCTTGCTAACGATGCCAAAAAATTTACATTTAGTTATTACGTTATTATAAGAGACAGTTGCTGCTGAATGACCTGTTCATAACTTTATTACTTACTTCAACTACAATGTTTTAAAAACCATACGTTTGAAAGTATTTTCGGACATAAAAAGATTACTTTTTTAAGTTTATTGACCAAAGCATTTACAGTTTCATCAAAACAAATCTCGTAAACATTTCACTACAAATTGATATTACAAAAAGTTCACCTGTACTTATTAGAACGTGTGCTGCATATGCTGCATTAACCGATTTGAAAAAGGATGTGATCTCGCTAACGGTCGGACACTGACGAATTTTGTAAAGGACCTCTGAGATGGTCTATTGTGATTGACAAATCAACCAAACATTACAGCGGTTGAGGTAAGATTCAAAACCTTTTTATTGCTTTTAAACTAAAGCTATTGGCAACAATACGGCAAAACCAGCCTAAAACGCAACTCATGCAGATAAATCGTTTAATTTAGACACAGAAATTATTAAAAAAGATAGTCCTGCCAGTTATGTGTCTAAAACAATTCTCAATAGCATGTAATTGTGTTTGAAGAGCTTAAAATCAAGCGAGCGCCATAGTCCCGTGTCTTGCATAGCAATGAGTCCAGACTGTCCACACTATATAACGCCCGTCCACACAGAGTCAAACACTAGCCCGATAGCTTTAGACTACACCACACCCTTTGTGTAAAGGGACGCAAGTGTAAATTCAAGATGAAACTAGTTTGTCTGGTGATCTTGGCCTGCGCAGCTTGGGAGGCTAGTGGATACCCGACGTACTACCCGTATTATGGAAACAATTTCGATACAAGTAAGTTCTGTACCGTTGTATTAACTTTATTTTTAAATTACATAAAAATTATATGTATTCTCTCTAAATTTCATCTTTGCACCATTATACAAGGTGTTAGGTAGAACGATGTAGATACTTTTACAAGTTGTTCTTCTTGTTGATTGACCAATGGTAAATAAATAAAAAAGAGCCTCTCCATACATTTTGTTCGAGTAGCACTTGAACTTTAGTATAGAACAGCAGATTTTTTTTCTCGTTATTACCATTCATTTTATTATTAATATTTGTATTATTCATGAGAAGAACCACTTGTTAAAGTGTCAACATCGTTCCACCTAACAACCTGTATATTATACTGCAAAATGATTCATGTTTAAGATTGAGTCTAATGTACAAAAACTTCTCGTCACTTACAAGAATTAAATGAGCTGAAAGCAATTGTTATCTCACCAATGTATTACTACATCATTATTAAAAAAACCTTAATAATAAAATTTACTGCTATACCCATGGATTAAAGTATCTCAGAGACTTCTTTAAAACTGAAAATAATAAGTTCGTTTCTTTACTCTCAGTATCGTACGGATCAAGCGACAACACCCGCGGAGGGATGGTGATGAGTCGCTACTTCAATCCTTACTACAACCCTCGCTCCGTCGGCGGAGGTATGGCAGCATTCATGTTCAAACAGCCCGAGGAACCTAAAGTTCAACAAGTACCCAGCCAATACTACCTCCCCGACCGGCGCCGCCAAGCTCAAGAAGATTACTTCCCACAACAAAACGAGGTCTACTATCCTCAAGCCCCAGAAAAACCGATCGTAACTGAAGCAAGTGACTTAGGAGAGCCGACAGAAAAAGCTGAATTCATTCCGACAACATCCCGCGCCCCCGTCACCATTGTACCAGAATTGGTGGAACCCGAAATAGAGGAAGTTGAGGAGCCAGTGCAGAAGCCTAAAAAACGAGTGTCTAAAAGGAAGCAGGTGAAAAAGCCAGTTGAGGACGAGGAAGAAGAAGATGACTACCAACCAAAAATGCCAGCTAGTGCGTTTTTCCCTATGTTCTTCGGTTGGGGCGGCAGAGCATCTAACGGAGGTGGGCCTGGTGGAGCAACAGCAATCGCTAACGCTTTCACCACTAGCCGCGGAGGAGTCTCGACTAGTCACGCCATAGCCTATGGAGCACCGAGACCAGACAAGTTTCACCCCTAATTTAAGCAATATTATCTTAGTCTGTAAGTGAGTTGACTAGTAAAACCATAAAACATTGATCAATAACGTGATTTTTCAATTGCATTTAAAAACATTGTTAGCGTTGTTAGATAAGAATCTTACCTAAAGATGTTTGTTAAAATTATGCTCTATGAACATAAACTGCCATTTTAACATTATTAAAATCGCTCATTGTATGAATGAATGAATGAATGAATATGTTTATTTGCATAAAATACGGTACATTAAAGATGTTTTTCTTATAAGCTAATGTTACAGTTCTCAGCGTATTTTACCGATTTATCGGTAGGCAAATATCAGGATATAATTTAATGTATTTTAAGTTACAAATTACAATGTCGTCTTTATGTAAGATAATAGTAATAATAATTAGTGAATTATAAATTAATAAAAAAGCTAGTTATGTTTAACATTCAATAAAATAAAATTAGATAAATTATTAATTTAAAATAATTACGAAAAAAAGAAAATTAATCGAAAATAAAAAATAGGATTATCATAGTTTGTCAGACCAACGTTTCATACCACCAGCGGCACAAAACCTCACAAATTCGTCAATGCTATAAAAACAGTTTTCCACCAATAAATTAAATAGCATCCTCCCAAAAGTTTCCACAGGCAAAGTTTGTATTGGTGCCGGCAGTAAGTTGAACAGGTTGATGCACATGTTATAGCTGTTTTTTTTATAACAGGTTGTAGCACAAGGAGGCTGTACTAGCCGGTTTGGATATCGGGTTGGCCGTATGGATATTTCAGATTTAGTCCTAAAGTGATTCGAGTTCCTCCTCACAAACACCAGTATTTCAAGGATGTACATTGATGGCAATGGAAGAAGGTTTAACCCCTTAAATAGTGGTCTACAAGACTCCATCGGTTCAGCGCCGCAGATGGCCCTAACACATTTCTTCTGTACTATGAAAGCTCGACACATATCACTCGAGTTACCCCACATAACCAGACCATACCTCAGAGCAGAGCATACCTCAGCATACCTCAGAGTGTATTGTTTTAGTGCCACCTAGTGGCCTTGTATTGGAGTTACTACTGCGGTTCCATTGCAATTTATTAGTATCCATCATTCTTGTTTTGTCCTGACGTTTAAGTACAGAGGTCGTTAAAATTTAATATACTCACCATTCATGATAAATAAAATATATGAACGTTAATTTAATATGATTTTTACTTGTACTATCTCCGTCTTCACTAAATGTAATACAACGGTCACTAGTTAAATATATCGAAACACTTCACGTGCATTTAACGTTAGTAACACTTTTAGACGAAATATTGTTTAAGGTAAAATAAAGGTTTATCATAACTGCCTTGGGAAATCCGCTTTATGGTCTCCTAATGATAAGTTTGTGACTAAATCATAACAAAAACCTGAAATGACTTGAAATTATATGGAACAGTTGTATTCATTATCGTAATTAGTGTCAAAAAGTCGGGCGAGGTATTTCACCCGGCATCATAGTTTCTTATGACGTCATTAATTGACTTCTTCATTCCCCAGTTATGAGGTATGTTGGGTATTCCACAAAAATTCTAAATACTTTTCTGCGTGTCCCAAGAAATTATAAAGTCCATGGCATAGCTAAGTAATCTCAGATAGCGCCAGTGTTTGCTTTTGCCAACCTGTTAACTCATTGGCAACCTATGTCCACGTTTTCAATGTAAAATTTTATCAAGCTAATTTGACACACATTTGACAACTTAGCACCTTTAACGTAGTGTTTATTTGATCAATGACAGCAGTGGCAGTATCACTGATCAAATAATCACTACGAACAGGACCGAACACAATTTGACTCCTATCGGGATACATGTTAAGTATACTGCTCCATTGTTTGTTTTCGAGTTATGTTTTTTTTAAACCTTAACTTAACTAATAACCTGACCATGATATGAGCTGAAACATTAATTATATTGAGGTACAGTCACAAAATCGATCCGTTACCATTTACGATTTTAAAAAGTAGGAATATAAATACTACTATGAGTGTTAGATACAGGTAGGTATTTATACATATTAGTTATGGACCGCGATCCAAAATAAAGCCTTTAATTGAAGAAAAAAAAACACTATTATAGTCACTTAAATACAGCATTTTGTGTTTTATAACGACCTTCATCAATACGGAACATAACTTTTATGAGTAGATACCAGAGGCCCAATTCCCGTAATTTGACAGTGTCGCAATCCGGTGTCGATCCGGTCCCAGTAACATTACTATAACAAACTGTATTCTCGTAAACTTTCAATTTTACGTAAAATTATTAAAACTATCCCAATAAGACTAAAAACAGAGCAAAAAAAATCTAATTTTGGTTTCTTCCATTTTCAGTCGCAATACGAACTATAATTGCATTTTTTGGGTTTAGGAGAATACCGTTTGGAATCGCAATGTTACTGGGAGCGGATCGACACCGGATTGCGACTATTGTCAAATTACGGGAATTGACCCTCAGATGTTTTTGCACATAAATACTAAATCAATATAGCATGCCTAATACAGTTTAATGTTAATAATTATGTTTGTTATTACTACTGCAATGATTTTCCATTACGTCATAATCAATGTAGTGTATTTGCAAGTCTGGTACAAAAAACTGTTTACTGTCTGTACATTTGGTCTATTTTGAGAATACTCTTAACTTTATAATAACAAATTAATTCTAAAAGTTACCCAAGCAACTCATTTATTAATCTTTTGCTGCATAAAAAATTGATAAACTAAATGCGTAGTTTTTGATTTAGCCTAAACGTGGTTTAGAATTAACGTTCTGTACCTATAACTTAGATTAAAGTTGATTATTATAAAAATAAAATAAGATAAAAAAGTCACAAATGTTAAACATCCTATCCAATCACATACATTGCTCTGATCCTAAGGTAACTAAAGATATTGTGATATAAAAAACTGTAAGGATAAAAATAACCGAGCTCAATTCTAACACAACTATTGAAAAAAGAATAGACATTTCTTCGAAGATCTTTATCCAGCGGCAATCCCGATAAAGTAAATCTCGGCATTGGTCACGGATGTGGTTTTTGTATTGCATCGCATCGATTATTGTCGTGACTTGACCATTTAGGGTCTTAGCACAATAAGGATTTGCGAACGGGCGTCTATTTAAAGGTATATTCGCAGTTTTTTTTTTTTTTTGATAAGTAATTTTTTTTTTAATACTCGAAATAAATGTACAAATAGCGGACTTAATATTTAAAGGCATTTTATAACAGCTAACGATCAGGCGAGACAGAAATAATAAATGACAGTGTGGTACTTAAGAAACACTTTCAATAGCAAAGACTTAAAATATATGTACTTAAATACACATAATTATGTTAAATACACATACTATTGTTATTATATATGTTATTAATAAAAATACGGATTACTTAAATTTTAACCACGACTAAAGAATAGCGAACCAATTTAAAATGAAGACAAATTACACATATCTCGTAATGGTGACATAAATTATAAAGTTAATTGACTAATGTTTCGTCACAGTTTATGTTTTTATTATTTTAGGGAAAGTTTAGAGTTTGGATCTACCCAACTTTAGAGTTCGGATATAGTCCCGGTTAATTTTATACTACTGCCCATCTTATATGATATCTCAATTAGAAAATATATCACCGATTTTTCAACCTTCCGAAAGGTTTACCATTAAGAAACTCCATTAACCCAAAATCGAAACCCAGTCATGACGAAAAATAGGGAAATTTAGCAATACTTGTTAGGTGTAGACTGAACATCATTCTCTCGGTTAAGAGAGAGGCACACTGCAACTTAGCACCTGCCATCGGCGACTTAAAACGCTTTTTTACTTTTTTAGTAATAAAATCATTATAATTTACTATCCATTAACAGCACAAAAACATTTTAGAGTACAATGAAATGCATAAGTTACATTGCAATGCTGAAATGCAAACAATTTTACTCTGCCTTCTAGTTTAGGTACCTACGCCTGTATTTTAGGAGACAGATAATTTTCTTTACACTTAAAAACTTTTGTCTCATGAACTCTTAACTATAAAATGTATTGTAATTGACGATTATGTATTTGTAAGAATGTGTGTGTGTGCATACATGAGTTTGTGTGTTTTATAGGGTACTTTGTTTATTATGTTTTTTTTAAATTGCTATATCTTAATTTACTTTAGGATATTTTAAGTTTTTATGTTAAATCATAAGATTCGCCATTTCGTATTATTATTTTACGGTGTTTTGTATTATTATTAAAAAGTAGCCTTAAGATTGAGATTGAGTTCCAGCTGTAGTTTTTTTTTTTTTGATAAATATCGAGGCTTAAAGCCGCAGTGTGCGTGCCAAGCAGCAATGTGATATTGCCCTTAGCGGCACGCAGAAAATTTTATAGAACATTAGCCAATAATGCACTAAGATTCTCGTTAACATTATTGTAATATCATAAGTATTAACAATCAATTTACTTGTCTTAAGATTTATAGATACAAGGTAAAATGGTCATTACTTACTGAGAAACAAATCTATTAATATAATATGGTTTACAAAACCTCAATTTATGTTTTTAAATGACTTCAAAACAAAAGGTTATTAATTCGTTGCGTTGTTTGTGTTTTACTGAATCAATGCGTTCTTTTTGACCAGTGTGTAATTTGTAATTGGTGTTTGTAGTTTTAAATCCTACCATGACTTTCTTGTAAACGAAGCTGGAATTTTACAAACATATTAATATGTTAAACTGATACCATACATAATACAATTATAGTTTTCTAGTAATCAGGTCCTAATGATGTAATTGGGAGTCCTTTGGAATCAATACTCAACATCTCGAGATCAACAGTCGAGTTAGACTTGTTAGTAAGGATAATATGTTACACTTAAAGTACTTTTTAAGGATTTGTTACACTTATGTACTGTGATTGATGATGATGATGATGTACGTACAAGGTATTATTAGGAAGCTTGAAAGGTTAACGTGACGACGTTCGGGTCAGTTTTATCTTTTCTGGATTTGCTGAAAGCAGACTCAGCAAATATAGTGCTATCTGGACATGTGGTTTGTGGTAGAACTGATGGCCGAAGGGGCAGTAAGGTTCTAGAATGCAGACCGCACAGCACACAAGCCCAGCGTAGGACGTCCACCCACAAGGTGGACAGACGACCTAGTAAATGTTGCAGGAAGCCGCTGGATGCAGGCCGGCCAATCTAGGACGTCAATAGGGGAGGCCTATATTCAACAGTGGACGACCTATGGCTAAAATGATGGAAATTTAAATGATTGCTCACTTACATAAATTCTCAACTTTAGGTCAATTTTGTAGTAACTTCCATTAAAGTTATGAGGCTGTTTATTTTATGCATAAATGCAAAGTTCCTAGAGATTTAGCGGCAAGAAAAAGAAATCGAAGAAACCTTCTACTGTTTTTTTTTTAATTTTTCAAACTGTTCCAAAAATTCATAAAAAAAATCGTAACTCGAAAACTACGAAAAATCGTAGAACATACATAGGGGTGATTCAGATACCTCTCAACACTTTTAAAATTTTTGGACGTCACTTTTCTGGCTAACCTGTATAAGTATTGTTAAAGCGATTCCCTTATCTAAGATGATACCAATCACCCTGTATCACATCAACAAACTATTATACAAATTATACCGATACCGATTATAAAAATAGTTTCAAGTAAGTATAAAAAAATTACCAGCCCTGTCTTATTTGTCGCAAAATAATAACGTTAACGTCAGAGTTTATCCTACATTGTCATTTTGTATCCTTGATGACTCTAGTATATTAAATTGTTGTCATTATATCTAATTGTTCTACAATAATTCGATTCATAATCAAGTAGGAAGTTTCTACTGAGAATTAATATAAATAATCAATAAATTTATACTAATTCTAAATTTTTCTTAGTTATTTTCTTTCTTATAATCATTTAATTTATGAAACTAATATGTAAAAACAAAAAAATGCGTTATGACCATAATTGAATGAGTAATATTGGAAGACCCGGAAAAATCTGGACGTGGGATTTCCACGGCGTTCGAATTTTCTAAATGTTAAAATACTCTTAAGTTAAAACACTACCCCAAATTAAATCAATAGTTGTTTTTAATTAACTTATTGTTAAATATTCGCAACAATACTTATTTATTTAAATATTTAGATACAATCGTATAATATATCAACGCTGACATAAACGTAACAAACTCCTAAAAAATTCGACAAGACGAAGATAGCGAAATGACTTTTTGGTTCAATTATTGATTCAATTCCTATCTGAGGCTATTGATTTTATTTTAACTTAAATTTAAAAAAAACAATATTGTATAATATATTTATGTTTTACCGTGATCTACTCGAGCGAAACTACTATGGAAGTGCATACTGCAAAGCCATGCGGTTGCGGGTTCGAATCCCGCAAGGGGCAAATGTTTTTGTGCTAAGCACGAGCATTTGTACCTACATAAGTCATGGATGTTTATAAACGTATTTAAGTATGTTTATCCGTTATCTAGTTGCCATTGTAAAAGCTTTGCTTAGTTTGGGGCTAGATAATTGGTTGGAAAACAATTTATTATTATTATTATTTAGTAAGAGTAATCCTCATAGCTACATACCTATTTGATTGAATAAATAACACAAAGCCCATTATATTAATGTGCATAATTGGCTACCATAAGCCTAAAGGTGTTTGCAAAAACTCCAACATCTTGATTTGTCGGAGCATTACTGTGGCATAAAAACTTATTGTTTCCGAGTACCCGTATATGTTAATAAGAAGTCATGCACGTTTACTCCATTATAATGACGATTAGTATAAAAAGGATGGTTATTAAGAGGATGAAATCAGTAAAGCTCAACATTAGTTATGAAGAGGACAGTACTAGGGCTCGTATTTTGCCTCGCTATACGACTCGGCCATGCGTCAGGTAGATACTATTTAGTTTTTTAAATAATACTTATACTTGTTTTATAACAGGCCAAGTGACAAGTTGACAACATTATGTGTAAACCATTATATAACCCTTTTAAATTATCAATAGTCAATTTCAAATAAGAAACAAACCACAAATTACCTAAGTAAGTAAGTACTCAAAATAACAATGGAACAGGATTTTCCTCCATTGACGACTATTTGGCCCTGGTACAATTCCCAGTTTAGAAAATTTTTCAGGAACGATTTTTTCTAGCACTTTGACTGTCTGTTATCAAAAGTATGTTAACCCGGGTTCGATTCCCGAGTCGGTTCTAGCTAGGAAACGATTGCAGGTTGTCTAGTACGCTGTAACACAAGGATTTATAATTTTTTACTTCAAGATCGGTGTGTTGTCTAGTGCATGTTTTTATTTATTTTATTTATGTAACAGTTAAATATACATTTTTATTCTATTAAGTAGGAAAAAAAACTCTGCAAACAGTTTTTTAAAGTTTTGATAACGTCATGTTGCTGTTCAATTGTAATTATCACACAATTCATTACGTCATGTGACTTGTAAATAAAGCAGAAAAACTTGTTATGTATGTATCTAACTTCAATTAATACTGAGACGGTATAACCGTACATAAGTTTAATAAAAACCTTGGAAAAAGTATTCTGGTCAGCACAAGAGCTATACTTATTTAAATTTATTTTCAGTAAGAGTCCGCCGTGGTGGCTACGGTAGCCACGGAGGAGGCGGCGGTTATGGCGGCGGAGGCGGTGGCAGTTTCGGTTTCGGCGGCGGTGGCGGTGGCGGGATCGACGCCATTAGCAACGGCGTCAACGATATAATCGGAACAGTCAACTCTGGGTTAAGCGGCCTCGCCAGACACGCTGCGAGTGGTGGCGGGAAGTACATAAGCACGCAGTCTGAAGATGGAAGATCAGGCGGGTTTGCGTTCACTGGGAGCCTTGGTGGGAAGGGAGGATACGGAGGCGGCGGTGGTTATAGTGGCGGAGGAGGCGGTTATGGCGGAGGCGGTGGTTACGGAGGCGGAGGCGGAGGCGGACTCGGAGGAGGAAGTGGATTAGGTGAAGGAAGCGGACTCGGAGGAGGAAGCGGGTTGGGCGGCAGTGGTGGTCATTCTGGAGGCAGCGGTGGATTAGGTGGAGGACACGGTGGAGCGGGCGGCTTCGGAGGCGGCGGCGGTTATGGTGGCGCTGGAGGTGGAGGGTACGGAGGCGCCGGAAGCGGAGGGTTAGGAGGCGGATCCAGTGGCGGATTGGGTGGAGGTCATGGAGGCGGTCTCGGAGGACACGGAGGGGGTCTTGGGGGTCACGGAGCCGGACTTGGAGGTCACAGTGGCGGCATCGGAGGTGGACTGGGAGGAGGTCACGGTGGTGGTCTCGGAGGTGGTTCAGGAGGTGCTGGAGGCCTTGGAAGTGGTCACGGAGGAAGCGGTGGATATGGCGGAGGTGCAAGTATCGGGTTTGGAGGAGGCGGTGGTTTCGGAGGAGGCGGTGGATTGGGTGGAAGCGGAGGATACGGAGGTGGCTCTAGCGGCGGACTAGGAGGTGGATCTGGTAGTGCTGGGGGCCTCGGCGGCGGTCATGGCGGTATTGGAGGTGGTTTAGGAAGTAGTGGAGGACTTGGCGGTGGGCATGGCGTTGGTGGTGGATTCGGAGGTGGAGCTGGCGGAGGTGGCTTTGGAGGAGGCCTCGGGGGTAGCGGTAGCTCAGGCGGTGGGTATGGCGGTAGTGGCGGCCTGGGAGGAGGACACGGAGGCGGCGGTGGCTTAGGAGGCGGTTTAGGAGGTGGTTCTGGTGGCTACGGGGGCAGTGGTCACGGTGGCTCCGGAAGCAGTGGGGGGTGCACCTCAGGCTGCGGGGGCTCAGGCGGCTATGGAGGGTCTCACGCCTCTGCCAGTGCCCATGCTTCTGCATCAGCTAGTTCTGGTAGTTACGGAAAATGAGGAATTCCAAAATAAGACGACACCCAAACGAATGTAAAACTATAAAGATGTGATGAAACATGACTGTATTTTATGTCAGTAGAAATAAGAAGCTTAGGTTTAGATATAACAAAAACTCGTCGTTATTAGTCAATATAACGTTTAAGATATACTTTAAATACCTGTTTTATTTAATATACTAACCTAAATAAGTTGTTAACGGGTCCTGAGTTTTAGATCCATAGATTTTAAACAATCCTTAGCACTTTTAGGTTCTAAGTTAAACCAAAATCTCTGTTCGCTTTGATGCACTACTTACAATTCAAAGAGAATCCATTATACCATCATAGACAAACTTTCAATATTTACATAATATGATAAACTTAGATGATAAAATTATAAATAAATATGCGTCAGACAATACACCATATTGTTATGGTAAAAGTAAGGATATAACATTCTTGTGTTACGAGGTACCAAACCATGTATTTATCTAGGTGTCTCCCAACACACCGAGACTCGAGCCAAGAAAAAATAATTTTCTAAATTGACCCGAACGAAACCGGGATAAACCGTATGACCTGACCATATTAAGTGCTACGAATTTTACACTAACTGGGGATATACAT
This sequence comes from Anania hortulata, assembly GCA_963576865.1. Taxonomy (NCBI): domain Eukaryota; kingdom Metazoa; phylum Arthropoda; class Insecta; order Lepidoptera; family Crambidae; genus Anania; species Anania hortulata. The sequence goes on along the minus strand of OY756389.1, from coordinate 21,266,734 downwards.
AATTGCATTGATGGCCCCTTTTTCTTTATTTTAGTCTTGTAATAATAATTATCATATCTTAATGCATTTTAATTCTTTACAACTTCTTAAAATAAACAAATTGATCTAATTATGCATGGCGTCATCCTCTCTGCCCACAATACCTATCTTATTGTTGTGCCCTACAGGGTCTATATTGATCTGTTTTATGTACCTATTTGTAACACCTGTGTAACATTATAGAATGCAGTAAATATATTGAATTGAAATGAATTGTAAATAACTATGTAATCAAATCTTGGAAGTAGTATTAACCATAGACTTGGAACCTACTTCTAACTGATGTATCGATTCAAAAATTTGTGAGTATTTGACATTCGGAAGATGACAATACAGTTATCTCAACCATCGTACTGATCTAATGATGAAGTCTGTAGTAGAGCTCTTCCAATGAAGAATGTAGTCAATAATACTAGTAAAACCTTCGTGTTTGGGCTCCTGCGATTTGTATTGACGAGTCCATTACATATATGTGTTCTTTTCTGTATGTTGCAGTGCCCTTTCCAGGGTTCATGTTATGGTACTGTATACATCTTTGAACATCATTTATCACCACATGATTGCAATAAACGGTTTGAGTTTGAGTTTTACAGTTTTTCAACTATGATATCAATTTATACGAGTAGATACCAATAATTGTATCCCTCATAAACAATTAGATAACAATAATACTAAGTATCCCTTATGAATAAATATAGCTATTTTGTTTTATTTTTCTGTGTGATGTTTAACTTAAAAAACAATTGATTATTCTGCTAGCCAGTACTGTTTCACGTTCATGGTTTTAGAGGCAGTACGCACTCTAACCAAGGGCACCTAATACTTTTTCACGCCTAAAAAAGAAAATAAAAAGTCGTTAGGTGGCCGCTCCGCATGTGAAGACGATGACCTCACCGGCCGGGCAAAAAACTACCGATCCTGACTAGGCGGTCTTAAAAGTATATACAGGGTTACATTTAAAGGTAGTGCAAAATTTTAAAAATAACAATATAAAAATATATATTGTCTATAGAACAATATAAAAATACTAATTTATCGTAATTAATTTCAGTAGTCGAATTTTGGGAGTAAAATAAACTTTAAAATTTCCGGAAAAAAAAAACGTGAGATGCGCCGTCATTCATTAGAGATCACAGGCATACGCCGACGCCACTCTAACAAGAACCTCATACACAGACGGTGCAATTTAATTGAGTAACCGTAAATTTTCTACGTATTCTATTTTCGTATATTAAAATGAGTTTGTTTTTTACGTAGATCGATTTAGTTACTGATTCTGAGTGGTCCTTGAAAAATTGGCACTACCGTGAAATGTAACCCTGTATGTATAGTAAAGTACCTAAGCGTGCACTGGCTATGTATAAAAACATGTAAACATTGAGCACTAATGTAGTATTACAACTTCTAATCAGCATTGAATACAGAACTTAGCTAGATATAATATAACTACTATACTTAATTGGTTTTCGATTAAACGGCTAAGTCGTGCTTCACATCTCATATGCCTATTCTTCTTCATCTATACGGTCAACCCCGGTTGCGTCCAAAACCATTGCTTTGGAGCCCAGGGTCTGCGTTCCTTGATTTACTCCTCCACTTCGCGCGGTCTTAAGCGTCTCTAGTTGTGAGATCATTGGCACGCATGACAGCACTCACAACGTCAAGCCAGCATTTCTTCGGTCTTCCCCTTTTGCCAGGACCCGGCGGTGGCGGCATGCCCAGACATTTGCTTCCTACGTAGCTTGCCGGTTTCCGCAAAACATAGCCATACCAGCGTAGGCGACACTCCTGCAGTTTGTCTGCAATATCACGGACACAAAGGCTACATCTCATAAGCCTATTGTTACGACTTAATACCTTATATTCAAATTCTTGAGCACTAAGTCTGGTGTGACATTCACAGTGACACAACGACAATCTAGAATAGCTTATTAGTACTGGCCGGGAGGAACCGGAAGGAAGTTAAATGTCTTTTTTTAGTCTGGGCATCTACGACCAGCGTCGTAGCAACTCAAAGCCCCGACACATGATGAGTAGATAGATACCTTTTCAGTATCATGTATCGAAACTACTCTCTGATTTATTCTGTTAATTATTATAAACATGGTTCTGAATAAATGTTCTTTTATCATATTCTATTCTACAGACCAATAAAAAACAACAAAATGACCTCCGTAGCCGAGAGGCGAGTAAGCTGGACTTGGCGTCGCCATCTCTGAGGTCCCGGGTTCGATTCCCGGTCGGTCAATGTAGAAAAATAACTTTTTTATATTGTCTCGGGTCTGGGTCGGGTTTTGGTACCGTCGTTGTTTCTGATTTCCATCACAAGTGATTTAGCTACTTATCATGGATCAGAGCAATGTACCTATGTGATGTTGGACCCTTGTGATAGTCTGATAATTCCCAAAAGGTAACCATTGGAAAAAGGAGGAGATGGGGCAGCACAACCGCAAGTCACGCACAAGGACAAGATCGAGTACCCTGTAGATGAGTGACAATTATAAAAAAAATAAAAACCGACTTCAAAAAACTAAAACGCTAAAAATAATCTTAACACTTGAGTACCTAATCAGTTACTTTTGGAGTCGGTGCAAACGAAAACATTTCGGTTTCGGTTTTTATTTTTTTTAGTTTTTTTTTGTTTATAAAATTAACTTATTTCATCTATTTTAGTGATAAACCCTAATCAAAACAAATCTTACGAGTGCAAACATTGAGGGTCGAGCATATACCTTATAGAGCAGCAATAAGGACTATCTTCCTCCGAAACACGTCAGTGATTTTTCACTTACATTTAGTTTGAAATGACAAACCAGTAGAGTCACAGATTAAAAATTGGTGGAATTTTAGTCGAACGAAATAAATAACATTTCTACTCAATAGGGTATGTGCTCCATGCTGCTAAGTTAACGTTTTGTAAGACCCTGGACTTACACAATAAAGATGTTGTATATCTGTTAATAATTTAATTGAGCTAAGCATTACACACATTCCGTCGCAAAGTGTAATCTTATACAGAACTAAAGAAAAAAGTTCGAACATCGGCCCGGATCTTAACTTGAATAACCCCGGCAAAAACCGGATAAAAACCGTCGTGAATTAGTAAAATTTTAGTACAAAACTACATAATAGGTTAAAAAAATAAAAGAAAAAACTCTAAATCACAGTTTTTTATGTTTGGCACTTGTCTTAACACGTTGAGCGCCACGCGGCTTACCGGTGAGCCGCAAACAATAGATTTTCAATTGTGTCTAGTTTGTAGCAGTCAAAGACTCAAATTAAATAAGCCCAAACTCGAGAATTTTACTAGTAGCTATTGAAAAGTTGCACTATCCTCCTCCTGGCTGGCTCCTGGATCATAATATCGATGATCGACGACAGCATTTAATCATTGAGTTGTCATTTATATGTCACATAATTATCGATGCGATAGTTGCAAGCAGATTAAAAAGACTTCCGAGATTTGTTTACATAGTTATTTAGCTAATGTAAGTTACAAGTGAAGCTAATAAAATCTAATTAAAAAGGTTCCCTTAATAAGCTATCTAATTCTGATAAGTTAGCTTGGTTTCATCGTCCATGTCGCGTAAACGTCCCAGTCCTGTGATTACCACAAAAATTACTGAGTTGTTAAAGTAACTGTATTGTAAAAATGTAGGTTTTATCATTAAGATTTATTATTTGCATATTAAATGCTTTTCTTTCCTTAATGTATTCTTGCTTATCTAAAATACACTAGCCTTTAAATACTCTTGTATTTTAGTTCTGGTCTGGTAGTTTGATTGTAGATGAGTCTGCATTGCGCAAAAAATTCATCCACTCTTAAACATAGGTGTAGGTAGGTTACATTAGGACTTTAGTATTTCGAAAACCTTTTTATAACATTGAAACGTAGTCTTCTTGTCTTTACGTGTACTAAGGTCTTTGGAGAAATCTATTATCTATGAATATTCATTTGTTTTCTGTCCCGTCCTATACGTTCCTAAACCATTCATCAAATGGCGTTGAAACTTTATGTAGTGACCTTCCCTGGCGTGGGCCAGGGAAGGTGTCTGGGTTGAATTGAACACCACGCGAACGAGGTAGTAGGCAACAACTAGTAAGAAATATTTATTTGCTTCAAACTGCTAATGAGTTTCGATGCAATCCTTATCACGATAGAGATTTTCTTTAGGGCTCAATCTAGATTCTTAATAAAACCATGTGAAGCCCGGATAACTAGTACCTAAAAAAACGTTTTATAACCTCTACTATCTAAGAACCAACATCACACTACCTAGACCACTATTTTCAGAATGTATATCTTTTAATTTAAGTCATGAATTTCAATCAAAAAGCAAACGTACCTAAGTTTCGAAAAAAACTGGATTCATGTATGTATTTTAACACGTTCCGGGACAGTACGTCGAAGGGCGGTCCTTAAATTCCAATAGATTACGTCACAACGTTCATCGACGGCTGACTTTGAGCTTCGAAATACGACAGCCCGTCGAAGAACGGACGTCAGCAATAGAAAATATTGTAGGGTGACGTATTAGTGTCGTATTTCAAGAGTACAAGCTGGCTAGTGTCACATCGTAAAGTTTTATGAGCACACAAGTAAACTACACGCACACATGCAAAGTCGTCTCGTATTGTGACACAACGGCCGAGGCCGGGCGCGTACGCACGCATCCCCCCACTTCAGTCGGAACTGTGTCACTGCGCGGGAGCCCCGCGTCGCTCGAGCCCACGCCACGGAACGCGATCAAGAAATGTAGGTATAATTTCATAATTACTTGTATTTTATTGTTGTTTTGCTATGAAATTTGTTCGTGAATAAGTAAAGTCATATAAAATGTGAATAATGCTACTAAATCTAGCCGCTATCTTAGTATTTCTAAAGTGTTAGTGAGTAAGTCAAATTGTTTGATTTAAATACCTACATTCATTACCTTTTCGTAGATGGCTTCACGACGAAGAAAGCGATCTCCGGTGCTCGAAGATGATCAAGACGTGTCAGAGGCTGAAGATAAAGATCCTTTTTCCGACGAGGATGGAGAATACGCTTCTGACCGCAATTATGAACCCCCAGAAGACGAGTCTGACTCCAGTGAAAATATTTTTGATACTCGGCCACGATTTTCTCAAACTGGAACTCGGATGCAAAGGCGTTTGTCCCAAAGCGATTCGGATGAAGAGGACTCTCAGGCATCCGATGTCAATGATGCTGATTCTTCACGAGGCAGTCATTCCGATCCTAATGCTCAAGTCAGTGAAAGTAGTGGCGATATGGATGTTTCATCAGACAGTGACAATGATGTTCAGACTGCTCAGAATGCGAACAATATTGAAGAAGGTGATGTTCAGAGTATTCAAAATTATGATGTTCAAAACGGCGGGGAAACTGAGGCTGCAGATGATAAAGAATCAGGTAATCAACAACAAGACGCCGCCAGCAATCATTCGGGGGTAAGTCACGAGTCCGAAAATTTATTTCAAATCAATGAGACACCAGCTAGAGTCCGAGGGCCTAGACGACCAGGTACCCCTGTAAATGAAGATGAATGGGTAGACGTTGTTGCTGATATCCCTGAGTTCTCCTTTGATCCCACTTCTGCAGGTCCCACGTTCGAAATAGATGAGAATTCTATACCGATCCAAGTATTTAGCCAGATAGTTAATGAGAATGTAATTGAATATTTGGTCGAATGCACAAACGCTTATGGCGATAATTTATGTAATAAAAACCGGCCTCATACTAGAAACAGCCGTAACAAAAGCTTTAAGCCGACTACGTCAGAAGAAATGAAACAGTTTTTGGCACTTACATTTTTACACGCGCACATACAAATCCCAGTTTCACGTAAATTATTCACGCATGATGATCCTTTATACTACCACCCCATATTCAGCCATGTCATGTCAGGTCGCCGGTATAGCCAAATTTTACGCTGTTTTTGTGCCGCTGAAACGGGAGCTGAAGGTAAAGATAAAGTTAATCACTTTGCAGATTCTCTTACACAAATATTTCGGCACTCCTTAAACCCAGGAAGAGATTTGTCTCTGGATGAGTCTTTGTTACTATTTCGTGGACGCCTCCAATTTAGACAATACATCAAGTGTAAGAAAGCCCGCTACGGGATAAAGTTTTACGTACTTACGACTGATGACGGGTATGTGTTAAATCTTAAAATGTATCATGGAAGCGAGGATGTGACTGATGCCAATGGAGAACCTGGAAAGAAAGTCGATAAACTGGTGTTACGGCTCATGCGTCCTTATCTCTTAAAAGGACATCACCTTTATATGGATAATTTTTATAATTCTGTAACATTATCACAGAAACTTCTTGATTTAAGAACGCACACTAATGGCACATTGCGCACAAGCAGAAAAGATAACCCCAAACAATTAACTGAAAAAAAACTTAAAAAGGGTGAGCATTTTTGGTTGAGGAAGAAGAAAGTTTATGTGAGCAAATGGAAGGACAAGAGGCCAGTTCTTGTGCTTACGACTCGAGAGCATCCAGAGATGATTGAAGTTCAAAACCGGCATGGAAAAAGATCTATGAAGCCCAGAGAGGTTGCCTCATATAACGCACACATGTGTGGAGTCGATCGATCTGATCAGATGATCAGTTATTATTCCTCGCCACGCAAAACCATTAGATGGTATAAAAAAGTTTTGTTTCATTTGTTAGACATAGCTTTCTGGAACTCTTTCTATTTGTTCAGAATGTATGCTAAGAAATCTAACAAATACGAATTTGTCACATACAGAGAAGAAATTATAAGAGAGCTGTTGAAGCTAGAGAAAGGCATAAAAGGAAAAGACTTGGTGACAAGAAAAAGGAACGACTCCCGACGTCATGGTCCTGGACAAGTTGAACAAGCAGCTGCATTTCCCATCAATTCAGGGCATTGGCCAGTCCGAATCGAAGCACCACCAACAGGAAAAAAGAAATATGCATTCTTGGTATGCAAAGTGTGCACAAAAAAAAAGTTACGAAGAGAAACTAGTTATAGGTGCCAAGGATGTCCTGAATCTCCAGCACTGTGCCCAACTTGTTTCAGAGAATGGCATGAAAATTATGAAAATTTTAAAAACTAATGTTTACTTAAAAATATTAAAAATAATATTATCTAAGAGGCTTATTCCTAAAATATTTTGTAGTTAGTTACAACAAAGCTACTCGTATGTGACTGATTTGCTCATCTTAATGATAAAAGACTAAGGAATCGGTGTCTAGAATAAGTATAAATGTAACCAAAAAGGTGAATTATTACCTCAAAGTACACATTACGTACCTAAACTGATAATTGTGATCTCATTTTGTGTGTGATTATTTAATTCTAATTAAAGTTTTTTTAAATGTTATTTTGTTTCTGAATAAGGTGAGATTTTAAGTTAAAGTTGATTTTTATTATTTATTTCATTTTAAGTACTTTTACTTAAAATGAAATAAATAATAAAATTTTCTTAGTGAGATACCATTAAGTGCCATTGTTTTCATACTGATAATAATTTAAAAGACTAGCCTTTAAGGCATGTGATTATAAGACTGAACTAACAAGTAGTTGTACTGAGGGTATAATAGGGATTGATTATTAAATTGACTGTTTAAGTAACTCTTAACTTACAAAAAAATTAATACAGTGCACGTGTAGAGCTTTTTTTTTCTAGCCTGTGATATTTCTAGTACATTGATGGTTATCATAGTATAAGTTTTCTAAGTTTGTTGAGTTAAAGTGTCCAAAAATACCCAAGTAACAAAAATTGTTATTTCGTTCATAATAAAAATAATGATAAAAGTTGTATTTTGTTTTATTTATTATATTATAAAGTATATTTTTCCTTATTTGTAACTGAGAGACTCAACGTAGTGCCATATTATATCCTAAATAAAATGTGTGACACGACACCACGTTTAGAGACGGTCGCGCTAACAGACGTAGCGTCGTATACCTCCCTACATAGGATGCGTGATATGACATCACGTCTGAAGGCGGCAACGTCGACAGACGTAGCGTCTTATACCACCCTACACAGGATGCGTGATATGACATGACGTCTGAAGGCGGCAACGTCGACAGACGTAGCGTCTTATACCACCCTACACAGGATGCGTGATATGACATGACGTCTGAAGGCGGCAACGTCAACAGACGTTGCGTCATACAGCACCCTACATGGGATGCGTGATATGACATTATGTTCAAAGGCGGTCACGTCGAGAAACGAACTGTCGTATCCCGCAATATAAAAAAGTACAAGGTATACTACAACGTCGTCAAGCGGGGGTGAAATTGTATGGGAAATTCTTGTGTCAATTTGAGTAGGTTTTGCAGTACCGTCCTTCGACGTTCTGTCCCGGAACGTGTTAAGCCAATGCCGTAGACTGCGATCTTGGAAATTTTTCTGTCTTAGTTCTTTAGAGTCTGAGACGTTTTTTTCGAAATCGTATTCGAATTCCTTGAAAATTGTTTACAATGCTTGGGTTTTCGTATGCTTTACGTCTTCAGGGGAATAAATTTGATGTCACACGAGACTGGAGCACGGCAAAAGACAGACTAACATAAGACTCTAGTAATAATCACAATTTTAGAAGTCATTTCATAATGACAGTGGTTGTTTTTCGCGATTCTAATGTTATAACCATGAAATATATTTTTTTTCTATGGGTCCACACAAAATAGATCTATTTTCTCTCATCTATTCTGTGGTTGGACTATTAAAGAAAGTTGTTGTATTTTAATCTCAAGTCTACGAAGGCACAGTTTGGCAAGAATGACATCTTTGTATGTTTATGCGTAACATACAAAGATGTCATTCTTGCCTCATTTTTGACAGTCCGCTTTGTAGGAAACTATCGTTCTGGGCGTTCTATTTCGATGGTAAGGAATAAAATAAAATAAAAAATATTTACTGTCGGGACTTGTAGTTTACGCTCGTTCACCCGTGTGAAAATGACAAGCCATCAAAAATTATCTGAATCAACGAGGGTCAATGACTCAATAGTGGATTAACCATCATTATAAAAACAAATACAAAAACACGCTCTATACCAATTCAAGCTTGTACTAGGACACATGATATCTCTATATCACACATGCGAAACGTTCGAATATAAACCTACTTGTAACAACAGTTCTGTAGTGTAACAAGGGCCCTTACATTACCACCATGTTTATCTGTCTTTTCTGTTTATCTTTAATTTGGCCCATACACATCCTAATCACGCCTACAAGGGATCCGTTTGCGACTTGAGAAGCTTAAAAGTGGGGTTGCATTCCCGTATATTTGGTTATCGCATAAAGTATGGAACTGAAGGGAAACGGGTTTTTTTATGAATTCTGAGGCGGTACGAAGTACGCCGGGACAGTTAGTTAATTAATAAAAAAATATTGGACAACATAGTACCTATACATTACTCTGATCCTAAGGTAAGTAGCTAAAGCACTTGTGTTATAGAAATAAGAAAGAATGACGGTACCACAACGCCCAGACCCGATCCAACATAGAAAAGTACGTTTTCTACATTGACCCGACTGAGATAAAGTGATCCACCGCTAATAATAATAATTATTAGTTTTCCAACTAAACCACTGTACATTTTTTATTTAGTATTAGTAGTGTTTGCGAGGCAAGTAGACTCAAACTAGCAAATTCATTTTCTTATTGACTAAGCCGAAAAAAGGCTAAGTTGCAAAACGTGACACTGTTTAAATTTGACGATTGTTCGGTCCGACTGGGATAAAATATTAAAATAACCTCAAAACGTAAGTGTTTTGGGGCTTGAAACTGAGTGGTAGTATAATATAAGTGTTATACACTGAATTGCTTGTTTTTTTGTTTGTTTGTTAGTTTCATTTTATTCTAAACTTCTTCGATGTTTTTTTTTTCATATAACAATATTTGTACTTTTATGAAATTAGAGAAACCCTGTTATTGGCCATACAATTAGTCTAATAATTCATATTTATAAAATACTGCATACGCTGTTGGTTTTCTAATTAAAATTAAATTAGTAATTATTCTTGTTCCATTTAGTGGATCGGTTCTAGGGCATCAGACGGGAATAACTCTTTTAATGGTATTTTTTGGTAGTCACTTGTTGTAACCACTTCATTCATAAAAATACCTACTAAGTGTATTTTTATTGTAATGTGCAAACGCAAATAAATAACCTATAAGGAAAAGTCAAACTTTATGAATAAAACAGTGTTCGCAGAATCATAACGATGTAATGATAATTTAAGTAGATACTTTATTAATTCTTTTTTTTTCGTTACGATTCAACGAATCAAAAAAGTTTTAACAAAAAATGTTCGCGCCGCCATAATCAGCCCAACAACATTTTATTACAAATCATTTAATGTGTATCAGGGCTTCCCCGGTTCAAAATGATTTGGAGGGAATAGCAAGTAAAAAATCGACAAGTGCCAGTCGGACTCACGCACTGATGGCTCCGTACTACCATATTTTCTTGTGTAATACTTAATAATTACAGGGTAAAAAAGTTAAGTAAGATATACGTCTCATAGCAGGCCTGTGCCCACAGGTCTCACCTCAAATATGTGGTGATTTTAGTTATACTCCAACACGCGGGCCCTGTACGGATCGGTGGAGGGGTGTTGAAATGGAAGGGCAGTGACAAACCTGACCGACAGATTTAATTAAGCTACCTTAAAACTACGGAGCGTAATGTAACATTTGCAGCGAGCATGTTTAATTGCGCCAGATGCCAAAAATCTACGGTAATCCGGTTCGTGGCGGCTCGGCAGAGCAAGGCGCGGGCGAGGCGCCGTCGAGGCGCGGGCGAGGCGGGGCAAGGTGCGGTTGAGGTTCGGGTACGGCTCCGCTGCTTTCGTATTTAATACAAAATGTATAATAAATAAAAATATCTATTTATTTCAGACAGTGTCCATACAAGTTTTAAAAAGTTACATCGTTACTAAGATATATTTAGTTAAGCGACTTATAAAAATTACAACTATTTTCGGTTAAAAGTTCTTTATACATTTTAATTTCAATTTAATTTAATTTAATCCATATATATATTTTAATTGTATTCTAATGATATAATATTAATTAATTCAAATTCATACATTGCATAAAATTTTGTTTAAGTATCTGCAATCCTCTGGGACACCGGGCAACCGCACTTGTGCTAGTGCCCAGTGCCGAGTCCGGCTTGTCGCTGAGTACGTTGAGGATGGTGATGGTGATGCTCGCCTTCCTGCATAATTCTACAGCCAAGCATTACTGTATTTCGAATAGAATGTCTCGTTAAGCAGCCGTATTTACTGAGAATGAGTACTACCTTAACTTCATCATCACTTATCATTAGATGAGATAAGCTCAAACTCTTTCAAGTCAAACTCTAGCTTAATGAACAATCTGCGTAAAATGAATGTTTTAGAACAGGGTCCCATGGTGAATGACGTAAAGCAGCAGGTCAAAAGAATATTAAGGGACACTCATTGCGTAGGTACTGTGAATTGTTCGCGGCCCGCGCTCAGCCGCACATTCCCGCGTTTCTCAGACTTATACTGACACTCAATACGCGCAACTGAATACGAGTTATAGCGGTTTTGCACTGCATCCGATCCACTACCAATCTGAACCCGAGAAATTTTGGTCCGAAGTAAAGTAGGACTATTCTTATTAACACTCCAGACCAGTAAATCCGAGAATATTTACAGAAGTACGCCTACTTCGAACTAGTTTCTCTTATTCTCATCGGATGCAGTGCAAAGTGCCTTTAGGTGATTAAAGAGAGACGTGGTTCTCGCATCTAAATGGCGCGGTTTGTTTGGCAGCGAGTCTTCTGTAAAGTATTCTGGTGTTGCACTTGACGATATTGGAATGTAATAGTGATCATCACTTCCTTGAATTTAACCGTAGGTGTGTTATGAAATGCGTCCCCTTGGACGACCTTTACCCGCAATATTTTCAATTGTCTATGAGATGAGTTTAATTTTCTCAAAAATTCCTAGTCTCTTAATTGATGACACTATTCATTTCTGTCATCATTGACCAAATGTGCCTAAGTTTTTTACGCAGGTCAGCTTCCCAAGTCGCACCCAAAAAAAGTTAAACAGACGGGCTGTTATTATCGTGATAATAGTCAGCGCCGCAAAAAATGCTACAGAAAAAACTGGAGAGTCTGTGTATTTGGTTATGAAGTTATGACATAAGCAGTTAGTATATAAGGAGTTGTGAGGAAGTCCTAGGCACAGTGTGCAGGATGGCGCGGCTAGCATTACCCGTATTGGCCTTAGGACTGTTCGCCTGCGTCTACGCAGCTCCAGGTACAACAACAGCAACAACAACAACAGTCATAACTAAATTATCGTTTGCAAATGTCACCGTAATAATAACTGAAGTATTATTAAAAACCACAACAATGATGGCACACTATAAATAAAAAGTGTCTAATTTTTTAGAATAATTTAAAAGTATTTTCAAGATGTCTTTTTACCTTGTTTTTTAATGATATTTTAAACTAACATAGAAATGTGTTTTAGGTCATTGTATTCATACTTATTACCCATGGATCAGAAAAAACATCGTAAAGGGTTTGATGCATAGCCAACTTTTTGAATAGAAACCCGTCGCTGTACGGTACATCAGTCACCATAAAAATAGGCAAATATATTACAATTATGTAACGCAAGACACAATAATTTAAGTATTAATAAAAATTCGCAATGTTTCAGGTTATGGTGGAGGCTCTAGCGGTGGAGGAGGCGGCGGATTCGGCGGAGGCGGCGGCGGCGGCGGCGGATTCGGCGGCGGTGGTGGTTTCGGAGGAGGTGGTGGTGGCTTCGGAGGAGGCAAAGGAAAAGGCATAGGAGGCGGATTTGGAGGCGGCGGCGGCGGTCTTGGAGGTGGGATTGGTGGCGGTGACTCCGGCCTAGGAGGCGGCGGTGGCATTGGAGGAGGCAAAGGCATAGGCGGCGGATTCGGAGGCGGCGGTGGCGGTCTTGGAGGAGGGAACGGTGGCGGCGGCGGCGGCCTAGGAAGCGGCGGCGGCGGCCTAGGAGGCGGCGGTGGCAGCCTCGGAAGCGGCAAACTCGGCAGAGTCGTCAAGGCCTTATTAAACGGAGGTGGAGGCGGTGGCGGATTTGGCGGAGGCAAAGGCGTCGGAGGAGGCGGTGGCTTTGGTGGCGGCGGCGGTATCGGAGGTGGCGGAGGAGGCGGACTTGGAGGCGGTAGCGCTGGTCTAGGCGGCGGACACGGTGGAAGCGGCGGACTTGGCGGCGGCGGTGGAATTGGAGGTGGCGGTGGAGGTGGTCTCGGAGGCGGACATGGAGGTGGTAGCGGTGGGCTAAGCGGCGGACACGGTGGAAGCGGCGGACTTGGTGGCGGCGGCGGAATTGGAGGTGGCGGTGGAGGTGGTCTCGGAGGCGGACATGGAGGTGGTAGCGGTGGGCTAAGCGGCGGACACGGTGGAAGCGGCGGTCTTGGCGGCGGCGGAGGCATTGGTGGAGGTGGACTTGGAGGCGGTAGCGGTGGCCTAGGCGGTGGACATGGTGGAAGCGGCGGGCTTGGCGGCGGCGGTGGCGGTGGAGGAATTGGAGGTGGTCTTGGAGGCGGGCACGGCGGAAATGGCGGGTTCGGCGGTGGTGGTGGTGGCGGCAGCCTTGGAGGTAAATGAATGAATAGCATATATTAGACTCCTTATGTCACTCACACGTAACTACGTGTGAGTGACATAGATAACTATCTTTAAGCTTTGAAAATGTACAGGAGGCGTATTTTCGAAGCATGAGAATTCCAAATTGATGCGAAATCCCTACACTCGTACACAATTAGATAACTTAGTAATTAACCTTAATAATTAATACATCATTATGGCCATTTCATACACCAATTATAATTCTATTGCTTCTAAAATATACGTCTGCAAGACAAAATAAGTTATTGGAAAATCAAGACAACAAACGTAAATGAATTAAATACAAACAAAAAATATGGGCACCATGTTGGTCTAGTGGTAGTGGGTTCGAATCCTGCAAGGGGCAAGTGTGTGATGAACACGAACATGTATACCTGACTCAAGGATGTCATATAATATAGATATTTCCAGTTTATACTTATGGCAATATTACTTATTATATATTATGGCAATTTGGCTGTTTTCAGTCGCCAAACTTACTTTGGGGCAAGATGATTAGCGTAGTTGGAAGAATTAATTTGTTAACAAGCTGTTGCCCGCGACTTCGTTCGCTTAGTTTATTCACAAAGGATTGTCTGCTCAACTTTCTTAATTCTTTCAATAAGAACCTTCTCCTGACAATAATTAATACAACAAAAAAAGAATTAGCGAAATTGCTCCATCCGTTCACGCGTGATGCGATGACCAAGGGAAATAGAGATTCATTTTATATATTAGAACAATAATAAACAGGTGGCGGTTTCGGCGGCGGCGGTGGTTTAGGCGGCCACGGCGGCCACGGTGGCCACGGCGGCAGCGGTGGGTACGGCCGGCCCGGCGGCAGCGGCGGCTTCGGCGGCGCCGGCTCGCACGCCAGCGCTTCAGCCAGCGCCAGCGCCGGCGGGGGCTACAAGGGTGGTTACGGGTGAGCACTTATTTATGCGCCAGTAGACAACACTGCAAATACTCCCTCTTAAGGGCCTAACCGTGGTTCAATCCGTACTTTGCAAATGATTTTAAACAAAAATTGATTTATAAAATTGTTATTACGACCAGATAACAAAATATGTGCCTCAAAAAACTCGAAGATGTAACGGGTACATTTTTTTGACGCTCACAATGAGCAATGTTGTTTTTTACGACTAACTCTATATCTACAAAACAGAACAATCTAGAAGTAATACTGCTATCAAAGTTTATGATTGGGCCTCAAAGCAACTTTTTCTTATGATTTATTACAAATAGCTGCCCCGACAGACGTTGTCTTGTCCAAAGACAATGTAAAACAATATTTAACCGTAGTAGCAAAAATCTCATTGAAAAAGAAAGTCAAGTTATTCCCGAATTTTAAAAATTTCCAGAAAACTTTTTCAGTTTTTCTTTCCATACAAACCTTTTGGTGACAATCTCAAACACAACAAAAAAAAGTATTACCCAAATAGGTGACGTCGTTCTGAAGTGATGCGCTTACATACATTCGGCAAATAATTTTTATTTTTATAGATTAAACAACCGATTTAAACTAACTTCTAGAGGTTCAAAACTTTAAACTAAACTTAAAACTAGATTCAGAAATCATACACTATTACAAGTAATTACTTTTGCACTGCATCCAGCTAGTTTTGTTTATATTGATTGCCTTTGATCTTCTGCGAGTGTAAAACTGATATATTTTTTTTGTTTCAGACGATAAAAAGCAAACTACCAAAAATTACGTTACCTGGCAAAGTGGACATCCTAAAAGCTCTATGTGATAATTTAATGTAGATGATTTATGTGTTGCCATAAATTTGTACATAATAGTTTTATTATGTTTCAAAAAATATATTAGCACAAGTTTTTAATTTTTTTTATTTTATTTTGACACCAAAATACCTAGGTACTTAATATACTAAATAACTAGATGTTCCGATAAACATTGTCTTGTCCAAATCAGTTGTCAGAAGATAAAAACTCCTAGAACCCGATTACAGCGCCATCTACCGGTTCCAATTGTGAATTTAAACTATCCCGGCAATATATTGGACATCACTTACATTGGTCTGATCCTATGGTAAGTAGGCAAAGCACTTGTGTTACAGAAATCAGAAACAACGACGGTACCACAACACCCAGACACGAGACAATATAAAAAAGTTATTTTTCTACATTGACCGGCCAGGAATCGAACCTGGGACTCAGAGATAGCGACACCAAGACCGGTATGCTCGCCTCTCAACTACGGAGGTCGTCGTTCCGTCAGGAAAGGAATCTAAACTCAAATACACACAAATATAATTTTAAAAATCTAGAACCCGATTGCAGTGCCACCCACCGGGTCCAATTGTGTTTTCAAACCATCTAGGAATCCATTGAAATATACACACAAAATTTCATAATCGGTCCAGCCGTTTCGGAGTTGGGTGACAAACACACGTCCAGAAGAATTATATGTATTAAGATAATATACAGGATGGCCAAAAAAGTGACGTCCGAAATATTTTTTAGGTGCCTCTTGTATCTGAATCACCCCTATGTATGTTCTAGGATTTTTCGAGTTACGATTTTTTTTAAATAGCCTATGTAGCCTATGAAGTACTATTTTTTCATTAGTATTATGGAAGCTTAGAGTCTAGCGCATTCTCTGAAGCTACTTAGAAACTAAGAAATTATCAGTTTTGATTTTTAATTTTAAGTTGAAAATTTAAATGATAACTCACTTAACATAATTCTCAACTTTAGGTCAATTTTGTAGTAACTTCCATTAAAGTTATGAGGCTGTTTATTTTATGCATAAATGCACAGCTCATAGAGATTTAGCTGCAAGAAAAAAAAAACGTAAAAACCCTGTATAAATAAACACTTTAGTAAGTGCAGGAACTAATACAATCGTCAATTAAAGCATGACAATTAAAGGCAAATTATGGTATCATCTTCTTTGCAGTCTAGCTGTCCCAGCGAATTTCGTACTACCTCTTCCTTTTTTTTGTGTTTTTTTTTCGATATTTTAATAGTTATTCTGCTATTCGGGGCGGAGACAAATTCAGCAAAACAAAAATCATAAAAATCGGTAGAGCCGTTCTTGACTTATAAATAGTGTAACTAACCCGACTTTGTTTTATATATGTAGATATATAAGTATAGATAATTAGATTTGCTTGAAGCAGGCCGCTTCCAATCGGCCAATCTAGGCCAACATCCATCACACAAACATTTGCCCCATGTGGGATTCAAACCCGCAACCGGAAGGCTTTGTAGATAGGACGAACCACTAGACACTCGTTCGCAACTAGTACCTACAAAATTCAGCGTCCACTTTAATTAAAAATAGCGTCATGTATATAATTTCAAAAGCCTCACTCATTTGAACACGTTACTATTACAGTAAATTACGAAACTAAAAAAATATACCTTTCAATCAGGGTTGCATTTTCGCTATTCTTCTCGCTTCGCTTAGCTAACAAAAAAATTATAACGTTTTTATGACCTTATGAATACTATTTATCTATTCCGTGCTTTTAGTAGAAACTAATGCGCAAAACGTCAAAGCGAGTTGATAAATTAAATAACTAAAAACACTGCCTCCAAAATACTGAATTTAAAAATACAGTTGTTCGATGCGGCATTTGTCACGGAAGTATTACTTATTTGTTACTAAGTAAAATAAATAAATCATAATAAAATAAAATAAATAAACTAAAAGTATTTAGATAGAGACCCTAAGCCCTAATAGTAACCCTCATAGGTATTTACCTACCATTTTTAATTTGTTCATAAAAGGCCTGGTGAGTGAGCTCACCAACACAAATGTCGGATGCTCGTTAGATGGTAAATTTATTAATATCAGTTACGCAGATGATATGGTGTTGCTGTGCCCTTCTATGAGGGCCGTTAGGTTACTGTTAAATGTTTGTGAAAGGTACGCGGAAACTCATGGGCTGCAGTATAATGCGAATAAAAGCGAAATAATGATTTTTAAATCAGGCACAAAAACATACTCAATACTATCTGTGATACTGTCAAACGCTGTCTTACCAGTGAGAGACCTCGACATAGAGAGGGAACGCAGAGCGTTGGCGGTGTAACGTGCTAGCCTGTAGGTTTGCACGAGGTTCGAAAGAGGTAAAACTGATGTTATTTAAGGCCAGTCGTTTTACACGCGCAGCCTCTGGACGAAGTATACACAAAAATCCTTCAACGCTCTGCGTATTCAGTACAACAATGGATTCAGGTTGTTAATGGGGCTGCCACGCTACTGCAGCGCTTCGGGGATGTTCGCAGAAGCGCGAGTGGACGGTTTCCACGCGATAATGCGCAACAGAATTGCATCCCTGATGCGACGGGTGCTGGGCGGCCCCAACAGCATCGTTAATACCGTGGCTGTGAGAGAGGAGAGCTCCATGTTGCGATACTGGGTAAAGGTGCATCTTACACCGGCTGCCCAGAACATCCGCTTTTAAATGATAAAATGTGTTGTTGTTATTGCTATTTTTTTTTAAACATATTTACTAACATGATAGGTTATGATAATTGTTACTAACAAATTCATAGGCTAAGCCTGAAATAAATGTTTTTTTTTATTATTTAAAGATATCACATTCGTGTGACTTGATTTTGCATCGAAGCACGTGCCTCTAGATATTTTCGAATCTATACCTACAGATTTAAACCACTTGCTCGGAGGTAAGAGAAAACATCGTGAGGAAACCTGTACGTTCTAATTTTACAGTCATTTATTCAGTATACAGGGTTACATTGCAAAGGGGTGCCAAATTTAAAAAATAAGATCTAGGGAACAATATAAGAAGTGTCTTAATCTTAATATATTTAATAATCGTATGTTACAAAAAAAATATTTTAAAATATCCGAAAATAAAGTCAATAGAGAGATTACGAAAGCCTGGTAAAGGTTGCAGGAAGCCGCTGGATGCGGACCGCTTTCAACCGGCCAATCTGAAAGTCACTGGGGGAGGCCTATGTTCAGCGGTGGACGTTCTATGCTTGAAATGATGATGATGATTCAGTATATAGGCCCTCTTCCGGGCACTTATAACGTCCCAAAAATTTTTATGCAATACCACCACTTCAGGATGACATATCGGCTAGCGGTGAGAAGGAATAAGCAACAAAATTAATCACCTTTGTCAGCCTTTTTTACATGAAATACAGTTACAATACGTTTAAATAGCCGTCTACTTTTTAATATCCTTTTTTAATCGACTTCAAAAAAGGAGGAGGTTCTCAATTCATCGGAATATTTTTTTTAAATGTATGTTCAGCGATCATTCGTTACTACGTTGACCGATTTCGAAAATTATTTTTTGTTTGAAAAGTTGGTTAAATTCTGATGATGGGATCTTTAAAAGAAAATCATCAAACATTGCATGAACTCCGTACCACGCCAACTGATTTTAGTATCTTTATCTTTGCCAATGTGGACCGATTTTGATGATTCTTTTTTTATTTTTGAATAGCTTATACTTCAAAGATACTATAGTGAAACATTTTTGGAAAAAATGTCACACCTAAGGGTGAAAAAATAGAAAATTAAATCAGTGTTCAGCAGTTTAATTATGTTTGCACTTGTAAGATTTGTTTTGATTAGGATTTATCACTAAAATAGATGAAATAAGTTAATGATTTAAAAAATAAAAACCGACTTCAAAAAATTTAAACGCTAAAAACTTTCTTAACACTTAAGTACCTAATCAGTTACTTTTGGAGTCGGTGCCAGTCGATGAGAGATTCAATGTGTTCGTTTGCACCGACTCCAAAAGACTCCGACTCCAAAATGTTAAGATTATTTTTAGCGTTTTAGTTTTTTTAGGTCGTTTTTTTTATTAAATTAACTTATTCATTAGGATTTTTAATGTGGATTTTGTGCTCATGAAAAGGTAGTTCAACAAGAGTCTTTGGTACTTGAATGTACATAATACTGAAAGTGGAGTAATGGTCCAAAAAATAGGCAATCATTCCAAATGTCTAGACTTGCCAAATCTGGAATCATTAAAGAAGCGTACTTACGGTTTGGTGTCGCCAACAGCAGTCCGAACCATAGAAGCGGTACATGTCTCGAATAATATCAATATATGCCTCGGGGATCCCCTTAGATCTCATTGCCCCTCAGATCACCACTCGAGGGACACAGTCGAAGGCCTTCTGCAGATCAGAGGCGTGTTCTTCGTCCTGTATCTCTCCATGACGATCGTAGGGCGAAAACAGGGTCTATAGTCCCGTTGCCAGGACGAAACCCATATTGAAACTCTGAGACATAACACTCCTGTCGGATCCGGGAGTCCACAATCCGCTCAAAGAGCTTCATGGTGTGGGACATGACCTTTATACCGCGGTAGTTGCCGCACTCTTGCACCGATCCCTTGCCTTTGAAGACCGGAGTAATAATACTCATTCTCCATTGGCTCGGGATTATCCCGGTTAAGAGTATGCGGTTGTAAAGGTAGGTTACGATGTCCACACCAAGAGGGCCCATTGCCTTCCAGGCTTCGATCGGGACTCCATCGGCTCCGACAGCATTACGATTCTTCATGCGGCGAAGAGCGAACTGAGGCGTTAGGCGTTACCGGTGGTACTAGTCCCTGATTCGGAGGGAGGTCCGGTGGCTGCACCTCTTTGTGCTGCTTATAAAGCAGCTCATGGAAATAAGAGCACCATCTCTCCTTCACCGCGAGGTCCTCGCATAACAGGTGCAATTGCCATTATATTACGTAAAAAGAAACGTAAAACTTAGACCGTGTAAACAGAAAATATGATTTTTTTGAAATTAAATTTATTAATTATCAAACCATTTTTTTTTTTAATAAAACCAACTTCTTGTTCACAAATTTATAGACTATGATTAAATTGGTGGATCTCCCTTCTTTTATATTTTATTAGTGTAAAATACTTCAAGGTTTGTGTACTGTTGTTGTTGTGTTGTTTACTTTTATTTTATTAGTGTAAAATGCTTCAAACTCATGATAACAAAAAAAACCCAAGAAACTTATTGCATATATCAACATAATTTTGTTAGTGTACTTAAGTTTGCAGTCCGCGTTTTTGTTAAGAAATAGTTTCGTACACCAAGGGCCAGTTTCACCACTTGCTGTTAAGTTCCAGATAGCCTAACTGGCACTTGTTTTGACAGATCATCATTTCAGCCATAGGACGTCTACTGCTGAACATAGGCCTCCCCCAATGACTTTCATTCGGGGTTATCTAATACTCGCCACGCTTGGCAGAAGGGTTGGCGAGGGCAGTTTTTAAAGATTTCGCACGCAAACGCTGCTGCCTATCTCGTGCTACAGGAATTAGTCGCCTCTTACAACACGCCTCCTGTTTGCGGTAGGGAAATGTATTCTTTACGGCCGTCCCCACACGGCATAAAGGGGAATATGCATGTTTTTTCATTTGGTCCTAAAATAAATAGTACTTAGTTATAATTAATAAAACTTTAAGAATTTTCGAAAAATATTGATAAATACCTGACTTACAGCCTGTTAATGTCGCGTTTTAGACAAGGAGATACGATATATACCTTGACGTCACATTACACGTCCGCCATACATTTTTCATAGTAAAAATTGTTGTAGAAAGAGATAGGTAGGTATACCTTTATTTCTAATTACAATATTACGGTTATTTTTAAACTAAAATCAATTTTGTTTTCACTATTTGCACTATAATTTCATATTTTCTTATAAATAAAGTAAAAACAATTTATTTTTTTCATGCATATACCCTTTATATTGTCAGTTAGTAGGTTATCCGGAATTTAATAGCAAGTGGAGAAACTGGCCCCAACAAAATTAAGGTGAGATAGGGAGGTAAATAACTAGTTTCTGGAGGAAAATTGTTTGTTATATAAGTATGAACAAACCCTTAAGTAGTTAATCATTTATAGTTAATTTGAGCAGAGACTGACAATTTGACTGTTCATTTTGTGCGGCTGCTTTTCACTGATCAGGTAAAACTACGTTCTGCTACTAGACCACGAATTGTCCCATAGCAGTGGTAGGGTACAAAATTAATTAGGTTGTGTTTGACCTTGTTGCAAAAATAAATTGATTCAGAATTTTGTTGGCTTTTCAACCGACTTCAAAAAAGGAGGAGGTTCTCAATTCGACGGTATCTTTTTTTTATATTTTTATGTATGTTCAGCGATCATTCGTTACTGCGTTGACCGATTTCGATAATTATTTTTTTGTTTGAAAGGTAATACTTTTAGAATGGTCCCATATAAATTTGGTTAAATTCTGATGATAGGATCTATAAGAAAATCATCAAACATTGCATAAACTCCGTACCACGCCAACTGATTCTAGTATCTACCTTCTATATCTCTGCCAAATGTGGACCGATTTTGATGATTCTTTTTTTAATGAATAGCTTATACTTCAAAGATACTATAATAAAACATTTTTGGGAAAAAATTCACCCCTAAGCGTGGAAAAATAGGAAATGAAATCGGTGTTCAGCAGTTAAATTATGTTTGCACTCGTAAGATTTGTTTTGATTAGGATTTATCACTAAAATGGATAAAATAAGTTAAAAATAAAAAATATAATAAAAACCGACTTCAAAAAACTAAAACGCTAAAAATAATCTTAACACTTAAGTACCTAATCAGTTACTTTTGGAGTCGGTGCCAGTCATTGAGAGACCAATGTTTTCGTTTGTCAGTCAGTTTTTTTTTTTTTATAAAATTTACTTATCATAGTATTATTAAGAAGTACATCTGTATATCCTACAACGCTTGTTTACCTTGGAAACGCAGTAATGTATTTAAATACATGCTAATATCACGATTTATTATAAAAATAAACCCGTTAGCGTGTTATCAGATCTAATAATACCATCGAAATATTTTTTCGCGGTATATTATCAACACTTTTTTTCATTTCTGACCTATTCCTCATTTCAATACCAGTCTGAGGTTTATTCCCGCGCCCACCACAAAAAAAAATGGTCAAGATCGAGTGGAACTCGAACACCAGGGGTTCCGTTATCTGTATCATATTTTTTTTAGTTTAGGTATTTATTATTTATTTTGTAAATACACATTTGGTATTATAATTACACGGTGTTTGACGCTTGTATGTATTACCATTTACCCTTTGTACTGCATCTCATAACAATATTAGCTTTAAAATAAAAATTATATTAATTTTAAAAAAAAGTGATTACATTTTTGGACTATTTCATTTACTTAAGTCAAATTTAATGATTCTATTCTACTTAAAGTCCACCGAAAGTTAGTTTTAATGGGTAAATTTACCCTAAACCTTCGCGTGCTACTAAAAATTTTCCCAGTTTTCAATTGTTTTTCCGGTCTACGGTGGGTAAGTGGAACTAACATGGGAACTTAAATAACAACATCTTTTTATTGCGTTGACTTAATAGTTTTAATTTTTGCACCTTCAAAGAACCAACGTCTGTATTTGCTAGTTAAATTTAACTTGTTACCTATCTCCATGCCTGAGTAAAAATGCCATGCAGATAAAGTGAAAGTACGGAACCCTAAAAACAGGCCAAGATGCCAAAAAAATTATACAGAAAACATTGAATTGATAAATAATCTATGAAGTTATGTCATTAGCAGTCAGTATATAAGGAGTCAAGAGGAGGTTCTAGGCATAGTTTCAAAAATGGCGCGACTTGTATTACCCGTTGTGGTTCTAATAGGCCTGTTTGCTTGTGCCTACGCAGCTTTCGGTAATCAATAAACTAGTACCTTAATTATATTTTTAATGATAATGAAACAAGGATTAGAATTGTTTTATTCATCTGAATAAGTATTTCAAACTTGGTGAACTACGTCATAATTATTGTTTATTTGTTTTAGTAAGTCTGTTTAAAAATACATAATTTAACGATTTTTTTAATTTGTTATTGATTTTGTCAGTGTATCACGAGAAATCGATCTATTACGTAACTGCTGGTTCAAACTAGATGATATTTATATAATAGGACCAACTTCAATATATTATGCCCAATCAAATAAAATAAAAATATCGGTTTGAAAACCGTAAAGAAAATTTAATGTACGATCTGACGAAACTATTGATCGCAGAGATTTTATCTTCGTTCAATTATTAATCGTTGGGTCGGTAATTCACAAAAGGAACTTTTATAAACTAGCTTGGGTCTAGATCTAGCAAACAAAAATCGTTGTCTCGTACCTCTATTTAAGACCTGGAAAATTTTGGATTTTTAGAGCATAATTTGTATTTACGATATTTTAGGTGGCGGTGGATTTGGTGGTGGCGGTGCAGTTGGTGGTGGCGTCGGCGGCGCCGGACTTGGGGGCGCTGGAGTTCGCGTAGGCGGTTTTTCTGCCAGAGGCTCCGTTGGAGGCGTCAGAGGATTCGGAGGCAGCGCTGGCCGCGCCACCGGTAGCGTCAAGGCCTTCGGAGGGAGCACCGGCGTCCTCGGCGGTGGGGTTCTTGCCGGGCTGGCCAAAGCTCGTGCCGGCGCTGTTGGTGGAGGCCTTCGTGGTTAGGGTACGTACTTTACCCACTTCTTCTGTGAATCATTTAGTTGCTGTTGTAAATATTACATTTAAGATCATAAATACAGGTGCAAACACATTTCCTTAAACTATGTAATTACTACTCATCATCATAACCAGCCCATGTCAGTCCACTGATATCCTAATGCACGTGCTCTGAGCTCGAATCTCGGCAATTCTTTTCTATCTGCTGGAAGCAGTTTTTTATAATATTACAGCATTAATATTACTCATACACAAAAACTTTTACTATAGGGTCACAACGAAATCATTTAAAAAAAATCAGATACTCCATACAAGCTAACGCGCTACATCAATGGCATTAGTTAGAGCTTTTTGTCATGATTTTGATGGTTAGAAAAAGTTAATGTTAGTATTTTAGCAGCTCATTACGTTGTTTTAACTAGTTACATATTATATATTCTTGTGTACAGCCTGTGTATCAAGTAGTTTCACATATATACTTAAGTATACCCATCGAGCACATACCCTATAGAGCAGCAATACTAACCATCTTTCTGCGAAACTAGTTAGTGATTTTTCACTAACACTTAGTATGAAATGACAACTCCTGTCAACGCTCTCCCATACAAAATAGTACAGATACAGATTACAAAATGGCGGAAAATTTTGTCGAACAAATTTCGAATATTAATGGAGCGTAGCGTGTCATTCCTGTTCTGTGGTATGTGTTCTATGAGTATATCTATGTAGAAGACGATTAATTATCTTAAATTTTGATCTTTAATGATAAAACAATAAATTAATTCTTTTATTTTCAGACGATACCTACTACTAAAAACCAAAAATTACCTGGAAGAACGGACATCCCTAAAACGATTTGTGATATAAATTATCTAGAGCCAGACCATCAACTCTAAACAGTACTTAAACAGTCTTGTTTTTACGCTAAAGATTTTAAATAGAAAAAAAAAACAATAAAGTAATACCTACTGCTAAAGAGACCATTGTTAGGCTCTTGAAGAATGATTGTCATATTTTTTTTACATAGTCACTATGTGCCATAAATTATTATTATAATAGCAAATTTTTTAAAAATCTTTTTGTTTTATTGCTAACCCTATGATGATAATAATAGTAATTTATTCAGTATATAGGCCCTCTTCCGGGCACTTATACACGTCCCAAAATATGGCTTTGCTCTAGCACCGCTTGTGATCGTGATGTGAGTAAATATAAGAGCGGATCGACACAGGATTGCGAATATTGTCAAATTACGGGAATTAGGCCTCCTGAGCTCGGACCGGCTAGTTTATTTTTATTTTGCGTATTATAATAATGATAATCACCCTTTAAGCTAAACAACTTAGATTTTTTCGAACGTACATAATATTTAAAAAAAATGTATTGTGAGGCTGTTGTTAATATATTAATATCTTTAAAAATCAGAGAATCACGAGGTCGAAGACAGTACCTATATTGCACATACGGCTCTTTTCTGCAACACAAAGATTGATTTAATGTCAGCAGCAGAGTCCAATAGCGATAAACCATACGATATCAAACTATGAAAATAACTAAAGTATGCGAATGTAGCCGTTTCGACATTAGTTAAAAGCCTTATTTTCCTTACAACAAAGGCCAAAGAACTAAGCCTTCCTGACAAGGCAATTATATGGGGATCCTATTGCAGTTAGGAGTCTAATGTAATTCCCATGAAAGCGTATGTCGTTCAGCAGCATTAGTCCAGTGAACTAACAGTGAATAGGCTGGTGATGACACTTTAGAATATTTAAAACGTGTTAATTGTTTTTACTTATTATAACAAGTTTTTTAAAATACTTAATAAACTGTTTCACATAATTTTGCAAATGAATTCAATTCAAATCACGCTTCAAATAAGACAAAGATAACACGCTTTTTTAATTCTTTTTCACGTTTTAAACCCACTGCGTCTATCTAAATGCAAATTTATAACCACTTTAATAAGATTAAATTAGGTATATAATTGACTAAAAGACGTCACCACAGCTCAAAATTACTTTAAAAATGTTTGTACACAAAAGATGTACTTGTGGGTACAAGTACAAGTACAAGTTTGTACAACTTGTTAGTATACTAACAGGGAGATGGAAGAGTGGTCCCCGGACGCACTTCTAACGATTGTAGGTACAATTTACGATTTTACATAACATATTACATAGCGTTCACATTATCAGCACGTTGCCTTTATGGTAAAAAAATATATTTAGGGCTTCGTACCTCAAGACCTATAATCATGACAGGCAAAAAGTCCGAAAACCGTAAATTTTTAGTTTATCATCACACATTTTTTTAAAGAAACTCGCTAATTTTCATTTAAATCCTCGTGTCTCGGTTCCTGCTATGGATAAACTATTTCCTTATTTACTAGTTTGTAGGGACCTTGGGTGCGCAAGTCCGACTCACACTTATTACTTTACTTTAAACGGTTTATACTTTAAACGGATATTTTTGTGTCAGTTTTTTTTCTTCAATTTTAATTTAAAGCGTGTTAGCGGGGCTCATTGCGTCATTGAACGATATGATCATGGAAATTCAGATACATTTGGGCACATTATCTGTAACATAGACACCGAATTTTATATGAGAATACTGAGGCCCATTGGCATAACATTCTTATATCTAGATGTAGATCACACCTAGTAGTTTAAAACATTTATATTTGTTAGTTTGTTTCAAGTTAAAAGAGACAGAACGAAATTGAAACTTAGGTTAGGTCTGTATCTGTGTTCTTTTAAAGGAATATGATTCTTAAATTAATAGTCACAGGTGTTATGTTTCCAATTGCTACTAGAATAAATATCACAAAAGCGTCAATGACACATACTACATAATATCCTCTTCAGTCTGCCCCTTGTCCTAGGAGGAGCTGAACTTGATGACGAGCCCAGAGGCCCAATTCCCGTAATTTGACAATTGTCGCAATCCGGTGTCGATCCGGTCCCAGTAACATTACTATCACAAACGGTATTCTCGTAAACTTTCAATTTGACGTAAAATTATTAAAACTATCCCATTAAGACTAAAAACAGAGCAAAAAAATATCTAATTTTGGTTTCTTCCATTTTCAGTCGCATTACGAACTATAATTGCATTTTTTGAGTTTACGAGAATACCGTTTGTGATCGTAATGTTACTGGGAGCGGATCGACACCGGATTGCGACTATTGTCAAATTACGGGAATTGGCCCTCTGGTCGCTGGTCGAGATATTAGTCTGAAGAACAGCATCAACTAAAAGAAATGAAACCTTTCCCTACCCGAGATCTACTACAAACCATGAAATAAAAGATGGATAACCTGGAAACATTTACTCCACCATAGACCATTAAACAAAGTGTATTCTTTGCCAACCGAATTGTTTTCATGAGCATAATCAGCACCATAGACCATTAAACAAAGTGTATTCTTTGCCTACCGAATTGATTTCATGAGCATAATCAGCTGCTGCCGTGAGCCGTGTGGGGACGGCCGTAAAGAATACACTTTCCACCGCCAACAGGAGGCTTGTCGTAAGAGGCGACTTATTCTAGTAGGACGAGACGGGCAGCAGCGTCTGCTTGCAAAACGTTATAAAAAACTGCGATCGCCAACCCGCCTGCCATTAATGCAATTATACTTAGTTCGTAATGCGACTGAAAGAACAAAAAACCGGGTTGTTGTTTTTTCCATAAACCTTTTGATAATTTTACGTCGAATTCAAAGTTTACGAGAATAGAATTAGTTTTAGGTAATAGGTAATGTTACTGGGAGCGGATCGACACTGGATTGCGAACATTGTTAAATTGCGGTAATTGGGGCTCAGATATTTTAGGATATGATTGTGTCATTTCAAAATAAGTATTTTATAAAATCCTAATTTAATTACTTAACTTCTTTCTAGAAGGCTATCAGCTGATTATGCTCATGAAATCATATTAGTTGGCAAAGAATCATGAGACAAAAACAAACATTAAATTTTAAATATAAATACAAATTTTGGACAACATCACATACATTGCTCTGATCCTGTGATAAGTAGCTTAAGCACTTGTGTTACAGAAATCAGAAACAACGACGGTACCACAACACCCAGACCCGAGACAATATAGAAAAGTTATTTCTCTACATTGACCGACCGGGAATCGAACCCAGAACCTCAGAGATAGCGACACCAGGTCCGGTATACTCGCCTCTCGGCTACGGAGGTCGTCAATAGACCATTTTATACAAACAACCCGGTTAATTGATGAATTTAACATAGAATATCCAAAAATTAAAGTGTAGAAATTTTCATGGAAACTACGGTGTTCCAAAAAAGGTCCGAGCTCCGTTGGCTGCATAAAATAAAACTGTATCATTTACTGGTAGTTTCCGCCACCAAGTAACTAAATGTTGGAACAATTTGCCCTCTCCATTAAGACGTATCAAATGCTAATCCACTTTTCAACCGACTTCAAAAAAGGAGGAGGTTCTCAATTCTTCGGTATCTTTTTTTTTTTTATTATTTTTTTTTTTTATGTATGTATGTTCAGCGATCATTCGTTACTGCTTTGACCGATTTCGATAATTATTTTTTTGTTTGAAAGGAATACTTTCAGAATGGTCCCATATAAATTTGGTTAAATTCTGATGATGGGATCTATAAGAAAATCATCAAACATTGCATCAACTCCGTACCACGCCAACTGATTTTAGTATCTATCTTACCTATATCTCTGCCAAATGTGGACCGATTTTGATGATTCTTTTTTTAATGAATAGCTTATACTTCAAAGATACTATTGAAACATTTTTGGAAAAAATTTCACCCCTAAGGGTGGAAAAATAGGAAATGAAATCGGTGTTCAGCAGTTAAATTATGTTTGCACTCGTAAGATTTGTTTTGATTAGGATTTATCACTAAAATGGATGAAATAAGTTAATTTTATAAAAAAAATAAAAACCGACTTCAAAAAACTAAAACGCTAAAAATAATCTTAACACTTAAGTACCTAATCAGTTACTTTTGGAGTCGGTGCCAGTCATTGAGAGACCAATGTTTTCGTTTGCACCGACTCCAAAAGTAACTGATTAGGTACTTAAGTGTTAAGATTATTTTTAGCGTTTTAGTTTTTTGAAGTCGGTTTTTATTTTTTTTATAAAATTAATAAGATTAAATATCAAAAAAGAAATTGATTATGCATAGGGCAATTTTTTAATGGAGCCTGCATAATTTTAATTTTTAAGATTCTTCAATAATTTGATTGATTAAAATTCTAAGCAAATAATTTTAATAAAATAGTGTTTTTTTTTATCACACTCTTGTAAAGTTATTTTGTCAGACTATTATAATGCTATTCTTATGAAAAAATCAGATACTCATTAATACTCATTTATTCAGTATATAGGCCCTCTTCCGGGCACTTATACACGTCCCAAAATATAGCTTTACCCTACCACCGCTTCGGGACTACATATCGGCTGCGGCGACTACATATGAGAAGAAACGGCGCAACAAACTCAGTCACCTTTGTCAGCCTTTTTTACAGGAAATACAGTTACAAGACATGAAGTAAGTGCGAGCTAAGCAGGTTAAGTCCATGCACTCTTATCGTTCAAATAATCGTCTACCTTATAATACCATTTTTTCATAAGGTTTTTTTTAAATGTGAATTTTGAACTCATGTACAGGTAGTTCAATAAGAGTCTGTGGAACTTTATTAAAAAAAAATTATACATTACCTGCTCTTGATGTTGATCGTACGACTATGTGTCTATTTTCAACCACTGTTGATAACATAGAATGAAGCTGATTTGTCTAATGAGCCAATCAATCGGCTTTAGTAGATTTTTTGTGAGTATTTAATTCGCCGTCTTATTTTGAGTAGGTATCATAAGATGCACACTACGTACGTGTAAAGTTGTTTGAAAATTCTAATTACTTGCTTGCATAATAATGAAACACGCTAGTAATGAAATATATACAAAAAGAGAATGATCGAAATTCTTAATTCAGAATAATTCAGATTAATTAAAAAATTATAAAAATTCTAAATAGGATGCTACAGAACGTGACACTTAGAAAGGTTTGCGAAACTAAAACATCACGTAACTTTGATATAAAATCTTTTTAAAAAACTCTCACCGGCTTCGATACAAAGCTCCATGCGTCGAAACCGTTTTTTTTTTTCACTTTTTCCAGTCCTCTTCAGATATCTAGAATATCAGATAGCTAGAATGCTGCCAATGCATCAATAATACTTAATAATACTAATCTAATCAGTATATAGGCCCTCTTCCGGGCACTTATACACGTCCCATAATATAGCTTTACCCTACCACCGCTTCGGGACTACATACTGGCTGGTGATGAGAAGAAACGGCGCAACAAACTTAGTCACCTTTGTCAGCCGTTTTTACAGGAAATACAGTAACAAGACATGTAGTAAGTGCGACCTAAGGAGGTTAAGTCCAAACACTCTTGTCGTTTATATAATCCTCTACTTTTATCATTTTTTCAAAAGATTTTTTTAATGTGGATTCACACACATCTTTTAGCAAAACTTCCACATTGGCCTGGTACAGTTAAAAAAACGGTTTTAGCTTCATTTGTATTGCAAGGCAACAATTACTATGTAGATAATCAAATCTTCGACGTCGATTCTAACCTTCATAATAATTAATGTTTTTTTTTGTGCACTTATCCCGCTCTTTGAGAGCAGTGATTCTGCCAATGTCAAGTATTTGTGCGAGACACTTAGGAGATCGGCTGGTGCTATGAATAACTAGCTGTGCCCGCGGCTTCGCTTGCGTGGAATATGGTTTAAAAAATAACGAAATTTTGTTTAAAGTAATGATTTTCAATAAACCACATCAGTGCCTCGCTCTAAAAGTAAATAAAAAAAACGACGCTATTGCCGTTGCATTACTTTAGAACCAATTTGATTACCATAAAAAGGTTATAGTATATCAACCCTAAAAGATAAACATATTATGCTGTCACGGACTTTTTTTTTTAGAACTTTTAAATTGGAACAATTCCGTCATACCAATATCATGATGTAACTTTAACCGTTTACCCAGCGCACGCGACGAAAACTCTCAAAAGGGATATTTTTGCCCGTTTATGCAACATTTTTAATTGATACTCCGCTCCTATTAGTTGTAACGTAATGCAATATAACCTTAAACTTTCTCGATAAATGGACTATCCAACAGAAAAATATTTTTTAAATCGAACTAGTAGTTTCCAAGTTAGCGCGTTCAACCAAACAAACAAACAAAAAAACTCTTCAGCTTTATAATCTATCTTGTATATATAAAACAAAGTCGGGTTAGTTACACCATTTATAAGTCAAGAACGGATGGGCCGATTTTTATAATTTTTGTTTTGTTGAATTCGTCTCCGCCCCGAATAGCAAAAAACTATAGAAACACGGAAAAATTCACGAAAAACAAAAATGTATGAAGAGGCGGTACGAAATTCGCCGGGACAGCTAGTATTAGTAAAGATTAATTAATGTAGCATCGGTTTGAAACTTTATAAGTGTCGGCACCTGGATGACAATACAATAATTTGACACCATCGCACCGTGCTGATCTGATGGAGTCAGGTGAGGGATAGTGAAAAAAGGATTCGGTGGAGGGTAGTCGAACGAAAACTCAGATCAGAGAAATAACGAAAAGCTTAGATGATCTATTTGGGTTAGTTTTTATTTATCATTTACAAAGCTTTAGAGTGCAAGTTTGGTGTAGTTTGTGGTCTAATGTTTGGTGAAGTGATAAAGATCTGAAATTATTGAAACATCATTGTATTCAACGCCGCATCGAGTGTCGAGTGACTTGACTTACAAGACAACTTGCTTTAGACCCGATAGCGTCTTGAAACCTGCTTCTACGGGAAGAGTAGCCTTCACTGCATCCAAAAAAGGAATAAGAAGAATATGAAGAATACACTCGAGAGCGGGACTTTTGACATGCATGCCAATGATCTCACAACTAGAGACGCTCAAGACCGCGCGAAGTGGAGGAGTAAATCAAGGAAAGCGGACCTTGGGCTCCAAAGCAATGGCTTTGAACGCAACCGGGATTGATCGTATAGATGAAGAAGAAGAAGACTCGAGAGCAGAATGTGCAACAACCTTTGAGTTAATTTTATAGTGGAGATAGTAGAAGTGAAAAAATTAATTTCATAATTTTTAAAACTAATTTTACAATTTATTTAAGATAAAAAATGTTAAATATCAACCCTTTTTACTATAATTTCTAAAAGTATAAAACTAACCGCTTAAAAAATTACGCTTACAGGCCGTGACCTTGAGTATCCTTTAAAAAATTACAATGCATTACAATAAGGCCGGCCAAGTACGAAATAGACTCGTGAACCGAGGGTTCCGTGCCACTGTGTTTTCTATATGAGATCGTATAGCTGGGGATCCTTTACTAGCCTAATTTACAATTAGCTGGTTTTTATTGTGTTTTTTTTATTTGGTTTGCACTATAGTTGTTTTATAGTTCGACACTTGTATGTATTACCGTTTTTGAGATAAAGCAAAAACGAAAAACGCAATAAATAAACTTTTATTCATGTGCCTTTTCCTTTTTTTTATAACTCACTAGCTAGCTGCGCCGACTGCTTCGCCTGCTTTAAATTATGTTTGTAACTAACGACGCAATAAACTATAGCATTCATCCATCCTGATAATCTATACAAAATATCGTTCAAAGAATTACTTAAATCGGATAAGTAAGTAGTTCCGGAGATTACAAACTTTAACTATTTACAACGGTTGTAGTTTTTTATAGTTATTTTGTGTATGTGCTGACTGTGTTCATGTCGTGATATCCATTTATCAATAATTTCTTATTATAGATTGCGCCGTGTTGGGACGGCCGTAAATAATACACTTCCCCACTGTCAACAGGAGACGTGTCGTAAGAGGCGACTAATTCCTGTAGCACGAGACGGGCAGCAGAGTCTTCGTGCGAAATCTTATAAAAAAACTGCGCTCGCCAACTTGCCTGCCAAGCATGGCGAGTATTGGCAATCCTCCCCCGATGATAAGTCATTGGGGAGGCCTCTGTTCAGCAGTGGACGTTCTATGGCTGACATGATGATGATGATGATAGATTGAGATATCAGCCATAGAACATCTATTTGTATCAGCCAGCTAGTTACCAACGGTTCTAAAGCAATATAAGTACGGTTTAAATTAATGAAAATAAAATACCTACCGAAGGTGGTAAACGTGTGGCTTTAATTATTAAAAATCTATACATTTAAAAATAAATTTCTGTAAGTCTTGCAAAAACGCATTAATGGCTTAATTACTCTTCTCAATCAATAATTGGGTGATTGAGAAAAAAATTAATTAAAAAAACAACAAAGAAACAACCAAAAAATTGAAAATTACGATTTTGCTGAGGATGGGAACGCACTTTAGGCGATATAAAGTTTACTGGGTCGTCTAGTAAAAAAAAAATCAATTAAGTACAGAAGGACAGAAAGCGTAGTCCCGTTTGCACCCTTTACTTACGGATCCCTAAGAGAGTATAATGAATATGTTATCATTTAAATTAACTAATTCAAATACGTAATGAGGTATTTAAACTAGCTCTCAGAGAGATAATTTCACTTTGGGTTCAAACGTTGAGAATGAAAAATCTCACGTTATTATTTTTGACACTGATACTAGTGGTCAATGTACAGTCATTATATGGTAAGTACTTAATAGGTTTAAATGACTTTAATTTATCTAATTAATGTAATTAAAATGTATTATATATTAATATAACTTTTGCCTAGTGTGTTACCAGTGACATATGGAACAGAAACGTGGCCTCTCACTATAGGCCTCTTAAGAAGCTTGTGGTACAGCTTGCTAAGGAACTGGCTATGCTTGGTGTTTCTTTGCAAAATCGAGTCATAAATAAGGCGATCTGTAAACAAACAAAAGTTTATTCTAGCGAGCTAAAGTGGGGGCAGAAACGATCTAAAATGGAGGCCACATACCAGTATTGGTAGCGTAGGACGTCCACCCACAAGGTGGACAGACGACCTGGTAAAGATTGCAGGAAGTCGCTGGATGCATTCAGCGGCCGCTTACAGGCCAATCTGGAAGTCATTGGGAGAGGCCTATGTTCAGGAATGGATGGCCTATGGCTGAAATGACGATGATGATTAAACTTTTGTAAGGTTTAGTTTAGTTGAAATAAATAAATATTTAATACCTTATAACACAAGGATATTTAATCCGTCCTTTGAGACCATGACAACGAATTCAGCAATGCGGAATATAACTAGCTGAAACTGTTTAACTAAATTGTGTTTAAAAAAAAAACTGTTGAAAAAAACATTTTAAAAAATCAAGTCTGTTAATCGCGCGTTTCTCAACTATTCATGAAATTGCGAATTTGAGATGAAACTTTGGTAATTTGCTGTTGTGCGCACCTAACTAATTACCTGATTTGTTTTTTTTATTTTGTTTGTTACCTGATTGAATTAAAGATAACGCACGAAGTACCGGGCAACAACTACTGAAAAATATTTATTTGCTAATTTGATGCGATCTTTACCATATTACGATTAGAGATTTTTAGAGAAAAAATATGTTTCTTAATTGAATTGTAAACAAAATGAAAGACCTAAGTAGTGGTCATGTTAAAATAAAAGTTACTCATAGATTAATTCATTCATTCTTTTCAGTTCTAAAGCTACTCGCCAAACCTCCGATTGCTGACATTACAAGTGATATAATCCATGATGAGAGTAATAACGACAGAATCCCTGACACTAGTGACACTATCAGCAGTGAGAGCATTGTCAGCAATGATGAAATAGGGAGTGGAGGTGGCCCAATAATACGCAGGCGCAGGAGTATAGTTTCAAGTGTGTATATACATTTTCAATTGTTTTTTTGTCGTGTGAGGACGGCCGTAAAGAATACACTTCCTCACCGCCAACAGGAAGCGTGTCGTAAGAGGTGACTAATTCCTGTAGCACGAGACGGGCAGCAGCGTCTGCGTGCGAAATCTTATAAATAAACTGCGCTCGCCAACCCGCCTGCCAAGCGTGGCGAGTATTGGCAATATCCCTCCCCCAATGACATTCATTGGGGGAGGCCTGTGTTCAGCAGTGGACGTCCTATGGCAGCAAAGACGAAAAGATGATATACATTTTATTTATAAAAATATAAGAAACATTTGTTACATCATTTTTAATTACAATGAACAAATAACGTCATAGTTTAGTGGTTCGTGCTTCAGAATAAAAACAGCGGTGGTAGCCTCGAATCCTTCATATGGCAAATGTTTGTTGATGACTCAGCATTGGTGTAGCATTTTACCTGAGAGGGGCAGCCAAGATCGGCCCTGGCATTTATGTCAGGACCAGGGGGGGAGGGTGGGGGATTTCACATAGTCCAGATCTAGTCAGGAGAGACTCCAATTCGATCGCCCACGCATGTGACTCAGGCGTTATCAAGTCGCTATTATATAGTGCAATCCTTGCTTAGTTTGGGGCTAGATAATAAGTTTAATCGTTGAAAGATTTTTTTATTTTTTAACACGCTTTTTTAGCTGCTCTTGCAACAGTCAACTAACTAGGTATGTAATCAATTCTTGGGAATTTATTTTTACCTACTAAGTTTCATATACAATTCGATTTATAACTTTTGTGTAAGTGACATTCGACGACACAAATATGTATATAATGTATATAATGTATAATTGCAATTATTTAATACTATTATCGAGCTGATCTGATGATGGAGCCAGGGTGTGGATAGTGAAATTTCAATAGCTGATAATACTGGTAAAATTATTGAGAAAAATCAAATAAAGAAAAAAAAAATTATGATATGCATATAAAAGCATTTTTTAAAGTATGTATTTAAAAAATATATATTACTTTTACTTTCATAGTGTGAATATTCGATTTGATCGTAATAACCTCAGATCGTAGAAAGAAATAGATATGAAATGGGGGCGTGGCGGGTGCGAATCCGATATGGGCAAACAGAACTATTCACTCCGTGGCAGATTAGATGCAATTTGCCCGCACTCACGAAACGTTCTCCAAAAACCGAGTAGTTCCGTGATTACGTGTAGAAATAGAAGTGTAACAAATAACTATATTAAGGATGGTGTCACGTACTATATGCAACTATGAAATTTTCATCATTTATTTGCTTAAAAATCCACTTACCGAAATATTTAATGATAACACAAGTGTAACGAACGACAATTGTATCTCGACAATATACAATGAAGGTTTGATACTGACTAGCTGTTTTATGGGCACTATGCGACTGCGCAATGGTTCAAACATTAATCGAAGCGCTCACTTTTCAAGACGTGTGTGTCCGCGACCACTTTTTCATTTGTATTAGGGATGTAGTCTGATACGAATATGATCGATATTATTTTTTACTTCATAAAGCTCCTTGAATTATTTTATTGATTTATCGAAGTCATATCATAATTATCATACCAAAACTGATTCAGAGTAAAAGATTGGACAGCATAAGTAAAATGACTGTAATCAGAGGTAAAATAACTGTGAACACACTATAATTTAATATTAATTTAACTTAAAAAGCATTGTTTTGCAGTGTAATTATTACATATTCCGATATATTATAAGCTATATTACTATTTCATCAAAATCCGTTTAACATACCTTCATCGTCACAAAGCTTAACGTTTATAATATTAGAAGAATAGTTCTTAAATATAGTTTATCGAAACTTTCTAAGGTTTTAAAACTTATAGAATATCATTAAAAACACGTCTAATAAAATAAGTTGTTCTTGTTCTCGCGATACAGGTATAACCTAGTGCGAGACCCTAAATATTTGGTAAATAATTGTGTCAACCCATCTTTGTAAAAAGTTTGTAAACAAATTTTATGCTTAATTAGCATTATTATTATTATATTATAAATACTGAAATGCGTGTCTTCATCTCGCAAACCGGGCGTTCCATAACCTACCATTGTAGTTTCTTTCATTTGCGGTTGCGGGTTCGAATCCCGCAAGGTGCAAAATGTTTATGTGATGAGCACGAGCATTTGTACCTAAGTCATGGATGTTTATTAAAGTATTTAGGTATGTTTATCCGTTATCTAGTCGCCTTAGTACAAGCTTTGCTTAGTTTGGGGCTAGAGAATTGGTGTGATTCTGTAAACAATTAATTTAATTTAATTTAATTTAGATTAGGAAACTTAGCGCAAGTACGACATAGAATTTACCGTTGTTTGGTTGGTTATTTCGCATTACAATCACACCAAGTTAGTTGCGTGTAATTCACTACTGTAAGTTTTTACTGTACTGACCCTGTAACAAATCATTTTCAGTAATATTACAGTTTTTTATCCCGACGCAAAACGAGAAGTGCTATAGCACTGATCGGAATAGGTAGATTGATTTGGGGTTAATGATCTCAAACATTAATGTTAATATGGACATGCCTCCCGGATTTCGGAATTTCTTTGTATCAGTTTTTAAAAAAAAAGATCCATATTATGTTAGCACTACCAAAGTACATCAAATCAATCTACCTATTCCGATCACTGGATATAAGTTTAACGTGGTGTACTTCTGCTTAGTTATTATGTAAAGCTGATATTACAGAGATGGTTCTTAACTATATTTTATGAAGATCTGTTCAGGCGTTTGATGGTTATCACCTTATTTCCTACTAAACAAAAGGATTATCAGCTCATTGCAAACTTTCACAGGTCCGATTGATTTGAAATTTGATACGCTGTTACTTAGTAGTATTCCCAAGACATGACCGGCCTAAAGTAAAAAAGTAATAACATTTTATTTTTAATATGATAAAATATGTTGTTTTTTTGGTTCAGGGTTTTTAAAATGTTTAATAGTAGTAGCCATTAAATCCACAATCCACCTCCTTGTTTCCATCTTTAAACCAGCTGCAGAACGATGGTATAACATTTTTTTTTTTTTACAAAGTTTTAAATGGAAACAATATGTAGTTATAAGCAAATTAAAAACGACTTCCAAGATTGTATTATATATTACATTGTAGTTATCTGTTAGTCTGTTACAATTAAAAATGGTTTAAAATTATTTTGAAATTCAATAAACGCAGTTTATTCAAATTTTAAAATAAATCAATGTTTCTTTCTTTTCAGACGTGCTAAACCGATTGAGAGAAAGGCTTAACGAAAGAAGAAGTAACGAAGACAATAATGACGGAAATTCTGTTAATAATGATGATGGTAACAGCGCAGGTGACAACGTTGATAACAATGACAATGAAGGTATTTATTTTAAGTGACAGCCACAAAATGCCACCACTTGCAGCTGGACACAGACTACTAAATAGCAAAATCTTGCGACAGCTACTTGTGTGGTCGTTTGTTGACACACAAGTTGTAGGTACCTACGCTACATTTATAGACGGTGTCATAATAGAGCCTGAAGCATATCAGCAAAGAGAGCGCGCATGTGATGAATGTTGGCGTTTATAGTCAGTCAAACTTATAGACTTATAGACCCCAGCTCAATGGACCGACGACCTTAGGAAGATAGCTAGCAGTGGATAGATGAAAAAGGCGAGAGATCGTGCTCTTTGGCGCTGCTGCTCTTTGGACTGCAATAGGCTGACATGATGATCATGATAAATGTAGGCACTGTAATAACAATGCACTAATAATTTTGGGTTAACTTATATTTTATTTTAAAATTTATTTTGTAAATTGACGTATCTAAGTGTACTGTATTACCTAAAGATGGAATAAATTAATATGAATATGAATACTTTAAAAACTATTAAACATACAAGCTTCAAAGTTAGTAAAGGTAAATTTAATTTTAAAAATCTACTTTTAGTAGAAATAAACGTATGTTTGTAATTAAGAATATTATTTATAGTATATAAAATCATCTTTTTTGCAAATAGGCCATTAACAGCACTTTTACACTATAACCAATTAACACAATTTAACTTATTATACTGTTTTTTAATAACATAAACATCTGCACTTTTGATTAAATAGCTTCTATCATTATTATCAGGGCTGACCAAAACTCCGACTGACAGAAATGACAAAGGTATTTTCGGCAACACTAAACTTGCAATAAGATTAATTTTTCGTGACAAATTTACCCTGTTACTTTCTAAAAATTACTACAAGCTTGCTAATAATTTAATAAATTTTAGTCCTTTTTTACTGTTTTATGTATTGTCCTTAGCTGACGATGAAGCAAACGATGACAATAATGATGAAAGTGCTCCCACTAGAAGCGAACGTAAGTGTTTCCAGTTATTAGATGATATATTTAGACTAACTAAACTGAAAAATTTTAAAAATCTCCTAAAATATAGCGTTTAACATGAAATAGCGACTACCATTGTTATTAGGCCGGGAAGCCCGACGGCAAGAACGTCAAGAAAGAAGAGAAGCTAGAAGAGAAGAGAGAAGAGCTAGAAGAGAAGAGAGAAGAGAGGCACGCCAGAAAAGGAAGGAAGAGAAACGAGCTAGGAAGGAAGAACGAAGAAGGCGCCGTCGTGGCGAAACCACTGAACCAACCACAGATCCCACTGATGAGACCACTGAACCAACCACAGACCCTACCGATGAGACTACAGACCCTACCGATGAGACCACTGAACCAACTACAGACCCTACCGATGAGACTACAGACCCTACCGATGAGACCACTGAACTAACGACAGACCCTACCGATGTGACCACTGAACCAATCACAGATCCCACTGGTGAGACCACTGAGCCAACCACAGACCCTACCGATGAGACCACTGAACCAACCACAGACCCTACCGATGCGACCACTGAACCAACCACAGACCCTACCAATGTGACCACTGAACCGACCACAGACCCTACTGATGAGACCACTGAACCAACTACAGACCCTACTGATGAGACTACAGACCCTACCGATGAGACCACTGAACCAACCACAGACCCTACCGATGTGACCACTGAACCAACCACAGATCCCACTGGTGAGACCACTGAACCAACCACAGACCCTACTGGTGAGACCACTGAACCAACGACAGACCCTACTGGTGAGACCACCGAGCCAACCATAGACCCTACCGATGAGACCACTGAACCAACCACAGACCCTACCGATGTGACCACTGAACCAACCACAGACCCTACTGATGAGACCGCTGAACCAACTACAGACCCTACCGATGAGACTACAGACCCTACCGATGAGACCACTGAACCAACCACAGATCCCACTGGTGAGACCACTGAACCAACGACAGACCCTACCGCTTTGACCACTGAACCAACCACAGACCCTACCAATGTGACCACTGAACCGACCACAGACCCTACTGATGAGACCACTGAACCAACTACAGACGCTACTGATGAGACTACAGACCCTACCGATGAGACCACTGAACCAACCACAGACCCTACCGATGTGACCACTGAACCAACCACAGATCCCACTGGTGAGACCACTGAACCAACCACAGACCCTACCGATGAGACCACTGAACCAACCACAGACCCTACCGGTGAGACCACTGAACCAACCACAGACCCTACTGATGAGACCACTGAACCAACCACAGACCCTACCGATGAGACCACTGAACCAACCACAGACCCTACTGATGAGACCACTGAACCAACCACAGACCCTACCGATGAGACCACTGAACCAACCACAGACCCTACCGATGTGACCACTGAACCAACCACAGACCCTACCGATGAGACCACTGAACCAACCACAGACCCTACTGATGAGACCACTGAACCAATCACAGACCCTACCGATGAGACCACTGAACCAACCACAGACCCTACCGATGACACCACTGAACCAACCACAGACCCTACCGATGAGACCACTGAACCAACCACAGACCCTACCGATGTGACCACTGAACCAACCACAGACCCTACCGATGAGACCACTGAACCAACTACAGACCCTACCGATGTGACCACTGAACCAACCACAGACCCTACCGATGAGACCACTGAACCAACTACAGACCCTACCGATGAGACCACTGAACCGACCACAGACCCTACTGATGAGACCACTGAACCAACTACAGACCCTACCGATGAGACCACTGAACCAACCACAAATCCCACTGGTGAGACCACTGAACCGACCACAGATCCTACTGGTGAGACCACTGAACTAACCACAGATCCCACTGGTGAAACCACTGAACCAACCACAGACCCTACCGATGAGACCACTGAACCAACTACAGACCCTACCGATGAGACTACAGACCCTACCGATGAGACCACTGAACCAACCACAGACCCTACCGATGTGACCACTGAACCAACCACAGATCCTACTGGAGAGACCACTGAACCAACCACAGACCCTACTGATGAGACCACTGAACCAACCACAGACCCTACCAATGTGACCACTGAACCAACCACAGATCCTACTGGAGAGACCACTGAACCAACCACAGACCCTACTGATGAGACCACTGAACCAACGACAGACCCTACCGGTGAGGCCACTGAACCAACCACAGACCCTACTGATGAGACCACTGAACCAGCCACAGACCCTACCGATGAGACCACTGAACCAACCACAGACCCTACTGATGAGACCACTGAACCAACCACAGACCCTACCAATGAGACCACTGAACCAACCACAGACCCTACCGATGTGACCACTGAACCGACCACAGACCCTACTGATGAGACCACTGAACCAACTACAGACCCTAACGATGAGACTACAGACCCTACCGATGAGACCACTGAACCAACCACAGACCCTACTGATGTGACAACTGAAGGAACTACAGACCCTACTGATGAGACTACAGACCCTACCGATGAGACTACTGAACCAACCACAGACCCTACCGATGTGACTACTGAACCAACCACAGACCCTACTGATGTGACCACTGAACCAACCACAGACCCTACCAATGTAACCACTGAACCGACCACAGACCCTACTGATGAGACCACTGAACCAACTACAGACCCTACCGATGAGACTACAGACCCTACCGATGAGACCACTGAACCAACCACAGACCCTACCGATGTGACTACTGAAGCAACCACAGACCCTACCGATGTGACCACTGAACCAACCACAGAA
The DNA here is from genome assembly GCA_963576865.1 of Anania hortulata. NCBI lineage: Eukaryota > Metazoa > Arthropoda > Insecta > Lepidoptera > Crambidae > Anania > Anania hortulata. The sequence goes on along the minus strand of OY756389.1, from coordinate 21,224,470 downwards.
CCTACCGATGAAACCACCGAACTAACTACAGACCCTACCGATGAGACCACTGAACCAACTACAGACCCTACCGATGAGACTACAGTCCCTACCGATGAGACTACAGACCCTACCGATGAGACCACTGAACCAATCACAGACCCTACCGATGAGACCACTGAACCAACCACAGACCCTACCGATGAGACTACAGACCCTACCGATGAGACCACTGAACCAACCACAGACCCTACCGATGTGGCCACAGACCCTACCGAGGAGACCACTGAACCAATCACAGACCCTACCGATGAGACCACTGAACCAACCACAGACCCTACCGATGAGACCACTGAACCAACCACAGACCCTACCGATGAGACCACTGAACCAACCACAGACCCTACCGATGAGACTACAGACCCTACCGATGAGACCACTGAACCAACCACAGACCCTACCGATGTGACTACAGACCCTACCGATGAGACCACTGAACCAATCACAGACCCTACCGATGAGACCACTGAACCAACCACAGACCCTACCGATGAGACCACTGAACCAACCACAGACCCTACCGATGAGACCACTGAACCAACCACAGACCCTACCGATGAGACCACTGAACCAACTACAGACCCTACCGATGAGACTACAGACCTAACCGATGAGACCACTGAACCAACCACAGACCCTACCGATGTGACCACTGAACCAACCACAGACCCTACCGATGTGACCACTGAACCAACCACAGACCCTACCGATGAGACCACTGAACCACCCACAGACCCTACCGATGAGACCACTGAACCAACTACAGACCCTACCGATGAGACTACAGACCCTACCGATGAGACTACAGACCCTACCGATGTGACCACTGAACCAACCACAGACCCTACCGATGAGACCACTGAACCAACCACAGACCCTACTGATGATACCACTGAACCAACCACAGACCCTACCGATGAGACCACTGAACCAACCACAGACCCTACCGATGAGACCACTGAACCAACTACAGACCCTACCGATGACACCACTGAACCAACTACAGACCCGATCGATGAGACCACAGAACCAATCACAGACCCTACCGATGAGACCACTGAACCAACCACAGACCCTACCGATGAGACCACAGAACCAACCACAGACCCTACCGATGAGACCACTGAACCAACCACTGACCCTACCGATGTGACCACTGAACCAACCACTGACGCAACTGGTGAGACAACTGAACCAACCACAGACCCTACAGATGAGACCGCTGAACCGAGCACTGATGCTACCGATGAAAGTACTGAACCGACTACTAGTGGTACCGGTGAGACTACTGAACCCAATACTGTCACCACAGATGAAACCACTATCGCCACAGATGAGACTACTGTAACAACCACAGTGGCCAACGAGCAAGAAACGGATTCACCTGTCGATACAAGTTAGTAACATATTAATTTTGAAGTCATTTTCTGAAATGTTGACACGACCTGGAAATCGATATTATGAATACGTAGAAAACACCTATAAATGACCATGAAAATATCTTGCAACGCCATGATGCTGCACAAGTAGTATCATATTTAAGAAGAAATATTCGAGCCTCTTTCCTTAATTCTTTGTATCTGTCTGTCTGTTTATTTATCGATTGGCTTCAGGTTATTTACTAGCTTTTGACCGCGACTTCGTCTGCGTTGACTTTACCCGGATAATAAGTGTCCTATGTGTTAATCCAGACCGTGGTCTTATCTGTATACCAAATTTTATTAAAATCTATTCAGTAGTTTTTGCGTAATAGAGTAACAATACTTTGCTACACAAAAACTAGATCTAAAGAGTCATCTATACATACAAACTTTCGCTTTTACAAATATAATTAAGGATTTGTCAATCAGCATGGGAATTTCCTTTATCCTGATTGTTGTAATCTGGCTTTAAGTTTAATATTTCAAAATAGTTGCTTTGTATCCAAAAATCTGGTCTTCACTAATATCCTCATAAATATTGTAACATTGTGGATTTGGTCGTACCGAATCTTGCGCATTTGTCTTTTGAATTTTCGCGCGGATTCCTTCCTGTCTTTCGTCCCTGTCACTCACGATATGTCCTAGTCTTTCTCAGGAGAATAACATTGAAATAAAGTCAAAGATTATCGTTTATTTTACCCTAATAATGGATAATAACATTGTTAAAAGTATGAACTTGCCTAAAGTTTTATTTGTTTTATTATCAGAAAATTGTATTTCGATAAAAAAGAGCTTAAATTGTTTCAACATTTTTTAGTTGACCAATCAAAACGTTTGTCCAATGACATTACGCGCACGCCAGTCGGGTGTTGCAATTGTAATGCCTTAAATTAACAATCGTAGAATTCTATGTATTAAAAGTCGATTGTCTTTTTTTTTATATATTTCATCTATTGCATTTAATGGAAAATTGATCACGAAGCCGACCGATATAGCTAAAGCATTTAATGACTACTTTATAGATCAAGTTATTCCCCTACAAAAAACAAGTTGCGGTTACAATTTAGCCGATAACAACATTAGCATACAGTCAATTTTTATGAATCCTACTGTGGCTCACGACATATACGTGATAATAATGTCTCTAAAAAATACATACAGCTGTGGGTATGATGATATTACTACAGAGGCTATTAAGTTTGTAGCCCCAATAATTGCGCCTGTACTCAGCTTTATTATAAATCTATGTACAGAAAATGGCTACTTTCCTAAAGAACTAAAAGTATCAATTATTAAACCACTTTTTAAAAAGGACGATAGAATGAATATTAATAACTATAGGCCCGTGGCACTGATCCTGATATTTTCCAAAATCATAGAAAAAGTAATTCATAACGATATCACTCAGTTTTTTGAAAAAAATAGTATTTTAGCAAAAGAACAATTTGGATTTAGGAAGAATAAAGATCTGGCGATTTATAACTTAGTTAAAAAAATATTTGAATCCGCTGACAATAAAATACCCGTGACTGCGCTATACATGGATATGAGTAAAGCATTTGACTATGTAAACCATACCTTGCTGTTAAAGAAGTTGTACGCATGTGGAATAAGAGGCAATGTACTAAATTTCATATGCATTATATAAACTGTCCAAAGTTGTAAACAGATCCGCAGTACTAGTTGCCTATCATGCATACGTCTCGTCGACTATACGCTATGGTATAATATTGTGGGGCAATTCTACGGATAGAGAAATAGTTTTTAGGGCCCAAAAGAAATGCGTACGAGCTATTTGCGGAACTAAACCCACTGAGAGCTGTAAACCTTATTTCAAATCGCTTAATCTTCTTACGCTGCCATCAATCTATATACAGGAAATGTGTCTCTTTGTTAGGAAAAACTTAAATTTATTTACTTATTTTAATAGTATGCGAAACAAAAATAAAATCTGCGCAACGCTGCATAAAACGGCACTCTTTAAAAAAATATACTTGGTATGGCACCGCGAATCTACAATAAGCTGCCACAAATTATTAGAAATAAGGAAGACGTGCTATCTTTTAAAAAAACCCTTCATAGCTTTTTGAGTGACAAAGCATACTACTCAATCAACGAGTTCCTCCTGGATAGATTTCATTGATTATGGCTATACTATGACTGTTTTGCAGGAACAATTGACAGATTTCCTCAATTAATGTGATTATTAATTATCTCAAATTTTCTCTTTTCTTGACATCACAAAAATATAGCAATTCTGACACTAATTATAATGAAATGATATTGACATTGACTAATTTATAGTAATAACGTATACTAAGTAGGTATTATAAAAATGAAATAACTGTGACACTAATTAAGTGGTTATTTTATTATTTGAATTGTTAAAATATAATGTTAGTAACCTATTTCGTTGTATTAAATAATGTTGCATGCCTATAAGGTAAGATGTAGCTGACCCAAAACTATTTTTAAGATCTCTGTATACCTACATTCTGCAATAAAAATATTTGAATTTAATTTTTTTCTACCAATTGGACAATGAAATTGGGTTCTGAAATGACTTTGCTAATAAATTAAAAATTAAGCTTTTATAGTTAATTTATGTCTCTGCGTTTATAATAGGACTGTAATTTCGTTGTTTTGTAAAGATTTAGATTTTCAGGTTTCGAAGTTTTGGTAGGAATCTCTGTGACTTTAATTAAAAGTGATTCCGCTGAGAAAGACAAGGACATGAGAGTGACAGGGACGAAAGGCAGGAAGGCCCTATGGAATCCGCGCGAAAATTCAAAAGACAAATGCGCAAGATTTGTTACGACCAAATCCACAACGTTACAAATTTACAATATGTTTGGATTGAAAACACACACTTGTAATAAGTCAATAAATAAATGAATCAATAACCATCTGCAGTTCTGATGTACGTGGCCATTTTTTTATTTACTTCTTAAATTGGTTTTTTTCTTGTTTTTTCAGTATTAGGTGAAAGTCTCAACAGTGGCACAAACAGTACAACAAGCACTACCAGACGACCAAGTTTGTTGAGCAGGTTATTTAACCGTAGTACAACAAGCACTACCAGACGACCAAGTTTGTTGGGCAGGTTATTCGGCCGTTCGTGATTAAATACTCAACTACTTCTGGAAGAATGAGGTGGCTAAAACGACATAGCAATGGACTCCATATATTATTAAAAAAATACTAGCTTACTTTTATTTGTTTTCAATAAATGATGTCGCCAACTGCTACTCTGTTGTATGAAAATGTAATGTGGAGGCACAAATGTATATGAGAGAAATAAATTGACCCTGAGATTTACTTTTATTTATTTTTATTTCCCTTCCATTCATGACTTAGGGTAAACAAATAATAGTGTAAGGCATGAGGAAAGTGGTTGTAAGCACTAGGTTTTTATGGGTACCTAACTTCCTGGTGAGCGTAGAGCCTCTTTATACGTGAGGCATAGGTACTGGATGTTTCGGATACAATAAAAAAAGCAATTACGGGATTCGAAAATGGAACCCTCTAAGAACAAGTTACTTTTTTGCACTTCTGCTGTGGCTCAGTCAACAAGAGAGTTGCCAGAAACTTGTCGCAGCTGTGTATATATTTGTGTTTGGAAGAATTTTGACGTTGATGTGATCATCTTCATGACCATGGACCTACCTACTCATACGTAAAGGTCGGATGGCTACTGCGGTTACAGAATCCAATCTTCTTCTTCTCGTGTCGATGGCAATTGTCTGAAACTTTCAATGACCAGTATTCCGCCACACGAACCGAACTATCATCGGCGCGTAACAAGTCTTCGAAGAAGGTGGCCCATGGTTTAGGAAGAATCACCATAGACACACTTGCCGTTGGTGTCGTCACTAATAGGTCGTTTTATTAGATTTCCCTTACAACGGCCAACCTGTGTTCGCAGCCTGTTCAAGGCTTTTCAGGTTGGTCACGGGGATTCTTTGGCTGAGACTCTCTGATGTAAGCCAATCCAATATTGATACCGTACGGCAACTGACTGAAACTGACAAAGCAATTACTTGTCAGCAAATTCGTACCGTATTAGGCATTGTAATGAGCCACGTGCAAAACGAAAACCAGAAACGACGGCGTGACGAGCGTTAGGATAGAGTAAAAAGTTTGGACCCTTTGCTTGTCTGGCCAGGCTGGTCATAGCGAACTGATAAGGTGTCTTGGCCGCAGCGCGTGGATGAATTGAGGCTTAACGCGGATTTAGTTGAGACTAGGGATCTCATTGGTCAGCCGCTGGTTAATAGGTCTTGTTGCATCGAAGTTGGTGCTAACAGCGCAGCAGTCAATTAATGTTAGAGGTCACTCGTAGAAAATGACATAGCTTTTGCTAAAACCTTAATACCGAACCAAATAACACTAACTATTCTACGAAATATATGGAAATGCAACAAGCATAATGCTAGACATAGGTCTGTCCCAAACTATTGATCCTCTGTCTGTCTCTGTCATCGATTCATTGGACCGGGAACGACTCACACTACATTTGCTAATCACGGTCTCTACTCAAAGATCCTTCGGTGCAGATCGATACTCCTTTGAGAGTTTATCTCAAAACCTTTTTAGTTACTCCTGCTAGTTTTTAGGGGTCTGTATCAAAAGGGTAAAAACAGGACCCTATTACTAAGACTCCACTGTCCGTCTGTCACATGAACCCTGATAGCTAGACAGTTGAAATTTTCACAGATGATGTATTTCTGTTGCGCTATTCGCTATGTGCGAAGTGGGTGGTGGGGGGCCGTCAAATCGATCGCAGCACGCAATGTAGCAGAAATGTGAAAAAACTCTGGACTGTCATGCGTCAAATTGCTATATTTCCATAGAATTTAATACTAACGTTAATAAGTATTTTTAAGTGAAAACGCTATAATTCGCGATATGGGTCATACGTGTTCTGTTAAAAAGTGTAGAAACAATAGGAAAAACATTTCGTACATGTTTTATTGTTTCCAACATCAAGATGGAAATTGGAGCAAAGAAATAAATGGATAGCTGCAGCTGTGAAAAGTTTGTAAGTTTGTTGTGGAATTTGTGTTACAGACGTTTGTCTTATGATCACAGATCTTATTAAGTAGCTTTATCCGTTGGTTCTGAGCTCTTCAAAATCTCTCACACGCTGTGCTAATACAATTTTTTTCCCTTTTTGCACATTTTGAGGTTGGAAAGTTATATCATGTTGTATTGATTAAAATCCCGTAGGTATTATAAAATTCGTATTTTAGTTTAAGTAAGAAAATCACTTATTATAATATGCGCAAACATTTTAGATATTTTCATCTAATTTCGAAGAAAAACAATCCGAAAATCATTCTTAAACCATCCAGTTGACATAATTTGAGAGACTCAAGTCCACAACAGTTGTGGTCAGTAGGGGCGCTGTCATCGCGCACACAGCGAATAACAACAAATACTAAAAACAGAATAAAATAAATATTTACAACAAACGTGTTTTTTATTTGCCGTTTTTTGCTAGATATTAATAAATGCAACAGGTAGACGCTTGAAACATTCACAGAATATTTAGTAGTGTGTTCACTTTAAAAATAACTAATTAAATTAAAATAAAATCAATATTTAAGTGGGTCACCCATACAAAAAACTTGATATTTTTGCCGTTTTTTGCTCGATATTAATAACGATGGTACGGAACCCTTCGTGCGCGAGTCCGACTCGTACTTGGCCGGTTTTTAGTTTTATTAACGTCTAAGTAGACGATGGTACGACTAACCATGCGCAATATTGTTCCTTCAAAAATCCTATTAGCTGAGAGCCAAATTTCGGTACAAGAGCGCTATTGGCTGTCCTCTATTTGCAGAAAAAGAGGGAAAGCTTTGCAATCCTTGCATGTATGGTGAGAAAAAGTATCTATAACAAAACTGATAAGGTTGCTTAAACACATTTTCTATGCTTGGCTGTTCATGCAATCATACATTGTAGCGATTTTAGACTCTATGACCTGGTTTTTGACATGGATGGTTTAAGTAAATAATAATATAAGAAGCTAGGATAATGCGACAAATTATAATAATTGTTCTCTTATCCTAGCTTTCTATCACATCTTTTTCTTCTTAGGGTTGGCGGCTAGAGGTTAGCGATCGGGTATATATTGGGTCGCCTAATTTTTTGTTCTTTTAATTGGCAATGGCACACAAACAGTCAGCCTAAATTTTTTCGCACATTTTCACTTTTCCTAATTGTGTTTAGTCTATTTTCACTTAGCCTAACTTTTTATCGCCATATTGTAATTTGCCAAATGTGACATTAGGCGGAACAATTTATAATCCCTACTAACTACAATTACTAAATAGGAATTCGCATTAAATTAAAACGCACAAAAGTATAAAACTATATATTTTAATATATGCATGCAAAGATGCAAGCAAGCAAGCAGCATGCAAGCAAGCATGCAGCATGCAAGCAAGCATGCAGCATGCAAGCAAGCATGCAGCATGCAAGCAAGCATGCAGCATGCAAGCAAGCATGCAGCATGCAAGCAAGCATGCAGCATGCAAGCAAGTATGCAGCATTTAAGCAAGCATGCAACATGCAGCAAGCATAGTTTCTGTCACGGCTTCGGCACTGCGGGGCTCCGGCGGACCCACGCGAGCTTATCGTCACAGATGGCTTTCACCCACCACCGCAGCTTCGGCTTCCTCAGCCCACGGGCCACCTCGCCTCTCCGTGCCTACGCGCTTCTAAATTACACTCTAGGGGTAGGGCAGACAAGACTGCGTGGAGTCGGTTTTGCTTGGTGTCGGTTTTGTGGCAATTCGTTTCTTAGGCCAATATTTTTTTACGTTAGATAGTTCATATTAGAAATTCTAAATTTAGAGTTCATTTTTTAAATTTTAATTTTTTAAGAACATGTCATTTGCGCATACGGAAAAAATTATAAATGGACGTAGGAAGGGTAAGATTTCTTCCGAGCCAAAAAAAAGAGTATGTTTTATATGCATGGATTCAATATCTTTCTAGTTTGGTTTTTTCAGCTTGCAACCAGTTTTTTTTTTTTTTTGTAACTCAGACATTACAGTGATTAATAGTGAAAAGTTTGGGTCTTGTCTTGCTTTTGCTCAATCAACATAATTCGACCTTAGCCTCAGCAAAGTCAAGGGCACCGAAATCGGAATTGTATCACCCCGAATTATTCCGTCTACCTTTGTTCTCCCGTCACCGAAACTGACGTGTGACCGAGCCGCATCCGACAAATTGACGCAGCGTGACCGGTCACCTATTATGAGCTGTATATAAGCTGGATACGAGCTAATAATGGTATATTTTATTTGGGAAACATGGCACGAGCGCTTCTGTTGGCGATTTTTGCTATGTTGGTGCTTGGATTATCCGCACGAGGTAAGTTTTAGAATAAGAAGGTACAGTCAACAACAGGTCTTTTACTAGGAAAAAGAAGTGTAATTTATTCCGTGGATGTGTGGTTGTTACTCCTAGACTCTTAAAACCTGAGCCTTGGTGTCTTGAACATACGAGTGCACAGATATTTATATACAAACTACAGAGTAAGATGTCTTTTTACGCCAGAACGTCGCAATCAGTTGTAAACACATTACCACAAGCACTATTCTGTACACAAAACACAAGTAACTGATCGCCATCGCAACCGCCACTGCACACTGTACAGATAAGTCTGACGGAAGCTTCTTCTTCCTAAGAGCAATTGCAATCAGAGCTCCGTATTTTAAGGGTTACTGTCTAAGAACAGGAAAACTAGACCATATGATCAGACCAGATGGATTGTCTAAAGCTTGAGTCGCGTAAATCGCGGGTAGATCGAGTGGTGGTTGTTATTCTATCAGTCCAGCGTTGCCAACCATGCGATAATTATCGTAATTATACGATACTTTTATGTGCTATACGATACAAAATAATAACATGGTATCGCAAGATAATTTTACTGTTTCACACGATAATTTCTTAAATATTACGATATTTTTGAGAACATAATGTGGAGTGAAAAATGTGAGCGTAAAAGGGAACGCAATATTCATAGTTGTATGAAATTATCTGTCAATCTGTCTGTCAACGCTACTATTCGTAGTGTTTACTTCCCTTCTTTATTTCCCACTTCCTTTTTACATATTCAAAATAATATTTAATCCTTTAGATAAACTCTAAAAACCGACTTCAAAAAGGAGGAGGTTCTCAATTCGTCTGTCTGTTTGATACGCTAAAACTACTATTATGAATGGATTTTAAAGATTCCTTTTTTTTTGGTTTGGTAAGTCTACTGCAGAGGTGGTCCCATATAAATTTTATTAACATCAGTTCAGTCGTTTTTTCATGTTATATTGGAGCGCGCCAAACAGAAAATTAAAAAAATTTACCATACAGGACTAACTATTAACTATTGGAACTAATTGTCAAGCAAAGGCAACTGGCGCCACCAGTACAGGTTTTATTTTTCTGGTCGAGCTTCACATGGATATATGTATGCGATAAAAATACGATAATTTTGTGTGATTTGGGATAATTTTGGATTTGCATATTGGCAACACTGTATCAGTCTAACAGTCGTGCAAAAATAGCGCTGAGAAGTATACTTTGAAAGCGCTGCAGTGACACGATTGTACGCACTTCTGCAATACTTCTTCATGCCTCCAATTTTAACCGCCCTTAGGCATTCGCGTAAGGCGCGGATACAACAGCAGTAGCGGATTCGGCTCATATGGCACAGGCGGCTACGGGCGCGGAAGCGGGAGCGGGAGCGACGAGCGGGACGCCAGCGTCAGCCAAGAGGGCCCCGGCGGGTGCAACAGCAGTGGCGATAGTGGTAGAGGATATGGAAACAGGTAATCTCTCATTTTTTGACGTTGACCAAGGAGGTACCATACTATCTAGTATTTGTTTGAGAAAATATTTCAAGAAGCGGTCTAAAAATGTGCAAGCATAGACCTGCATTATTTTATTTTATTTTATTTATTTTAGGAAGATTTATTTTATGTCCATCGTATTAAATAACAAGATTACAATGAAGACGTAGATTACAAAGAACCTAATAAGTATTAATAAATAACTACTTATTGGGTTCCTTATAATCTACGCCGTGACCTTTTATTACCCGAAATTATTTTCCTGAATAAAAAAATACTAAATATATTAAAAAATTCCTCAACTTCAACCTCAAGACTGTACAAGAAAAACCTTTTAATTCAAATAGGCATCCCTTACTACGATATGAAATTCACGCAAACCAACTTAATTTAGTCGCGTAATACTGACTTACAGAATAAATAACTTAAGGATAAAGAATATGATACCCACGTATTTAATAAAATATACTTTGTTTTCATAAGCAAATACGATGTTAATCGATGTCTGAATAAGGTAGTCAATTTTCTCGGGTAATTAAAAAGTCACACTAAAGAGCTAGGTACTTTCTATATTTTTTCATAATTTTAATTTCGGAGATCAGAAGATTGGTTTTAGTAAATTTTTCGTATATAAATTAAAAACCTCTATCAAAATGGCTGTGACAACCGGACAGACAGACAGAATCACGAGTAATATAACAGTATCTTTTTTTATGTTCGGGACCCTAATAAAAACAGTTAAAATTTAAATATACACTAACACTAACACCTAACCATTGACTCGACTCACGGAAGACTACCTCTTCCGTAACTTGATCGTACGGAGTGTGCTTCTATGCTCACGCGTTTTGTAGCCCTCGCGAAGCGTTCTTTGCGGAGAGAGTAATACCGGTGACAGATAGCGGCGGACGCGGCTCCGGACTCGTCCTGACATTGTAAGGTTAAACGCTGCCATTGGTCGATCCTTGGGCTGGCGGAAGTTGTCTGAAGGATAGATCAATGGCAGCGCTTGACCTCACAATGTCAAGACGAGTCCGGAGCCGCATCCGTCGCCGTTTGACACTAGCTTAACTTATTTAAGCATGAATGATTCATATATAACGTATTTTTTTCTTTGCACCTATTTTTATCGTCACATAGCGTCTTGAGCTTGTATGAAGGCCTCATATGTATTATGTAACTACGTACCTTAGTACCTACGAGTAGTATCTAACTATCAAATAATTACATAGATAGATACAGTTAGAATACTGAGCACATTTCACAAACAAGTCGGCTGGCTAAAACCTATAGATATTTTATAGAATTTCATAATAAGAATGTCTATGGTCCATGGTATCATGTAACTTCTTGAATCTGTACAGTTTCTGAATACAGCAGATTTGAAAATGGATTGGACCTATGTCAATATCCTGAAAAAGCTTGATTCTCCATACATTATCGTTAAGGTAAATAATTGTATAGGAAAAGTAAAATAAAGTCTAAATAAATCTCATATGCAAAACCTTAGCTGAAAAGTCACTCTGCCCCCTTAGCATGACTACCAAAACACGATATGATATGATATGTTATAGCGATTTATCGACACATTTTTTTTTAAAAATCATGAAAGATATAGACGCCATGTTGAATTTTTATGATCGATCTTTCTATAAAAAAATCAACATGGCGGCAATCATATTTGTAAAAAAAAATACCGCTTGTGTCGATAAATCGCTATATCATATCATGTCATATCGTGTTTTGGTGGTCATGCTAGGCAGGCTGTATGTGGATACGCAGAACTTAATAGTTATTAAAAACTATGAAAATATTTATAAAACTTGAAAAAAATCGACCGCCTCATGTAGCTGCATGTAAGTAATGGGATATTTTCCTTTTTATAATTAAATAAAAAACAATTACAAAACGGTTCCTAAGTAATTGAGTAGTATGAGAAATTGAGAATGGACATTTTCAAAATGATGAAACAAATTTTTGACTTCACAATAGCATTTTTATGTATATTTTTCGGCTTCATTGGGTCATAGCCTAACACCATGTATATTAAGAATAAGATAATTAAACCACTTTTCAGTGGCAGCCACGAGCTAGCCTACAACAAGAATGGGCGTTCGTCCGAGCACATACGAGGAGGCCGCTCCTTCGCGTCCTCCTCCGCCTCCGCCACCGCTTACAATCAAAACCAGAAGGGCAACCTCCTCAGCGCTTAGCCGCTGAGCAAAATGAACGAGGCAAACTGGAGACCGAGACATTAATAATGCAACTAGTTGTAGAACTTGTAGATATATTAGATCGTACGAACACTTTTGTAAAGCAAATTAAACTAAACTTTCATTTGAATTAAATTGAATTGAAGTATTCTTCGTGTTGTCTTTTTTGTGATTTGTCGAATTTAGCTTACTTGTTCCGGTGTCTCGAATGATTCAGGAAAATTGATAGAATCATACCTCACAGATAGAATGCAAAAAGTCATAGATATCTATGGAACTGACTCTTCTGGAGCTCTACTAAGCATTCTCCGACTTAAAAAAAAAACTTGGATGAAGTAATTCGATGCGTATTTGTTAATCAGTTCCAGATTCAGTTGATACAAATAGGTACATGTGACAAAAACTTAAGTGACCATCGAAACACGTTATGATATGATATAACCTAGCGATATATCTAAACCAACTGTAAAAATATGATAGATATAGCCGCCATTTTTAATTTTTATTGAAACAGCGATCTTAATGACGTCACCGGCACGGCGATTCAACATCTATCATATGTTTACAGTTGGTGTCGATAGATCGCTATATGATTATCAAATCATATCGTGTTTTGGTGCTCATGCTGGGGAGGCTGGAGCCCAAAACATGCATCTCTGGCAAGGTGTTCAGCCCTTTACAAATATTGACCTAGTCTTTTTACATGATGTCACTAAGTACAGTATGTCAAAATACTTTGGTGGTCAGTTTTAATCGTATGGAAATCATTACTGTAATGCCTAGCCCTGGAAATTGTCGCGAGCAAGCACCTATTACATTATTTATTTTCATTGGTTTTCAATCATAGCAAGAGCATAGAGTTCAAAATAAGGTGGCAGCTTTATGGCCACCACTGGTGAAGGGGTAAGGTGGTGGATAAATGGAGAACCGCCGATGGTGTAGAAAGGTTCTAGAATGGAGGTCAAGTGACGGTAAGAGCGTAGGACGTCCATCCACAAGATGGGCAGACGACCTGGGAAAGGTTGCAGGAAGCCGCTGGATGCAGGCCTATATTCAACAGTGGACATCCTATGGCTGAAATGACGATGATGATCATGCAATAACTTACATTTAGTTACCCAAGATTAACTCAAATACTTATCTAAAGTACTTTTAAAAACTCGAGTAAGGACTTTACTAAACATTTAACATTACAGGTTAGGTACTTTATGAAAAGCGTTGAGACATTTAAAAACATATTTTTTAACTAACCTACACTAATATGACTATTCCTTGGCTTATACCTTGGCCAACGGGTTAGCCTAGCTATCCAGCGTGGTAATGTTGCCAGCCTTTTGGGCACCTTTCCCTTGAACGGTGATCTCAGTCAGATATTTATAGGATCTTTCCTATGAATAAAATATCTGACTTTTTATAAAGGTTTAGTTTTAGAATATGTACATATAATAAGGTATTTTATTTTTATTGGATTATTAAAAACAATTAACTTTATATGACTAGTAAATGTTCTTAAAAGAACTCGAATCAACATCGTCATCATCTGCCTTCAAAGTCCACTGCTGGACATAGGCATCCTCCATAGAACGCCACAGCGAGCTTCTCTGGGCCGTTAGCATCCAGCGGCTTCCAGCAAACTTATCTAGTTTGATTTTACACTGATACTAACTAGATAGCTATTATTTTTACCAATTTTTTTACACCTATATATACTGACATAAAAGCCGGTCAAGTGCGAGTCGAACTAGCGTATAGAGGGTTTCGTAGCAACTTATAGGTATGTAAATAATTCATCTTTAACGTTTGTTATATATTTTTTTATATAATACTAGAAATTTACGGTTTTTGGACTTATGCCTTTACTTGTGCTATAAGACATTTCTTCTTGACAAATTTCATGATTCTAGGTCAACAGGAACCACCCTATTAATTTTGATTCCCTTGGGAGTTGAAACGTTACTTGTGCAATAAAAGACCTTTTTTTTTACGTTAAGTTAGAAGTTTTTTCACAGCTTCAAGGGACTATAGACCTGAGTATATGGTTTTAATTTCAACTCGATACTTTTACCTGTTTCCGAGATAAAGGTTCTTCTTAACAGACATACGGACAGACAGACAGACGGACAGACGGACAGCAAAGTGATCCTATAAGGGTTCCGTTTTTCCCTTTTGACGTACGGAACCTTAAAAATAAATTAACGTTTGTAAATCTCACAAAAACTCAAGAACGGCTGGACTGATTTTGGATTTTGGTTTTGAAATATTTGTAGAAGTCTAAAGAAGGTTTAATGGTGAGAAAATATTAAGAAAGACAATTTTTATTGACGGTACGAAGTTTGTCGGGTCAGCTAGTAGTGTAATAAAAAGTTTAATTGGATTGTGGACACATAATTTATTTTAAAGGTACTTTTTTAAACTTATCAATCTTATCATTAACCTTATTTAAGTTTTTTTGCTAAAAATTATAATTAAGTACTACATCACATAAAGGAGTGTTGACATAAAGCGCCGCGCCGTGTCTATTTGAAATGAACGTGTGAATTAAATGGATTCTCCTGAAACAATAAATAAATAGAATTATTTTCTTAGATTATACAAGCAATTCTATCAAAGTAGGTACTATTTTGAGTAAGTACCTATCTCGTTTTGCTCGTCCATTGCAAATTCTGGACTTTTTTATATTAGTTAGATACACAAACGTACTAATAAAAAGATCGAGCTTGGAGTACAAGTAGAGGTTTGCTTTGTATGGGGCTGATTCTGGTGGTCAAATACAACAACTTTTTCTATGGCACTAAAAATACAAACTGGCTGACAGTTTAGTATGAGGAAGTGTTTTTTTTTTGCGATCTTAATTGGTCCCACAGAAAAAGTCGTTGTATCTGTTCGCCAGAATCAGCCACTAGAAGGTTCAGCGTTATTTCAATGACACCTTGTATAGGTAGTGTCCCGTTTGCACTCTTTGTGTACTAAAATAAAGTAACACTTACAACAACGTTAGCCGTGCACGAATCCACCGCCGGACTGAGAGCTGGCGCTGGCAGAGGACTTGGAGAAGGACTGAGAGCCGCCAATGTGCAGCGGGACAGCGCCCAGGCCGTGCCCGCCAGGACGATGCCCGCCGTACCCGCCGAAACCGCCGCCGCCGCCGCCGCCGCCCCCGAACGCGCCAAGCCCGCCGTCATAGTGCCTCCGCTCTCGCTTGCCTGTGTGTGATAGAAGATGATAGATAATAATATTAACAATAACCCCGCAGGGGCAGCTTGTGGCAAGCTGTAGGCGAGTGGCGACACCTCGGACCCCGATCCTCCGGAGGGCCTGTATTTATTTGACCCTCACCTCGTGTGCTTGCCTTAACTGGCAGTTGTAATAGCAGAACCTGTGCTCCAGGTTGGAAGTGTAAAATGACATAACGCCGGGGGCCCGTTGACTGGTGCGTTTAGCACTGGGATCTTGCACCCCGCAGACTCACCTCTCTACAACCTTAGCCGTTCACACCGATGTTGCTACCCTCGCTACCTTCTAGTGACTTTAATAGGGCGGCCCATTTAGTGAGCGGCGAGTCACCGTCTGCCCGTTGTTTCATCAATATCCACCAGTCCATCAAGTTCCATAGACCAGGTATAGTTTCCATCTTATCTGCAATAGTCCTGCACCTAGCGGGTGCTGGCTTTGGCTGTATCTTCTCAATAGTACAGGCAGAGATAGTATCCGCTAAGTGTACATATCCCAACTCATTATCGTATCTCAAAGGGGCCTCTTCGTGTTAGATCTGTATCCCTACGAACGCCTTCCAAAAGGACCGGCCTTCGTGCCGTGATTTCCCGTAGGAGAGATACAATAATAATAATAAAGCTTTATTTAATTCCAGTACATGCATGATAATATATAATTTGTTTGTGATAGATAGATAGATACTCTTTAATACAAACCGATAAAAACAAACAAAGTGAAGAAAATAAACCTTTTAATTTGTCAATTATTGAGCAGTGCTACATGTTAAGATGCAGTAAATAATATTTAATTTGAAGTTTCGCAAGTTTAAGGATTCGTGATACTGTTGCTACTATGATTTAATTAAAAACAAATGATCGTCGTGTTGGTGTAACTCTAGAGTCTACAGTCTACTCGTATAATCATAACACCTTCCTTTTGTGGCTGTTGCAAGCAACATAAAACTATCGTTAATTTTCTTTAGTGTGGCAATACTGAACGCCACTTCCTTCTTCTTATTTTACCGTGTGTAGCGATTGTGTGTGTCGAAGAGAAAATAAATTCAAAATATTTTCCAAAGTGGTGTTTTCCTTAAAGTGTAATAGCCCTCAACCAGCCCGTAGTCCTCAGACACACTCTACGCACCAAACATTGTGGTCCTTAGAGTCGGATATGAACCAGCGACCTATGGATATCTATCTTATAGTGGCTTTGCAGTAGTCGAGTTATAAGAGCTCAAGATATTAGCTAATTAAATAACAATCATTACCTCAAACTCGGTCGCTACAAATTTTAATCATATTGTATGAACTCTTTTGAATATAAACAGATGTTAGAAGAGAGATACTTATATACGAGCGTGAGCGTTGAAGGTATGAAAAACGCAATTACAAAACAATCGATATGACCAATGACTGTACCTACTCTTTAGCTTATAAATTCTTTGAATACCTACACAGTATGTCCTGGGTAGGTAGTTACTCTTCCATAGAATAGTTCAATTTGGGAAAAGCAGTAAATAAAAAAACCTTTCACTACATACCAGGTGCAGCGAAGCAAGACACGCTCAAAACTGCAAGAAATACGTAAAGGACGATCTTAGACATCTTCTCTACCGACGAAGAACTGTGGACCTACACTGATTACGTCGGTACTCTGCTGATGTCAACTCGGACTGAATGCGCACCTACCATGCCACAACTTTATACCACCTTGCGCCACTAAACTGCCCAATCATCCTGGCATTGTTAACACCACGACAAACTCCAAGTCATACAGTTTTTTTGCTATCACGTATTCTAACTAATATTAGAGAAACCCGACGATAGATTTTTTCTCATCCTGGTGGCAATGGTCTTATTACTGAGGGTCATTAAAATTTGTTAGGGAACATTTTTTGTCTCATGTGAGTATGCGTCGCCAATTTTCTTTTTAGCTTTATGTTTTCTAGTGTGTACTATACAATATTAATTAAATGAAAGCAAACAGCCCTACCGCTGTGTGGGCCGAAAAGAATACACTTCCCCACAGCCAACAGGCGGCGTATCGTAAGAGGCGACTAATTCCTGTAGCACAAAACATATTTAACACTCTAATTTTGTCCTGAGATTGCACGATACCTCTTAATAGTACTTAATACATTTGCTATATATCTACGTGGACGCAGCGCGGCTCAGTCTTATAGCGGGGACTACAAGTTGACCCAAGTACCTAATAGTGATGGTTGCATGCTTTTTTTTCGTTCAACTGAAAGTACAGACAACGGCAGGTCGAACTACCCAAAAAGTTAAAGGTCATTGAATTGATTTTTAACTTTAAGTCTAACACGTAGAGATCAATATCAATTGAGAAAATTTGACCTTTTGTGGTAGGTTGACGTGCTGTTGTCTGTACTTACGAGAGTTACGAGAAACCACACACCATACTTACTCCTAACCTGGCAAGTGCGGGGTTCCGGCCAGAATAGGACCTAACATTTGCAACGAATTTCAAAGATAGCGTCAAGAGGGTCCTAACCGGGCGATCCGTCCATCCCTGCTCTATACAATGTCTACTTCTTTATAAAAACAAACGAATTCTCAGGTCAAATATTTACCCGATGCCGTGAAACTGCAAAAACCAACATCTGATTTTTTGGATTTATTTGAATGCGATTGTCAAAGGGAAAACCTCGACTACTCAACCAAATAATGGATTACCCACCAATTGTTTCCTGTTTGCAATTAACGGTCAAGCGTGACGGTTGCTTGTGGTTCGGAAAATGTAAACACATTGATCGGCACGTATGTGAGCGTTTTACGCGTCCATGATGTAAAAAAATAATACGACAGAAAAATACACTTTGCTGTCGTCTCATAAAAAACATTTGCCTATGCTTCCACTTTACACCTTATTATTACCAATTTTCTATACTAAGTTATGGAAAGGCACATTTTTCTTAAACAAGTTATAAACAACCTATATTTTCGTATTAGTCTTCCTAAAATTCGTCATTTGTTTCAACCCGGTCGAATCCTGGCAGGATATTTATCGATTCGACCGGTTTTGTCACAACACAAATATTTTCCATTTTTATTCTTCTGCACCGGGATCTAAGTAGACCCATATTAGATTTTTAACTCTACCCGTGCGTGCCTAATAATTGCACGAGTATAGAGTAATTTATTAACAAGTACCTATAAATGAAAAAATGGTCTTCACAGACAGACGGGCGGACAACAGAGGATCCGCTTTTTCCTTTTGATCGAGGTAAGGAGTTCGAGAAGGTCGTAAAAACGTTTATTTTTATTAAGATATCCAACTAATTTACTTACACTGTCAATAAATCATCATCAATATCAATCAATAATAAAAAAATTAAATAAGAATTTTTTTAAAAACGATGTATTTTTAATTTACCAGATTTGGTCCGGAAGTATGGTACCGAATCCGGTAGACGTCTCATCATTTCAGCCATAGGTCGTACACTGTTGAACAAAGGCCTGCCCCAATAACTTATCATCGGGGAGGATTGCCAATACTCGCCACGCTGGCGGGTTTACGAGCGCAGTAGACGCTGCTGCCCATTTCGTGCTACATGAATTAGTCGCCTCTTACGACACGCCTCCTACCTACTAAATAATGTACCTACCTACTAAACTGTCTTAACAGAAACGCGGACGGCAAAGGTAAACTAACAAAATTATGTTGAGAAAGGCAATACGTTTGTTGGGCAAAGTTGTTGGGTATCATGCATGAGTATAAGCTAGCCCTAAACCTATCGGGGGTCCGATTCTGTGCTCCCCATGGGCCCGGATTCCGTTGGAGACATTTGGGATTCTCTGGTGGGTGGTCCGTCGTGCCGCTGCGTCACGCGCTGCAAGTCCTAGCGTCTGAGGTCCCGCCGAAAATCAGCGTAGTGATAAGTCCGTCGCTGTCACGACAAATGCTGAGCTGAGCTGAGCAAAGTTTAATGTATTTTTCTCTTGTGTGTTGAATAAGTGAATAAGCGTTTCTATTTTTATTTTACGAGTAGGTAATAAATTCATGTATATTCGGTCTCGAAGTAAGATATAAACATCCTTGTGTCACGAGGTACAGACATTGTATTTTGCCGGAAACGTCACCCAGCACACACATTCAAGCCAATTTAAAAAAGATCCTCTTCTTCTTCTTCTTCATCTATACGGTTAATCCCGGTTGCGTCCAAAGCCATTGCTTTGAAGCCCAGGGTCCGCTTTCCTTGATTTACTCCTCCAATTCGCGCGGTCTTGAGCGTCTCTAGTTGTGGAATCATTGCGCGCATGTCAGCCCTCACGACGTCAAGCCAGCATCTCTTGGGTCTACCCCTTTTGCCAGGACCTGGCGGTGGCGGCATGGCCAGACATTTGTTTCCTACGTAGCTTGCAGATTTCCGCAAAACATGAGACCGTACCAGCGTAGGCGACTCTCCTGCAGTTTGTCTGCAATATCAAGGACACGAAGGCTACCGCGGATGCGCGAGTTCCTCCGCACATCCACCGCAGCATATTCATCTCCGTGACACGCAGCTCCTGTTTTTGTCGCTCAAGTAGCGGCCACGCTTCGCTGCCATATAACAGGTACAGGCAGGTAGTACAGGCCTAATGATGGACTTATAGATCTGTCCTTTCAGCTTAACCGGCATTCTGGGGTCACAAATGACACCAGTCACCTCTCGCCATTTGGCCCACGCAGCAGCAATGCGTGCTTTGACGTCGCATCGATGTCTCTCGACGCGTGAAGTACAGATCCAAGGTATTTAATTAAACTGGTCCGTGCGCTCGACCTTGTCTCCGCCTATGCGGACGGGCGTTGGATCTGTAGAGTTACAGGCCAGGAGACGTATTTTTGAAGCATTAGAAATGAATTTCGAATTCGAACACGAAAACAATTCGTATATGAAATTCATTTCTATTGCTCACGATTTTTGAATCACTCGAAATAGGTGTCGCTATTAGATTGAAATCTTGTAACTATTTCAGTTTCACGCAGAAAATATCATAAACCATAAAGCAAAAACTCACTAACGAACGTAAATAAAAAGTTATTATGTCAAATTTCTGTCAAACATACGTTTACTTGTCAATGTAATTCTTCCGTACTTTCTACTAGTAGAAAACAAAAACGAGTGGTCGTTGCAGAATTCACGGAATGAATTTTCAAAAATAGTGATTTTAGGAATTCGCATTCGAATCTTGCGATTTCGTATTCGGATTGGAATTCGCATGATTCAAAAATACGTCTCCTGGTACTCGGTCTTCGCCACATTGAGTTTCAGACCACCGCTCTCAAGCGACTGCATCCACTTGTTCCCTTTTGCAGATCAAGAAAGAGCAAGTGCAGAGGCGTGTTCTTCGTCCTGTATCTCTCCATGACGGTACTTAGGGCGAAAACAGGGTCCATAGTACCGTTGCCAAGACGAAACCCATATTGACACTCTGAGACATCACACTCCTGTCGGATCCGGGAGTCCACAATCCGCTCTAGGAGCTGCATGGTGTGGGACATGACCTTTATACCGCGGTAGTTGCCGCACTCTTGCACCGATCCCTTGCCTTTGAAGACCGGAGTAATAATACTCATTCTCCATTGGCTCGGGATTAGACCGCTTAAGAGTATGCGGTTGTAAAGGTAGGTTAAGATGTTCACCCCAAGAGGGCCCATTGCCTTCCAGGCTTCGATTGGGACTTCATCGGCTCCGACAGCTTTACGATTCTTCATGCGGCGAAGAGCAAACTGGACTTCTTCAGGCTTTACCGGTGGTACTAGTCCCTGATTCGGAGGGAGGTTGGGTGGCTGCACCTCTTTGTGCTGCTTATTCAGCAGCTTATGGAAATAAAAGCGCCATCTCTCCTTCACCGCGAGGTCCTCGCATAACAGGTTGCCCCCAGGGCATTTTCTGAAATAACCCGAACCGGGAATCGAACCCGGGACTCTTTGCATTCAAGACTAATTACCGCGCCACTATACCACTGGGGTCGTCAATGCTCGTACTCTTCACACAAAAACTTTTCCTGTCGAACCTGTAGTTTCGTCTTTGTACTCCACAGCGAGATCTATTAGAGCAAGAAGCGAATTTTGGAAATATTCAAATTCTAAGTTGCATACGACATCGCAAGAATCATCCTAGGAAATTATATTTGATTCTTGGCATTACGTATGCGGATTAGAATTATATTGCTTGTACTTTTCCCAAATAGTCAACGAGAAAGCGTTTATAATGCCAATAAAACAAAACGAATACATCAATATCTTTTTATTTACAAATAATTAAAAAATATGTGACCAACGTCACTATAACAATCTATACTGTAACTTAAATCGTTATGTAAATAAACAAATAATTACCGTACTTTGTAGTTACACCTTACAGACGGACATTTTATTAGATTAGCATTTTCAGTAAACCTTATGAGGTTAATGTATGCATTGATCTATAGATATTATTTATGTAACCCTTTATTTATTTAGTTTATACGTTCGAATACAACTAGATTAGTTTACTAGTTATATATCATTCCTACATAATTGTGCGTTTTGGTATAAACTGCATTCGCGTATAATAAAGTCGTTTGATTTAGCTTCATTATAACGCGCGATAAAAGTTAAGTAAACCTTCATAATCATAAAAACGAAAACAGTCTAATTAACACGTTTTAAATAATTAATGTATTGTCTCTTTCCTTCTAAGCACTGTCAATATTGAGCTGAAAGTAAAAGATTTTAGCTAAACCGGTTATGAAGTTTTTATGATTATTTGGCCATGAAAATACAAATAATTTAGCAGTGTTATAGCTGATTGTTTTCCCATTTAAAAATATATACAAAAACTAAATAAAGGATGATTACAAAAATGTATTACCCAATGTTCAACTTCCCTCATTCCTATGTCAGTCATTCCGCGACGCTGTTCAAGCTATGCGATTATTTATTCGGAAAGTCGAAGTTATTATATTTTTATAAACACAAACATAATGAAATTACAACCTATTCTAAAGTAAAATTAAAACGAAATTAAAGAAAACAATAGTGTGATAGAGAATCGTAATGTGTAGACAATATTACGCGAATTTATAACCATAGAACAGTACATGCACCTCAACAATAGTATGAAAAATATCAGATTGAAAATATAATAAAATCGTTAAATGATAGCAAGTTTTTATTCTAAATCCCGAGGTATTATTTACTATAACTAACATTGTAGACTAGTAAAATTGTGTTCACTATTACAAAAAGAACTATTGTTTAATCCTTAAATACATTCGCTTAAAATTTATACAGCAACAATCAACAAAATTCATCTACCACTGAGACAATGTTAGGACTATCATACCTACATAAATATTAGACAATAGATATAATGCCACATTACAAATAAAATCTTAAGACATTAATTTACATATTATTTTTGTCTTGGTTTTTATTTATTATTATTCGAATTTAACGTCAAAACAAACATTAATATTATGTAAATAAGTATTATGCTAAGTATGTATAGTGCAATAGGGCAACAAATACGATTTATTTCATTTTAATAATAAAAAGCTTCTATATTTTCTAAAATACATTGCACGAGATAATGCACAGATAATAATATAGGAATTGTGTTAAAATATCATTATTACAATTATAAATACGTTTTGTTGTTAATCAAAACTATTTTATTATACACGATTCTATGGCAGTGGAGATTGGTATTTTAGGAATATTGTCTCTCTGCGAGGTTTATAAGACTTTGTAGCTTTTATCAAAATGATAAAACTGTCAAACATAATGTTTATATTTTAAGTCTAGTAATATAAAGTTGCACGAAGTTGTAACATGTTGTAAAGTAGTCACCACTGTCGACTTTCAAAGAGACTTAGCCACTGGTCGTTTAGCTTCAGTTTTTGATTAATGATTAACATACATGGAGCACATACGCTATAGAGTAGAAATGTCATATGATTTGTTCGACAAAATTTTCTACCATTTTTTATCTGTATCTGTGCTGTTTTTGTATGGGCGAGGGTAGACAGGAGTTGTCATTTCATACTAAATGTAAGCGAAAAATCACTTACTAGTTTTTCGGAGAAAGATGGTTTGTATTGCTGCTCTATAGGGTATGTACTCGATGTTAAAATATAATACGACTGTTTTATTGAATGCCATATTACTAAGAATATACATGATGACTTATCACATACAATCAGGCGTATCATAACTTATTTAAGAGACCTATTACAACATTTTGACAGTTAGTGATTAGTGGACGTAGAAAAGATAAATCTAAAATAAGAAGCCGCTATGTTCTCACAAATAAAAATACAAGTATCAAAAGGTATTTGTATTAAATTATCATTACCTTTTGGGACAAAGCAATAGAGTAATTTTCAAATGTTTTGCGTTTCTAAAACACACACACACCACTTGTGCAATAATGACTTATTAATATGTTTCGCTTTTGTTATTTTATAGTAGGTATAGCGGCCTCCCGATTGTTAATTTGTCGTTTATATGTCCAGTAATTGTTAAATAATCGCAAAACTGTCAAAATATTTTATCAATACTTTTAATCGTAAAGTATTTTTTGATTAACGATTTTACGGATACTATTCAATTGTAAAATATTTGTGTGGCAATAAAACTAGTTTATGGCAACTTGGTGATACTGAACTCTCAACATCAAACATATTGCGATAGGACTGCATTTTTGTCTTAGAATGGGTATGTTGTTTGTACCCCAACTAAAGTAGCCCTCTATCTACCCATTGCTGGCTCCAATTTGATTACAAAAATATAGCAGACCAGCATGTTACAAAGATAAAAACTGTATAAAAAGTTGACAGCAATACTTTGCGTTAAAAACTTTCAAAAATCTACAAACACCTATTTAAAATGTAGGATTTGGAATACGTATGTATATTTATCTCCAAACCTATATGAATATTGCACGTTATATTATATGCACGTTTCAATTCCTATGATGTATAAAGCAAAATATGATGTAGCTAACTTTTATCTTAAATATTATTATTAAAATGATTTAGTACATAAAATTATGCCCTAATCACAGAAACGTTACCAAAACATTAAATTTTCGAGGTAATTAGTATCGACAATATTGTCAACTTATATTTAGTCGATTTTTTATCGATAAATCTATCTAAATATTCACTAAAAATTTACACACGACCCAGCCTTTTTAACATTCCCACTGTCTACGGAGCTATGGCCTATTGTACTAGTAAAATTACTTATTTCCGGCGGGATACACGACAATTTTTTTTTTTCGGAATAATTTTTAATAAGTAATAAATTTATTTTTAAAAGTTGCTACTACACATGGCCTAAATATACCTGACCATAGCCCAAAGATACTAATTCATCGTATGATAATAATAGAAAATAGTTTAATAATAAATTGATTATAAAGAATTCATCTAAAAAGAAAACAACAGACCATTACATTAACCAATAAAACCTTATTCTTACTAACCTAGGCTATGATTATACATTTAATTCATCTAATATACGTATGTACATGTTTTAGTATTAATAATAATTTGTAAAAAAAACGTTCTACTCTAAAATAAATGTCTAATCACTAGCCATTATGTTTATGATACAGTTCACGACGAACAAGTGTGGCCTTAGCTTGTGGTCATACGTACATATTACAGCCAGCATCGGATCACTACTACACGAAATATCCAATTTTCTCAATCGATACTGTAGGTCTACTACGATTTTTTTTCGTTTATTCAGACGTATAACCTATTAAATCAAAATAACCTTTACTTGCGTTAAGCCTTTGACAAAATATGAACAAGTGAAACTAGTCGTGTAAAAAACAAGACTCATTTCAAATGCTTATAACTAGTTTATTTGACTATTTTTTTAAATAGAGTTATTATTGTTGGTAATATCCAAATAAAGCCTTAATAATTTTGTTTAAATTTTAAACCTTTAAAACAATAAATATTATTATATTCGTATCTTTACGTTTTTAAAAACCTGCAAGAACACCGTCGGTCATGATGTACTGTTACGTGACGTCACAAGCCTCTGAATATCCGTTGAGTTATAAAGTAATAGAACAGGCATGTTTGAAAACAATGTGCGTTCGTAGCGCTAGATCCCGCTTTGGGATGTCAGTTCTAGTACGAAGTTACTGAAAGGTGACGTGCCTATCATTGTGGTGTGGTTTTTGCATTTTTCAATTTAAAATACTGACAAAAAAAACAAAAATGTATTTTTTACAGTAATCATGTACCATTTTCAATTAAAACGTATGTATCGGTTTTACATGGTGCAAACTATCAAACTAAATTATCAGATAAATAAATTAAGGTACAATCATAGTTATCTGTTGTCAAAGGTTTGACACTAGTAGATCGAAAATTAAGGGGCTTTAGAGCTTTGTTTGTTCAATTTTTTTTTTTTAAATCGGTTGAGGTATCTTGACAAAAGTAGTAGGGTGTAAACCGTTCACTATATATACACTTTGGCAGTGTGCGTCACTAGCGGAGCGGGCACGCACACAAACATAACGTGGATGTATACGTCAAACCACAAGTAAGCGTCGCCCTTGTTCGTGATTTGCTAGACCTGTATTTAAAAAAGTAAACTTCGCGTAAACCACTTTAAAAGCATTCGAATTACAAAAATTCATATAAAAGTGAACTTTAGGACACAATGCACTTTTGCAGCCAAAAAAGTTATTATTTGTTTGATCTAGCTAATAAATTATTTCAAAAAAACATGTAAGTATTGCACTAGACATGGCTATCAACATATACTTACCTATACCTACATAAATTGTGATAAATTATAAAGTCTAATGCCATTTTAACCTAGTTTACGCTGAGTTAAGAAAGTCAGTCACAGATAATATGATATTATAATGTAAAAAAGAACATTATTAGAACTGGATAATGTGATGTAAAGTAAAATATCAAATAAAAAATTATAAGGGACTGTTCGGAGACATGTTTATGTATTTTATTTTCTACATTATCTTATTTTTACCTAAAAATTTAGTTGAAAAAGTCGAGTAAGTAGATAAAATTTATTTTAATTTGCCATTGCTTGGCCCTAGAAAAATGTATTATGGTAATATTGAGCAGATGTATACTTACAGTTAAGTATAACTAGCTAGTAAAATGCATGGAAACGGCAGAAAATGCAATAAAATGTTAACTAAAGATACACCAACGACCACTGGTAGCATTCGTATTATTATGTTGGCATACTTATTTCAGTAGTAAGTAGGGTTCAACAGTAAGTTCCCAAAATGACCAAACGTGTCTCTATCTGCTCAGTTTTTATATTTGAGACTAAACTTAAGGGTTCAAATAGACAACTGTCTATGTCAGTATTAACGACTTATTGTATATTTGTGTTGTCTCGTTTACGTATGCTTGATCAGTCAAATGTTTAATGCAATTAAAAGCAATATCTCATCTGGACCCCGATTCAGAACCCTTTGATAATGAATTAAAAAACCGGTAAATCACGTGACACATGTTAAATCATATAGTGTCACGTGGTTTTATGGTCGATATTTTGTTACTAAACGGTTCTGAAAGCCTACTACGAAAATGTTTCCTTCGTTAGCACATAATAACCTAATAAAATACCATCTACTTGTGTAAAACCTTTGACAATTTATTTAATTGAAAACGGTCGGGTTTTTTACCCGGCTGGTTTCAGTTGTTCAAATTTTTCAAAGGATTAAAACAAGTAAATGGTTATTATTATTTATTAGGTTTATACGTCCGAACGAATCATTTTCGTAGTAGCCCTACTGAATCGGATAACTTTAAATGAATTGGTTTATTCTAAGTTTGAAGTGTAAATTTCAGGTTTGAAGGCGCGTCAAATCTAAATTATGGCAACTTACTCCAAAAACAAGAGCCTATTCATTTCCATCAAACATGCAAGTGTTATACAAACCTTTAACCCTTGGTTTACGGTTTTCCTATTGCCTGATAAAACTAATCTCAACCACGTTTGACTGTCTTGGGGACCCTTTAAAGATATTTTAACTCGAATGTGATGTTTTTTCGTTGGAACTTTATTAAGTAGTACTTTATTTTTAGAATAATCTAAATCTAAAACATATCCAAATCTATCTCCTAGTACTTTGTACCCTATATGGGTATATTATACCTATAAGGTACCTTACCCTACATTCGGCAGTCTGGTTATTACATTTGGAGCGATTGCCATCTCACTTCCGTAACCCAAGGGCAGGGTAACCAGATCTCTTATCTATATGAACCAATTTTTAAATCTCAGTAATTTACAGCAAGCACCTATACAGTAGGTAAATAATTTTATAAAATATCTAATCTAAAATTAGGTTATCATATTTTTGTTTGTTATATTTAGTTTATAATCAAACTACACTTTTGTACCTCAACAATTCGCGACGTTAACTCTTTTGAAGATTCATTAGACTAAATATATATGCGAAAGATTGTCCGTCGTATGCGTCCGTCCTAATATACTTAATAACGTTATCCAAAGAACAATATGTATATTTTTATAATAAAATAGCGGTGTTTTGCAACAACAAGAGCGTTCACGATGATAAAAAGGATGATGTACAATTTCATAGGTGCTATCTTTCCGTCTAACAAACATACTAATACAGTAATAGCTTGTTATTATATGACTAAATCCGTAATCAGGAGGTTTATTATCAAGTGACAAAAACCAAACTGTACATTCATGGCATTATTAACAAACCTCTACAAAAAAGCTCATTCTCGTTTGTGTTGGTTTAGGTAGATTGTTAGGACATTTCAGTACACCATCCTTTTCTAGGACACATAAAAAATAACGTCATAGAGTAACTGACGTTTCGATTCGCTTGCATCGGACGCATGTCGATGAAATACCTAAAAGGAGAAATACTAAAACCCAATTTTATTAGAAATATTTGGTAGTGCATTTCGAATTCCGATCAGGTCACTATCAGCGTTTTATTTATCGTCGCAGGTCAATATGGCACCGATAATGAAGTCACGCCGTCTGTCGTTGGCGCGCTTACACCATTTCGGAACGTGTTACGCTAAAATCGATTCCGGCTCGAATCGGAACGCGCTTCGAAATTTACATTTACGACGCACATTACACCGCAATTCTGCGCGCGCTCAGTGTGTATAGGCCTTTAGCCATTACTGACACTAGACTGTGTAAATAACACGTATTGCAAACTTTTTTGTAAATTACGACAGAGACAGAGAGAGGGGAGTATGAGACGGAACCGTTTTCGTACGAAGAACTATACGCATAGCTAGACAAAGAGTAGCATTACTTAAAATACACGATAGCACAACTCAAAGTACATGAATGTCTTTGGAGTTAATGTAGGTAATGTAGAATTGGATAATATTAAAAAATAGCACAACTCAAATAAACTTTGAAGTTAATAAAGATTTGACGTAAACTTCGATAATCGCAATAACTCGATTTGGTATTATTTCGAGTTAGCATCATCATTAAGTGCCATCTTCTAACGAACAGTATGAGAAATCGTGGGCGGTCGCTGGCTAGGTCTTTGATTTCACGGTAGCAGAGGCCTTTCCAATCTTTGATGTCGTCAAACCAAACTCAAACTCAAAACTCTTTATTGCAATCATATGGTGTTAAATGATGCTTAAAAGAGGTTTAAAGTACCTTAACATGAACCCTTGAATGGAATGAACCATTTCGAGTTAATTATTTATTATAGAAAGACCAAGGTTTACATTTTTTCAATAGATACAAAATAACATTTTTTTTAAAATGGAGGAATTATACAATTTGGAGTACTACATTAAGAGACACATAAACCAGCCAATAACAGAATAGGATACTATTATCTACTTCGCTTACGTAAACTATGCTACTCTTTATCTAGTTTATTTTATTTTATTTTATTACAAGATCCACAGCTCTAATTACAATTTAGATGAACTTATGAACTAAACTTACAGCCAATAACGGATCTACTTTTCAAATTTTGAAACTTGTATAATCGTCCGACAATCGCATTCCGATTAGTTTAGATAAGTTTAGTTTAGATTAGTTTTGCTATATATTCTGTGGTAATACTCATCTACTCTGTGATGAAATGGTTAGTGTTCAGAAGTTGGACTCGTAGGAGCAGTCCGTGGCGGGGGCGGGTCAGAGCTGCGTGTCGGAGGGGGGCAGCGGGGGGGCCAGCAGGGGGGGCAGCACGGGGGGGCGCGCGCGCGGGGGGGGCGCCGCCTCGTCCTCGGGGTTCATGTCGATGCGGCCCGCGCGCCGCCACACCATCACGTCCATTATGAACGCGAGGAACATTATGCCCGCTGATAAACCTACGATAAAAAAGGCAATCTCAATGACTATAGGGATGACGACTAACTTTTTTTTTCTTCGTTTATCAGGTAGATTATCAAAAAATTTTGGACACGTATTTCTTTATTTTTTCATATAGTCAAAATATGACAGAGATATAGTGATTTGAAATGTCGCATGACGTGACGTCACGCGTCCTCACTCCCGAACATCGACGCGCATTATCTTTGTAATGTTTTGGTTGATTGACAAAAGAAAAATTTAGATTTAAGATCTAATATTTTTGGATAATCTAACTGACGGTCTAAATAGAATTTTATTTTCTTTACCCAGTCGACATCCCTATTGGGCTGACACGATGACAATGTTTGTAAATTGACATATCGCAATTACAGGAGATCTCCCAATCTTACAAATAGCCACCTTTTTTCACACTACGAGGAAATTCCGTCGCGGACATTCCGACGATACATTTAATTGTACATTGCGCACTGGAATAACCGTCGGGTTTTTAAATACTTAAGCGCTCCGCCGCGGAACATGGGCGAAGGAATTTCGCGTAATGTAAGGAAGACCTAAGTCAGTTCCGTAGCTATTTTGACGCAGTGTTTCGTCATAGTGTCTCGCAGACGGCTACATATATATATATATATTACCTAGGTAGAAGTGCCGGAAGCTGTCCGCGTCGTAGTGTGCGCAGGCGCCGGTGAGGCCGCAGGCGACGTCTCGCAGGCGGCAGGCTGCGTCGATGGCTGCGCCAAAGATGATGGGACACGGCACATTCCCGAAGATGCCGATCGCGAACTGGATCACGCCCATCGCCATCGCTTTATCTGTGCACATATTATATTTGGTAAGTGACATAAAACGTAAAGACATAATTGTTTCTTTAGTCTACTAGGGTAAGAACTTTGAAAAATCCTTTTAAAAGGACTAGTACTTCATCATCAATCATCATCATCAACAGCCCGTTATAGGCCACAGCTGGACTTTGAGCCTCCTCCACATTAGTAGAAGGTTTTGCCATTATCTTCACGCTTGGCAGGCGGGTTGGAGATCGCAGTTTAAATTTGATGTTTAACAGAGAGCGCTGCTGCAATGCTCGTCCTCTGTTGAATGTGTAGTCCCTAAGTCGCCTCTTACGACACCGACGGGATGAGTAGGAGATGTGACATATGTATTCTACTCTGCCGTCACCAACTAGTACTTCACTTTATGTTAATATAAGTCGTCTACAACAGACTAACGAGGCCTTATAAGCAATTAAATATAAGCAATTAAATGATACCATTTGAAATCATGATGCTTAAAATCATGTCAGAATAATTATGATTTAATTATTTAGAGCTGGGAAGTGATGGGGGTCGTTAAATGAAATTCGATAAAGTGCACATTTTTATTTTTAGAAAAGATTCGATATTCGAATTCAATTAATATTTTTGTGGTCTGCATTCAAGTTCAAAAGTTTTGTTCTTGTGACAGAATTTATGACTTGACTAGGTAGCATAAGTAAAGGAAAAAATCCAAACACCGTAAAGTAGTTACTCGTACATAATAAGAAAAGATTCGATATTCGAATTCAATGAATATTTTTGTGGTCTGCATTCAAGTTCAAAAGTTTTGTTCTTGTAACAGAATTTATGACTTGACTAGGTAGCATAAGTAAAGGAAAAAATCCAAACACCGTAAAGTCGTACATAATAAAAATTTATTTTTTTTTATTTCCGTGATAGACGAACTATTTATATATTTTACATGTTTGTACGAAACCTTCATTACCCGAATCCAACTCTATTTACCACTTACCGAACTTATGAGTGCACCGCAGCATAAGCAGTACGCCGCCCACCTCCCCGCTCGCGTGTATGAACATGATGGTCGCGAAGATGGCCACGAACAGGTAGATGCTGTCGCAGCGGCCGCCGCACTCGCCGCTGATCGCGAACCCGGCGTCGGGCTTCGAGATCGTCAGATTGAGCAGACCGAACTGCGCGAAACTGGAGAGAGAAGGGATACTATAGTTCGCTAGCGTTTCCTTGCGTTACCAAGAGATGGCGCTGCCTGTATATTAGATCGCGGTTGCGAGTTGCATCATCGAAGTAAATACGAACTTGGGGCCTTGTCTGCCCCCTAGGTTGAGTAGTAGTGTAGCTTATTAGTCGAATTGGTTAAACGAAAAAATGTTTTATATTGTATTTTTTTAATTAAAAATACCGATTTCAAAAAGAGGAATGTTCCCGCATCGCAACCAACTAACAGCAACGCGACACAACTAACACTACTATACGAAAATATCAGTAGAGATGCCCAACTATCGATAGTTACCTTGAAAACTAGTAACAATATTGATATCTATCAATAAGATTGCTATCGATAATATCGATATAAAATATTAATAAATACTATTGATTGGAAGCAATAATATCGATGCTACTACATCATAGTACTTTCAATACTATCAATAGTATTAAAATAATAATATCGATATATTAAATCATAAAAATCGATAGTTTCATATTATTACACTATTAACTAAACTATCGATAGAGTGAGCGATCGATACTATCGATAGCAATCTTCCTAAACATATGCTGGTCTTCCATAGTATCAATACTATCGATTGTATTGGTACTATCGGAGCTAATACTTACGATTTCGATACTATTTTTGAATATCAATACTATTGACCTACATGAACACTATCAGTATACAGGGTTATTTGTAAAACATCAACAACATCAAAAAAAAATTGTCACTGCTGGAGTCTTTGTATAGGAAAGTGATTTTTTTTAGATTTCAATGTTGGCCCCATAGAAAAAGTTGTCATATTTGGGCACCAGAATCAGCCCCTAGGAGGTTGTTAATGTTTTACAAATAACCCTGGGGTCCACGCTAAAATACTTTTTGTTGTTATCATAAAACATCCATATATATAATAGGCTAGTTTCCTAAAAAAATCGAATTAGTCCGTCAGTTGGAATAATAGAAAATATTGGACACGTATTTTTTATTTTCTAAATCAAACAAGAAATGATGACGATATAGCCCGCTAAAGTTCCGCGTAACGTCACGCCTTAGAACACTTTTTATCAAGGCGTGACGTCACTTCTAAACTTAAATGCGCTAACTCAAACAGATATGACGTCAACTATCGATAGTTTAGCGGTATCGGACTATCGATGGGCAACTCTACTATGAATAAATGAACAAGTAAATCAAGATCCACTTTCGTACATTAGAACAGCTGAGTCAGCAGTGAGCACTTACCGCGGCAGTGTGCGCTCGTGACTAAGAGACTCGACACAGGAACAATTGTGGTAGAGCCACGTGGTGTTGTCCAGCTGCCGGGAGCCCGAGCAGCCCGCCTGGCACGGCGACAGGTACGTCAGCGCGTCCTGAGGGAAACGAAGCTTGCTACAATCCCTAATAATATTTATTTTTGTTTACATATTCAAACTGAAATTCTGAACAAAGTATATCATTCACGACATTTTGACAAAAAGTATTTGTTGTTTGTTATTATTTTCTATTTCGATTGACGTATGTTTCATAACGTGTACACCAAAATAACGTAATTTTAGGTACTTGCAAGTTTAGGTATGCCAGACTCTATACAAAAAAGTTCGAAGTCTTTTGATTACATAGATAAGTGAAGCTAATAAACGATACGAGTAATTGTGTAATTTAAAATTACCGTCTACTTGTGTCAAAGCTTTGAAAATTTATGAACAATTAAAAACGGTCGTGTTATCACCCAGCTAGTTTCAGTTGTTCATCTAATTTTCAAATTTATACGTACGAAAGATCGAAACATTTTCGTAGTAAGCCTACAGGGTCGGAAGATCGATTTAGGCGCGGAACGTGCACAAGATGTCGGTGTGGAATGGGCACGGCGACGGCGCGACGCCTCTCCTTTCGTATTTCATACAAAATTTACAGAAGCGACAGAGTGCGAGATATACACGGGAGAGAGGTGCGGGCGAGGTCCGGGGGCCGCTTCCATGCCAAAGCGCCCGCACCCCACCCGCACCTCACCCGCACCGCACCCGCACCTCACACACAATGCACCCGCACCTCACCCGCACCGCACCCGTACCGCACCCGCACCGCACCCACACCGTCCGGGCCTCCGCCTTGCTGTATGTCCTGCGTCTAAGCCAGTTTTTTGGACAGCTGCTCAGTGACGACTCTACCCGAGACCATATGGCCTTCGAAGAGGGCAATTATTATTATTTTTTTATTCAAATTAGTAATATACATTTTAATATAAGGCCCGCAGCTGTATTTTAGTTAAGATGTTTAAAAAGCATGGTTTTAATTTATTGAAGCCCGAACAAAAGTGTAATAAAAATACAAAGAATGGTCACCAATGATTTCACCAAAAATGATGAAAAGAAAACACTTAAACAGCGAAACACGTTGTGCGTCACTCGCGCGAATTAAGGTAACATAATACAATTTGCGATGAACGGTAACACTGATAAATCAACTTCCCAACTCAAACAAGTTCTAAAACGTTTTTTGTGTACCTAATTTTGAAAAACTTCATACCTGCCCACAAACAGGGCTGATGGAGACATTCTCACAATGGCAAAGCGAACTGCAGCTCATGTTTAAGTTGGTTTCGACAGGACTCAGCACGCGGTAGCTCTCTTGGGGACATTTCACGAACATCAGTAACACCATACCTGGAAACAAAAAATGGATAAAGAAGGATAAGAACTTTCTCTGTAAAACGGGCCAATTATAATCCGCTACTGTAATGATTGCAGTGAGGAATATCAATCACAGGTCACGATCAAGTTAAAGAAACTAAAATACTAAGGCATAGTTGGAAACTTCGTACAAAAAAAACTGAGTCTGGCTAAAGAAAACCTGCTTACCAAAGGATTTTAATGATTTAGTTATCCATCGTCTTGCGACAGTCAACTGTTTAAAACTATGTATATCCTAGTAGCAGAGCAATGGATAACTAAATAATCTAAACGCTAGTTTAAGGTAACGAATGATTTCGTTAGTCAGTTAGCTCGAACAATATGACAATTGTCACGAAGCGTAGCAGCAAGTGCCAGTGGAGCCATTGCAACATTGGTTCGCTAGAGCATGGTAACTGCCACTCAGCGTAGCTCTAAGCACTAAGCAAAGCTCTTACCTGTTGGCTTATATTCGATATCGTGAATAAATGTGTCAGAGTGTGAATGAACTGAATGTGAAGCGGAAGCGGGCAGTTGTTATATATACTTAAATCAAGACTTACCAGCACTGTATATGGCGGCGGTGGCGGCGGTCCACGCGGCGACAGATCTCGCGCTGGGCACCAGCCTCAGAATGACGAATCCAGCTGAGAAGATGCCCAGGCCCATCACCAGAATGCCGGCCAGCCCTGCGAGGGAAATTGAAAATGAGGATCCTTGTGTTTAATACACGCACAACAGAAAAACACTACATGCAGGCGTCGTACAATCTGTCAGGACGCCAAAACGTGACGTCACTGCCCGACGAGTCGCAAGCTGAGCAAATGCTTAAGCATAGTGTCTCAATCAAATTAGTACTGTACTACTCGTAATATGCGACATAAGGCATTCTGAAATCCGAATTATGAATAGGCTAGTTGACACTTTTTTTTAAAATGGGTCTTAAATTGTTAATAAGTGTTCCATTAGACCGAAAAACCTTTTTTCTTAGAAAACTATAAAACTTTAATTTTAAGATAATATTTTCATAAACAGACGAAAACGCTGTCAGCAATTTTGGTCTATAGATTGTCTGTGCCATGACGTAGTCTCTCTAGTAAACAAAAAAACAACTTAGACGTCTTTACGAATACAACCTCTCTGAATTAATCAAACATGATTTCTAAGAGTTTACACAAAAAATCTAGTAATTATCATTACTGTATCGTTCGAGAATGCAAAAATACATCAAAGACTCGAATGACATTTGATCGTTTACCATATGACTGACGTCACTTAGGTCGCAATCATGGCGGATAGCGTTTTCAGAGTTTCAAATTATAGATTAAAAATTATTTTTTTAAATTACTTTTAAGTATTGAAATCGATATATTTAAGTTCCTAAAGTCGAATACTATATGAAATAATTATTTGTTTAATTAATTTTGATTTGAGTCAACTAGCCTAATAATTACGCTCAGCTTTAACCTAAGCCGCCGCGTGGGTGCGTATTTAATACTCACCTTGGACACGCACATAAAAACAGTAGTTGTTATTTTCATACACAAAGATTTGTTATGTGATCTATACTAACATCAGTCAAAATAAGCCAATATTCGTGGCCGGCAGTATGTGTTGCTTGCTAGTACCTTACCCGAGACTATGGCAGCCTCGCACTTCGCAAAAGAAACTTATTCTCAAGTTATTTAGATAGACACAGGCACTCCCTATCAGTGAGTTCTAGTCTGTGGCCAGCAGATGGCTTGGCTAGCAAGAGCCCCACTTCACACAAGACAATGGCCGCTTGGGACACAAAAAGAACTGCTTCTTAAGGTATGGTATTGACACAGACACAGGAAGCTATGATGTACACTAACATCTGTCAAATGGCACACAGTCTGTGTCCGGCAGATGGTCTCGCTAGTACCTCACCCGAGACTATGGCCGCTTCGGAAGTGGGCAGACGGAACTGTGTTTCCAAGTATTTGGGCAGAAAACTGTAGACACCGCTGATTGGCATCAAGTGGAGCACGGAGCTGGCAGTGCGGTACATCAGGATATCGTTGGTTAATTGCCGCTTGATTGTTGCGAAGAAGTCTGGAAGAAATAAAAGACCATACAATTAGTTATTAGTTAGCTAGTGTCTCGTAACACAAGGATAATATTTTTTTACTTCGAGACTATGTCACTTAATGTTTTTTTATGGACACTAATCCCAGCATCCCAGCTTCTGCTAAAAGTGATTAAAAAGTAACATACTTAAAAGATTGGCTCATCTATATGAAATAATATATGTATTTGTAATTTGGCACACGAATAATACCACGGTACCTTTGACAAAAGGCTCGCTTTTCTCCGAGGTCTTCTTCGGAGGAGGGGGAAGAGCCGCCTCTTGCTTGATCTGCCGCGGGAAGCAGAACATCAGCCACGACAGTATCACCACCGAGCAGGATATAAACACCATCCCTGCAACAAATATATATTATTATAATAAACAACCTAACCCTCTTTTAACTTGGTAGTGCGCTCTTAATTGTAGTGGTCATGAACGTCATTCAATAATGACCCGTTTCACCAGCCACTGTTAGTCTTCTATCTACAGTACAGTAATTTTCCTGGTGCGGTCATTTCAATAATGATTTGGAACACCAGCCACTGTTAGTCTTCTATCTACAGTACAATCATTTCCCTGGTGCAGTCATTTCAATAATGACTTGGTTCACCAGCCAACGTTAGTCTACTTCAGTACAGTCATTTTCCTAGTGCAGTCATTTTAATAATGACTTGATTCACCAGCCACTGTTAGTCTTCTATAGTACAGTTATCTTCTTGGTGCAGTCATTTCAATAATGACTCGGTTTACCAGCCACATGTCCCTTGGATAAAGGAAATTTCTCCAAATGTCAGATTTCTGAGTCCACCACTTCTGGGTTGTTTATCAATCAGCCACGATATCAGTAAGTCAGTCAGTCACACTGTAAGTCAGACAGTACTTTTTTATAGTTATAAGATCTATGTTTATTATTTTAATAGCTTCTCTGTGACAGTCCAATTTTGTCGACAGGGCAGAGCGGCCCGAGTGGAAAAATTTTCCGAAACATATTTATGATCTGAAATCGCTATTAATTACTTAACAACCGGATGTGTATTCCGTTTCAATGATGGAGTTCAATCGATTCATTGACTAGACATTGCAAAAAGTAATAATTGAAATGCATACACAATCGTACAAACAATTATATATTTCCGCTAAATAAGCAACAATAAGATTTATTCGCTTCCTTGCGAAGAAACGGGCGTTCAACTACAAACTTCTATTTGTATAAAACGCAATTTGTCATATGAGTAAGTATGTATAACGTGCGAAAATTTCAAAGTCTGTTAACGTGGATACAATAAACCAGAACACAAACAAGTCTGTGAAGACGCGCCGCTTCTAACCAATACCATAAATACTGCTATTATTCAGAAAACAACACACGCATCGTAATCGGCGCTATCAAAAAAACCATCGAATAAACAGAATACGTAGCCAAAATCCATAAGCGAGTCTATTTGCACATTTGTCGGCAGGATCGAGTGTGGAACGTTATAATTATCACAATTATCCGGCGGCAAGTGAGAAATGGCCAGGCATAAGGTAGGTAAGATAATCCGTATGAACTATTCATCAAAGAGTTGTAGTTAAAAATTTACGCTTGGCGAAGCGCCAGCGAGCGCGACGAAACGCACTAATATTTAATTTGGGCACACACGGACACATCAATAAGATACTGAGATCAAGACCATAGCCGATAAAAAGAATTCATAATTGGGCTCCAAAACACCAAACGCAGACGACAGAAAACGGAAATCAAGTACTTAAGTATTTAGAAGTCATTCACAAGTTTAATGGTGCGAGAGATTTTGAGTGTTTTTAAAAGCATGTTGAACATGAATGTCGTTTTAAGTGATACGATCGTATCGTCAAATTACTAAACTAGTTGAGTAAAGTAGCAAAAACCCATGGCTATTAGGTTCTTCCGCAATTCGGTTAGACCACTTGCCAAGCATCGCGACTTTTGTTGGTTATTGTGATGTAAACAAATGTACAAAATCATTCGTACATAAGAAACCCTAACATACAAATAAAAAAGCGACACATAATAAATCCTAAGAAACGAAGCGGATGAAAATAAAAACGAAATGTACTCTTGTAACGATGCATGAAATGCGCTTGCCGTATTTTAGTGTGAACATAAAGCTTTTAAAAGAACTCCTGGAAAAACACAACATGTTGAAATTGGGAATGAAAATATATTTACGCATGCAAATGCATTACTTTCGTACCGTATGTAGCTCTGACGAAGAAAGACGCTACACTACTAAAAACAGTCACAAAAAGAGTACCAAAAAACTAGGGCGGATGCAGCAACGAAAATACAAAGACGGTGCTAGGTGTGTGAATAAAATCATCGGGATTAGTTTTGATTGCACATTTATAAGTGAATGAAAAGAAAACAATAATTGATGGTTTAATAAGAGAGGTGTGCATTTAAAAACTATTTCATATATTGGGCTGACTTTTACACAATTCATCACATTATAATACACGAGTAAAAAATACTAGAAATCGTAAAAACACACGTTTAAAAAAAAAGGAACGCAAACCGTAGCAAACCAGATGCAATCACACCCTTGAATCAGTGCGGAACCCTAGGCTCAAATGTAAACAATTCGAATATAACCAAACAGAAAACGTTTGTGTGGTTACAAGGTCGCCCGGTCGACGCTCAGTCAAGGGCGTTCACTAGACACGGGGCCTACCCACGGTGCGACTCAAAATTGTATTCACCTAACATGCCTATCAGGGATCTACGAGGACTAAAGTTACAAACGTGACGTAACTTTAGAGCGCGCGATGGTTTCAGACAAGCAGAGGCTGCGGGGGTATCTCGTGACATTTGTAGCATAGAGCCGAGGAGACGAAGGTCAAGTCGGAACCGGTTTAAAAGTAAAAGTGAGCAAGGCGGCGGTCGCGTGTCCACCCACTAAATCCTCATTACGAGCAGCGTCGGCATAATTGTCGGCAAGGCGGACAGCCTTGGCCGTGACCGGCTGTAGATAGAGCGCTTATTTTAGTTGTGGTGACGCGCCGTTTTGTAACATGCCTCGCGTTATGTAATGTGGAGCGAGCGCCGACGCAGCGTGACGGTCCGACGATACACTGAGAAAAAAGCGAAAGCCGAATCGAGATTGCACCGCGTCACCACGTGCCAGCACTGCAGGCAGTCGCCACCGCACCACGAGTGTACACAGACAACACGACACCCAACACGCCCACTTAACTCGTCCATCAAAACATCCTTGCTTGAATTAAAAAAGCTAAAGACGTTCAACGTTGTTCTTTGCAGATGTAACTGCACAAGAGTGATGTCTTAAATGGGCGAGCAGAATGAATCTTATTTGCTGACTTGGATCTCCAGATAAAACTAAGCTAAATATTTTGGTGTAAATACATTGACTACTCTTCAAGTCTTCAATCGTTCGATAAGAAATTATATTAAATTCACCATGATGCAAAGTGAGATTTCTCCTGCACCCCTACTCAGAAGCAATCATTCCGCAATTGACATGTGATTGAAAACCGAATGAGGGAAGGTGTAATGAACGCTGATTAACATGTTGCGCGATGCAATCCACATGCTTATTATGTGTTAAGAAATTTTTGCATCGGGCTTGCAAATTCACAGGAAAGCTATTTGCGTAAATGATACTGATATGCAGATTACAAAATGAATTTTCTGATATTGCAAATTTGACGAGCCTTAACGAATTGAAAGGCAAAGGGCAATTTAAAAACTCAACCACGCGCACGATTCTAATTACTGCAGTGCTGACGCGAACTGCTACTGTTTATAGATATTTTAAAATCTATGAAAATGTGTCTGCATTTTCATAGATTTTAAAATATCTAAATTCGGTTCGTTAAATTACTTATTAAAATTCCGAGCTTCATTCATAAACTTATGGCAGTTGAACAATAAGGAAATACGTAGAAACCATTC
The DNA here is from genome assembly GCA_963576865.1 of Anania hortulata. Classification (NCBI taxonomy): domain Eukaryota; kingdom Metazoa; phylum Arthropoda; class Insecta; order Lepidoptera; family Crambidae; genus Anania; species Anania hortulata. Next base: position 21,183,693 of record OY756389.1, on the reverse strand, counting down.
AATGAGTATTTGTGAATTCACTTTATTGCCAGTCGAAACACGTTTGTAGCAGTTTTCTACACCGTACATATAGTCGGGGAGGATTCCTAAAATGTAGTATTAGGGGATTTTCATCCTTGGTTACTAGGTGGTAAAGGTTTTTAACATAAAGGCTGCGCGCACACTGCGCTCAGCAGGCCTACGCACGCATTCGATTGGTACTTAGGTCACGCGTATGCTTTCTTCGTGGATTTTGCGCGCGAATCTGTGCAAGCGCTTGCTAACGGTATAGATGGTGGTTCCGCGATGGAATGCGAGGGACTGCGCTCCTTGCGTTACCGCCGGGAGCATTTCTGTGTCATCAATTCCAAATACTTTAGCCGCGCCTAGTGCTAACTAATGATCTGACTGGGACACCTGTTTAATCCACTAACAAATGCAAGGCATGCTAAGACATCAGCAGATATAATAGAACTTGTAAATTGATCTGTTAAGAACTGGTTATGCAGATCTAGATTTGCACTAATGCCAATTACAATTTCATAAAGTGCATTATGATTCTGTGCAGGGCTAATAATTTATGTTAATCAATGATTACCTAGCCGTGGTGATGCTTCAGCGAATACCAATTTATGCGTTTGAGTAGGTAGCGTTACAAAACTGCTGGACCATGCTCGAGAAACTTTATAAGATGCACATTGTTATCTTTTGGTCAGTTAGCACTAATTTAAAGCATGCATTGATCACTTAGGTCAAAAGCTTTGTTTTTTTTTGCTTAACAATCGGCTTAATTCACTGATTAGAATTTTGAAATTGAAAGTAATTTGTAACAAATCCGATCCATCATTAAAAAAATGTGTCGGTAACTACACTATGCATTAAATATTACTTAGTTTAAGTGGGAGTTTTATCCTTCAACTCGAGGTCAGCAGATATCCTACATTTAAATATTTAGTCATTAGTTTGACCTACTTTAAATATTTAGTACCGGTAGGTAGGTTACCTCATATTAAACTAAAGTAAAAAACTGCATTTAGGTATTTGTTGGTAAATAAATGAGAACTTTCAAATTTCTTTACTACAAACAAAAAATATATCCAACTGACTTGTCACAAGCGCTATCATTTTTAACCGACTTCACAAAAAGGAGGAGGTTCTCAATTCGGATATATGTTTTTTTTTCATACAACAACTATGATCACCTACCTAAATTGTTTTACAAAAGCATTTAGCAACATGCACTTGATTTGCATGCGATTTCTTAGTCTCATTGCAAAAAAAAAGTATTACTGTTTGTACTCACCAAGCCACCACGCGCCGACCCATTTTGGATTGTCTGAGGCATACCCTGGGTCCATCAGAGGATCCACGTACACCCCGGACGCAAAGGCTCCAAGCATAAAGCCCAGTGCTGGGCCAATCACTCGAATGCCGATTGTGATCGCTGTGAACAATGGAAATTTTCATTAAAATGACTGACTAGATAGAGTAAAAAAATACAGGTTAATAAAAAAAACATGCTGATATATTTGTACTCGTCAACAAACAAAATAAATTAGACCATACGGAAGGTAACCAAGTAACCATTGAAGTTCCATTATCTCCTGGTTCCATCCTATCATCTCAGTGAAAATCAGTTTCAATCAATATAAAAATAAAAATAAGTAGGTAAAAATAACGAGTTTGTCACTATAGTTACACAATTAAATTAATCATAAATGGTAGATCATCAAAGTGTTGATAAACACATACTCAAAGAATATTATAATGTCTCAACTTTAGAATGCATCTAATCTGTAGTAGCACCAGCCTAAAAAACGTATGTGCGATGCGCTCCAGTGATCTCACGAGACGTTAACATCGCACGTTACATTAATTTTGTAATACATAAAGAATAGCTGTCTAAAAAATTTATCATCCCGAGGCATGAAACGCGATCCAGCTCAAGGCGGATTCGGCGTTAATTCAGGAAAACATAATTATCGAACGGTTAATCATGCAGTAAATATTTATGGGCGTAATCGCGAAGGCGGAGACGGTCATTATGCAAATCAAGATGGACTCCCGGTACCCTGTCGTTTATCTCAATAGGACTAGGGCTCAGAGGCTAATTGAGGGTCAATGAACTCGCGACAACAAATTATCGAATGAAGCACTGCGGCTGTTGGCGGCCCTCGTGCGTCGGAAGAAAACGACGACCGCAAACACACGCACCCGACAAATAGGTTTTGAGATTGCTCAACAAATTACTATTCTGAGAACACATATGTATACTTTAGCTTTGTATGTATTTGAGAAGAACTCCAGGAAATCTTAATGATACATGTAATGCAGTATTGATTGCTTCATAAAGATAAAACAAGTGCAACAAGAAAAGGTCTCGCCATCAGCCATGAGAAATCGAGCGACACCTCGACCAAAAGAACTGTCCCAGATTCAAAATATTAAATTAAAAAGCTGCAATAATAAAATAACAAAAGCCACTTTAGGGTGATTGACCGAAAAACAATCAGGTACTTAGGTCCAAAACGTAATAATTCTCAGAATCCAAACCGCATCGCTTGCCAAAAAACATGCGACGCGTTCGGCTCGCGTGCTTCGTGCTCGGAGGAAAATAAAATATACGCTCCTATTATCATCATGCGCTTTTGTAATAAATAATGGCCTCGTCTGGATCGTTTTTCAAAACGGACATCGCTCGCGACTCAGTACAAGTTTTTATTAAGTCCTGCTACAACGTCTTTACCGGTTCCGATGCATCATTAAAATCGTTTTCAAGTGCTCCTCCTGCGAATTAACGCTCGCTCGATGATTGTCAAAAAATGACGAATTGCGTCATTAAAATCTTTATGTAGTCAGTACTTGTTCTGAGATTTTTCACAATTGATAAACTGCATAAGTGTATGCACATAACCTTTAAAAATAACCTTATCTACACCTACTGTCGAACTCTGCGTAATTATGTCTATGGATCAAACAAATACAAATTTTAAACGATTCGTGTGATTAATATTCCATTGCATTGACCCAAATGATCTTTACATTTTACTAAGCATAATTTAAAAACCAAATAGAAACATGTAGCTAGTAGCTACATTGGAGCGTATTGATATGAAAGGCAACAGGGCTAGGAGAGATAACCTTGCTGCGTCCGCACAGTAAATAAGGTCATCTGGTTCTACAACCATATTCAAGCATCGTTGAAACGTAAAAACTATACCTTGATGACATAATTGTATGCTCTCTGTTATTATTACTGAAAGGGCTGACAATGTGACGTAAAGCTTCTTTGTATAGCTTGAAAATAATAAACATCTTGAAGAAATTAACATGAAAGAGCTTCGAAGAAATGATGCAACTAATTTTTTACGATGTTTTCCCTGATAAAATGTTAATCCAAACAGTGTTTTGCAAGTGGTTAACAAGAAAAAGTCATCATCATAGGTCACTGAACTTTGCTCTTATAGCACCAAAAAGGCTTTTATAAATATGACTGTTTCATTTCCATAATAGATATTTTTTCTAAAAATGGAGCACACCTGTTGTAACAATGACGTAGTTCAGTAGAGTCAAGGCAAAGTATAAACATAATTTCAGAGGAAAATTCCAGGTCTACTGGTTTTCTTGTGAGAAAAAAAAGTATTAAATTTTTTTTTTGTTGTCCCATCTCAAATCTCATAAAAACATCCTTAACACTTCGCTTAATTACGTACAAAGAACAGTAATAAAGAACTATTTCGTACTAAAGTTACTCTATAATCCGTAAGGATATATTTTTTGAAACAAGAACTGGCATGATAAGCAAATTGTCCGTGGGACAAGGTCAGACAAAAGATATTTTTAATCTGAAAATTTATCTATGATAAAACGCAAAATAAACGTTATTAGTCCGAAAGTCAAAAGGTTAAAACACAAAAAGTTAAATAGCAAAAACTCCAACGTCTAAACCATATATTTACTGTGTCTAAACTGTGGCACTTATGTTGATAATGATAAAAGTATTTTGAATATTGATGACAAATGCCAAATTGCAAACGATAAAACTGTCACACGCAAGTGCGTGCGCACTGCATGTTGCGGTTCTGAGTCAACGAGGATTATTGAGGACACAATATTGGCGAAATGAATCGCTGATAGTGACACCTGTTCTATCAATAGGGTTGTGCAAAACTATAATAGCACCACGTTCGATTGATCGGTATTTATTTGTATATTTGTTTCCTACAATTCAAATATTTTTGGAATAGGTCTGTTTTAATATTTCAATTATTATTTTTCATTAAGATTTTAATTAAGTATCCTGGATCACGTTTTATGTAAAAGATCCTGTTGATTCTATTCCCTAAACTGAGCACTACGTAGGAGTCTGGTGTAGTGGTAATCGATAACTGATAGTAGCCAGTCGAAATAGGCTGTAATCCGCGATTGCTCTACTCACCCCTAACGTGTCATCGTGAATCGCGCATGCCATATCGGTATTCCGCGAATACCAATTGTATTTATCTAATCGTGGACGTAATCTAATCCCGGCTCATATTGCAACGATGTTGTAACGGCACTGACCTATGTCACTGCAGATCGCAACACGATAGCTGGCACAAAAAAGTTGCATAAGTGCATATATGCATTCGCACCGACTATGTGACACGTAACGTTATACGCGTGCAGATCGTTTACAATGCACTTGTATTAGTACACTGCGGACGATACTCAATAACACTTTCCCTTATTTTATTGAGCTTTGTAACGCAATCGAATAAGTGATCGTCATTGTGGTAATCGCGAAACCGAATAGCCTCGTAATTTGCTGCATCGAAAATTTCTCGTTTATATTTTCGTTTGGCATCGCAATTTTAAAGCACCATTTTGGCAGAGGGCCAATAGCAGTAATCTTCGAAGGTTTCGGAACACCTACAACAAACATGACTCCAAAACTTAAGCCTTAAGCTAACTCAAGTAAATAGAGCTGATCCTCAACAAAGTTATTTCAGTTTCTCTATGAAACAAACGTCAATATCAAGTTGCGTAACGCTCGACGCCCTACGGCCTACATGTAACCCAATTCCAATAAAAACCCAAGCCACGAGACACGTGGCCGAAGTACTCCCCTGTCCCAATTTAGACGCGCCCCATTGACCCATTTGCCGCGACAGCGAACGACGATTCACCACGAGAAAAGTTTACGCAGAAATACGCTGGGTCTAAGCAAAATAACATTTACAGAGCGGTTAGACGCGCAGTGTCTCAGCACTGATTTATGATTCTTATCCGAACCCTCATCACAATTACAAAAAAGTATTTTTAATTAATTTGGCCCTAAAAAAATAAGGGAAAATTGATTAATCCGAAGCAAACACGCTTAGAGCACGTCAACAAAACAATTATGAACGGTATCTATTTAAAGTTCACGATGTCGAAACTAAATAACTTAACTGATTCAATATCAATTAATACCTTTCAAAGCGTTGCGTAATGCATAATGCTGAAATGATTCTGGTATTTGGAGCAAATTTTAAATTATTTTCTATTTAGCCGTCAATTGCTTCAATTGTCCTATTCCCTTCCGACCTTTGCTTTACAACTCTGAACTCCGGCACAATAGTAGGTATCTTGTTGGGGAGATGTCACAATCATACTTAAATGGATTCGACAAAGTACCAATGAAAATTAGGGCATTGTGGAAGGAGCCAGATCGACATAATATCGACAACGAGCTGAAATTGTCGCGGCGAGACGTCCCACCGGCGGCCCACTGACACACTTCGCCGGCGCACTGCTGAAATAGCAATTGCATCCAATGCAACCACAAACAGTCAACTCTACCACTGTGCATGCGAGAATTGTAGTTCGATCCTAGCTCCGGGCAGGAATTTCCACGCTTACAACACAGAAAATGTAGTTCAGATTCCCAGTCGCGGGACATTTTATAATTCAGATCTATTTGTCACGCAGCTCACGCAATTCCAAGATTGCCACGGTTAACTAGCTATTATGTAATCAGGGCTGGAGTTGGCGAAGGGAGATAATACTCTAGTACTCTTATTTATTTGTTTATAATCACATATTATTTTAAAGATAATTGCCGTTATTTGCAAAATAATTACGAATCGCAAAGAAGATGGCCTAACACGATTGAATTACTCCAGGAAACGGTAAGTGGTAAACTGGACACTTGGCAAGACGGGATGAGCCGGTTGGCGGAATCCGAATACAGCATTTTATAGCCTATTACTATTACGATATCTTGACGACTGGCGATCCAGCTAGCTAAGCTAGTTTTCGTAGTAGGTTCCTACCTACCTACCTACCTATCTAGGTAGTTTATTCCTCAAAGGCTATGCGTTCCCAAATGTATAGGTACTGTACCTACATAATATTATTTCGCGGGTTGCAGGTTCGTACTTAAAATAATCTCTAGATCAGCTCTATCTTCAGTTTAACTCATTTTTACACTTTTAAATTGTTGTCTATATCAATAACAAAAAACAACGTTAAAATAACATACTCGAAACAATTGTATTCCTTGGAATAATAAGCTACTTCGCCTAGTCCTGTTCTTCGCACACCCACAAACTCAGAAACGAAGAGTAAGCGTAGGTTGCTAAATACACGTTGTTGATTACAGTTAATAATTTTCGTTTACTAAGAAATTTTAAATTTTTAATATTGCTTGTAGTAAAGCTGTGGTCATTTGTTTATAAATTATCGTAAAAGAAGAAACTGACATCAAATGGTTCAAGGTTTATGCTGGAAACTTTTGGTTGGGAAACTATTAATTACCTACTTAATTCAGGTGTGACTTAAGCTTCTTCGCGATCATCATTGTAATCGTTTATGATCTTTTTCTTTTCGTGTCAATGGTACTGATTGTCGTTAAAATTTTAAATAATAACTAACCACAAATTAGACACACTATTAATTTAAGGGCCACTTTCACCACTTGCTGATAAGTTCATCAAACTAAATAGAAACCCGTCTGACACATTTTAATTAAGTAAAACGTTTTCCTTTTTTAATAAATACGAAATGAGGTTATTTTTCAATTGATTGTAAATTACTAAACTGTAAACAGGATAGCGGAAACTTTTGTAGGTATACAATATACCTAAACTGAGATTAGATTTATACATGTACTAAGGAAAGTATACCAGTTATTTTTCTAGTAAAACTTTATTCAGGCTTATCCAATGTAGATGATTGGTATTTTGGTAAGAGTATTATTGTTTGGAAATAATTACTTGAGTAACAAATGCTCCAACTTCTTATCTCGTTTTAGATTACGCTTTTCTATATTTTCAGTGCAATCGTTATGATATATAAATATAAAAATGAATGACATTTAGCATAGGAAAATGTTGCAAATTCCGTGTTATCTGAGCCTAAAATATTTACGTTTTTATCAGGTGTTTTAGTTGATGTTCTGAGAAAATAGTATCATTCATATCATATCAACATTAATTGTTATTGCTAGCATTAAACTATTAAGAGGCGCTAGGTTTCCCAGTAACATTAATGACATTTAAATGAGTTAATAATTTGTCCAAATTTTGAAACAGCCATTGACACCAATAAATTCTCAAAACATAATTAGCTAATATGTCTACGATGACCAGGTGACCACCTTGAAGCACCTTGAGATACCAACCATTGCATAATATATAAGATTTCACCAAATTCTAACGCAACATAAGGTCAATAACCCAACATTATATACCTATAAAAAATAGACAAAATAAAATGTAATTTCGAAAACCACAGTAATTTAGTATCTTATAAAGCTCGTGAATGTTATTATATACTTTTACCTACTAGGATACCTATCAAATTTACTAAACTACACATGAATCCAGATCAAGCATGCACTGTCAAGCTAGACGTAGACCACAAGATATTATTTTAATAAACTATTCTATGAACAGTCAAGATTATCTAGCCCGGGTTTATATCTGAATAACTGTGTAGCATCCACTTCAGGCACTTAGGTCGAAATCGCGTCGACTGCTGCAATAGATGCAGTGCAATCCAGACACAACAATCGAAATCCCAGTTTTCCTGAGCTTGGCCCATTATTGACTCATTGTTATCGTTGCTTTGGCTACGCTCGCTTCGTAAACCAAAACCAGTCCGCCTGCATCAGCTACCAAACTATTTATTATTTATTCTCCTGCATTCGACATGCACGCGAGCAGATCGGTCGATTTCACCAGCAATAAGATACCCAAAAGAGGCAGGCACGGCATTTGCTTTCTTTAATAAGATACGCGTTTACGACAGTAAATTAAAGGGGCAAAGTAACCACGCATGTAATAAAAATATGCATTGTGCATTGTATTGCATATCATTGTTAATTATGCAACCGACCGGAGGGCGTCCGGCAGAGGACTCGGTAGGCGGCGCGGTGGGCGTCGGCTTTGATTTATACACTTTTATACGCCGAATTTATTGCTCAGAAAACGCTAACAATCGAATCCGACGATAATAATCGGGACACAATTTATGAGACGAAATTAACTTTGTGCTTTTGTTTCGGAGCTTACGCCCCATTGATACTCGACGGCGCTCGGGATTTTAGTACAATATCAGCCCATAACAAGAGCGGCTACACTACAACATTAAGTTACTCACCTATGTAAAGCGGCGATTGTCTACTGCCAACGTTGTCGTCCACATAGGGGATCCCAAGCGTAGCGATGCCGGTCTGCCCTATTCCGACCACCAGCAGGCAGACGAACAGCCAAGGGATCACGACCATCGTGATTTCGTTACGGTCTCTCGTGCTGTTGATCTGGACGGAGCTGCATTGGGTAGCATTACTGTCCTCTGTGAGGCACGTGAGCGCCGGGCCAGCGCGATGCGAGTCCAAGTGAACGTCCAGCAGCCGCGTGCCGTACAGGAAGTGCGGGATCACGCATCCGATCACGCCCACCGCCAGCACCAGCATCATGCACCCGATCCATCGCGGCCGGTGCCCGCGCCCTGCCAGGTACGTCAGGAACAGAGCCGTACATATCTGCCCAATCTCCGTAGCCGCCAGCAACAATCCCGTCGTCTTGGACTCAATTTTAAACAATTTCTCGATTGTCGTCGTCACACTAACAAAATATGTTAGAAACATGCCCTGAAGAACCCATCCTGATAAAAACACGACCATAAACACTCGCGTCGAATGGAAAAAGGGTCGAGGGCCGCCAGCCTGGTTTGCCGGTATCTTACAGTCGAGGGACCCATTGTTGTTCCCAGTGGCTAACCGTTCCTGCTCCTCGGGTGTAGCGTCGACACCTTTCATGTTGGGGTCCTCAGCCGCAGGGCCTACAGGACCCGCCTCGGCTCCCGCTACGACTTTAGTGAGCGCACTCGCCCTGCAACAAAAGAAAAACTATTTGAAGTCGATTTAAATATAGTACGTCGAATTGCTTGGAACTATTAGATCAACTCACGTCATAGCGCAGCCGTAACTATCGTAATGTGCTTCAACACAACCCCTAATCGGACGCAACCGTCCGAGCGGAAAGGCGACTCACGCAAAACTCTGGCGACTGTGACGCTTCCGTATAACGGCGTCAGGGCGCGCAACGCGATCGACAGTTTTAAACGTATCGCAATGGATATGCACGTAGTATATCGATTGTGCACACTTTTCGGGAAGTAGATAGCCCTCGAACGAGGGTTGGTGTGGAGGCTGCGTGCGCGCGGCGGCCGCGGCGAGGAGAGACTGCAACGTGCAATTACCGGCGCAGGCGCAGCGCAATGCACCCGCTTCGCCCGCCCCTCAGCTTCTCCCCATACGGGGTTTTTATTGGCCATCTATCCATTTTTTGTGCGGCACGCATTTACACACGATGGGAGCCGTCTACGCGACGCCCTCCTCCAAAGAATCCCTCTCGCCTCGACACTACGGAATGTCTTTGTCTCTCGAAGGAAGCGTCTTAAACGCGGCCTAGTCGTGCACAGTTCACATGCAATCTACGTTAATGCCTTTTTTGCCGCCTTGCGACCGTCACGGGAAGTAATGCATTTAGGCGACCCAAAATTTGTAAGGCTATTAGAATACGCTTGTGTAGCAACATATGGGATCAATATCTATATCCATATATATAATACAAAGTCGGGATCGTTACATTTATAAGTCGAGAACGGTTGGACCGATTATTATGATCTTTGATTTGTCTTCGCCCCGAATAGTAGAATAACTATAAAAAAAACTGAAATATTTACGAAATAAAAATATGAAGGTGCGGTACGAAGTTCGCCGGGAAAGCTAGTATTTAATAAAAACTTCGACAATGCAGGTAACGAATTTTTTCAGCTGTTAGAGAACTAACGTCCTAATTAAGCCAATCGATCATTGCACTTTATCCACTCGATTTATATGGCAACAAATATGGATGTTTGAACTGTAATAACATTGAGATCCATAAAGGCAAAGGACACAGACGTAGAGTTCGCAATAACAGCAACAGTAGAATATTAATGTGAACGACTCATACGGTTAACTGGACTTGCGAAACTCACCAGTGGAGGCCGATGACCACCGCCGACACCGGCCGGCTTGCGCTACAACCAGTTCCAGTAGGAAAACTATTACAGACATATATTAATTAGAGTCAGTGCTGGGCAAAGGCAACGGGGTGAGTGGGGCGGATTTTTCGACGACTGTCAATAAGTACAGCGCGGCGGTGACTGCATTCCGCGATAAGCACAAATTGTGCAATGGGAGGACTATCGGTGCACGCTATCGCCTCAGATAAGGGGACGCAGCTACTCGGCTGGTTGCAGCCAAAAATATACCAACTGCAATTGAAATATTTAGTGCGTGATAAGATATCTACGAGTATATAAAAAAAAACTTAATAATTCGCATATAAGCCGTCAGATGCTACTCTTAGCATCTGATGGTTTATATTGGTTAAGTTTGTTGTATCTCTATACAACACAACCTCCAAAACAAAGTTTTAATTTACGGAAGAACACATAAAGTTCTATTCTGTACTCTGATTTCACTAAAATGGGCATATTATGTCATGAAGGGATTCTTACTCAATGCGCTTTAACGCAGGCGCTTTATCAATGATACATTTATTGGTACAGAGATATTGATCAGCATTGCATGTAGATCAATGTTTTGAGGCGACGAACTAATTGCGGACGCGACGTCCCGTTAAACAGCCCTGCGCCCGCGCCGGCCGCAATGGATGACAATAACCGCCGATTTATTTAATCTCTAGACTGAGTGGCAATGAATCATATAACAACGTCCCGCAAGCTATTGGCATAAATTGAATAAATCGTTTCAACACGCACCCATAACATATTCAAATTAAAGGCGCGTGTAGCCCGATATAAGATAACGACGTAGATGACTGACAAAAATTGCTCAACGTGTCCTCACTTACGATTCAGTGACATTACAAAACGAAAAGGAATCTCAAACGTCGACCTACATCAAAATGCGAAACCCTGCACAAAAAGTTAGGGCCCAAACGTGAACACTTACATGACTGATTGCAATACCAGATATACTGCACACAATGCTCATAAATTAATCCTGACAGCAATAAACATAGGCATAACATTTAAATTAATTAAAATCACGAACCCACAAAAAGGTTAGGATTTATTTATCAGACATTATTGCAATTCTAAGAAGAGATCTTCACAAAATAAGTCAAAACATACTTTTTATTCAGCAGTTTTTTGTCGTCCATCCTCAGAAGAGTGTTAGCATTGTAGAATAAATTTTAATGTATAATATAACTTCCAGAGCAGTAGGTCCTTTTGTTCTAAATAAATGTTATGAATTAGTGTGAAAATAATTGTACACAATATTAAACAAGTTCGTGATCAAGACATAGGATATGTTATTATTAATAAACCGGTCTCTCCACTTGGTTATCATCTTAAAACTTTAACAAATTCACGGACAGGTCATCAAGCTACTACAAAACCTAGAAATTTCATCTTTATTCTACCATCCAATGCTCTACTTCAAAAAAAGTGAACAAACTTTCATTACAACAGCAGTCGGTAGGGAAGGCTAGGTGTATGGTGCAGAAAAAAAGCAGATAATATAAAAATTTGCGTAGCCTAGGAGGCGTAGGAGCATAGAACGTCGTGAACGAAAACCTTATAAGGTAACCTACACACTTGTTGATTACTGCCAAGTGTGTAAAACGGTAAAGGTAGTGGCAAACCACTCCATTAATAAATAACTGCCAAAGTGTGTGTACATAATAATTACAGCTTTGCATTAAGAAAGAAACACGACGAAAACAAATCAAAAGTTAAAATTAATGTGCTTTACTATTCTTAACATTGAGAGAACTCTCTCTGACCGAAATAATAACAAAGACTGAAGTCAGTTTATTTGTATGGGCTATAGACACAGAGCATCGGGCGCTCGAACTCTGCGCGGGCGCATCGAAGACGTCTATGATCACTCTATAGGTAAGTGAGAGGACAACGTGCGCGGTCAAGGTAAGTGAGCAGATACCTGTTGTCGATGACACTGCGCACTCAACATTAATCTCCAATTTAAACACAACTTTAAACCATAAGGTACATTTTGGTCTGCCGATGAATCCATTTTACGAAGAATAAACAATGCTGGCGAGCAAGATAAAAAATACAGTTTTAAGATAGAAACTATTTTAACATATCATTACTCAGTCTGTTAATAAAATGGTCGATGACAAAAGTTCGATACTTTATTGACAGTTTTTAGAAAGTAAATATTGGTGACGAATGGTAGAACCGTACGATTCTCCGCTTAATCTATATAAATAAAAATGAATGTTTGTATAATAATTGTCCTCTACGCGTCCTAAACATTAATCAGATTGTGATTGAAGTTTAGTAAAAGTGAATTGATGTGAGCACACCGTGCACCAGAGGTTTTTGAATTAAATTAAAGACCACACGAAGTCGCAGGCATCAGCTAGTAGATAAATAAATAAGAATAATAAATTTCAACATTACAACAAGTCACGAGAGAACGAAACCTTTTCTTGTCGAACGCACATAAAGTCTACATAAAATGAAACGAACACATAAAAGAAAATGGTTAATTAAGTAATCCAATCTTATGTTGTTGCAGCAACATTATTTTGCTACATGCACACAATAACGTAGAATCTTCTTTAATGCTTTAAAATTAAGGTGCTAAAACTTTGTACAAACGATAAAATTATTTTATATTACTTAGGTTTCATAAATTTATAATCAAAATTGTCTATTAAAATCCAAACCTTTGAAACTCGTCTTAACTGTAATGTGTTCATAAAACCAGGAAATTATACAAGTATCATCGCTACACTAAGTATGTATAAATATCTGAGTAGATCCTTTATTAAATTAAAACTGTTGTGGACCTCACGTCATTATTGTATTGGTACCGATAGATTATGAAATTGCAACCTAAGTTACGTAAGTTATGTGGAGCACATAAAAAATATATTATACGCGAATTAAGAACCTCCACCTTGCTGGTTTTTAAACCTCGGTTGACAACCGTTGCTGTTCGAAGAAAACAACAATGAAGCCTTTAATAAAACGTTCTTTGAAACCAGAAATATTTGCATTTCGCTCGACGTTTCAGCACGTTAAAAGGTTCATCGTATTGTATTGGGGTTAACCAAGCAGCATTTAAAAGGGAATGTCTTAATTAAGGCACAATTCGCATTTAAAATTAATATTCTGTGGGCAGTGCAGATTCCTAGGATCGAGTACCAGTTATATTAATTGTAAGCTGTAAGGCCAATGCGATAGTAATACCGTTTATAAACTCACTTGCGTGACTACCACCATATTTGCAAATCAAATTCGAGTTAATCCATGTATTAATTTCCAACAGCAGCTGCTAAATGTCGGCGAACGAATGATTTATATCATCTGATAAAAGCAAAACATTCGTTAATTACTGAAAACCAACATAGATTTCTGGTAGTGGTACAATATGAGTAACAAGTAACAAGATTGGTCAAAAGACATATCAATAATAATATACCTACCAACACCCAAGAAACAGCCGATGTCCACGGGATTGAAAAAGTTTAATTTAAATAAATCGAATTTAAATTGGAAGTTACCAATACCAAAAAAACGAAAGTACGGGTTATAAATCACAAAAAGAAGGTTTAAATTAATGTTTCAGAAGGTGTGGCGACAGTCGACACATAAACCACCGGTTGACAAGGGACGCCCTGTGGCGGTGCAGAACTCGCTGTACACTGCCTCCACTTATAACCATCAGTAACCTAATGTCACGCCGAGGACGAGTCACGAATAATACCGTCGAGGTAAAAGTGCAGACAAGAATCTTAATTTACACGGTCACTTTCGTAATGCACTTTTTATCTCCGCCGAGAAACGCCGTGATAAGTGCACAAAAATTTACGGGAGTCAATTTTGTTATGAACGGTTGCTATGTGATAATGTCCAATGTAGTCCAGTCGGCTATTATTTTGCAACACTAGAATAGTTACATCTTCACGATTGTTATTTAATCTTATTAATCTAGAACCGTGCCAAAGCCTTTACGACAGGTCCCCGACACACAAGAGGCTGAATCTGCTACTGAATGAGAATAACAATTAAACAATATACAATCGCAACCAAAATTGACAAAACATTTATAACATAATCACCATAAAGGAAATACGTGGAAAATATGTCAAGCTATGGAAAACTACATTTGAAACCAACGCGCGTCGTGCCATTGAAGGTCACTAGCTACAAACTCTAGTACCACCAATTTGACACTGCTCACCTCCGCTTATTGGACAAAGTGGAACGTGTAAATGAAGAAACGAAACGCTACCCTGTAATCGTTTAACAAGCCCCACCAATGATGAAACAGATGTCATATTTGAAGGCAATATCAATTCGAGCGCTGAATAGATTATAGATAGCTCCGGACTTTACACATCTATCAAATACTTTTTGTTGTAAATATAATCAATCACTTATAGTCTTAAGTCACCAAGGCGAATACTAATTAGAAAAGTAAACTGACCAACAAACGAAGATTTAAGAGAAACAAGAAAAAGAGAGAGTAACTTAACGAGTTTTGGTATTTTTTGGCACAGGGCTGCGATCAAGTGTCATCTTAGCAGACAAACTTGGATATCGGCGATTTGCATACAACCAACACTTGGATTTTGGGTGGAGAAATCTTGTTCCACCACCTTTTGATTGGTTGGTAAATATGTATCTTAAATTCAGTCAAGTGGCAAGCGTAAAAGTAAAGATTTTAAGGAGTGTCAAAACAAAAATAAGGCCTTGTACATATAATTTCGGCTTTGTTTGACTTTCCAAAAACGTATAAAGCTTAACCATACTTGGCACACCAGTCAGTGACTCGTCAATGACAGTAAATAGTTGCCCTTTTCTCTTATTTTTTATTACGCACTGTTTGATTTATACATAAAAGTGTATATACACAACACAGTCCCTAAGAGTAGGTAGTTTGTTTGGCCGAGCAAGCAAGAGGTGTGCAAACTGACGGAGACGAGCAAACAGCCGGTGGCCGATAAGTCGCCAGTCCTGGGGCACTTAGTTGCCCTCCAAAATCAACTACAACCTTTGGGAAGATCACGTATTGTTGAACTTGTTGATGAAAAATGAATTTTATTTATTACAATGATGATCGCAAGAAATATCATGCACTCATCTATTAATTTAAAAAGTTCATACATTAAATACAGGAAAGTAATAATTTTAACAAAAATAACCTGGATTTTATCCCGTATTTCAAACCTTGGATTTATAGGCATACTAGTAATAGACAATCAGAAAACTCAAGGTTCAGTATTAGTATTAAAAATAAAATACTATGAAATTTAAAAAGTTTCAGAATTTAAAAGAAACAGTATAGTAATACTCTTATAATGACAGGTTTATCATTAATAAAACGGCCAATAAAAAAAACAACATATATTTTACTGAAGTCAATGACTTATATGCAAAGAAAGCTCGTGGTTTACGCAGGCAGAGACCACCTGTTTTAACAAGTGATCAATAACAACGCAATGCCATTATAATATTTATTTACTTAATACAAATTGTAGTAAGTACTACTGACATACACTTATTGCAAATAATTTGTTTTGACATATTAGGTTAGTAGTTTAAATAAACGTTTACAAGAATCAACGTCACCGATATGCAGAATTTAATTCGTTGTTATCAGAATCTTTTTCTGCCATCAAAAAACTTTAAAGTAACATGTAAAAATACATCCTTGGGATTCCAGTCAAGGAATCACTACTACACTATTTATTACCTGCTCACACCCGATGGCTTCAATTTTGGTGCTATCCCGTAATTACAGTTAATTCCAATTAAATTGCGATACCAAATGAACAAATTATACAGCTTAACAAGCAGATTAACATCCACGATAAAGAGCGAAAGTAGAGAAAAAACGGGGGCAGATAGACGCGAGCTGAATCAGACCAGCCGGTTGCTCTTGCTACAACACTGTAAACCACTTGCACTTGAAATACAGCCTTTGTGGTTACCTGATAAGCAGTGGAGCTAGAGGAGTAGATGGTTATTGGTACTCTTTAAAATCTTAACAGAGATAAACCAACCAAACCGTTTATCATTATGAAAAGTCGACCCCATTTCATGAGAGAATGTTCGTTATCGTTATTGGCGACTCTAGGAAGCAGAATATTTGACTACTAGAAGCATACAGTTTAGTAGTATGGTTGGAGCTTCGGTGTAGTGTTAAACCATAATAGATTACTTTTCTAGAGCTTGTGTCCATTTTGCTGTTTTTTTTTTATGTCAAATAAAATTTGCTATGATTTTAAGCCCCCCCACTAAGACAGCCAGACGTAAAATTGTAGAGCTTTGAAAAACCAAAAAAAGTATATGAAAACAAATAAAACCATTTTTTTTTTCATTGAATTTAGTTCTTTTGCTCGTCTCTTTTTCAAATCTACCACTGCTTCAAGGCAATATTGCTTGCGCTGAGTAGAGTTGGCGCAAGAAACTCGATCATTACTATCAGCCTCTTTTTAAATATGTAGAAAATATATGTGGTATAAATAACGCAAAGTTTATCAAATATCGTAACTCAAAGCAAAACGCTGATTATTTGTTTAAAGGACGGATAAAGTTAAAAGATTATTCTGTGGAGTGGAAAGGTCGGCTGGTTGTTCTGGCATAGACGAAATGCAAACGCTTTCCCGTCGCAAGGCGGGGGCGGGCGAGGTTATCTATCCGAGGTTCCGCGAGCGCCGACATTTCACCGACAAGGCCAATGTCACTATGCTTCACAACACCGATAAGTTGACAAACAACATATGGCGGGTTGTAAAATTTATTTAAAATAATAATCAACCAAGCTGGCCGAGGGGCAGTTATACATTTAAGATATTTTAGACGAGCACCAACAATAATACCAACAAAGATCGCATGGAAATCTTTGTTAGTACAATTATGGTGGTTAATTTAAGTTAAATTGCAATGCAGTAAAATTAAAAATAACATAATACCTACGACTTATTTTCTCGTTTAGCCTATACTAAACAAAGTAACCTTAAATTTCGTTTCAATAAATTTAAAAGTAATTAATATTGCGATATGATCCTAAATCTAAAGTAAAGATAGCAGACCACGTTAAAAATATGAAATAGTGCAAAACATTTCATCTTATCACAAGCAACAACAGTAGGTAAAAAATGCCACAGCACACGAGCGTGCTGGCTACAAAATTGTACAAAGTCATGTTCGTTAAACACTTCAACCTATTTGCAAGCCACAAAATTACTTGATGACTAACGACCAACCAAACTCCGATGGCCGTGAACCGATGAATGCCGCCGGATACAAAAATGGAATAAACGAAAAACTATCAGTTCTAACAGATAGCTGTTACTCGACCCACATTAGTGCCCTCGTTACAGCGAAATCGCAATGTAATTTTGCGACGTACACTTTTTTGGAACACTTTTACTTTGGCACAGCACGGTCCGGCTGCTGAATGAATGGGCGTATTCGGTGATGACACAAATTTCTCTTTCAATACATCCCATGTCGTGAAACTTGGCTTGATCTTGATCTCAATTCGTTTTAAAGCCTAGCCTACGATTGCTCAAGACCACGGCCGCATTTCTGTGGTATCAGTTTATCATTTACTCGTTATCTATTTGGGTACTGTTTGCAAACAAATGCTTCTTATCGTCAGTATCTGCAGTTACATCAACAAACATCATGTCCCTTTTAAGACCTTTTAAGCTATCTTTTGGAATTTGGAATTCTTCCTAGCTACAGCTATCTTTTGGAATTTGAATTTTTTCCTGGTTACATTGTTAATGCCCGCAGGTTTTTGCATGCAAATTGGATTTTACGTATTCATACGTCATTTGAAGCCATTTTTCCGCGCAAGTTTTCGCAACACGAACGTCATCATCATGTAAATCCGTCAGACGCATGCGCGGGCCGTATAACATCACTTTCTCCCTCAAACGCAATCACACTTGTTTAAATTTCGTTTTTTTTTGCATGTTTTTGCACAGAATTTGAAGAAGGGTATTTAGGGAATATAAAAAAAAGAATTGTGCCTTTGAAAATAATAACAATTTAGGTTACAGTTTCTCATTTTTACGATAAAAAATAAGTAATGTAAAACACAATTATCTCCGTGACCTGTTGTGACACTACAGTTATAAGAATACATAAAGAAGCGTCGAGTGGATATTGTTCAGTAGGAGTATCCGAGAGCGAAACTAATACAAACTAGTCACTCGGATTACTTTCATCTTGAGAGGCCGAAAGTTTACTTTTACTTTCCGTACGAAAAGATAATGGACACCAATTCTTGTTTCCAGGTGGAAGGAATAAAGCTGTTTACATAATTTTTTGCATAATTTTACAGCGGTCTACATATTTATTTATAAAATTAGTCCAGTATTCTTCAGAGTTGCTTGCAACATGTATCTAAGCAATTTTATTGTTAAGTAGTGAAAATACATGACGTAACATAAGCTTTTGTATTAATTTGACAACAAGGTCCTTTAAATAACACAATCGTCATTCGTACACAAGAATAACTTTAACGTTTAAATATAGAGTTCAATGAACTCAGGTGCACATACAGCTTTTTGCTTTAATTCTTGGAATAACGTTGCAACTGGCTGACGCCTTTTCTGTAAATAAAGGAATTCTGAAACATCCTTTTCTATGGACAGCAATTAAAACAATTATTTGTGCGTACGTGTGTATCTGCCAGTTTTTATGAATAAGCAAAAGCTCTACTTTATGTAACTACGGAATAAGCAAGGCTGTTTGACTTTTTTTTATATTCTATCTATGTGCTCTGTTCCCAAATAATGATAACGTTATAGTTAGACACTGTGAGACTATCATAGATACTATAAAACATGATAATCACGATCTAGAAGATAAGCACGCTAATTACAGACCTACCAATTCAGGAGGACTGTTTTTATTGATTCAAAACTTCTAGATACTATATCTTAAAACTGTACACAAAAATGCCTATTTCTTAGTTAGGTACAGAAAGTGACGGAATTATGTCATTTTGATAGTGCATGCTTAGATATCTAATACATTTGACATTAAAATGTTACATTATCAAATTTTTGTAATTAGCACATTTGTCTTCTAAACCATCGATATATGTATTTAATCATCGTCATGTTAGCCATAGGACGTCCACTGCTGAACACAGGCCTCCCCCAATGATTATCATCGGGGGGATTGGCAATACTCGCCACGCTTGGCAGGCGGGTTGGCGAGCGCAGTTTATTTATAAGATTTCGCACGCAGACGCTGCTGCCCATCTCGTGGTACAGGAATTAGTCGCCTCTTACGACACGCCTCCTGTTGGCGGTGGGGAAGTGTATTCTACACGGCACGGCATGTATTTAAAAGTACTCGCAAAAGAAAATCAAATGAGCCCAAACTTGATTTTAGCCATTGAAGAGTTCTACACTTCTTCTATCCACCACGTCCTCTGCCTAGTCAAATTATTAGCTAGATGGTGACACCTAAATGTTACACACTAAGAAAGATTCAAATCGATACGACCACTACAGGTAGGTTAAAATCTTGAAAGATCAAGATATGATTACCTAATTAGATGACTTTAGATGACTGTTTGTTGTTAGTACGTTACAAGTTAGTTAATAAAAGCGTATTAAAAAAACCTTTTTCAATATTCGACAAAGTCACACGCGCATTATATTATTTCCACGTGAGAGAAACCAGATTGCTCTAAGAGAATCAAGTAAATAAGTAAGATACAATTAAGTCGAGAATTATTATCACGACCACTTTACTGCTCCTTGATATGCTTAGAAATGATGACAATTTAAATATTTATGTTACAGCCAAAGTAATAAATCCGGATATTATATATATTATCTAGCTATTATTTATAATGTCTACTCAATTTTGATAAATTAAATGCAGCCAGTCGTAAGCTTAGTTTAAGTGTGTATGAACGAAAGTTTGTTTAAAAAATTTGAATTTTGAATTTTAAAAATTGATAAAACTTTACTGCTCGTCTCATACTACAGAAATTAGTCGCCTCTTACGACACGCCTCCTGTTGGCCATGGAGAAGTGTACTCTTTACGGCCGTCCCCACACGGTATATTTATTATAGTTTCAAAATCCGATGTTAAATATCGATATATAGTTAAACCGATATTACCCACTGCTATAAACGTCAACATTAGTTCTGGGCTTAAACACTAGTGGCGCTTCAAATGGAAATAAAAAATTAACTGTCATTTGTACGGAACAGCCAGTCTTTATTAATTTATAAGTCAATGGTTAGACCGTATTTATTACTTTAGCTAACTTTGACCCGCTATTATGAATAATATCCGGATAAAGTGATTAATTTATCACATTGTCTAGTCAATTTTGCTATTATATACCATTGTATATTGGTCATTACCAGTCATTATGTATAATAGCTATTTAATCACTATAACTGTTACATATACATAATTAAGCTTTGTCATTTTTACGTACCTTAAAACGAAAAATCGGAGCTCTATTATGATCCTGTCTTGTCCTTCTGTCAAGATCTTTTTTCTCAGGAACTTATTATTATATAATTTCTTTAATAAATATTAGATAACATCACATACATTGACCTGATCCTGTGGTAAGTAGCCAAAGCACTTGTGTAACAGAAATCAGAAACAACGACGGTACCACAACACCCAGATCCGAGACAATATAGTAAAGTAATTTGTCTACATTAACCCGACTGGGAATCGAACCCGGAACCTCAGAGATAGCGACACCAAGTCCGGTATGCTCGCCTCTCGGCTACGGAGGTCGTCTTAACTATTTAAATTGATAGGTCATCATCATTCGCCTGTCCTGATCCCAGGACATTTAGGGTCGGTGCAGTATGTTTTTCTCTTCCATGCAATTCGTTCACTCGTCATCGAGTCATTCACTCCTTTCTCAATCATAATACACACCTCTCACAATCCATTCATATTTTTTAGGTCACCTCTACCTCTCCGCCCATCTCTCTTCTTCTGACTCCTTTATCCATTAAAATTAGTGGTATTAAGGAAAAATTTGCACGCATGTTAAACAATTACTTCTAAATGATGGAAACCAAAGTGTACTAGTGTACTAGGCTAGTTTCCTAAAAAAAATTAATTAGTCCGTCAGTTGGATTAACAAAAAATATTGGACACGTATTTTTTCTTTTCTCAATCAAACAAAAAATTATGAAGATATAGCCCGTTAAAGATCCGCGTAACGTCACGCCTTGCGACACATTTAAGCAAGGGGTGACGTCACGTGCTCACTTTGATGCGCTTTATCTTCGTAATTTTTTGTTTGATTAACGAAAGACAAAATATGGGTCCAATATTTTTTAATAATCTAACTGACGGACTAAATAGAATTTGATTTCATTTTTTTATTTTTCATTTTTGACCCAGGAAACTAGCCTATTCTTACTTACTTACTAACTTATGTGTGAAATACGTCTCCTCTTGCTATGGGAGTACAAATTAATACTTTGACCATAAACATGGTCAGGGCAATTAAGTTTTTACCATTGCAGCGCAAGTGTCCAACTCTTTTTCTTTCTAAATCTTTTAACTAACATAACTTATTAGTTACATAGCATGTGGGTTGTTTTTTCCCGGTCTCTACACAAGACTCGTTTGATTCATTAAAAATAAAAATAATTTGCTGCCATTAATAAAACAATTATAAGAGCGATAAGCGATGGCAAGCGTCGGTCATTACCCGATAAGGTTAACCGAGTTATCTCGTCTTGCTCAACCTCCGCGAACGTCGCTTATGTCATTCAAGTATTCTTGTAAAATTAGAAATCAGAAGCTACTTACATAGATGACATTTTGATAACAAATTAAAACAACATTGAAACCTCAAACCTGTATGGTCCAAAATTAAAAATCATCCAAAAAATGTATGTAGAACCCATGTCAAAATAAGCAGAATCAATAATACCCAGTTACTTATAGGTAATTATTCATCATCATCATTTCAGCCATAGGACGTCCACTGCTGAACAAAGGTCTCCCCCAATGACCTATCATCCTGGGGTGGATTGCCAATACTCGCCACGCCACTTTGCGAGCGCAGTTTTCATAAGATTTTGCACAAAGATTCTGCTGCCCGTCTCAAGCTACAGGAATTAGTCGCCTCTTACGACACGGCTCCTGTTGGGGTGGGTAAGTGTATTCTTTACGGCCGTGGGCACTGCACGGCAAATTATTACTAATCTCATTTATTTTTAAAACAGTTGACTTCGATTGCTTCGTTCGTAAACTACCTAAAATACTTATACTCGTACTATTGTAGTTGCATATAAGTAAATTTTATTAAAAAAAATAAAACCGACTTCAAAACACTAAAATGCTAAAAATAATCCTAACACTTAAGTACCTAATCAGTTACTTTTGGAGTCGGTGCCAGCCGATGAGAGATTCAATGTTTTTGTTTGCACCGACTCCAAAAGTAACTGATTAGGTACTTAAGTGTTAGGATTATTTTTAGCATTTTAGTGTTTTGAAGTCGGTTTTATTTTTTTTAATAAAATTTACTTATTTCATCAATTTTTAGTGATAAATCCTAATCTAACTGCTGAACACCGATTTCATCCCCTATTTTCCTACCCTTAGGGGTGATTTTTATTTTGTAAACTTTTAGCATATTATCTTTGAAGTATAAGCTATTCAATAAAACAAAAATCATCAAAATCGGCTCATATTTGTCGAAGATAGGTAACAAGAACCACAACCAAAATACTATCTGGGTATATATTTGTTGATTTTCTCAAAAAGTTCTAAATCAATTTCGATAAAATTTATATGGGACCACCTCTGAAGTATGATCTACCAAACAAAAAAATAATCATTAAAATCGATTCATAATTGGCGGAGTAATCGTGTAACAAATATACAAAAAAAAAAAAAAAAAAAAAAACATACAGACGAATTGAGAACCTCCTCGTTTTTTGAAGTCGGTTGAAAAGACATGATACCCATAGATTGAGGTATTCCAATCTGTGGGAATTAAAGCCGGGAGGTATTAAAACCACTAAGTACATTGTTGAGTGGGAGGTATTAAAACCACTAGGTACATTGTTTTTTTTTTAGTTCAGCCTTGTCTTAGTTTTGTTTGAGGTCAGCTCTCTGGGCTGCTTGTAATGTATGTTGCGTTCTAGGTCGTCCCTTAAATTATAGTAACGAATTAATTATACACAATATATCCAGTTAAGTATACTTAACTGATCTTTCTAATACAGTGATCAATAATCATAAAACATTAATTAATAATCGTGACCCTGACCTAAACACGGTGTTCAAAATAGTGCTACAAAAGGGCTTACATTGGACCTTCGCCAGCCAATCTCGAATGTATGCGATGTTCCTTAATGAGCACCATAACACGATAGTTTAATGCACTTTCAAGTGTGTTTAGAACTACTGGTTTTAAGCACAGACCACAGATGATGTACTACGACGGTGTAAGCAACAATTCAAACATTAGGTTAACATTTGTTTATTAAAATCTTATAGACCTAGTCGCAATTTAAAAGTAGCATAATACTAAGTTGAAATTATATTCAGGAAATGCAGAAAGAAATAAACTCAAAACAGTCGAAACCTTCAAAATCCCACAAAATACCCAATTCCCAAACGTCTGCGCTTCCGAACTAATGTAAACCGAAGCCTTCAAGCTACAAGTAATTAGGCTATTAGGCAAGCCAATCTATATATATAGAAGCAAGTCGGGTTAGTTATACCATTTATAAGTCGAGAACGGGTAGACCGATTTTTATGATTTTTGATTTGTTGGATTTGTCTCTACCCTGAATAGCAGAATAACTATTAAAACATCGGAAAAATTCACTAAAAAAAAAACGAATGACGAGGCGGTACGAAGTTTGCCGGGACAGCTAGTAGAATATAAAAGAAAGGTGTTTTAACTTTGCGACATATTATAATATCCAACCAAACGTCAATGTTTTTTTAACAGCAGCAATTTTGCCTTTTCAAATACAATGGAGCCATTTTAATTCAAATAGGTTTAAATTAATGCACTTTCAAGTTTCCAAGGCCTGGGAGAGTTGCACATGACTTTTAAATATTCAGCCCTTACACTTTCATGATAATTATCAGGCAAATCGTCTGCTCACGTACTGCTTTTAGATGTATTAAAAATTAGCCCATAGTCTACGGACTAAATCGCCGATAAACTCTAAAAAACCCTCGCTTTGATATGGATGACCTGGAAATGACCAACTGAGGACATTGACAATACAACGCTTAACTTTAAGTTAAGGCCGAAACTGTGACGGTCGGGTGTTGTCAATAAAAAAAAAGAGAGCCGCGGCCTCACTGTGAAGCTACCCGAGGCAGAGCGAAGTGGAGGAGACACCGCAGGAAAGACATGAGACGGGACATACGCTAAGAAGATGAAAGAGCTGCTGGATATCGATCAACATCTACCAATCCAACCTCTCGGTTATATTGTTTCAACTACTACGAGCTACTTCCCAAGTACTGTCACTCCATAAAGCTGGCCTTGGTACTGTAAGTAATTCAAATATTTCCAGTAATTATCCACTTTCCAGAAATGGAAATTTTAATTATTTACAACCATTCCCTGGATATCATTTTGACACTTGTTATGAGTATATCTGTACAAATACTAAATGGATATGCTATTAAATACGAGGTTATTAATATAAATTCATAAACCCATATACATTGTAATTAAAGGCCAACAGAGTCGATAACTTAGCATTATGGTAATGCCAACATACCTTCTTTAATTTATGGGACTGTGCACTGCACTGGACTTGGAAATGATTTATCGGTATGGGAGATGAAGTATCAAGTTATTATGTTAGCAAACCTTTTTTACGCAATTGCATTTATTAATACTTCATTGCACAGAAAAAAGATTATGTAACTACAAATATTGGGCATATAGGAATCATTCTTCAGTCCTTACAAACAGATTAGCAGATCTACACTATATTGCTGGTTAATATTTTTGCAAGAATCATTTTACATAGTTACTAATACTTTTTATTAGCCAGAGTAGCGAGATCAACTAATTCAACAGCGGTGCCTGCCTACCCTAAAATGATAAAACCAAAACAGGCAGCGACAATTATTATTCTATAACTTCTAACTACCTAAAGTTTTTTCACCTTCGCAAATAAAAAGGTCTCGTCAATTTCTCTGTCCTAAATTGACCTCATCGACACAACAACGCCCAATTTAACCTTGATCATGCTCTACTATCCCCAGATGTGACTTTCAATAACCGACGCAGTCTACTAGTACATAATTGTTTAATCGCTACTTCGAGTTGTAGCCGTTGTTCATGAAGCCGTTTTACAACATCGTACAGTTTTACTGCAGTTTCTATTTGATCCTGTTAAAATTCCTGATCAAAAGCGTTATGATAAAATATTTCACACGGAGAAATCCAGAACCAAAACGTACGACCGTTTTGAACATAAAGAGCAGTAAATTGTTTACCGCGGAACAATTGAATAGTGATGCCTAAAGGAGTAAAGGTCAAACGTCTGGAGGACATTTGTAAGGGAAGATATTGTGGGATAAACTTACACTGGGACAAAGACGACTTCTACGGACTTACATAAACTCAGGAGTTTTATTTCAGGGAAAAATAGAGTAGACAATAGTTGAATTTTGCACTATATAACTAAATTACTGATGCATTTTCCGAAGCATTTTAGTTAAATTGCCTTAACCATGTATCTTACCTATTCTATGAACTGATAGCGAAGCGTGCATTTAGATCGAATTTAGAGCAAATAGAGTTGAGTGACAAGACGACTGCTAGTAAATTATTGCACAGCTTTGAGACAAAGATAAATTGCTCTATTTTGTGGGCATGACTCAAGATAACGCCTCAATAACAAACATGGTTAAAATTTACAGCAAACATCATCTAAAAATAGGCTTATTTTAAAATAGATATGCAAATGAGTCAATGCTCACAGCAGCTTATACATCGACACATACATTGGAATAATTTCCCGAAAAGCCTGCCTAAATTTAACCCGCTTCCATACCTGTAGGGCTAGTAAACCGATCCTTGCTACAGATATGTTAATTTTATTACACCAGCTTAAAAAATATCCCAACCGGTTTTTGTTTTCAAAAGGAAGGCGACATGTGACAAAAGATACGGCTTCCACGAGGCCCAAACAGTCCGAAACACCAACAAAAACATAATACACCGATTCACTATATTATACAAAAAAAGATAATGCTATACAAAACCAAACATTTGGTGTCATTAATTTCGTAATGCGACGAGAGAACTGGTTTGTGCCGATGAAAAATAAAAAGTTTACAGTCACTTACGATGTTTTCGGCGAGACCGGATAAGCACACCTGATGCAGGGTTAATTTCCGCGTTTTTTGAGACGCAAGCGAGTGTGGCAAGGTCCAGTATGTGAGACGGTACAGGTGGTGCGTGAGGGCCTCACAGTCCGGGCGTGTACGCGAGGTGTCGCAGGCGTCGCGTCGCGCGTGCTGGCCGGCTGCGAGTGCCGGCGGGCGGCGGCGGCGGCCGGCGCGGCGTCGCGTGTAAACAATCGTGCTGGTGGGGGCCCGCCGAAAAGCCTGTCCACCGAATATACGCCACTTACTTACGTCACTCTCCTCGCATCCGACACGCGAGTTCCGTCAACTGATCCTTGAAGAAACATCTATGCCTTTAACACACTCAGTGTTGTGTACCAGGTGTACTACAAAATTAATGTCTACCGTGCTATGGCTCGACTACACATCAAAAACCCCCAACGTTCTGCGACAATTCAACTTTACAGTGTCTTTCTAAACAAATTTAGAACGAAATATTATAGTCATGTATAAAAACACCATCGTCCTTATTTTGTGAAAAGCGATTCAGATAGCTAAAAATGTTATATTTTAACAAGATATTGATGAGATGTAGTAACATTGGAGAATAGTAGATTCACAGAATATATGTAGAGTGAAGATGAAAAATAAACAAGTGAATTATGGATGCATGCAATGGAACTCTTTCAGTCATAAATACTGAAAACCCTGAATCACATAGATGTGACACAGTTTTATCTGTGTAAACGTATCGAAAAATAATGAATTTTTGACACAGACAGACCAACAAGCATCAAAGTCACTGCAAACGTAGCGCAAAATCTAAGAAACACCAGAAGCACAATTCCCGTAATTTAATAGTAGTCGCAATCGCAGTGTCGATCCGGTCCCAGTAACATTACTATCTAACACGGTATTCTCGTAAACTTTTAATTTGATGTAAAATTAACAAAACTACTCCAATACGACTGAAAATAGACAAAAAAAAACTCATTTTGGTTTCTTCCATTTTCATTACGAACTATTCAGTCGCATTATGAACTATAATTGCATTCATTTTATTTACGAGCTTATACCGTTTCATATAGTAATGTTACCGGGAGCGGATCGACACTAGATTGCGACTACTGTCAAATTACGGGAATTGGGCCTCAGATATCTGACACAATAAACTAATTAACTTTAGATATCTATCAAGATCAAACTTCATAATTTATAAATAGTATGCGAATACAACAAATTCGCACAAACCAAATGGGCTACGACAGTCATGTCGTCCGTAAATATATGTTGCTCCCATCTTAAGGGCGCTAATGTAAAAAATCCGTAGGTAGGCAAAAGGCTCATGAATATCATTCCATTTTTTTGATAGTAGGTTATCTATTTTACAGCATTCAAATGAAAACGATTCCTCGATATCACAGAATTCACAAAATACTTCAATCCGGAACTTTTTGTGTATGACAGAATAACAACTAATCATTTGCAATTCAATTGTTTTTATTATAGTCGTGAGTCCTCTTCGGGTACCAGAACATTGAGTAAACAGAAAATTCAATATAGTAAGACAGACCGAACGAGCCATTATATTTTTTTTTAATGACATGTTTTTTTTTTACTAGCTGTCCCGGCGAACTTCGTACCGCATCTTCATACGTTATTTTTCGTGAATTTTTTAATGTTTTAATAGTTATTCTGCTATTCGGGACGGAGACAAATCCAAAAAAATCATAAACCATAAAAATCGTCCCCGCCTTTCTTGACTTATAAATGGTGTAACTAACTCGACTTTGTTTTACATATACAGGGTGTAACGAAAAGGTGAAATAAAACTTTAAGGGGTTATTCTACGGCTAAATTACATCAACTTTTTCTATGGGACCAACATCGAAATTTCAAAAAAAAATTGACGTTTCCATACAAACTGATGCCAGCTGGTTGCGTTTTAGTATGGGAAGTGTTTTTTTTTTTTGGCAAATTCGATGTTGGTCCCATAGAAAAAGTTGATGTAATTTAGCCGTAGAATAACCCCTTAAAGTTTTTTTCACCTTTTCGTTACACTCTGTATATACAGAAGATAGATAGATTAAAATTAACTCTTATTATTTTTTGTGATAAATTAGAACTCATTATGACTAATCATGTGAGTCCAAGAACAACGTATAGTGTACACCGATTTCTTAACTGATTATTCTACTCTTAGGGTCTTAGGAGGTAACCGTTTTTCTTCGAATATTAATAGGACCACCCTTAAGGTAAACTCTGCTCAATAAAAAGCGCCATAAAAAATTGGTTCACATTTGGCTATTGGTTTCCTACAAAAAATAATCCGAAGGAATGAGAGCGTTTTTTAAAATGCTAATAATAAATCATTGAATAAATGCCCTATTTCTTGTCTCAACAAGTCTGTCATCTTGGATACATTGAATTTTAAAACCAAAACGATGAAAGTCAAGTTATGTTCATGCGATAATTCTGTAAGTAAAATATCAAGTATTGTGACGCACACCGTACATGTTAATATTAATGTGGAATATAAAACAGACGTATACTATCGTTACAAAATGCTTTGCTTTGATCAGCCCCCTTAGCACGACCACCAAAACACGATATGATATGATAATAATATGATATAGCGATTTATTGACACAAACGGTCAATTTTTTTACAAATATGATAGATATAGCCGCCATGTTGATTATTTTACGAAACAGCGATCATAAAAAATCAACATGGCGTCTATATCTCACATATTTAAAAAAAATGAGCGCTTGTATTGATAAATCGCTATATCATATCGTGTTTTGTTGATCATGCTAGGGGGGCAGGAGTCCTGATCTATTTCTAGGGTCCCTTACACGTAAAAATGATTTTGCAAAAATCTAACTGACTTCCAACTAAAAAGAGGTAATTAATAATTATGAAATTAAATTTGGTTAGGGTCAACCCAGCCAAGTATGATGATGAACAATAGATAAAATTTTCATTTTTCATCGGCATAAACGCCCCGTACTTTACCCCACTCGACTTCATATTGATTATTTATATACCTACCTGTTTATTCGGTTATTTTTTTTCTTTTTTTAAATACTTTCCTTTTTGGTGTGTTTGATATCGTCGAGGTTTCACGAAAAATCGATCTACCTATACCGAAAATACTTCTTCAACTAGATGAAATTTAAATTAACATCAATAAACAGGAAGCCGGTCAATTTATTAATAACTTTTTTTTCGCTTTTACTGTAGTCATTTTTTAATAATTATTTTTATTTTAAACTTTTTTATTCATTCCAGCATTTAAGCTTAGATGTAAGAAGTAGCAGTATAGTAGTAAGTATACATTTTTGTAATCACCTATCAAAACTCTTTATTATGATATAACTCGCCATTTTGTTTTTGTTCTGGCATAGATCAACAAAAATATGCTATGTAATGACATAGCATATTTTTGACCAACGAAACGTAAGAATGCTATGCCATAAGACCGTGGAAACGTAAGGATTCTAACGATACCTCATACATCAAAATCGAGTAATCCGTCGTTATAGTGGAATAAAGAAACACACACATACATACATAAACCCTAAAAACATTACACTCTTTTACGCGAGTCCGACTCCAGCTTGACCTGTATTTTACTATTTATTAAATAACAATAAAATTATGCGGGATCTCGTACATAGTACAACAGCATCTATTGTAAATATTAACTTTAAATAATCCATCGAGAAGTATGTTAACAATGACAAAGTGATGCATTGCGTCCTCGCACCCCTATGATGATGTTATCGACTACAATTGAACGTTAACAGATTGAAATGCAGATCTTATTTCACAAGCTATCGCCTTCATCAGGTTTAAATAATAAAAAATATATAAAGTTTAGCGCAGGATTTCTCAAAGTGGGCGAAAAGGCCCCCTTGTGAGCGCTGAAGACCTAGAGGGAGCCGGTAAGGGGCCCACAAAAATTTGTGGGTGCTGTAGTCGTGTAGGGGGGCGTAAAATTGGAGGGCGTGATGAAAATAATGTCAACGGGACTGACCTTATAGATGAAGAAGAAGAAGAAGATGAAAATAATGTCAAAATGTGTTTGGTGGTCAATCACAAAAGAGTGTCTCTATCCAGGATGACTTCTTTTGTCATTAAATAACGAATCTAGATGACCGGTAGTAAACTTCGTACCATTTGTTTTTTTTTTATAAATTGGCAAATTCTATTTTCACTTGTTCCTTTGCGTTATTACGAATTTTATTTTTCCTAAACCTTCCTAGAATTGAAGCAAAGAAAACAAAAATTCAAACAGGTAGAGTCATTTTCGAGTTTTTGCGAGACTAATGTACGGCATTTGTATTTTTTATTAAGGGGTGATTCTGCTGCTGAAATGAAACAATTTTCGAATAGGAACTTCCTCAAAAAAGAAGTTATAAATAGTAGTTATCAAATAAATATAAATATTCATATTTATCATATTCAATGGCTTCAAGTAAAATCTTCGTGCTTTGGCGTCGTCAATTGACTCCTTTTGACGAGTACAATACATAATATAACAGTGTGTATAATAGTAATAATAATAGTTAAACTATTAAAACCATACATTTTAATAGTTTAACTATTGTATAAAAAAAATACGTTACTTTTGTCCTTCTCATTTATGAATTAATGACTCTCTATTAGCCTAGCACTCGATGAGTAGGGCTACTGCGGTGGGATCTCGCACTATTAATCTTGTGTTAACTTTTATGTAAGCGCTCATATAAATATAAATGTCAGTTACGAGATATTTTTCCATAGTTACGTAACTCAGCAGGAAAATACTATCAATTTCTGGCTTAAGTAGGCGTTATGACATTTTCCGGTACATTAAAGAGTGGAGCATCCAAACAGGCAAGTTACTTTCACTGGTCGTCTTTGGGACATCTACAATTGGTATATTTCAGGATTGGTAAATAATAAATATCTATCTATAGTATAGAAAACGATGTTCCAGTAGACCGTTTATTGATAGTAAACCCCTTTACGTGCCACTCACCCACGGTAGACCTAAAAACAATAGACATTTTTTTTAAATATTCGAGGCACGCAAGGGTTAATCCATATCGCGACCGCCACCGTGCCCCCACTCCCGCAGATTGGTTGTGTTGGTATTCGAACTCCGAAACTTAAATCAATTACAAAAAAACTACCAATACCTACTTGGCATAGAATCCAAGTGCGCTTGAACAAATAATAATAATAATCATCATCATCATCATTTCAGCCATAGGACGTCCACTGCTGAACAAAGGCCTCTCCCATTGACTTCCAGATTGGCCGGTTGGAAGCGGCCTGCATCTAGCGTTCCTGTGACCTTTAGCAGGTCTCCTGTCTAATAAATGATCAAATAAACGATCTCAAGGCAACGACTAAGGCAAACATCATCCTAATTAAAACACTGTTGATCGGTATTTCCTAGCCCAACTGCGCTAACGGTATAAAATGATAATGACTTGAATGTTTTATTTATTGATGACCTGAAACGCGACGAAAACTTGCGCATATTTATTTGTACTGAGCGGCAGCAGGACTTGCCGATTGTATTTTCATAAATCTTTTTAAATTCAGTAAGTATAGGTAAACATTCCAAGTACTATTGAAATATTATTGCAGATTTAAAAACATGACCGTAAAGATTCCTATAGATTTTGTTTTGAATCTTGCGCAACGACAACAGCTGATTTAAATAAATATTATGCCCATAATTTTGAAATCTTCAAGACAGTTTTTTTTATAACAACAGTGTGGTTCCTCAAAACAACAAATTCATTATAAAACCTACTCTCGTTTCTCAGAATAGTAATGATGCACCACTTAGGTTCTATTAGATCGGATCCGGCCCAAACATTGTGATTGAGACAGATTGACATTATACAAATTGCAAATGACAAATTGATTCCTGTCCTTTCTAAAAACTTCTTAAACTATCCAATGGCGCATATTGATGTTGATTGGTAGAAGTGTTTTAGATCAGTTATATGGAGACAATGACAAAGTAAGCTCAAACTTATCAGCGAATCGTTTAGCTATTGTAGTGGCGAAATAAGCTGTTATTTTGTACTAATTTAATAGACTCTTTTTCATTAGACGGCACGGCCAAGGCGAAAAAAATTTTGATATTATATGAGAACGTTTATTTACCGGGCGGCAGGACGGCTTTCATGAATTGTATGTGCCGGGGCCTTAAAACGCCTAATCATTATCACCATCATGTCAGCCTATTGCAGTCCACCGCTGGACGTAAGCAGCCTCCCCCAAAAAGCGCCAAAGAGCACGATCTTCCGCTTTTTTCATCCATCCACTGCCAGCCATCTTTCTAAGGTTCGGTCCATCGAGCTGGGGGGCGTCCAACACTAAGTTTGCCAAGAGTTGTCTCCACTCGAGAACCTGTTTACTCCGACTTTCATCGGTTCTGCGACAGATGTGGCCGGCCTAATAGCTACAGCCATAATATAGTCATGTTTCACTACATCTAAAACTATATTTAACAAAACATTTATTAATGTGAATGTTAACATAGGCAGGTGCTCTGACATGCCAGAAACCGTGGGAGGGGAGTCCTCAGGCTCATAAATACCTGCTCCTACTCTTCATTGCGTCTATAAGCGGATGAGCCGCAACGATAAAGGATGGTCGTTGCTACGAGTACCCTTGCCAATGATACATTCTGTGCCCTTGCTAAGATTATAGCGTCCAGCTACTTCACTCCAGGCTAGCATACAGCATTCTGAAGTAACCAGCTGCCCTGAGTCCCCGTGGCTGAATATGTGAAAAATGACATTTCATCTCTTACAAAAAAATGAACAAGTAGGACTCGTGCCCTGACAGTTCACCTCTTGACGGGTGTGTTTAGTAGCGCGGAGTGGAAATTCTGTTACTACTTAAAAGACGTTTTTCGTTTGAACCCAGTATTTTTATCTGCATAGCTTAGCTTAGCCTGCAAAGGTTAGCTAGATTAATTCGAAGTATAGGCTGCATGGACTTTACTATTGTGTATCTACATACATATTGCCATTGGTAAGTAAGTGGGTGAATAAGGACCCCTAAGTTACTTACCAGAAATAATTATTTACCCCCACAAATGCAAGACATCTGACCATACACATCTCCGCATAAACTTGGTGTAAATAAAAATGCGAATGTCGCACTCTTCACGCTTTCTGCCTGTAAGAAAGTGAAAAAGTGGGCGAGTCGAATGAGGTAATATCAGTGCGATAAACTAGCGCCGCTCACCCGGCCGCGCTCACTTTCGTTCGATAACCGGTATCAACCAGTCTTAGGGTCTGCATCTATCAGATAATCTCATCGGAAAATCAATCCAGCTCCATCTGGCAATTAGTTTACAATATCAGATTTATATATTTGAAAAACGCGCAGTCTCTACGAGTAAGAGGGTGCAGCGCGCTACCTAGCGCTGCCAATTATTTTTTTATTACATCTAAATCAGACCAATTTATTAAAAACCTGGATACGCGTCGACCTTAAGTAAAAAAGTATCTCTTAGATTTTTTGAATGACAGATATTCAAAAAATCTAAGAGATACTTTTCATTCTCTCTATTGGTTTTAGTCAGCGTTTTTGCTTAAAGTGGCCAAGTTAGGTACACGTCTTAATGAGTTAGCTACGTATTACCTACGTTCGGCTACGCAAATCAGTGGTTCGGCTATCAATGCGAAGTTGGTACATTTTTGCTATTCTTTAGGGTAACTATAGTGTAACTACAAATACAAGACAGGTAGAAAGAAGGACGTAGCACAAAGCTAAATAAAATAAACGCGCACTAAGAGTTCTATGACATCGTATTTTCGTTTCAAATAAGTTTCAATATCATTCAAATATCTTTTATATATATATTATATACATATATTATATCTATTGTCGTGAGGGGGCCGTAAAGAATACACTTCCCCACCGCCAACTGGAGGCGTGTCATAAGAGGAGACTAGATCCTGTAGTAGACTAGAGATGGGCAGCAGCGTCTGCGTGCGAAATCTTATAAAAAAACTGCGCTCGCAAACCCGCCTGCCAAGCGTGGCGAGTATTAGCAATCCCCCCCCATTAAAATCATTGGGGGAGGCCTGTGTTCAGCAGTGGACGTCCTATGGCTGAAATGATGAATGATGATCTTTTATATTGTTTTTTAACTTTACTTTTCACTATAATCACACTAAGTCAAGACCTAAATGTCGTACAGTTTTGTCGTAACAGTAGAGCAAATAAGGCACCAGGTCTAGAAGGAGGAAGAAACCATTAAAACTAATTTATTTCAGAAAATAGGTCTGAATCAAAAGCACTTTAACACATCCTAATAATTTTTTACACTACCACTGCTTCAGGACAATATTGTGTGCTAGCTTCGAGAAAAGCAACGTAAGAAACTCGGTCACTATTGTTGAAGAAGACAGGACAGATAAGACTAGGACAAATATTTAGATTTTACAAAAACTAATGAAACACTCGACCTTCGTAGCCGAGAGGCGAGCATACCAGACTTGGTGGCAGTCACTATCTCTGAGGACTGAGGTCCCGGGTTCGATTCCCGGTCGGGCAATGTAGAAAATAAACTTTTCTATTTATTGTCTCGGATCGTGATGCTGTGATACCGTCGTTGTTTATGATTATGAATATATTTGATTTTATGAAAACTTATTTCTATTTAGAAGGGAAAGGGACCAGCAAAGCTGCCAGCATCATGGATTTTTTTGATTGTATGGTGTATTGGTGTCTCTGGTAAAATAATTTGACCATAGTTACTGGTCTTCATATTTTGCAAACTCTATCCAGGTGCAGGCGCCAAAGGAAGTGATAGTGTCACATAATCATAAATTGGATATTCTCATTAAAATAATCATAAAAATAGCTCCAAAGCGTTAGTTGCTTGAAAATACTACCTACAGATCCCGGTCTAATTACAATGAATTAACTCGTGAAAATTTTCGCTCAGTGATTTTTACGATTTTTGCTGTGGTTTTGGTCGAGAATTGCCAGAGAATTCAATTGGCATTTGATGATGAAGCCCCATGTCGCAGCTCTGTGTATTCGTCGTTCGAAGAATTTAGACGTGGACGTGAACATCTCCATGACGATGTACGTGAAGATCAGCCGACAAATGCGGTTACAGAATCCAACATTGATACCGTACGAGAACTGATTGAAACTGACAAAAAAAAAACTTTTCAGCAAATTCGTACTGTATTATGCAATGAAATAAGCTAAACACAAAACATTTTACGTGTGCATCTGAAGGTTCGGAAACTTGGCACTCGCACACCGCATGATTTAACGGAAGACCAGAAACGACTGCGTGCCAAGTGGTGCCGTAAAATGATCAAAAAAGGTTAATAGATGACAGTCATTGGCTGTCTATAACATGGTATATATATGGTATATAATATAAGTGACGAAACCTGGGATGAGAATGAGTTTTTCTCTTGAAGACTTGCCGACGAAAGTTGAGAACGTCGAAGCAGTGGTAAGAAAATGGTTACCTCATTTTTCGGCAAACCAGGACATTACACAACGGTGTCGATTGAAGACCAAAGGACAGTGACCGCGGATTGGTAAATCTACACTGGCATGATTAGTCTTAGAAAACATTCGCGAGTAGCGTCCTCGGAGCATATCGTCCTGAACCACGATAACCCTTCCTAACATTGCGCTAACTAAGGTAACGGAAGCATATTTGAAGA
This sequence comes from Anania hortulata, assembly GCA_963576865.1. Lineage (NCBI taxonomy): Eukaryota > Metazoa > Arthropoda > Insecta > Lepidoptera > Crambidae > Anania > Anania hortulata. The sequence goes on along the minus strand of OY756389.1, from coordinate 21,147,102 downwards.
CTACAAATGTAGAACTGATGTCGCATCCGTCATACAGCCCAGTCCTCGCAACATAGATAGATACATACTCTTTATAGTACACCATACAAACAAGTTTCAATTGATTTTTACAGAAAGATGCACATTAATCTATGTATATGTCGTGGCTAGATCGTAAAATTGATCATTTCATGATGTGACCGATAATTTCATAAAATGGTGGTATTTCATGATATAGAACAGCACACACTGCCTACATCATGATGTAGTCTGACCAGATCAATGAATACTCAGCGTTTGACGATATAAACTGCTAAACGCACGAATACTTCATGGAACGGTCAAACATTAGTAATCATATCGTAAAATCGTTACATTACCCACCGGTAGAGGCAATGTTGCTTTATTTTTGTGATGAGTAATGGCGGCGGACAAATATTTTATTCTAAAAGTGAATAATAATGTGTAAATTGTAGGTGAAAGTGCAGTGAAATATCGTTACGACACCAAGCTAGGCGAATTTTATGAAAGTCACTCAAAAAACAAGCGCAACGTCAAAAAATCAAGGAGATCGGAACATAATTTGAGAGGTTAGTTAGGTTATATAGCTATTAAAGTGTTTTTATTTATTGGTTTTGTTTAAAAATAATAACTATTTAAAATGTTTAACTTATCTATCGACCAAGATTACAAATATTAAACTAATTCACGTAACTTGTAAACATATTTTTGTTTTAATGATAGGCCAAATGTGGATTTATATTTCATTGAATGTTGACGTTTAAACGATATGGTCAGTTTTAGTTGGCCATATCATGAATACCACCATTTTATGAAATGATCGGTCACATTGTGAATTGGTCAATTTTACGATCTGGCAACGACATATATAAAAATGAATCTCTATTTCCCTGGGTCATCACATCACGCGTGAACGGATGGAACAATTTCACAAATTCTTTTTTTGTTGTGTTAATTATTGTCAGGAGAAGGTTCTTATGAAAGAAAAAATTAAGAAAGTCATGCAGTAAATATTTCATGAATAAACTAAAGACCACACGAACGAAGTCGTGGGCAACAGCTAGTATGTTATAATTAATTTAATTCATATTTGTTGCTATTATAATGATTAAGTTATTAATTTTAACTTAATTGTTATAATATTTTATTAATAATATTTTTTGGTATGTTAGCCTATTTTAAAATTGCTTGTTTCTTTAAGAACATAGTGTATGTATGCTACAGTTACCGTTTCTTATATTTTGTTGTATGTCTCTAAATAAATTATCTATCTTATATTTTGTTGTATGTCTTACTGCTTTTGTTAGTAACCCAATAATATATTTTAACAATAACATTTCAATATTGGAGACAAAGAAATGTAAGTTTAAAGAACTGTATCAACTGTATGATATATGAGACTCCAACTAAACTAATTAACTACTTGAAAAACACTATACAGTTAATGGAAGCCTTATAATCTAATAGGTTATTGGGTCATGATAATTGTATCACTATCATGTTACATTGCATGAAAAAGGTTTATCATCACCATTCAGAAATATAGTGGACACACAACAGAACAAAAAATGTATATTGCTAAATAGGGTTTGTATGGTTTAAAAAGTGTTTTTTTATAAATAAAAAGAATCAAAAATGCAAAAAATTGTGTGGTTACTCCTACCTGATAGTTTATTTAATTTTAACAAATTTATTTTGCTTAAGTAATGCTAAATTAATAACAATAATAAACAGTAATAATCATATTATGATAATAGTAATTATATGTAACTTAGGATACAATAACCTGTTTTTTAAATTTTTAATCAACTGTAATGGTGGCCTTGTGAGATTCTTATTAGATTATGTCAATTTTGATTGTACATAAGTGAAAGTTAGAAACTAATTGGTCTAAAAATGTGTTCTATTTTTATAGTCTGTCAAATAATCTAAATTATTAACTCTACTTGAGTAGGTAACCAGGCATTTTGGAAAATATTTTAGTTCTCTAGTTAAGAATATTAATAAGATAATAATGAACATTATCATGTCAAATACAATTATGGGAAAGAAACAAAGAAATTCCTATTATTTGTTATTTAATAATAACAATAATGCTTAAACTTAAAGAAATATTCCAATACATAGATTTAGCTATTTCAGGGCTTAGGCATGCTGGTAAATATATTTAAAGGTATCATTTAAATGTGAACTTTAAAGTTGTGATAAAATATTTCTTTATATTAAAATCAGTAAATCACTCTTCATGATTACTTATTGTTTTGTTTGTTTGGTAGCAACTAGCTGAATAATATGCTTGTTGATATAAGTTGACACATTACTATTTTAATTACTCATAATAATTTAAAATAACTTACCTTGAGCGCCAGGACTCTCTTTGGTGCACACAATGGTGATATTACTTTTACTTTCTGCTCTTTAAGTCTGATATGTTGTATGCGTTATCCTCGCATAGACTTTAAGTAAAAACCACCTAATATCGTCGCAATGACAAAACCAGGACCAACAATGAGCCAATTATTATTTACTATATCGATTAAATGTGCAATTTGCTCTAAATTACTAGCCAATACATTACTTAGCACCGAATTATAAATCAATTCATTACCGCAACAAGAAGTCATTGCAATAAAACTTATACGTAAAAATTACATAACAACGTACAAAATAAATATAAATATTGCGTAAAAATAAAAATATTTCAATAATTGACCTACAAAAATCGGCATGTAAACACCTGACTGACACTAACACATTGAACTTTTTTTTTTTAAGTTAATCTATGCCACAAGATTTTACGACTATACAGTCTTTATCCCAGTATTTCCAAAAAAAGAAGCACTTGATTAAATATGTAATGAGTATGACACATGAAAGCCAGCCTCCACCACTGATCAGGTAAAACTGCCTCCACTCACTGATCAAGTAAAATTTATGCCTTCATTTCCGATATCGCATTCGTTCTTTTCGCTTCTTGTTCCGGATTGAGCATACATCGATTTTAGCTTTGAAACATGAGTGGTGTAGACAAAAAAACTCGGAAAACACTAATATCGATTATGGCCAATTTCGGAATGGTTTCCATACAAGATAAGGGTGGGGTCTGGGGCAAAGTCGAGCAATGTCAAGAGGAGTCCGTCCTCCATTTAAGCCAGTGACAGATGGAGGCGGACGCGGCTGCGGACTCGTCTTGACATTTTAAGGTCAAACGCTGCCATTAGTCGATCTTTGGGCTAGCGAAAGTTGACTGAATGATAGACCAATGGCAGCGCTTGACCTCACAATGTCAAGACGAGTCCGGAGCCGCGTCCGCCGCAGTTTGTCACCAGTTTTAGCAAGCGCTTCAAGCTCGGACTAAATGCATCCAGAATTTTTCAGAATCCCATACAAAACGGATTGAATCCGGGCTTGTGCGGATTCATGTAGTCCGAGCCATCCGAAATCTGCCCGATCCGGGAAAAAACCGATTCCGGCTTCCATTCGACTACATGCAGTCCGTGTAGATCCGGAGAGAAATTTATTTAGTCGGCAGCAAGACGTCTTGCTGAACAGTCGTGTCTAATAAATGAAATCGCTAAATAGAGAAGAGATTTTATTCTTTATTAATTAAAAATAAAATTGGACTTCTACACCTAAACAGCATTTATTACTAAACTAATGAAAATACTAGATACTTACAATAAAGTTTATTAAGTAAGTATCATATTTACATTTAACTTTTTTTTCTCCTGGCTTAATGTATGCCAGTCATCAATTAGGTCTTGACACACACTGATCCAGGATGAATCCTTGAGATTTTTTAAATAACATAATCTTGCAATGCTGTATTCCATATTATGCACTGGTAGTTTTCTATCACTAATATCAATCGTTCTGAATCGACCATTGTGCGTCCACTACGTAGGAAGTTTTTTTTTTTCAGTGCGTCTTGCGTAGCACTGGCGCGTGATTCGTCCGGAAGCGGCCGGAACAGAAAGTTTTCAGTGTCATGTGGTCAGTGCCATACTACTACTGCATAGGTTATTGAAAGGCTCGGCCCACTTGAAAAGCCACAGCTGAGAAAAAACGGGCCGGGTGGCCGGAGGAGTTCGGAGGCTTCCGGGTGGAAATCAGAATCGGATGGCACCGGATCGTATGTAGTCCATGCAGGAAAAATCTGTATGTTTGCTTCAGCGACGAATTGAATCCAGGCTTATCCAGAGCCCATCAGGGCAGAACCCCATACAAAACGGATTGAATCCGGGTTTGTGAAGTCGTAGACGCGTCTTGAAACTGCTTTGACAGTCGACTCTTTGCTTCTTGTTTCGGATTCAGCGTACATCGATTTTAGCTTACTAAAACTCGAGTGGTGTAGGTGAATATAAAATCTGATTTAGTTTGAAAACACTAATATCAATTGCAGCCAGTTTCGGAACAGTAAGGGACGGAGTCTTGCTAGCGGGCTGGCGAAGTTGACGGAAGGATCTGGAAGGATCGACCAGTGACGCGTCCGTCCCAGTTTGTCCAGCTTACAACTGGATACAAACAAACGGGGACGGACGTGGCAATGCAACGTTTGCAGCGAAGAAGATGCAGAGGCTCCTCGATCTTTTACTGATTTGCTGGACAAGTGGCGCATGGCCGTGAACGTGGGCAAGACGGCCGCACTGCTGACCGGGATGAAGCGCATCATGCCACCGCCGCTCAAACTCCGTGGATTTGATATAGAGTGGCAATCACAGGTGACATACCTCGGGTGTCGAATTGACCGGTCCTTGCGCATGGTACCACAGGTTAACCACTTGGTTAGCCAGGCCAAAATGGCCAGAGCGCTGCTTAAACCGGTCCTGACATCCCGATTACCCTTGAGAACCAAGTACTCGCTATGCTCCCTAGCCTTAAGGACCAAACTGCAGATCCAGCAGAACATTTCGCTCCGCGTGTTGACAGGAGCAGGGCGATATGTCCGGAACGACGTCATTGCTCGGGACATGCGGATCCCATCAGTGGAAGAATTTGTTACCAGTATAGCGCGTCGCACATTTGATCGTGCCGACAACGGCCCCCACCGCCATCTGCACATCACCCCACTACATGCCCGGCCGCCGGACGCTGCTGGACGGCCCCTGCCCCGAGACCTCCTGCCCAACCCCACTGAGACAGAAACAATCGAATCAGTGCCATTACCGCAACGTAGCGGTATCCCTCGACCGAGATTTCGTGTCATCCCAGCCCGGCCGTAGTTCGCTCCAAGCTCGAGCTTCGGGTGACTGATAACAGATACCAACCCAGAGACGACTGATAGACCGGCCAGACCGTCGCGAGACACTCGTGCTAAGCATCGGTCAGGCTGTAAAATTTTTAACAACCGTGCTACAAACTAGCAGCCGCAATCGCGGCGACCAATCACCAGTAGTGTCAGTGGACACCCTGAGAAGACGCCCGGGTAAAGGGCAATCGCCCGTGTCCCGCACCAGCCAGAGGCTGAAGAAATCCGACGCCGACAGACGTGTCTTGACATTTTAAGGTCAAACGCTGCCATCGTTAATCCTTGGGCTGGCGGAAGTTGCCAAAGGATAGACCAATGGCATTTGACCTCACAATGACGCGTCCGTCCCAGACAGATTGTATCCAGTTAAACAATAAAACACCTTATTTCTTGTATTTAAATGATATATTTGTGCCAAAATGACTTTGGACGGATCCGGCACACAGCAGTTAGAGGTACATGCCCGGATACGGCCTTAAGCTGACGACGGGCTAAAAGCGCTTGATAAGCGGAGGACGGACTCCTCTTGACATTGCTTGACTTTGCTCCAGACCCCGCCCCCTTCTTGTTTGGAAACCATTCATCATGTATAGATATTTGTTTTCAGTTTTTATTCGCCTAAACCGCTCGAGTTTAAGAAAACTAAAATCGATGTGTGCTCAATCCAGAACAAGGGAAAATGACGAATGCAACATCGGAGGCTGGATGAAGATGGATTCCATTTCCATTATTTTTGCTTGAAAATGTATGATAAATCTGCTAGATTTGAAATTAATAAGACTTATTAAAAATGGTCTTTTTTTGTAACATACAGATCCCAATTTGCAGAATAACATGCTTTTAAAAAAAGGTTGGAAGACAGAATCAGTGATGTCATCCTTACATTCAAATCTGTTCAGGCATTTTTCTATACAATAACTTTTTTTTTTGTAATTTTCATTTTACACCAAATTGTGTTTGCATTAAATTGTTACGTGTGCATATTAATAAAATAAAACTAAACTACCACAATTAGTACACAACATTTATTTGCATAATTTTAAGCTACACATGCATATAGATGTGTTGTTATTTTTTTTTAATTAATTGCATTTTTAACATTGCTTTGTTAATACAATAATTTGTAAATGCGTCATCATAGAAATTGAAAACAGATTTTCACAATCTTATTCAATAAGATTTCCAAGGTCTGTAATTCTAAGCTAAACAATACATTTAAATAATTACTACATAAATTACAAACTATGTAATTTGGTCAAATATATTAGTATTCTACTAATTCTCCAGGTCAGTGCTTGACCTAAGTTACTGCAGCATACAGTTCATACAATCTATTCATTTGTGATCATTTCACACATATCCTTAAACTCTAATAGAACCTTCAATTATGAAGTCAATCCAGTTAAGTGATTTATCTATAAAAATAGAAGTCATATAGAAAAATATAAATTATAAAGCAAAGTAATACTTTGTTAAAATAAACAGGTGTTATAATCTTAGCTGTGGAGCTATCTTGATAGGGGAACTATTCATGGGTTTCTTAGGACTAAGTTTACTTGGTGATCTCATCACCACGTCAACAGCCTTTCTGAGAATCTGGTGCTCACTCTTTTTGTACTCCTCAGTGATTTGTGAAAGGTCTAGGTCTGCATCTAACATCAAAACCTGTAAAACGAAATATAGCAATAGTTTAATATCTTGTATGTTTGAATATGTGATAGTTAATACTGAGTACACTAGGCTCACATACAACATGTAGTGGGATCTTCCAAGTAATGTCTGATTAATAATAAAAATAAAGTGAATAGACAAATGCAGACTAAATAAATAAATACTTGATCTAAAATTTTAATAAGAACTTACAGGTGCTGGACATTCCCCTAGAGTTCTATTTATCAGCCAGTCCTCATGCAATCTGTGTAAGTCTTCAATATAGGACAGCGGCACACACTGCTCTTCAGAACGAGCACGCTTTTTTATCCTCTCATGCACAATTGATGGAGTTGTTTTCAGGTATACTGCAAAGTATTGACATGGTTTTACACTTATATTTTAATGCAAAGGTATGACATTGATTAGAATAGTGAAAAAGATTAAAGATGACCTTTTAATTTTTTAATATTAATAATTTCATCAAGCATCCATAATAGAGACACAATAGAAAATCGAATGTTTTGCAATCTCATGTGACCGCTTGGATGTTGACAAGCTAAGCAGACCAACATACTTCTTCGACGACTTCAACGACTTCTAAATAGATTTTTATGAATCACATTAACCCTGTTAACTTTGTTGTGCAATTAATACAACGCTTTATCAGGTGCAGTCTGATAATATGTAAAATCAATACATATTCTTATCTATTCTAGATGGCCTTGCATGTGAAACAACCAAGTACATAGTGCAAGACTAGTCTTACTTGTGAAATGCACTATGTACTTGATTGTTTAGCCGGCTTATTACCACATTAGCTAACCCCAATTGAGGAATTTTCTACTATATAAGTATATCTACTGTCCTATATTAGCAAGCCAAAACATAAACAATGATAACTGTTGTTCCATATCATTAGAATGTTTGTAACATAGATTACTGATAACATCCAGCTAGAAACTATGAACAAAATGTTTGAATTTGCATTTATTCTTAAGGTTGTGCAATAATAACATCTGATTGATTTATTTAGTAACAGCACTAACCAATAAGATCAGCTTCAATTGGTATCTGGTGTTGAATAAACCGGTACCACTCGTCAAGCACAGCAAACTCGGCAGGGTGTAGGGTGCCACTCCTCATCATGTTCTCCACGAAGCAATACCTGGCACTAAACAGGGAGCGCTCCATTAACTTCACAGGCGTCGGCGTGGGCCGCCGGTGCATGTCAAGCATTGTCATTGAAACATAAGACTGGAAAGCCATTGCCCATTTCGCTGGGTCCTTATACATCAGGTCCTAGACAAAAATAAACATAAAACGGTCGTACATCATAATAACATGCATAGAAAACCTAGTAACGCGAGTCATTTTACTTACCAGTAGATTCCACCCTTGCAGATTACGCCATGCTTCAACAGGTTCCGTCAGCAATGTTATATCTTCAAACTGACGAAAATGTTCTAGAAACGTTGTCTTACCACTTCCTATATTGCCCTCTACGAAAACAGTAAATGGTTTTGCGTTCATTGCGCTCATTTTGCTAAATAATCTTTGGGCTGAAACGATTTGGTTAAATTAGTTAGGTACACGACACTTGTTCTAGAGACCACTTTACTATCACCTTCTGGTACTATAGAATGATTGCTTTTGTTCGTGTTTGGTTTGGCAAGGCTTTCAAGCAAACACAGCGAAAAGCCAAGCCATTTAACTATTGATCTCGGTGATTTCCCGCCTAAAATCTATTGCCATAAAATCAACAGTGGTCAACACAAGGCGCGAAAATATACTGTCAATTTTTTGACGGATATCTTATGTCATTAATAATGGTAAATACAAGTACCTTTATACCATAATGTTACAATGCGACCCTTCAACATTACGATTTACTTGTTAATATTAAGTTCCTACTTTCTAACATAATATTAAAGATTTATTCAACCAAAGAAGACTGAAATTGTGGCGAATTAAATAAACAAAAGCACAGCAGAATGCAGCAGAGCTTGACGGAAGAAACAACAAACGAAAGGTTTTATCCCGCAACAGATTAAATAATATTTCCATAGACACGACACTCTTTGAGTATTTCCTCGTATTCTCCTCTTGTGAAAAATATTAATAACGTTACTACTTACCGGTATTTGTACTTTTACCAGAACTAGAGTAGAGCGGCAAAATTAAATTCACCAATGGGACTTCTCCACGAATCCATTGACAATAAATTTGACTGTGCCGAAAAGATTGACGTGTTTATTTCACGCTGTTTGTTCAATTTCGTTCAATTTTGCAAAAGATCTTGTAAAAAGCCGGCAGTATTGAGTGAGATTGAGCGCTGATAATTAGAAGTTATTACACAAAATGTTGCGCACAGTTTATCTGGGTATGTATGTTTTAATAACATCAAATCAAACCGTGAAGTTTTCTGTTAACATTATTTTTCTAATTTTGCGAAAATAATTCAACTTCTGTTTTAGGTGTTTTATTGTGTGCTGCTGGGTCACTGGCCTTGTATGACTCCTCGTCAGACGTGGTAGAACTGACGCCTAATAATTTCGATAAACTAGTCACAAACTCTGATGAAATATGGATAGTGGAATTTTATGCCCCATGGTGCGGTCACTGTAAGAGCCTTGTTCCTGAATACAAGAAGGCTGCCCGAGCACTCAAGGTAATTCACTATCAAGTTTTTCACATAAAACGCTTTAAGCTATTCCAGTTAACAGGTTTTCATTCAGAAAACGCATAATTATCGAGATTGGGTATAATTTGAATTGTGATAAGCCTCTAATTTAATAATCTTGTAGTTGCGTTAGTCTAATGCATTAAAACAAATTCAATCTGACTAGTTATTTCCTAGTAGCTAGTTTTAACAAAGTTTGACCAGAATTTCAATATTTAATTGTACTTTTATTTTCCAGGGCATCGTTAAAGTTGGAGCTTTAAATGCAGATGAGCATAAGAGTGTCTCTCAAAAATATGGGGTCAAGGGTTTCCCTACAATCAAGATATTTACAGGCAGCAAAAACACCCCATATCAGGGCCAGAGAAATGCCGAAGGATTCGTGGATGCTGCTCTCAAGGCAGCCAAAGACAGGGCCTATGATAACCTTGGCAAAAAACCAAGTGGCTCATCTTCAGACAAGGTAACAAAGATGAAAAGTCTACGTGACATATTTAAAAAATATAAATTAAATCTTAAAGGGTTAAAAATATAGGTTCTAGCCTAATTCAAAATGTGATACCTATTCTAAAAATTGTGATGGATCAACAACAATAATTTAAAAGCATGTTTTTCAAATGTAATATAATATGTAGGTGCTAATATTTAAAGCATATAAGTTTTGTCATTGATTTATTTAAATAGCAGATCACAAAGAAAAAGGTGTATGGCCATTCTATTCCATGGAAAAAGGCAAAAACAACTTATGCTGTTCTGAAGCAAGCTAGCCGGCCAGGTGTAACTTATCCTCTAGAAAAATCAAAATTAGAGATGCTACAATCACATCTGTTTCGCAGAAGATCGTATGACGAGCAACCACCTATATTTGTCCGAAAACAATATTTAAATCATAGAAATAAACGAAGGAATTAAACATTAAAAGATATTAGTTATGTTAATTAATCAAAATAAATGAAGTTTTGTATGAGTACCTATTAAAATTAAACTATAATTGGTTGGTTTTTTATGAATTGTAATTATGAACCAACTATTTGAGAATTATACAAGGTTCATATTCATATTAGAGGTTTACCATTTAATCTTAGTTCATTGACACTATATCTTATCACAATGTAAACTTTAATGTATTTTCTACATAATTATCAATCTATTTTACTGTCATCCTCTGCACTGCTCCAGAAGGTAGCCTAAATAATGTGATACTAACTCTTATTAGGTTTTTCGTATTTAAATATTGTTGTATAGTTGCAGAGGGAAAAAATTTACTAAAACACCTAACACAAACTAGCGATTCAGTTTTATGTTACTAGAATGTTCTAAGTAATACAAATCTTTTCTTTCTTCTAAACACTGCAATAATCACTGGTTTCACTAGTCAAATGCAATCTGGTAAAATCAAAGGTTTTAGGTAGAGTAACAGATTTCTTTATGCCGTCTGAACCACATAAATTCATCTCTTAAAATTTTTTACTACAGTTTCATAGAAGAGATATTATAGATCTAAATAAAACAGAATATTAGGTACCTATATCACTTAACATTTACTACTAATATTTGAAAAATGTGATTACTGCCTAATTTTTATTGTTTAGTTTTCCAATGGGGTGGTTGTTTATTCTTCTTTAGCTTTATTCTCTACGCAGACGAAGTCGCTGACAGAAGCTAGTAAATTCTATATGTTAGAAGGGAACATTAGAAACTTTTATTGTGTAGGTGTGAGTGCATAACGTTTTTTGCGTAGACGCGACACCGCGCGGCTCCCACGTGTCTGCCTACGCATCCTTTCACCATTAAAATAGATCTACCCACTCTCTAGCTATGATTGGGACACGTCAGTTTTTACTGACCTACTGACTGATTTACTAGGGGAACTTTAATCATTAATGCAACAATAGTAATTAATCAAGTCTTTGTTTATTCAACTTCTCTAACTATAATCAATAATATTATGCAGCTGTTTTATCTCGCTGATCTGCCAAGTGCAAATAAATAAATCCAAACACAATATTATGTGTTTGAAATAAATTTTAAGTTTATGGCTTAAAAGTAGATGTATGTGATAAACATTTATAATGGTTATTCTATACAAAAATTATGTTTATTCACATATTAAAATCATAAGTTCTTACAGCTGACAACTTTATTATTTAACGAAAACATTTAATGGTCCACTTCAACAAACTTCTAACTAAACATGAAGATAGATCTATCACTAACAACTTCAGAAACAATCTGACAGAAATAAAATGATATTTTATACCACATCTAACCTAAATCTAGATCAAGAAGGTTGTACAAATGGATCGTAATGATTAAAGAAGGAATAAGGAGTATATACACCATATATTTATTATTTTAAATCTATCTTGCAGTCAGATGTGGTCGAGCTGACAGACAGCAACTTCAAAGAGCTGGTGCTAGACAGCGAGGACCTGTGGCTGGTGGAGTTCTACGCGCCCTGGTGCGGACACTGCAAGAACCTGGAACCACACTGGGCTAAAGCAGCCACTGAGCTTAAGGGCAAGGTTAGTAATACAAGACAAACACAGCAGCTATCATATATTTAACTAACTAAGTTGAAATCCTTCATACTATGTACCTAACAATGAATTTAGCCATTATCTCCGAGAACACTTGGACTCTAACCAATTTAGAAAAGTCTTTTTCTAAATTGACCCAAACCAAGAACCGAAACCCCTCAAAATCACCACGCCACGCCAAAAGGTGAAATAGAATGTCGGTACACTTGCCTACATGGCCTAGCACCAGATTTTTTTAGTGTTGCATCTTCTAACCTGGATCTAGGGGAACTTACAAGACATTTAAAGTCTAAGATATTTAAAGAAAATTATTGTGCTAAATAAAAATTTGGCAGGGCTTTAGGGATTAACGACTTGTCTTCTCTTAGAGCTGGTTCACTCACACTGTCGGACCGACACTTCTAGCTACGACAACGCCTCGTGAGGAAATAATAATAATAATAAATAAGGAAATGGTAGCCAAACGTCGCCGGGCCGATTGCTTTATCAGGGCGTCCTAATTTAGGGTGATTTTTTATTGATGTATATACTTTTTAGTGTTCAATAATATTAACAGTGCTATTGAATTAGATACGTCAATACACAACCAATATATTTAGATAGATATGTTGAGTGCATACTGTCTGCCTAACGTTGGGTGCATCAGCTCTTACCGATATACATATTTATCGGAACGATGCCGCTGGATCTTTGTTGTCAAATCTGCGAAACGCAGTAGTAAAGGCCTCTAATTAAACTGACAAAAGATCACTTTTTCCAAATAAATTAATCAACGTAATGCCCCCAATAAAACTCGTTATCGTTTTGGACTCACTTTTTTGATACCGCACATTATTTGTCTAATAAAAACGGATTTATTGACTCCAAGCTTATCTTGTTGCCATGACTCAATCACTTGATAAGCAGCACTACACCACATGCAACTGTTTTGTTTTATGTTTTGGTAATCAAGCCAACTAGTTTTACAAACTTTCGTTTTCTAAATTATTTAAAGGTTATTGACACACAGTGTGCCGACCTATATTAATTCATATGACACGAAGTTTATGTTCCTGGCAGTTGTCCAAAGCCTGAGGCAGCCGAGTGTAAAGTAGATATTGGTTTTCTAATAGATTTTATTTCTAAACAGGATGAATTAATGTTCTTGCTTTGAATAAAAATGTAAACACCTACGCACTGATGGCTCCTTCTAGTCCCCTACTCAAAATACCTGACTACTCTAGAGAGAAGTGTATGTTCTATTCTAAGATAATGTGCATACCCATTTTATCATACAAACCTTGAAACAATTGAACATTTTCCTTTTAAACTATGTTTGAAAGTTTATCCCATAGTAAGTCAGTCAACCTTTGGGTCAGGCCGTGGCTACTCAGCTGGATGCTTCGCTTTGTCCCTGGCATCTAGGCAAAAGACTAAAATAAAAACACTACAAAAAAAGAATAAAATAAAATAAAGGCTCTTAGCGACTCTACAAAGGCTTCAACTGCAGCCACCATGTTCCGTGATTTTGCCGTTTCTTTTTAAATATAGTGTCTTTCTAATGCCTCCTCCATTATAATATAGTGTCTAATGTTGTATACTTCTGCTACCGCGAAATCAAAGACCTACTCGGCGACCGCCCACGATTTCACATACTGTTCTCCAAACTTCGTTAAAAGATGGCAAATTCAATGATGATGATGAATGTTATATAGATAATGGTCCAGAGCCCTTGCTGCAAGCGCCGGACTCGCACTTGGCCTTTTTAAAAAAAAATAGAGTGACTTTTCCAAAATAATAGATGAATATGTCTTAACACAGGTGAAACTAGGCGCGCTCGATGCGACGGTGCACCAGATGATGGCCTCCCGCTACCAAGTGCAGGGCTACCCCACCATCAAGCTGTTCCCAGCGGGCAAGAAGACCACCGACTCGGCGGAGGATTACAACGGCGGCCGGACATCCAGCGACATCGTTGCCTTTGCGCTTGAGAAAGTAGCTGAGAACGTCGCCTCGCCGGAGATCATTCAGGTAGGTCTATTTAAATTTATTTATTAGTTCTACCAACAACTGTTACATTATGTAATAACTCTTTAACAGGGGTGAATACTACATGCACAATTGGTAAGAGAGCAAAATAGTATACTTTACACAAAAAAAATATTAAAAAAGACCAACAACTAACTACACCTTCTAGTTTGACAACTATTTCAAAAGACAATACTGATAGAGTTGGGCTACTCGTCTACACTTGGCGCTTTGTCGTCGTCCACCGCTGAACACAGGCCTCCTCCGATGACTTTCATCGGAGGGGATTGCCAATACTCGTCACGCTTGGCAGGCGGGTTGGCGAGCGCAGTTTTTTATAAAATTTCGCACGCAGGCGCTCGTCTCGTGCTACAGGAATTAGTCGCCTCTTACGACACACCTCCCGTTGGCGATAGGGAAGTGTATTCTCTACGGCCGTCCCCACACGGCACAAACAAATGAAAACAAAACAAACCAAACACAGTGCGACACCTATCGGGATATGTGTGCAATTCAGTTCCCCATTTAATTTAATCGCGATAGTAGCGCCGCCTACTTATATGCGCTACAGAAAAAGAACCAAGAGACTGACATCTGAAATCTTCATAGACACGACTTCATAGATCTCCATAGAGCCTAAAGCGAAAAGCATAAAAAGTTTCGGCAGACGAGGACTCCTTTACATAGTTCAATGAAGGACCTACAAAATTACTACCTCTCATGTCATATGACTTTTGTAACAGATTTTTTATTTGGGTTCAAAATATTTCTGAAAAACATGTACACTGTTAATTAAAACATACATTTTTATAGATATGTAACTTATTATTGCCGTGGCGGACGACCGTAAAGAAAACGCTTTCCCACCGCCAGCAGGAGGCGTGTCTTAAAAGGTGACTAATTCCTGTAGCACGAGATGGGCAGCAGCGTCTGCGGGAGAAATCTTGTAAAAAATCTTGAGTAATGAAACTTAGGGCCGATTTTGGCAACGCCAGATAACTTATATGACGAATAAAATTGACATTTTGACACGTTTTCTATACGAAAATTGTCAACATGTCAAACTTATTCGTCGTATAAAAGTTATCTGGCTATAGAAAATCTTCCCTTAACTAAAAAAAAAAGGACATAGTTTTAATAAAAACATATTGCGCCAGCTGTACACAATTTAGTTTGCTATACTCATCAAATGAGCTTGAGGCAGTCATAACGTCAGATTTTGGTGCGAACTACGAATAACAGTTATATTACATTACGTACGTGAACGATTTTTAATGTATTTTAATTGTAACCAGAACACTGAGAAAAATGTACAAAACTAAACTTTAATAGTTATGTTTGCAATAAACAGGATTCCGCATTCATTGCTCTGTATCAAACAAACTTACTTGTTTCCATATTGTGACGGCAACGCAAGAAGTTTACGTGTGTAAAACGGTTAAGTGGGTTTTCAATTGAAGCAAGAAATTGTAATAAAGGTAGCGAATTACGATTTGTCGTAAAAACTTCACAGCCATACTAACGTTCAGTATGTTTTGGTTTAGTAACTTGCGTAAGATTAAACATATTATTATGTACAGTCCGCATATCAGGATAAACATTTTCATGTTTCCAATATAAGCTGACCTAGCGCAATATAGACACTTGATAGAAAAAGCGATTAGGTTATAATAGGCATTGTATATGTAGCTTAATGTGCTAACTGTACACAACAATTAAAAAATCTTTTTTTCCGGTTATCTTTATCTCGAATAATTATGTAATGGCGTTTAAATTAAAAGGTATTTGATTGAATTTTATTCAATTATTATTCGGGTCAATAATTTTTTACCTCTCACTCGGTGCCCTTCTCCATCTCTTTCACACTTTCGGTCGCAATCGCGCAAACTGACGCGGATGCACAGAGAAATTTCCGACAAGTAGTATAGTGTTGTGAAGTACCTCATCCATCATCATGAACGATTTTTATGTAAAACACTATAGGTGTCTGGCGACTTCATTTAATTCGCCTTTGGTTAGGTTTTAATTTTTTTTTAGGTACCCTTTTCAAATTGCGCACAACTCGCGAAAGTTTAATCGTAATCGAATTAATGGTATAGGAGGATAAGAACTCACTGAAGATTTACGTACGTCCGAATGTGTGGGACTGTGGCTCGTAATCTCTCATCGTCTCTCGATGGGTGTATACCAATGACATGAAATAAATATCTGGACTGGCTGACTGTCGAATTAAATTCGTGTGTATTTGATTATCGCCATTTTGGCGATGTAGATCATCAGGTATGCAGATGCGAGAGTTTAAGGAACTAGTAATGGCAAGATAGGCAGTCGATTGCAGTATACGCACAGAATAAATAATAATTATGAGTATCAGTTTTTAAGAGCGCTTTAGCGCCTAAAAATCATTTACAGACACAAAATCTCGGAACACTTGGGCTCGGATTATTGTCAGATGTCTGTGTGTGTTGATCGAACATTATATGAAGCTTAACTTCTGATACTTACCCATAATAATTATTTATTCTGTGGTATACGTAAAGGTGGTAATGATTGCAGAAAGCCGCTGAATGTAGGTTGCTTCCAACCGGCCAATCTGGAAGTCACTGGGGGAGGCCTATGTTCAGCAGTGGACGTCCTATGGCTGAAATGATGATGCTCATACGTCAAAATTAGTTCTTACTTGTAGCGTTTTAAATGGATACACAAAATATTATTTTTATCTTTTATTAGCTGTTATACATATGTATGGCTGTACCATAATGGCCATATTTTTTTAAATTTTACGACGGCCATCGCCCTAAAGGTAGATCAAGGAAACGATGGTGCGACGATTCGATTAACCAGATACTAGTCTCACTACTATCACTAGATTGAGATTCACTCGCGATGGGTGGGGATCGGTGGAAGATATTTGGGGAGAACTATCAGTGGGGTCTTTAGGGTAAAATAAAATTAAGTTAATAAGAATCAGACTATTTTTTTATTGTTATCAGGTGATAAACGATGAGACACTGAAGGGTTGCGCGAGCGCACCTCTGTGCGTGGTGTCGGTGCTGCCGCACATCCTGGACTGCGGCGCGAAGTGCCGCGGCGACTACCTGGCCGTGCTGGCGCGCCTCGGGGACAAGTACAAGAACAAGCTGTGGGGGTGAGTGATACGCGATGGATCTACAGGGTGTTCAAGTAGGGGGGTGTAAGGGAGGAAGGGGCTAGGAGTTTTTTAATTATTATTATTTAACGCTCTAAGCACTGGATTAATGATTTTAATGAGATTCTTTTTTATTATTATTACTTTAATAATCATATTAGATGGACGATGTTTTTTTTTTGTTTCTTCATACAACCTAACGCTCTACCTCGATGATAATGTATGAAGCAGCTATTTTTTTTTCACGATTTCGATTTTGGCCCCATAGTAAAAGCTATTTGTATTGATGAACACGTTCGTCTCTTTAAACAACGCCACTGTTTTTAAATATGTTTTCTGTGTTCTAGACTCGACTCTGAACCGTAAAATTTGGCTTATACTTTTTTAACATCTTGTATAAAAGCAGCAGTAGAGTTGCCACATATTTATTAACGTTTGAAATGACGCACTCACAGACGTACGCCTCAACAAAACCCCGTACTCTAAAATAGAGTAGCTCCCTTTTTCTAGGTGTTTTATTGATGACTTACGACACCAATAGAGTACGCCAAAATAATTTATTTTCATAGTTCTGGCTGTTACTGCTAACTGCAATCTAAATAAGTATATCTAAAACCATAGACAAAATTGATATTAGGGTAAAAAAACTGAAATGACTAGTTACTTTTTTTTCACATAGTAAATAAGTATTGAACACGTATTTTTTTTATACATAATCAAAATATTACAGAGATATATTGATTTGAAATGTCGCATGACCAGACGCTTTTATACAATTTTTACTTAGAAGTGACGTCACGTGCCCCGCACTCCCGAACTTTGACGCGCTTTGTTTTGTCATTTTTTGGTTAATTGACCAAAAAAAGGTCAATATTTTTTGATAATCCAACTGACGGACTAAATATAATTTCTTTTTTAATAATCATTCTTTTGGGACGTGATAATGAATAGTTTTATTATAATATTTGTTCCAGCTGGGTGTGGGCGGAGGCGGGCGCGCAGCCGGCGCTGGAGGCGGCGCTGGGGCTGGGCGGGTTCGGGTACCCGGCGATGGCGGTCGTCAACGCCAAGAAGCTCAAGTTCTCCACGCTGCGCGGGTCCTTCTCCGAGACCGGCATCAACGAGTTCCTCAGGTAAATAACCCTTTCTTTTTCTTATTAGATAGATAGATAGATACTCTTTATTGTACACCACACAAAACAAACAAATCACAGGAAAGTAGTTAGTGAATAGCACAATTTAGGCGGTCTTATCGCTGGAAGCGATCTCTTCCAGACAACCTTCAGGTAGAGGAAAGTTGAATTAATATTGAGAGAAGGGAGGCGGTAAAGAGTTCCAAAACATAAAAGTCCAAAAAATTTAACAAACTAATTAAACAAACAAATAAAATAAAATACATACTACCTAGTACATGTACATAGTAAAATACTTATATAATACAGACATAATATGAATACATACTTAAAATAAATACATGTAAATAAATAAATACCCTATTAACATGAAAAAGAATCTAGTGACCAAGATGTAGGAAAAATGGCTAAATAAATAAAGTAGAAGAAAAATAGACAGGAGAAAACTACAGTGAAAGGAGATAGGTTTTAAGTCTAGTTTTGAAACTGTGAAGCGATTCAGATTCTCGAATAGACAATGGCAAGGAGTTCCATAGGCGGATGGATTGCACAGTGAAGGAGTGGGAATAGGTTTGAGAAGAATGGAGTGGAAAAACGAGGCGAAGTTTATTGGAAGACCGCATTTCGTGACCTAGGGCAGGTTGCAAAAAATTAAAGCGCTCCTTTAGATACGGCGGTGACTTAGGATTAAATAGGATAGAAAATAGAAAAGAAAGAATGTGATATTCACGCCGACGTCGAATAGGTAGCCATTTTAGCAGAGCTCGGTATTCTGAGACATGGTCGTACTTACGCAGACCATAAATTATACGAATGCAGAAGTTCTGAAGGCGCTCGAGCTTGCTTAGGAGACTTTCGTTGAGATCTAAGTAGCTACAGTCTGCATAATCAAGAATGGGGAAAAGTAAAGCCTGTACTAGTGCAATTTTAGTAGGTTTTGGTAAAAAGTTGCGTAGTCTATTAATTGACGCTGCCGTTGCAAACATCTTCCTGCTGACCTCCGCAATCTGCGTCGTCCAGGTTAGTGCGCTATCTATGTAAACACCTAGGTTTTTTACGACTTTGCTGTATGGTATAAGGACCCCGTCGAATGTAATTAGATTGTCATTCTACTGCTGAACAAGAGCCTGATGTTATCAGTGTACTCTTAATGGGCTAGTTTCCTAAAAAAATCTAACTAGTCCGTCGGTTGGATTGACAGAAAATATTGGACACGTATTTTTTCTTTTCTTAATAAAAAAAAATATATGAAGATATAACCTGTTAAAGTTCCGCGTAACGTCACGCCTTCACGTGCTCACTTTGATGCGCTTTATCTTCGTCATTTTTTGTTTGATTGACAAAAGACAAAATCAATTTTTTTTCCAATATTTTTTGATAATCTAAATGACGGACTAAATAGAATAATCTTTTCTTGACCCAGGAAACTAGCCTATTGTTGATGCCCACATTTAAATGCTTAAGGGCCTATTTTTTAACGATACTTTTTATAATAATTTTTATCCGACGATAACAGTGACGCTTTTCTATACGAAAACTGTCAACATGTCAAACTTATTCTTCAGATAAAAGTTATCTGACTATTGAAAAATCGGGCCTAAAAGTAGTAATTTGTATACAACTGTCCACGATTGAGTCAATGATGTCAATGATACCAAATGCAGTTGAACTGAATATGAAGTAATGAGATAAAATACCACACAAATAACTACTGATCTAAGGGCCGATTTTCCAATAGTCAGTCACTTTTATTTGAAGAATAAGTTTGTCATTTAACTAATCGAGCGTCCACATTCCAGAGACCTGTCGTTCGGTCGGGGGCAGACAGCCCCAGTGCGCGGGGCGGCCCTGCCGGCCGCAGTGTCCACTGACCCCTGGGACGGGCAGGACGGCCAGCTGCCCGTCGAGGAGGACATTGACCTCTCCGACGTAGACCTCGAGAAGGACGAGCTATAAGTGCACTGGGGACTTGTGTGTGCTTCATCTCCATAGAGAACATATCCTATAGACTAGACATGTCATAATTATGATTTGTTCGACAATTTTACCGCCATTTTTTATCTGTGCGGTTTTTGTATGGGCGAGAGTTGACAGGACTTGTCAGTTCATACTAAATGTATGTTGTTCTTGCTACTCTATAGGGTATGTGCTCGATGTTCATTTCAAGTCTGATTTAGAGTTAGAACGATAACACGGTTCGTTTCAGTTTAAATTATTTCTGTAACGGATTCACTCGACTTGTGTGTGCTTAATTTCAAGTCTGATTTAGGGTTAGAGAGACAACGCTTACACAGTTCGTTTTGAGTTTTCATTATTTTTGTATTGGTTTCTCTACTCTGTGAAAGAAGAATAGCGTACAGTCTAATCCATCATTCATAGACAATTTCGAAAGTCATTTATATACGGCACTGTAAATAAATGAAAAGTGATAGTTCCGAATTTTTTGGTAAAAAATTTGGCTCACTTTATTCACAAGAGAGAAAAAGAGAAATCTGAACATAATTAAGACACTTTATAAATGCAATCAAACCTACTGCCAGTTTTGTTCTAGGTCTACTTACTTAGAAATGGGGATCAGATCAAATACGGTCAGCATTTGATTTACTCTGTACCAAATTTTCAAATATTTGTTTAGCCTCTCCCATCACTGGCCCGTATTTGGACCGCAACCTGGCAGTGCCCTTTCGATATTGCAATGCATTAGTGCAATTAATAACGACTATTCTGTTACGCTAGGTACTAACTAGGTAAGCATAACAAAACGAGATGATTAACAACCACAATGTATGAATCTGAACACTTCAGTCAATTTTACAGTTGTTACAGATAATTTATAATGTACTAGTAATTCCAGCTAGTTGATTCTTGTTAACACTTATTGCATTTATGTAAAGTTTATTTTTATAGGGTACTTATTTGTAACATATCCATTGAAGATCACAATGTTGAAAATACTATTTTTCGCGAGATTTTTTTTTAATGTAATATTTTCTTGTATATGTGTATTGTAATGATAAATAAATTGGTGTTTTACTCGTAGTAATATTCTTAAAACGTGTATTATAGTATGCAACAATAGAATATATCAGTTAATTTATTCAAGTAAGCATTGGTAATAATGTAGGTAAATATTGAATGTTAGCTGGCAATTCTTCCATTAAATGTACCTAAATGCATTTATAGGCCATTTTTGGAAAATTTAACACTGTAAAAATAACCTAATAAATTTTTACTACTACTATATTTGTTTTTTTTATTTCAAATCATTTTTTAAATATTTTTTTGTATGCAGTCAATCCTGAGTAAACCTTTATTATTGTTTTTTATACCTAACTATATTTATATTAATCTATCTATCAATCTTATGTAAGCAAGTTTCGCGACAAGATCTAAATCCGCGCATAAAGCGTAGATGATTCGCCGCTGTGCTCTAATCCAGCTTATATGATATCAAACAGTAGTTACTAAACACAGGGTGACCCATAAGTTCTGCAAATCAAATAGATTATATTTCGGGTTTATGTAACTAAATATATGGGGGAGGCCTATGTTCAGCAGTGGACGTCCTATGGCTGAAATGATGATAACTAAATATACCATTAACTTAAAAAACCGTTAATTACAATATTTTTAAAATAAGATGTCCTACAGAAATCATTTTGGGTTACTAAAAACGGATCATGCTGTACAAAAACTAATTCGATAATAATGTGTCACACTTGACAAGTAGTAACACATACATTAGTTTTACCGGTTATTTGTGGTTTTACCTGATCACTGATTAACAGGAAGTTTAAAAAACTAAGTCGTAAACAGGTAATATTCTTCCAAACTCATTAAAAAAAACCCAATGACGAATGAAAAAGGAATGCTTCCTTCGTCCATTAGACTCAAACTACATAGAGTGTAACCACAAGATCTCGTTGGCCTAAGCACTGGAGCCCGAACTGTTCCAACGTGAGCGATATCTAGCCGAAAGGGCGTAAATATTTAATAATACGGAAATTTCCAAAATTGAAAATCTTCGAAATAGACTTAGCAGCTCCATAAAGCTTCGTCCCTAAATGCATTTTTTTATGACAAGGTGAATTGTTTTTGCACAATAACCATGTTACTCTCATAGTTAACATTTCTCATTTAATAAAGTCAAAAGGCTTTTCAACCTATACAAAAAATATAATCCTCAACCGATTTTCAACAAATAGAGTTAGTTCATTATCAAATAAGAAAAAGTTTTATATCAAGATTGCAGAGCCGCTGACTTACTGTATTACCACACCCTTTAGTTTTATACTCTTTCTGTTACACCTGTATAATCAATAACAGATAAAGATATATGTTTGTTTATGTATGTTTCACATTCATACAGCAGATGAACAAGATTTAACAACAATAAACAAATAATAAACTTGAATAAAACAAGCGTGACTACATGTAATTTTCTGGTTGGCCTATTGCAAGGTCAATACGTCCTATTAAGAGGAAAAAAATTATTTAGATGTAATAGTGTATATTTGAGCATTTGATTACATAGTTAACTTAGTCTAAACAAAATTATTGCAATAACTAATCTAATTACTCAGTAACATGTAGATTACCAGCTTATACTGATCAAACAAATTATTAAGGCCAAGTTGATAGTAAGATAAGCAATAAACTGACACACCTGCTTATTCCCTCAAGAATGAATCATGGAATTCTTTGAACTAAACAGTTATGTCGGTACATACATAATTATATTTCAAAGAGCCTAAAATATACTTTAACTTTTGACAAAAAAATTGTTTTGAGTTAAACATATATTACTGATAAGTTTGATATCTCAAATACTTGGAACAAATGATTTCTTAACATAAAGAAAAAGCTGCATTGACATCATAACTATGGCACTTGTGATTGTTATTTTTAGATAAAGTTATTTAGTTGTAAAATTAATCAGTCGAATATATATGAGGAATCATATATTACACTACCTACCACTAATTAACTATAGAACACATTATCACTTAATATAGTGTATTCAATATATAAAATTGGTCCAAAACAGTCTTTGTAATAGGTTTTTATTGTCAAAAGATTCTATATAGCATACACAAAATATTTGTATGTATGTATTTTTTTAAATCGAATACTCTAGTTAAACATTAGTATCTGCTTCTGTTTATTTAATTAGAATTTGCAGACATTTTATCCTCATAGCATGTTCTCTTCTAAAATGTAATGTGTTGTATAAACTTTCCACAACCAATTTTATCAAATACCTTTAGTACTTTATAATAAATGCCATTGATAATGAAGCCTGGACGATATGCAAAAGATATTCTTAATACTCTTTAAACGCACTTAGGCTACACTAGGCAATCCCATCATAATATCATACTTCCTTTCTTTTTTACATAAAATAGGATAACACATAGAAAAATAGTAGAAACCCATTCCTGCTAAAACAAGAGATACAATTAAAGCCACGATGCCCCAGGCAGATATTCCCAATCCTCTTCTGGTGGCTGGTTGGGATGGTATACCAGAAGATGTGCCAAGGTACGTCTTCGAAGAAGCCTCCTTATTTGTTCTGCTGTTATATTTACCGCCACTATATGAACTATATCCTCGATAGCTTCCTAATGCCAAGCATGGCATTAACTACTCAGCACTCGGAGTGAAAATTGTCAATGTCAAAGTTTGTCATCAGCTGATCTGTCAAATTTTTTTGCGAAGTGTTGCCTTTCATAAAAAACTAAACTACTTCTCAGTTAAACCGTATTTTGTTATTCTGTGAACGACAGTTTACTCTAACTAATATGTTTTCTATCTTTACGTATCAAAATGCAGGCGATTATTGAATAAGTATATTTGTTCTACATGATCAAAGTCTACAAAGTAATATTTGCGACGTATTAGTGCCTATTGTAATAAAACAATGCTTATCAAGATTAATTACAACATTAAACTAACTCATTATATAAACAAATCCATTCAAAGACCCCGTGATGTTTATAAAACACCACTTGAAATCCGACACGACTAAGCAAAAAATGCCATCTTGAGTGCCAGAGATGTTGCTCTACTTTTTGTAGTCTTATCGATCTATCGATATTTGTTCACTATGTATAGTGTAAGTACAAATAAATAAAAACACATAATTTTATTTACAATTTTGTTTTATTTACATTACAAATTAAAGGTTTGTGTTTATAGGACCTGGGCGACGGAACTCTCGATTTATATGGTCTTATTGTGGTGTCATTACCACAGTCACTTCAACAGTTCTAGTTTGCTTGTCATATTCATCCTAGGCATATAATTGTGCAACAACGTCTGCAGGGGTCTCTACGTCAACACGCCAAAATGACATTCTGAAAAATAAAACAATGACATGTATAAAACATTTACTAAATGATTATTATTATTCTACAATTTAACATATTCTGACACCAACGCATATTATTCACGGTATAAAAGTACCTAAATATCAAATTATTACTAAGTAACACCATCGAAACTAATAGGCAGTACAAAATAACAAAATTTTATCGATCAAACTATCGACAGTTGGACACTACATTTCGTTCTTATCAATACACCTACGAAAAAAGTTTCACATTGAACACTCACTCACTATGGCCGTAGGTTCATATAAATAAAGGTCAAAATGGCGTGCTAGCAATTGAAAGACAACACCGCCATATTGGATGACTGTACGTCAAATATCTCATTGTTTACTACAGAAATATTTGTGTAATTATGCATGAACTTATTCAGTTGATTATTGAAAACCAGATCTTATGACTTATTTATTATAGCCAATAGCATATTTTTATATAAATCACTGGGTAATAGCATAAAATGTGTAAATAAGGTTAGTCACTTTCGAACTTGTAAACTACTAAAACTACGATATATTACTTGCAACTAATTATCTAAAATGATTTACGCTCAAAAACACATTCTATAACAGTTCATCAATAATAAATTGCACTTACCTTAGGTAGAATCGCAATACTATTTTCACAAGCACTAACAAATTGCTTCTGTCAAAAATGTCACTTATAAAAAACAAATCAAAATGCGCGCGAAACACAGATAACATAATATTACGGTTCTAAGATGAAGGAAATTTATTCGAGTTTATACATTGCTAAAGTCATCAACAAAAATGTAGTCTCCATGTGATCGAAAATAAGACTTAAAGTCCCGTGGCGAAGCGCGGTCTCATGAGACCGCTTGGCATTTGACGGAACGGCGTGATTTTTGACAGCCCGGTCTCATGAGACCGGTTGGATGCATTGGGGTTAACAGTTGATTAATAACTGAAAAAAATATAAATTATTACAAAAAACCTGCAGGTACTTTCACATTTTATGTGCAATAGACAAGTTACATTTTAATTTAATACAGGCACAACGACCTTGTTAAACAATTGCAATACTTACTTAATATAGCAAGAGTTACACGCATTAACAAGCTTAGCATCTTTGATTGTTCTTCCTGCAAACAGGATTGGTAAAGTATACTGACTTTGACCAACAACTTCAATAAAAGGTAATTGCAAACTTCCTTCGACTCCAACTATTAAGCAATATGTAGTGGTAGTAGTATTAAGTAACGAAGTACGAACGAATGTTTTATTCATAAAATAGTTTTTCGACAGATAAATTAAAACGAAATTTGTGCAGCGCGACAACCACCTTCAACAAAAAACTTTAACTGAATGAATGAATGGAAATAATGAAATGAAAAGATTGATTATTTGAATGAATAAACGATTAAATGACATAAAAATGAATGAATATGAAAACCTTTTTTTAGGCAACGACCAAAAAATATACCTACCTAGCACATACTATGCAACAAACAAACAAACTTAAAAACTTACTACACCGAAATTAAATAAAGTTAAGCAAAATCTTTAAGGCTTTTCAGAACGGGTGTGTGTAGTCCAAGCCTAAAGCTGGTGACAAACTGTGACGGACGCATCTTGACATTGTGAGGTCAAGCACTGCCATTGGTCTATCCTTCAGTCAAGTTCCTTTTGACCGTTTGACCTTACAATGTCAAGACGCGTCCGGAGCCGCGTCCGTCACCGTTTGTATCCAGCTTTACTGTCATTTTAAAACTGGTGACAAACTGCGAAGGATGCGTCTCTGGATGGACACGTCTTGACATTGTGAGGTCAAGCGCTGCCATTGGTCTATCCTTCAGTCAACTTCCGCCAGCCCAAGGATCGACCAATGGCAGTGTTTGCCCTCACAATGTCGAGTCCACAGCCGCGTCCGTGGCCATCTGTCACCGGCTTAATGGTGAGCCATTACTCAAAACTGGCTATCCATGCATGCACGCAATGAACATACTTCTATAGGACAGCCAGTCCAGGTAATTAAACAGGTCAGTATGTATGTTCGTGCAGAAACGGGATATTTTTTTCTGGCAATAAATTTAGTATTTCCGGTTCTTGTGGTGGCGTGTACTTCCGCCGCCAACGTCGTCAGTCGTCAAATGTCAAAAAGTAGTCAAGCGTAACAATCATGCCGGCGATGGCGAAAATACGATTTTGTTTTAGTTTCATACTTCTCATCGTCATTAATTGTGCATCAGTTAATGTGGACAACATATCTAGTGATGTAAGATTTAAAAATGTGGACAGAACAATTGATCTTTCCTCACAACTTGTGAAAATCTCACAGAAAATAACCTTGGAGAATAGTGGCAAATCGCCGGTAAAGAGTTTCTTAGTAGCAGTAGAAGCATCCGCAAAGAATAATTTGGCATTCATCGGCGCTAAAGACAGCAGCGGTAAAGAACTTCGTGTCTCCGAGACTACTGTCAAGGGTCACGATACCTCAAAATTCTGGCGTGTTGACCTCAAGGATGCACTCAATGCTGGTTCAACTGTGGTCGTTACGAGTGAAACAGTCTTTACCAAAGCTTTACAACCGTATCCGACTGCTATCACACAGCAAGAGGACCAGCTAGTCAAATACTCGGGTAATTTGTATGTGTACTCGCCGTACCAGGTCACGTCTCAGAAAACCAATGTGGTCGTAAATACGAAAGGCATCGAATCTTTTACGAAAGTTAAGCCGTTTTCTCAGCAAGACGGTGCCATTCAATATGGGCCATACTCTAATATTGCTCCATTTACAGAGAAGGAACTGAGTGTCCATTACAAGAACAATTCTCCGTTTTTAACTGTAACTCGCATTGAAAGGCTCATTGAGGTCTCCCATTGGGGTAATATTGCTGTCGAAGAGTTGATTGAGGTGGAGCATACTGGAGCTAAACTTAAGGGTCCGTTCTCTCGCTACGACTATCAACAAGATCTCCACAGTGGGCCAGCAAGTGTAAGGTCATATAAGACATTATTGCCAGCGTCTGCATCAGATGTATACTACCGTGACACAAATGGCAACATCTCTACTTCTAACATGAAAGTGAAGAAAGATTCTGTTGAATTGGACCTCAGACCCCGCTACCCCCTGTTTGGCGGATGGAAAACACACTACACCCTTGGGTTCAACGTGCCCAGCTATGAATATTTGTATCATTCTGGCAATGATTATCTGCTGAAGATGAGGGTTATTGATCACATTTTTGATGACATGCAAGTTGATGAACTGACCACTAAGATTATTTTGCCGGAAGGTTCAACTGGCATCAAACTGAATGTCCCGTACCCAGTGACCCGGCTTGCAGACAGCCTACACTATACATACTTAGACACCAAAGGCCGTCCAGTCATTACTTTCAAGAAGAGCAATGTAGTTGAGAATCACATTCAAGATTTTCAGCTGCGCTACACATTCCCTCGCTTACTGATGTTGCAAGAGCCACTCCTTGTTGTTGGTTTCTTGTACACATTATTCCTATTCGTAATTATTTATGTAAGATTAGATTTCGCCATTCACAAGTCTGAGCACCAACATAAGGATTAAATATTATTTTTATTAATATATCACTGTATGTTTGCAATAATCTAGTTCTCTTTTGCATTTTATGTGATGTCGCAAATGATTGTGTGTGGAAAATAAATAAATTATAATTCGAAAGGTTTTTATTATTACTCCATGTGTATTACTGATGGTAATAACAATTTTAGACACTTGTGCAATAAATTCAGAAAAAAAACATCCAACATCAAATAGCTAGGGGATTCTGGTTCTCAAATAAAACAACTTTTTCACAGGACCAACATTGAAATCTCAATACAAAAATAGATGTCCCATTAATAACTTCTTGGTCACTTAATATCATTTGTATGGGTTTTTTTTTTTTAGTGTTGATCCCATTAAAGTTTTATATTTGAGCAGGTGAGATTAACCATCCCATGAGATTTTCATTAGTTTTCTTTAAGAATTTCTTGTGAAAGATAGTATCTTTCTACACACATAAACCTTTCATATGCCGATAATTAAATAAGAGTTGGGAAAAACATGTATTTTTTGTAGATATAAAGATTTATTTTACATTGTTATTTGCAGTACATTATACAAAATCAGTCAATATTTACATTTTTATTGCAAAGTACTATTATCATTTTTACTAATGAATTCACTGCCATGGCCCATGAACTGCAATACCCGTAAAAAAGAAAAAAATCTTTCAGGTATTTGACAGGCTTGTTGACTGATACCAATGAAAGACAGACAATAGGCTAGTTTCCTGGGTAAAAAAAAGATTATTCTATTTAGTCCGTCAGTTAGATTATCAAAAAATATTGGACCCATATTTTGTCTTTTGTCAATCAAACAAACAATGAGGAAGATAAAGCACATCAAAGTGAGCACGTGACGTCACGCCTTGCTAAAAAGTGTCGCAAGGCGTGACGTTACGCGGAACTTTAACGGCCAATATCTTCATCATTTTTTGTTTGATTAAGAAAAGAAAAAATACGTGTCCAATATTTTCTGTTAATCCAACTGACGGACTAATTAGATTTTTTTAGGAAACTAGTCCATTGCTCTACAATACTTGAATGAATCTAGTTAAATCTCTGTTTACTAAATAAAATCAGGTTGGGTTTTTAATTAAATGGCCATGAACAGATAATAATAAGTATGCCTATACAGTGTGTAACGAAAAGGTGAAATAAAACTTTAAGGGGTTATTCTACGGCTAACCCCTTAAAGTTTTATTTCACCTTTTCGTTACACGCTGTATATGTTCCACTGCAGGGCACAGGCCCCACCACAACTATGAAGTGGCCACGGCCCACCACGCGGGCCCAGTACGGATTGGTGGACACTAAATTGTTTGTTTCTATAACATAATGATCGCACTGAACCGTAACATCTTTTAATCCTTTAGCTGTCGATGGGTTAACTAAAAAATAGTTTAATGGAGAATACAAATGTTATGTCATCCGAGTACTAGCGCTTTATAGAATTAGCTAATCAACAGAATAAAATCTTATAACACTTGCCTTAGCCGCCATTTTAGCGCGCAAATATTACCATTACTGAGGTAACATATACTGAGTACATATACCTATGTATACTAAAAATTTATTCCCTAATAAACTGCAAGGCCTCGCGTTGTGCCATGATAACTATACAACATGTTTTACACCATTAAAATCTTCGAGTAACCACAGATTGTTAACGAGTATTAACTCATCAGGCATACGTAATCGAGCGAGCCAATAGAAATTCCATTGTTATGCGGTTACATGAACCGCTTGGATGTTGACGTGTTAAAACATAACCTATATGCCGTACTCTGATAGTTTGAACCGTAACACAACCGGGGCACTAGTGCAGGGCAGTATTGCTAGCTCCGTGACGACAGCTGTGACGAGACTCGGCGGCGTGACGTCATAGGTCAGGTTCAGAGGCGTCAGGTTCGGGTTCGACCGCCAGTCTTTCAGCGGACAGTTCTCGTCCGTTTTGTCGACTAACTCGTCTGGATCACCTAGGGAATATAAAATATTTTAGTAAAAGGTAAATTCAAATTCTTTTAATTGCAATAAAAGGGGGTAAGGGTAGCAGGAAGACGTTGGATGCAGGCCGCTTCCAACCGGCCAATCTGGAAGTCAATGGGGGAGGCCTATGTTCAGCAGTGGACGTCCTATGGCTGAAATGATGATGATGATGATGATGAAAGTAACATGTTACAATTTTGTTGGTGTTCTTACAACTCAATTGTTAGATAGTAGATGCAAAAACAAAGTCTTCCTACTATTATAAATGCGAAATTTTTGATGTAGAGATTTTTGTTACTCAATCACGCCACGGTTGCATGGATCTAGATGGAATTTGGCATAGATATAGATTATAGTCTGAAATACCAGAAAGGTTACTTTTTTATCATTAAATGCAGTGTTCCGTTGGGATAGATTTGTTTTTCACAGAGCATGGGATTAACATGATTGAATTGGGATTGAATAGGAGGTGATAAGGCGTCGGTTACAGGCTAGTTAAAGTATAAATTATTAAAATAACTATTAAATTATATCGTCTAGCATGTTCTAGCATCATGCATGTTACATGATTAAAAACTATACTACTGCATTAATTTTAATGGTGACAAAACAACTGATGAAAAAGACCTGCAATTTAGAAGTGTTGATTAAGGAAAATAAGGTTAAATAATTTAGAATTTGGTCTCATGCTAGCTTGTTTAAAAGTAACGAAGATCAGATGGCAACCGCTCCAAACGTCTTACATCCATCTAACCATGATCCTAGATAGACAAGCGTACATCGATTACCATCGTAAAAAATTGTACCGTGGCGAACAGGGCAGTTTTGATCTCTCTACACATTTTTATCGTTGAAATAATTATCGAATCGATTGAAGGCGACCAGCACGGGCACGTTGAACGACTTGGCGACGAGCGCG
The DNA here is from genome assembly GCA_963576865.1 of Anania hortulata. Classification (NCBI taxonomy): domain Eukaryota; kingdom Metazoa; phylum Arthropoda; class Insecta; order Lepidoptera; family Crambidae; genus Anania; species Anania hortulata. The sequence continues at coordinate 21,115,857 of OY756389.1, read as the reverse complement.
AAGTGTATACACTCACCGATCTCGTTGTACACGAAGGCGTCGGTCTGCACACGCTCCGAGAACTTGTGCGTCTCGCAGGCGACCAGCACGGGCACGTTGAACGACTTGGCGACGAGCGCGAAGTGTATACACTCACCGATCTCGTTGTACACGAAGGCGTCGGTCTGCACACGCTCCGAGAACTTGTGCGTCTCGCAGGCGACCAGCACGGGCACGTTGAACGACTTGGCGACGAGCGCGAAGTGTATACACTCACCGATCTCGTTGTACACGAAGGCGTCGGTCTGCACACGCTCCGAGAACTTGTGCGTCTCGCAGGCGACCAGCACGGGCACGTTGAACGACTTGGCGACGAGCGCGAAGTGTATACACTCACCGATCTCGTTGTACACGAAGGCGTCGGTCTGCACACGCTCCGAGAACTTGTGCGTCTCGCAGGCGACCAGCACGGGCACGTTGAACGACTTGGCGACGAGCGCGAAGTGTATACACTCACCGATCTCGTTGTACACGAAGGCGTCGGTCTGCACACGCTCCGAGAACTTGTGCGTCTCGCAGGCGACCAGCACGGGCACGTTGAACGACTTGGCGACGAGCGCGAAGTGTATACACTCACCGATCTCGTTGTACACGAAGGCGTCGGTCTGCACACGCTCCGAGAACTTGTGCGTCTCGCAGGCGACCAGCACGGGCACGTTGAACGACTTGGCGACGAGCGCGAAGTGTATACACTCACCGATCTCGTTGTACACGAAGGCGTCGGTCTGCACACGCTCCGAGAACTTGTGCGTCTCGCAGGCGACCAGCACGGGCACGTTGAACGACTTGGCGACGAGCGCGAAGTGTATACACTCACCGATCTCGTTGTACACGAAGGCGTCGGTCTGCACACGCTCCGAGAACTTGTGCGTCTCGCAGGCGACCAGCACGGGCACGTTGAACGACTTGGCGACGAGCGCGAAGTGTATACACTCACCGATCTCGTTGTACACGAAGGCGTCGGTCTGCACACGCTCCGAGAACTTGTGCGTCTCGCAGGCGACCAGCACGGGCACGTTGAACGACTTGGCGACGAGCGCGAAGTGTATACACTCACCGATCTCGTTGTACACGAAGGCGTCGGTCTGCACACGCTCCGAGAACTTGTGCGTCTCGCAGGCGACCAGCACGGGCACGTTGAACGACTTGGCGACGAGCGCGAAGTGTATACACTCACCGATCTCGTTGTACACGAAGGCGTCGGTCTGCACACGCTCCGAGAACTTGTGCGTCTCGCAGGCGACCAGCACGGGCACGTTGAACGACTTGGCGACGAGCGCGAAGTGTATACACTCACCGATCTCGTTGTACACGAAGGCGTCGGTCTGCACACGCTCCGAGAACTTGTGCGTCTCGCAGGCGACCAGCACGGGCACGTTGAACGACTTGGCGACGAGCGCGAAGTGTATACACTCACCGATCTCGTTGTACACGAAGGCGTCGGTCTGCACACGCTCCGAGAACTTGTGCGTCTCGCAGGCGACCAGCACGGGCACGTTGAACGACTTGGCGACGAGCGCGAAGTGTATACACTCACCGATCTCGTTGTACACGAAGGCGTCGGTCTGCACACGCTCCGAGAACTTGTGCGTCTCGCAGGCGACCAGCACGGGCACGTTGAACGACTTGGCGACGAGCGCGAAGTGTATACACTCACCGATCTCGTTGTACACGAAGGCGTCGGTCTGCACACGCTCCGAGAACTTGTGCGTCTCGCAGGCGACCAGCACGGGCACGTTGAACGACTTGGCGACGAGCGCGAAGTGTATACACTCACCGATCTCGTTGTACACGAAGGCGTCGGTCTGCACACGCTCCGAGAACTTGTGCGTCTCGCAGACGACCAGCACGGGCACGTTGAACGACTTGGCGACGAGCGCGAAGTGTATACACTCACCGATCTCGTTGTACACGAAGGCGTCGGTCTGCACACGCTCCGAGAACTTGTGCGTCTCGCAGGCGACCAGCACGGGCACGTTGAACGACTTGGCGACGAGCGCGAAGTGTATACACTCACCGATCTCGTTGTACACGAAGGCGTCGGTCTGCACACGCTCCGAGAACTTGTGCGTCTCGCAGGCGACCAGCACGGGCACGTTGAACGACTTGGCGACGAGCGCGAAGTGTATACACTCACCGATCTCGTTGTACACGAAGGCGTCGGTCTGCACACGCTCCGAGAACTTGTGCGTCTCGCAGGCGACCAGCACGGGCACGTTGAACGACTTGGCGACGAGCGCGAAGTGTATACACTCACCGATCTCGTTGTACACGAAGGCGTCGGTCTGCACACGCTCCGAGAACTTGTGCGTCTCGCAGGCGACCAGCACGGGCACGTTGAACGACTTGGCGACGAGCGCGAAGTGTATACACTCACCGATCTCGTTGTACACGAAGGCGTCGGTCTGCACACGCTCCGAGAACTTGTGCGTCTCGCAGGCGACCAGCACGGGCACGTTGAACGACTTGGCGACGAGCGCGAAGTGTATACACTCACCGATCTCGTTGTACACGAAGGCGTCGGTCTGCACACGCTCCGAGAACTTGTGCGTCTCGCAGGCGACCAGCACGGGCACGTTGAACGACTTGGCGACGAGCGCGAAGTGTATACACTCACCGATCTCGTTGTACACGAAGGCGTCGGTCTGCACACGCTCCGAGAACTTGTGCGTCTCGCAGGCGACCAGCACGGGCACGTTGAACGACTTGGCGACGAGCGCGAAGTGTATACACTCACCGATCTCGTTGTACACGAAGGCGTCGGTCTGCACACGCTCCGAGAACTTGTGCGTCTCGCAGGCGACCAGCACGGGCACGTTGAACGACTTGGCGACGAGCGCGAAGTGTATACACTCACCGATCTCGTTGTACACGAAGGCGTCGGTCTGCACACGCTCCGAGAACTTGTGCGTCTCGCAGGCGACCAGCACGGGCACGTTGAACGACTTGGCGACGAGCGCGAAGTGTATACACTCACCGATCTCGTTGTACACGAAGGCGTCGGTCTGCACACGCTCCGAGAACTTGTGCGTCTCGCAGGCGACCAGCACGGGCACGTTGAACGACTTGGCGACGAGCGCGAAGTGTATACACTCACCGATCTCGTTGTACACGAAGGCGTCGGTCTGCACACGCTCCGAGAACTTGTGCGTCTCGCAGGCGACCAGCACGGGCACGTTGAACGACTTGGCGACGAGCGCGAAGTGTATACACTCACCGATCTCGTTGTACACGAAGGCGTCGGTCTGCACACGCTCCGAGAACTTGTGCGTCTCGCAGGCGACCAGCACGGGCACGTTGAACGACTTGGCGACGAGCGCGAAGTGTATACACTCACCGATCTCGTTGTACACGAAGGCGTCGGTCTGCACACGCTCCGAGAACTTGTGCGTCTCGCAGGCGACCAGCACGGGCACGTTGAACGACTTGGCGACGAGCGCGACCTGCGCCGTGCCCACGGCGCCGAGCACGGACCCGTTCACGAGCAGCGCGCTCGCGCCGAGTAACACTTTGTTTATCTGGAAATACATTTTTACATTAGAATGCTAGATATCGCTGTAATTCTGACAGGTTATGATATTGCAGTAGTCAAACGTGTGTCCAACTTGCGTCATACTAGCGAGCACAGAAAAAAAAGCTTTGGCATTTGCGTGGACAATTAAATAGTTGACAGGACAAGAAGTACGTACGGTAGGTATAATGTAGCAGACGGCGGTGATTAAAAAAATGCAATAATAAAGTTTAAAATGTTTTGAGGTTATTATGTTCTAAGGGTGTACAGTGAATGTACAGTGTAGAGTCATTTGCCTATCGATAGTTTACGTCATATCGATAGTATTGATAGTGTTATATATTTTCATTTTATCGATAGTATCGTAAGTGGTGTGAAAGTGGCGTGTAGTGTACAGTGTGCAGACACAGGCGGGACACGCTACGTACGGTCGGCATGACGTAGCTGACGGCGGTGATGTCGAGGTAGTCGGCGGGCACCCCGCGCGCGGCCAGCCGCCGCAGCAGCGCCCGCGCCGCCACCTATAGTGTACAGTGTACAGTGTGCAGACACAGGCGGGACACGCTACGTACGGTCGGCATAACGTAGCTGACGGCGGTGATGTCGAGGTAGTCGGCGGGCACCCCGCGCGCGGCCAGCCGCCGCAGCAGCGCCCGCGCCGCCACCTATAGTGTACAGTGTACAGTGTGCAGACACAGGCGGGACACGCTACGTACGGTCGGCATAACGTAGCTGACGGCGGTGATGTCGAGGTAGTCGGCGGGCACCCCGCGCGCGGCCAGCCGCCGCAGCAGCGCCCGCGCCGCCACCTATAGTGTACAGTGTACAGTGTGCAGACACAGGCGGGACACGCTACGTACGGTCGGCATAACGTAGCTGACGGCGGTGATGTCGAGGTAGTCGGCGGGCACCCCGCGTGCGGCCAGCCGCCGCAGCAGCGCCCGCGCCGCCACCTATAGTGTACAGTGTACAGTGTGCAGACACAGGCGGGACACGCTACGTACGGTCGGCATAACGTAGCTGACGGCGGTGATGTCGAGGTAGTCGGCGGGCACCCCGCGCGCGGCCAGCCGCCGCAGCAGCGCCCGCGCCGCCACCTATAGTGTACAGTGTACAGTGTGCAGACACAGGCGGGACACGCTACGTACGGTCGGCATAACGTAGCTGACGGCGGTGATGTCGAGGTAGTCGGCGGGCACCCCGCGCGCGGCCAGCCGCCGCAGCAGCGCCCGCGCCGCCGCGCCCGCGCCCGCTCGCGCGCCCGCCACCGCCGCGCGGAACCGCAGCCCGCTCGCCCACGCCTCGCACAGGATACGCTCGATCAGCGACGAGCTGGCGGGACCGACGAAACAGTTTAGACAGATGATTTTTATTGGTGTACAATACTTATGTTTGTTTATACCGAGGACCAAAAGTCTACCCGTATAGAGAGTTTAATCGGTTTAACTTTAACGAGCTTGGTTTTGTCTATCTTCAACCGAAGGCATACTTGTTTGGGAGACTCGACTAGGGCCATCGAGCATTGTGCCAAGGTATTCGAACGATTCTGCCGTGATCACAATATCGTCGGCGAACCAAAGCCAACTCTTTTCCATTCCAACGCGATACAGCGGTGAACAGTTTCGGGGATATAACATCTGGCTACCTTACGCCTCGCTGCAGAGGAATCGTCTTCGTCCTCAGCTCCTGTACTCGGACCGACATGGTGGCGTTTTTGTATAAACATTTCAGCACCTCGATGTACCGATAGTCGATATGACAGTGCTGGAGAGACTAGCACTGCCCAGGAGACGTATTTTTGAATCATGCGAATTCCAATTCGAATACGAAATCGCAAGATTCGCATGCGAATTCCTAAAATCACTATTTTTGAAAATTCATTCCGTGAATTTTGCAACGACCACTCGTTTTTGTTTTCTACTAGTAGAAAATACAGAAGAATTACATTGACAAGTAAACGTATGTTTGACACAAATTTGACATAATAACTTTTTATTTACGTTCGTTAGTGAGTTTTTGCTTTATGGTTTATGATATTTTCTGCGTGAAACAAAAATAGTTACAAGATTTCAATTTAATAGCAACACTTATTTCAAAAATGATTCTTAGTGATTACTTAGTGATTCAAAAATGCGTAAAATCAGAAGCAATAGAAACCATTTTCATACACGAATTATTTTCGTGTTCGAATTCAAGAATCATTTCTAATGCTTCAAAAATACGTCTCCTGGTCTCAATCGAATCAAAGGCCTTCTCATAGTCCACCTACGCCTAACATAGTGGCAATTTATACTCCTCGTCCTCTAAATAACTTGCCGCTGCGTTTGGATGTGGTCTATGGTACTAAAGCCTTTTCGGAAACCCACTTGTTCGGGAGGCTGGAAGTCATCGAAACTACGCGCGAGACGATACCAGATGAATGGCTCAGAAGCGATATGGGTCTGTAATCCTTCAATAAGGTGTTATCTCTTTTCTTGAAGAAGAGCACCACCACACTTCTGTTCCTTGCCTCCGGCGTTATTTCCTCGAGCAAGACGAAGTTGAAGAGTCTCTGAAGGGCTTTCAGTATTGGTGTTCCACACGATTTCAGATGCTCTGATGTGATTCCGACACCACCCGGCGCCTTGTTGTTCCTAAGCTGTTTGAGGGCCATCTTAATCTCGTATAGGCTGATTTCCAAGATATCTTCGGTATAGTGTCAGGGTCCGTTCTGCACTTGGATCTTCGGCTGAGCTACTAATAAGTTTAGTGACCGAGGTATATAAATGCCCATAGAACTTTCGATCTTCGGCTTTTGTCGACTTTTACGTTATACTGCCGTCCTCCATCTTCAGCTTCGTCAGTTGGCTTTGCCCAATATCTTGTCTCTTGAGAAAGTTTTGGAGTCTTAGATCCGCTCTATGGCTTCCTTAATACTGTTTGTATCAAAGTTTCGGATATCAAGTAAGGACTTCCCTATCCGTCTATTGAACTGCCGATATACCTTAGCGTCAACGGAGGTTTGCAGTCCCATTGAACCTCGTTCTGCCATGAGATTGAGGGTAGGGCCAGTATGTTTTTGCGACTTGTTTTGACGACGGGGTCTAAAAATTTAGACCCGACCGCTTGGACAGTTTCTACGAACCTGTTGATAATCTCATCCACTGACTCGCAGTTTTTCAGGACTTTAAAGCGATCAGACAATACGAGCTGAAAGCTCTCGGGGCAGTTAATATGGGCATTTGAGAGTCGGAGCGTAAACTTCACGGACCTTTCTAGCATGAAGTTGATATTTAAAGTGCCTTTGACGGTAATCACTGCAGGTTTTCACCCTGTTGATACAGAGACATCACTGAGTATTCGTAACTTTGTGGTCATGATGAAGTCAATCTCATTTTTCGTGGAATCGCCGGGACTCATCAAGGTCTACTTCCTGTAAGGCGGCTTTTGAAAGAAGGAATTTAACGCAAAAGGTCCTCCTTCTCCAAAAAATCAACCAGCCTCTGTCCCCTGGGGTTCCGTTGCCCATACTCATATTTCCCCACTCTCAACTCATTATCGCCTCGTATGCCCAGTTTCGCGTTTCCCCCATAACAATATTGAAGTAGGTTTTAGTTGTATGTATGGCCCTACTTAAGTCCTCATACATAGCCTCTACTTCCTCATTTGGGTATGTAAAGGGCGGTACATATACCGTATGTATCAGGTATGCAACCCTCCTCGACACACTTCCGATGGTGACGATGTAGTTAAGACTTGTAGACGAGAAACCCGACACCACCTTGGGACAGTTGGTCGCCTTCCCGGTAGTAGTTTGCCGGATTTCAGGGTTATCGTGGCCTCTCCTACTTGTCGGACTTCTGATAGCAGCTTCTGATGGCTTCCAGTGCATCTTACCCATTTTATCTTCCAGCTCAACTATCTTCTCGTCAGTCCTCAATGTGCGTACGTTGTATGTTACCAGGGCCAGTCGTCGTCGGGGGTGGTAGCCTCTGGAGATTCTTAGCACCCCCTGCCCCGCTGTCACCCTGAATGACTGTGGGCCTGGTCTTATCTGTGTTCATCATTTGCTTATACTCGCCACGCTTGGCAGGCGGGTTGGCAAAAGCAGTTTTTTATAATATTTCGCACGCAGACACTGCTGTGTGTCTTATGCTTAAGAAATTACTCGCCTATTAGGACACGCCTCCTGTTGGCGGTGGAGAAGTGTATTTTTTACGTAATACGTACGTACGTCCCCACACGGCACATGTATATGTATACTATAAATACGACTTAAGCAGAACGTCAAGTTAGTCGTCTAAGCGGTAACCTTTTTCGGTTCTTAATTTATACTCATGATAACCTATGTCTGATGCCTATGTCAACTTTATTTTATTAATGTACGTTTGGCGTCCGCATTCATAAATAGCTTCAGTACACTAACAAAATTAAGATAGATAGAAGTAGTTTCTTGGTCAAAGTGGCTTGTTATCATGAATACACAAACGCTTATGTATTTTACAAAAATAAAAATTAACTCTAAATATTATTTAAAAATAAAAATCTAAGCAAAAATTGCAAACTAATAATATAACTTATTGATTTTTAAAATAACTGAATAGGATTTCCTTTAAATACTTGATGCGTAATACTGAACGTTTACCTATAGGGATTGACATAAAATAATCGACACTAAATCGATGAATCGGTTCGGTCGTCTTGTAAAAGCTTATGCGTTGACGTCAATACAAAAGCGTCTGCCTTGTATGCGGTGCGGTGTTTTCAATGCGCTTCGCGTAGATTTTTTTGGCTTTTGTTGAATTTATCGTGAAGTTTTTGTTATTATTTGGTAAAATATCAAGAAAAGCAAAAAAGGCTTGTCAAAAAACTCCATACGGTACTCTGGCGGTAGAAAATACCTCTTATTTAAAAAAAGGTTATTTAAATAAAAAATCGAATAAACTTACCTTATAAATTTTCTCGATTTAAATAAAGAATCGATTGGATTTCGTTAGGGCACATCACTATAAGTGTCAACAGTAAAGTGTCACATAACCCTTCTTAACTTGAAAGAACTATAGTATAATAGCTGGCACTCACCACCCGTAAGTGAGTATGTTATCCCCATCGGAGATCTTGTTGCGCACTGTCAAGCTGATAGCCTCGCCTGCCATGTCGATCTGTTCTCTGATGTACCGGTCGATCTCTTCTTGAAGAGTTTTCTTAGCCTGATCAAGAAAGAGAGCAGTAAGAAAAAAATTCGTTATAAGGCTCTGGAGACATATTTTTGAAGCACTAGAAATTAATCTTGAATTCGAACACAAAAACATTTCATGTATTAAATTGATTTCTATTGCTAACAATTTTACATATTTTCGAAGCATTGAAATCTTGTAGGTAACTATTTTCGTTAAACGCAGAAAAAAAAAACCGGAATACAAAACCTCTCCTGGGTCCTTGCTCTTTTGAGCATGATTCTACTATATGTTTGTCCTGTTTCAGGATATTTATTAAGAAAGAAATACGTTTTCATAACCAACTATTTAATGTTCGCAAACAGACTGCCGAGTTTTACAAACACCCGCAAGTAAATCTTAAAACTAAAATATGATTACCCACAAAAACACCACAAATCCCTCCCCCACAAATATAAAAATATACAGAAATATTTAAACTCTATAATTAATGTTTTTCTGCCTAGCTAATCTAAGAGGGCGAGGACTCCGAGTTTGGGCTTCAGGTACATTTGCCTTGACAACAGGTGCATTCATGGTTTCGGCTTGAGACTCCGTCCCAGACTCTGTAGGTAACGTTTGTGCCACCGGTTGCACTGATGACTGTCCGGCATTAATCTCTTCCTCTACCCTTGGTTCTGATCCAGGTATTAATTCGAGGTCTGGCTGCTGCACTGTGAAATCGACATGTGACGGTGCTAATTCTGCCTCAGGCATAGACATAAATGACTCATTGCTTTCAGCCTCATCTAGGGACTCGTTGTGTTCTTCTGAAGACATATCCGATTCTGGTTGAGAAGTATCTACTGAATGATTCTGTGTTACATCCTGGTCGGTGAAATCTCCATATGCACTTATGTCGTCCGATTCCGTTGATGTTTTGACCCCTTTGTAAATTAATAACTGATCGACATGTTTTCTTAATTTACAATTCATATCTGGTACCCAAACTTCAAACATTCTATGTCCTATTTTATCGCTTATTTCGCCTAACTTCCATTCATATTTTGTGCCATTTTTGTAAAAATGTTTTATCAAGACCATATCTCCTTTCTTAAAGTTTATATTTCGTGTACCTCCATACCTTTTACACTGTAAGGTCTGTTTCATATTAACATTTTCTTTAGCCGTGGATGTGTGTGATGTTTGACATGTTATTATTTTTGTGCCGTCTTGACTCAAATCCCTGACCCGCAGCAAATCTAACCTGCAGCGCAAAGTCCTACCGAGTAACAACTGAGCTGGCGAAAAACCGGTTGTACTGTGTATCGAATTCCTATATTCAAATAAATATTTATTTAATTTTTTTATTAATATAGATTGACTTCTACTTTCTGATAAAATTATTTTAACACCCTTTTTGATAGTTTTTACGCTATTTTCTGCCTGGCCATTTGAGGCTGGGTGATATGGAGCAATAGTTAAATGTTGTATACCATTTACAGAGCAAAACTCCTCAAACTGTTGTGAGCAAAAATTTGAAGCATTATCGGTCACTAAAGTTCGCACTAAACCAAATCGACTAAACATTTCGCTCAGCTTAATTATAATAGCCCCACTGTCCGTTGTGCTCATCATAAAACATTCTACCCATTTTGAGTGCGCATCAACCGCAACTAAAAATTGTCTACCTTCTACTGAAAACATATCTAGGTGAACACGCTCCCAAGGCTTGGCGGGGTAGGGCCACGGCGCGAGTGGCGCGCGGGCGGGGGCGCTCCGTAAACCGTTACATATACTACATGAGCCTATTTTCTGTTCAATGTGTTTATCTATACTTGGCCACCACATACGGGCCCTTGCTTCATTTTTCGTCCTAACTACCCCAAAATGTGAACTATGTAATTCATCTAGTAGTTGCTCGCGAAATACCGACGGAATTACTATTTTATGGCCCCGCATAATACAGTCGTCCTCTAAAGATAATTCCAATCGACATTTAAAATAAGGTATTAGTTCCTGATCCCATATTTTATTTGGCCAACCATTCCCAATGTATGATTTTACTTTTTTTAAAACAACATCAACTTTAGTTTTTTCTTTTACGTCCTTTACGGTTATCGGTTTTAAAATTGAATCATTAATAAAATGTACGTACAACAATGATTTCTCACAATCTAAACTACAACTATCTGAATAAGACAATGATACTGAACGCGATAAAAAATCTGCCACATTATCTTCACTTCTCACGTATTCAATATCAAAATTATAAGCTGATAAAAATAAAGCATAACGTTGCAGACGATTGGCTGCCATTTCTGGTATACCTCTCTTGTTCCCAAAAATGGATAACAAGGGTTTATGATCTGTCCTTAAGGTAAAAGGTACTGTTCGGCCGTACAGATAATGATGAAACTTCTTTATGGCAAACACTATGGATGCCGCTTCCTTTTGTATTTGCGCATAATTAGCTTCAGACTTAGTAAGCGCGCGCGAGGCGTAGGCTATGACGCGCTCGGCGCCGCCCGGCTGGCGCTGCGCGAGCACGGCGCCGAGCCCGGCGGGGCCCGCGTCCGCGGTCACCACCGTCGGCCACTCGGGATTGTAGTGTGCCAACACCCTTTCGGATAATAACTCATTTTTTATTTTTTCAAACGCCTTTTGTTGCTCATCACCCCATGTCCATGTTACCCCTTTTTTCAGCAAAGAATGCAATGGGTTAAGAACACTGGATGTGTTCGGTACGAAACATCTATAATAATTAACCATCCCTAAAAAAGATTTTAATTCTGTCACGTTTTTAGGACAGTTACTGTTTACAATAGCTTCTACTTTGCTTTTCGATTTGTGCAAACCGTTCTTATCAATCACAAATCCCAGATACTCGACTGACTCTTTAAATAACTCACATTTTTCCCGTTTTAATCTTAAACCTGCTTCCTGTAATCGCGCTAATACCCTGTTCAACCTATCTAAATGTATTTTTCTTGTGGGGCCAGTAACTAAAATGTCATCGATAAATATACAAGTTCCTTCAATATCAGCCAATAATTGTTCCATTGTACGTTGGAAAATAAAAGGTGCATTTGCTAAACCAAACACCAAACGATTAAAACGAAAAAGACCTTTATGCGTGTTAATACAAGTAAAATTTTTGGATTCATCCAATTCCAGCTGATTGTAGGCCCTAGAAAGGTCCAATTTTGAAAATTCTACCCCTCCATGCAATTTTGAAAAAAGATCTTCAATACGGGGAATCGGGTAATTGTCCATTAATAAAACTTTATTTAAAGTAACTGAGAAATCCCCACATATTCTAATTTCTCCGTCCGCGCGCAGTACAGGGACAATAGGAGTTGCAACTTCAGAATGTTCTACCTTCTCTAAAATGCCTAAGCTCTGAAGTCGCTGTAATTCCTTTTCGACCTTCGGTTTCAAAGCTAACGGCACCGGGCGTGGTTTAAAAAAACGTAACTCTGCATCAGGTTTTATTCTCAAATTAATTTTATACTTGTTAAATTTACCGAGTTCATTGTTAAACAAACATGAATATTTCTGTATTAAATTATCTGCTAGATTTTCTTTTAAATTATTGCAGCTAGTACTACTCAACTGCAAACAAAAAATACTAATAAAATCCCGGCCTAACAGTGCTGGTTGTTTATCATGTGTTGTTATAACAAAAAACTTTAATTGTTTAGTGCGACCTTCAAACGTCACTGGTAATAACACACATCCTAACGGCAATATTTTACTGCCATTATAACAATTCAGCATGACGTTACACGACTGCAGGTCAGATGTACTTGTAAAATAAGCTTTATATACATCCGCCGGTAAAACGGAAACGGCACTGCCACTATCTATTTCACATACTATACCTACACCGCTTACAGAGACCATCTGTCGCATAGGTTCGCCGTCAATGCACTCGATATTAAATAATTGAAAATTACCTCGTATCATGTCGTCGTCGTCACACCCATCCACAACCAAGGAAAAAATATTTTTTCCACTCATCTTGCACATACGCTGTAAATGTCCTTTTTTATTACATTTTCGACATGTATATTCTGAGAACCGGCACTGATCTTTTGAATGATTTTTATATCCGCACACATCACAGCATTTTTTACTTTGCCACGAATACGTTGCCGCGCCACTGCCAGGCGGCCCGGCGCGGCCGCTCGGTCCGCTGCCCCTCGCGACGGCGGCGGCTGGCTGGCCCCGCAGCGCGAACACGTCGTGCGCGGGCGCCGCGACGCCTGCGCCGGCCTCGGCGCGAGCTGTCTGCAACGCCAGCCTGGCGCAATGCACATTTTGTGCTAACTCCAACGCTTTGCTAAACGTCAGGGTTTCAATACTTTCAGCAAATAGTTTTTCTTTCTCCTTGACGTTCTCTAATCCTAATACGAACCGATCTCTTAGCGCCGTATCGAGTTCCGCATTAAACCCGCAGTGCTGCGCCATACTGCGCACTCGCGCTGCCCAATCGGCTAGCTCTTCCCCTGGTCGCTGTTCTGCCTTATAAAACTTGTAACGCTCGGCAAAAGAACTCCTTTTTGAACGGAAATGCTCGTCCAAAATATCAAGCAGTTTCGAGAATTCTAAACTTTCTAGATCCGATGGGAAAGCTAAATTCCTTGCGATGCGGTAGGTATCCTCCATTAACGCCGTGAGCAACATCGCCCGTCGTCTCACTCCGGCCTTATCGTTTTCACTCGATATATCATTTGCCGCACAATATTGAGTGAAACGACTCTTAAATATGCTCCACTCCTGTACATGGTGATCGAACGCGAGACTGCCGCCAAACATCGTGTTTCCATGACATGCCATTTCTATCAGCGAAACAATACCGAATATTGTACACTATCACTAATTCGATTACACATGCGTGAAATAAGTCCTCGTCGCCAAAATGTCCTGTTTCAGGATATTTATTAAGAAAGAAATACGTTTTCATAACCAACTATTTAATGTTCGCAAACAGACTGCCGAGTTTTACAAACACCCGCAAGTAAATCTTAAAACTAAAATATGATTACCCACAAAAACACCACAATGTTATAGTGCTGCCATAAAAAAATGTTACACGGAGGTCACACGTAAAATTAAAATAACAAGAAAAAACACTGCTCCATACACTGACAACTGATGTCAGCTGGACAGCGGCTCAGTATGGGGAAGTGAATTTATTTTTTGCGATTTTAATTTTGGTGTGAAAAGTTGTTGTATAGAGTCTGAGAGGTTGTTAATGTTTTTAAAATAACCCTGTATATTTAAAAATATTAAATTAAGCTTGATGAATAAATGATGATGAGTGAAGGTTGTCTCACATCAAACTCGTCGACGTTGTTGGGCAGCTGCGTGAGGTGGCGGCGGAAGCACTTGAGCGCGTTAACCTGCGAGGCGGACGGCCGCCGCAGCGCCCACAGGAACTGCGTCTGCGCGCCCAGGTGCGCCTCCAGCCCGCGCGAGAACTCCGTCTTGGCGGGCAACGTGTAGTCTCGCACCATCTACCACCCAGGCAGTGCCAACAGTGATAGGATAAGATAAATCTTTGTTTGCATTAAACATGCTAGTACAGACAAAGTTCTTACGTTTGTAAATGAGCATTCATGTTTATTTGATCCATTGAAATGCAAATACGAGTATTTTGTCATCGTCATGCAATCAAATAACATAATGAAATCAATTAAATAAATGTTAATTACAATAAAATTAATTCAAGTCATAATACATCATCCTCCTGGGCCTCATAAGAAAGCTCAACGTTGCACAGCGTGCTATGGAAAGGGCTATACTCGGTGTTTGCGGGATCGAATCGGGAATGAGAAGATTTGTAATTGAACAAAAGTAGCTGACATAGTCCAACGGATTAGCAAGCTGAAGGGGCAGTAAGCGGGCAATTAGCACATAGAACTAACGCCGATGGGGCAGAAAAGTTCTAAAATGGAGGCCACCACAAGGTGAACAGACGACCTGGTAAAGGTTGCAGGAAGACGCTGCCAACCTGCCATTCTGGAAGTCACCGGGGGAGGCCTATGTTCTGCAGTGGACGTCCTATGGATAAAATTATGTTGGTGCAGTGGGGAAGCACAGGCAAAGCTAATCTGAGATGGCGCCAGCGTGTTTGGTCTTGTCAACCGAGGTCAACTAATGTAGACGCAAATGTCAAAATCCATTTTTTTTCTGTGATTGCCAGTATGATGCATGTTTGACACTATTATAACATTAATCGTAGTGATTATTTGATCAGTGGCAACAGTGACAGAACCATTGATAAAATAATCACACGGGTAAAACCAAACACAATGCGACACCTGTCAGGAAAAATGTGCAGTGTGGTGAGAACCCTAAATAACACTATAGCACTGCTGAAATAAAAATTATTATATCAAATTATATCGTTTTTTTGCATATCAAAACTTTTCACGAAAACTTGTGTTACGGCGAATCAAGATCGATAAGTAACCCTGAGCAAATGAGACGACATGAAAGCAGGTATTAGTCGCGCCGCTTACTCAGAGCGTAAAATAACCTCATAACCAAACGATCAAGTAACTTGTGCGATAAGCTTATACTCCTCATAACCTAACGAGCAAGTAACTTGTGCGATAAGCTTATACTCCTCATAACCTAACGAGCAAGTAACTTGTGCGATAAGCTTATACTCCTCATAACCTAACGAGCAAGTAACTTGTGCGATAAGCTTATACTCCTCATAACCTAACGAGCAAGTAACTTGTGCGATAAGCTTATACTCCTCATAACCTAACGAGCAAGTAACTTGTGCGTTAAACCTATACTGTTCACGCAAGTAGCCCGCGCCTTTAATTGCTCTAGCTACTTGCACTGTGTACCAGTTCCTTATGACTAGACACTAATCAATGTTTTTTTTTCTGCTGAACTTTGTTACATTCTTCTAAGTTTATAGTAAGTATGTCCACTTCAATCTTGGCCACAAATTTAATTAACAATGCATTTATTTAATAATAAAAAAATACTTCAAGCTAAAATAGTCAGTTAATACTTTGGCAGGTAACGTTATAAGGCTAGGCTAGGCTTCAAAATCACTTTATTAATAAAGCTCTAAAAAGATAAATAAGATTTAGAAAACGAAACTTCAAAGTTTTTTTTAAATACAGGTTTCTTTTTACTTTACCTTACTTTATTTGTAAGTGTTTCTGTATTAAAATTTAAATATCCAAGCACTAACCTTTTTAAGAGCGTCTAACAATGCAATACACCTTGCATTGGAACCGGACACAACTCGCGAGGCCAGTTGGACTCCCAACTTTATTATAGCTGGATGTAAACTGAAAACAGAATTATGAATACAAATTTATACCTCGGTGCAACCACACCGACTTACTTTTATGTGGAGCAACAGTTTTAAGTGTTACTAGGGTAGGCAGTATCCAAGGAAAGAGAATAGAAAGAAACCGCGACTTTGAAAACGCAACGTAGGTGTAACGTAACACCCTCCGACAAGGTGCAACGATGGCTGGCAGCAGATGGAAAATAATAGATGTCAGGCGCGGTCGGTAAAATTTTGAAGGGGGTGACTTATTTTACACCTACATGACGCATGTAGGTTGTTACGGACATCGTTGTTCATAAAAGCACCGTTAGATGTCAGCAATACCCCCTGAGACTCCCCCCTTCGGACCGTGCCTGAGATGAAGGTTGAACTCAATGGCCTAAGTCCAGCAGTAGACTGAATTTAATATCATCATGTCAGCCTATTGCAGTCCATTGCTGGACGTAAAGAACGCCAAAGAACACGATCCCCTGTTTTATTCATCCATCCGCTGCCAGCCACCTTCTTAAGGTCGTCGGTCCACCGACATGGGACACTACACTACGTATGCCAAGCTGCGGTCTCCACTCGAGAACCCGTTTACTCCACCTTTCATCGGTTCTGCGACAGATGTGTGTGTAAATAGTTTGATGAGTTAAAAATACCAAACTTACTTGGAATTAATAGGAATATTCTTCAAAGACTCTTTATCCTGTTGCATGTGCAGATGTTGGAACCAATTCACTCTGGTCACACTCTGCTGTTTCGGTTTAGATTTCTCTGCTGATTTTACTTTCGGTGCTTTTTCCTAAGAAAAATATTTTGGGAGTTTTAATTAGACTTGTTTCAAAGATTGTGTATTTTTGCTGAATCACTTTCAACAGTTGAACGAATTCTGATTAAATTTGCCACAGACAAATATGACGAATAAACATATTTTAGGCGTTTTACTTTTACTTTACTTACTTACTTACTTTTTCTTTCTCTTTCAGTCTTTTTGACCAAAAGTTTAAGGTGCAGGCTTGGGGTATGCGAAAGAGCTATGAAGAGGAGTATCTTGGAAATAAAAAAAAAAAGATTGGATCCGCCATATCATCCACTCAAGAACTGAGATCACAGACGTGGAAGAAAAAGCTGCCAAGTTTAAGTGCAAATGGGCGGGCCATGTACTGAGATGATGGATGAGTTCTAAAAAGTGGACTAGAGTCGTTACGCAATGGCTGCCTACTGACGGACATCGTCCTAGATATATTTAGATAAGTGAATAGTTTTGCCCAGCAGTGGGACAGGACTAAATAAACAAAATACTGAGGTAGCTATAGAGGGACACGCGATAACGTCTTACACTGACGAATGTCCGGATTCTACACCAAGATCGACTAGGCCAGGGGTCCGCAACCTTTTGAGTCGGAAGAGTCAAAAATCACACTTACAAAATTTCAAAGTTTTTAAGGAGCCTTGAAATTTTTTGGATTCGGATTAATTTCCAAATTGGATTTCGTTACTATTTGTGTGGAGAGAATTCACTATGTATGCTAGTGGTTTTGTTGGTTTTGAATTGCTTGAGAGATAGAAATGGTGGCTAATCCTCGTTAGTCAAATAATATTTGAGTATGGAACTTAAGAGCCGCAGCTTCACATCCTAAGAGCTGCATGTGGCTCGCGAGCCGCAGGTTGCCAACCCCTGGACTAGGCAGTACTAAAAATGAAGTTAACATGTACAACATGTTATCCTTTCTAAGTTATTATTTTATTTGCAAAAAATTATAAAACAAATGTTGAGGGTAAGAGTAGCCTTAATTAAATAGGTAAGTATTAATTACCTCTTTAGGTTTGCTAGTCTCATCTGCTTTTGGCTTGGACTCTGATGTAGTCGCTGGTACTTTTTGTTGGACTGTGGCTTGCTTGGCGGCTCTCTGCGCCTCTTGCTTAGCGCGTCTCTCGGCCCGGAGGTCTGCTTTGCTTTTGCCACTTTCCTCTGACTGTAATTATTAATAACACGTTAAAAAAATTTACTACTTCTTCAGTCAAAATGTAACCGAGCATAGAATTCTTATACAAGTACTTCTATGCAAAGTATTGTTATGGCCATATAAATACCATACTACTGTACCATAAAAATTCAAATCTGATTATGTATTGTAAACAATATGTTATTTTATTTCTATCCTATAAGGTACTGAGAAATATGGTCAAAAAAGAGCAAGCTTAAAAGCATGCTTATTACTGGCATGTTCAACCACTGTTCACAATTGCTAGCAATAAGCATGCTTAGTTTTGAGCATGCTTATAAATAAGCTTGCTCAATCTTTACTAGTCTGGCCAATAAAAGATGAGCTTGACCATAAGACTAGCCAGGATTTTGATTATTTATCCTCATCTATTGCTCTTGCTAAAGAAACAAAAAAAATTTTTTTAATAGCAAAGATAATACATTTACATCAAAAACATCACCTATGGTCAGACTCATTGTTCCTTGTCCAGGGTTCATTACCTTTTTAGGTTCCAAGTTTATAGCTTGAACTTTAGCAGTAACATCCTGAACTTCTTTTGCAACATTGACAATATCTTTTAACGTTTCAACAACATCTTTGACTGTCATGTTGTCTGCACAAGCATCTCCACTATCTTCTATTTTCTTTTTGGCTTGCTTTGCAGCCTTTTTAGCTGCTCTTTCTGCTTTGACATCATTCAATTTGTCATCTGTTTTCACTTGTATTACAGCCTTATCAACCTCATCTTTGCTTTTGACTGGTTCAGATGTAATCTGTTTCTTGGTTTCTGTATTTTCTTTAACTTTTTCAATGACAGTATTTGCTACAGGATTATCTTTTTTAATGCCGCTTTTTTGTGCTTCTAATGATTTATTTATGTCACTTTGGGTTGGCTTAGGTTTGCCCTTTTGTTTAGCTAGTTTTTTAGCTTCTCTGGCAGCTATGATATCGTCTCTTGATTTATTATCTTCCTTTGAAGACATAATTTCTAAGTTTTCTTTTGTACTATCCAATTTTGAATTGTTTGTATCTAGTGTGTATTTTGTTAGTCTACTTACAACACCATTTAGATCTTCAGTTGGCACGAGGTTGTTCGTTGCAGTAGTAGATATTAAAACTATAGGATTATTAATGTCTTTATGAACGGCTAGAGCAGCTTTTAACTTTTTTCTTCGCAACCTTCGTTTTTTTGTTAAAGAGTTTGCTATTGGGTTCTTATCAGCAACAGCCTAGAATAACAGCACAAATAATATATAAATAAATTACTGACATCATTCGCAAAAATCTATAATTAATCTAAAAGTTGTAAATTTAACTGTACGCTGTAATTCACACAGAACACTGAAAAAATACTTTATAGACTCAGATCTACAGCATGAGGATGGAAGGAAGTAAAAGGAGCTTTCTACAAAGAACTAATATTAGTTAGTACACGGTGACTTTTCGTTGGATTTGGAGACAAAAATATCAGACCCCTGCTCAAAAACTTAAAACGATAATGTCAAAATTTAAAAAAAAAAACGAAGATACCTGATAAAAACTATATACCCAAAATTAGATAGGATTTCTATTTCATGCCTATCAACACTAATTTAATAAGTCGGGAATCTTTAAGGTGTTTTTAAGCAGCAGGGACAAATCAATCACAAACGAGCAAACATCATTATATTCTGAATACATGATTCTTTTGCAATCCTTAATAGCAAGCTTTTATTTTTAACCGAAACTTAAAAGAACCATTCCATAATAATTATAACCTAAAACATTTGCCAAGTCACTTATTTCGAGAAATTATGGCATACCTCAGATAATACCATGGCTGCTATTCCTTGTAAAGCTATAGGTAAAAGAGATGTTTATAATTTAAACCCAAAAATAATTAACGAAGCCTTAGGAAGATTGAAATAAGTATACTTACAACTAAAATATATCACTTAACTAGCAGTCTAAAGCACCTTACACATAGCCTATTAAGAGGAAATAGATTTTTACTAGCAAAAACAGTAGGTAGGTATTCAGTTATATCATTACACTGTAAAAATATACAATAATAATTCACAATTACTGCATGATGCAAGAAGAACAAAACGAGGACAAATCATTCATAGATAACAAACAGCTGCTCGCTCGGCTCCAGAGTTGCCAACATTTGTTGCCAAAATTACGTCAAATTTATCGTATAATTACCGTACACTCCATTATTTAATTTTGCAAACAAAAAAAGAGAATATTTCTTTGCAGTTTTTCGGTAAATGCAAACATGTTGTGGGTGATTTTTGGGGCTTACACTTTGTTTAACCATAATTTTAAAATATTTTTATTAGATTAGCGTAAAATAAGACTTAATGGAATAGTTGACTCATATCAAAATAATTAAACAGATAAATATTTCATTTAGTATTTGGCTATAAGAACCTAATTTTATTGATTTTTGATTTCAATACATAAAAGTCCAAGGCTGTTATAAAGAAATTTAAAAATGATTTTTTAAATTTAATTTGAAAGGCCGAAAACGCTATCCGCCATGAACGTGACCCAAGTTACGTCAGACAATTTGTAAACTAGTAAATAACATTCGCATGTTTCTCGCGGTCTTTTTCATAAACTACTTATTATCTTCCAAAATCTTATTAAAAAGTTGTTATTTATCTGTTTAAATATTATGGACGTCAGATTTGTAAAGGCAAATAGCACAAACCTGGCGATAGTCGACACTTCAATGGTTAGCAAATTCTGTGCATTGAACCCAGATTTTTACTTAACCGAACTTAAAATGTAATACTTACAAGACCTAAAACAAAGAATAGTTCGTAAGTATGTATTTGTTTACAAGTGAGGTTACGTCATAGCACAGATCTTGGTGTTAAATAAAAATGACAACCCGTTGTGATAAGCAGAATTGCCTGCCACGATCATGTGCGTCAAACGGAACGGAAAGAAAAGAAAATTTGATTCTTATTACCGTAATCTTTGTAGATTATTAGCTCAGTCTTAAAATTACCGTACATTTGTCACACTGTAATTACTACCGTACGGAGCATGAAATTACCGTATGAGTGCGGTTGGCAGTACTGCCGGCTTCCTCTACTCTCTACGGAATAGTCATTGGCAAAACAGAGTCAGACAGTGACGTTTGTACATTCATTGTCATAAATGTCACAAACAGCTGTTTTTATCGAACGTCATTAAAAAAAAAAAAAGTGCATAATTTTACTTGATCAGTGCCTAGAATTATTTTATATGTCTATTATCTATGGTTTCTTATTTATTTACCTACTTTGAACTTTGACTAGTACTGAACTTAGTTTACTGATGTGCCTTGAGTTAGAGGTCTAGGTCTAAGTAATATAAGCACCTAGTACTACTTGTTCAGTGATCTAAGCTAAATAAAACCCAATAAAACTGTAGAGCCGCTACAAAACAAAATGCTGTTGGTATGATAGACTACGATAGTAATTAAGTAATAATTTAAAATTTAACACTTCTTTTTTCTAATTTACTTCTGTGCAAAGAGTTACCACACTGCTTTGCTCCTGCATAGCCTGCATAGGACACGCAAAGGGTGGGCCGTGGAAGGAGTGGCAACATCCGAATTTTCTACGAGTTTATACCAGTGTACATACCATAGTTAAAGCAATTTACAACTTTTTGCTGTTGCGTACTTGCGTGGCGAAATAGACAACCCTGTAGTGCAAGTAGTTAGTAATAATAAAATAAGTCTCTTGTTCCAATGTCCAGTACTGTCCACACAATTACACACGCTTGGGCCGTCGCCCGCACCAACTGTTCAGGCCACCGATTGGTCTGCGCACTTAGCATGCCCACAAACAACACCGCCTTGTAGTCCTGGGGACTCTTTTTATTAAATAAGTTTACTCAAACCGCCTAAAATGTCGATTTAGTAAATTGATTAGGATTGTTACTAACCAATAATAAAGCTACTAACAAAATGAATGTATTTTAAATTGACAATGTACTTATTAAAATTGCTGCAAATATTTTAAAGTAAGTAGTAAATAGGATTTGTTAGACCTGTTTCTTAAAGTAACTAATTACCTACATACAATGTCGACCTCCGACGACGACAAGCCGAGAGGCGAGTAAGCCGGACTTGGCGTTGGCTTTGTTCTGGGCCTGGGTTCGATTCTCGGTCGGGTCAATGTAGAAAACGGACTTTTCTATGTTGTCTCGGGTCTAGGTGTTGTGGTACCGTCGCCTTGTCGTTGTTTTGATTTCTACACGAGCTTAAGCTATTTACCTTAATATCAGAGCAACGATGTAATGTTATTAAATAAAAGGGATCTTAACCTTGTAATATTGTGTGTGACCTCTGAGGTCACACATCGCTCAAGGTAAATTACTGTTTTATCTTGTGCAGTTGGAGATAGCAATTTAGTTAATGTTTAAGAAGTAGGCACAGGAACATGCACTTCCGTTACTTTTTTCAACAAAAACTTGTAGGGACTAGGGTTGTCAGTTGTCAGTATTCCCTAATCCTTATTGATTTTATTTATCTAATGTTAATAAAAGACTGATTCGCGAAAATGTCCATGTACTTACTATATAAGGTAGCGTAAATAAATAGTGCTACCGGAGCGGGTTGCTAGTTTCCTGATTTCTGCCTAGCAGATAAGATACATCAAAATTGTATTCCTTCAAGCAAGATCTATATTTTAGTGTAATATACAGGGTTTAGGGTTAGGTTAGGGTATCTAGAGATTCAATAGGTATTTATCTTTTGTGTAAATGTGTAGGTATCTAAGTATACTAATTTAAGTGAAATTCGGATAAAATTAAAAAACGTTTGTTACAATGGTAATACCTGTAAGTAAAATAAAACAAATCACACTATTTAATAGAAAATTACAAATACATCATTGATACTGCTTGATCCTTTGAATGATAATTGGATTGAAAGTAATATAATTAATAAATGCACTAAATAAAACCATTGTTTAAATTAAATGCAGTTGCAAATCATAATATCATTCTTTATAGAACTCTTATAAAAATAGTTTTAACTACGTACCTACCTGCTATATAATATAACAAAAATATGTTTACTTACTGTTAATGACTAAACCTGAATATAATTCCTTACAACCTACTATATTAAAAAAAAGTTATTTGGCACTAACTGGCACACAAAGAATCGAAAACGACAAGATTTAACAAAAGAAACATCGGTTTCAAATACTTTAATATTTTAAAATTATAAGTACTTATGAGTTTTTGATTTCTTTTGTTTTAACTTTTATGCTTGTATTTTACAAATAATTTATCTATTACCATTTATTTATAATTTACGTGCATTTTGGTACATACTTAAAAATAAATATAAAATTAAGGAATGAATAAGCAATCATTTATAAATAACTGCACCATGGTTAGGTGTAGTTGCAAATACATACGCTCGTGCCTTTCTCTTATCGATATTACAGTACTGAACATAAAACTTATCAACTAGTGTTTCAATGTAGTTATCAACCATTTCCTTTGGACATAACGCTACTATACATCCTCCCCACCCTGCCCCAGTTAAGCGTGAAGGCACACTCATTTCTTTCGATATGTCTACGAGACGATCTAAATTATTGTGAGAACACTCATACAAATTCTTTAGACTCTCGTGACTTTCAGACATAAGCGTACCGAGGACACGAATGGGCTTGAAAGAATCAGGATTTCCATTAGTGTAAGTGGACCCCTTTGTGCCATTAATATTACATGTGCCATTGGTGAAATGCTCTTCGCAAATATTGCGGAAAGTTTCAACTCGCATAGCCTCTTCATAAACATGAAGAGCTCTCTGCCGCAACTTAAATTCTTTCAAATGCCGCGTATTCGGCGTTAAATAGATATCGTCCATATCTTTTTCTATAATATTTAACATATCACAAACTTCTTTTTTAGTATAGATATTCTTCAATAGCAGTTTATCTACAAGGCTAATCATTTCCTTCAAGGTTTTATTCAGAAATCTTTGTACCTGGCTGAGAGTTACAATATTCTGATCTAAAGATACGCCATTAGAAACAGCCAATATTTTAGCACCTAATCTACATTCTATCACTCGTCTGTTAAAATCATTCGTTGCTGCTTTGTTGGCTTCCGCTAAACTATGAGCAACAACGAAAACAGCATTCTCGGGAAGTGATACTGGTTTAGCTTGAAGCGGGTCAAAGGTTATGTACTGTGCACTATTTTTCTCAGCAAGAAACGCTATGGCTTGGTCCATCCCACCACCTTGAGTGCCAATATACCTCTCACTCTTTGCGCATAATGAAGCGATCTCTTTTTTGCATAGATTGGCTTTTTGTGCATATAAAAGGGAAAGACACGCTGCACTAACTAATGCAGATGAACTTGACAAACCTGAGGCTGGTGGTATGTTTCCATCGACGCAGAGTTGTAGTCCACCAACTAATTCGTTGTTTAAATGTTCTAGTGCACCTTTAATACCACACAGTACATAGTTGTACCAATAAGGTTTACCTGTTAAGTCAGATTTTATTTGTAAATCTTCGATTGATTCCAATTTAGAACAATATTTTATATATTTTGTATCTGAATTTCTTAAATTCAGTTCTTGTGCGTCAGTGGTACTTCCTGCAATCAAAATATCTTGTTCCAATGCTAAAGGCAGTACTGGGTATCCACAGTAATCAATATGTTCACCAATAATATTTACCCGGCCTGGGACTTTAACGAAGAATTGCGGCTTAGTTCCAAACTCTTCGAAAAAAACCTTATTCAATTGTATTAATCTTTTATCACTCGGTACTTCCATAATCGGTACATTGTCTTTCGTGACACTCATTTTAATTTCTTAAAGAATTTGAACTCTGTACACAAACGTCCCGAATCAAAACAAACTTGAAACTGAAAATGGTTCTTATCAACGACTAACGTCAACAAATCCAACAATGCATACCTACGTACTATTCAGCGATTCGCAACACTGATACTCCACTGTGTGTGTGCTGAACAAAGCGCACATACACATAATCAACTGTGTTTATCGGCTAATGAGCCAGTCTTTATTATAATGGTTTCTTGATAAACCAATGTAGGCACTTCACTTTTATGAGGAATTTTATAGACTACAATATTAAAGCGATAGCAGGTAAAAATATGATGTTCACTAAGTCTAAGTAGAGTATGTATGAAATGATCCTAACCTAAAAATACTGACAACATTGCAAAATAGCGCTCTGCGATGAGCGAGTAACTAAATGGTCTGTGACATACTGAAATGAAAACGATGGTGCAGCCGATCAATTTTACTTTGGATATATAGCTTGATGTTTCGATTAACCGTTAGAAGAATATTAACGGATGTTCAAAACTTGTTTCGTATTGTAAAGATTACTTGTTTGAACTATTAAAATAGGTTAAGATTTTTCATTCACGTTCATATGTTAATATTATGTTACCTACTCATTATTATTTCCTTCAATTGTTACTTAAAACACATAATTACCATATGAAGTTGTTAGGAAAAAGTAAATTAGCTTTTTCCTGAGAGATCCTCCAGAAGTCCAGAATCAATTAGCATCACATGATTCATGTTGCTCTTTACTAATACTGTCTTGTCTTAAAATTACTTTACGGAAAATCTTTGGAATGTAAGTAAGTAGTGAAAGTCAGTAAAAAAAAATTCGACTAGGTACTGAATCCCGCAGTTACGGAACAACTCATGGTTGATTGCTTTTGTCTCAAACTAAAAGGTGCTTATCACATGAGTTAATTAAGACGCAATAGAGACAAATTTCAGCGTGAAATTATTTTAATGGACGAATTCAGAGACCAGCTTATAGCATGTATGCAATTCAACCAACCAGCTTTCGCTGTGTTTCAGACTGTTATTTTAATTTATTTTAAAAATATAAATTAATTTTGACGTTCAAAAATTATTGCGTCAAATTGAGTATACTGGATAAAACATCTACATCGTCATAAAGCATTTTCTATATTTTTAGAATAACTGTGCCCACAGCTACGCTTGCATTTGCATGCAATACGGGGTAGTAAATAATATTGTTTTACTAATGGTACTGATCAGCGACAATTCCGTTAAGCGCCACCATTTATTATGAAAATTATTATTGCTTACTTCTACACTTTGCATGTCTCCGGAATAGGTACCCAAGTAGGAAGGTAATTTATTCAAAGTATTATTTAAATCGGAAATTTTGTTCTGTAGATTACCTCCTACTTCCAAACAACTTTAATGTCGTATATGTATGGAATACTTACATATTATGTAATTAAATAAATGGTAAAATTATTTGGTTAAATAGAAATTATCAGTAATTGTAACAACACTATCTACCTAGCTATCTACCACTATTGAATTAAAATTATTGATGTCAAACTTGATAGTAAATAATATGTGATAACATAATTATTTTTAACTACTTAAATGTTTAGTAATATGTTTTAATAAAAGTGTTTAACTACCTACTTGTACAGTTTTCCTTATCTAAGTAGTTTATCTTAAGAGCAGATAGTTTGTATCCTTGAATATTACCTAAGCCCAACGTGTTTACCTGGCCTTTTCATTAAATGGACAACAATAATACTTTAAATTAATTAACTGACGGAGTGAAAAGTGTATTCCGAATTGGTGTTATCAAGCATTTTACAAGTGGCGACGAGGATGGGATACACTTTTCTCATACCGTACTTATAAAGAAATGATCTCTATTTTCGTGGTAGCAATATTCCGCACTAACACTGTTCGACGAAAGTATTATAAAAACTCTATCTAACAACGATGGCGTGGCGTGCTGTAATAACTCTGATTACAAGAGTTGTGTAAAAACTGTCATTTGTGTGTACTTACGGCCACAAGAACATTAATAAAAAAACTAAAACGCTAAAAATAATCTTAACACTTAAGTACCTAATCAGTTACTTTTGGAGTCGGTGCAAATGAAAACATAGAATCTCTCATCGACTGGCACCGACTCAAAAGTAACTGATTAGGTACTTAAGCGTGAAGATTATTTTTAGCGTTTTAGTTTTATGAAGTCGGTTTTTATTTTTTTATAAAATTAACTTGTTTCATCTATTTTATTTTAGTGATAAATTCTAATCAAAACAAATCTTACTAGTGCAAAAATAATTTAACTGCTGAACACCGATTTCATTTCCTATTTTTCCACCCTTAGGGGTGTATTTTTTCCGAAACTATTTTATTATAGTATCTTTGAAGTATAAGCTATTCATTTAAAAAAAACATCAAAATCGGTCCACATTTGGCAAAGATATTAGGTAAGATAGTTACTAAAATCAGTTGGCATGGTACGGAGTTCATGCAATTTTTGATGATTTTCTTATAGATCCCATCATCAGAATTTAACCAAATTTATATGGGACTATTCTGAAAGTATCACCTTTCAAACAAAAAAATAATTATTGAAATCGGTCAACGTAGTAACGAATGATCGCTGAACATACATAAAAAAAACGACGAGTTGAGAACCTCCTCCTTTTTTGAAGTCGGTTAAAAAGTTACATTACCTGCATTACCTCAAGGTTGGCCAGTAGAAAATACAGTATAGCATTGAGTCCGCCAATTATTATAACCTGTGCAATAAAATTTAAATTAATGAATAAAAATATTTTAATCCTTAAAAGTATTTTTTGCGACAACCCTGTTGACGGATGTTACTCGATCTGGCTTTTGAGCGGGAAAACAAAAAAAAACTGCGCACATATTTTTCTTTTTTACTCAGCATTTTGAAATGACTTCAATAAAGAAGGTTTATAATTAGTCCAATATTTAAAAAAAACTACCTATTTATATAGTACTAGCTGTTGCCCGCGACTTTGTCCGCGTGGTCTTTCCTAAAAGAAATCTGCAACTTTCTTAATTTTTTCTTTTAAAAAAACCTCCGGAAAATAAATAACATAACAAAAAAAGAATCAGCGTAATTGTTCCATCCGTTCACACGTGATGCGATGATCAAGAACAGTGGTCCCATATTCAAAATCATCATGTGTCAAGAAGAATTTATGCATTAAACCGGTGACAGATGGCGGCGGACGCGGCTCCGGACTCGTCTTGACATTGTAAGGTCAAACGCTGCCATTGATCGATCCATGGGCTGGCGGAAGTTGTCTAAAGGATAGACCAATGGCAGCGCTTGACCTCACAATGTCAAGACGAGTCCGGAGCCGCGTCCGTCGCAGTCTGTCACCAGCTTTAAACACATCAAACCTTGCATCAACTCATTAAAAGGAAGACGTTCTCAATTTCACGCCCGTCAGATAGGCCCTCCAGACTTTAATAGTAAAGCATATATTTTTTGTAAGAAATTTTAACTTTGCGATATGTTCGCCAAAATGTGTACCTACTTTGTGATAAGCTTTTATTTTATTAGCTTCACTTGTATTGTATGAAAATTGAAAATAATAGGATAACCACAATGATGGACTCGGCATTCTGCTTTACCTTGCTTGACCTTGCCTTTTACCGGGGTTACCAACTTGTCTTAAATATAGTTAACTTCATTTTATCAAATAATAAAATTCCTCAATTATCCATACATGTGTGAGCTATTTGTCAGGTGTTTCACTATATTCCCTTTTTAGTGGTTCTACTCCATCCATCCTTTATCTCATCATTTCAGCTATACGGCGTCCACTGCTGAACATAGGCCTCCACCATTGACTTTCAGATTAGCCGGTTGGAAGCGGCTGGCATCTAGCGTCTTTCTGCAACCTTTACCAGGACATCGGTCCACCTTGTGGGAGGACGTCCTACGCTGCGCTTGCCGGTACGTGGCCTCCATTAATACTTTACTCTATGCCTCCATTCTAGAACTTTTCTGCCCCATCGGCTGTCAGTTATGCGTGCTATGTGCCCCGCCCATTGCCATTTTAGCTTGCTAATCCGTTGGGTTATGTCAGCGAATTTTGTTTGTTTACGAATTTCCTCTATTCTGATTCGATCTCGCAAGGAAACATCGAGCATAGTTTTCTATAGCACTCTGTGGGACCGTGAAGTTTCCATATAGTAAGAGGCCACGTTTCAGTACCATGTCATCGCTGGTAGCACACATTCGTTGTAGACTTTCGTTTTTAAGCACTGAGGTATTTTGAACGAGAAGACGTTATGTAGTTTCCCGAACGCTGCCCAGCTGAGTTGGATTCGACGATTGACCTCCTTGTCAAAATTAGATCTACCCAACTGGATCACTTGTCCCAGGTAGATATATTTGTCAATAATTTCGAGAGTAGAGCTCCCATACCAATGACCTATGTTTTGTCCATGTTCATTGTTCATCCAAAGACCTACTTGTTGAGAAACTCGAATAAAGCCATCGAGTCAACCCTTTACCTCAAGTCAGTCAATTTAAATAAAAGCAAACACATTTATCTGATTCTGACCTCTGACAGTCATGTAGTGACTAGCGATCGATGGGCGTCGGAGGGGATTTACTTAATAGCTCTCAAAACCCGATTTGTACCCATAATAAAGCATGGATGTTCTTAATATCTGATAGAGTAGAAATGTTATTTAAGTATTTGAGGGTTTTACCCAACATGTGTAAAAAACTGATTTCTTAAATTACCTTCCAAAAATCAGCAGGTAGCTTGAGTTCGACGTCAAAGTAAGTATACGATCACTGCATAAAAGGATAGTTGGGTAAATTATTTTTTTATGGACTCAAATATTTTTGAGCTCTACTACTGTGACATAAGGTTGAATTTATATCAATAAAAAGTATCTCTTATACGAGTAGCTCATTTTACTCAGAATGAATTCATTTTTATAAAAATCAACCTTATAACAAGGTAGTAAAAGGCAAGCGGATCAAGGTCAAAATATATCGCCGTACTAGCAAAGTCAAGAGAAATGGACATCCGTCTGACCGTGTGGTCTGATGGATATCTGTGGAAAATCTGTGTTCTATCTAGTTACTGTCACTGTCAATCGATCACTGTCAAATTCACAATGTCAACAACAAAGATTTTTGTTGTATTGTAGTTTTCTCTTTTCTTCTAGCATAGCAAGATTTAACGGGAATTTTCTTTTGTGTGGAAAACGATTTCCCTTATCGCTTATTTTGCGTAATCTACAATGAATCCTACAAGTTTAGGTGATGACGTAGATTTCAATAAAATATGTCGATCTTGTTTGTCAGACTCTGGCCCTTTCAAGGATTTGTTTTTGGTGTGTACTCCAGAAATGTACAAATACTGCACATCGGTTGAGGTAATAGGACCAGCTAAATGTTCCATCAATATTTACAACTATCAATTATTATTCAAACCTTTAATTTTAAAACTAGCACTACAATTCATATACAAACTTCTTTTTACTAGACCACCCGATTACCCGGGTTTGATTCCTGGCTTGTATCAAATCGATAAACGAACTTTTCCAAATTGGTTCGTGTCTTGGTGTGCTGGGAGATGCACTTGTTAAAATTTGTCATCTGGTACATTGTTGTAACACAGTCATGATTTTTATTCCATACTTCGAGACCATGACAATGTGTTGCTTGGCGTATTTTTTAAATAAATATTTACTTTTCTTTTATGCCTAGTCATTACATTTTGATGACCTTTTTGCAGGTTTCTAAAACAGATGAGTTGCCTAAACAAATCTGTCAAAAATGTCTTGAGGCGCTCAACAAACTGTTTTTCTTCAAGGAGGTTGCTATCCGATCCAATGCAATACTAAAAAAGCAAGTCGCCAAGTCAAAAGTAAGAATTTTCTTCAAGATTGACAAATATGTACTACATTTGGAGATTAACTAAAATATAGTGAAAGTGTCTTTGTATGCTAGTTCCTTTATCATGATAATATGATGCATAATATGAAACAAGTCTGTTGAAGCCACACCTTGGTAAACATAGTGTAGGGTGCCCCCCCGCTCGATGAATCAACACTTTAGTTCTATTGGGGAAAGCTTACACCCAGCAATAAACTGCTATAGGCTGACATGATGATGATGATGATCTAATTTAGTTGTGTGTATGGTTGGTTTCTGAATAGAATGGAAGACAATTTAAATAGGGGATATCTTTATAGAAGGAGTGTTTTTGCTATGGCACCAAAACTATACAGTAAAATCCCCAACTACATCAAAGAATGCAATGACTTTTTGTTTTTAAATGAAGACTATTTTTTTTAACAACTAACGCATTTTACATTTTTATTTTTATTTCACTAAACGATTTTTTATAATCAAATATTAATAACAATCTGATATCTGTTTGACTACCATAAACCATAATTATATTTGAATTGTAATTTTTTTTTATCCTTGACATTTTAATAGTACCTACACAACTTTTTATTATTTTTATGACATTTGCATGCTGACAAGGCTGATCACAGCAAGCACATTATTTATTATTATGTACAACACAAATTTTTACCTGTGTATCACTAATAAATGATTTGATTTGAACAAAGGCCCAGGCAACAGGTACAGGATTTTTTGTAATTGGATGCATTGCTCATAGCAACAAAATAAAAAGCAATACCTTTCCTTATTAAAACAACATTCCAATGTTAAAAAAGAAAAATTCCTTATCAGATAATCTTTTAGTTAAATTATTATGTATGTGGCAGTGATATTTCTTGCTCCTCTATCACCTAAGAAGTGCATTGAAATAATTAATCTGCAAAGTTGGTGCGATAGTGCCAATGCATATTATCTATTAAATTGTACATGTTTGTTACAAAATAAATAGATAAAATAGCTTTATTGCTTCCACAAGCTTTGTTTATTTAGTTCTATAATATGTTATGGATTAGTTCGATATCTGTATCCATGTTTGGTACACCAAGATCCTCCATTTCACTCCATATTTTTCTCTCCTAAGCCATACTTCACCGCCTTCCCTTCTTAACTGTTTTTAAATTGTCCTCTACTTTTAGGTTGTCTTACAGAGATCGATTCTAGCGATAAGACCGCCTATTCTCAGTACTGCTTGTTTTGAGAGGTGTGCAAAGAGTATTTATCAATCTATCTATGTTAAATTCCAATTCAATCAATGGTACTTTAATAATTTGCAGGTAAAAGAAGAAGGACAAACAAATGCCATTAATGCAGACAACTCAAACGATGAAGATGATAGTTCCAGTGATGATAGTAGTTCTAGTGAGCCAGAGGAAGAGACTCCAAGGTAAATAAAAATATTTTTTACCGCTAGAATGTCGTAATACAAGTTGTCACAGATAAAATGTCTGCATACTGTACAGCAATGCAGCATGTAAAATTTTAACACTTTCAAATAAAAACTAATTTCATTAAAATCTTTTATCATCGTAGTATCCTGTCAAATTATCTGTCGTACCTGAAATTTGCACTATCTTAAATACGGGAAATTAAATGTGTTTATTGTGGGAATACTCGTAGAAAATTTGTTTCGGTTTAAAGAAATACTTACATTATCTAAGCTAAAAAAACTAAGTTGCGCGGGCATCCGCTACTGTCGGCCCGGCGCGGGCTTCCGCTTCACGCTGCGGAGGCCCCAAAACATTAGTATTTGGTTTTACAAGGTATTTAACTTCTAATTACAGAAACATAGGGAAACGTAGAATAGCAACTACACGTATTGCCAGAAAGAACACACGTTTGAAGTGCGTCAAGTGTGAAAGGACATTTCAGAAGTATGAAAACTTTGAAGTACACATGAGAAGTCATTTTGGTAAAAAGGTACCTACTTAGTTTTCAGTAGTCTTAAGTTTATTTTTCTAATAGTTCTATATTAACATTTTTTTTATAAATTTCTTATTCAATAGTGTATATGAAGATTGATTGGAGGTGTACCTTTAGTAATTATACAACAAAACACAAGATAATCAACGTTTCCAAACTGAATGGGGTTCACAGTTCCAAGCCTTCACTTTCAAACCTTTCACGCACTACAACTCTATTTATAATCAATTGCTGAACAGTAACAAGTCTTTCAACGCACGGCGTTGTGCCTGGCATGCTGTTACTCCAAGTTTAAAGCAACAATCAAGAAGTCTACACGACAAAGGTGTACGTCACGTTTAGATCTCCTTCCTCTTTACAGCCAGACATAAAATGCGACCACTGTGACAAGACATTCTCCTCATTGAAGAACCTCCATAGCCACATGCGAACGCACACAGGGGTCCGCAACTACCAGTGTAGGACGTGCGGCAAGCGGTTCATGTACCTCAACGTGCTGAAGAACCATGAGCTCATCCATGCTGGCATCAAGAAGCACGCTTGCCACCTGTGCGATGCGAACTTCGTGCAGCTGTACAACCTAAAGGTCTGGCCTAATGAGGTGCAAACAATATCTTCTTAGCATCAAAGGACAATGCAACTGATTGGTTTCACAGGCTTCAGGCATTGGTGTTACTTGTGCCTTAATTTACTATTAAATAAAAGAAAAATGGGTTTCCTTATATTCTTAATACTTACCAGAACTCTTTGTTATGAGGTTAGGATTTTTTTGGAGCCATTGTAAAAGTTGTGGAGATAAGATCTAATGCTTGGTTTTACTGATGGCCGATGACTATTGGAATTGTGAGTCAAACAGCACTGTCCTTTATGACATTGAGCACGGCGTGGTGGCGAATCCAAAAGCGTTTTAATGTTATGGCTGTAAAGAGGGTTCTTGGGACTGAGAATGCCATTGTGGAAAAACTTTAAAACATCAGATAACCTGAGCTTGAAGTTTAATTATTGGTACATAATACGCATGTTTGTGTGTGTATGCTATATTCATGGCAGGAAATGTAATTTTCAGAGGCACTTGGAAACACACACAAACGAGAAGAGCTATGGATGCGTTCAATGCGGAAAGAAGTTTGCTCAGCCAGGTAACCTGAAGATCCACCTAATAAGGCACACTGGGATCAAGAACATTGCTTGCACTTTGTGCGATATGCGCTTTTATGTCAAGGTAAGTTATACTGGCACACCCCCACTTTAGCAAAGAAAAATGATTTACAGACATTTACACACAGATTAATAATATAGCTTATAGACCCTTTTAGAACTAAGTAACTTCTAATAAGTAATAGTTCGTGTAGAAACGACACTCCTTTGTCAAGTCTGTAAGCTTGTCGTAAATCATTTCCATGCAGCTGTATTATTAATGTCATGTATGCTTAAGAATGATGTGCCTGAATAAATACTGGCTGTTAACGTCAAAATTCATATTTTTTTCTGTGCTGGCTAGTATGACGCAAGATTGACACAAGTTTGACGACGTATCATAAACCTTTATCGTAGTGATGATTTGATCAGTGGCAGCAGTGACAGACCCATTGTACAAATATTCATCCCATTGTATAAATATTTGACGACCGTCTGGTGTATTGGTTCACGCATCGGACTACAAAACCAGCGGTTGCGGGTTCGAATCCCGCAAGGGGCAAATGTTTGTGTGATGAGCACGAGCATTTGTACCTAAGTCATGGATGTTTATAAAGTCATGGAAATTTTTAAGTATGTTTATCCGTTATCTAGTCGCCATAATACAAGCGTTGCTTAGTTTGGGGCTAATACTTGGTGTGATTGTAAAAACTATTTTTTATTTATTCACTATGGGCAAGACCAAACACAATGCGACACCTATCGGGATACGCTAAGAACTCACGCAGCGAATTTCTCCCGCCCGCAGTTACGTAGCCGCGGCGGCTTCTATACCCGCCCGCGCTATTCTATTAGTCGCCCGCCGGAGCCGCGGGACCCGCGAACAACCGTGCGCGCCGCGGGTGTAAAACGCGTCGTGAAATGTGCTCTTACTTTTTGCATATAAATCTACGTTCTACAGAAGTTGCGGGCCCGCAACCGCGGCGGGCGCGGAAGAGAATCGCTTCGTGAGTTCTATGATAAATGTGCAGTTTAGTTCCCCTGTTGCAGTGACGTCACAATCTTGGCGCCCGGTAAAGCGTAACACACAAACGGCGTGAGCGGGACGGCGACAGGTCGGATCGGAAGTGCGGCGATAAGACCCGACCCATCGACGTCCCTCTCACGCCTTCGATTCGACTCTATCCGTCTCATTCGTTCTTTATTATTTAATAATAATATTACAGAGCGATTTATACAAGCACATGCGGTCGCACTCATCGGATCGACCTTACTCGTGCGAGTACTGCGACAAACGGTTCAAGTGCAAAAGCTTCCAAATCGTGCACTCCAGGACGCATACAGGTGAGGCTTCTGTCTTGTAATGAGGTGCATTCTTGTATCTTTGTCTTGCTTCATTTGACAGCGCGATAAACTTATCTGTAGGTCGGAGGTTATAAACAGCTTAACGAAGCCTTAAACCACGCATTCTGTACATAAAACCAAGTTGTATGCAAAAAAGGAATTGGTGGGATTAACTTTTTTTTTAGTACCTAAAAACAAAAAAACTTATTTCTTACCCTCAATGTACAGCGCGCACGCAACAGACTATGCCTTACGTGTGTGAGTGAGCGCTACACAGCGAGCGCGCACGCACACTTAAAGAACAGAACTAGGTAGTTGTGTGCGTGCGCGCTATACATTGCGGGCTGTGCTCTTGTTTGTAGAATGATTGTTTTTATGTACTTATCTTATAAATATATAGGAAAATAATTTTACGCAAAAAAAAAAACTATCTCTGGTGGGATTCAAACCCACGACTTGAAATAATAAACTAGCATTATTGTGAATGCAAATAACAAAAAAGTTTAAATATGTATATATTTATATCATGGAGCACATACCCTATAGAGTAGAAAAGTCAAATGATTTGTTCGACAACATTTTACATCATTTTTTAATCTGTATCTATGCTGTTTTTGTATGGCCGAGGGTTGACGGGAGCTGTCATTTAAGTGAAAAATCACTTACTAGTTTCAGAGAAAGCTAATAAGCAATAAGTCTACCTTTTGCACACTTTTTATAAGTATATACAGACAACAGCTCGTCAACCTACCACAAAACGTAAAATTTTCTCAATCGATATTGATGTATACATATCTGACTCAAAGTCGAAGATCGGTTCGATGACCTTCAACTTTTTGGGTAACTGTACCAAAAAGAACCTGACCAGTGTGAACCGTAACCCTCAGGCGAGCGTCCGTACGCGTGCGAGGTGTGCCCGAAGCGTTTCCGCGCGTTCAAGGACCTGCGCAACCACCGCATGATCCACACGGGCGAGAAGCCGCACAAGTGCCAGGTGTGCGGGCAGGCCTTCATACAGAAGTGCGCGCTCAACCGGCACATGAAGGGGCACCGCGAGCCCGAGCGCTATGCGCCGCACGCCGCCGCCGCCGCCGCCGCCGCCGCTGTGGCCGCGCCCTATAGCGCCGTGCAGTGGAACCAGGGGCGGGCATAGCTTTTACAATTTTATTAGGTAGCCATATAGCTTGTCATTTTATGACCCGGCGAAAGATGTAAACGAACCACTGATCTCGATAAAAATATTCAACGATGATAAGAGGTCCACTTGTCATTTGAAATAGGTAAATAATTTAAGTACGTTGAATTTAATCAGTTTATTAACTATATTATCATTTAGTATTTGTAAATGTTAAGATTGAATGACGCCATGTTTGTTTTCATTTTTCGCCGATAAGGAAAAAACATTCTAAACGTATATTCCGCAAATATTTATGTTTTTCCCGAAGGGTAAAAAAATTGTATATTTAGAGTTCAGCTGAAACTTACCCGCCTTGAGAGAGTAGGTAAGGTACCTTTTATCGGAATCGCATATTTCTAAAACCTAAAATATAGCAGGATTACTCAAATAAAATGGCAACACATCGTCAAAATGATTGATGCGTTGTTGACACTAGCACTCGGCTAGGGATTCCTCAGTACCTTTTAGTAGAGATGGGTAGTGGGTTCCCATTCTACCTGATTAGGTTAAACTGGGTGATTTGGGTTATAACCCGGTTTTATTCCATTTTCACCCTTCTAGTAGATGAAAATAAAAAAAGTTTATTTTATAATGAGAAGTTGTATCGTTTGCTAAAAGGTCTCCAAAAAAATCCAAAATCAAATATATTTATTTAACTGTTTAATGTATATAACTCTTCGCACTGTCAGTAGAAATGCGAT
Organism: Anania hortulata; assembly: GCA_963576865.1. Lineage (NCBI taxonomy): Eukaryota > Metazoa > Arthropoda > Insecta > Lepidoptera > Crambidae > Anania > Anania hortulata. The sequence continues at coordinate 21,078,820 of OY756389.1, read as the reverse complement.
CGCAATCTAAAAACTCTATAATAAATTAAAATTTATTTATTTCAGGCTAAGCCCATAAAGTTGTTAAACATTTATCTTAATTTATGCTAACATATGTATTATTGTACCTATGTTATTAATGCCAAACGTAGATGGGCGAAGGCGGTGATTCAGACATGCAATCCTCAGCATTATCACTGAAATCTTCCACGTGCTTATTAATTAAATTTTAATTTTTAGTCAAAAAAGTCAGTTTTTCTGCCCTTTCTGTTGTGAGCCTATTTATTTTTTGCTGTGTATAATGCTGTGAGCACTAAATGAACGCTCCACAGCCGCGGAAGTGCAAGGAGCTGTAAGTATTCGGACAGCAATTTTACTTAATGCAGGAAATGTAGATCTAACATATTCCTTTCCACCAGGTTGTTGCTGCTACATTGGTAATACTGTCCCATAAAAATCTTCGACTCCAACAACCATCTCTGGCTCGAGAAGATGCCAGGTTTTTCATTAAATTTAAGCCGATGCTTTGTCCCACTTCATAAATGAACTCCATAGCATCAACTTCTTGATTTTCATCAAGTTCAGATCCTTGATTTATAGGGTCTAATAAATAAGCAGCAAAAGGGATAGGCTTCAAGCACAATTTTGATTCTCTCGTCGCATTTCGATAAAATTTCGTCCTTTTCCGTCACGGTCACGTCTATAATCGTTATGTCCGGTAAACTGGTGTGAAGCTTTTTTTTAGGTTGAGGCATTGGAAACAGCTGGTGTTGTTTGGCTAAATCCCACCGCCCGTCGCTTGTAGCCTTCTTGAAGCGTTCACTTGCTAGCGGTCACCGTTGATCTCTTGATTTTCTTGTGCTTGGCTGTTGTATGCGCGTTGAGGGAGCGCAAGCGGTGCTGTACGTTGCGGTTGTTCGTCTATGTTCCCGACGCTCTCCGGATCCGCGTACCGGCCGTATGTTTCGGCTTCTCTAGTCACGAACCGGTATAGGCGGAGTCTTCGGTAGGTTGTTTGCGTGTGAAGTCGAACCACATGTAGCGTAGAGCGACACAGTTAATTTTTCGGTGATGTGCTTCACTACCTCGGGATTGTATAGGTAAAGAGCCTCGTTCAGCGCGTGGAGTGTGGCCACGCTGTTCTTGATCTTGCTGGCAAACTGTTCGATGTCACGAGGTGAGTCGGTTGGGCGGGGTATGTGCCGCAACCGGTCGATCTCGGCGAGGGTGATCGTCTCGGGTCTACCGAAACGCGTTTCTAATTCTTGCATGATGTCAGCCGGCTTCGTGTTCACTATGAGCAGACTGCTTACTGCTTCTTTCGCTTTTCCCTTCAGAGCTCTTCGGAGTCTTGATGTGTTTTCGATGTCGGAGAAATATACGGAGGTATCTTGATAGCCCGCGCGGAATGCGAGCCATCCGAAGTAAACGGAAGTAGCTCTCCGATGTACCTCGGAACTGCGAACGGTGTGTGGTTCGATCGTGCAGCGAGCGCGATTGCAGGCGGTTGTTTTTCGGTGATAGTCTTCGATGCAGGTGCGGTTTTGATAGGTTGTTCCGAGGTTTTGGGCACCGGCGGCACCTAGTCTAGCCACTCGGCGACCCGTGCTTGCCCCAGTGATCCTCCCGATGCGACGGAATCTTCATCATCAGATTCTTCGTCTTCTTCTAATACTTGGAGCTTGAGATTATTTATTAATTTTGCGATTTCGGCTTTGGCGCGCGCTACGCTACGCCTGATTCGATATGTTCGAAATCGACTTCGGTTTGGTGTTCTGTGGCCGAGCTTCCGATGGACATTCGGGCGGATTTTCATAACGGACGGGGTAGCCCGGCCGCACCGACGGGAGGTTATTCTGGGTTAGGTTTTCTTCATTTTTTTGTTAGGGAAATTTTTGTAAATCTCTCTATGGTTTTTATAGCTTTCATAAATTTTTGTGTGGTTTGTCTCTGATAAAGGGATCAAACTTAAGACACTATTTAATGAGCTGTTATGTAAGTTATAAATAGATTTTGTGTTTTGAATCATAATCATTTCAATGTCCCGGGTAACGCCTTCCTCTGCAGCAGCAGGGCATAGGTCATGATTTCCAACGTTTGATCGAACTTTTTTGAGTAATTTGGTGTTTTCTCCGGATAGTGTAGATTTCAGCAGTTCGGCAGTTATTTTTAGAACGGTGAACACAGGGGTAGCTTGCAGTGTCTTTTCTGACTCCCTGTATTTTCGGGGCAGCTGGTTCTCCTCTGTGGTAGCTGCATCAAAGCACATCAAATCTTTTTCGATCATGTTTAGCTCTCGAGAGCTTTTGTGCTTTGATAAACGACCGGAGAAATGTTTTTTTTTTAAAAACGAATTCAGTTCTCTTGCGTTACTGTTTTTACGCACGGTTTTTGGGGAATTCTTAATAGTTTGTAAGTTAACTCATCATTGCTTGGAACATTTCGGTTTAGCGATCCAGTGCCGCCTCCTTTTCTTTTCACCAATCTTTTTCGCTGGGGATATTGATAGTCTTTTTGGCTTGGTGATGCGGCCTTTTAGTGCCTTATTAACGTCTTCTCTTCGCAGTAGCAGAGGCTTCATTATATTGACTATGTCCAAAAACCCGTGCACGTTCTTACCATGGATTTTGTATTTTAAATTATGAGTATTCACTTGAATACTCATAATTTAAATATACGGAGTAATAACAAACCGGAGTTGTTTACTATTTTTGAAGCCCCGTTCACCGAGTAGGTCTTCAGGTTCGAGGTTGCATATTCTGCAGTCCTTCCGGTCTTACAGCATGATCGTTATCATCGCCGCCATTATTTTCTTTGGTCTCTGCATCGGCCCGACTCGTTGGTTGCCAAATGCCAAATAAGTTCCTCAATAGACGTCATCACCTGCAAACAGAGACGAAGATGATAAAGTCCCTCATTTTATATTTACTGTAAGTACTGTAACTCAATCATTGATGGTCCAAGTTGGCGAACCAAATTGGGAGGTCGACACAATAACCCGTGATCAAATTTCTCGCTTTAACTGGGGCGTCAAAAATATTTGCGACGTCAGTTCGATTGAGCCGTCGCCTAATTCGAAGATTCCAGTAGAATTAAGCGAAACGTCAACTCATTTCAAGTATTTCTATTTCCAGCTTGAGATGATTTTTATCTTTCTTTGTTCCCAGCTAATACATAGTACTCTGCTGTTACCGGACGAGATTTGAGAATAAAAATCTAATCTAATGTGTCGTCGCCTAATTCGAAGATTCCAGTAGAATTAAGCGAAACGTCAACTCATTTCAAGTATTTCTATTTCGAGCTCGAGATGTTTTTTATCTTTCTTTGTTCCCAGCAAATACATAGTACTCTGCTGTTACCGGACGAGATTTGAGAATAAAAATCTGATCCAATGTGTCGTCGCCTAATTCGAATGTTCCAGTAGAATTAAGCGAAACGTCAACTCATTTCAAATATTTCTATTTCGAGCTCGAGATGTTTTTTATCTTTCTTTGTTCCCAGCAAATACATAGTATTCTGCTGTTACCGGATGAGATTTGAGAATAAAAATCTGATCCAATATTCCGTCGCCTAATTCGAAAATATTAGTAGAATTAAGCGAAACATCAACTTATTTCAAGTATTTCTATTTCGAGCTCGGGTTGTTTTTTATCTTTCTTTGTTCCCAGCAAATACATAGTACTCTGCTGTTACCGAATGAGATTTGAGAATAAAAATCTGATCCAATGTACCGTCGCCTAATTCGAAGATATTAGTAGAATTAAGCGAAACATCAACTTATTTCAAGTATTTCTATTTCGAGCTAGAGATGTTTTTTTTATCTTTCTTTGTTCCCAGCAAATACATAGTACTCTGCTGTTACCGGATGAGATTTGAGAATAAAAATCTGATCCAATATGCCGTCGCCTAATGCGATGATTCCGGTAGAATTAAGTGAAACGTTAACTCATTTCAACAATTTCAAGTATTTCTATTTCGAGCTCAAGATGTTTTTTTTTCTTTCTTTGTTCCCAGCAAATACGTAGTACTCTTCTGTTACCAAATGAGATTTGAATAAAAAGCTGATCCAATTTGCCTGACTAATTAGCCATCAACAATATTTAGTTAAAAAAACTGTTTCGTCAAGAGAGGAATGTCCGTAGTCTTGATGTTATATAGAATCTCCAAAAAATAATTCACTTACCTTTTTAATCCGGAAATCTTCGAAGTTTCGTGATATACAACTTTTAATACGCAAAATTACCGTTTACTTTCTTTCGAAAATAAAGCGTACTTACTGAAGAATCCTGAGCTGCGCGCGCGTCCACAACGCATCTGTCACTTGATGTAGTATTGCCAGTTTATTCAGGTTATTCTGCTATTTTAGGTGCTAGAGATTTTCAGGAAAAGGTAGTGTTGTTATCTCAGGGTGGGTCAAGCCGAGGACTCGGACTCTTAATAAAAACATAACGCAATTTAAAAAAAAATTATAATGTCGTACTTAGGCTAAGTAAAAGATAATATTCTTGACGTTTACTTTTTTCAGTATTTGCTTTCATTTATAATGTGTAGTAGATAATGAATAAACTTTTATTATACCGATTTTACTGGAAAATTCAAAATTATGGGCTTGTTACCGCTACACGCGGCGGCACGGCGCCTTCCCAAATGTAAAAAAAATTGCGTTAACGAGATCGCTAAACGCTATCAAGTAAAACTTTAACTAGGCTTTCCATAACATCAAATAAAAATATCTTGATTAATCTATTTATGTAATTAAAATGTGTAGAAATCTTTTCAGCTACTAATTTCAACAATTACTATGACACCTAACTTCAGCAGCCATGGCACAAGTGAGCAGTTTTGATTTTTCTGGTAAATTGAGGATTAGCAGATTTGCAAACTAAACTAACTATAAAATAATTATCATACATACATACAATACACAAGCTAGCTTGTTAAACCCTTTCAAAGCCAAAGTCTGATATACAGAGTGGTTGGTAAGATGAGTAAGTTGCTTTCAGGGGCGTGCATTGGTTTCAGATGGGGGTAGGCTGTGAGTGAAAATTGAGTAAGTTTGCGTGAAACAGTAGGCGATCTCGCGGCAGCCTAACATTGGTTAAATTGCACAGAAACGATCTAAGTTGTGCGCTTTAGTAAGGAATAAGTACAGGTAGACGACAAAATGGTTACAGAATATTTATTGTTTATTGTTGAATACGTAATTAATAATTATGGTCAGCTGTTCTGTCGGTTTTTTATGAAGGTAGGCTCTGCATAATAGCCTATATGGGTTGCACGCCCCTGGTTGCTTTATCAGGATATTCTGCTCATTAACCGCATACAGGGACAAAGTCGCAACATGAAATAAAAATGTTGCCCAATACATTATTATTGAGGTATGGAGAGATGAACTTTTTTGTTCCGATTTCGATATTGAGGCCATTATAAGTTGTTCATTATCATAAGTAGAACAACCTGTTAAAGCGATTCCCTGATCCTTCTAGTCACCTGTATAAGACAACTCATTCCGTGCGCCCACGAAGCAAACATCTGATATATCAGATAAAAAATAAATAACTTACCTACCAAAGTGTATCTAGGTTTTTTTCAGACAGTTAACACTAAAAGCTTAAAAATTACGTTTTAGCACATTTTTATATTGTTTTACATTGCTTAAATTATTAGCACTTATTTTTACTAATTGTTCTATGAATATGACAGTTCAATTAACTTCTGTGATAAATGTAAAAAAATTGTCTCTCATCCATCTTGTATTTAGTTATATTTAAAGTGTAAATAAAATTCGATTTATGCCTCAAAACCTTTTTTATTTTATTAATCGTTATTATCAGGGTGTTGGCGACGGACCTTTTTAACATTTTTTATATTGTCTATTTCGTACTTTTTCTTGTTTTTTGATACTAAACGTATCAAAAACGTATTTTAGACATGTTTTTTTTTTGTTGACTAAGTAAACGAAATAATAACAACATTGACTTATTAATGTTTCTTTACTCATAGTTCAGTGCTCGTTAGAAAGGTATCGTTAATACAGGGTATAATACAATCATAACTTATAATGATTCAGTCTTATTTTTGCCTGTTGATTTATTGGGCAATAGGTTTTTTTTAGACTATAATTTTTAGTTGTTGCTTAAATGAAAGAACTCATTAAAACGCAAAACAAAAACAGTTCCCCACAACAACCAATCAACTTTATAAAATAAACCTTTGTTGAGTTGTTTAATGTTTTCACAATAAAAGTTGTCGCACCAGTACAACTGGCGGCACCATTCTTGAGCGCTGGGCGAAAGATGCGCAGAAGACCATTACGATTACGTGATTGGCCAGTCGCGTGATGCGCACGCACCGGCCGGGATTGGTTGCTGGCTCCGCGCAGACGCGTCTGTGATGCGATGATCGTCTCGTAAGATGCGCAAAGAGATCCCTACTCTCTCCTCCCTACTCTCCTCCAGCGCTCAAGATTCCTGCCGGGGATTGTAGAATCATTCCATAAAAGTAAAAGCAAGTACAATGCGTTCATGCTAAGTTTGCCGCAAACGATGCGAGAAAAAACTAAAAATATCGTGAAAACTGACGAATATTGAGGTGGCTGAATATTTCATAATCACACGCACTTGCGATGACTGTGCTTACGGTACTGAGACAGAGACTCCACGGTGCGGAAGGCGGTTGTGGAGAGGACGCGCATTCAACGGACCAGCAACTCGGCGAAAATGAAGTAAACTGATAAAATAGGCATTTATGGAGTTGGTCCCGTGTGCACAAATCACAATGTAGTAAACACAGGGCAAGACATTGTTTTGAAAAAGACCGATCACATCTATACCTCATCAGCCAGTAGACTGACCGGATTCACAAATTTAAGTATTCTGCTAGGTGCTTTTGTTTCCAAAACTTGAGAAGAAACTCTGCTGATTCAGTTGATTAGTAGAATATCATCAGTTCAAAACTGTGATAGATCTGTCATGTACTTTCATGTGCCTTTTTAATGTTCCTCTTTGAGTAAATCCTTGCTCACAAATAGTGCATTTATAGGGGCGCTCACCAGTGTGGACTCTGTGGTGGTCGTTCAACCTTCGCTTTGACAAGAAACTCTTCGGGCAGTTAATACATATGTATGGCCTCTCTCCAGAGTGAATCCTTCTGTGCTCTACCAATGAAGCCTGAGTTGAATATGACTTGTTACAAATCTCACACTTATACAATTTCTTTCCATCATGTATTAGCAAATGCTTTGCTAAATTGTATTTGTCTGTGAATGGGTAGCTGCACACGTGGCAGATGTATCGACGACCGGAGTGACGTTTCGACATATGTGAGAGCAGAACAGAATTTGTGTAGAATTTTTTTCCGCATTGTTCACAAGTAAAATTTCGTTCCCTATTCTCCCTGTGGGTGTCAATATGAGCCTGGAACAATTTTAATTGTTGATATTTACAAACTCATCTGTTACTGTTATTGGATTTTAGGTAATCAAGTATTATGTATTACCTTCAGAATGAACTTGGATTTACATCCCTTTCCACAAATGTCGCAAACAAATATGTTCCTCTCTCCATGGTTGTTTTTATGAATTTTCAATGTTTGTTGGCTTTTGCAGACCTTACCACAGACATTACACTTTAATTTATCTAAACTAACTAGTGTATGTTCAATTTCATTATGACGCTTCAGTCCACTCCATGTCATAAATGTTTTATTGCATGGTAAACAGTTAATAATTGCCTGAAATAAATCAGTCAATATATCAAATAGGTGCTATGCCAACTAATGACATATATAATTATTACATTTAGGGTTTGATTCAGTTTTAATTAAGTTTATAAACAATAGACATTTGTTTTTTAAAATAAATATGCACCAGTAGACCCACCGACTATCATGGTCTCTAAGTAAAGAATTAACATCCTTCTGTTACAAGGTCCCAGACAATGTATTTGGTAGGAGCACCTAGCACACAGACTTGGGCCAATTTAGAAAATATTGTTTTCTCAATTGACCCAAATCAAGATTCGAACCCAGGACCCTTTGCGTGCCACGCGAATTACCGCACCACTACACCAACCGGATTGTCAAAGTCAAGTCATTCTCAGGTATGAATGAATTCTATCTTGCTAAAAACGCCAAATAAGACATTTGAAGATAAGTCGATGCTGTTTAGCCGGTCATTCATGGTGTCATTTTGTTACTTGTATTTCTATTCAACTTACCACTTTGCCATCATGTTCAAGCTTATGTGCTTCCAATCGTTCAAGATAATTGAACTTTTTATTGCAAATATTACATGCAAATGCAAAAGATTTCTTTGGTAATTTTAACTTTATTCTTGGTTTCTTTTGGTTTTTTCCTCTCAGTCTCCTTAAAGACAAATAGTACAGTTAGTTTATTGTGTTTTTCTTTACCTAGTTAGTAAAACAAATTAAGAAAATGTATTTAATTTACCTCTGTTTTAATTTTGGCTGATTTATTACAGAGCTTTCACTAAAGTTTACAGCTTCAAATAGATCTGCAATAAAACTAATATTTGTCAATGTACATAATGAATTTTTATGATAAATAATTTTATTGAGATAATTTTATAGATGGCTGTGTAAAATACATTCCGTGATATAGAAACAACACAACACAAATATTGTGATCAGTGGCAAAAACTCATCAAAAAATATTTAAAATTAAGTACCTACCACTGTTATAGTGATCCGAGAAGTCCTCAGTTTTTATATACTTATTGTCGAAATAATTCTCGGATACATTTTCTGTCTTCATAATATCTAGCACATCTGTGTCTTTATTTTGTGTAAGATCGAGGTATTTTTTTTCCTCATCACTGGACACATTTCTCGCATGAAATTTTGAATTAAGTAACGTATTTTGGGATTCCAGGCAAGTTTTTTTAAATTTGAAGTATTTCAGGAGAAGATCATAGCACGCATCACAAAGTGTCTTCGGAAGGTCGTCTTGTTGTACCTAAATGAAAAAAAAAAATATAAAATATAAAAGTACAATTTATATACATATGTTTCTGTGGCTTCTTGTTACCTTTAATGATGTGCAAAAGCAGTAAATTTCGGTAGAAACGTTCTCTCCCAATATGTAATGGAATGACACATTTGAAGATAAACAACCTCGACATACTTGGCTGTGAGAAGTCATTCTACATCAGTGTTTTTTATTATTTAACTATAAATATTTCATTTTTGTTTTTACTACCTACTACTTAACTCAATGACGAGTTAATTAGCTACAACAAGATTAAAAATTACTTTGCACAAAACATCCATCTTGACATTTCTAGATGACATCGTGACTGACAGTGACAAGTGACACTGACATTTACATTTTTTATTTCTATTTACTATGGTACAAAACTATACAGCCATATCTTGAGAAAATAAAGTGAACTGACAGGATAAACATAACGCAATGTTTTTCCTATGAATAAAATATTTCTTTAAACCCGATAACGTCTTTAAACCTGCTTCTACCTACGGGAAGAGTATCCTTTACTGAATCCAAGAAAAGCAATAAAAACTAACACCAGTTATTTATTGTGAACTATATCAAGAATACGCTGGACATTGGCAGAGTCACTGCTCTGCTTAAAGCGGGATTGAGTCCATATATATATATAAAGACACTAGTTTGGAAGAAAGATGGTTCGTATTGATGCTTATATAGGGTTTGTGCTCGATACCCATTGGTAAATGGCAGGTAGCAGGCCTACGACACTGCTTTTCGGTTCGTTAGCGATCCTAAGTGTCCCTTCGAAAGGGCTCGAAGGGACACTTAGGCTCGGACTACATTGTCAGAATCCGTTAAAAAACGGCCTCCGGAACTGGATCGTGTGTAGTCAATTCAGGAAAACATATATTTGTTTAGGCGACCCATTGAATCCGGGCTTGTCCAGAGCCGTTTTTAACGGGTTCTGAAGAATTCCGGGTGCATGTAGTAGCGCTGTTACCACCAAGTAACCACTCCGCTCACAACGGGCGCTGTGATTGTTCGTTGTTGTGTGAAAGTTCGAGAGTCGTCGATAAACGTCTCTGGCAACGGAATGTAACTAATGGGACAGCCAGTTCAGCAGAGGGCTTAGTGAAGTTCATGAATAGTAAATGGAACACATACTCTACAGAGTAGAAACGACATTTATTTTCAAAATACCCCCAATTTTAGTTTTAGTAGGTAGTTTAGTTTAGTATGGACGAGAGTTGACAGGAAATGTCATTTCATACTAAATGTAAGTGAAAAATCACTATCGTGTTCCGGACAAAGATGGTCTGTATTGCTGCTTTATAGGGTATGAGCTTGCATGGAAGGCTGGCGGCGTGTGCGCAGAGACCAATACTCTGCGCACACGCCGCGCCTTGTGTAGGCGTCTATATAGGGTGATTTCTTATAAGTATAAAATTATTAAGTAAGGTTTTTTACACACTCGTGATAACAAACATATTTTCCCAAGAAACTTGCCACTAGTTGTTAAATACGAAAACTATATATTAACATGAACGCAGACGGCAAACATACACTAGAAAAATTAAGTTGAGGTAGGTAGGTAATTCGTTTCTTAGGCATTGTTTTTTGCTCTCATGACTATATTCAAACCCTTCAGAAATTTACGCTAGTAAAATTTCACCTGTATAATAGAAAGAGAGAAAACACATTATAATAATGATTTCCAGATTTATTGAGTATAACAATAGGTTAAACGATATACAAATCTCAATTTTAAAGTCTCAAGGTTAAACAGTAATACTGCATACTTAAATAATATATGGAATGTATCACATCCTCCACCTCAGTGTAAATATAAACTTTTCTTAAAACTACTTTTATTTTGTCCTTTATTTGTAATTGCACTGTACCAGTCACCACAGTCCACACTTAAGCGCTTGCTACACGGAGGACGGAATCCTCTTGACATTGCTCGACCTTGGCCCCACTCTGCTTTCCCTGACGTCAAACGCCCCCTGATATTGGAAGATCCTTCCGTCCACTTTCGTCAGCCCTCCAGCTAGACCCCGCCCCTTTTTTGTATGGAAACCATTCCGAAATTGGCCATAATCGATGTTTTTAAAACTTGGTCCGTGTTTATATTCGCCTACACAACTCGAGTTTTAGTAAGCTTAAATCGATGTTTTGTCAATCCGGAACAAGAAGCGAAAAGTCATACGTGAAGCAAGGATAGGGGCAAGGTCAAGCAATGTCAAGAGGAGGCTGACATCCATGTGTCATACCCATTAATTTCTTAGGACTAAACCTACATTAATATGAGCCACCTTGCATATTTTTAAATACTTTTGTACTTAGACTGCCATAAAAAGGGAATTAAACACTGGTAAGTATTATGTAAGCTGCCGAGAGATGTGGATATTATTTAAAATATGGCCTATAACATTACAAAGGTTAATCAGATTTTTTATTTTTTAACATCAAAACAGCGCTTTTTAACTTCGATTTACTCATCATCTCTTATCCGATTTTCAACTAAGTCTATGATAATATCAGAATTGCTTTATATATAAAAAAATACTAATTAAATAACATAATAACATAAAAATAATATGATTCAAAAAGCATTCGTGCCAAAAATGTATGAGACTTATTACTGAAATGTTCTTCTGCCCCCGATTCAGAAGGCCTACTAAGAAAATGTTTTGTTTGTTCGGGCGTATAAAACTAACAAATTAAAATACCATTTACTTGTTTCAAACCATTGACGATAAATGAATGGATTGGCCATAAATTTTTCATTGTATAGCATTGTTTTAGAAAGAGACAGGTATATCTCATTTTCTAGTTACATACTGTAATACGGTTATTTTTTACCTAAAATCAATTTAGTATTTACTATAGCAATATACTTTCGTATAAATATAGTTAAAACAATATACCTATTATTTTCGTGCATATTCCCTATTGACACCATGTACCATCACGTGGTTTTCCGGACGACAGTTTGATATCGAACGGTTCGGAATCAAAGGCATATGGTTTGTGGACGCTACGTTTCACAGCTGTAAGTCGTCTCTTTTTGTTCACTTGTGAAAGAGAACCATATTATTTTTTGAGTGTTACGGTCAGCAACGAAAGTATCTTAACACTTTAGCACAATCGTAAATTCATGATCAATTATTTCTTTAAAACCAAGTTAAAATTTGCTACTTTGATATTCTCTTTCACTCTCTTTTATTGGCAAAATTAATAAATAAACCATTTTTAGCACTAAATTGTTAAACTACTTCTATTGCTGACGGTAACAACACGCGTCTTTTTAAATACAATCTTTTATTTGCTAAAATACATCATACATGCAATTTCACAGTGTAGAATTGTATCCTATAAATATAAAAAGGTGTTGCCTTGTGCTATTTTTCGACTAGCTAATCGTAAATAATTAGTAACCAAAACGAACTCCTCAAAATCAATAACATTGTGTCTTATTTTGTCAGTCGTCTAGGCCAAATCGAAACTAATTCTGACTACTGGCTAGTCAGATCAGGATTTAGTAGTCGATGAAATATAATTTGCGATGTCTTGACTTCGCCTTAACGATATGAGCGTCTGATGTAACCACTGAGTATATAAGCACATACAATAGAGAGAAGTGTCATTTATTTTGTTCGACATCAATAGACATTGCACATTTATCACAACAGGTGTCGCATTGTGTTTGGTCTTGCCTTAACTGATTATTTTATAAATGTCACTGCTGCCTCTGATCAAATAATTACTATAATAAATTGTCATACGTGTTTAAAAAAAATTGCCATTTGCGTGGACATTAGTTGACCACGGTTGACAAGACCAAACACGCTGGCGCCATCTGAGATGAGCTTTGCCTTTGCTTCGCCATTCCGCTATTATATGATCAGTGACGTAATGAGGGCCTAGCGTGATTTTTATAAATAATCGCAATCGCATCGCATAAGTCGAAAATAAACGCATATATTTTTTTATTGGTTTCGTTAATGTGCCAAGGCTTTTACTTTTCGACCGATTCAATAGAAAAGCTTTTAAAAAAATTGAAACACGCACAGGTTAGAGTTTAAGATATGTCAACTCTCAGTATAAACGAAAAATCACTGACCGCTGATCCGTTTCAAAAATAGATAGATGGTGATATTACTGCTCTATAGTGCTCTATGGATGGCCCATTACTCACAGCATAGAGAGATACGCAAGGCTTACAGTTTCCCCTGCATGAAGGGCTTGAGGTACTTGTGGAAGGACTGGTTGACGGGCTCCTGGTTGAGGGGGCTCTTCAGGGCCTCCGCCATCAGGCGCTCGTACACGCGCCCGTCGTACGCGCCCAAAGTCGAGTGCAGGATCTGAGGCGGGGTAGGTTTGGTAAGTTTAAAAACATAAATCGAAACATACATTTTTAAGGTTCATAATTGTTTAAAAAATTGTTATTGATATTAGGATAGTGCCAACAATATTAACTCTCTTTTTTTAACCCGTTCAATCACACTCTGGGCAAAGGTCTCCCCCAGACTCTTCCGTCGATCCCTATCCATTGCCAATGACTCCCAATCCCTTGTCAGGTTAACCAAATCGTCACACCATCTTTTCTTAACTCAATAATAAATATTAACTCTATTACAAAAAAAAACCACTCAAATAGCCTATTTTGAAACGGATGCAAACTGACCTCTTATCATAAGGGCTTTTTCATTATAAGATGGGCGGGGTGGAAGCAGGGCTAACCCTGCTTCCACCTTAGTAAGGACCCTGAACTTAATTTTTTATTGTGAAAATTAAAAAGAGACTAAGTGAATAACTTTTTCGCACCATTTGTCGGGTAAGTTTTTTGTGGGTTTTGATGTGTGCCTAATGAGGGTAACATAACAAGTTTTACAGGTAATGTATTATAAGTTCTTGTACCAGGTCAGTAGTTTTATATCGCACTGTCTGTTCAGATGGAACAGCTTTATCCAAATTTGTGAATTCAAAACCCACCAAAGGCATTTGAAAAATGTTTTTCAAGTGTAATATTGTTATAGAAAACATGATAAATAGTAATGTCTGACCTCGTCGCGCAGGTCGAAGGCGTCGACCAGTCCCACAGCGTCGGGCCGCAGCTGCGTCAGCAGGCTCTCGTACCAGCTCTGTAGTTGATCGATGTCGCGCTCCGATATCGATGTGAACTGAGGCGACAACAATACCACGAAGTTTTGATAGATAGATATGTGAATACTAGTTAATTGCTATGTTTATATTACTCCGTCGTCAAAGATTGCATCAAAACTATTAGTGTTCCCAGATAGTATTAATTAAGAGGTTTCACATTGTCTTTTTAATATTGTCTGGTTTTCGGTGGAGAATCTCGGCGTAGGACGTTCACCCGCAAGGTGGACAGACGATTTGGTGAAGGTTGCAGGAAGCCGCTGGATGCAGGCCGCTTTCAACCAGCTAATCTGGAAGACGCTGGGGGGGGGGGATTCATGTCTATTTGATTTTCACCATTTTGACACTGTAGGCCGTAGTATCGGAACTTGGAATTAAATTAGTGATGTCCTGAAGTAGATATTCGTATCGTTATTCGATCTTCATTATTTATTATAGTTACAATGTGCTTTTTTATATTCTAGACTCGATTCTGAACCACAACCAACAATTTTACAGTTAATTAATGCAGCTAATCGTAAGCCTAGCTTACGTGTGTATCAACGAAAGTTTGTTTAAAAATTATTGATAAAACTTTCATTGTACCTAAATAAGATTTCACGTCCCCAATATGTTTATTGTTACATAAACCGTTATAAAATCATACATAATGTTATCATATTTATATAAATCAATATAAATATTGGACAACGTCACATATATTGCTCTGATCCTTATGGTAAGTAGCCAAAGCACTTGTGTTACAGAAATCAGAAACAACGATGTTACCACAACACCCAGACCCGAGACAATATAGAAAAGTTATTTTTCTACATTGACCGATCAGGAATCGAACCCGGGAATTCAGAGATTGGGAGACCAAGTCCGGTAAGCTCGTCTCTCGGCTACGGAGGTCGTTGTATATTTATATCCTAGCTGATCCAGCGAACTTCGTTCCGCCAATTCGTTTGACAGGTACTAATAGCTTGTATAGGAAAATAAAATAGTTGTTTTACTACTTTCCTTGCAATTTTTTATATATTTTCTGACCTTTTAAACCTTTCCTGAACTTCCACAAATATTTCAAGATCAAAATTAGCCAAATCGGTCCAGCCATTCTCGAGTTTTAGCGAGACAAACGAACAGCAATTCGTTTTTATATACAGTGGTGTTCATATAATTAAGAACGCTGATATAAAGGGAAGATTTTTTCAAACTAAGACGCAAAACTTATTGCATGCATTTTTTATTTATTTATCTCAGTATCGTAAAACTTTTCCATAATACCACTTTATTCATTGATACACATGATTAGCTTAAAATAAATAGACAAACTTTTTACACTACTTCTAAACATAGTACTCCTATTTACTGGCTGGTCACGTAATTAAGAACGCTAAATAGTTTATACCTTTATTTAAATTTAAATAAACATTCAGTCAATTTGTTACTGTTTGCATAATTTTTGCGCCATTTAGTGCTGTAAAAGATTAAAAGTGATTGCTTCCTATGAAAAAACAATGGGAAAAAATTAAAGTTGTGATAAATCTACAAGGGAAGTAATAATAAAATTTCGCCGGAAGAATTGGTCTTATAAAAAGATAGCCAACCATCTGCAATATTCAAAAACGATGGTTTTCCACGCTGTAAAGCATTTTGCTACGTATCAAACTACTTCGAATGTTCCACGTGTACCTAAACAGAGAAAAACAACTCCTCGAGATGACCGAAACATCGTTCGTATGGCAAAACAAAATCCTTTTAAAGGGTCCAATGAGCTGTGAAAAGAATATTTTGGTGAAAACAACCCTTCAGCAATCTCAGCACGCACTATTCGAAGACCGAAGAAAGGTACCCATGTTGAAACTTTGCCACAGGCAAGCCCGGCTTGCATTTGCGAGAAAGTATGAAATCTGGACTGTGCGACAGTGGAAAAATTTACTTTTTTCTGACGAGACGAAAATTAACAGTGTATGTTCTGATGAAAAACGATATGTACGACGTCCCCCGAATACAGCATTCGACCCTAAGTACACGAAAGTTACATTAAAGCACGGTGGTGGAAATGTGAAAATTTAGGGGTGCTTTTCTGGACATGGTGTTGGATCTGTAAGGTTGATAGAAGGTAACTTGGATCAGTTCCAATACAAAAATATACTGAAAGAAATAATGTTACATTATGCTGAAGACTTTATACCCGTTATTTGGACATTCCAGCATGACAATGATCCAAAGCACACTGCACGCACCATAAAGGAATTTCTTACAGCGCAATCAGTTTCTGTCTTAGACTGACCAGCTAACAGCCCAGATCTAAACCCAATAGAAAATCTGTGGTTCGAAGTAAAGAAAAAAGTTTCAAATACACAGTGTGGGAATTTAAGAGAGTTGCACGACGTTTTTTTAGAAGAATGGAACTCTATTTCTCTTGCGAAATGTCAAAAATTAATGGAGTCAATGCCTCACCGGTGTAAAGCAATTTAAAAGCCGTGGATATGCTATTAACTATTAATTTTAGTTAAAATGTAATAATTTATTTTTAAATTTTCCGCGCTATTGTGATTTTTTAAATGTAAGTGTTATACAAAACAATTACCGAGCAGTTTAATAAATCGTTCTTAATTATTTGTCCAGCTTCAGAATTATTTGAATGTGTTACTTTGGTAAAATAAATAAAATGTGAAGAAAAATAGTTAGCGATTTAATTATTTATTCCTAAGCCACGTTGCTCTATTAATGTGGCTATTTTATAACATAACTAGTTGCTTCTCAGAAGGTACACATCTCTGTGTATGACATGATTTAAATAAAAAACTTCTAAAACTTCAAATCGTTCTTAATTATATGACCACAATTGTATATAGATGTCGTATCGAAACGTCAAAGTATCACAGCAGTGTGTAGTTCTTTACGAAAAATATACAGTTTCACAGAATATAAAAAAATTGAAAATCTATATTAAATATCGATATATTGTTACATAGACATTACCCACCGCTATATAGTCAAAATTTGTTCTGGGTTCAAATACTTGTGGCGCTTCAAATGGTTATAAAAATTTTGCTGTCATTTTTACGGGATAGCCAGTCGATATTAATTTCTAAGTTAATGGGCTAAATTAAGATAATGATGACTCACCCGCAGCAGGTCCCCAACGCAGCGTAGCGCCCAGTACACAGCATACAGCTCGACGAGACGCAGCATCACGTCGCGAAGGGCGGGGGACGCATCTCCCACGGCCTTCACGGCCTCTTCCAAGTAGCACGACAGCAGGATCGCGCGGCAGTGCGCCTGCACACACAAAAATCAAAATCATTTATTCTTGCAAATAGGCAGTTAAAAGCACTATTACACGTCCCAATATTTTATTTGCTCTACCACTGCTTTGGGACCATTTGTGGGCTAGTGCCGAGAAGAAACAGCGCAAGAAACTCGGTCACTGTTGTCAGTCTCTTTTAAAATTACAATTTTTAAGTTTTGGTGCGAGCTAAGCAGTTTTAAATCCACACACACATTCATATTTAGAGCCACCCTGACATGTCGATGCAGTATCGGTGAAGTAAATTATGCGCGGTAAAATTCATACCGATTCTTTACCGAGCGCCTACACAGGGTTACATTGCAAAGGGGTGCCAAATCTTTAGGAGTGGCTCAGAATCAGTATCTTAATCGAACTATGGAAAAAACAAAAAAAATATTTTACACATTTAATCAATCATCAGTCTTGCGTCTTGCGTGACCGCACACGGACGCGCTGCATCGTGTGTCGTCGACTCGGTGACTCATTCGCTCGCGAGTGAAAAATAATAATAATAAAAATGACTTCTAATACTGTGAAATGTGTAAATTGCAATATAGTGATAAATGAGGTGTTAGCATTTTTGCATAATGTGCTGGACTTTATGGATGAGGAGAGTATACGTCAATTGTGTACATCCTCTTTCTCAGTGGATGAAGTTGTGGAGGCCAAGACTCTTCTCTTTGAGTCAATACCATCTGCAAAAAAGATGCCGCTTCGCAGAAAGAATGGGAAGAAAAGAATGTCAAAGGATCTTGATGATATGATTGCCCTGATGAAAAGTGCCGATCCTGAAATTTTTCCGATTTTCGTAGCCAAAGAACTTCACAAGCTCCCGCCGGTCACCTTTGATCACGTAGATGTGACTCGACTCCTAAGGGATATTTTATGCCTAAAAAATCAACTGTGTGTTTTGGAAGAGAAGGTAGTTACAACGGAAAAATTCGAAATACTAAGGCAAGAGGTAGACCATTTGAAACATGCATCTCTAATTGATAATTTCCCATCTGGTACTAAAGTTAATCGAATAAGAGGTGCCTGTTTGCAGAAGAGTTTCGATTTAGATAGTGGTCCCATCGGACTTCAATATGAACCGGAATTTAGATCGCCCCTGCAATCAGCTGTTGAACAAGAAAACAACCTACCACTCTTAACTAAACACTCGCCATTCAAAGCAAGCGCTCATGATGTTTGCGTCCCTATCGATTGCATAGCAACTGATGAAACAGAGCAAAAGGAGGCGCCGCCGATGCTTACCTCGGTTTCGGACGGGACGAAAGAGAGCAGTTGCCAGGAAAGTGATTTAAGCGATGGCTATGCTGGAGAGAGCGGGACGGAGATGCGGGCGGGGCACATCGAGGACCCCGCGTCGGCCACTGTGGTTTCGGCGCAACCGGCTTTTTCGGATGCGTGCGCGTGCGATACTGACTCGTCCCCTACCATCATCACACGATCGTCGCGTGAATCTAATACGAGCTTACCAAAACACAGTGTGCGTATGTCGCCGCGAGTCGATGTGTCGAACTCGAATGCAAACTGTGGACCAAAAGTAAGGGACAGTAAGTCGGAGTGGCAGGTAGTGAGGAATAAATCAGCTAAGTGTTATAAACTGATCGGTTAAAAAGGCTGCGCTGTGACTGAGCCGGACGGTAAATTCAGAGCGGCTGATATCAAGGTGCCACTTTTAATTTCGAACGTCAGTAAGGATACAAGTGAAGATGACATTGTTACTTATATAAGGGATAGAACAAGTGAAATTGTATCTTTAAAAATGATAAATATGAAAAAAGTTAAAAAGTATAATGCCTATAAGTTATATGTTTCTAAAAGTAAATTAAATTTATTTCTTGATGACAACTTTTGACCTAATGGTATTACTTTTAGGCGTTTTGTACGCTTTATGTATAAAACAAAGTCAGAAAACTTAGTTAAAGTTACTAAATAATAAAGAGCAATGTCTATAAGCCCTATGTGTGATTTTAAATTAATTAGTTTCAATTGTAAATCTATTAAACGCTCGTTTGATGACATTCGTAATATTTGTGAAGTTTCTGATCTAGTGGCTCTTCAGGAAACGTGGTTACTCCCCCATGATATATCAACTTTAGGAACAATATCTAGTAATTTTGAATATACCGGTAAATCTGCTGTAGACACGTCTGCGGGTTTATTGGTTGGAAGACCATACGGGGGAGTAGCCATTCTATGGAGAAAGGGCATTTTTGATAATGTTACAATCCTAGAATGTAAAAGCGCCCGGCTGGCTGCAATCAGGGCTACATTAGGTGATCGCTCTATTGTTGTTATGACGGTGTATATGCCAACCGACTCTCTAGATAACCTGCCGATTTTTGCTGAGGTGTTAGGTGAAATTAGCGCAATTGTAGCGAGCGGTGATATTGAAAGTATATTTGTCTTGGGTGATTTCAATGCTCATCCTAACGAGTTATTCTTTAAAGAACTAATAAATTTTTGTTCTGATCAGTCCTGGGTCTGTGCTGACGTGGAAATGCTAGGGTTGCAGTCTGATATTTATACGTTTGTGAGTGAAGCCCACGGATGCAGACGGTGGCTTGATCATTGCGTTGCGTCAATATCAGCCGCAAAAACCGTTGTTAAAGTGAGTGTCATAGAGGATGTTTTTGTGTCGGATCACTTACCCTTACTTATTGAATGTAACCTAAATGTAGTAAGGCCTAAAATAGCATCACGGAGCTTATACCGTAACTCAGTTATATGGGGGGCGAGAAGCGAGTCTCAAATTGAAAAGTACCGCGAATTATGTAACAAAAAGCTTCGAGACATAGATTTTCCCTCGGAGTTTGCGGAGTGTAGCCACGATTCGTGTAATCTGAGCGAGCATAGATCTGTGCTGGACAGCTTATATAATAGTATTGTGCAAATATTATGTAGCGCGGCTATGGAGACAAGTGGGGAGCGCTGCTGTAAGTACGGTCAGAGAAAACGTCTGTGTGGGTGGAATAAGCATGTTCGTGAAGCTCACGCGGAGGCCAGGCTTAAGTTCAAAGTCTGGGTTTTATATAATCGTCCTACCTCTGGCATTTTCTACGAACAAATGTACGAGACGCGAAAAATTTTTAAAAGTCGTCTGAAATGGTGCCAAAATAATCAGGAACAGTTAAAAATGGATACTTTGGCTAAACATAGGTCAGCAAAAAATTTTGGTAAATTTTGGAAAGCTACAAGAAGACATGAGGGTAGGCCTGGTCTCCCAGTGAGTGTGGACGGGCTTAGTGAGCCTATTGATATAGCCAACATGTTTGGTGACCATTTCAGGGTGCGCTCGCCACTTGGCTTCTCGACCGCATCTATTAATTCTGTGCCCGGCAGGTTGGGGGGTGGACCGCCTGTACATTTCACCGCTAAACAAATTAAGCATATACTAAAGAAGATGACTGGCGGTAAATCTCCTGGGCATGATGGACTCAGTGTTCAACACTTGAAACATGCGGGGGTTCACCTACCGAGGGTACTGTCTATGTTTTTTGCACTGTGCATAAGTCATTCTCACTTACCACACGACCTAATGAAAACCATTGTGGTGCCCATTGTGAAGAACAGGACAGGGGATGTCTCGGACAAGGGTAACTACCGCCCTATCTCACTGGCTACAACTATTGCCAAGGTGCTGGACGGCCTGCTTGACTCTTACTTGCAAAGTCATTTAAATCTACACGACGCACAGTTCGGATTTCGTCCCGGACTATCAACTGAAAGCGCTATCGTAAGTGTTAAGCATACCGTCCGCTACTACACCGATCGCAGAACGCCGGTGTACGCCTGTTTCCTTGATCTCTCTAAGGCTTTTGATCTTGTGTCATATGACGTGCTTTGGAGGAAACTGGGTAACAGGGGTGTACCGATTAGAATTCTGAATGTATTGAAGTATTGGTATGCCAATCAAACCAACTTTGTGAGGTGGGCAGACTCTCTTTCGGAAGCGTATGTGTTGGAGTGCGAGGTGAGGCAGGGGGGATTGACGTCTCCCAAGCTCTTCAACATGTATGTGAACGATCTCATCGTGGCGCTGAGCAGCATGCGTGTCGGGTGTCGGATAGATGGCGTTAGCGTCAACAATATTAGCTACGCTGACGACATGGTGCTGCTTAGCCCGACGGTGGGGGGTCTTGTAGAAATGTTGAGAGTATGTGAAGAGTATGCGGCTAAGCACGGGCTCACATATAATGTAAATAAGACCGAGTTCATGGTCTTTGAGGCCGCTGGTAAACGTCCGAAAAGCGAAAGTAGTATCACCCTTAATGGCGTGAGCATAAGACGCGTCACAAAATTTAAGTACTTAGGACATATTATTACTAGCGACCTTAAAGATGATGCAGATATTGAAAGGGAGCGTAGGGCTCTGGCGGCTAGAGGTAACATGTTGGCTCGCAGATTTTTCCGTTGTACAGATCAAGTAAAAGTGACTCTCTTTAAAGCATACTGCCAGAGTATACACACGGGAAACCTGTGGGCCAGCCACACCAAAAGATCGCTAGAGGCCCTGCGTATCCAGTATAATAATATCTTCAGGATGCTGTTGGGACTGCCTCGTTTTTGTAGTGCATCGGGAATGTGTGCGGAATACCAAACTGATGGATTCAATGCCATCATCCGCAAAAAAACGGTATCTCTGATCAGCAGGGTGCGGGACAGTCGCAACAGCATACTAAAGACCTTAGCCGATAGGTACACATCGCCGCTTTGGAGGTGTTTTGTGCAGAGAGTGATCCCGGGACCTTACGCGCCCTGCGGATCTCACTCAGCATTTTCCCGGCAGAAACAATTAATAAATTAATATTTTTATAATAATTAATACTAACCATAGATTTTTAAGTTCATTGTTACTAACCTATTTGGATTTAAGTTGTCCGAAATAAACGATTTTATTTTTATTTATTTATTTATTTAATTATTGTACGCGTGGATAATGTAACTCTTTCATGAAAAAATTACACCGTATGTGCACTGTGTAAGGTTCTTGTTGGCTCGCCGTACCTTCGCCTCTGATGTATGACCGCGCGGCTTTCGTAGTCTCTCTATTGACTTTATTTTCGGATATTTTAAAGTAATTTTTTTTCGTAACATGATTATTAAAAATAATAACGATTAAGACGATGTTTTATAATATTCCCTAGATCTTATTTTTTAAATTTGGCACCCGTTTGCAATGTATTTGAAGGCACGCTTTCTGATAGGCGCAGACGGCAGCAAACGTGCGGGCAGCAAACGTGCGGGCAGCAAACGTGCGGCATACTGCGTGGCAGTAAGAGCAGCCAGTAAAACCGGTAATACCAAGCGCGCACCTCGTGAACAAAAGAGCCGCTTGTATTATATTGGTAGCTAAATTTAACGGACATACAACGAATTAACAAGTTTCCGGAGTTATCCAAGAAAGGACCTGACCGACAGTTTGCAAGTAATCTTTCTTTCTCTTATTTTTTACGCAATTGTACATGTAACACGCTACCGTATCTTCATCTTACGAAGACAATATTCACGATGACGGCTCAAACGTTTCTGAATTGTTTTGCACCGCAAGCATACCGACAGTATACCGATAAGTGGGGAGACCAGGTTGACATCAGTAAGGTAATGTAGGAAATACAGATACCGCACCGCCAAATTAGGGGGAGGCCTAAAATCAAGTATACCACTAGAGTAGCTAAATGATTTTATTTATCTCTTTCACTTCTAGTACTAAGATAAGATGTGTGAGTCTCTGAGCTAAGCCGCGAACACGCAAAAAAACGGACATAACGAAACTATGATTTTTTTTTATGAAGCCCTAAAATCGAAAAAACAAAACATTTGCACTATGTTTCTTAGTTGCTAATTAGAATATGCTATAACCTCATCCCTCAAATAAGGATTTATATATCAAATAAATTGAATAAACAGTGTTGTCACCTCTGAAGCCGAGGTCAGTTGGACGGAGGTCATGTTCCAGGCGTCTTCGTATGACATGCCGCCCTTCTGACGCCGCTCGATGTTGGCAACGCACAGGCTTATTTTACTGCAAAATAAATCGAAGGTAATAATAACATAAAAAATAAGTAGTAGGTGACGACTGCCTAGTGCAGTGGTTCGCGCTCCGGACTACAAAGAAAATTTGCAACAAATGTTTGTGTGATATATATATGTATAGCATATGAGCATTTGTACCTAAGTCTGTATAAACGTATTTAAGTATGTTTATCTGTTATCTAGTCATCATAATACAAGTTTTGCTTAGTTACGGGCAAGATAACTGGTGTGATAATAATGTGTTTATTTATACATTATTTATGCTCATTAGCGCTCTTTAGGCTTACGTCCAGCAGTCGACTGCAATAGGCTGACATGATGATACATTATTGTCATGATTTTTTTTTTGATGACCGAAAATGTTTTTTTGCGATTTCGATGCAGATTCTACATTAAGTTGTTGATCAGCAACTTTCAAGTGAAAACACAGTTTTTAATTCGCCCGGTTTATTTAACTACTCAAGAAAACAACCAATGTTACCAGTAGGTACTAAATTAGAGGATATATCCCCAAAAAAAATTTGTTGGACCCGCATGCTTCTAAGTTAAACACAAGTACCTAGGGTCCGTTCATCTTTGGTTAGCTTTTATTTTAAACAATCTCGAAATGTCTTTTTACAAAAATAACTGTGTAAGTATAAAATTATCAAATTGTTTGAAGAAAAATATTTTTGTGATAAATATCGAATTCCTATAGAAGGTCAATATTTATCTTTCTTTTTTAAATGAATAATTTCTTAAAGAAATGTTAAGATAGTTTATAATATTCGCCAAACAATGAAACAGATATTAAATAGAAGTTCTAAGTTGATTTAAAACAAACTGCTTAGCTCGCACCAAAACTAGTAAAAATATTAATTTTAAAAGAGGCTGACAACAGTGACCCAGTTTCTTGCACTGCTTCTTCTCGGCACTAGCCCACAATTGTCCCGAAACACTGATAGGGCAAAAAATACAATATTGAGACGTGTAAAAGTGCTGTTAATTTGCAAAAATAAATAAAAAAAATGATTTTGAATCAACTTCGAGTACCGGTCTCTACCCACAGTACTGACCTGGCCGCGACGCGTTGGAATCCCAGGATGATGCCGTCGACGGTGTTGTCCCAGGGCGGGTGGCGGCGCCCCGCCGCGGCGTGGGACAGGTACGACACTGTCGGCGTCAGAGCGTTCCCGCCCGCGGCTTGCTGCCACGCCTTCACCAGGTACCTTGGGATAGACATTTTACATTTATTTATTTATTTAGAACGAATTATGGTAAAAAACAATAACGTTGGAAGGAGCACAGCTAATAGGTTGCCAGATCATGTAAAAGGATGACTCGTATCAATATTTTTAAGACTAGATTAAAAAGACATTTTACCAGATGACACTAAAAAAAAAACAAAAAAATAATTGATTATGTCTCCAGCCTACCCACAGGACATCATTAATTAATAACCGTTAAAAATGTGTACATTATTTCAGCTGGACGACAGCATGCCGGCAGTAGGCACTAGGCAGTAGGCAGTAGGCACTAGGCAGCAGGCGGCCGTGACGAGCCCGTACATGAGCGGCAGGCTGGACGACAGCATGTACCCGTGCCCGCCGCACGCCAGCCGGCAGTAGGCACTAGGCAGTAGGCACTAGGCAGCAGGCACTAGGCAGCAGGCAGTAGTCACCTGGCGGTCTGCAGTAACAGCACGGTGTTCTCGCCCTCGTAGGTGCAGGCGGCCGTGACGAGCCCGTACATGAGCGGCAGGCTGGACGACAGCATGTACCCGTGCCCGCCGCACGCCAGCCGGCAGTAGGCACTAGGCAGTAGGCACTAGGCAGTAGGCACTAGGCAGCAGGCAGTAGTCACCTGGCGGTCTGCAGTAACAGCACGGTGTTCTCGCCCTCG
This sequence comes from Anania hortulata, assembly GCA_963576865.1. Lineage (NCBI taxonomy): Eukaryota > Metazoa > Arthropoda > Insecta > Lepidoptera > Crambidae > Anania > Anania hortulata. The sequence goes on along the minus strand of OY756389.1, from coordinate 21,053,505 downwards.
TAGGTGCAGGCGGCCGTGACGAGCCCGTACATGAGCGGCAGGCTGGACGACAGCATGTACCCGTGCCCGCCGCACGCCAGCCGGCAGTAGGCACTAGGCAGTAGGCACTAGGCAGTAGGCACTAGGCAGCAGGCAGTAGTCACCTGGCGGTCTGCAGTAACAGCACGGTGTTCTCGCCCTCGTAGGTGCAGGCGGCCGTGACGAGCCCGTACATGAGCGGCAGGCTGGACGACAGCATGTACCCGTGCCCGCCGCACGCCAGCCGGCAGTAGGCACTAGGCAGTAGGCACTAGGCAGTAGGCACTAGGCAGTAGGCACTAGGCAGCAGGCAGTAGTCACCTGGCGGTCTGCAGTAACAGCACGGTGTTCTCGCCCTCGTAGGTGCAGGCGGCCGTGACGAGCCCGTACATGAGCGGCAGGCTGGACGACAGCATGTACCCGTGCCCGCCGCACGCCAGCCGGCAGCGCTCCACGCACTCCGCTGCGTCACTGGTGCTTATCGCCTTCAGGCAGCAGGCTAGCGCGTGCAGCTAAAATATTGTACTTAATATCATTCGTTTTCTTCTGTCGTGCCAATCGCGATTCTAGATGGACTTCGACCAAAACTTGGCGATTTCTACAGAAATTCGTGGGGCTCTGTTTAGGTCAAGTGTCAACCCTCGTGCAAGTATAGGGACACCAAAGACAGGATTGAAGATGAGCTTTAGTTTGTGGGTCCGCACTACAGTCACAATCTACTCTGCTGCTCGGACCTCGTCCACCACCTTACCAAATTATGTTTACTGCGGTCAACTTCTTTGCGAAGACGTTTTAATGCCTTGCAGGTTTGCCAAAGCTGTTCGTGCCTAGATGGTAGGTGTTCTGTAGGTGATATAAAAGTGGGAGGTGGAGGTGTTTTGGAGAATCAGAGCTGAATTCGAGCATCTGTGGCCATGGTGTCTGTTCCGGCTCTTTAATCTCGGTTCGGGTACTTGGTGACATTGAAGTGAATGCCGAGATGTCTGACATAGGCTTTTGCTTGACAAAGGCGATCTTTAATAATGACTTTTAACCAGGAAAGGCTTTTTTTTTTTATTTTAATTTTATGGCTTGCACAGCTTGTGCTTTGCCACGACGGTTAGGTAAGCTATACCCTTTTCAAGATAAGAAGAAACTTATGACACATCATGTGACTTCCCTGTTGACACAAATAGTGATGTGAAATCCAACCGATTCTTTTTGAAAATCGAGAAAGCTTATAAGAAAGTTTAATCGATTTTAATTCAAATGAACTTATTTAAAATAAGAGATATACTGCAATGTTCTACTGCCAAAGTGCCGTATACAGCTTTTTGACAAGTTTTTTTTCCTTTTTTTGGCATTTTACCAAATAACGAAAACTTTACAAAAACAGTAACAAAAGTCAAAATAGAAACTATGCGAAAAATAACGATAGCATAAATCACATACAAGGCAGACGCTCTCGTACTACTGATGTCAACGCATAGGTTTTCACAATACGACCGAACCGATTCATCGATTTAGTTCTGATTATGTATTGTCAATCCCTATAAGTAAATGTTCCGTTTTACGCATCAAGTATTTAAAGGAAATCCTATTAATTTATTTGTTAAATTATTAAGGTATATTATTTTATAGGTAGTTTGCAATTTTTGCTTAGATTTATAGAGGCAAAGATTATTGTGTTTTTGCAATTATATAAATAAAAGATTAAAATTTTATTTTACATTTTAAATAATTTCGTAAATAGTATGGGTGAAACGGAAACTGCCAAGTGTCATAAGTATCTTCTTATCTTAAAAGGACTTTAGTATGTGTATTACTACTTACCTCTGGCAGCCTGTCGAGATCCCCTGCTTCTAACTCCGCAGTGACGTTGTTATACATGGTCCAAAGCCACTGCGCGCTCAGACGGAACGCGTGAACCGACGCGATGCCAACGAAAAGTTTATGCTGTTGCGTTACATAGTCCAAAATTTGAGGTTCTGGTTCACTATTTAAACAAACGAAATATGCATTCGCAAAATATAACAGTGCCCAGAATCGAGAGGCGTCGAAGCAGCAAGAGGTCTTCTTAGACCTGCACTGGATACTAATATAATAAGATCATAATATATCTCATGGCAGCTACTAAGAGGAGTTTGTTGGAATTTTAGGCTGCAGTTACTATGTGAAGTAATTTGTTACTGATTCGCTAGTAAAAAGTAGGTTTCGATGCCTGTTATTATCATAGTTTATGTCAAAATGCACACAAGGTGACTAAAAGTACACACACTGCGACTTTTAGCCTTTGAAATCACGATTTTGCGACTACATCGCGACTCTTTGCTTTGCTTGGGATCTTAAGGGCTAAAATTCGAAACGATTTTATCTGGCAGACGACCGAAGTAATGGACTTTGTCCAAAAATTTGCACTCTTAAACTTAATATTGAGAAGTTCCAGTGATAAGTCTTTCATTTTCGATCGCTACCGCTAGATCGCGCTGCTAAGCCGTGTCGTGACTGTAGTCTATAGGAAATTGAAGCCATGTAATGTTGAGCAATTACGCGACTAAGTCACCTAGTGTAAAAACCACAGAAGAGGAATGACACGCTACGCTCCGCAAAAACGCTCTCAGAATGATTTGTGGCAGCGAAAACTTTATCCATTCATTCATCTCTAAAACCAGCACACTCACTCCGGCTTCGGCTGCGACTGCCTCCTGACGGCGGAGTAGCGCGTGGCGATGGTGACCGCCTTCGCCATGTACGTGCACATGTCCTGCACGATCACCACGCGCACGAACATCATCGTGCCGTACGTCAGCTTAGAGCTCGGCGCGTTTACGTACGTGCCATCCTACAGGAGAAAAATACAAATTATGAATCTGAAAAAAATGCATTTATTTCAATCCATTCTGGGAGATACAATGCCCCAAATGCTTTATAACAGATTTTTTGTCAGTTAGAGGTTGACCTACGTCTTCAAGCAAATCGATGGCATTTTGGTTGCTTGCTTCACATATTTAGCTTCCTAGCCTATTCAATTGAGTTTGTTTGTGTTATCATCGAAAGTTATCAAATAAAACTCAGAATAGGACCTTTGATCGCATCCACATGGAAGACCCGCCTACAAAATACAGATAATACCCAAAAGCATAGACAAAACTTGAGTCAAATCTTTAAAATAGTAAGTATAAAATTCTGGTTTTTGTATGGAGACTACGCCACCGGCAATTGTATCGCGGGACAACCGACTACCTTGAGCTTTAAGCTTAAGCTCAAGGTTGCACAGCGTGCTATGGAAAGGACTATGCTCGGTGTTTCTTTGCGAGATCGAATCAGGAATGAAGAGATTCGTAAACGAACAAAAGTTGCTGACATAGCCCAACGGATAAGCAAGCTGAAGTGGCAGTCGGCGGGGCACATAGCGCGTAGAACTGACGGCCGATGGGGCAGAAAGGTTCTGGAATGGAGGCCACGTACCGGCAAGCGCAGCGTAGGACGTCCACCTACAAGGTGGACAGACGACCTGGTAAAGGTTGACGGAAGCCGCTGGATGCGGGCCGCTTCCAACCGGCCAATCTGGAAGTCTGGACGTCCTATGGCTGAAATGATGATGATGATGATGATGACAACCGACTACGATTCCAGGACGACGCCTCGCCGCGTCCAATTAAAAGTTGCGAATGCCCCGGCATGAATCGTTTTTGCTAGACATAAAAAGAGAAGCATATTAGCAGTACATAGCCGTGTTTGAAAATTTATTTGAAAATCGCGTCGACTATCAATTTGATCAGTCACTTCTCGTTCGCTCGTTATACTGTAAGAGCGAGAGGTGACTACTGCCGTCGATATTTCTAACACTATGCACTGCTGGTAGGAACTAAGGTTGTTGTGTGTAATGTTGAATAAAGGATAATATATATTTTTTTATACGGTGAGCTTGATAAGTATAAAAATAATTACAATGATGCATCCAAATGCCAATGTTTCAAAAAAAGATGACATGAATAACAACAATGAGAATGCATAATTAAGTTTGCTGTTTATTGTTGTACTTATGAGAATATTCATATTTATTTATTGCGTCATAAGTGTACAATTAAGTGTTTACAATGAATTAGATGTAGAAAAAGTTGTTGTATTTGAGCACCAGAATCGGACCCTAGGGGGTTGTTGATGTTTTAACCATAACCCTGTATAATCAATTCGGTCCGTATTGGTAATGGTGTTTTAGAAAAAATCGTAATAACTTTGTATTTTGCTTATCTTAAATTGAAATATATTACATTAAGTAATCATAAATTAAAATTACTCGTATTTATCATTTATAAAAATAATATCTTTAAAAATAAAAAGTGCTTGTTATCGAAATTAGTTATGACAACATTAAAAATTACTTTTGTCCTTATTGAAGTACAATACCATACTACACATGTAATATCGAGGTTAAAGTCCGCGATTTAGAATATTTTCGTCCCACATTGATAAACGAATAACATTAACAAAATGATAAGGGCGTTAAAGAACATTTCATCTTTGTTAATCTAATTAACGAAGCAACTAGTTTTAGTTCTGTTATCTATTTAGATAAAGTTGTTTATTAGTAATGACATAATAAGCACATGTTTTAAAAATAATTATATTTCCAATAAATGAGTAAGTATTTTTTGCAAATTAGTAGAAATAAATTTTTATTACAAATCTTATAATACTATTGGCAAATCAACAACGTTTTCACACACCGGCACATTTAGTGCAATAGAAAAAAAAGAATTTATACATTTATTAAGGGAAAAACTGGCTGATTAAGACCTTTTATATTCAAATAAAAAACCCGACAGTTTTTTTTTTCATCTATTTGTTTTAATTTCTCACCAGCAGTTTGTTGTCTGTTTACTTACCATACAAAGCCCTGTTTATCATCTCGTCAACGACTACTCACCTCAAGTACTTTAGAGTTCTTCATCAACATGTGTTCTCTCGGTATCCTCACGTGTTCGAAGCCAAGGAACCCATTGTTGGTGCCGTTCATGCCGAGCTTGGCGCCGATCTCCCCGACCTTGATCCCTGGCATCGGCATGTGCGTTTCCTCGTCGCGGAGCTGCACGATGAAAGGGTGGATGCCATGGCACTTCCCTTTCGTGTATAGCTGGGCCATCACGATGCAGTAGTTGGCGGTGTGGGCCACTGTGGTCAAGAAAGGTCGGTGACCATAAAGCTAAGATAGGCGTTTGCGTTTCCAGCTTTTGAATAATGGCACCTGTCAACTTCGAGACATTGGCAATTTATGTGAGAATCATCATCATGTCAGTCTAAGTCAAAGAGCGCCACAGAGCAAGGTCTGCTTTTTTCATCCACCCACTGCTAGTCATCTTCAAGGTCATTGGTCCATCGAGCTAGGGGATGGCTTACACTACGTTAGCGGAGACGTCTCCACTCGAGAACCTACTACCTAAGTTTACTTGTATCTTTTATCGGTTTTGCGACAGATGTGGCCGGCCTACTGACACTTTAGCTTGCTATATTTTTGGACTATGTCCATTACTTTAGTCTTCTGCCGGATGACCTCGTTTCGGATTTTTTTTCTTAACGAGATCCCAACAAAGATCCCAAGCATCTACCTTTCCATAGCTCGCTGAGTGTCGTGAACGTATTAATGTGTTGTCTGGCCCAAATTTCTTCATTTATTATATTATTTACTATTAGAACTCATGCCTAGGCTGGTAAAGATGTGCATTTTTATTGCTTCATTTCAATTCTTCTCCAAAATAGGATAACCCAGTTTGGAGAGGTATTAAATTAATTTAAATGGATGTTTAAAAATAATATCAATTAGTATCATTTGAAAGGAGCATTTGTAATTTACTAATTAATTACAAGATAACCTAATCTCGGCCAACCCAGTGATTTGATAATCGACTTTTGGCACCTATTTATCTATTTAACGATACAAGCAACTTTAAAATTTATAAAAAAACATTGATCTAGCTTAAAGTCAACTGTCCTCTACCATGACTAGAAAAAAAACGCTTCTAGCAATAAAACCGCCTAAATTGTGCAGTCTTATTTTATTTTCTTGAACTTTTTTTTGTGTGGTATTCAAAACAATAAAAGAGCACGACTTTTAGGCAGAGACAAAGACCGTCCAGCTTCGATTTTGTTGAGCGTAGTTTTAGGCTTGGACTACATGCATCCGGAATTTTTAGAACTCCATACAAAACGGCTCCGGATATGCCCGAATTCAATCCGTTTTGTATGGGGTTCGAAAAATTCCGGATTTAGTCATGCATGTATGTATGTTTCTGTCTTTTCAGTGTCATGTAAAACAATGATGTCGGACTATGCTCTGTGTTGGGTTTCGTAGCCTAACAATTGGGATGCTACCACTATTCACGAATAATCAAGTCAAAACATGATTTCTTTAAAATAACGTATAAGTAAGTTACTAATTTTTTTAAATTCTTTGTTTTATTAGCCATTTCTGTCCCACGGCTGGGCAAAGACCTCCCCCAAACCTCTCCACTTGTGAGTGAACACACTGTCGGTGGTTAGGGCCTGCCAATCTTGGAGAAAATTGTCTAAGTCATCGCGCCATCACTTTCGCGCTTCGCGCTCATCGCTTTCGAGGTCTACCTCTCGAACGATGTCCGTCAGTAGGCAGCCAGTGCGTGACGACTTTTGTCCACCTTTTAGAATCCATCCTATGGACATGACCCGCCCACTCCCACTTCAACCCTGCAGCCTTTTCTCCCACGTCTGTGATCCCAGTTCTTGAGCGGATGATAGAGTTGCGGATCCGATCTGTCCTTCTTATACCCAGGATATTCCTCTCCATAGCTCTTTGGCATACCCCAAGTCTGGACCTCTGACTTTCGGTCAATGACCAAGTCTGTGCACCATAGCTCAGAACAGGCAAAATACAGGCGTCGAGAAGTTTGCGTTTTAAACATATGGGAAGGTTTCCCTTCAAGTACGTTTTTAAGGACCAGTAGCTCTTCCAGGCATTTCCGACTCGACGTTCGATTTCTTTGTCTTGTCTGTTGCCGAAAGAGACTAGCTGGCCCAAATAGACGTACTCATCGACGTATTGCATTGCCTGCCCATCGACTACTACCCAGCTACTTATCTTTTTTTTGTAATAAGTGATTTTTATAATTTCAGGCATTAGGCGTCCACTGGTAAATAACCCCCCCTCAATAACCCATCATCAGGGGATTGCCAATACTCGCCACGCTTGACAGGCGGGTTAGCGAGCAGTTTTTTTATAATATTTCGCTGCTGCCCGTCTCGTGCTACAGGAATTTGTCGCCTCTTTCGAAAAACCTCCTGTTGGCGAAGGGGAAGTGTATCCTTTACGGCCGTCCCAAATCCCCCCACGGTACAGACAGATTTTTTATCAATAAATATATTTTAGTAATATTTAGTGATTTCGTTTTTAGCTAATATAAAACCTTATCAATCGAATAGGTATATACGGCACTAATAATCTCTCAAGGTATGGTATTATTTCTTAATTATAATTTATACTCAATACGGCCATAATTCAATTATTTAAGTATGCTATTGTGTGTACCTACAGTAACACATTAGGTATGCTTTATTTTTTGCCTTGCAGGTTGAACTCTGTTTAAACGAGAATTAGTTTAGCAAAATTTTACTAATGTATTTATACTAATAAATTATGTTAAATAGATGTTGGATGTTTGCAACTTAGAATTAGAAATAATCATTCTTCTTCTTAGTCGTACACTCCTGGCGGAGTGGTCGTGGTTATGGATTGTCTGATATGTTGGTTGCGGCTTTTGCTCTCTACCTCGCTTTTCAAGATCTTCAGTTTGCCGTCTTTGAGGAGACCACGAACATTCCATGTACCGATGCGGATTTTATTGCGTAGTTGTCTAGATCTCCTTACAGTAGCATAGTTTCCAGGAGATGCCTGGTTGCCTACATCATCCTGGTCGGTAGCACATTTCACACCCTAACCCCCGGAAAAATCATGGCACCGAAAGCTACGCGGATCGCTCGGCTCCTTAAAACTATTTTTAGACTTTTCCATAACTCTCAAGCGAAAAATATGATAGCAATGGTTTCCCGTTGCCTTCTTCTCCAGTACTTTAAGAGGTTATTTAGACCCCAAGGCTGCTGTAGCCTCATCTACTCTAGGTAGGTGAGTGGTTATACCGCCACTTACTCGATCGCCAGAGCCTCGTCAGCTGTCTAGCAGGGAGTGCCACGGAAGCAGATGTCTTCCGCCGCCATACGGCGCTTGCAGATTAGGTTGACATTTGGGATGGCAGAGATGTTGATTACCTTCCCCCCTAACTCCCATTATTGAAATAATGATTAACTATCATATATACCATTGTATTTTTGTTTTAGTTTTTTGTACAAAAGTCTTTATAAATCAGACATATAACAAGCGCTCAGTAAGCTTGATATATGGTGTCACCTATGCCCTTTTAATCTTGACTAGATTGTCAGTTCTCCGTGTAGGAGGCCTGCCTAAGCTGCGTCTTTCAGTTCGTGGTCGCCACTCAAAAACCTTTCGTAATTCGTCCCCAACGATGTGGCATGCCCATTGCCACTTTATCTTGGCTATAACCAACCAATAGACCAACAATCTATAATACCTTGATACTACTACGGATATCTTCGCTTCGATTTTATCTCATAAAAAAACGCCATGCAAAACTCTCTTTATAGCCCGTTGGGTGACTTTGAGAAGCCAAGATTATTTCAGCATTATGGGACAAGTGAAATGAGATGATCTAGAAAAAGCAGTACGGTAAAATCTGCACTTACGTCCACCAGGCCACCATTTGTACGAAGTGAGGGTAGGGCTGTTTAACACGAACTCCTTGGTAGTCGGGTCGTATGTCGCCGTCGTCTCCAGGCCGCGCACGAATGTCCCGTGGCCCAGTTCCGTCTGAAACAAGTAGGTAACTTTGAAGCAGAAAAAAAAATGGTAGTATTAATTTCTGGAACACAGCAATAGAGCCTTTATAGTGAATAGGGCAAAAATAACAAATACAATTACGCCCATTTTTCGACGGGCTTTCGCCAGTAGGCAACCTGGAAAGTCCTTGCAACGCCTCTATTTCGCTTTTCGATTATAGGCTTTTTATCTTTTCCCGGCTCCCGGTACTATAACTATAAGAACATAGGATTTAAAAAAAAAATGATGAGGGTACGAAGTTCGCAGGGACAGCTAGTATAAGATAATTCCGTTCAGGCAATCGTAGTAACAAACATACCACTTTCACATGAATAACATAAGTAAGAATTACAAACCTGAGCGTATGTGCCAATAATATCAAGGTTAAAAGCCCTTCCAATCCAGTAGGCCTGTTGCTCAACTGTGGCTTGACCCATAAGAGTTGGTATAAACATCACATAATGGAGAGTGAGCGGAGAGCCGTCGCGGAGGATCGCTGAACCTAGGGTGCCTCCTAAAACAGCCCTGTAAAATAAAAAAATATTAAGGGTCTACATAAACTTGCTTGTCAAGTTGTCACGCACTGGCTGCCTACTGACGGACATCGTTCGAGAGGTAGACCTCGAAAGCGATGGCGCGATGACTTAGACATTTTTCTCCAAGATTGGCAAGCCCTAACCACCGACAGGGATAAGTGGAGAGGTTTAAGAAAGAAAGAAAGAAAGATGACGACTAACTGTTTTTTCTTCGTCTATCAGGTAGATTATCAAAAAGTATAGGACACTTTTTTTTTCACATAATTAAAATATTACAGAGATAGCATGAGGTGACCTCATAGGTCTAGGTACAATTTTTACTTAGAAGTGACGTCACGACTCCCGAAATTCGATCTTTGTAATTTTTTGGTCAATTGCCAAAAGAAAAAAAATTGTCCTATATTTTCATTCATTTCATTTTCTTAACCCAGTCGTCATTCCTATTGACGACCCGTTTAGCTTAGTGGGTCAGAACAGTCCCGGATTCGATTCCCGGTCAGTTTCTAAAGAAAAATGAACTATTCCAAATTGGCTCGGGTCTTAGTGTAGTGGGTAATACCCCTGGCAAAATTAATTGTCTACCTTATACAAGGATGGTATTTAATTCCCATAGATTACCCCTAATAGATTCCGCATAAAGGGCAATCCACGCGCACCACACGGAGTGCATTTGCACCCACATTACTCGGCCACACGGATTGCCATTTCAGTAGCGTCCAGATATTAGACCTGTGCGTTACGCGTATTTTCGAAGTTTTAAAAATATATTATAGCAATTAATGTGAATCAAAATGACCACTTGTGCCTTGAAATGGTGTGGGAAGTCGACAAGAACATCAAATTTCAAAAATGAAGGTGTAACATTTCTTCGGTACGTAAATTGCGTTGACCAGACAAGAAGAGCTCAAGTTATAATTGTTCTTTTTAGGAAGCATGCATTATCCCAACAAGCACGCGTTGATGTCTTTCTGAAAAGTCTCTTTCACTTATTTGCATCTGGCAACGACAATGAACAAAAGTGTTAATAAAATTAAATCAAGGTAATGTAGTGGATGGTAGTAGCTTTGGCTACCATTTGACGCCAAGAGTTAACTCGTAGGACTACACATATTTATATCTACACCCAAACACTATTATAAATAACTAAGTGTTGCTCGGGAGTTTCAGTTCGTCTTAATAAAGATACTTGATTGTAGGTCATTTAACTGTCCTCCGTAATCCTTCCCTGTGGTCCAAACTTTCTTCGCGCCAAATTTCATCAAAATTGACACAGTCATTTGGCATACATGACAGAGAAACAGACAGAACTACTTTCGCATTAAAATATTGTTTTTTCCTTATTTCCTCATCACTTCTATTTTATGACATTCGTTTTTGTACTACGTCTATGAACATGTATATTTTAATGTACCTAAACTGTTTTTCCCCTACAATAAATAAAATATATTGCTTCATGAAAGAAAATTGTAAATAGTAAGTAATACATATAATATTATTATCTAAAAAAATATTAGTTTGTGTTTAATTTATCGACTGTCAGTTGTCGAAATCACTTGCATGCCCCAACACTATTTGTAATGGTGGGAGGGGCTAATGCAAGCTTGTCCTTGAAATAGCCAATCAAATCACCTTTGACACGCTCTCCGCAACCCGCACTTTCCTCAAACTTTGGTGACTTTTAATCCTTACAAAACTCTTGACATGCGGTATCTATTGGGGGTAATCTATGTTAATTCCTGACTTTGAGACCATGACAATAATTGGTGCGTTTTCTTGCGCATATTCATTATTAACAGACTCAATTTTGTTACTATTAATCTAAATGTTAACATGGAAAATTACATTTTAGATTGACGCACGTTTTTAGTATAATGCGTCAAAAGTATTTTTAATATCAATAGAAATTAGCTTAATTAGCACATTAAGTATACATATTGTGGAGATAAGGTGAAAATTTGCTATTTAAACTGACACTTTGCTATTACGCTGCGCTAGTATAAATTAAGAGTTATTATTTCCAACAACAAATAATAATCAAAAGTAAACACTTTAAATGCTAATGAACTTTTTTTTCATAATTCTGATAGATAACACTGCAATGACAAACAATTATTATTTTTTATATTATGTATTGTTAAAATTTTGTTTTAAGAATAGATTAAAATTTTATCTCAGTAATTCAGTATTAATATTTGCAATTTAAATAATAATTTAAAATTAATACCATTTAATTTTTTAAAGTGCTGAACACTTAATATTATTATTATTTAATACTACCTATTTAGTAAATAAAGGAACTAACTTGTAAACGGTTGTTTTTTTTTTGTAAATATAATATAAAAATAAAATGCTTACATGTAGTTTTCCATTCCTGTGTTTTCCTCCTCTTGAAGCCTTCTGATCATCTTGAACAGCAGACATGCTTTCTTTACAGCCAGTTCGTAGGTCTCTTTGTGGCTTAGATACTCTGCGGGTACTTCTTCTTTGTGAATACCCTCTTTAAGGGCCATATCCTCTAAAAAATCATAGTGTTTATTGCATATACATACAGGGTGTCTCGTAACTAACGTAGTTATTCTTGTAACCACATATTCTATTAAAATTTATTACTTTTTTATACAAAATTGCCAAATTGAATTGAATTTTTATAAAAAACTATAGTTTCCCCAGCGTTGAGCCAAGAGGAAAGGACTGGTTAACAATAACAATAATACTTATTTATTCAGTATATCCGGGCATATTCTGGGCACTTATGCAGGTACCAAAATACAGCTTTGCCCTACCACTGTTTCGGGATTACATATTTGCTGGTGATAAGAGAAACGTCGCATCAAATTTGTCGCCTTTGTCAGCCTTTTTTACAGGAAATACAATTACAAGACATGTAGTTAGTGCGAGCCAAGCAGGTTAAGTCCATGCTCTGTTGTCGTTAAAATAATCGCCTACTTTACAATATCTTTTTTCATAAGGTTTTTTTTTAATGTGGATTTTGAACTCGTGTATAGGTAGTTCAACGAGAGTCTGAGTCAAGACTTGGAGGAGGCCTTTACAAGTAAGCTACATTTAGAAATTTACATTTTTACCTATAGCAAATTAAAAATATTAGTAGGTACTTAAGTAAGTTCGAAAAAATCTGTATCTGTATATATTATTGTAAGGCAAGTAAAGGTTTTTTTTAAAACAATTTTTTTTACTATCTTCTTCTTATAGAATTTGCAAGGTTATTCTTGAGTTATGTATGGGCCAACCTGTATACATATATACAGATTGCTCCGTTTCTGTTTTTAACCCAGATGTTACTGAATCTTTTTTTTTTCACGCACTACTATATTTTTTTTATATTGTAACCTTGATGGATATATTGAACATGAAAAAAAAATTTTTTTTTTCTTTATAATGATCGGTCGCTGTAAAAGGGTTAAACCTACCACATCATAAATTATGAATGTAATAGGTATATACTCATAAACCAGCCTTAAAAAAAATCTAAATAATGGTGATAATTGCATCGTGTCAGAGATTACGAAAAAAAAAATGCTGGTGTTCATTTTACATAATTTCATGGAATAAAGTATGTGAAAAGCAGGTATAGGTACTTAAACTAATAAAAAATATTTATTTGAAAGTTGGTTACTAAAACTTTTGTAAACTTGCATTAGTAAATCTTTTCTGTACACTTTAGAGACGTTTTATAAAATACACACAAACATTACATCTCAACTGCTAAGAAAATAATGAGGCTTTGAAGTGTGAAGTGATCTTTAAACTCGTTCTTACTAAATCATTAATGACAAAGTTTTTTAAACAAAGGATTTACCTCGCTTCTTCCTTTCTTCTGTTTTTTGGGCGCCTCCATCGATTAAATTGGTCAGTTCAGTGGTGTTAAACGTGCACTTGTCTCTCTCCCTTTGTAGGTCGGCATTTACTTTATTTGCTGGAGCCATTTCGATAATGTATGCGTCCTACCCAGAGTGAAGGGACAGAGCGACTGGTGGTGGTTATTATTACATATAACCAACCAGTTTACTGATTCGTCGTGACGTGTACAACTTAATCACGCATCATGAAGATTAAATACAGTTATAATATGACCTGTGAGTACAGATTTAACAAGGAAACAAACTGAAAACGGCTGTATTAGCATAAGTAAATGATACAAGAGATTACTGTATTATTTACAGTATTGTTTTGTAAAGTTTCAAACATAATAAAAAGAGTGTTTCACTTTAAACGTAAAAGCAACAAAATTATTTTTGGAAAGTTCGTATCTTTTGCGGTTTGCAAACTACGACGATATTATGACTGTCAAAACTGTCAGTGTAATTTTTGACAGCCAGCTGATTCATGACAGTTCCTATTTATTACAGGTGACAGATAGCGGCAGACGCGGCTCCGGACTCGTCTTGACATTGTAAGGTCAAACGCTGCCATTGGTCGATCCTTGGGCTGGCGGAAGTTGTCTGAAGGATAGACCAATGGCAGCGCTTGACCTCACAATGTTCTCGGACGGGCACGATCATCGAACGCCATTTAAAAAAAAAAAAGACGAGTCCGGAGCTGCGTCCTACTGATCAGGTAAAACTACGTCTGCGTCCGCCGCAGTTTGTCACCAGCTTTAAGCCGGTGACAGATGGCAACAGACGCGGCTCCAGACTCGTCTTGACATTGTAAGGTCAAACGCTGCCATTGGTCGATCCTTGGGCTGGCGGAAATTGACTGAAGGATAGACCAATGGCACTCACGACGAGTCCGAAGCCGCGTCCGTCGCAGTTTGTCACCAGCTATAAAGTCAACTTATTTCCAGCAAAGAAATAAACCATAAAAAGCCTACCGATGTAACCGGTAGGAACGAAGTTTTACTTGATTAGTGCCGGTAAGTACTTACGTCACTTACTTTAAAAAATAAACATTCTTTCTATTTTCTATCTAAAATCTGTCACCGGCTTTAGATCGAAAAATTCAAGTAAATTTGTCTTAAATCATAATATATCCAATACTCAAAGAAATTAGTACTACTTTTCGAATGATTTACAGGTTTGCTCGATTGCTATATAATATAGCTCGACTCTGTTTAGCATAATGGTCGACTGGTAGAGAATGCCTCATGGCATTAAGTCCACCTTTTGTATGATTTTTAATCTGTGCAATAAAGTCTAAATAAATAAATAAATAGCTAAAGTAACGTCCTATTATTTAGAGATAATGGAGAACATACCCTCGTCTATGTGCTCGATGTTAAAGACACATATTATAATGCAATGCAACTTGCAAGTAACGAACATATGTAGTTTAGTTTTTTTTTTTTTTAATATCGACCCAATTCGACAGCAAAATATAATTATTAAGTCGTTATAAATTGTTAGTCGTATTCGATTATCAATTATTTAGTCGATATAGGTAATCGTATTCCATAAAACTGATTAATCGATGTGGTGATTTTTTACAAACCTAGACACTAGCAGCAACAGCGGCCATATTTCTTTCTTGTGTGCGTTGGATTTCATCGTGTCAGGATGAGGTTAGTTTTCTTTCTCTAAAAAATTAATTTCATTTGTGTTTAATTTGAAATAAATATTGCAATTACTTTGAAGTGTTTTGTAATATCCGTCATGTGTATTTTGGTACATCTTACATCGGTAAACAACATTCACGCAGTAGTGGTGGAATCGGTGTTTCTAAACCATGTGGTCACCTGTGATATTTGCTTATTTCCAGTTCCCTAAAGCTACAGAAGAGGCTTGCAGCCTCTGTTATGAGATGTGGTAAAAAAAAGGTGTGGTTAGATCCAAACGAGATCAATGAAATTGCCAACACTAACTCCAGTAAGTATAACCTGTGCACATCTCTGTTACCTACTTATAATTACCGATAACGATTCTTGTCGTAGTTGTCTCTTGGCGACTCGCTAATGGTTTAATTATTAACAATGAAAAGAGAAACTGTATTTTTATTAACTGATTTGATTAGCATTGCAATTGTATTGCGTTACAACTTGCAATGTTATGGTATGTAGATTATTGGGCTTGCAATAAAGTAAGATCATGGCGTTAATAGCCAAATATTGTAAAAGTATATTCAAAATTTTCTGTAGGAAAGATTTAAGAGCTAAATCCTCTTCTAATTTTCTGTAAGAAAGGCCCTCTGACTTATGTTTGGTAACAAATGATTTGGTAATAAATATATACATGAGTAACAAATACATACACCTTTACATCAAAATAGTTAAGGAGGTAATTGCAATCTACAGCACGAAATATCAGACAAGATTATCTAACCACATGAATGAACAGGCAACAATACTGGAGAGGAAAGCTTAAATGTTTTCCTGGCTCAAGTGTGGCCCGAGCCTGAAAAACTGTTTCAAGAAAACAGAATGATCACTAGACTTTTCTATCTGAGTAATGTCTGCAATCACTTAAAACAAAGACACCAGTGGCTTATTGTTTATAGGAAACAGATCACCTTGTTACAGGGACAAAGGCAAAAAAAAAAGTTTTTCTGTTCAAAACAAAGCTATTCATTTCTTAGGTGTAGTACAACCAAGAGCTGTTTTATATTGCCAAATAAAATGATAAACACTGTATTCCAGGACAGAACATCCGTAAGATGATCAAGGATGGTCTGGTCATCAAGAAACCTGTAGCGGTACACTCACGTGCGCGTGTCCGCAAGAACACAGAAGCCCGTAGAAAAGGTCGTCACTGTGGCTTTGGTAAAAGAAGAGGTACAGCCAATGCACGTATGCCACAAAAGGTAAATAAAAACCATTGATTGTTTTTCTAATACTTATGATGATATGTTGCACATAGATAGATAGATAGATACTCTTTATTGCACACCATACAAGTAAAATACACATGATTTTTACAGAAAGATGTACAATTTAGATGCACATTTTCATAAATAAAAAATGAATTCCTTTAGCAATTATCTACACCAATTATCTTGTGCTAAACTAAGTAAAGCTTGTATTATGGTGACTAAATATCATTTTTTTAACTAACTTGAGTACAAATGCTTATATATATATTAGAGATGCGCCGAGTAGCACTTTTGTCGAGTAACGGATACCGAGTTTTACTCGGTTCAATAATTTTCCAACTGAGTACACGGCGAGTAACTCGGTTCAATCAAATTCCTGTTTATTTTCTCATCACTCAAACATTTGCCCCTTCCGGGATTCAAATCGCAACCGCCTTGCTTTATAGTCTGGGGTGCGGACAACTAGACCAGAACTTTAACTTGTCGTTGTCACTTTAAGTTAGGCTATAACTTAGTATAGCTTTTGATATTTACAAGGACATGCTTACTTGTGGTTTAAAGTTACATACCTCAAACTAACAAAGTCACTAGTGTGGTGCCTCTAGCACTAAAGTAAAAAGAAAAGTACAAAACTTGTTTGTACAAAAAAACTTTTTATATTGTAGGAAAGTTGCAGACCCACAGGCAGGTCAGAAATTGTCAGAGGATTTTTTTGTTACTAATGAATAATGATTGTTTACACTATGCTAGGTTTTACACATTGTGCTTTTGGTTATCATAGCCGGCGTATGCCCCTTATGCAAGTTTAAGTGCCGGCGGTCTGAAGATGCTAAGCATCGGCACACCACTGTAGGGCTTAAAATAGTCAGCCTGAAGTCGCGCCCAAAATACCATATTTTAGCCCTATTTAGAAACTGCAGTCTAGTGTATTTTGTGCAAAGAATTTAGTAGCTATTTCATTATTTTGTTTACAATCTTATCATATTTTTTTTTTTATCAATATTTGATTAAAACTGAATTTACTGAAATTACCAGGAACTCTGGGTACAAAGGCAACGAGTTCTCCGTAAACTGCTCCTCAAGTACAGAACGGCTAAGAAGATCGACAGGCATCTATACCACGCTCTGTACATGAAGGCGAAGGGTAATGTGTTCAAGAACAAGCGTGTGCTTATGGAGTACATCCACAGGAAAAAGGCTGAGAAGGCTAGGACCAAGATGCTCAGGTATGTCTATGATTCATCATCATCATCATTTCAGCCATAGGAGGTCCACTGCTGAACAAAGGCCTCCCCCAATGACTGATCATCGGGGGGGATCGCCAATACTCGCCACGCTTGGCAGGCGGGTTGGCGAGCGCAGTTTTTTATAAGATTTCGCACGAAGACGCTGCTATGATGTCACCACACGGCACTGTCTATGATGTTTGGGGACGGCCGTCTATCTATCTACACTATCTGTCTATGATTACAGATTTATAAAAGATTGTCAGGTTTATAAGTAATACTGTGATTTAGTCATAGTCTGCTACTAGCTGTCCTGGCGTATCCATGTGTTGGGCTATCTCAAGGAAGTCTAAATCACAGGATTGACTGATTTGGCTAATGTTTTGAAGTAGATGGTATGTTAATTTGTTAGGTTAATACGTCCCAACGAACAAAACATTTTCGTAGTAGGCCTCCTGGCTCCCGATTCAGAACCTTTCGGTAACAAATTATCGAACGGAAAACCACTTGACACTATAGGATTTAACATTAGTGTCACGTGATTCACCAGTAGACAACTCGTTAAATATCGAAACGTTCTGAATCGGGGGCCAGATACGACGAACGTCTCGTTAGATGCGCAAAGCGATCCCCACTTTTTGCACCAGCGCTCAAGATCCGTGCCGGGGATGGTATTGATATATCGGTGTCTCTCTCCCCCAGCGACCAGGCGGAGGCGCGGCGCAACAAGGTGAAGGAGGCGCGCAAGCGGCGCGAGGAGCGCATCGCCGCCAAGAAGGAGGAGCTGCTGCAGAGCTTCGCGCGCGAGGACGAGGCCGCCGTCACCGCCAAGAAGTGAACACACACTTCTACTTCTAGCTCGGTCCAATAAACATCTGCTGGGTCACACTGCGACTTTTATTTCTCACCCCCCGGATTCAGAACGTTTCGATAACGAGTTGTCAACTGGTGAGTTACGTGACACTACGTGGTTTTCCGATTGACAATTTTTATCGAAGGGTTCTGAATCGGGGGGCTGCACTCTGAATCAGTAGACCTACTCGTCCGGACGTATAAAGGCCAGTTTCACCACTTGCTGATAAGTTCCGGATAACCTATCTGGCACTTGTTTTGACAGATAACCCATACAATTTGCATTAAAAAAGTGCCAGATAGGTTATCTGGAACTTATCAGCGAGTGGTGAGAGAAGCCCTAAATCTCATAAATTTAAATAACCATTTGCTTGTATCGTGGAGCACATAGCCTATAGAGTAGAAACGTCATAAGAATTGTTTGACAATTTTTTTTGTCATTTTTTAATCTGTATCTGTGTTGTTTTTGTATGGGCGAGCGTTGACTGGAGTGGTCATTTCATACTAAATGTGAGTGAAAAATCACTTACTAGTTTCGGAGAAAGATGGTTTGTATTGCTGCTCTATATATAGGGTATAGTACTCGATGATTTGACACAAGTAAACACTTCGTCCTGGCCATACCTAAAGTTGCAAACCTAATCTCAATGGTTGGTGGCAAAGCGTAGCGTGTCATTCCTGTTCTGTGGTTGCAAACGCTTAAAATTACGGTGTACACCACCTATGAACACGCGGAACGCCAATCGACAAGGAATGTTCTAACTTGGTGTTCATCACACTGATCAGTATAATTACTTCCCACTGGTTTGGCTGCTCTTTCAAATGACAGCAGTGCCCATTTGAATCGCCACAGTAATTTGTTCTATATATCATCTGCATAAACGGTGGCCTGCAGCGCATGACGATAACTGATCAAATTTATTTTGACAGCAGCATTATTAATAATGTAATTTCTGGTAATTTCGCAAGTTTGAATATTCAAAACTTTTTTTCTTCCTTCGCAATAGTTTCGTTGGCCTTGTTTCTGAACATCGAAAGATTTCCATTTTAAATTTATACTAATTCCGTTTAAATATTTATTGCTTTTAAATAAAAATATTTAATGAATCTACACAGATATGATTAGGTACAGACAGCAGCACGTCAACCTACTACAAAACGTCAAATTTTCTCAATTTATATTGATCTCTAATGGTTGGACATAAAGTAGAAAATCAATTCAATGACCTTTTACTTTTTGGGTAGGTACATAGTAAGTACTTAGTAAGTAAAATAGTTATCATTAGCAATTTGCTGTCAAGTCTCCATTAGGGCCTTCATGCCGGATGTTCGGCGCTGGGGCTCAGGGTTCCAAAGTATCAACCGTTGTCCTAGCGAAAGATATCCAGCTCATTTTAAGGATAGATGACAAGAGGCAAATCACGATGAGCTCAGCGTCGAGCATCTGAGGTATGCTGGAGCCCCTTGCCCCGTTGCTGGCTCTTCTGTTTAACTTGTGTATTGGCCATTCATACTTGCCTCCGGAACTGATGCGGACCCTAGTGGTACCTATAGTGAAATGCAAAACCGGAGATGTGTCGGACAGTTCAAACTATAGGCTGATCTCGCTAGCTACCATCATAGCAAAGGTGCTTGATGGCGTGCTCAACTCATATTTAAACAGGCATGTCAAACTGCATGATGCTCAGTTCGGTTTCCGGTCTGGGCTGTCCACTGAAGCGGCCATATTGGGGTTAAAGCACGCTGTCAAGTATTACACTGATAGGCACACACCTATCTATGCTTGTTTTTTGGACTTGTCCAGGGCCTTTGACCTTGTGTCTTACGACATACTTTGGAAAAAGTTGAAGGAGACTACGGTGCCGCCAGAGCTCGCATTCATCATTAGATACTGGTACTGGAATCAGGAGAGCAGGGTGCGCTGGGCGGGGAAGCTTTCGGATCCGTGTAGGCCGGAGTGCGGGGTGAGGCAGGGTGGCCTGACCTCGCCCATACTCTTCAGCCTGTATGTGAACGCATTGATCGAGGGACTCAGTGGTACGCGTGCAGGGTGCTTCGTTGACGGTGTATGTTTTAACAACATAAGTTACGCGGACGACTTAGTGCTGCTGGCCCATTCGGTTTGTGCACTCCGTAGGTTGCTTGGGGTGTGCGAGTTGTATGCTGCGTCAAACGGCCTTGTATACAATGTGAAAAAGACGGAGTACATTGTCTTCAGGGCGGGTACCAAGTGCCCTTATAGTATACCACCATTTTTACTTAATAATAAGCCGATAAACAGGGTACACACTTTCAAATATCTTGGACACGGTAACAGACGATCTGAAAGATGATGTAGACATGGAGAGGGAACGCAGAGCTTTGTCAGTCCGGGCGAACATGCTGATCCACAGGTTCTCACGATGCACGGCAGCAGTCAGATAACGCTGTTCAAAGCGTATTGTACGTCACTGTATTCTGGGTCTCTGTGGTTCAAATATACCCAAAGGGCTTACAATGCTCTGCGGGTCCAATATAACAACGCATTCAGGGCGTTGTTGCGGCTGCCGCGCTTTTGTAGCGCGTCCTCAATGTTCGCCGAGGCCCGGACAGATGGTTTTGACGCCACTTGGCGAAAAAAATCTGGCTCACTCTTGCGCAGGTTGCGCGGCAGCCCCAACATCATTCTGCGCGCGATAGCCGATCGGCTAGACAGCCCACTTGTCTGGGCTCTAGCCAAACGTACCAAATCGTTGTTAGAAATTAAGTACTAACATAGGTTAAGTTATTGTTGCTAACAAATTGGGCCTTGTTGTCACTAATAAAGATTTGAATTTGAAATTTGAATTTGAATTAGATTGATCATCCACCAGTGCTGTCCTGACGGAAATCAGACGTCTTAAAAGTTCGGTCGTGTGCCCTGATATGTCTACAAACCAATTTAGTAAATACGTATGTGAGGACACCATTATATAGTACCTACAATTATACAATTGCCACAGGTGGAGGCGCCTTTGTCTCATTGAGCTTGGTGTTGGTGTAAAATAAATGCTTTACGTAGGTTTCCAAAGTTTGTCCACTTGTCTACACCAAATGCCTCCACTCTGGGCGGTTTGTCGCTTTTGTCTCCCACGGACAAAGATCGATCTTAGACCGCTTCTGCATATCTTTATAAGCGGATTAGCGGAGAGAGAAAATGCCGCCATATTCTATTTCCAGACAAGAACTCTTTGTCCGACTGTCTGTCCACTTTCCCACAGGAGACTATTGGCATAGTTGGTGCTGCACCATACCCGTTCCAGCCACTCCACGGTTCTGAAGCCTGTTTTCTGGACGGCTTACATGACCCAAGTACGGGTGGCTATGCCGGGACTCGGGCATAGGGATCCTGTACACACCGACACTCCTCTTCCCCCACGCACGCCTATAATCTAGGCCGCAAGAGCAGGGAGGTTACCTTTTTAAGGGCGACCCCCAAATGCCGCATAACGCCAAATGATTAAAATCTGCGGACCTCCAAAACGCTCGGCTACATTATATAAAACGCTCTTCTTAATGTAGGTACAATTTTTATGTTCCAAGGGGTCCCTTCAGGTTGGAAAACTGACCTACACCAAGTTATAATCCTTAACCACTACTATAGGAATGAAAAATCTAAGTAAGTATCACAGGACAGGATTCACAGGAACTCATCATCATTATTTCAGCCATAGGACGTCCACTGCTGAACATAGGCCTCCCCAAATGACTTTTATTGGGGGGGATTGCCAATACTCGCCACGCTTAGCAGGCGGGCGAGCGCAGTTTTTTATAAGATTCCGCACGCAGACGCTGCTACCCGTCTCGTGTTTCAAAAATTAGTCGCCTCTTACGACACACCTCCGGTTGTCGGTGGGGAAGTGTATTCTTTACGGCCGTCCCCACACGGGACCACAACTCAAAAGGTATAATAAAAACTTTATGTTAACTGTTAAGCTAGATCAACCTGTAAGATCATAAGAAAAGTGAGCCAAATTTATTAAAATAAAAATAAATTTCGTTAGCCGTAAAGCGTGTTATAGTAACAAACAAAGTTTCACATTATAACTTTACCTATATTAATAAGATGTAACTATGCATTTCCTTCATTTACGAGTAATTTCAATGTAGAGACAATGAATTACATTTTAATAATGAACGCGTAGGTACATACGGCTTATAATGAAGTGAACTTTAACATTAACCAAAACTTTATATTAACATAGTTACGAGTAAGACTGCCAGTCCACTCCGAGTAGTGTGATGTAACGGACCAGTTTGTCTGAATTAAACAAATTCGAAATGCTTATAATAAACGAGGATTTACAACGAGAAAGACGGAAATGTACATTCGATGTGGAAGAAATGACGACATTATACGATGGGGGTGTGGAGAAAACTGCCCAAAGAAGAAGTAGAGGTAATTTACTTATTTATTATTATTTATTAATAGGCCGGCAGTTAATTAGGACAACTAGGTCGCTAGATTGTGTGCCACAACAATAACTTCGCTTACTTGGATCGAAAAATAAGTGTACATTTTGTGTTACTTGTCGATCGATTTATGCAAGGAGGTTATTTTTAACTCACTCTAGCTAGACTCTCAAATAATTCATAATTCATTTATTCACTTTCATACAGTAACAGTAGTCCACACAATAAAGGTATAAAAGATGTTCGTTTTGTTACAGTATGACCTACTAGTTAAAATAAATTGTCTATAATTTAAAATATAAAGTAATTCTTCTTAATCTCTAAAGAAAACAACATCGGGCAACCTTGATTGACAGACCGTAAGAATATTCTGTTTCCTTTTTGACAACAGATTATCATAATGCTGCCAATTTTAAAGTCTACGTATCTTAATTTTATATGTCACTATTCCATTAATATTAAACATCAGTATTAATAAACACCTCACAAATACAACACACCATTGTCATAACTTCGAAGTAAGAAATCAACATCCTTGTGTTGTGTATGAGGTACCGACGATTTTTGGCTAGGCCGTTACATAGCACACCCAGACGCGAATTAATTTAGAAAAGTATTTTTTGTGACTTTTTTTTTTTACTCGAGGCGAAATACTGAGCCTATCTTTGTGTTGATGTATTAAGAATTCGAGTTGGAACACCTCACCGCGGCCTTTCTTGTGCGAAGAACGCTTTCCGTTTTTTGCGTAAGGCCTATTTATACATACGATGGTCGTATGGAGGGTTGAGGTAAGGTCTAAGGAGTACTATCTTCGTTTTGAAAAAGTATCCCTCAAAGTGCATAAATTAGGTGGCACCACAGTAGCAACAGAGTAATTCGTTAAATGTTTTTTTAAAGAATGGCTTTGTCCTCCATGTTATTTAAAAGTCACTTAAATGTTTAAATGTTCTAACTCGCCACTCCATACCGTCACCGTCAACTACTGCTACATTCCCATACCCTTTGCCTACGCCGGCGCCATTTTGGAGGGTTTTGGAACTGTTTACTTTTTACTGCTTTATCTAGACACTTTTAAAACATTCCGCCCGTAAGACATAGTACTCTTTACCTCTACCCTCCATAGATCGTCGTTCTATTTGGTAATAGCGTCAGTAACGGCAAAAGACTTGACGGTTGTCGCTTGTACCTGGCAGATGGGTCGGGTTCTTATGTGTGACGCGATATGTATGTGTTGAAACACCGGTCGTTCATCTTCCCGAAACGAGGCTTGGTGCATGCACTGGGACTAAAGACGAAAACTTTTAATTTATATGTAGGCAAATCGGCTCCTAAGTCCCATTACAACATTGCTCTTATAAATTGGTACTAAAATAGCGCGAAGCGATAATAACACGCATCAAGCGAGTTTGCGATAATAAACTTTCTATTGGAAATTATGTAAAATGATGGAAAAACCGTATTCAAATCTACCAAAAGGCTAAGAATTCATTGTGCAAGTACAGGATGATAAGTAGAAAAAAAAACTTCGTTTTACCTAACATCCTGTATTCCAAACTAAAATGCTTTTAGCATTATGTTAACCTTTTGTAAGTACGGTTTTTAAGGTTTTACGGTTTGCAAGAATGATTTAAATAAATAAAAGTAGAAAAACAATCAAAAA
Source organism: Anania hortulata (assembly GCA_963576865.1). Classification (NCBI taxonomy): domain Eukaryota; kingdom Metazoa; phylum Arthropoda; class Insecta; order Lepidoptera; family Crambidae; genus Anania; species Anania hortulata. Next base: position 21,029,118 of record OY756389.1, on the reverse strand, counting down.
ATTCAACAACAACTTCAACCTACCTACTTACTTGGAGCTGACAAGATTTTTAATAATTCTAGAAAGCGTAATGGTCAGCAATACAGAATATTTCACTGGAGTTCCAGAATATTACTTAGGTTCCAAGGAAAAACATGAAGAGTCGATCAGGAAATCTGTCATAATATTCGGTTTGGTGCGCAAGATGCAACGTGAGGGGCGAACTAAAGTCACCGATTTCAGGTAAACATGCACCTACAATGGGCTAGTTTCCTAAAAAAATCTAATTAGTCCGTTAGTTGGATTAACATAAAATATTGGACACGTATTTTTTCTTTTCTGAATCAAACAAAAAATGATGAAGATATAGCCCGTTAAAGTTCCGCGTAACGTCACGCCTTGCGACGCTTTTTAGCAAGACGTGACGTCACGTGCTCACTTTGATGCGCTTTATCTTTATTTTTTGTTTGATTGACAAAAGACGAAATATGGGTCCAATATTTTTTGATAATCTAACTGACGGACTTAAGAGGATAATCATTTTTTGACCCAGGAAACTAGCCCAATTTGAATCACTTGTAAGATACTTTATATTGTGAGTATCGGTTCGCGATATTTTCACGTTTGATATTCCCTATATCTAGAACCTTAAGATTAAAGCCTGAAAGTCTGAGTAGTGTTCCTAGTGATTACTTTATACGGTACTGACTAAGACTTGATCCTTTACTGTTAACCTTTTATATACGCTTATAATTACATGTTATTAATAACATAAAAGACTTTCCTGATTTCTAAGACATATCCTAACTTTTTAATTTAATACAAGCGAAAATCTTTTTAGACATGTCTTACAATGCCTGCTCGGATCTTCCCCCACGTACGACGGCACCTCCATGGTGTTACACTACCTCATGTTCATGCCGGCCATCGTCACTCAGGGCACTGAGGAGCAGCAAGCGTTTTGGTTGCCGAGGGCTTGGAACGGGAATTTTATCGGCAGTTTCGCACAAGTAGGTGCACTAAATACTTACCATTTGAGAGTATTAGGTATAAGTAAGTAGGAAAGTGGTGATCTTGCCCACTGCAGCGCCTACCTCTGTTGATATGAAGCGTACCTCGTCCTCGACAGCTTCTGGGATGACATATCATTATGAGCACAGCATTATGAATATTGCAAGAACTTGACAGGAATGACGGGCTATAGTTATTTACTATAGATACTGTACCTACTTAGCCCAACATACTACAGTAATAGAGGTACTTAGGTACAAGGATACTCGTGAACAAAACGTAAAACACGTGAGGGAGAGATTGCCTGACGAGACGCGATACGTAGGGTTTAGGTGTTGTTGTGATTGTTCAGCGATAGTCGGTAGAAAGAAATAGACATGTAGTTCGAATCCCGCAAGGGGCAAATGCTTGTGTGATGAGCACGAGCATTTGTACCTAAGTCACTTATGTATATAAATGTATTTAAGTGTTTATCCGTTATCCTGTCGTTATTTATTATTTATTTATTTATATTTATTTATTTATGCAACACTAGCTGTTGTCCGCGATTTCTTTCGCGTGGTTTTTGCAAAACCATGTTAGTCTAAACTAAAGACCTCGCGAACGAAGTCGCGGGCAACAGCTAGTTTAACATTATTTTTTTACATAAAATTTTTTCTTCAACTGAACAGCGACATAATAGGGTCAGAAGCGCCGTCTATAATGGCAATTAATTTGTATCCCCCGGGACTCGGGAACCGTAATTTTTTTTAGTATATAATGTAATCTATCTGCTAATCCAGGCTATAATCTATTTCTATTTCTCTTAAACTTACTTTAGTTCCGTTTAGCTGTTCTGGTGTAGGTAATTGAGTAAATCATCCATACATCCAAACTTTCATAATTATAATAATATAATAGTAGCATTCGTAGTTTCTTTCCTATAACAATTATGTGTAATTTCAGACTGAACTGGGCCATGGGACGTTCATCCGAGGTTTGGAGACGACGGCGACTTACGACCCCGGCACCCAGGAGTTTGTGCTGCATAGCCCTACCCTCACATCGTATAAGTGGTGGGCAGGTGGCCGTATGTAAAATGTTATCGAATTTTAGAATTCAGTTATTTTTAAAGAAAACAAATATTTAAATCGGTCCAGCCATTCTCGAGTTTTTGCGAGACTAACGTAGAGTTGCTGAAAAAAAAAGATTGTGCGAGAGGCGCGCGTGCAGTTTATCAGATCTGAAGGTCTACTATGAAAAGGTTTTGTTTTTTTTCGAACGTATAAACATATTAAATTTAAATTATCATTTGTGTCAAACCTTTCTAGTTTTGCATGTTTAAATTTTGTTAAAGTTTAACATATGGTTATTTTAATTGATTAGGTTTATAGAATGAAAATATTTTCGTAGTAGGCCTGTAACGACCTAGTAACTGACACTTAAAGACGCCATATTTGTTTACATTATTCACAAGTCTTTAGAAAGTATCTTTAATGATAATTAAGTAGCTGTGTTGCTGTGTTCATCAGAGGAATGGACTGGAGTACTGGACTAAACGTCCAGATAAATCTCAAATTTAAAAAAGTGGTGCACTAAGGTTGGACTTCAAAAGAGCCTCATTCATTTTCAGTGGGACACACAGCCAATTACACCATCGTCGTGGCTCAGTTATACACCAAAGGCGAGTGTCATGGTGTCCACGGTTTCATAGTACAAATCCGGGATGAGGAGACCCACCGGCCTTTACCTGGCATCAAGGTCGGCGATGTTGGCGGCAAATTAGGCCTAGAGGCTGTTAATAACGGTTTCCTTGTCCTAAATCATGTGAGGATACCGAGAAACTATATGCTGATGAAGCATGCTCGGGTGTTGGAGGTGAGAGTGTGATAATAATGATTTACAATTTATTTAACCTGATCTCAAATATAGTCTGTTGGTCAAAGTCAAAGTCAAAAATCATTTATTCAATTTAGGACAGGAAATTTCCGCTTATGAACGTCCATAATAACATTATTGGCCCATATGAGGCAGAACATGTCTCCTTATTTTTTGGGCCCTACTAGGTATTTATTAATTCGCTGACATAGCCTAACGGCTTAGCAAGCTAAAGTGGCAGTGACCGAGGCACATAGTACGCTGCAGAACTGACTGCTGATGGGGCAGAAAGGTTTTGGAATGTATGCTACGTACTAGCAAGCATAGCGTAGGACGTCCACGCAAAAGGCGGACAGATGACCTGATAAAGGTTGCAGGAAGCCGCTGGATGCAGGCCGCTTCCAACTGCCAAATTTGAAAGTCACTAGAGGAGGTCTATGTTCAGTAGTGGACGTCCTATGACTGGAATAACGATATGATATGATTGATAAAATTGTAATGAAGAAATTTAAACTTTTTTAATCAATGTTGCAATAAATGATTTGAGTTTGAGTTTGGTAATTTTTTTTGTATCGTTAACCTAGCCAAACTTATGATTTTAAATATTTAAAATTATACGCATTAATATTCAATGTAGAAATTAGAAATTAGTATATATGTATTGTAGATGGCGGCACAGTCACACCTAGTGACTGTGTAAGGAAAAAAGTGATATCATAAAGCTATGGTGTAGGTATACTATTAAATATTAATCCACAAACTAAACTCTTAAGTAGTCTTCTGAATCATGATCAGCATACCTACTTAAATTGTCGTAATACTGACAGTCATCATCATCAGGCTTTAGAAGTCAACTGCTGGGCATAAGCCTTTTCTTTAGAAGGCCACAGCGATCGGCTCTAGGCCATTTGCATCCAGCGGCTTCCCGCAACATTAAGTAGGTATTCAGTCCACTGGGTGGGAGGCCTGCCCACGCTACGTCTTCCAGTCCGTGGTTGCCATTCGTTAACCTTTCTTCCCCAACGGTTATCAGTTCTGCGAGCGATGAAGTTAGGCCGCTATTGCCACTGTAACATTGCAATTCAAAGAGCTATGTCGGTAAAGATATTTACATTATGCAGATACAATAAACCTTTGGTGTTTTACGATCAATTAATATTTATTGACAACGTTAGATGCAAACTAAAAGTCCTAAAGGTTATCTTAGAAAAATAATATGGCATCATGGCATAGAGCTACAAATCAAACTCAATGAAAACATTTTAAGACATTAGCTATTGATATAATATTAAAAGTTTATAGTTATACGTAGGTCACACTATAAGTTTTGCGTAACTTAAAAAAACAACATGTTTTAACCAAAATATTATAATTATTGCTTTTCAAAATACTCTCCTTTACATTTTAAACATTTTTTCATGCGATCGGACCATTTTTTAAAACAGGAGGACCACAGATCTGAAGCTATGTTTTCTACGTTCTGATTGAACGCTATCAATGCCTCTTCGGAGTTGGTAAAAGTAAAACCTCTCATCAAATCTTTGATTTTGGGGAAAATACAGAAATCACAGGGTGCTAGGTCGGGGCTATGCGCAGGATGGGTGACGAGTTGTACTTTTTCGGAAGCTAAAAATTACTTTGTTTTGTTGGCCGTGTGTGAAGAAGCGTTGTCATGATGTAGGAGAACGTGGCTTTTGGGTCGTCTTTCGCGAACTTTTTCTAACACCCTGGGTAAACAAATGGTAGAATACCACTCAGCATTAACACTCTTTTGATCTTCAAGGGGAATTGTACAGATGGGACCCGTAGCTGAGAAAAAAACGCGATAATTTTTTTACCAACGTTTCTCGCCTCGCCTCACTTTTGTTGGCCTGCTCATTCACAAGATTGCTGTTTTTTTTCGGGTTCAAAACAATAAATCCACGTTTCGTCTCTTGTGACAATGTCATAAACAGCATTAGAATTTATTCATTATTTCTATCATTATTTTTTATCTATCTGCAACGGCACCGGTATGCGGTAAAGCCCTAAAGCTTATGTCATATCGTGTAAATTTTATATACATACTTACCTATTAATATTGTTTGTTTTATAAATAACAAAAAATGTTTTTAAATGTCCGTGGTCGTACTTCAGTAGCATCTGTGAGCACCATTCCAAGCGAGCCCGCTTCTGCTCCGCTGTCAGTTCATGAGGGATCCAACGACAGCAAAGTTTCCGAAATTTTCTGAATTTGGCTCATACCAATCCCCAATAGTCCTCGAACTGTCTCATAGTCAATCCGCGGGTTTTCTTCAATTAGCCGCTTAACAGTAGCCACATTATTTTCTTTGACGGCAGTTGGAGGCCGCCCTTCACGATTGGTCATGTAAAGAAACTCGACCTCTCTCAAATTCAGCAAACGATCGCCTCACGGTGCTCAAACAAGGTGCTTCTCTCCCAAAAGCATTTTGAAGACGAGCGGCACAGTCTTGCGGAGAGAGAGAACTTTTAAAATCATAAAAAATCATCGCTCAAATGTTTTCGACTTAATTCCATTTTCGTTGCGTACGTAGAACTTTGATGTGTGATAAAAAACAATTGACAAATCATTTCCCGCCAATTGTTTTTTTTTATTACTAAGAAGGTTTCAACGTTTAAAAAAATATATCATTCGAAATTCAAATAGTTCCGATTATCTCATAGATTACCCCCATTGGGGGTAATCTATGAATTAGCTAGAAGTGTAAAACTTTTAGTGTGCCCCATGTATTAAGTTAGGCTTTGACGGCATGCAGCCCGCCAGCAGAGATAAACAAAACTAAAGTAGCATTAGGCAAAGTCTCATGAATTAATATAAAAGCTTAGTGTTACCAGACCATTAATTTTCTAGGGGCGTTTCCCGGCACGCCTAAACTCAGGACAAATTAGAAAAAATTGGTTTTTGATTTGACCCTAACCGGGAATTGATTCGCCGAATTCATTCATTACCACGCTATAGATAATCATAGCCATAGGAAGTCCACTGTTAAACATAGGCCACCCCCATTGACTTCCAGATTGGCCGGTTGGAAGCGGCCTGCATCCAGCGGCTTCCTGCGAGCTGTCCACCTAATTTGTCAATAACAAAAAAAAAAAAACAACCAATGATGACTAAACTAGTTCGACATTGATAGTACTTTGTTTACATTTAGGATCTCGAATTAACCCTTTGGGTTACACCATAATATTATGCATGTACGTATATTATAAGAAATCATTCGTTTTAGACCATATGTTTAATAAATAAAAATCAAAATGTGTTGTTAAAAAGGGTTAAGAGTCCAATTAAATTTTCTTTTTATTACAGGACGGCACCTACGTGAAGGCTTCAGATAGCAAGCTGATATACGCGACGATGTTGTTCATGAGGGTGGTAATAGCGTACGACATGGCAAACTACCTGAGCAAAGCAGTTACTATAGCCACGAGGTACTCGGCTGTGAGGAGACAAACGCCGGTGAGCAAGGAGTGGGTATTTGTGTATTTTACATTCACTATTTACTTATTATCTCAGCCTATTGCAGTCTACTGATGGACCTTTACCAGAGGGCACTAAAGAGCAGGATCTTCGGATTTTATCATCCAGCCACCTGCTTCCACAGTGGATGAGGATCGTGACCACAGAATACCTATGTCGTGACCCTGTCTACTTAGTCGCCTTGATGATGAGCCGCCTTTAATTATTACGTCTGAATTCATCCTGGAACTACGTCGTACAGCTACCTACTTAAGTCGGTCCTTAAGCTGAGGGGCGTCCTACACTACGTTTGAAAACACGTTTTACTCCACCCTTTGTCGGTTTTGCGACAGATGTGGTCGGTCCATTCTCACTTTAGCTTGCTACATTTTTATACTATGTCCATTACTTTTGGTCTTCTGCCGGATGACCGCGATCCGGATTAGTAGATATAAATGTTTTAGTCAGAGGCGTCTTTAGCCCATGTAGCGCCCGTGTGCAAACATCACGCCCCCTAGGAAGCGCGTGGCCAAAATGGAATGGGTACTAAGTAGCAAGCGGCGCTCGGCGCCTCCTAGGGCCGCTGCGCCCTTGTGCAACGCACACCCTGCACCATAGGTAATGACGCCTCTGGTTTAGTGGACGATGAAGATGATGATGTATCCGTAATAGCAATATAACTTATGTTGTGTCTGGATTAACATCCACGAAAACTATAAATTTAATATAATTCATGTGACATGTGATTTTTATTAGTTTTATCAAAGGTATGATTACCATAATTACTATGTTTTATCAAATGAAATTAGGCATGTAGTTTGTCTTCAAATTTTAATCTTATTACTTTTATTTTATCAAATAATAGGTATTAACCAAAGTAGTCAAATTAATCCTAAGGTCACTATAATCGCTAAAGAATTAATAATTATCTAAACGAAACATAAATAGTCTACAATAAACACAACACATGATAATAACAAGTTATCAATCTTAGATAAATGCAGAAATATATGTATGTATGCGTGTGTGTGGTTACCCGTTTGAAAACAATACACTTGTTTCAGTGGACCAGAACTACAAATTTTGGATTACTTAACCCAGCAACACAAACTGCTAATAAGTGTAGCCACTTGTTATTGTATTAAAGTAATATCTACTAAACATTGGGACACTTATGACGAAATCAACGAGCAAGTTGCTAATGGAAAACTGGACAGGTTACCTGAGGTATGTACAGCTAAAAATTACTTACACTTAGCGACATTGACGGAATTCTTAAATCTCAGCACTGGCAACCCTATTCACACCTGTTCCTACTATGTCATCATCATCATTTCAGCCATAGGATGTCCACTGCTGAACATATGCCTCTCCCAGTGACTTCCAGATTAGCCGGTAGGAAGCAGCCTGCACCATGCGGCTTCCTGCAACCATTGCCAGGTCGTCTGTCCATCTTGAAGGTGGACGTCCTACGCTGCCTTCTAATGAAGATCTGAAATCTAAAGATTGCCTTATCTTCTGTGTAATTGTGTTGTGACCAAAATGGAGTGACCAGTACATCGCGATGTACTGAAACAAAGAATGATTGCTTTGTCCTTTAATTCAAGTAAACACGTTTAATCCTCTAATCGATTCGTTTATACAGGGTTACATTGCAAGGTAGTGCATTTTAGTTTTAAAAATAAGATCTAGAGAATAATATAAAAGTGCGTCTTCGTTTTTTTTATTTAACTATGCTATACTTTTATAACTAACTAGCTGTCCCGGCGAACTTCGTACCGCCTCGTTTTTTTTTTCGTAAATTTTCCGATGTTTTAATAGTTATTCTTCTATTCGGGACGGACGGACGGACAATTCCAAAAAAATCATAAATCATAAAAATCGGCCCAGCCGTTCTTGACTTATAAATGGTGTGACTAACCCAACTTTGTTTTGTATACATATATCTATATAGATATGAAAAAAATAATGTTTTTTACGTTGATAGTAGATTTAGTTACTGATTTTGAGTGGTCTCTAAAAAATTGGCACTACCTTAAAATGTAACCCCGTATATCGTTAGCTCGTATCAGTATCGATTACATTAAACAATGGGTTCAAAATCTAAAGATAATTTGGTCAATTTCAGCTTCACGCACTGGTTTGCTGCTTGAAGGCGATCATCACGTCTGACACTGCGCAGTGCGTAGAGCGTTGTCGGCTTGCGTGCGGAGGCTATGGGTACATGCTCTCCTCTTCCCTACCAACGTTGTACGGACAGGTTACAGCCGCCTGCATCTATGAGGGGGAGACCACAGTAATGCTGCTGCAAACCGCTAGGTGGGAACATACTTTGTACTTCTATATGTAAGCTTAACTAAAGAGATAGCTTAGTTCGTGAAATGCAAATATGCATTATTTTAATGCATAAAAACACCTCAGTATATATCTTATGGAACCGAAAATACTGGCCCAAAACCATTTCATTCTTTTTTGCTCTTTCGTTCTCATACCATAGATCTATCTATGAAAGGGTAGAGACCCTTTAAAACATTGATAACTACACCTCCGTTCTTTGTTAGGTCATTATAATTAATTAATTTGCCATAATGGAAACGTAGATGGAAATCGCTGGAGACAGATTTTCCACCACCGCTGAAACAAGCTCGTGGCGAGCGATCTTCCAGTGAGAGAACTGAGACTGACGAAGACTGAGAATTGCTAGAAATGACTTTGCACTCTACGTGACCTTCTGTTATCTCCCGTTTCTGATAACTAAAAACTTATACTTTTTCCAGGTTTTTGCTTAAGACATGGCAGAGGGTAGACAGCCACATCTTACCCCCAACTGTAGCTTACCTAAAGATGACTTTAGCTGAAGGTTTCTTGTGCAAATGGGAGAAATCTGCGGAAGGAATCATCAGTGGACTTCAAGTTGTTGCAATGAGGTACATTACTAATAAAATGAAATATATCGGACAACATGCTTTTGTATTCTCTAACTATATCTTTAGCTGCATACTTAGCTAGTTCTTTGCGCCGGCCGAAACAGATTGGCAAATCTGCGTGCAGTATACTAAGTGCACTCCAAATACGCGAAACTTGCTTGGGCATGACTCAGATGCTAAAAAACGTTTCTTTTAGGTGAAAAATCGAAACCTAAAATAAACATCAATGTCGCCTCACATTGGTATGGGGTTTTTAAAAAAAAAAGGTGTTTAACCTACATAAAAAAGTTGTTTGTATTTCAAGTTATCTCCCCATACTAAAATGCCGACCAACTGATATCAGTTCGTTTGTTAAATCTTACGTATCGCCGTAGGTGGGATGAAAGTGAAATGTTATTATTCGGGCATCGCTCTGCTCAAGTGCTCTGAATTCAAAATAGGCGCTCGCTGTAAAAATATTACCTACTTATTTGAATTTCTTATATTTTGTTTTTAGAAAAATTTCGGCTTGTTCGATGGCGATGGAGAAGAGAGTTTCATCAGGGATGTCTATAGAAGACGCTTGGAACTTATCTTCAGTTCAGTTAGTGGCTGCAGCCGAAGTAAGATAACCTGAAAAAAATATAAATAATTCCAATTGCATAATATTGTGTCATTGGTAGGAAGGTAAGGTATACCAGCCGTGTGATTCTGTTAACAAAACCGCGCTGCCATCGACACTGAACTCGCTTATCGACGATAAGTAATATGATCCCACTTCCTAACAAAACAGAGGCTAAGTTTGTTTGTACCTACCGCTTAGGAAGTTGTAAAGTGAATTCACCTGCGTGTTTCTTACAGAATCGAGACTACTTGCTGAATATATCATTTGCGACTCCGTTCGCCAGCAATATTACACTTAGCTCTCAATATATCAGGATATATTAAGGATAAACTGATCGACTTCGAAGTCGATCAGTTTACTACTACTTACCCGTGGTAGACCGGAAAACAATGGAAAACAATAGGGAAAATTTTCAGTGGCACGCGAAGGGTTAAATTAGTATTTATTGGATTTTCTTTTCTTACTTAGCCTAGGTCACTTTTTTTAATGCAATAAAAATTCTGCTACAGGCTCACGCACGAGTGGTGATAGCCAGCTACTTCTACGAAGGTGCTACTCGGATGATAGAGCTAGCCTCGGCTTCGTCTGGAGCAGTGATAAGGCAATTACTGGAGTTATATCTCGTCTACTGGGCACTCCAGAGCCTTGTGGATTTGCTTAAGGTAAGCTGCATTTACAATGGTACTTGTCTTCTCTAACACATATATCATTGATCGCGGATGCAAAGAATACTAACTATAGTGAGGCTTCTGCTTCAAGAGGGAACTTGAATTTGGTTTATCCTGTCCAAAATCTTGTGGTAAGTTATTTCTCACAAGTTCTCAGAAAAAGGTGAATGCTGAGAATCTAATGAGGTTCTTCCCTGATCGGTAGTAGAATATGACCTCACCTGCATAGGTAGATAGCATATAACAACGTCAATATAGTTGATGTTTATTCCGCCATCTATTGGCCCCAGCGCCCTATTCGCAGTTCGGCTGGATAATGATCGCGTGCAGTCGGACTTTTTTTTGGAATGATTCATGGGGTTTCTCTCCTTACATCCCCTACCTCTACATCGGTAGGTACCGTATTTACTGAGAAAACGTGCTGCATGTTATAAACTTCAATCACTCAACATCAGGTTTATGTGCCACGCGAAAGTTCTTCCGATAAACTCACTAAAACTCACCGATATAAAGTGTGCGATTTAAGTATCGGAAAAACTAAAATAATTAGGACTCATATTAATGATTGTTCCAGAAATCCAAGTGCCATATAACATACCTTTACCATAACATACCATTTGCTTGTTACAGTACACAAACATCTCTGGACGCGATGCGGAAGAACTGCAGAGATGGTACGAGGAGTTGTTGGTGCAGCTGCGGCCTAATGCTGTTGGCCTGGTAGACGCCTTCGACATCAGGGACGAGGTTAGCTACCTTTCTTCCAAGACATACAAGTACAGTGAGCCTAATTACATCCCAATGTAGATCACAAGCCTCATCTCAACTATTAGGTAGTCTAGGCCATACTCCACCACGCAGACGCTGGAGCAGTGTGGATTGATAAAGGGGTGATGTGAGGCAAGTGAGTAAACTTTACTATCAGATGTAGCCAAGCCGCCTAAAGGTCTTTGAATAGGCACCGCGACTAGTCTCGAGAGATATTAGCCGATACCAAATTTGAACATGCCTTCCAAACTACAGAGTTGCTTGTGATTAAATTTCACTAAACAAGAAGTACGAAGAAGAAGTAGAGTTACCGGTGCAGCTGTAGCTTCATGCTGTCGACCTGATGCCTTTGACATCAGGGACCACGTTAACTATCTTCTTTGCAAGATATAAGGTTGACAGAGTCATTGAACGAATGAGACACGCTAGTACATTAAATTTATATCTATTTGGTGTTACTACACCCAAACGCAGTCTGTGACATCTGATTTGATGGCCCCGATGGAGGTACCAAGCGTAGAGTGTCATCTTTGTTCTGTGGAGGTACCAGTAAGTCTAGGTACTACGGAAATGTTGCGTTCCTTGGTACGTATAAACCTAATAAATTAAAGTAACCATTCACTTCTGCAAAACCTCTTAAAAAATTTAAACATCTGAAACTATAGCCGGGAAAAAACGTCCGTTTTAAATTTTTCATAAATTGTCAATGGTTTGAAATAAGTCTTTTAATTTGTAACGGTTTGAACGTCCGAAAAAACGAAACATTTCGTAGAAGGCCTTCAGACAATGAATTTGACCAGTCAAGTCTCCCAGCACATCCAAGCCCGAGTCAATTTTAAAAAGTTCATTTTCTAAATAGATCTAAACTGGGAATCGAACCCGAGACCTTTGCGTTCAAGACTAATCACCGTACGACTACGCCAATCGGGTCTTCAGTCATAATTAAAAAAAATGTTGAATATAATCTCATGTAGCAGTTATTTGAACTTAGTTTTGATTTTCTAAATAAACTTTGATGCTTAGCTAAACAACACAGCCTTCGTACCTACTGTTTAGCGTTTATGCAGGAGTACTGCTGATTTTATTACCATTCTAATTAGGACCACAGATGTTACATTAAAAATAATTAACTCCTCAGATGCTGCACTCTACCCTGGGCTCATACGACGGCAGGGTCTACGAGCGGCTGATGGAGGAGGCCTTGAAATGCCCTCTCAACAAGGAGGAAGACTACAGCGCCTTCCACAAGTACCTCAAGCCGTACATGCAGGGTAAACTTTGACACTATACAAAGAATAGAATAAGAAAATAAAATCTGTTTTACTTAATTAAGTTTTATTATTAACTATTTATTACACACTAATATCAGTTTTAATATAAACTGGAATAAAATGCTAGCGTGCTGGAATGGACCGAATTAGCACAGAAAGGATAATACTTTATTTATTTTGTGATTAATGGTGACTTATGTTTTACATACCTAATAATTAGTTAGTGAGTATATATTTTAATTAACTGTGATTTGTTATTACAAAGGATATTCTTATGTTAACTATAAGACTTTTTCTGTGATGGGAAATATACAATAGTTATTATTTTTAACAAATTATTTTTATTTCTTATACCTATCTAATTCAATTTCTTAACTTCCTTTACCAACAACAGCAGTGGTATCTCAGTAGTAGCTCAGTGTTAGCTCAATGGTAGCGCAGTGGCAGCTCATTTGTAGCTCAATGGTAGCTCAGTGGTAGCACAGTGGTAGCTCAGTGATAGCTCAGTGGTTGAAGAACCCGAGTCTTGCCTTACAACCGTGAGTCGTAAGGTTGCACATGATTCTTGAAATTTCGGAATCTATGTACAGACAACAGCACGTCAACCTACCACAAAAAGTCATTTTTTTTCAATTGATATTGATCTCTACATGTTGGATATAAAGTTGAAAATCAATTCAATGACCATTAACTTTTTGGGTAGGCTTACCTGCCGTTGTCTGTACAGATGGCAGAGTGCTTTGGTAGTGATTACCAATGTGATTGTGATTAGATGGATGACCACTCCAACCATATTTAGTGACATTTTGACGATATCACATACATTTTCTGATCTTATGGTAAGTAGCCAAAGCACTTGTGTTACAGAAATCAGAAATAAAGACGGCACCACAACACCCAGACCCGACACAACAAAGAAAAGATCGTTTTCTACATTGACCCGTCCGGGAATCAGACCCGGGAAATATAGAAGGCGACGCTAAGTCCGGCCTACACGTCTCACGAATACGGAGGTTGTCGATCGGTTAGCTTGTCTATAACCCTAGATGCGGGTAAAGTAAATTCAAATTCAAATTCAATCGTTTATTTGCGAGAATACATTATACATGCAATTGTATAATGCAGAACCTACTAACTTTAGTAAAGTCAGTAGTCTTACACCACTTGCTGATAAGTTCCTGATAACCTATCTGGCACTTGTTTTGACAGATAACCCATACAATTAGCTGTCAAAAAAGTGCCAGATAGGTTATGTCTGCTTGTGTCACTCTAGTAGGGGCCACGCTTCGCTGTCATATGAAAGAACAGGCCTAATGATAGACTTATAGATCTGTCCTTTCAGCTGATGCCGGTTAGCTAATCTGGGGTCACAAATGACACCAGTCACCTCTCTCTTTGACGTCGCAATCGATGTCTCCCGACGCGTGAAGTACATATCCAAGGTATTTAAACTGGTGCGTGCGCTCGACCTTGTCTCCGTCTATGCGGACGGACGTTGGATCTGTAGAGTTACAGGCCAGTACTCATGTGAGTCTCTGATGCTGTCTGACACAACGTCTAATATCACACTGAACAGAAACGGACTGAGGACGGAATTCTAGCGTACTCCGACGGTGATGGGGAACGGTTTGGTGTCGCCAACAGCAGTCTGAACTATAGAATCGGAGCTGCGGTACATGTATCGAATGGCGAAAACAGGGTCCATAGTCCCGTTGCCAAGACGAAACCCCTAATGACACTGAGACATCACACTCCTGTCGGATCAGAGAGTCCACAATCCGCTCAAGAAGCTTCATGGTGTGGGACATAATCTTTATACCACGGTAGTTGCCGCACTCTTGCAAAGATCCCTTGCCTTTGAAGACTGAAGAACTGATTGTTACCAAAAGGGTTAATAAATAATTAATAAATAAGAAGAATTTAAAGTATTTTCAGTTTGAGAAGCTATTTTCCGGTTCTGAGTTTTTTTGTGATTTTGAATGTTTTTTAAATGTTTGTTATTCCTTCCTTTTTCTTTATATATTGATTACTCACTTTAGAAAATCTAAATTTAAAACGGTTTCGTTGTATTTAAAAAATATATTAAAGCTCGAAAAAGCTCGATAAACTCGGGTTACCCGAGTTGTGATTATCCCTAGACCTGAAAACCCGGGTTTTTAAAATCGGCTCGGGTTTCGATGCCCTAAAAACAACTTTTCGTGACAAGTGATCTATTATTACTTGATATCCAGGGTATGATTATGAAGCCAGAAGGTGGCCTAAGGAACTCTGTAATAATACAAAGTAACCCCATTGAGTTTGGGCTCGTTTGAATTGTCTTGATAAGTACTCTCTTAGTAGGAGGAGTAAGCCAGAAGGTTGACTTCTTCTTCTCAGAAGGTTTATTGAAGAAACGAATTCTTCAATAAAATTAAGCAACCCCATAGAGTTTGGTCTTGTTTGATATGTCTACTGATGAGTGTTTATAGCTCAGAGGCGGCAGCTCTTTGGTAGTGATTACCAAAGTTAAGCCACCTACGCCGTGGTTGTGAGTGGATTGGTGACCATTCCATCCATATTTAGTGACATTTATCACAAGCAGCTCCGTGCTTCGGAAAGCAAATTGATGTTGGTCCCGACTAACATCGCTTGATACTAGTCGTGAAGCCTAGTCAGAGGCCTTAGGGCGGCTTAATAACATCGGACAGTAAGGTTAAGACACTGGCCTTACTACACCCCTCCACTAATCCACACTGGGCCCGCGTGGTGAAGTTTGGCCCAAACCACCTCATAGTTGAAGTGAGGCCTGTGCCCTGCAGTGGGGCGTTTACAGGCATACTTTACTTTTACTTTTAGATGATTTCCAGGGTATGATGATGAAGCCAGAAGGTGGCGAAATTAAGGAACTGTAATAAAACAACGTAACTTTATTTAGTTTGGGCTCATTTGATTTGTCTTGACAAGTACCTACTCTATTAGTAGATGATGTCCAGGGTATGATGATGAAGCCAAAAGGTAGCCAAAGGAACTCTATAATAAATCAACCTCGAGTTTAGGCTCGTTTGATTTTATTGACAAGAACTCTGTTAGTAAATGATGTCTAGAGTATGATGATAAAGCCAGAAGGTAGCTAAAGGAACTCTGTAATTAAACAAGGTAACCCCATCGAGTTTGGGCTATATATATATTTTTTAATAATCTAACTGACGGACTAAATAGAATTTCATTTTCTTTACCCAGTCGTCATCCCTATTGCCTAGCTAGAGTAAGCAAGCAAGTCTATCGATGATTGCCAAATAAGACCTCATAAGACCTCATAAGGTCTCATAAGACCGCGTGACAAAATATTTCCATTGTGTCTCGTTTCCCTGGGCTGAGGGGTCATATTCGCAATGGATACCAACGTATACAATATCGAAGTACGGTAATGAATGACCGTAATGATAAGACGCTTGCACGAACCAATGTAGGTATTGTAACTGACTGCGTGATAATATTTTATGTTATTATTGTTTATTATCAATTTATCACAGTTATCATGCTTTGTTTTACAAGTAGGCAGATACACTTATTTGATAAATGACTAATTTTATTTTATCATAAATATTGTAAAAATAAAGGAAATCCGTGTAAGAAAAACATACAAAGTAAATCTTTTCATCAAGGGAGGGACATTTATAAGTCCATATCAGGCATTTAAGATCGAGGAATTCTCCACCAGTCAAACCGATAATAATATTGTTTTAACTACGTATTGTTTACATTTATTTTAGTATTCCTCTTTAGAGCTCTTTACGTAAGCTTCACGTACAGCAGTGGACTGCAATAGGCTGGCATGATGATTATTTACAGAAGGTTTGGTGAACACAACTGTCAATGTTATTTCCATAAAGTCAATTAATCGCATTGTATTTTACTAGCTGTCCCGGCGAACTTCGTACCGCCTCTTCATTAGTTTTTTATTTCTCGAGAATTTTTCCGATATTTTAATAGTTATACTGCTATTCGGGGCGGAGACGAATCCTACAAATCAAAGATCATAAAAATCGGTCCAGCCGTTCTTGACTTATAAATGGTGTAACTAACCCTACTTTGTTTTATATATATAGATAGATATAGATACAGATATATTATAGAGATTTGTTTCGATACTTTCCTGTAAAGTAAAATTTATCGAAATGTAATTTAAAAGATCTATGAGAAGAATCAAATAAATAATACCGTAGTTTAGAATGTCTGTTTTAAGAGAACTGTTCAATGTCCACACACCTCGTTGATCGCAGCGTTTCATCACATTTGCCGTTCAGAATGTTGCCAAATGCCATTGATTTCTCAACTTACAGGCCCTACACTTCTGTAGGTACTTAAATTTTAAACCTGATGTAACTCAATGGAACCGTTCCCTTAGCGCCGGCAGTGTATCGATGCGTGGCTGAATTTCTTATGATTTCCTGAAGAATGCCTAATGTTTATTTATGCAACGGATTCCTATCAATTCAACTTGGTTGTCGGTTGAGTCATAACGTCCGCGGCAGGCACGCTGGCCGCACGACTCTCCGCCCTTGTTATAGCAAATAGTGTTACGAAAATAGTGCCAGTGATAAAAATTACGGATTGTAAATTACAAATCGTGATTTGCATGTTAATTTAAGGTATGTTAATCCGTGATTGTATTATCTACTAACGAACTTGGGTGATTTTAGCTGTTGAAACTGCTTTAAAATTATTTAAATCCTTATTATCGTCGCGGTTAAATATAAAAATATTTAATGAGATTATTTAATCTCGTTAAATATTTTTATATTTCAACGAAATTGAAATCAATTTCATTGTATAATCGATGTACACAATAAATTATCTGAATAAAATTATTCTCGTTATAATCTCTCGGTTGATAGGTATAATTTTTTTTAATTAAATTTTATAAAAGTTTTCTAAAGGGTTTTCAAAATAATTATTACCTTGTAAAAAGTTTTGGCAACGCCCTTGATTTTCGCGTTATTGTTTGGTAATTAGAAATTACTCGCGTATTTGTCATTTTTTTAGATTTCCGGACATTATTTGCTAGTAATTGCCAGCGTTTTAGCCCCGCAATTCGCACAAAGGACCGAATTTGAGTCTAAGTGCGGAAAAGGGAGTCCATTCTCATACTCATACTAGCCCCGCAATTATTGCCACACAGTAAAAAAGATAGTTATTAGGCATAGGCCAATTTTTAATTTACATAGCTCCGATAGGACTAATTGATACTTGTAATGCTGTGCTCGTGTGTTTCTACCGCCAAGTCCGGCAAACAGCTTTGTTCAAACAATACTGGGTGTTTCTGGAAGTAAGAATAAAATTAAACAGAAAGGAAATTTTTTAACGTCTAACCATAAAATGACGGTTTAGATTAGTACGAATTTAAAACAAACATTAAAATTAACATAGCTTTTGAATTAAATAGATTTTAGTAAGATTTATCACCTACTTCGATGACCTCCGTAGCTAAGAAGCGAACATACCGAATTTGGTGTCCCGGGTTCGATTCCCGGTCGGTCAATGTAAAAAATAACTTTTCTATATTGTCTCGGGTCTGGGTGTTGTGGTACCGACGTTGTTTCTGATTTCTTTAACACAAGTGCCTAAGCTACTTATCATAGGATCATTAGAGCAATGTATGTGATGTTTTCCAATATTTTATTTATGTATTATTTATTACTTCCATAAAAAATATCAAATGAACTTTATGCTGACAAACATGGAAGTGTCACTCATAGGGTTAAGATTTGAAATGATCTCTGTCACGCTACCGATCGAGGGATACCTTTATATCAGGTGCAATTGGATTCAAATTAAAAAGTATAATATCAAAAATTGCTTTTTCCGTTTTATACAGACATATTTAATACCACAATCAATTTTTTATGTATATTTTATTATTTATTATATATTTAGTATATATATTTATTAGGTATGAAAATAGTTCGTAAAGTATATTTCATAACGCTTGGTGGTTAAGGTTTCCCAATCTTAATTTGTTTTCTAAATTGCGAACCAAGTCTCGGGTAACAACTAGTAATTTATTAAAAATTTATTCCATGTGACATTGAAAACCGTACCTATTTTAATGTTTACAATGTGCTTAAACAAATATAATTTAATATTTGCCATGACATACATTACACAGTAACATTGGCAGGTTTAAACGAGGCGGTTCTTGGTTCCAGTGAAACCTGAACATGTAGGTTTCTGTGCGATTTTGCCCTCCCCCAAGTGGTTTACTGAAAAATAATTTGTATGTTTGAATGTAAGAGGTATAAATCGTTAGAATTACCTATTTGATTAAAATCATTCTTTGACCAATTTTTATAATACTGCATTCGTAACGTAAAAAGACACAACTAAAATTTTTGTTAAATCGAGATAATAAATAAATAGTCGTGATCAGAAAAAAGGCGCATACATTCAACATAAATTTTCTCGAGATTTGAAAAATGATAATTATGCCCTTTTGCGTTATGACGACGACAGAATAAACCTTCCGAATGGACATAGGTTATTTTCTATACTACAAACTGCTCATTTCCCGACTGATGCGATATAGATGGCGCTAATGGGCTAGTTCCTAAAAAAATCTAATTAGTCCGTCAGTTAGATTAACAGAAAATATTGGACACGTGTTTTTTCTTTTCTTAATAAAACAAAAAATGATGAAGATACAGCCCGTTAAAGTTCCGCGTAACGTCACGCCTTCGACACTTTTTAGCAAGGCGTGACGTCACGTGTTTACTTTGATGCGCTTTATCTTCGTCATTTTTTGTTTAATTGACAAAAGACAAAATATGGGTCCAATATTTTTTGATAATCTTACTGACGGATTAAATAGAATAATATTTTTTTAACCCAGGAAACTAGCCTATTTTAATAGATGTCGCTGTTCGGTTGGCAAAGAATGTTGAATGTAAAGCAATTAATAAAAACTACATTGATTATGGTTATGGTAAAACTTGAAACCTGTGAGATAGGTTTTGAACTTCTGTTAAACCAAACACGGAATAAGCTAGCCTTCTAATATCTGTCTGTCTTGACGACCTCCGTAGCCGAGAGGTAAGCACGCCGGATTTAGCGTCGCCATTTCTGAGGTCTAAAGTTCGATTGTAAGTAAAATTCGGGTCAGTGTAGAAAACGAAGTTTGCTATGTTGTTGTTGTAAAAGATGTTGTAGTTAACCCATTTCCTGTACCACAATAGGCAAGACCATTGTATGAGCCATTGTTAAGGAGACATATGTAATGCATGAAAAGTTGGAAATGTTTTCCGGAAAAAAAAATTGGGACAATACTTATCACAAGTTTTATCACAAATTAAATATCCATCAAAATTAACGGTTTTTTTATTTTCAAATTTATGGACGCATCATAAAATTTAACACGAAAGCGTGATGCAATCGAGTACGTATTATAAAATTTATTATAATATTAGCTGTCCCGGCGAACTTCGTACCGCTCTTCATTTTTTTTTTTTTTGGTGTAATTTTTTGATGTTTTATCAGTTATTCTGCTATTCGGGGCGGAGACAAATCTAACAAATCAAATATCATAAAAATCGGCCCAGCCGTTCTGAACTTATAAATGGTGGAACTAACCCGACTTTGTTTAGGCAGGTAGGTACTTATGTATTTAGCTTGAGTCAACTTAAGTCGTGCGTGCACAGAAGCAAAGATAAAACAGATTTATAAAATAAGTTAATTTTATTAAAAAAAAACGACTTCAAAAAACTAAAACGCTAAAAATAATCTTAACACTTAAGTACCAAATTCATCAGTTACTTTTGGAGTCGGTGCAAACGTAAACATAGAATCTCTCATCGACTGGCACCGATTTTTTGAAGAATTTAGATAAAAAAGATATTTTGAAATCGGTTCATATTTAACATAACGGGACATACATTTAAAAAAAACCATAAAGCCGAACATAGAACCTCCTCCTCGTTTGAAGTCGCTTAAAAAGAAACATCGATTTAAAATTATTCGATTTTTACCTGACTGACAACAAAAGGGTTTAGGTAGGCCCACAATTTGTCCTGAAGCAGTGGTAGGGTAAAAAATAATTGGGACTTGCTTAATATAGGCTTATTTTTAGAAATAAATTGGTACTATAGCGTTAGTTCTAACGGTGTTTATTTTGATATCCAACCAGATCATTCTGAACTAGGGTCCAGATTCTGAACCGTTGGCGTGGAAATTCGCCTTGAACGCAAAGGGTCCCGGGTTCGATTGCCGATTCGTGTCAATTCAAAAAACAATCGTTTTGAAATTGGTTTGAGTCTAGGTAAGCTGGGCGACGCCCCTGGCAAAATAGATTGTCTGGTATCTCTTGTACACAAATATGTTAATTCTTTACTTTGATAAATGAAAATTTGTGTGTTGGCTGGCATCTCTCCCAATGACTTTCATTGGGGGGGGGGGGGATGCCTGCTAAGCGTGGCGAGTATTGGCAAGGCTTGGCTTGGCTTGGTTGGCGAGCACAGTTTTTTATAAGATTTCGCACGAAGATAATGCTGTCCGTCTCGTGCTACAGGAATAAGTCGCCTCTTACGACACGCCTCCTGTTGACGGTGGGGAAGTGTATTCTTTACGGCCGTCCCCACACGGAACATAGGCCTTCCTCAATGACTTCCAGATTGGCTGGTTGCAAGCGGCCTGCATCCAGCGGCTTCCTGCAACATTTACCAGCTCGTTTGTCCACCTTAGGTCTACCTTTAAATTCAATACAAAAACTTGAAAAAAAAAAGTTAAGACGTCCTTGGCCCGCCTGTCAAATCAAAGTCTGTAAGGTAATAATTTTAAAACAAGAAGTTGTTAAACGTAAATAAGTATTTATATTTAATAACTTTTTGTATACGGGTAGTAGGTACTAGCTGTCCCGGCAAACTTCGTACCGCCTCTTCATACATTTTTTTTGAGAATTTTTCTTTTCAACCGACTTCAAAAAATTCTCTCTCGGAGGTTCTCAATTCGTCGGAATCTTTTTGTTATTTTTATTTTTAACCGACTTTTTTATGTATGTTCAGCGATCATTCGTTACTACGTTGACCGATTTTGATAATTCTTTATTTATGCAAAAGGTAATACTTTCAGAAAGGTCCCATATAAATTTCATTAAATTCTGATGATGGGATCTTTAAGAAAATCATCAAACATTGCATGAACTCCGTACCACGTAACTGATTTTTAGTATCTACGTTACCCAATATCTTCGACAAATGTGAACCGATTTTGATAATTATTTTTTATTGAATAGCACTTTAAAGACACCATAATAAAATTTTGCGGAAAAAAATTAACCCCTAAGGGTGGAAAAATAGGAAATGAAATCGGTGTTCAGCAGTTAAATTTTGTTTGCGTTCGTAAGATTTGTTATAATTAGGATTTATCACTAAATTAGATAAAGAAATCTTTGATTAGATGAAATAAGTTAATTTTAAAATAAATTAAAAAACCGACTTCAAAAAACTGAAAAGCTAAAATTAATCTTAACACTTAAGTACCTAATCAGTTACTTTTGGAATCGGTGCCAGCTGATTGTTGTTGTTGTTTTATATATATGTATAAGATAAGGGTGAGAACGAACGTCTATTATGTAGGATATTAAGAAAACTCTAAACTTATTTATAAACTTGTATTAACAATCAATCGTCTTAAGTTATCGATTATATCATTGTCTGTTGAAAACCATTTAAAGTTAATTCATGATTTTAATTTTATACTGTACAGTCAACGACAGACCAACCTCCTCAAAAATTGCAAATATCTCCAACTTATATTTGATCTGCCACTTTTCTCGATTAACAATTCTTAGTTTCACATGACGTAAATAGTACCTAAATAGTCTAACTCAATGGCTTTGGCCCCTCGTTAGCTTTTTAAAAGGCCGGACTCCGTTGTCTCGAGACAGGAAACATATTATTAACAAATAGTTCCAACTGACTTAACCCGAAATTAATTGAACTTTATAAGGACATACAGGGACTAAAAAAATGTATGAGGAGTCGGCCATTTCCTTTTCCTTCTGGAAAAGGAAACGGCCGACTCCTCATACATTTTTTGCCCCAAAGGTAAGTCTATGGTACACAATCAAAATTGAATTTCTAGGTTCTTTTTTCAGTCATTTATAAGAATAGATAGCTGTAGATAGTGTGGTTTTAAAGTTAAGGCTTCATAAAGCAGTGGCCGAATAGTTTCCACCAAACTTTAAGCTTCCCTTGTCTTACTGTCCAAAACCAATGAAAATTTCATCATTTATAAAGGGTTAAAAGACATGTATTGTGACGCGTTTTAAATACGTGTGTCTCTGTGCCTTTTAACACCATGTGTTTATATCTTAACACTACTCGGATTACTAAAATATAATTGTTTTAAGTGTAATATTGAATATGTTTATGCGAACTTAAAAATGATTGGTGAAACTGGTCTGTAAGTTGGCAATGGCAAAATTGATCTTTGAGGTCATTTTTCTGGTTGCTGTGGTACAAATGGGGGTAGCGGTGGAGGAGTTGGCAGACGTAGAAAGTTTTTAACTACTTGAACACTAATATTTACATGCCTTTGCATCTCAGTTTCATGTTTTCCTCAATAAACAAAGTCAATAATTAATTCTTTATTTGCTTTAAAAAAATGGTATAAGGTGGAACCATTTAGCATTTTCGCATATAACAGGAATCTCGGCCAAAAGGTCACAGTAAGGCGGCCGGACTATAGGTGACCCATACCATTTCAGTTAAGCATCAGACAAGCTATGTTTAAGATACTCTTCTGCTGCATACACTTGCTACAGGTCTATAAAATCTTGTGAGATTGCCCCTAAATAACAAAATAACTGAAAGAACTTCACTAAAACGGCTATACAACACAAAAAGACTACGAAGGCGCAAACGTATTTAACACAACCAAACAAAACTTTGATAAATATTTTATTGTATAAATTCCTTGTGACATGGCATCTTATTACTACAGCCGTATTAGAATTACAAAAGTTATTTTTGACATCAGAGTCATTGACGTAAATAGGAAATTAATTCAGATCCTTACATTTATCTTTTATACTTAGTTTTAATCCTGGCTATAGGATGTAATTAATCTTATATATTTATGTATAATAATTCAAATGCTTTTTTTTACAAAATCATGATGTCAGGTCTCTTAACGTTTTTCTTTATACAAACATGAAACGACTCTGGGGCGATAATCGGTGTCCTTTAGGCGTCACATTCTTGTATCAGGAGATCATGGAAACGTCATGTAAAACATCATAAATAAAAAATTCTTTACTGACAGGGCAAATCATGACTTTGCCCCTAAAAAGGGCTTTAATTGTTTTAATAAGCAATTATTTTAGCCGTAACGTGTCAACTCTTTAGTCGAAAGTTTAATTTGTGACCAAGTGTATATGATTTCAGTTGGAACATTTACATATAAAGAGTAAGTTAAAGGGTTAAAGATCAGCCGTTACCTTAGCCAGACAGTATGATATTAGCACATGGTTAAATCGACGTATTTTGTAAAGTTTTGTTAAAAATGTATTTATTTAATTTATTAGTGTTGAAATATGATTAAAATTTATGTTGGATAAGTTATGTTAGTTGCAATGTAAATATAATATAGATTTTATTGAATTTCGAAACTACAAACACAAAATAAACACACACTTAGACTCTACTACTATCTCATACAATTTTATGGTTTCCGTGCGAGGCAACCTGTACACTTACATACCAGTGGATGTGACCTCATGATCCAATCGGTCTCTTGTTCCCCTCTCTAAGGGTTACGGAAGTCAGATGGCAAAGAACTGGGATTACAGACAGGAGAAAAAGCTGCCAAGTTGAAGTGGGAAACTACTCTTAAAAAATAGACTAGAGTCGTCGCGCACTGGTTGCCTACTGACGGACATCGGTAGACCTCAAAAGCGATGGCGTGACGACTTAGATAATTTTCTTAAAGATTGGCAAGCCCTAACCACCGACAGGGATAAGTGGAGAGGTTTGGGGGAGGCTTTTGCCAAGCCGTGGGACATGAAAGGCTAAATAAAATAATAAAAAAAATAAAATAATGAAAGTATAGGTATTAATATAGCTTAAGTCCTCAGTTTTTAACGTTTAGTCTTTTTCTAGACAGGGCCCAAGCTCTCCAGTAACATTAAATGGTAAGCTTGGGCCCTTGATAACGATAATCGTACAAAAAATATAATAAAAATTTAATTAGGTTATAACCGTTTTGTAGAACATCATAACAAAAACAAAAGAGGATGATACCGTATGTGTTTAGTGTTTTTTTGTTTGTGACGGAAATGCTAAAGGAAACTTTGGAGTAGTTAGTATTTGTATGTTATTCCGAATGACATTGGTGACATAGACAGCGTGCGCAGCTGTGTTTTTTAAAATTTGTAATTTTATTTTAACAACACACCAATAGGTTAGTTTCCTGGGTCAAAAAAAGATTATTCTATTTAGTCCGTCAGATAGATTATCAAATTATTAAAAAAAATAAAACCTACTTCAAAACACTGAAATGCTAAAAATAATCCTAACACTTAAATACCTAATCAGTTACTTTTGGAGTCGGTGCCAGCCGATGAGAGATTCAATGTTTTTGTTTGCACAGACTCCAAAAGTAACTGATTAGGTACTTAAGTGTTAGGATTATTTTTAGCATTTCAGTGTTTTAAAGTCGGTTTTATTTTTTTTAATAAAATTTACTTATTTCATCAATTTTTAGTGATAAATCCTAATCTAACTGCTGAACACCGATTTCATCCCCTATTTTCCTACCCTTAGGGGTGATTTTTATTTTGCAAACTTTTATCATATTATCTTTGAAGTATAAGCTATTCAATAAAACAAAAATCATCAAAATCGGCTCATATTTGTCGAAGATAGGTAACAAGAACCACAACCAAAATATTATCTGGGTATATATTTGTTGATTTTCTCAAAAAGTTCTAAATCAATTTCGATAAAATTTATATGGGACCACCTCTGAAGTATGATCTACCAAACAAAAAAAGAATCATTAAAATCGATTCATAATTGGCGGAGTAATCGCGTAACAAACATACAAAAAAAAAAAAACACAGTCGAATTGAGAACCTCCTCCTTTTTTGAAGTCGGTTGAAAATATTAGAAACAAAACAAAAAATGACGAAGAGTAAGCGCATCAAAGTGAGCACGTGACGTTACGCCTTGCTAAAAAGTGTCGCAAGGCGTGACGTTACGCGGAACTTTAACGGGCTATATCTTCATCATGAAAAAATAGGTGTCCAATCTAACTGACGGACTAATTAGATTTTTTTAGGAAACTAGCTTATTGACATAAAATAAAATATTGAACATTGTAATTGCCCATGACTTTTTCATTAATTAAGTGTAGAGGACACTGAAACGATACTGTGAAGAAATGGTACTCCTATCGACTTCAATACTAAGATTTAATCAACCGAACTCTTAACTTTACAAACTCTTCGTCTCTTAGTATAAGAATTAGGTACATGGACATTATTTATAAGTGGTAATAACACTGTTTCGACTGACATAGTGATTGCTTAGCATTTGTTTCCTTCGAACGCTCACGACACCCATCGCGTTCCACTTACCCGTGGCAGACCGGAAAAACATTAGGGAATTTTTTTAGTGGCACGCGAAGGGAAAGTTTTATCGCTCGTAATTATGACAGCCTATGGAAAAGGCTATGCTCGGTGTTTCTTTGCGAGATCGAATCAGAAATGAAGAGATCCGTGAACGAACAAAAGTCGCTGACATAGCCCAACGGATTAGCAAGCTGAAGTGGCAGTGGGCGGGGCGAGACACATAGCACTAGCACTGATGGTTGATGATGAGGCAGAAAGGTTCTAGAATAGAGGCCAATGTACCGGCAAGCGCTGCGTAGGACGTCCACCCTCAAGGTTGAGAGACGACTTGGTAAAGGGTTCAGGAAGCCGCTGGATGCAGGCCGCTTTAAACTGGCCAATCTGGAAGTCATTGGGGGAGGCCTATGTTCAGCAGTGAACGTATGTGTATGTAACGTGATATAGCTGAAATAATGTATGTAGATGAATTATGACAAAACGATGACTTGCGAGTTAAGTGAACAGTTGAAGTACGCTTTCTTGTATAAAAGACCAAGGTGATTTTGTCTTTTTGAGATTTCGCTCTCAAACTAACATAGTTTATGTTGGTATTTGTGCAGTAGAATCGCCCCTCTATAGAAAGTTAACTAGGACTGCGACTAAATACGCGAACAAAGTCGCAGGCGAGAGCAACTATTATTGATAAAATACCTAAATATTAATATTGAACAACATCACATACATTGCTCTGATCCTATGGTAACCAAAGCACTTGTGTTACAGAAATCGTAAACAACGACGGTTCCACAACACCTAGACCCGAGACAATATAGAAAATTTTAATTTAAAAAAAAATATATACATTGACCAACTCCGGAACTTCAGAGATAGCGACACCAAGTCCGGCATGCTCTTCTCTCTCTCTCGCTCGGTTACGTAGTCGTCAAAAGTAATGAAAAGACGATTATGTATAAATTACTTGTAGATTAACAACCATGGACTATTACTTTATCAATTCAGTAGAATTAAACAGTCGACAAACGAAAAATATATTTGAAGGGCAAAACCCAAACAATAAGCGAATAATTATGTTTTTATCTTGTAGTTACTGTGTTTTTTCCACTTCAGTTCCAATACAGGTAAAAGTAATGTTCGATACCTGCATTATGAGTACCTACTCACCTAAGTACCTACTTAAATCAAAATAAGACCTCTTTGGTTGACGTTTAAACGATTGCCATTGTATTTCCAACAGTACTGGCCACTTGGCCAGAGTCCATAATGAATTAAGTTCGAGTTCAATATCCATTTGATGTTAGCAAAAACACTGGTCCCCTCTATTGTCTAAGAACGTTACAGGTAAACATAATAATGATTCATGTTTTAAAATTTTCCGTCTGTCAAGACCATTTTCCAAGATTTCCTTTATTAGTTCCACTAAGTCTAAGCTGTATAGTCTTCGCCTTTTTCGGGTACTTTGTTCCCGAAACTCTCATTATGGTCCTATTTAGAATTTTTTTAGATTAATTCAAACCGGAAATCGAACGCGGAACCCTTTGCGTTGAAAGCGAATAACAACGCTATGCTAATCCGGTCTATATGGCACCCAGTACGGGCTGTGCAGTTACTGTCACCAAGACAAGCTTTATTATATTCTGTGTCTAAAGTAGCATTTCGCTACTGGCTTTGTTAGAAATAAGCGCAAGCCACACCGTAAGCTAAGTCAGCTTTTTATTAACTCGTCTACTCTTATACCAGCCTCCCTAGCATAACCATCAAAACACAATATAATATAGCGATTTATCGACACCAACTGTCTTTTTTTTTTAAATATGATAAATATAGCCGCTATGATGAATTTTTATCTAAACAGCGATCACCGGCATGGCGATTCAACATAGCTCCTAGCTATATCTATGATGTTTTTCAGTTGATGTCGATATATCGCTATATCATATCGTGTTTGGTGGTCATGCTAGGAGGGCAGTAATACGTTAAATAAATTCACAAATAAAACAAACGATGTGACCTAAACTATATTAAACAATATTATTAGCTTAGCTCGCGGTATGCAATGGCTATATGCCTTGCCTCAGTAGGCAGGTACGTTGTCGATTGGTTAATTATAAGAAATAAATACACAATTTATTTTTAGGGTACAAGACCAATAAATAAAAATGGCGAACAATGGTAAAGTGAATGAAGATCTTTTGAAGGAGAGAAAGAAGTGCACATTTGATGTAGAAGAGCTGACACATCTCATCGATGGCGGCGCACAGGCGACGAGGGACAGAAGAGAAGTGGGTATGTATCTTTTATATGTGTACATACATCTCTCTATATACTGACTCGAAATATTATTTTATTTGGCCAAAACTACTTGGCATAGTCCTTCCTAGTTCTTAGATCAACTGTCGAATCGAATGCCAAATTTGGCAGACTTGGCGAGTGGTGGTGGTGGTGGTGAAGTTAGAAGTGTTGTTTGCTATTAATATTAAATCAGTATTATTGTAATTTTGTCTCAACCTCTTAAGGCCGTACCCCCGCCAAAACTCGTTGTTTTCCAATCTTTTAGCAGCTTTCTACTCCTTATTTAATGTATATAAAAATAATTTAAAGACATAACAAGAACTTTTGAAGTTTTATCTTTGAAATCATCGTTTAAATTTTGTATTTACCTACTCTATTTTATATATACGAAAACAGGCTTTTAAACTACGTCGATAAAATGTAGTTTATGCATCTCCTTTGTAAGTAATCCTAATCTTAATTTTTGGCTTTGACTAATCGATAGAAAACTTGATATTTTTAAATTGGTCTTTTATTGATTATTTCTGCCATTAATTCATGATTTACAAACAACTTTTTCTCTGGCGTGCCGTACGGGATAGTAAGGAAATTCATGCCCAAGGTCAATTGCTCGAGGAACCGCCTTAAGCTACCTTTTCACGGTGGGATATGATATATATTTCAGTCCGATATGTATTATATTCCGAGAGGTTTGTGATGTAATATATTTATGGTCCTATTTTATTAGTGTACATCCTGTCGACCTGTGACTAATAAAAATGAATCTCTGTTTCCCTTGATCATCGCATCACGCGTGAACGGATAAAATAATATCACAAATTATGATTTTTTGTGTTAATTATTGTCAGGTAAAGGATCTTAGAAAAGTACAGCAGAAAATCCTTTATGAATAAACTTAAGACCACGCAAACGAAGTAGCGGGCAACAGCTAGTATTTAATATATAAATATTATTTTATTTATTAATTTAAAAACTTACAACGTCATAACAGTAATGTCTCATAGAGAGCTTTAATAAATATCATAAAGTGCCCTTCAAACAAAAATTTACAAAATACATTTATTTAATGTACAGAATTTGACCTGTTACAGTTTTATTATAAGTATAGATATCTCAGACTATAATTTATATTATAATATCATAGTAAAAAAACTGCCTTAAACTTGGATTTCATTTTTAGTTAGTTAAAACATAAGCTGTAACTATTAAAACAATGATTTTTGTATATTAACTTTACACCTTAATCTGTGCCTAGAGTAGGTACCTTATTCTAAATAAGTTTATATTGTCATGCTTATTATTTCTTTTGATAATGAAGGTCGTCAGTGGATTTATTTTGAATGAGACATAAGTAATATTCAGTCTTTGCATGAGACATAAGTAATATATATTTTTTTTGTTATAAATTATCCATAACAAAGATATTCAATTCTATTTATTTAATTTACCACTTTTTTAAAGTGTTTGCAAATAAGTCAACACAAAGGGCGCACGAAATGTTTTGCAAATCGTGGATGTTGTCCCAACGCTACAAGTGTTGATATTCTCATTAGATATTACAGCTTAGGATAGTAAAAAATAGAGATAGGTAATTATAGATTAGGCATTAGCGTCATATATAAGTAGGTAGGTGTACGTGACACATTGAGCACATACCCTATAAATCAGTCTTCGAAATTGGTCAGTGATATTTCACTTAAATTATGTAGTCTTGTCAACTTTCGCCCGTACGTACGTAGTACCAACGTACGTAGTAGCAAAAGCTGTTTGAATCAATATCAAAACTAAGAAAAGTGAAAATTGCATTTAAATAGTAAAAATCACCGAAGATGTTAGAAGAATTCGCAAATTTCTTAAAACGAACAAACTATAACTATTATAGTATGCACGCCTACCGACACGGCTGAACAGTAGTGAGCAGTAATGTTTTTATACAGGGTTATATTGCAAATCTTTCGGAGTAGCTCAGAATCAGTAACTTAATCAGTAACTGAGTTTGTTCCAGCGTTTCTTCTCAGCACTTGCCTGAATGTCTCGAAGCGCTAGTAGGGCCCAAAAAATAAGGAGACATGTTCTGCCCCGTATGGGCCAATAATGTTATTATTGGCAGTTTTCTGTCCTAAATTGGATAAATGATTTTTGACTTTTGATTTTTTGACTTTAATCGAACTATGGAAAGAACAAAAAAAAATTTTTTTCACTTTTAATTATTCCTATCCGCTGTTAAAAATCGTACGCGTGGATAATTTCTCTCATTCATGAAAAAATTGCACAGTATGTGCACTGCGTAAGGTCCTTGTTGGCACGCCGTACCTACGCCTCTGATGAATGACCGCGCGGCTTTCGTAGTCTCTCTATTTACTTTACTTTCGGATGTTTTAAAGTTATTTTTTTTGTAACATACAATTTTAAAAATAATAACGATTAGACGCTTCTTTATGTTATTCCCTAGATCTTATTTTTTAAATTTGGCACCCTTTTGCAATGTAACTAAGACTACTAAGTTAAGACTACAGAAAAAACAAAACATGGTGGAATACCTACTATTAAATGAGATTATGGTAAAACCATTATAGGTACTAATATCAATTTGTGTTTCTAGAGCAAATGGTCATTCATGTGAAGGAGCTAAACGATGATATCCCCGAAGAGTATTTGAGTCACACGGGAAAATACGAGAACGCTGTAAAGAAAGCGTGCGCACTAATTGACATTCTGAAGGAGCATGCACTCAAACACTCGTCGTTCGATGCTTACAGGTAAAATTCTTAGCCACAGTATACGATTCTCTGCAGCCACACTCTAAACCTTATTTTATAGTTCATCTGTCTCTTTTTGTTTATGAAAAAACAGACTATATAAATTAGAAGACATAATATATGACACTAAAAACTTGCCGAACATATAGCTTTCATAGGCAATCAAAGGTTCCTCCGTAGCCGAGAGGTGAACAAGCCGGACTTGGCGTCGCCAACCCTGAGGGCCCGGATTCGTTTCCCAGTCGGGTCGATGTAGAAAATGAACTTTTCTATATTTTCTATATTATCTCGGGTCTAGGTGTTGTGGTACCGCCGTTGTTTCTGATTTCTATAACACAAGTGCTTAAGCTACTTACCTTAGGATCAGAGCAATGTATGTGAGGTTGTCCAATATTTATTTAACTTTTTTTAATTATTTATTAATACTCTATTACGACTAAAATATGACCGAAACATAATGATAAACCTACCTTAATAGACAGTTCTGATTTCATGTACAGTCTGTTTCTTTTAATTTATTAGGGAGAGAAGAATGTGAACCTAAGATAAGGAAAAGGTAAAGCCAGAATATCAGTCCCATGGACATTTTACTGTTAAAATAATAATGATAATAAGTGAAGCACCACTCATATAAAATGAAAAAAGATTATCAAGAATACTTAAGTTCCTCAGCATGATTGAATTCAACCAAACACATTTACGCAATAATCTCTTAGTTGTCTTGCTTAATTGATGTCAATGATTGATGTCTTAGCAATTATGTACACATTCAAAAATAATTGTGTTTGCTAATCGTTCTTACATCGTCAATTTGCACATTTGGTCTTAAACAGTCAACAGCTTGATTTTAAACTTAAAATTCAACTCATAGAGTACAATATCAATTGAGAAAATTATTTTGTGGTAGCTACATAGCACGTAGAACTGACGGTCGATGGGGCAGAAAGGTTCTAGAATGCAGACCACATACCGGTAAGCGCAGCATAGAACTTCCACCCACAAGGTGGACAGACGACCTGGTAAAGGTGCAGGAAGACGCTCGATGCAGGCCGGTTCCAACCGGTTAATCTGGAAGTCAATGGTGGATGCCTATGTTCAGCCGTGGACGTCCTGTAGCTGAAATGATGATTATGATGATAAGGTTTTGTGGTTGGTACATGAGATGACCTTCATTGCTGTTTCCAGACCAACAAATATGTACCGGGTGCAGTCCCTAGTCCAGCAGCAGATGCCGCTCCTGCTACACATGGGCATGTTCGTGCCCACAATCATCGGGCAGGCCTCGCCGGAGCAGCAGGCCGAGTGGCTGCCCAAGGCGCTATCGATGCAAGTCATGGGCACTTATGCACAGGTAAATATAACTAGTAGAACATATTACCGATGTATAAGCTGAAGTGGCAGTGGGCGGGGCACATAGCACGTAGAACTGACTGCCGAAGGGCAGAAAAGTCCTAGAATGGAGGCCACGCACTGGCAAGCGTAGCTTAGGACGTCCACCCACAAGGTGGACAGAGAACCTGGTAAAGGTTGTAGGAGGCTGCTGGATGCAGACCGCTTCCAAATGGCCAAACTGGAAGACACTGGGGGAGGCCTATGTTCAGCAGTGGACGTCCTATGGCTGAAATGATAATGATGATACTACGATGAGGTAGGCGTGTTCTCGAGTTGAGAGTTGGAGACTGCGACTTGGCCACCGCAGCGTAATGCGCCTTCGACAAGTTAGAATAATGAATATGATGCTGCTGCTGGCAGCTTGCGGTTGAAAAAGTATAGCCAAAGATCGGGCTCAGTGTCATGCATCGGGAGAGGCATAAAGCAGTGCCCGGACGTGGTCTGATTACGCTGAAGAGTGTTCTTCGCACAGTAGCATGCCATATGCATTATTTTCTATTATGATGTGAGCAAACGAAAACGTTTTACTATAACTGCTATTAAAGTTGCATTAAACTTGGATTTTAAATGTTTACTTTTTTCGATTCTTCATTCTCTTGTATCAAAACATAAGAGAACTCAGCAAGAGTTCTCTTATGTTTTTTAAACTTCTGGAAACATCTGGAAAATGTAGTCTAGTTACCTGAATTTTGCTATATTGTATAATTATTACCTGTACATAAAGTCTGAACTAACATACCATTTTGCAGACTGAGCTTGGTCATGGTACCTTCTTGCGAGGTCTGGAGACGACTGCCACGTACGACCCCGCCTCGGAGGAGTTTGTGCTGCACACGCCCACGCTCACCGCCTACAAATGGTGGCCTGGTGGATGTGAGTATACATGTCCGTTTTATTCAGGGTCCCGATTTAGATCCGTTCGGTAAGAAATTATCGACCGGAAAACCAAGTGACACTATATGATTTAACATTAGTGTCGCATGATTTACCGGTTGTCAATTTGCTATCGAAGGGTTCTGATCACATTATGACCATGTTATAATCAGTTTGTTTCATTTAGTTTTTAAATTATTAGAAGAGGCATGTCAAAATATCTCCACGTTTACACTGATCGTTTAGTTGCTTGCTTGCTTAGCGCAAATTCTAGATTTGAGATGTCAGTTTCTGAACTGGCACTGATGAATCTAAATAAGGAGAAAGTTACTAGTGATAGGACAATCAAAGAGTCTGATATCGAAAAAATTGTGTAGACTGCTTTAGACGGGACCTCGATTCGTGCCCATAGACTAGAAAACAGTGCAAACAACAGTAATCGATTAGTATTGTTCTTTGTCAGGTAGTTCTGACGATACGACAGATTTGAGCGTGTTATCCTGAATGTTTTCCTCTAAAGCTCATGGCTGATTATTGGAGTAAAAAAACAAACGAACATCAAAATTACACGACTCCGTAAAAGTTATGCGTCTTATTTATAAACCAAAATTATAATAAAGTACAAGTAATCTAATGTAGGTCTTCCGAATTTCGTCTAGACGCATTATGATAAAACATAGATAAACCCTTAATGATAATATAGAAAAAAAATGTTTAAACGTTGAGTAGGCGTAATTCGAAATAATAAAAAACCATACGCTTTGAATTGAGATCTCATTCTTGTGGGATTGTCAAAGTAAGTTAAAAAGTACAGTACTTAATTGGGTTAATTTACTAACTGAAAAATTTAATGTGGAGAACGGGGAATCCATAAGGAGGCATTGGGACATTCTGGGCTTAAAATAAATAAATATATATGAGCCGAACAACGCACAATTGTCACGAAACAGTAGAAGGGTAAAAAAATATATTGAGACGTGTAGACCTTAATTTAGGCCTATTTGCAGAAATAAATTGGTTTTATTTGTTTTTACACCAATCATCATGGTTCAAAGTAAGGAATTAAAATCCTTGTTTTCCCGGTTTAAATATGAATTTTGCCAGAGGCATCTTTCCTCACACCGAGAATCGACCCAAGTTCGAAAAGTAGATTTTCTAAATTGACCTTAACCGGGAGTCAAACTTGGAATCTTTTTGCGGCCAAGGCAACTTACTATGCCACTACAGTAATCAGGTTGTCAAATAACAATTAACTGAAATATATATTATTTATTTCAGTGGGACACACTGCCAATCACTGCATCGTAGTTGCTCAACTGTATACAAAAGGTGAATGCTATGGTGTCCACCCCTTCATTGTCCAAATAAGGGACAGCGAGACCCATATGCCCTTGCCGGGGATCAAAGTGGGTGAGATCGGTCCCAAGTTGGGATATCAAACCGCAAACAACGGGTTCCTCGCGTTTGACAAGTTCAGGATACCCCGGGAGAATATGCTGATGAAGAATGCTCAAGTTCAGAAGGTAAGTAAGTCCCTAATAACCATGTAATTGCAACCTCCATAACCAAAATGCAGGTAGTGGCACAAATCGCAAATAATCATCTATCTAATTTATAAAACAAAGTCGGGTACCATTTATATGTCAAGAACGGTTGGACAGATTTTTATGATCTTTGATTTGTTAGATTTGTCTCCGCCCCCGAATAGCAGAATAACTGTAAAGTTTTAATTAAACAAATAAATAAGAATTCCCCTACCTTCTCCTGGCTCCATCGTCCATCATCAGATCAGCACGATGGTATCAAATTATTGTGTTGTCATCCGAATGTCAGATTTACAAAGTTTCAAATCGATACGTAATTTAGAAGTAGGATAAAAACTACCCCCAAGACTTGATTTCATAGGTAGTTAGTTAGAAGTGAAGATATTAAGAATAATAAAAAATAAGACATAAATACAGGGTGTACAAAAGATTAGGACACTCTTTAAAACCATGCGATCCGCTGCTTATACACAAAAACTTTTACTATGGGAGCAAAATTGAAAATTAAATTATAATGTTAACAATCATTATTATTATTAAATTATTAACCACACAGACACCAGTATTTTACTTTAAGTTGAAAGATCTAGATTCTAGAGGTATATTTTAATCATTTGATCCTGTTATAAGCCTATGTATGACTCCATACCATATGTACCTATATGTATGGCGGGCTCAGGGATGCCAGACGAGTGGGAGTGAATAATCGTATCAATATTGGAAATTATCGTTTCGATAAAAAAATTCGTTTAACTGTCAGAGTCACGCGGAACGCGTAGCTATATAGTTCTCAAATAGAAATAGGATAGAAATTTCAGGAAGTTGTGAAAT
The DNA here is from genome assembly GCA_963576865.1 of Anania hortulata. NCBI lineage: Eukaryota > Metazoa > Arthropoda > Insecta > Lepidoptera > Crambidae > Anania > Anania hortulata. The sequence goes on along the minus strand of OY756389.1, from coordinate 20,993,264 downwards.
GTGAAATAAATTTAAAAAGTTATCCATATAATTTACAAAAGAGTTGGATCATCCTAGTCACTATCATTTAGTCACTCACTGCAGTGCCAGCAGTTTTTGAATAAAGAATGAATTGCCGAAGTCATTCAAGACACTTTAAAATCTCCTAATTGTTTTGGCATTGCTAAATCAAGTAACAAAAAACTTAAAAAATATGTAAAAATTAATAAGTTTATTTAATAAAAACTCAAATATTAATTAAACACCAAAAATGTATGCAATTTCACACTAAACAAATAAATGAAAGAAGAAAATTAGGTGACAAACTAGATATGTACTCATTATTATTAGAAAAAAGTGTAAGTGATTATGAAAAAAATGTTCAAAGCTTAGAATTAGAATTATGTAAACTTAAGAAATCATTAGATGTAATGACTCAGCGATACATAAGCACAAAAAAGGAGTGTGGTAAACATATCTTGGTTTTGACGAGGCTTGTGTCTTCGTGTAGTTGCAAATGTTGCAATAATATAACTATTAATGAAAGTTACTCACTCGGCTCTCAGTTAGGATGTGTCACCAGTTACTCAAACATCAAAACACAAAGAAAATCGTAACCTATGTAATGTGTCCGTTAGTTCCCAAGCAATGCATAATCATATAAACAGACCTGTAAAATCGAATAAAGTTATGTTCAGCGATGAAATAAGAAAGAATATGGGCCTCTTATTAAACACATATTTAGGACAAAGTGTTATTGCTAGGTTCCTCATATTTTGACATTATAAATATTTAATATATAACATAATTATAAATTCGACAAAAATATAACTTTAATAATTTTGATAGGAATAGGGGCAATGTAAGCAAAAAGGAATTATTAAAATATTTTGACTCATTGCAATTGTTAAACGTAGATAAAATTGTAATATTTACATTCCCTTACAGTAACAGTTTGCCATAGGAAGAAAATACTATTCGCTACACAATGAATTTATGTTTAAATAACTTGACATACAATTGTAATAAAATTCATATTATTGACATGAATAATTATATAACATGTAATTTTTATTTGACCAGAGATAAATATTATCTCAGCAGTAAAATTAAACGATAGATAGCTATATCGCTATCCTTTTATATTATACATACAGCCAAGAACTTGGCTACCAAATCTGTCTCTATTGAGCAGAATTATGACATGGTAATTCACACCTTGGAATCAGTTCCAACATATAATAATTTAAATTGAATATTACGACAATAAAGGAAATCTCTAGCACTCTAGCAATTATAGCGACTAAGGAAAAGTCTAACTGCCTTAATATTGTTCATCAAAATATACAAGGCTTTTCCGGCAAAGAACTAGAAATCTCATTATATTTACTAGACATGAATATACATGTCCTTTGTGTAACTGAGCACTGGCTTAAAAAATGTGAAGTGCTCATAGGTATTGAAAAGTGGGAAGTCATTAGCTTGTTAAGTAGAGAGTCAGCTATTCGATCACTTATTCTAATTAAACAAAATCTAAGTCCAAAGAACGCACAGATATTGTGGCACTCTCTATTGAACTAGCATGTGCTGAGCTAGAGCAGTATATTATTGTTAGTGTCTACAGACCCCCATCAGCTAATTACCTTCTTTTTGAGTCCACTATAGAAGAGGTATTAAAAAAGATAAGCAAATCAAATAAGAAGTTAGTTGTATGTGGAGATTTCAACATTGATTTATTAATAGAAACACAAAATTCTGTAAGGTTCCTAAATCATTTTAAATCTTATAATTTAAGGAATCTTTTTAATGAACCTACAAGAATCACTCCTACATCAGCTACTTGCTTAGATAATATTTTCTGTAATTGTAAAGTAATAGATAAATTAATTATAAATTGTCTCCGATCGGATCATAGTGGACAAATTGCCACATTTGAGCACCATCCTGACTTGCCTATGGTGGATATTGTTTGTAGGCCAGTCACTGCTAGTCAATTGGATAGATTTAAAAGTAGTATTGATTCTGGAATAAATCTATTACCACCTCCCAACAGTAATACTGTAGATATATCATATGGAAATCTGTTTGGGCTGGTCAAAGATGAATTTAATAATATATTTAAACAGAAACATGTTAAAATAAATACAAAAAATGTAAATTTAGTGACTGGGCCACGACTGGTATTCATAAAAGTAGGAATAAATTGTACGAATTATATGACCTAAAAGCGCACATTCAAGATCCCAATATTATAGAATATGTTAAAAAATTCTCAAATTTTTTCGAAAAGGTCTGTTCAGTGACTAAAGCTAATTATATTCGTGATGTTATTGTTAGCTCCAAAAATAAAATAAAAGCTACTTGGAGTATTATTAATAGAGAAGCATGTAAAAACAGACAATCGGATCGCTCAATTAGCCTTAAAGTTAATGATAAAATTATTAAATCCGACAGTGAAGTAGCAAACGCGTTTAATTTTTTATTTTCTAATATACCAATTGCTACAACCAGTTCATTAAACTCATCGACAGATCTTGCGGAAACTTTTTTGAAATCGAATGTGGATGAATGCAATTCTTCCCTAACGTTTAGACATATTAATCCAGACATTATTGTTAAAACTTTTAGAGAGTTTAATATGAAAAAAACAGAAGATTTATAAGGGCATTTCGACTAATATAATTAACCATATAATTGATAGCAACTCATCTTGCTAGTATATTTAATCAGTGTATTGCTGAAGGTTCGTTTTCCAGTTTAATGAAGTACAGTAAAATTATACCCTTATTTAAATCCGGTGATAAAAGTGATCCCTCTAACTTTAGACCTATATCAATACTACCAGCTCTTAGTAAAATATTTGAAAAAATTGTCTTCAATCAACTCCTATCTCATTTCAGAATTAACACACTATTGCATGACAAGCAGTTCGGTCTCACCAAAGGTAGAAACACAACTGATGCGGGAGTGGCCCTTATTAAGTATATCTACGATGCCTTTGAAAGAAAGAAAGATTTGTGATTTGTCTAAGGCTTTCGATTGTGTAGATCACAAAACATTATTAATGAAATTACGGCATTATGGTGTCTCAAATGATTCTGGAAAATTGTTAGAGTCATACCTCACAGACAGAATGCAAAAAGTTAATGTTAATGGAACTGACTCTTCTGGAGCTCCATTACGCATGGGTGTGCCCTAGGACTCTATATTGGGACCTCTATTATTTTTAATCTATATAAATGACCTTTCTTACTTTACTAAAGACCTTTGTGAGATAGTATTGTTTGCAGATGATACATCATTGATTTTTAAAACTGATAGAGGTAAAGCTGCCTTTGACGATGTAAATAGTGCTCTCTCTCAAGTAGTACGCTGGTTTACAGCGAACAACCTGTTACTAAATGCATTAAATTCACTATGCCCAATGTGAGGCAGGTCAGTACGCATATTATTATGTCAGATGATCATATAGATGCAGTCGATTCTACCACTTTTTTGGGAATCACATTAGACTCCCGGCTGCAATGGAGTCCCCATATAATTGCCTTGTCAGGAAGGCTCAGTTCAGCGGCTGATTAAAAAAATCCTTATGAAAAGAGGATATTATAAAATAGGCGATTATTTAAACGACAAGAGTGCATGGACTTAACCTGCTTAGCTCACACTTACTTACATGTCTTGTAACTGTATTTCCTGTAAAAAAGGCTGACAAAGGTGACTGAGTTTGTTGCGCCGTTTCTTCTCATCACCAGCCAATATGTAGTCGCGAAGCGGTGGTAGGACCAAGCTATATTTTGGGACGTGTATAAGTGCCCGGAAGAGGGCCGATGTACAAAATAAATGTGTATTATTGAGTATTATCATATTTTTTTGTTCGTTTCGTTAAAAACCTTAGCAGCACTTTTGTTTATGTTTTAAGGCATTGCTCTGAAAGTAAAAGTTGGTTTTTATTTTTGAATATTAAGACCCTGAATACTAGTCTTTTTAATCGTACTTGGACTCGGAATCGTATATGTACGATAATTTATCGTGCGTCTGGCATCCTTGGCGGCTCCATTGCAGTTGGCTAACTACAATATAAAGCTATTCATTCGTGACCTGGATGTCTTAAATGACTGTTAGTCAAAAGTCATGCAGGTCACAATAAATCTACATCAAAATTATTCCACCACGTTAGATTTCGTGTATGATTTGTAAATCCTATTAAAGGTTAGGTGCATTTTAGGTGATTATAGCGAAATAGCATGAGTTTAAAATCGAGTAAAAAGCAGCTATGTCGATTGAACATTAAGATATAACATGACAGATGACAACAAAACACGTCATAGTCATTAACCTTCGCTCTTTCCTTTGTATAAAAACTGAGGAGATGTATAGAAAACTGACAATGTTATTTTGACATGGTTTATTTCAATTATATTTATAGTATAGGTATTACACTACTTTTATGGCACAAAAATACTAAAATCGAAGCAAAACCTGAGGCTTACCAGACTAAGATTTTGATGACTGATATCCATTATATTTTAGGTAGATATAAACGAAGTACTAATTTAGTATAAACTAAAGTCCGGTTTTATTAGGTTACTACTGCCTATGTCTACATTAGATCGACATAGAAATCGAAGAAAAACATCTCCCTATACTCAATAACCGAACAGCTACCACGGGCTGGGATATCTCTATGATTGTTTTATAATCTAGGCACCTTAACGATTACAAAAGGTATAAGAGAGTCAAATTAGTATGAGACAAGAGTTGCTCGAGGTGGCCTTTAGATTCACCACGATAAACGATAATTTCATCATAAAAACATTAACTGCTGAAGGTAATCCATTGTAACCAGCGTAGGCCATGGAACAAAATAGTCGCTGGACGATAAAAGTTCCCCAGTGTCCTAATAAAAAGTTATTGTGCAAGAACGATCGTCATGCATATTTACGAGTAGGAATTGGTACTTACATATTATTACATCAAGCAAATTAATGTAAAAAGAAAAAGTTACTTAACGATTAAGAATATACTGAGCGCTACTGTATAATATGTAACACTAGTCACTTCTAACAATCATAGAACTGTCAATCAAAGTTTTTGAAATAGAAATAGGAAATAATTAAGTTTAAAATAACTAGATAAATTTCCATTTTGATGTTACGAGTAGGGACTGGACTAATGGCGGCCGAAGACAATTACTTTTTTATGCTGTTTCAAAGATCAACACAGCGATTAGATGAAAGCGAAACGCGATCATTAGTGGCGGTTTAGTTTTGTAATAATGATGCACCATTACGTCAACTATACGAGGAACTAATCGAGTTTCATAAGTATGTTTTTTACACGAGGCAAGACTCGTGCGCCTGCGCCGGCGCGTTGCTCTCCGGCTACATAGTATGACCACTCGTGGTACTCCAAGTTGTTAATGGCGCTATTAACCATTGTATACTTTTTAGTAGTTTAAAATATATTTCATAGGTCTTCATATTAAGCCCACTATTTCTCTTTAATACCCTTTTAACCCTTTAAAATGTAGAACACAATGGTTTTACCTTATACCTATTCATGCGTAGGCAAAAGCAAAACCATTTTGTTTTACATTTTACAAGTTTTTAAAAGCATACACAAATTATTATTATAAACAGGCTGTCCCAAAAATTTGTGTCAAGTGAAAACCAATTAATTTTTGGGTTTCGTTATGCTCTAGGGTTAACGTCAAGATTTAAAAAAAAAAATAGGAGAAAAAAAACAACAATGAAAACTACAAAAAATTGCGTGAAATAATATTATGGGGTGATTCGTCTATCCATATTATAAATTACATAGTTAACTCCAAACTAGGCAAAGTCAGTATCTTGAGGGCCAACGTGATTACCGAACTTTGCCCCCATTTTCTAGAGATAATGTTATTTGCAAAACTACTCTTATCAAAACTCCTAGGGGCTGAGTCTGGTGCTTGGATACAACAGCCGATACCCGTTTTCATATGATTCAGGCACTTATTTCAAAATCACAGACAGACAGACATCCTATTAAAACATTGTAACAGACATTGCAAACAGGGCATTTAACTTATGCTAATTGCTAATTGTTGAACAATATGCGAACAACCATTACTCATATCTACTAAGTGCCATTTATGATTTAACTACACCGCAGGCAGTTTAAAATTGGACTTGCTTTCGTGTCGAATCTCGCTCAGAGAGAGTTCTAAGAACCAGAAAATTAGGACCACTTTTCACAGTCCTGTGCCAATTTGACTGAACGAATGTAAAATTTGACGATCCTAGTTATACGGGTTAGATTTCGAAAGATAACTTCTATATTGTCTCGGGTCTAAGTGTTGTGGTACCGTCGTGGTTTCTGGCTTTGGCTACTTACCATAGGATCCGAGCAATGCATGTGACGTTGTCCAATATTTATATTTATCTTTAATCTTTCTCAGATTGTCCCAGCCGCTTGCACAATATCGTTAGATCAGTGGTCTTACAGTCTGCCCACTGTCCTTATCCTAAGCGAGTGATCGCTTGGCCACAACTCTGTTATGTTTAAGACCAAACTTGAATTGAATGGCGGGCGCTCATCATACAATAAATATTAATAAATATGCACCACACTTATTGTCATTATATGGGTACCAGACAATGAATATTGTCTTCCAAGCACACCCAGACTCGAAGTAATTTATAAAAAAAATTTTTTTTAAATCGACCAAAATCGTGTTTTGAACACGTGACCCTTTGCGTTTAAGGAAAACTACGGCGCCTCTACGCCAATCTAGCAAAATACAATATCAATAAAAATGCCACTTAATTAATTCAATAATTATAAATCTTTAAAATATAATAACGTTCTTTACCTATTTCGATGACAGAGAAAACAAAATACCATCATAAAACAAAGTACATGATTAAAATATGAGTACCTTCTGTAAAATTCACGTTCATCAATAACAGTTCAAGGTCTTAGTAGCCAGCATACATTGACACGCGCTGCCGTTTACCAGTGACTGTAATTTCCCAAAAACTCGGTCGTGATTATTACACTAGTCTACGCACTAGTAGGTAGTTATACTGGGTTACATTGCAAAGGGGTGCCAAATCTTTAGTAGGAGTAGGAGCTCAGAATCAGTAACTCAATCGAACTATCCATAGAACAAAAACGTTTTTTTTTCACATTTAATTATTCCTATAGAAGCTGTTAGAAATCGTACGCGTGGATATTTTACTCATTCATGAAGAAATTGCACCGTATGTGCACTGCGTATGATCCTTGTTGGCTCGCCGTACCAACGCCTCTGATGACCGCGCGGTTTTCGTAGTCTCTCTATTGACTTTATTTGCGGACATTTTAAAGTATTTTTTTTTCGTAACATACGTTTTAAAAAAATAACGATTAAAGGACGCTTCTATATATTGTTCCCTAGATCTTATTTAAAAAATTTGGCACCTCTTTGCAATGTAACTCTGTATTTAAAAAAAAGTTTTGGTATTAAGAAATAAGAACGGAAAATTTACTCTATTATATTTTTAAGAACCTCAATTGACCACACAAAATAAATGTGTAACACGAATGAAAGTACTTTTCAGTTTATAATTAACGAAACATTTATATTTTTGTGATACATGATATCTACATAGATAATCTTCATCGCACACCATACTTTTTTTTTTAAATATTTAGTTTCTGGATACTGATAATATCTGGTATAATATACCAAATAGACTTATGATACATTTATTATTTTTCAAAGTATATCCCTCACAATTTATGGATACATTTTTGCGTGTGCTGTAAACATTGTCAAAAACAAAAGTAAAAAAACAGTTCTCTAAAAAGCGTGTCCCTCGTCAAGCGACACTCGTTTATATATACCCCCAGAGTGTTCAATTGTCGTTTTAAACCCCGTAATTCCTTTTTATTATTTTTTACTAAAAGAAGTTCCAGAAAATTACAGTATGCCCTATGTACACTTGATTTTCACAGAAAATGGAGTGCATACCTAGTACCAAACTACTCATCAGTGGTATTCTGTCAAGCTCTCGAAGCTAATAAAGATGTGTCGTTTTTTACAGGATGGAACCTACATTAAGGGCAAGAGCGAAAAGTTGACGTACGGCACAATGATGTTGATCAGGGTGATGATCGTCACGGATATGGCGTACGAGATCTCCAGGGCCGCCACCATCGCCGTCAGATACTCGGCAGTCCGCCACCAGTCACAGCCGAAACCAGAGTAAATAACTTTAAAATTACATTAGCACACTCACAAAAACATCATGTGTAACGAGCGTGACCCGCTTTCTAACATAAACGCTACATTATGATGACGCTTGAAACAATTGAATTTACCGAGGATACCCCGATACCTCAGACAGTTCTTTCTACTTGGCAACTTAGGGACAGGGATGGTTCAGGTGAACATAGGGACATTTGTTTCGATATGTTGAGGGGATAAGCCAGCAATGTTCACAACTATTTCAGTCAGCCAGAGCCTCAGATCCTGGACTACGTGACCCAGCAGCACAAGCTTTTTATTGCTATCGCCACCAGCCACGCCTTCCGGCTCGCCGGCAACTGGCTCTGGACCAGCTACTCGCAAGTCACCCGCGACCTGGACAAGGGGAAGCTAGACCATTTGCCTGAGGTACTTATGGCCTGATCTTGTGAAGAGGATAGCTCACTTTATTAAATAGGGTAGCTTATTGCAATAAAAAGGATATCTTCCTCCATATAAGCTCGAACAGCATAGAATTATCTGATTTGATCGTAAACAAACATGCAACTTCGTAAATTATCGTCGTTTTAAAATAACTTGCAAAGTACGATTTGTCAGAAAGCGGCCTACTACTACCTACTATTACTATAAACTATTCGTTGTCTGTCTTACTGAGAAATTTGATATCTTTGTACGAGTAACAATAATTAAGAATTTGATTCACATTGTAGCAGCAATTACATATGTGCACATTTTTCTAGCTCCACGCCCTGGCCTGCTGTCTGAAAGCAGTCTGCAGCTTCGACTCCACCCTGATAGTGGAGCGCTGTCGCCTGGCGTGCGGCGGTCACGGGTACATGATGTCCTCTAACTTCCCTGTGATATATGGAGTTGCTGCAGCCGCCATCACTCTGGAAGGGGAGTATACTGTGCTGCTCTTGCAGACGGCGAGGTGAGTGCTGGGTAAACTAGTTTTAGTACTTTGTCTCTATAACGTGTTCTTTTGTTTTCGCATAACTTTAACAATCAATTAAATTTTAAACAATGTATTTGTCAAAAGAAAACATTGTCTCAATAGCCCTTTAAAAAAAGTTAAATAAATCCAAAGCTTTTTACTAGCTTTACAGATAGCGCCTTATTAAATCTTACGCACATTGTCCCGTCTGTCAATATGAACGGTAAAAACTTAGAAGGTACCACTTGTCATGAGACATCAACTGCATTAAAACAGGTTTATTTTTATGTAACAAAATATGTATTAATATTGAAAAAAATCTTTGGACATGTCGTTCTTTTGAGGCGGTCTGACTTCTATCCGCACTAACAGTAATACCAGCTCAATTCCAGTGGTTAACAAATTTTACACACCGTCATAAAATCATTTTTATTTTATTTAATTATATGGGAAAGGTACACCAACAGTACATATATAAAAACATTTAAAACTAAAACTACTATAACATAAGCTTCTATATATACCTGTTACAGGCTTACACAGCATTTATAACAAACAGTACTTGTTAGGAATTTCTAAAGAAGTTACATTAAGGTAGCACGCTTATTAAAATATTATACGCTTATATAATACGCTTATTAAATCATAATGAGCATGAGTTCTAAAGGGACCACAGGGCATCTTAAAAATTGTAAACTGACATAAATTCCTAAGGCCCTCTTACACCACTTGCTGATAAGTTCCATATAACGTATAATGGATTATCTGACAAACCAAGTGCCAGATAGGTTATCTGGAACTTATCAGCAAGTAGTGTAAGAGGCCTTAAGTCTGACAATTAATGGGCTAACGAGCACAGTGCGCGAAAACTTGTGGCTTCTATTACAGTTTACAAATATTTTGTAAAACTGTTCTACTGACATGATAATGTCGAATGACACGCTACGCAGTGATGTATGTCCTTCAGAACTTTCTACAGGAGTTCTAGCCACTTCTACATACTTATTACTTTCTTCTTCTTCTTCAGGTATCTCGTAAAAGCCTGGGAGCAAGCAAAAGAAGGCAAAGTTATGACACCAACAGTATCCTACATGGTCAATTTCATCAAGAATCGATCGAAATGGTCGAACAAACCAGAAGGGATCATTAGCGGTTTCCAGGCAGTAGCAGCTGGGTAAATGATAAACTTCTTAAGGACTTTAAAACTATATATATTTTCCACAATAGCTAGGTAAGTATTCATTGTTGCTGTAAAAGAAATCATGCGGTTACGGTATTTAAGTCCAAGTTTAAAGGTGCGTTTCAATCAAAACGGAGACGTTTTTGCGAACACAAATGCGATTTCCTTTGAATTATTATTCATCATCATGTCATCCTACAGTGTATGTACCTTGCAGTCCACTGCTGGACGTAAGAGCGCCAAATAGCACGTTCTCACCCTCTTTTCATCTAACCACTGCCAGCCATCTTCCTAATTTTGTCGGTCCATCGAGCTGGGGGGCGTCCTACACTACGTTTGGAATTATAATTCTCTACAGATTTTTTTATTTGCCTTAAGCAATTATTATGTCTTCTATTATAGTCTTTATGGACTTTTGTGGTTTATCACATTCACTTACAATTGCAGCAAAACGAAGGCCGCGTACGAAGCATTACAGAAGTATAAGCAAGCTGGCAACGATTATGAGGACTCCTGGAACTTGGCATCAGTTCAGCTCGCCAATGCTAGCGAGGTACTTACATACAATCCTTGAGCACATACCATAGAGAGTAGAAATGTCATTTATTTTGTTCCACCAAAATTTCGCCATCATTTTGGATGTACTGTTTTTACTTTAGGCGAGAATTGACAGGTCTTGTCACTTTCAGTGAGTGTAAATGTAAGTGAAAAATAACTAACGTGTTTCAGAGAAAGATGGTCTTTATTGCGGCATGACATTGTGCTCGATGATACAATCTACACTATCCATACTAATATTGTAAAGATAATGTTTCTCTCTCCAGAACTACCTCATTCAGTCGATTCAAATATTTTATTTTGACTACTTTGTAATAATAAAACTAGATGCGCCTAACTATTTTCTATCTAACATTTCCCGAGAGATGTGAAATAAATTTGACCGACCGTCTGGTGTATTGGGTCGTACTACGGACTACAAATCCAGGCGGATGCCGGTCCCGTAAGGGGCAAATGTTTGTGTGATGAGAACAAACATTTGTACCTGAGTCATGAATATTTATAAATTTATTTAATATGTTTATTCGGTATCTAGTCGCCATAGTACAATAAATGTCGACGGAGTTTTTGTTTGTCATCTAAAAGCAGAATGCATTTCTATCTTCATGATAATAAATAAGTATGTATTGGTTTTAGGCCCACTGCCGCGCTATAATTTGCGAAGTCTTCTGGAAGGAGACACAAAGATTGTCGCCGACGCTGTCTCCCAGTTTGGCTAAGGTTCTACAGCAGATGGCAGAACTGTATCTAGTCTACTGGAGTTTGGAGAAGAGTGGAGATTTGTTAGAGGTAAGTTCTGATATCCAGAAGATGATTTCTAGAACAGCCTAGTCTATTACGGTCCGGCAAAGAAAGTATACAAACGGAACTATGTAAATGTTATTAGCACTGGCAACGTAAAATTTACCATACACAAGATGCCTTATAAAACCATTTTGAAAAAGATTTTATGTTAAGTTCACATTAACTGTATCACCTCACAGATTAGTTTTCATCTTACCTTTTTTAAGATACATACATTTAAGATATTTCATCACCACAGCCACAGAAGTCCACTGCTGAACATAGGCCTCCCCCAATGACTTTCATTGGGGGGGATTGCCAATACTCACCACGCTTGGCAGGCGGGTTGGCGAGCGCAGTTTTTTATAAGATTTCGCATTCAGACGCTGCTGCCCGTCTCGTGCTACAGGAATTAGTCGCCTCTTACGACACGCCTCCTGTTAGCGGTGGGGAAGTGTATTCTTTACGGCCGTCCACACACGGCACTACTTTACTTACTACTACTACTATTTGAAGATACTTACTAGTTTTTAATTTAGAAAATATGATTTAAACATACATACTTGTACTTTACTGATAAGATCATAGCTAAAATTATGTTATTATGTAAAACACTTAACAACTCTCTATCTACCAGTATATCCTTATCGATTTTATTGTCACTGATTGCCTAATCGTTATAACCTTGAACGTTGATTGGGGGTCCAAGGTTTGCGTATACCTTTATACTTTTAAGGATCAAAGTCCAAATGAGGTTGGAATTAGGTCATTCGTTGTTTGTTAACCCATGTATGAAATGACACATGTTTTGTGGGGACTCATTCTGGCTCACTGCTGATGAAACGTTTAAAGGCTGATTACGTAGGTAAATTCCTTGAATGTGCCTACGTAATCAGCTAATACAATAACTTCGAATTATGGCATCAATGTTAAACTCTCGGAAACATTCAGATGCTTCATGATGTTCGTACGTAGTGACGCGTTTTTTCGCCCTGAACGAATAGGGTGGGTTCGTTTTCTGGTTCGAGTTAACCCAGAAAGCTAACTTTTCAAAATTAGCTTAGGTTAGGTGTGTTGGATACAAGAATGATAATTCCTTACTTCGATACCAAGACAATTGGTGTGTTGCCTGGTGCATATACCATTTTATTGTAAGTAAATAATTACCTGACATAGCCCAACTAATTAGCAAGCTGAAGTGGCACGCAGAGCCTGCCCACGCAGAGCTATGTGCCCTACCCACTGGTTAGGTGTCTTGAATACAAAAATGTTAATTCCTTACTTCGATACCAAGACAATTGGTGTGTTGCCTGGTGCATATACCATTTTATTGTAAGTTAATTTTTAACTGACATAGCCCAACGGATTTGCAAGCTGAAGTGGCAGTCGGCAGGACACATAGCACGTAGACTGACGGCCGACAAGCGACAAGCGACAAGTGTAGGACGTCCAAGGTGGACAGACGACCTAGTAAAGGTTGCGGGAAGCGGCTGGATGGGGGCCGCTTCCAACCAGCCAATTTAGAAGTCACTGGGAGAGGCCTATGTTCTGCAGTGGATGTCCTGTGGCTGAAACGATGATGATGATGATGAAATTATATTAATCCACATTATACTTGAACATTAAAAACTATTTATCATCATTATCATTTCAGCCATGGACGTCCACTGCTGAACACAGACCTCCCCCAATGACTTTCATCGGGGGGATTGCCAATACTCGCCACGTTTGGCAGGCGGGTTGGCCTGAAAACTATTATTGTTTCAGTATTCAAGCATATCAAGCAACGACTTGACATCGCTTCGGCAGAGGTACGAAGAGTTGCTGGCATTCATCAGGCCGAATGCTGTTGGGCTTGTAGACGCTTTCGACATCAGAGATCAGGTAACTTTGATGCACTAAAGGTTATTATTGCGAGAGTTTTATATGAGTTGGAACTTGGAAACAAAAAAATAAAGGTTTTATTAAGTAAATTGTCCGAAAGATTTGATCTTTAGAGTTATTCTTAAGTCATTGTTTCTCTTTGTTGGTGGACTCTTCAAAGAGTAGACGATCATGAGTCTAACCCCTGCCTATCACTTCTGTGAGCATCAACATTGTGTCTTTAATCATCAACATTTTGAGACGTTATTTAGAAATTAATTTATATTTCAAACACGAAAATAATTTATATCATATAAAATTCGTTCTATTGCTCGCGATTTTACGCATTTTTTACTTTTAAATTTTCTTATTGTTTTCACATTCGCATTCGCATGATTCTTAAATACCTACCTGACCTGACTGTTGCCTACGATGTTGACCTAAGCAAGAACATAATGTTTTGTGTAGTGACGTAAGTAAGCCTATAAGGCTTCTCTAGAGCTTGATCCTGCCTTTTTTTAGTCAAAATGTTACCAGCTTTTTTTAATAAAAATTTGACGACCTCCGTAGCTGAGAGACGAGCATACCAGACTTGGAATCGCTATCTGTGAGGTTCTGGATTCGATGCTAAGTCGAAAATGTAGAAAAAAAAACTACTTTTCTCACTAAAATAACTTTTTTATACTGTCTCGGGTTTAGGTGTTGTGGTACCGTCATTTTTTTCTGATTTCTGTAACAAGTGCTTTGCCTAATTACCATAGGACCAGAGCAATGTATGTGATGTTGTCCAATATTTAATAATTATTTATTTAGCTTAACTACGCTTAATTTAACGCCTGCACACACCGCGACTTTTACGATTAGGCGACACGATGGACTACGATTAAGCGACTACATCCCTTGACTACTCTCTGTGATAGATTTCTAGCATTCGCGATCAGTGAATGGGCAACTGCAAATTGATTAATTTATTGTGCAGGCTCTTATCGATCAATTTTCGTATAAAGATGCTAACATTTGTTTGTTTGTTGAAAGGTATTGAACTCGACCCTAGGGTCATACGACGGGCGCGTGTACGAGCGCCTGATGGCGGAGGCCCTGAAGAGCCCCCTCAACCAGGAGCCCGTCAACCAGTCCTTCCAAAAGTACCTCAAGCCGTTTATGCAGAAATCTAAACTGTGATACTAAAGCCATTAAATTTTGTGGAATAATCTAGTTTCTATGTTAGGAGGAGCCTAGTGTTTGATATTTTTATTCATTTTGTTGAGCGTGTACCTAGTGTTATCGGAGTGTCTATCTTAGAGGTAATTATGTCGCGTGCAGCGATAGGTATATCGGCGGTTCGCATAAACCAGCAAAGCAAAGTAAATAATAAAAAGAAACGTAGAGTTTATGTGTAATTCGCCTTGAATGAAAATTAATTAATAAGCAAATTGTTTTGACAATCACACCAATTAAGCCCCAAACTAAGCAAAGTTTGTACTGTAGCGACTAGATAAGGGATAAACATACTACGTGTGTAAACATCAGGTACAAATGCTTGTGCTCTCACACAAACATTTGCCCCTTGCGGGATTCGAACCCGCAACCGCTGGCTTTGTAGTCCGGAGCGCGAGCACATCAAATGTTAGATTCCCGGTTCCAGGCAATTTAGGAAACAATCTGGCTCGAGTCTGGGTGTTCTGGGAGACGCCCTTGGATAAATACATTGTCTGGTACCTCGTAATACTAGAATGATATTTCCCTACGGAGACCATGCCAATTGGTGTGTTATTTGGCATATACTTATTTATTTATACGTCTCACTGCAGGGCGCATACGCTAAGTTTTACATTAAAATATACGTAGAAGAATCTAACGTAAGCGTAATGATTATTTTGACAGTTTGTTTAGTTCCATTGGACGACTTTGGCTTGGAACATGGGAGATATAGTTATACGCTTTTCATGAAGGGTTTACAACATTTAATTTAAATATTTGGGAAGGTTTAATGTAATAGTAACCAAAGAGAATATTACTGAATCAAGAGAGATATTTGTAAATATTGTGACTTTCAAATAAATAATTATTCTTGTAAAACATGTATTTTTTTTCTTTTATCACTTATATATTCTCTTTACATCTTTAATTGTAGATAACGCTGCACTGGGATAATAATGTTTTAGGTTTCTTTCGATGGATGCAAGTAGGAATGAATAATTATCGTTCACAGCGTGGTTTTTGTTCCGCCAGGGTAGGTATATAGACTAAGACCAGGAGGTCTACTACGAAAAACGAAATCCGCCAATACGATAATCGTTTTTCGGATTGCTTACTACGAAACGCTTCGGATTTTTTGAAATAATACTTGATATAACATTTTATTCATTCATTCACGAAGTCGTTCCGAAAATATGTCGCATCCGATTAAAACATCGACATCCAAAAGTGTTACGTAGTTAGTAAGCCTATCGTTTGCGTATCGTTTGTCTTTCATTTCGTCCGAAACATCGTATTTCGTTTTTCATAGTATGCTTCCTGCCCTGTAAACTGACGTACCTTGTAGACGTCGATTGCGAAACAAAAATTGCATCTTGAAAACTGGAAGTCTAAAGTTTCTTATATTACTAATTTTACCTACATTACATTTGCCTGTGTAGATGGAAACTTCAAAGTAGCACCGATAGTAGACAAAAACAGAAAAAACCGGCCAAGTGCAAGACGGACTCACGTATGAAGGGTTCCGTACTTTATATTATTCAAAATTGAATGTTTCAAGCGTCTACCTGTTGCCGTTATTAGTATGAAGCAAAAAACGGCAAAAATCACGTTTGTTGTATGGGTGCTCTCACTTAAATATTCATTTTATTCTGTTTTTAGTATTTGTAGTTATAGCGGCAACAGAAATATAACATCATCATAACAACAATTTTAACTGTCTAGCTATCGCGGTTCATGAGATACAGCCTGGTGACAGACAGACAAACAAACAGGCAGATGGACAGTGGAGTCTTAGTAATCCCGGTCCCGTTTTTACCCCTTGGGTACGGAACCCTAAAAACGTCTTCGATGGCACAGGCACGTCCAAGACATGCCAATTTCTGAATTCCCGCCTTAGTAATTGTTTTTAGTAGTGCATTTTAAGTGCATGCCCGTAGCAGATACGTGGCGCTTATATGTTTGTAAAAATACCCGCAGCGGGTGTATCGGCACGGAGAGGGTCATGCTAGGGTCGTGTGCTGAATATTGTATTCAGATATTATACAGACTCAAGTATTGAATAACTAGAATAAAATAACTCAAGTAATCAATCATTCTAACAAAATAAATGCGGATTCAAGTGGGACAATTTGTGAGTGATATGATAGTGTCAGTTTTGGATTTTGAGTCTATAATGTAACATACAAAAAGCTGTTTCATAGGTGGTAGGATTCACCTCCTACGCAAACTATCAGGGCAATCTGTCGCAATGCATTTTAATCTGTAGAGCAGCCAAGGAGACGTTGAAATCATACTCTTCAAAATTTTACCGAAATAGCAGGTTGCTATTCGTTGAAACAAATAGTATGCTGTACCTACTATAGATCTATACAATATTATGCTTCAATTGCCACAACTAATTAACTATTCAGTTCCTTAATTTGAGCCCACGACAGTAATGTGTTGCATGTCACAGTAGTATTTTTTGTTCCTACTTCTTATTTTTTATGACTTATCTACCTATTTTAGTCGTTTGTGTCGTGCCGTGCATACGTGAGTCGTGGTCGTGGCTTTTGATATTTTATGTCATTTTTACGTTAAAATAATTTTAATACTGTGATTCAATGGGCTGTATACGGCGGATATAGATAGGTATTGGTATCTCAACTTCAAATCTATATTTATATATATAGAATAAGGTCAAGTTAGTTACACCATTTATAAGTCAAGAACGGCTGGGACGATTTTTATAATTTATGATTTTTTTGGATGTCTCCGTCCCGAATAGCAGAATAACTATTACAACATCGGAAAATTTAAAAAATAAATAAATAAAGGCGGTATGAAGTTCACCAGGACAGCTAGTTAGTATGACATTAAAAACACATCCTCAGAACTTTTGATTGTTTTTATGAAGGTTTGAAGGTATTTTATGCATCAGGGTTTTGTCATAGAATATCCTTAAATTTCACAACTTAATACACAACTTCTGAGGTATCATAAAACCATTAACCTTTTGTAACCTTGGTCACTTGAAAATATATGTATATTATGTACCTACCCAAATTATTCACAGTTTTAAAATAATACTTTCATTTTGTCATACTTTCACAATGTGATTTTACCACATTCGAACAAAACTTATCTTCGCTTCGCTGTTCTGTTATGTTTAATGATGTTGTTATCTTATCATGTTTATTAACGTAGGCACCTAACTAAACATCAAGAACAAGGTATATTTAGAGCTCTACAAACAATAAATAAATTACATTAAAATTGTTTCAACCAACACACATTATTTGTCAAGACTTCACGGTACAGAGGCGTGCATTATGTCACTTAGTGTGAATTCAAATATGAAAAGTACACTAAAAATAAACGAAAATTTAACGAGAGAAAGACAAAGGTGTACATTTAACGTTGAAGAATTGACGCATCGATTGGAGGGAGGTAAAGAATTTACAGAGGAGAGAAAACGATACGGTAAGTTCAAGATCGTTCAGTGTAGCTTCAGCCCGCCAAATTCAAAAATTATTTCCTCTTTTCAAATAGTGACTTATTAAAATGTGATTTGCGGTTGCAATGATAATAGATTAACAGAAAATCAATCACTCTTGTTATCAATGTCCCTAATTGACTTGTATTTGGTCATAAATATGACTGATTGATTAAAATATGATATTTTCGACCAAATATGACTCAAGTAAGGTAAGTAAATTGATCATCTAAGTGATTATTATTCAGTAAAAATATCATTATTGCTGCCATTAATTACATTGCAACCAGATTACAATGTAACTCAGGTTAGCTATTTGTAAAAGAACTAGATTAAATGGTATTTGCACATCAAAACCGTTTTATGTTCTGTTTTATTTTCAGAAAACATAGTGTATAGTTTAAAGGAGTTACAAGATGAGGTGCCAGAAGTGTATTTAAGTCATAAGGAGCGCTACGAAAACTCTATTCGTAAGGTCTGCATTCTACAAAGTCTGCAAAACGAGTACGAGAAGAAACATAAGGTCTTGAGGTAAGTAGATTCGTGAGTGTCAGATAAAAAAAAATGCAATCTTAAAGGTGCCACTTCAGATGGTTGATTTTAACCATCAGAAGTGGCGCGGCGGAATTCGGCGCTAGCCCACAATATTGTCCCGAAGCAGTGGTACGGTAAAAAAAATATTGGGATGTGTAAAAGAGCTTAATTTAGGCCTATTTAAAGAAATAAATTGGTTTTATTGGTTTTTATTTTAACTATTATTAACAACTTCATTTTTAAAGTGAATTTGAACATTCAGTACCTAGTTTTCTTCTTCTTCATCTATACGGTCAATCTCGGTTGCGTCCAAAGCCAGTGCTTTGGAACCGCTTCCGTTTTCGTCCGGTCGGTCCGCTTTCCTTGATTTACTCCTCCACTTCGCGCGGTCTTGAGCGTCTCTAGGTGTGAGATCATGCATGTCAGCTCTTACGACGTCAAGCCAACATTTCTTGGGTCTACCCCTTTTGCCAGGACCTGGCGGTGGCGGCATGGCCAGACATTTGTTTCCTACGTATAGCTTGCCGGTTTCCGCAAAACATGGCCGTACCAGCATAGGCGACACTCCTGCAATTTGTCTGCAATATCACGGACACGAAGGCTACCGCGGATGCGCGAGTTCCTTACGCGGTCCTTCCGCGTGACTCCGCAGCCTACACCTACTGCAGCATATTCATCTCCGTGACACGCAGCTTCTGCTTGTGTCGCTTAAGCGCGCTAGAACGATCAACCAAACAAATAAACAAAGAAACTCATAAACAAATTAAAGTAAAGATACTCGTAACATCCGTATCCGTAATAATCAAAATCAAAATGTTATTTTATATTTAAATAGCGTTTACAATTTTTAAACAGTTGTTTAATAATTTTAGGCCAAGAACGCTAAGGCGTGTTGCATCCGGGGTTATAAATGACGCCTCGCCCTTCTTACTCCACAATGGCATGTTCCTGCAGACCATCGAAGGCCAAGCCACGCCGGAGCAGCAGGCCGAGTGGCTGCCCAAAGCCAAGGCGATGCAAGTTATTGGAACTTACGCACAGGTTAATAAATTTTCAGTAATGATTCGTTTTTATTTAATTTAACCAACAGCTTTTACCGCCATTTAACAGCCATTTAACTTAGGCTTAGCAAGCTGAAGTGGCAGTGAGCTGGGCACATAGTACGTAGAACTGACCGCCGATTTGGCAGAAAAGTTCTAGAATGGAGGCCGCATACCGGCAAGCGCAGCGTAGGACGTCCACTCACAAGGTGGACAGACGACCTGGTAAAGGTCGCAGGAAGACGCTAAATGCAGGCCGCTTCCAACCGGCCAATCTGGAAGTTAATGGTGGAGGCCTATGTTCAGGAGTGGACGTCCTATGGCTGAAATGTAATATTATACTTATAACATCTATTTCGTAAACCTATTCTTTGCAAAATACTTTGAAATGATGATAATGCTGATGAACCAACAGCTCTAAAACTAGATAAACATGATGTCATTTATTATTATTTTATTCAACGAGGTAATGCTGCTAGCATAATGGAGACATTGGTTCGGGGCGTTGTGTAGGTATCATTATAGTGAAGTTCCATGACTAAGCAAGTTATCAGATATTTATTTTGTTTTATCTGTCAGATTTCTGTAAACATTTGACAACCCTTGTTGTTTATAAATAAGTAATTTTGCTAACGAAATTTAATATCGTTGAATTTTTCATGTGAAAAAAATGAAAAAATGAAAATGAAAATGTTTTATTCAGTATCTTTTACAAAGGTACACGACAAGTGGCTGGAGTCTCCATTTAAGTATGATACCTGTGTTTGGAGACCCCGCTCTTTCCTAAAATTAACAAAAGATACATTACAATATGTATTTGTGCATAATATAAAATGTCATGTAAGGTTTCGAAATTTCAAATTTTTTAAATTATTTTTAAAATAGTAACCGAAAACCAATCTGCTCAATTGTTTAACTATACTTACAACTCAATCGCGATTCTCTTATCTTTTTATTTGTTTATAAACCAACCAAATGCACCTTTCTGTAAGTAAAGCATGGCGCACCATACATGGCCACCACCAAAGCGAGGTAGTACAAATTTGTTATTTGAATTTCAAACCCATAAGGATTGCGAGTTCTAGCGGGTTCTATGTGACCAAAGACTAAGACGAATCTTATTAGAGATTTAAAAATTTAAGTTTCTAACGCTCTCCACTTGAATTTTATAGACGGAACTTGGACATGGCACCTTTCTTCGAGGCTTGGAGACGATAGCAACGTATGATGCAAAGACTGAGGAGTTCATTCTCAATAGTCCGAAGCTGACGTCGTACAAGTGGTGGCCAGGCGGATGTAAGTTTTCATAAGCAAATGACGTCCAACAGGGTGGACAGACGACCTGGTAAAGTTTGCAGGAAGCTGCCGGATGCAGGCCGTTTCCAACTGGTCATTGGGGGAGGCCTATTATCAGCAGTGGACGTCCTATGGCTGAAATGATGATGAGATAATCAAATCAACTGCACTGCTCGCTGAACTATCTCCTGAAAGTTAACCCGGTGTACCCACAAAATGTCTCTATGTTTTATGTGTGCGTGAGAAAGTCAAGTGGTGAGGCAATATGGTTACTAAATATGAAATCCTAAAGATTCACTTTTTAGCTGATATGAAAAACTGACATCTGTCACGTTGTTATTGTGTTTTCAGTGGGAACTACAGTGAATCACTGCATAGCTGCAGCTCAATTGTACATCAATGAGCAAAACCATGGAATCCACATGTTTATGGTTCAAATTCGTGACGTGGTCACACACAACCCACTCCCAGGAATAACAATTGGAGAAATCGGGCCAAAGTTGGGATTCCAAACAGCAAACAACGGGTTTTTGCGCTTTGAAAATTTCAGGATACCTAGAAAAAACATGATGATGAAAAACAACCAGGTGTTAAAGGTATCAAAACATTTTTTACGAATAAAGATTGTATAATTTATACTTCTTACTACAATCATTTGGACCATATCTATTCGCGGTTACAGTCTGCTCAACACATCACTACTTAGGCTCTTTACAAATGCTTGTTCTTACAGGATGGGACTTATGTGAAAGGGATAAACGAGAAGTTGATCTATGGCACCATGGTATTGGTGCGGGTCAACATAGTATCCGACTTGGCTTATGACACTGCCAAGGCGGCCACTATCGCAGTTAGATACTCAGCAGTCCGGCACCAGTCACAGCTAAAAGCCAAGTATAATTTTTATTTCCAAATTTTTATAATCCCCATTCTATATGTTATAGTTTAGCTCATGCCAACGCGTAGTTGAGATGAGGCGTATTTCCTTGTTGTTGGATGTATAAATAAGAAGATACTTTCATTTTATTTGTCTTTAATCCAAAATATTGAATTTTGTGCCCTAACCCAATTTTTTAACTCGTCAGAGCTCGATTACTTCCTTAAAATATGTTAACCTGATTTTGAGGACTTGATATCAATTGAAATTTGTTTCTATTTGCACTTTTACTTTTAGAAAATGAGGGATAACAAATCTTTCTTTAACAGTAGTCTTACAAAATGTGATTGTGTTTTAACAGTGAACCAGAAGTACAAATCCTAGACTATTTGACACAACAGCACAAGCTGTTCATAGCTATTGCGTCTAGTCACGCATATTTTAACACCTACGCTTGGCTGAACAAGGCCTACTTACAAGTAGTTGAAGACCTGAGGAAAGGAAAACAAGATCACTTGCCAGAGGTAAATTTAACCTCTTTCATTATTATTTTATGCCGTGCTACTTATTAAACAACAACGACTAATGTGATTTGAATTGTTGTTTATTTCAATGACTGCACATAACCCTACGATATTAAAAAAAACTCGTTCTAGAAGAACGCCTACAGGTTAACGTTAATTTGCACCGTATGTTTTTTAGATTCATGCTCTATCGTGTTGCCTTAAGGCAACATGTACTCGTGATGGTGCAGCTATAGTGGAGCTGTGCCGCCTGGCTTGTGGAGGTCACGGCTATATGGCCTCCTCCAGTCTGCCCAGGATATACGGCCAGTCTACTGCAGCTGTCACTTATGAGGGCGAGCACACTGTTCTACTGCTGCAGACAGCAAGGTGATGTTAAAATGAGTCGCTTCACTACTCGTTTTGAAGTATTTATATTCGATGCATCGCCAGTAATCTCAGGTTATTGTTAATGTGTTGAAATGTTGCAGAGTAACAAAAAGATAACTTTTTATTTCTAGATATCTGATAAAAGCGTGGCATTCGGCATTACAAGGAAATGTGTTAGCACCAAGTGTTTCATTTTTGGTCGATTCATTAAAATCCAACAAACAAAGTTGGCAAAATACACCTGAATTTATTGTGAATGGTTTGAAGCACGTAGCGTCAGGGTAAGTAAAATTTTTTGCATTTATTAAAGTGGTATAACAAACGCGGTGTCTAAAACTTTACCAATTTATTTCAGGAAGGTTAAGGATGCTTTCGACGCGATTCAAAAACACGTGAGGGCTGGTAAAGACTACGAAGACGCTTGGAACTTAGCATCTATACAACTAATCAAGGCCAGTGAGGTAAGTCTACCATTTTAAGAACAAAGTCAGCTGCATTTCACAGTTAGGTACGTAGCAGATACTTTTATGAAGAAAGACCATGTAAAGTTCTTGGAAAAAGAACTATCATCGACAGCTTCAATAATCACTATAAACTAAAGTTCTTTGACATTTTAGGCCCATTCCCGTGCTATCATATGCGACGGGTTCTTGAAGGAAACTGCCCGGAATTCTTCAAATTCTTCTCCGGGCGTGGCAGCAGTGTTAGACCATTTAGTCCAGCTGTACATAGTATACTGGGCACTGGAAACAGCTGGAGACTTGTTACTGGTAATGTGTAGGGGAAAATTTTAGAAGATAAGATAAATCTTTTATACTATTGTGTTACCTGATCAACACCAATTATTCTAGGAACCTCGATTTAAATAAAATGGTTTATCTTAATCGAAGCATATCTTTTTCTTTTGATATTATTTTGACTGATTATAAAGTTTTACTTAAGAACCTAGTCCCAATCACGACATGACTAGCTACCCTAGAATAGCTACCCAATTTAAATGTTTATCATGATTGACACGATAAATGTGTCATAAAATTTAAATTGTTTAATATTTTACAGTCTGCTCGTTAAAATCCAAGCGGTCTCATGAGACCGTATAACAATACTATTTCTATTGTGTCTCGATTACAGATGCTTGATGAGTTACACTTAGTTTTTTTTGTTATGAGGCGAGTTTTAACAGCCTATAAAACTTAGTTTTTTGTACTTGCTTCGTAACCTCGTTGGCAGTAACAGCAGTAATAAAAATTTTCTTTTCTAACAGTATTCAAGCATTACGAGGGAGGACATCGCAATTCTCAAAGCCAAATATGAGGAGTTGCTAACTCTGATCAGGCCTAATGCCGTGGGACTCGTAGATGCATTCGACATTTGTGATGAGGTATTTATTTAAGAATACTAATTTATAGTAGAAAGTCGTGATATTGTCGACCTCCTTAGTCGAGACTTGGTGTCGCTATCTCTGATGTATGATTACCGGTCGGTCAATGTAGAAAAAAAACTATTTTATATTGTCTCGGATCTGGGTGTTGTGGTACCGTCGTTGTTTCTGATTTCTGTAACACAAGTGCTGAAGCTACTTATCATAAGATCAGAGCAATGTATGTGATGTTGTCCAATATTTATTTATCTCAGGTGCTGCAATCGACTCTGGGTTCTTACGACGGGCGTGTGTATGAACGCATGATGGAGGAGGCTATGAAGAGTCCTCTCAACAAGGAGCCCGTCAACCAGTCCTTCCAAAAGTACCTCAAGCCCTTAATGAAGAGGGCCAAGCTATAAACTCAAGTTTAAATGACACAAGAACACTTAATTTAAGTGAGCGGAAATAATGTTTATAAGTAATGATTATGCCCAATAATTAATTTCTAAATGACTTATTTTATTTTCTACCTACATGCGCTTTAATAAAGAAATAGTCTTAACACCCTAGTAAAACTAACTGCAAAAAAAATTGAGGTGTTTCTTTGTGTAAATTTTTAGTAGTAAGTTCTCCCGAAGAAGAAACATTTGAGCCTTAACTCATAGTTAATTTATTGCTTTATATGGTATTATAGATGTTAAGTACTTAAATTTGTCCAACACACGATCCCTGTAAGGTAACCAGAATAACAAAAAATAATAAGGACTATGCTTTTAGTGAACTTAAAACAAGTGTATTTTAAGCCCTATTTCCCGACATTAATTGCATGCAATATTAAATAGGATTTAAAGTTTAAATTCTAATAAACAAAATAATTATCAAATCAATAAAAAAAATGTCTCGAAATTCATAAAAAAATATAAGGAAGAACGAAGATTCTCCTTCTTTTTTTAAGCCCTATAAAAACACGACTCATTTTAACTATTCATAATTTGCCAATTTACATTATAAAAAATGACAATGCAAATTAAGGAATTTTGTTTACTATTTTTCATACGAACGCTCTAACGAATAATGTTTCACTTTACTTAGCCTAGAATTTCGAATACAAGCTTAATAGACTTATACTAGTTAAGTACCTAGGTACCTACAATATCCTGCAATTCAAATTATCAAATTCTGCTGGTCAAGGGCCAAAGTCTATAATGTCCACGTACCTATACGTTCGAAAGTTAATATTGACCAATCCAATCATGTATTACGTTTTACGTTGTACTTATCTCTGTAGAGTACCTATCAATCTATATCAACCACACTGACATTAGACATTCTATCAAGAAATATAGAATTTTAGTATAATTAAGTACCTAGGTACTAGATTTACTCGTATCATATCTTTAGATAAAATAATCACCAACTGTCAACACTTAAACTGGAATATTGTGGCAGTTCAATTCTGATTGCCATCCACAGTGAAGGCCAAAATGGCGAATACAAAAATAAACGAGGATTTAATTAGAGAGAGACAAAAGTGCAACTTTAACGTCAAAGAACTAACACATCTTTTGGACGGTGGAGAAAAAATCACCGAGGAAAGAAAAGATTTCGGTGAGTTATATTATGTTGTATGTATCTAACAATGATTCCAATAATGAACAAAACAATAATAAAAGTGAACATTCACTCGAGTGAAGATCCCGTTTTGACTGTGCGCACGATCATGTGAATGAGCGAGACGACGTATATTGAAGCGAGACAAAATGAATACTGCGACCCTCAGTGTGGCCAGTTGCCAAACAGTGCAACTTACAAAGTATATTAACTCGTAGTAGTATTTGAACTTTTTAATGAAATTTTATACGAAAAGGTTAAGTTATCAAAAACAATAAAGATAGGTACCGTTATTTATTTAACTAACATTTTTTTTTAATAACTTGAAGAGTAAAATACCTATTATTTGCTTATCATTAAACTTAATGAATAACATCGAAATGTCTGATTTATTTCGACCTTTGATCTAACGCGATCCATTATTTACCTACAATATTAATCAAAGTCCACTCCAATACACGTAGGTACCATTCCACGGATAGGTTTTTATGTACGAACTATACTTTTTTGAAGATAAGATTGAAGACTTTTTCAGGATTTGACAAAAATCTCACACTGTTCTACAGTCTCTGCTTGGCCCCAAGGTTGACTAGTAGATAATGCTTCTGGCATTATATCCACCATTTTCACATTTTGTTTGTCTATGCAATAAAGTTTAAATACCTAAAAATTAACAACATTAATGAATACGTAATCGTTAGAATGTGATGAATAACTATTGCCTTTTCATAATTAACTAAAGGCTAAAATTTTGTGCATGTGTGTGCAGTGCACCTACTTGCTCGTGTGTGGGTACTGTTGTTTATTTTACGAAATATTTCATCATCATCATCATGTCAGCCTGTTGTAGTCCTCTGCTGTACGTAAGCCTCCCCAAAGGAGCGCTACAGAGCACGATTTCCCGCTTTTTTCACCCAGCCACTGCCAGCCATCTTCCTAAGGTCGTCGGTCCATCGAGCTAGGGGCGTCCCACACTACGTTTGCCAAGGCGCGGACTCCACTCGAGAACCCGTTTACTCCACCTTTCATCGGTTCTGCGACAGATGTGGCCGGCCCACTGCCATTTAATTTGCTACATTTTAGGACTATATCCATTTTATTTTATTTATATGTATATTACTTTGGTCTTCTGCCAGATAACCTCGGTAACGATAACGAAATATTTATTACCCTTTAACAGTCTTATATTAGTAAACTTCGCGCCCATCAGACGGGTATTCCATGGTAAAGAAGTTAATGTTTTTTTTACAATGGTAACAATACTAAGCAATAAACATTTCGTGTAACCTTTCCAAAATTAAAATATTAACATAAAATAGGAACATTGTGTAGGAAAACAGATAAGATAGCATCATAGTTAGTTTAGCTGGGCTGTTTCCGAACTTACCCTTTTAATTGAACCGTTGTGCGTGCTACATATTCTTTCTTTACTCCAACCAGCCCAGGTCATCCCTGGAGGTCAGCAGCCTTTTTAGACTTCTGCAGGTTTCCGGGAGCGATTCTGGTGATTGGCGAATCAGTGCACGTTGTTCTGCCATGATAGCACCATATGAATATATGAATATGAAGTAAACAGTAATAATGTTAGGCAGTGCAAAACTGGGTAATAAGTATCTCCATCCCTGGGTACCCTATGATAAATCTAAGTAAAACAAATGCTTTACACATCAGACCGTAAAGAGGGAAGAAGGAGAGACTAAACCGGAGGAAACATGTAGATAACATATGTGTAAATAAGACAAATTTGTATTTGCTCTGCATAATTTAAGACTGGTAGCTTCCCTGAAACTGCATTATCGGCATACCATGGTTATGTTTCTTCTATTTTACGCTATGCTCTTAATAAATGGGGACAGTAGATGCACAAAGAGCATTCAGAGTACAGAAAAAACGCATCCGAGCCTTATGTGGTGCTGGCTACATAGACTACTGTAAACCACTTTTAAATATTTAAAAATGTTGCCTTTGCCTTGTCGGTATATACTGGTTATCTGTGTATTTGTTAGGAAACATCCGCATCTCTTCCCTCTGCATGACACGGTGTTGGTAAAGAGTAATAGCAGAGACCCGGATAAATTATATGTCCCAGCTCAAAGACTGAACATTTATTTCAATAATGCATACTGCAATGCAATTAGAATGTATAGCAATAGGTTATCTTCCTAGTAACGTGAGAGCAATGACATTAAATAAATTGACTTATAATAAATAATTGGCTTTTGCATGAGTGCAAGGAATTTATACGGACGGAGACAAACTGACGACTTCAGAGAATTTATTTAATCTAATATTTTTTTCTGTAATGTAATTTAATTACAATCTTAATGTAATCAATTTATCGTTATCATCATCATCATCATAATCATTTCAGCCACAGGTCCAATGCTGAACAGAGGCCTCCCGCAATGACTGATCATCGGGGGGGATTGCCAATACTCGCCGCGCTTGGCAGGCGGGTTGGCGAGGGCAGTTTTTTTTATAAGATTTCGCACGAAGACGCTCGTTATTATAGTTATGTTTTAACTAGTTTCGATTGAAATAGTATTGTATTGTTACAATTAGTTAATTGTTCTGATCGGAATTTTACTATTATTTCTACGCCAACATACATTAGAAGAAAATCGAACATGTCTGTTTTATCCTGTTTTATCCAAGATCTCATATGTTACCGTGTTCGTTAAATTAAATTATCAATTATCACAGGCAGAAGCTTCTCTCCCCCGTAAATAAATATTAATACTAATAATTTATTTTAATTTAGTTTAGTTAAAAACCAGCCTAGTGCGTGTCGGGTCACGTGCACTGTAGGGTTCCGTAGTTTCCCGTCACAATATGCGACAAATAATGTTTACATAATTAACAACATCACGTAAGTTATTTTACTTATTCAAGTAGGTACATTCACACAATCCTAAACAGTGTTGCCGCAACTGAGTTCCCAAAAGGTACAAGGCCAGTGCTAAAAAGGTACACAATAAGCATTTTTAGGGCCGGGGGGGGGGGGGGGGGGTAATTCGCATAATCCAGGTCCAGTCAGGATAGAGTCCAATTCGATAACATTAATCATTCCAAATTTTTAAAAATATCGAATGAATCACTTGCTGAAATCTTGTATTTTTTATAGAAAAAACATTGTTTAGCGTCAAGGAGTTCCAAGACAAGGTGCCCGAGATTTATTTGAGCCACAAGGAACGCTATGAGAATGCCGTACGCAAGGTCTGCTTGCTACAAAGCGTGCAAAGCGAATACGAAAAGAAACATGATATACTCAGGCAAGTGAAAGAACAAAAGGCTGTTTAACACATTATTTTTTTTCAAAGAACTGATTAAGAATAGGTTGTAGGTGTTCTTTAGACATATATCCTAATGGTTATATTATCGACCCGATTGGCGTAGTATAGCACAGAATATATAAGGTGCTTCATAAATATCTGCAACTGCTGAAATGGGTGAAAGTATTGCATAAGTAGATTACGATAGTGAACGAATTACGTGCCCCGGATCGGTTATAATTGTTTGAGGAAAGACAGTAAAAGACAGCAACGTTAGCATTTTGGCGGTAACATGAACGAATTCGCAACCGCAGCGCTCGAGACGTGGTACAAGCGGGCTGGTTAGATGAGTGTGGACGGTTTGAGACTAAATAAAGCCTATTCATTAATTAATACTATTTTCAACCGACTTCAAAAAAGGAGGAGGTTCTCAATTCGACTGTATGTTTTTTTTTTGTATGTATGTTACGCGATTACTCCGCCAATCATGAATCGATTTTAATTATTCTTTTTTTGTTTGGTAGATCATACTTCAGAGGTGGTCCCATATACATTTTATCGAAATTGATTTAGAACTTTTTGAGAAAATCAACAAATATATACCCAGATAATATTTTGGTTGTGGTTCTTGTTACCTATCTTCGACAAATATGAGCCGATTTTGATGATTTTTGTTTTATTGAATAGCTTATACTTCAAAGATGCTATGATAAAAGTTTGCAAAATAAAAATCACCCCTAAGGGTAGGAAAATAGGGGATGAAATCGGTGTTCAGCAGTTAGATTAGGATTTATCACTAAAAATAGATGAAACAAGTAAAATTTATTTTAAAAAATAAAACCGACTTCAAAACACTAAAATGCTAAAAATAATTCTAACACTTAAGTACCTAATCAGTTAATTTTGGAGTCGGTGCCAGCCGATGAGAGATTCAATGTTTTTGTTTGCACCGACTCCAAAATTAATTGATTAGGTACTTAAGTGTTAGAATTATTTTTAGCATTTTAGTGTTTTGAAGTCGGTTTTATTTTTTTAAATAAATTTTTTAATGAAAAAATTTAATGATGTTCTGGACATAAAATTTCTTTACTATCGT
Organism: Anania hortulata; assembly: GCA_963576865.1. Taxonomy (NCBI): domain Eukaryota; kingdom Metazoa; phylum Arthropoda; class Insecta; order Lepidoptera; family Crambidae; genus Anania; species Anania hortulata. Next base: position 20,963,077 of record OY756389.1, on the reverse strand, counting down.
AATCTATATAAGGAGTACTTTCACCCATTTCAGCCGTGGCAGATATTTTTAAAGCACCTTAAATAATAGGAAAAAGTAGTAGTGGCAATGTGGATTGCCTTAATTTGTTAATTTGTGTTTCTAAATTGGATTAGTAGGACTGGGTGCTGGTTTATTATATTAGAATTTAGAAAACCTAACCATAAGCTCTTATAGCAGTAAGGACTTAAATCTTGGTATTTTTTTTGGATGTTACCGTTTAAACCGTAAGGTTTTATTTAGCCGTGTTTAGGTACGACAGTGACTGATTTCAGCTAAGCAGATGCCTAGTAATTGAAGGGATCTGTAAAAAGGATTTTTTTTAGCTTTTCTGAATAAAATGTAAGAGCAATGAGTGAAAAACGACAATACTCGTACCACAATTGCTTCTTATACCTAACATTCATAATAGATTAGGTACTACTCATACATGCGGAGTCTCGCTTTTATTATGATAATAAATTACGTAAATTCTACTAAGATTAGTAACGTATTAGATTGTTGCTATCTCGCATATATTCTTAAGTAGATATAAGTAGTATTTGAGTATTTTACGAGTTAGTATTATTACTGTATGAAAAATATTTTATTAATTTTGATTACAATCTACAGACATCATTACATCTATACTTATAGATGGGTGACTTATTTTAAGTCGTTTAGAACAACTAGTCCACGAGTTGATGATGCCTATCAATTTTATGTTAACTCCAGTAGTTTAACTAATAATTTACACAGCTGATTATATTTAATTTCTAGCACGAAAAACCTGTTCCGCTCTAGTTACGGCGTTGTGAAGGATGTATCTCCCTTCTTTCTGCATGGGGGCATGTTCGTGCCTGCCATTATTGGGCAGGGCACGCCGGAGCAGCAGGCTGAGTGGCTGCCCAAGGCACAGGCCATGGAAATCATTGGGACTTATGCTCAGGTAGGTATGCGTCGACGTCCGCCCACGAGGTGGGCGGACGTCCTAGTAAAGGTTGCAGGAAGCCTCTGGATGCAGGCTTCTTCCAACAAGTTAATCTGGAAATCATTGGGGGAGGCCTATGTTCAGCAGTGGACGTCCTATGGTTTAATGATGATGTACCGGTACCAATCTACACTTTGTGGAGCGCACGGACAAAGCATGGTCGCTGACGGTACTGATGAGTTTGCAGTAAGAGGATATGTCAGAAAACACGACTATGACATCGTGTATACTTCTGTATTCAGTATACAGTACGGACAATTTTCCGTCATTGTTATTTCAGCAATGGCTATCAATGTATTTTTTACTGAGCATCGTTTTACCGTCGTTTATACAGGGGTCCTGTAACTTATAATTAAATATTAACCAATCAATAACAATGCTATGTTTATCTATTAAACATATTTATCGATCGATTTAGACTTTGACTTCAGGGAGAGGTCATATATATCGGTTAGTTTAATGATATTTCCAAGTTTTCAAGATCCTTTAACTTTTTCAGACGGAACTTGGACACGGCACGTTCATCCGAGGCCTGGAGACGACGGCCACATATGACGCAAAGACTGAGGAGTTCATCCTCAACAGTCCAAAGGTGACGTCGTACAAGTGGTGGCCAGGTGGCTGTAAGTACTCAATGGTCAACTCTAGTAAATATTATAAACACAAAATTGCACCAGTCTTAAAAAATTGTAGAGCCACAGTAGTTTCTAAAAGTTGTCTATCTTTACACGTAGGAAGAAAAACAAGGCCGTGGCGTGGACGATCATTTCTAAAGCCTGAGTAGAACGAAATATAAGTCTATTTTCAGTAAGACTAACATATAGATCCGTGAAATAGAATCGATTGACATAAAAAAGTAAGTTATTTTCTTACTGAATGATTATTTTTCAAAAAGTGTAAAATATTAATATTTATATATCTTGACTCGACAATCTTCCAAGAATGTTTCAATTCAATTCAATATTCTTTATTGCTTTCCCAAAATAGTACATGAAGGTCTTAATAATATTAGTAATACAGATCATTTTGGGCACTGTCGGGCACAGCAACATAACAGACGAGGGCATTATTATTATTCTTATAACATTACATGCATTAACATTATATTGTATTTCTATTGTATGCCTGTTCTACAACGGTAAAAGTACCTGTTCTTCAGTCTTAAAATCTATCCTGTATAATAATTATAACACTCCGTTTTTTAAAGTTTTTGCAGTTAAAGTCTGAAGCCCTCAGTTAGTTTAGCTCAGTATTAGGTACTATTATTATGTAGTATAGATATTCAGCTCAGTACAGATATTTGGAAATGGCTAAAAATGTCTTTAGTTTATCGTTTGTCATTCAAAATATTTTGTGAATAATAGCACTATTTTATTGTCACCATATTTTTTTAGTGGGGAACACAGTGAACCACTGCATTATCGTGGCACAGCTTTACATTAATGGGAAGCATTATGGCATCCACCCGTTCATCGTTCAAATTCGTGACCTGGAGACTCACAGTCCTCTCGCAGGAATTAAGGTTGGGGAAATCGGGCCGAAGTTAGGATTCCAGACTGCGAACAACGGATTCCTAGGCTTTGAAAACTTCAGGATTCCAAGGAACAATATGCTGATGAAAAACGCTCAAGTTTTAAAGGTTAATGAGACATGATTTTCTTTACCATAGCAGTTAGTGTCACCAAAAATATTAAAGTAAATAAAATACAGTATCTTATGTAACGATCGGCATTCCCATTAACCCGTAACAGTACCATATCGTCCCTATACTAAAAGAAACATGTTGCCATGTAAATAAAATATGTGTTTAATTTAAAATGCCATAAAAAAAGTAAACATCTGACTCGTAGCTGAGATAGACTAGCAATGTTGCCAGTTCGCTAGTTTCTATTCCGCATTACGATTTTGATTCTAAAAGGCGTTTAGAATGTTTTATGCTTATTTTTGTTTGTAGATATTTTTATTAATATTAATGTAGATAAACGGACATAAGGAAAAGCTCTTTGTTATTTTTAAATACTGTATACCGTATTAGTAATTAAAATTTAAGCATGTACAAGTGTATCAAGTGTGCTCAATTTTCTCATATTATTTCAAAATATCAATTTTCACATATCATTTCAAAATATAAATTTTTACATAATTATCATTTCGAAATATTAATTTTCACATATCATTTCAAAATAAAAAATTTCACATATCATTTCAAAATATAAATTTTCACATTTCATTTCAAAATCTCACGTTTCTTTTAATTGTTTTTCAGGATGGGACATTCGTTAAAGGGATAAACGAGAAGTTGACCTACGGGACCATGGTGATGGTGCGGGTCAACATAGTGTCCGACTGTGCGTTCCACACAGCTATGGCAGCCACCATCGCCATCAGATATGCTGCCGTCAGGCATCAGTCACAGCTGAAAGCCAAGTAATTTAAAGTTTTTTGTTTTTATATTTTTATTTTCCAATCTATCTGTTCCGGTTTTAAGCGACAAACGATATCATTTCTTATGGTGGGTGATTCAGTGTACTAAATCCTGATAAAATGATCTTGATGAATCTTCGATTATGAAATGGGCGATGCAGATGGTCCGAATAAGAGACTGCAAATATTACAAGAAAGTATTATCATATTTCCATAAACATGTCAAAAATATAACGATAAACCTCTTAAAAGAGGAAAAAAAGCGTGTTTACAAAATATGTCATATTGAATTTATGGGACAATTTAATGTAATTTTTTTGGATATTTCTTCATTTCTTTTTGAAATTTAAGTAATTTAGAGATATTCACTATTTGACTTCCCTTTTTTTATATTGAAATCATGAAACTTTTTAATTTTTTTTACTTACAGAACAAACGTTCAAAACACATTTATTAATGTCTTTATTACAGAGAACCTGAAGTCCAGATCCTAGACTATTTGACGCAGCAACACAAACTGTTCATAGCAATAGCGACGAGCCACGCTTTCTCTAACACCTACTCGTGGCTGTACCAGGCGTACTTAAAGGTGGTCGAAGACTTAGGTCAGAAGAAGCAGGAACATCTGCCGGAGGTAAACCAACAAATGTTTACTTTAGTTTCTAGTTAATTGACAAAGACAGTTTCTATTTTACGTTTTTATCAACTGTTGCTTGAAAGCACAATCCTAAGATATAATCTGCAAGTAATATTTAACACTTTGCCATTAGAAACGTAAAACTATGTGCGTCCCTGGATCTTTATAATACTTAGCTCTCTATAACCCTAGCTCCACGCTCTATCTTGCTGCCTGAAGGCAACTTCGTCCCGTGATGCTGGAAATATAGTGGAACAATGCCGTCTGGCTTGCGGAGGTCACGGATACATGGCTTCCTCCAATCTGCCCATCATATACGGGTATACCACCGCAGCCATAACCTATGAGGGCGAGCACACTGTGTTGTTGCTGCAGACTGCTAGGTACGTAACCTTGATGTTTAGACACTTGTCTTAAGTTTTATCATAATCATCACTTTAGCCATAAGACGTCCACAGCTAAACATAGGCTTCCTCTAGTGTCTACCAGATTGGCCAGCTGGAATAGACTTGAATTTAGCAACTTCCTGCAATCTTTACCAGGTCGTCCGACCACCTTGTGGGTGGATGTTCTTCGCTGCGCTTAGCGGTACGTGGCCTCCATTCCAAAACCTTACTGCCTCATCGGCCGTCAGTTCTACGTGTTGCGACTTTTGTTTGTTTATGGATCTCAAATCTCGGATTCTAAGTTTAATTAAGCGAAAAAAAAACGGCAATCAAAGGATTAAGTTAATCAATTTTGCGAATAATCACACCAATTAACTAGCTTAGAACTAAGCAAAGCTTGGTTATAGCGATTAGGTAGATAACGAATACACTCGTTGGGCATCCATGACTAAGATGTGTGCTGGTATTTATGATACAAACATTTGCCAATTGCGGGATTTAAACTCCGTGCTTTGTGCTCCAGAGTGCGCATCACTGGATCAAGGTAGGTGATCCCGGCATAAGAAAACCATCACGTAACTGAGTAGAAAAATGTACTTTCTTTTGTATTTAATTTATTTTATGTAGTTGCTATGACGTTTGTCTGTCTGTATTCGTATAGGTTTTCAAAAGTTTTGTGAGGACTTTGATAGGCCTTTCACTTTTAGATAAATTTGTGCAGTTACTTTGCAAGCTGTTAGTATTTCTACCTAAAAAGTTAACTATAATTTAAAAGTAACTATAATTTAAAAAAATCTTTAAAAAAAATCAGCAAACCTTAAGTTGAATCACAAATGCTATCTACTATTTATAACAAATACAAAAAATAGTCCTTTTTAAAGAAGAAATAAAATTTGATTTAGAATAGATCGTTTTCTGAATTCAAACTTGCATTGTCAATTAATTTTGCTAGTTTGTAAATAATTTATTTAATATTTGATTTGTCATCATCACAGATATCTGATGAAAGCGTGGACTTCGGCGCTGCAAGGGAAAGTGTTGGCACCTAGTGTCGCTTATTTAGTTGACTGGTTGAAATCTGACAAGCAGAGGTGGCAGAATACTCCAGAAGCCATTGTCAAAGGCTTCCAGCACGTAGCAGCTGGGTAAGTCAATTTATTGCAGAACATTTTAATTACAAAACGTCAACCGACATTTACCGGAGAGAATAGGGATGACGACTGGGTAAAGAAAATAAAAATTCTATTTAAGTCCTTCAGTTAGATTATAAAAATATAATGGACATTTATTTTTTCTTTTGTTAATCAACCCAAAAATGTAAAAGATAAAGTTCGTTAAAGTTCGAGAGTGCGGGCTCGTGGCGTCACTTCTAAGCCAAGTAAAAATTTTATCAAGACGTGACGTCATTATGACATTTGAAATGAATATATTTCTATAATATTTTGAGTTAATGTTAAAAAAGAAAAAATCTGTTTATTACTTTTTGATAATCTACCTTATAGACGCAGAAACAATTTTTTGTCGTCATTCATATTGTTACGGTGATGAATGATGACCAAAAATAAGTTACTTAAGTATTTGTATGTTTATCTATTTTAAAGAAAGATCCAGGATGCCTTTGAAGCAATACAGAAACACGTTAAGGCTGGTAAAGACTACGAAGATGCCTGGAATTTGGCGTCCGTTCAACTCATTAAGGCTAGTGAGGTAAGTTCGTCAATTCTAGATTAGCATTTGCAACCATAGTAGCAATGCTGCCAGCGTTTTGAGCAGCATCCTCGGTAGTAGCATGTACGCTACGGCTGATATATCCTTATACTGGCTGTCCCGTAAAGAGCGCGCCAAATGGAAACCATAGGTAGCAAAAAAAGCTCTTATTCCTGTCCGAAATAAGACTTCTTAAAAGTAGCACAATTTTTGCACAATTTGCGATTTTGAGTTGTTTTCCTTAGTATATTTAAAAAAAAATCTCTATTTGTCCAAAAACGGTGCAACTTTCTTTAGTACTATTTTTGGACAAGAGATAGAGCTTTTTATGCTCTATCAACAGTTTTCGTTTGGCACGCTCTTTATGGTAGCTATTTCACTATGCCTAACTAGCTGTCTCAGCTAACTTTGTACGCCGGCCCCCTTACTTTTTTTACGTGATTTTTTCCGTTCTAATTGTTATTTTGATATTACGGCAAAGACAAATTCTTGACATATAAATGGTGTAACCAACCCGACTTTGTTTTATATATGTAATAAATATTTATCTAACTTTTCTTTTGTTGAAATATAAAATTGCACTTTTCTGGAACCCAATTTTGAAAATGTTAGACAGTTTCCTGAAAAAATTAGTACAACTTCCTAACTGTTAACTAATTTAAAATTGTCATGAAAAAATATTCCTTCCCTTTTGTTTTTGGCAAAATCGAAGACTAATCGCTGAACCTTCAAAAATCTTGCAGGCCCATTCCCGAGCTATCTTATGTGATGGTTACTGGCGAGAGACCGTTCGCACATCGTCATCTGTGTCTCCAAGCTTGGCTGCAGTATTGAACCACCTGGTTCAGCTGTATATCGTATACTGGACTTTAGAGACTACTGGAGATTTGTTGGTGGTAAGTTGCTTATGTGTGTACAGTCATTTCCAAATTTTTCGCAGTTTGCGACTCTTTAAATAAAGACCAGTATATCCAGGATTGCAGCTGCACTAATTATTCAGTGATCATTGCTATGGTTATTCTCATAAGCAGACTTCCAATCAATTTGACTTTTTTAATATCATCAACATCATTTATTCATTACTAGCTTTTGCCCGCGACCTCGTCTGCGTTGACCTTACACGGATAAAAGTATCATAGGTTAATCCAGGAAATTGTCTATCAGTATGCCAAATTTAATCAAAATCCATTCAGTAGTTTTTGCGTGAAAGCGTAACAAAGATCCGTACCTACATTCTCACACACTTCCGCATTTATAATATTAGTAGGATTTTGGATCTTGTGACTCTAAACAATGTACTTCAAGTGTTTTTTGTTGTATCTTTGTTACTATTTGGAACTGTGTTAAGTATTTATTTATTTTTAGTATTCCAATATTGCGAAGAAGGATATCGCATTTCTTAAAGAAAAATACGAAGAACTGTTGGCTCTGATCAGGCCTAATGCAGTGGGACTTGTAGATGCATTCGACATTAGTGACGAGGTAATTTATTCATTTGTTTATTTAATAGTAGAAAGAGAAAGCTTGTTTAAAAAAGGTTAGGTGTATGATTTAAAAAAAATATATGTTGTGAACTCAAGAAGAGATAAAGTGGTATGATAATGTTAGATACACAGAATTAATAGAGCTTCTTTACTTTTAAGACAGTTACTGCTCAGTTAAGTTCTTAAAATTAAATTTAAATCAAGTGTGAATTATATCTGATGGTCGTTGGAGCAAAACAGCTCTTAGAGAGGAGACCGTGAATCTGCAAGTGCAGTGTGGGAAGCCTCTCGGTCTAATGGCTTGTCTGTCTACCAAAGTAGATAGCAGAAGACCGGTGGCTGTTCCATTGAGAGTTTGGAAGAGCTTGTACTAACCGGGAACAGTGATACAATAGACTGTTTTGGTTGAGAGTGTCTAAAACTTATTTCCATTTTTTTAAATGTTTCCTCAGGTTTTGCATTCCACCCTGGGTTCTTACGACGGGCGTGTGTATGAGCGGATGATGGAGGAGGCCATGAAAAGTCCACTTAACCAGGAGTCCGTCAACCAGTCTTTCCATAAATACATCAAGCCCTTCATGAAGAGGGCGAAGCTGTAAAGAAACTTAATTATAATGAACGATTCAATTAAGATGAAATGTTTTTATTTGTTTGTTTTAAAAGGCAAAACAACAAAATAATAACCTATGCCTAAATAACCAAATATTTTTATGGTAGAGAATAAACAAATGACAAGTAATATATATATACGTATATATATATATTTAACTATACAGGGTACTAGCTACTAGCTATACAGGGTTACATTGCAAAGGGGTGCCAAATTAAAAAAATAAGACCTAGGAAACAATATAAAGAAGCGTCTTAATCGTTATTATGGTATCTTAATTCATCAGAGGCGACACATCGAGCCAACAAGGACTTTACGCAGTGATTGCACATACGGTGCAATTTTTACAAGAAATTGTTAAATTTTTTACGCGTACAATTTTTAACAGCGGATAGAAATAATGAAATGTAAAAAAATAATATGTTCTTTTCGATTAAGTTGCTGATTCTGAGCCACTCATAAGGATTTGGCACCCCTTTGCAATGTAACCCTGTTGGGTTAACCCTAATGGTAAACATAAAATCACATAGGTACTTTGTTCCTTAAAAGAACTTGCTCTTTTATTTAACAACTTTGACTGTCAGTGCTCTCAAAATAGACAGTAAATGGTTTTTATTTTCTTAAAGAATTACTCGACGATATAATTATGTTGGTCTATGGAGGGTTTAACATTTTTATGTTGGGCCATAGTAATTAAAAATTAGTAAAAGTGGTTACATGGTATCAACAGCTGCTATAATAACTTACTTTCAAGAAATTACTTGACTGAATATTTACCCTATTTATTCAATTTCGTCATAATATTTAAACGACTAAGGCAAATTTCATAATTAATAATTGTATTTTCTAAATATTTTTATTAGTAAGTATTGTTTAAAATAATTTTCCTAGTAAATGAAACTATTGTATATATAATAGTATTTATAATATTTTTATAATATAATAGTATTATATAATATTGTTATATATATTGTATATAATAGTATTATATAATATTTTTATTAGTAAGTATTGTTTAAAATAATTTTCCTAGTAAATGAAACTATTGTATAATATTAATAGTTATATTGTTAACCTAGGGTTTAAAGTAACTTATTTAGTCCCGGGACGGGGTTTGGCCAATAGTTCGAGGGACTAAATAAGTCTTTAACCCGAGGTAAACACTGAGCTTTTCATTACGAATACAAGGAAAGTTAAAATAAAATCATGAATTAGCCGAAGAAAAAAATTTTTTGGATTTTAACAAAACCGTACCAAAGAGTATGCAATCACTACGTTCTACAACTAAAAAAAAAACACGAACATCGGATTGCTGCTTTCCCGCCTATTTTTTTTCTGTGACCGGCCATCTATTCAGCCATTATTTTTCATTTTTATCATTAAAAAAATGGTATAATAATGTATATATATAATAATGGTTCTGCCCCATAAGGGCCAATAATGTTATTATTGACGTTCGTATGTGGCAGTTTTCTGCCCTAAACTGAATAAATGATTTTTGACTTTTGACTTTGACTTTATAATTTTGCCCAAATCTGTAATTTTAAAGAAATAGTTGAAAGTAAACTTTTAATAAGGCCATTAAAAAAATCTATAATTAATACTTCACTATATGTTACTTAATTCAATTGTACATCGCGCTGTTATTGAGTGGCTGTATAGAAAGTTGCAAAAGAAAAAACTAGTTATATTTTACATTTTAATGAACCATATTAAAAATGTAAAATATAGGTAACTAGTTTTTTCTTTTTATAATTTGACAGCAGTCTTAAGATTTGGCTGTATGGCTCTGTACCATTGCCTTTCCCTTTAAGGATAAATATTACTACTACTACTATTAATTTGACAGCTGTCAGTTGAAAACGATTCTCCCTAGGGCTTAAAGTATTACTTTCAGCCCGCTCCTCAGGCAACTTTAGACCTACTTTCAGAGTATGAGTAATGAAAAGCTATTACCTATTTTATAGCTATATTTATTTACCTAACAGTAAGGTTTAAAATAGTTACAGAAAAAGTTAAATAAATAAGCAATTAAAGGTTGGTCTTGAACAAACGAAGTTAGAAAAAAAATTGGAAGAGACCTTAGCTCATCAGTAAGACACAATAAGAAGAAAAAATATATGTAAGTTAAATAAAAGCTGTATTTTATTGTATTATTGAGCTACATAAAACCGAATAAAATTAAATGTTAGTTTTATTAAATACTATCTTCAGCCCGCGGCTATGCTCGCGTGGAGTTCGATTTGTCACAGTCATTATTAACGACCCATGTCACTTTCCCCAAAATAATACAATAAGCCACATCGATGCCGCGCTCTAAAAGTAAAAGAAAAAGCGGCGCTATCGCCGATACATTATTTTATTATATAGGTTATATATAGGTACTTATAGTAAGTCAACCTTAAAAGACAGACATTTAAGCGTAACACACAGAGAGCGTGCGCGGGACGGAGATGGGTCACGACGGGAGTACGCTTTACTGTCACGGAATGTTTTATATGAACTTTTAAATGGGAACAATTGCTTCATACATGATTTTTGCGTATCTTTAACCGTGTACGCAGCGCACGCAACGGAGGCTCTCAAAACAAATACTTTTTCCTGTTTTTGCAACATTTTTCATTGATACTCAGCTCCTATTGGTCGTAGCATGATGATATAGCCTAAAACCTTTCTCGATAAATGGACTATCGAACACATTTTTTTTTTATTCGAAGCAGTAGTTCCAGAGATTAACGTTCAACCAACTAAACAAACTCTTCAACTTTATAATAATAGTATAGATAAAAGACACAAAAACATATTATAATCCAATTTATGTATGTAATTTCCAATTTCGAGACACAAATTTATGAAAACACTTCTATGATACGGAGAGATCTACAGATGAATTTATCAGAACTCCCCAAATTATAACAGAATTTCTGAAAATTCCTGAAAAAAGTCCGTCGTGATGGTCATAAATAACAAAAATGTAAGTGCGCTGTCGTCTACATATAATAATAGAATACCTACAAAGAATCGTGTGGCTGAGCTCTTAATGTGTAAGTAATGTTTAACATATTTAATTATCTATCACTTCAAAGTTAAAATAATCACAAAAGACACTAGCTTTTAGGTAATCCAACAAGTTATTAAGGCAAGCGGAAATAGACCTTGAAGACTTTCCATACAAACTTCCTCATAAGGAAATGATATTCAACCTTAGGGTGGTAAACCAATTTCTGTATCGACTATACTTCAGTGCATAATTCATAGGCGAACATCGAGACAGACCGAATGAAACCACACCCTTACATGGTTGCATCGAGCACTCGATGCATGGTTGGCATACCTAATCTGCACCAAGCGCTTTGTAGCTAAGGGTGCGTCGTACAGATCTGGCGAATGCACTTCATGCGCGACGTCCGCTGCTAAACATAGGCCTCCCCCAGTGACTTCCAGATTAGCCGGTTGGAAGTGGCCCGCATCCAGCGGCTTACTGCAACCTTTACCAGGTCGTCTGTTCATCTTGTAGCTGGACGTCCTACGCTGCGCTTAACGGTACGTTGCCTCCATTCCAGAAGACCATTTCCATTCAGCCTCATCGGCCGTCAGTTCTACGTGCTATGTTCTCCACCCGTAATATGTTTAGGTAATAGGAGAGCGCTTTTAATCGCACAGCCAAAGAGGGGAAATCCCTGCGTCTGTGTTTCCGAATTCATACAGTCTAAAGGTCTTTATATTCTTCTTAAGATGCCGTTCCCTGCCGGAGGTTGGCGATAATCATAGAAATCATAGCTTTATCCACTACTGCCGTGAACTTGGTCCTTTTTTTAAGTCTGAACCATTGTCAGAAGATTTTCGCCTGCCTGGTTTCCGGCATCCTTGAATCTTCCCTTGGATAATCAGTCGAAGAAGTTCATACTTGTTAAATGCTTTTTCTTGGCATCTTCATCATAGATCACAGCTACTATATTGTAATCAAATCACATTAATTAAAAATGCTAAAGCCGGGTTAGTAACAAGGTCTCCTAAATATGGAAGCAATGTAGTGGTATTACCATAGACAATACTAAAACTTTGTTTTATTTTCCCGGATGGTACATGATAAATTATGCTTAAGTATGTTACGATTACATGGTTATTAAACTACTTAAATCTATACTATTATAAATAGGTATGTAAAGTTTGTATGTTTAGATGTAGGAGGTAATTTGGCTTATATGTAGAATAGGTGGGTCGTAATAGATCAATAAGCAAATGAAACAATATGCAGAGTTGGGTACTGAGACAGGAAATAAATCATGTAGCCTGTATTCTAAATATTTAGGCCGTACGAGTACTTAGTGGTACTCAGAAGTTGATAGTAATTGCGATATGAAATGCATGTGTAATAATGCGTATTTCTGTCCAACAATTAAATGTTCTAACTCTGTGATGTGACCTATGTTGTACCTAAGAAATTCGCAAATGCGTCATCGCAATCTCAAGCGCAGGTCAGTAACTCAGTACTACTTACAGTAATTTAGCAAAGTGCACTTAAACGCAGAAAGGGATGGATGAAAATTGTAAAATGCTAAACAAGGACACACAATGTAGAGTCGACCTCCAACCGAACGACGATGAGAGGTTTATAACTTTGTTTTAGTTTCAGAGTTTATAGAGTGTTAGAGGTAAAATTGTTTTAGTGTTTTGTTTGTTTGTACGAGTATTAGTAGTTATTTGTATTAGAAGTTTTTGTTTAGTCTTCATGGGATCCAAAGAATAATAAGACATATAGAAAAAGTGTAAGTTATTTTTAACCATGTAGACCGGTGTGAAGTTAGAACGTGTGCTCGGACATCCATCAGTTAAAAGGAGCTCTTATGTAGGTATAAACGAAAGAACAATGTATTATTAACCTCCGACGAAAAAGAGGGGTGTTATAAGTTTAACGTGTGTATCTGTGTATCTGTCTGTGGCATCGTAGCTCCCAAACGAAGGGACCGATTTTGATGTAGTTTTTTTTGTTGTTTTAAAGCTGATATCACAGAGATGGATCTTAGCCATATTTTATGAACATTTTTTCAGCCGTTTGAATGTTATCATCTCATTTCCTACTTGACAAACTTGTTTGGACTCATAAGAATGGTTTCAATGAGTCGGTGCTAGATAAAAGATGATCAAGGAGCTGATGCTGCACAGTTGAGTCGGGGGTTTTTTTAAATTTAAAATTTAATTGGATGGATTCTCGTTTTGGTAGATTCTTTTTAGTCGTTTCCTAATGAGCCTGCAGTACCTAAATCTGCCGTATTGCAAAGCAAATTGTAGTTGCATAGTCAACACCACGCAAGCAATCAGACTAATGATACTTTTGTATTTATTATACCTAAGTAATTTAGTATACCTGTTTAAAAAACAGACTAAAACAGTAACGTCTCAACGAGAACTCATATAATAGGAGACGTTCTTCTAAATGTTATCTGTTTTAAATGCTTTTCTTCTTTCTTTAACTAACCTATTTACCAGCTCATCAGCACGTCAGTGGTACCTGCATGATGCTTCTGAACAATAAATATAATTAAATAAATAACTAAACATTGGACATCACTTACATTGCTCTGAACCTATGGTAAGTAGCTAAAGCACTTTTGTTACAGAAATCAGAACCAACGATGGTACCACAACACCCAAATCCGAGACATTATAGAAGAGTTATTTTTCTACCATAATCGACAGGAATCAAACCCGGGAACTCATAGATAGCGACACCAAGTCCGGCATGCTCGCTTCTCGGCTACGGAGGTCGTCAATGATTTAGGTAAATAATGATTTATACTTTAATAAATATAATTTACAACTTTTAACTTATCGGTACCAGTATCCACAAGTACTTTCATAAATGAATTAGGGCACCTGATATAATAGTGTAAGATAAGTATTACAATATTATCCTGAATGTCACCGTTACAAATTTATCAAGTACCTACCTATAAATTGTATGCATATATGTGGTTATACCTACTCCGTGACTTTTTGGCTGTCTAAAATCAGTTGTAATTCGGACGGCGTTAAACAAACTTGATAATTTCCATTTCTATTTACATACAGAGTTAAACGTTTACCTTTCCAGTTTCTGTAAAGTAATAGACGAATTCATGGCAAGCACCAAGATCGCCGAAGTAAATGCAGATTTGGCAAAAGAGAGATCTAAATGCAACTTTGATGTTGAAGAACTCACAAACCTAATAGATGGAGGGAAAGATAAAACTTTGCAACGGAGAAAGCTGCGTGAGTGTTTAGTGATTTTATTTTTTTATTGCCTAATTATTAGGGTAATTATTTTTGTCAAAGCCCGTGTATGTTTTTGATATGTTCGTTATTTAATACGTCTACTACTACTAAACATCGTCAAATAATATGTTAGATATTAAATAGATTAATAAATAATTAATAAGTGCTGATGCTATTAAATAATATTCTATCTTTTTACATTTTATAATTATTTGTAACGTGTAAACATCGAGCATTGGCTAGACAATAAGACAAAAATAATAGGAAAAATATATAAGGTTGCACACTTTCCCTATGAGGTTACGAAGTTTAAACAAAATTTTATATCAAATGAAAGGTTTCTTACCCAACAGTATTAGGTTGCCTTAGCAAAAGTTTTTTATTGAAGAAGTGGTAAGTGCAATGCTTTTGTCATTCTCTATAATCGCGCTCAAAACTTAACATTTATAATATAGGCAGCCATGGATGTGGACTAGCAACCCATGTGTAGTTTATCAATCTATCCATTAATCATCATCATCTTTTCAGCCATAGGACGTCCACTGCTGAGTTTAGGCCTCCCCCAGTGACTTCTAGATTGGCCGGTTGGAAGCGGCCTGCATCTATCCATTATCTAACTTAAAATCTTACTCATCGTCAAATAACAGATGAGGGTAACAGAATAGATATTTCTAAGATCGGATCTTAGAATATTGTCATTGATATTTAAAAACTTGCTAATATCTTGAATTCGCGGAAATGTGGTGGTCAACTTTTCAGCATATAAAGTAGAACTGATTTATAAAATAGAATTGTTTTAATGGTCATGATGATTAAAGTATTATTTTCCATTTAACGCTAGGTTTTTATTATTACCGAACTACCTACTGATTGAAGTCAATAACTAAAAAACTTGGTATTTAAATATAGATAGATAGAGATTCTAGATATTTAATAATTAAAAAATGTCAGCTAAATGTGTTGTCAAACGCTAAACTCGAGAACGGCTGGATTAATTGGCTTGATTTTGTTGTGTTCATAGCTGTCAGCACAAGGTAAAGATCGAAAAGTTTCCCGGCAAATTTTCCAATTTGGAAAAACTGAACGTCGTTTTTTAATTTTTGGTTCCACCGCTTGATATGCCTAGTCAAATAAAATTTGGACAAGACGGTTCGGGCAGCTAGTTTATAATCATTGATATCAAATGTGCCACGAGTTACAATTTCCAGAACCAATTGGATAAGGATGCCCAGGTCATTTTAGCAAGCATTAAACCTTTACTAAAATTACAGAGGACTTTACGTTAGAAACCGGAGCATCGTTTCACGACCCAGTGCCTGAAGAATGTCTGAGCTACAAGGAACGCTACGACCATGCGGTCGGAAAGTCCTACCTGTACGGCAAAACAGTCATAGAAGGCCTCGTCAACGTCAAAGGAATAGAAGACTTTGGGTGAGTCAAACACACCACAAAAGTACAGTAAAAAATACGACATCAAAAAACTGAAATGCGAAAAAATATATTTTCAATATAACGTACCTAAATAGTATTTTTTGGAGTCGGTGCGAACAAAAACATTAAAAATATCCTTTGTATTGTTTTTTATTAATGTTTTATTTCATACACTAGCTGTCCTCTGCGGCTTCGCGGGCGTGTAATTTCAGAGAAATAGGTTTTTAAGGGGAAGCATTCAATGCAGGTCGCGAAATTGAAATTCCTTTCGTTTTTTATATAAAGCTACTCTGATTTACATTGTATACTAATAGAAATGTGATACGCGATTGTAGTAATGATAATTCTATTGAATAATCATTAATCATCATCAACATCATCATCACTATCATCACCCTTTGGAAGTTCACAACTGGACATAGACCTTCCCTATAGAACGCCAAAGCGAGCTGTTCTGGGTCGTTTGCATCCAGCGGCTTTCCTGCAAGGTGATATTTATGATCAATCAGCAACAAATTTTGAAATTAAAGTCAATCAATCTTAGGTGCTCTTGTAATCCCGGGTAGAGACGGCCCTCATATGCTTAGGTGTGTCGATTATTCTATGCTTGACACTTAGTCTATTCACGTTTATTGTGCATGCACCAAGTACAAAGTACAGCACGTGTCGTTGCGTCAAGTCGCAGATTCATTAAAAAGGTTATGTATGTATGACGCGTGTTTAAAAAAAAACCTAGCTGAGTGTGAGCCAGACTAGCGTACCAAACAAAAACCATGGGTTTCTGTGCGAAGGGTAAATTTGAAAATATATATTTCCTTGAAAGTTGTTTTTACCTACTGCTGATTTGCTACAACTTTTACCGTGGGATCGCCATCAATGCTTTATTTATTGCAATGCTTGGTCCGTACCAAGCCCTGCCACCAGCCCTTAGGCCAGACGGCATGGCGGCCGTCAGCCTAATAATAAATATAAATATGCGTCCGACAACGTGTTGTGTGTGTATGTGTGTGTGTGGATGCACTTAAACGCAATAGGCTAGTTTCCTGGGTCATAAAAATATTATTCTAATTAGTCCATCAGTTGGATTAACAGAAAATATTGCACACGTATTTTTGCTTTTCTTAATCAAACAAAAAATTATGAAGATATAGCCTGTTAAAGTTCCACGTAACGGTACGCCTTGCGAGTCTTGCGACACTCTTTAGCAAGCCGTGACGTCACGTGCTCACTTTGATGCGCTTTATCTTCGTCATTTTTCTGTTTATTGACAAAAGAAAAAATAGGTGTCCATTATATTTTAATAATATTATAACTGATGGACAAAATAGAATTTCGTTTTTACCCAGTCGTCATCCCTATTATACTAATTTTATTTGTCCAGTTTGAACGCACCGGTCCTCCAGCGCACTTCGCAAGCGTTCTTCAAAGAGACTTCGCCGTTCATGCTCCACTTCGGCATGTTTGTGCCGACTATCATCGGCCAGTGCACCCCTGAACAGCAAGCCAAGTGGCTACCCCTCGCTTTGGACTTTAAAATTGTCGGGACATATGCACAGGTAATTATTATACACATTTGCTCGACTCTGGGTGGTGCTGTGGTGGACACGGTGGACGGATACGGAAGTATTGTATTTACGATAGCGTAAATTAGTTATTCTGACTTAGTTCGAATGTTCGGGACAGTGAAAATTTAAATTCCGTATATTTAGTAAGAAACCATCAAATGTTGATCCTAGAGCCAGGCCTTATTAATCAAACTTTGTACACCAACAAGTAAAATACTTCGAACTTTTTTGTTTTGAGCTTGGCATACCTAAAGTTACAAGTAACCTAAAATAATGATATTTTTAACCGACTTCAAAAAAAGGAGGAGGTTCTCAATTCGGTTGTATGTTTTTTTTTAAATATTTGTTTCCCCAGAATACCGCCATTAATTAACCGATTTGAAAAAAATATTTTTTCAATTGAAAGGGTATACCTCCAGATTGGTCCCATCCACGACATGGTCAAAATTCAATTCTGATGATGGTATCCATGACGAATTGAGGGAACTCCTAAAATATTATAGGTATACATATTGCGATTTTAGTATATTTAACAACAAGTCAAGCATTTGCATTCATAAAGTATCATTTGCTGAGGTGGAACTGATGAAGGAGACCATAGTTGACCACAATAGTCTTCCACGAGTAAGGTACGCACGCCCTACCCCACCCACGCGATAAGATATTTTCGTTAAGACAGTTAAGCCTTGCCATAGTCGACAAATGAAATTTTAATAAATGATTCTGGTGAGAATGATACCCCAGATGATGAAGAAGGCGGAAGGTAAGCACCGGTACTCTGTGATGAAACAATGTATCATAGCCGTGTTTGGACTTATTTGAATGGTCATGAGAAGCAATTTAGCTATAATCACATCACAGATCGCCATTTAGAATGTTAAAAAACACTAAAAAATAGACAAATAAAACAAATTTTTATAAAAAAAATAACCGACTTCAAAAACACTAAAAAGCTAATTTTTTTTTAACAATCATACCAAACAGTTATTATTGGGGTCGGTGCCAGCCGTGGAGTGTTTGAATGTGGTTGTTTGCACAGACTCCAATAAAAAAATGTTTGGCATGATTGGTTAAAAGTTATTTTTAGCTTTTTAGTGTTTTTGATTGAAGTCGGTTATTTTTTTTATAAAAATTTGTTTTGGTGTAAACCTATGAAAGATACGTTAATCAAAACAGGAAATAATAACAAATAACAAATACTCTTTGACAAAATGTAGTTGATGTTAAACTTTGTTAAGAATTTCAATTTGATTATGTAAATAAAAATAAATATTACATATTCAAACTGAAATTCTGAACAAGGTATATCATTTACGACATTTTGTCGAAGAGTATTTGTTGCTTGTAATTATTTTCTCTGTCGATTGGCGTATGTTTCATAGGTGTACATCAAAATAACGTAATTTTAGGTACTTGCAACTTTAGGTACCTATGCCAATTAGGTTCGATACTTTTTAGTGTGATTGCTGCCAAATGCTGATTTAGTTTCTAATAATTAACTTAAATTACAAAGGGATTCGGAATTTTAAAATTTAATGATTGTATTTTTTAACACAGACGGAGCTAGGGCACGGTACTTTCATCAGAGGTTTAGAGACCACAGCCACTTATGATCCAAGTACCGAAGAATTCATTCTTAGGACTCCCAAATTATCTTCTTACAAATGGTGGGCAGGAGGACGTACGTATTTAATAACTTGCAAAAAAATACCATATTTTATGTATTTTTTACACGTTTTCTTTTTGTACTTACAGTAAAACCTTTTTGATTCGTTTGCATTCTCTTCTTGATAGGACTGGCCAGTTAATTTATTTTTTAAAAATGAATCGACTAGTCTTTGTTTTATTCTGTAATATAAATACTGTATTGTTTGGTGTTAAAACTTGTTCTATTTATAAATGTACGGAAGTACGAGTAGGTACCACTTATTTATACTTTGTTTGCAATAATTTATTTCATGTTTCAGTGGGTAAAACTGCCAATCACTGCATAGTGCTTGCGCAACTTTATACTAAAGGCGAGTGTCACGGAACCCATCCATTCATAGTCCAAATTAGAGACACGGAGACTCACATGCCTTTGCCTGGAATTAAAGTGGGGGAGATCGGTCCTAAGATGGGATTCAACACTGCAGACAATGGGTTCCTAGGCTTCGATAACTATCGCATACCCAGGGACAATCTTATGATGAAAAATGCTGAAGTTACAAAGGTAACTTTATATGTACAACAATAATTACCTTTTTGGCACAAACCTTTGTTTATTTCTAATTGATGCTCTTTGTTTTTCTTATTTTTGTTTTTGCTTGTCTTAATAATTATTGTTTTGTGCCAAATAAAGCGATTCTTATTCTTAATTACATTAAAATTACTACATAACTTAATATTTATGAATAAAACTGTGGTAAACATTGAACGCATAAGTAAATAATAGTTTTGATAAACTGACTAGAAAGTGACATTCGGTATTTAAATGCTAAAAAAATGCAATATCATGCTACTTTATTATTTAATTTAAGAACTATTATTCTCTCTCTTTACTGATTCCGTAATGGTTATAGTTAAGGTGGCGGTTTGCGTTCGCAACAGAGACAAGCGACCGAGACAGGAGACTGAGACGGGAGACTGCGACAATCGTCTCGGTCTCTTGCATGTACTGTGGGTCAAGACCGAGACCACAACCAAAGCTAGACTAGGGCCGCGACGGTCGCACAGTCTCCTGTCTCGCGTCTCTGTCTCTGTCTCGCTCGCGAACTGATGCATATGCATTGCCCTAAGTCAAGTAACGGTCGCGGTCTCCCGTCACGGTCTCTTATCTCGGTCGCTTGTCTCTGTCCCGAACGCAAACCGCCACCTTAAGAATGATGTTTATAAATATACGTTAGATTGAGTGAGTACTGTTTAAATAAAATATATAAAATACTAGTCATTTGGTAAAAGCTCTAAAACAATTGTAAAACCAATCTCTTTATTTGTAGAGAAATACAACAAAAGATACATCATATAATGTGCTCACTCAGTTCTCACAGAGGACTACCCATATCTATGAATGTAGTTAAAGGGTACAATAATAATAGCTGTTATGGCTAGGATAGGTTTATTGTATCGACATAGGCCTCCTTTAAAGAACGCCACAGTGAGCGGTTCTGGGCCAATAAATATTTCTTATGTAGAAAAAAAATGTGTCATCATTTAATTCTGTAGCCTCTGTAGCCGAGAGACCGGACTTGGTGTCGCTATCTCTGAGGTCACGGGTTCGATTCTCGGTCGGTCAATGTAGAAAAATAACTTTTACTTTATCTCGGGTCTAGGTGTTGTGGTGATTTCTGTAACACAAGTGCTTAAGCTACTTAACATAAGCTCAGAGCAATGTAGGTGATGTTTCAACAGGATGGCACATACGTGAAAGTGGCCCGTCACGGCAAACTAACGTACGGTACGATGGTGTTCGTCCGAGTGATGCTGGTGAGCGACATGGCCTACTACTTGGCCAAGGCCGTCACCATAGCAGTGCGGTACTCGGCTGTGCGGCGGCAGTCGCAGCCGAAGCCAGAGTAAGTTTGCTAGTCGGTTTTCGTCTTAAGGCGAGTGTACTCGTTACAGTAAACTAGTATATGGTTTCAAAAGTGTCAGAAAAATATAAAAAAAATATGCTAAGAATTGTCAAAACCTACACAACATTCTGAGCATAGCATTTGTTTCTAGTACTTATACTTCGGGAAAAAAAAAATTTTCACCCCACCATCTCGGAAAGAGTATTTTTAATCTTCAATATCTGAGTGGAAAAGCCGTTTTTATTCTCTAGAGGATAAAGTAAATTGAATTTAGAACATCGTGTGCACTAAGTTTGTGAATTAAAAAAAACATTAAACCTATTTACTGCTACCTCTATGGTGCCGAATATATCATACAACTTTTTTTTAATTTGTTAAAAACTCAGACTCGGAACCTTCTTGGTGTTCTTTTTTCAATTTGCTTTGTACGCGGTTCTTTACGCGGCATTTTTTCACGTCATTGTTAAACCTTATATTAAAAACAAGAAACTTGAAAACAAGTGAAAAAACTAAAATGAGTGATTCTAGCGACGAGGAAGATTGTTTGACGCCAACAGAATTGACTGAAACTGTTAATAATGCGCAAATGAGCTTTCTCCCTCAACAATCACGCGAGAAGTATTTAAAACAGTACGATATGTTCAACACGTGGCGACTAGCAAAAGGAGCCAAAACTTTCTCAGAAAACGTTTTGCTGGCATATTTTATAGAATTATCCGAGAACAAGAAAGCAAGCACTCTATGGAGTACGTATTCGATGCTAAAAGCAACAATAAAGATAAAAAAGACATACATATCGATACCTATCCTAAATTAGTGGCATTTTTAAAAAGAGCCTCATCTGGTCATCAACCAAAAAAATCGAAGGTTTTCACAGTATCTGATATTGAAAAGTTTCTTAACGAAGCACCCGATTCCGTATATTTGGCGGCAAAAGTAAGTCAGTTGCACATTCAGTATCTACTTAAGTATATTCATCTCAATTAAATAGTATACTTAGTAGATGTTGATAGGCATAATTATGCGTTCATATCAATTTTATTCATTTATCTACTACAATACTCTTTACGTTACAGGTTGTTCTTATTATTGGAATAAACGGAGCATGTCGAACTAATGAACTAACACAACTTAATGTCAAAAACATTGAGAAACATTCAGATGACTTACTATTAATTAATTTACCTAATACAAAGACAAAAAGAGACCGCAACTTCGTCATTCGCAAGGAATACGTAACGATTGTTGAGAAATATCAAGCCTTACGCCCGCCTAACACTCCAATCAATCGATTTTTTCTACAGTATCGCAATGGAAAGTGTGTTAGACAGCCTATGGGTACTAATAAAATTGGCAGTATCCCACGAGAAATAGCAACATTTCTTGAACTTCCAGAACCCCTGTTGTACACGGGTCATTGTTTCCGACGAACTTCAGCCACACTTTTGGCTGATTCCGGAGCTGATCTCCTGTCCCTTAAGCGCCACGGAGGCTGGAAGTCTAATGCGGTTGTAGAGGGATACATAGAGGATTCCATCCAAAATAAGTCTAAAATATGTGAAGGCATCGTAGGAGCCATTACACTGAAAGAGCCTCAATCGGATCCTTGGACTGGCCCTTCTACATCAAAAATAAGCCGTTATGAAACACCTAACCATCTCCCTCTCTCTCCAACATTCACGCCAAGGGAATCCGATGAATCGGTACAACTATTAAGTATGACAGAAAAACAGTACACAAGTGACTAACACCAATATTACAGTACCAAACAAAAATATTACACTCAATTTAAATAACTGTAGCAACGTTACTTTAAAATTTTCTTAATTATAGATACCTTAGTATTGTTATAATTTAAAGATTATTCTGTAATACTTACCTGTCATAATGTAGTAATTAATACCTAAACTGAAATAAAAGTGTACCTATCTTGTGATTGGAAACGTTTTTTTTTTGCATTTAGTCATTTCCTCGCTGAGGTGGAATGAAAAGTTACGTGTTGCACTCGAGTGCAAAGATTTTTCACCTCGTGCTCTTTTGATTCCCTCGCTAACGCTCAGGATTCTCATTTTGAATCACTCGCTGCGCTCGTGATTCAATTTTAGAATCCTTCGCTTGCTCGGTCATCAAAATTGAACACGCGGTTAAAAAGCAACTTTGCACTCTTGTATTACAAATAACTATTAATTCATTGAAAAAAAAAAACAACAAAAAAGATTCTAATTCTCTTTCTTCTTTGTAACCGCTTGACCGATTTAATTCGTTTATACCTATGTCGATTGATAGGTCAACATAATTCAAGCTACAAACTGAGTATAGGATTTTATATTCGAACAATTGCGTCCATGCCAAAAGTATTATTATCTTAAATTTTCGCTACTTAAAGACGCAGCGACTGTCGTAACAGCCACGATTCATTGCGCGCTTTCATGAATCGTTTGTAATTGTACTCGTATGTTTGTATTTCACACACAAAACATACACACACACAAAACACACAAACAAACACACATTGAAATTAAGTATTGTTGTGGTTTGGTGTAGATAGCTACATTAATTTAGAAATAAAATAAAATAAAAACTTCAGTACCTTAGATAAGTTTATCCGTTGTTACGGCGGGCGTTACTGACTGCGACACAGTCACTGACTAATGTAGTTAGTAATGTTACCATGTATTTGTAACATGTTATTATTTGTTTCAATAAAGCATTTTATTTTTTCATTTATTTGTATGTTTTGTAGATCATGGAGGTCGCGCGGTAACTGTCACCGTTTAGTTTATTGCCTAATGTGTTCACATAGTGAAGTAAGCGTTTACGGTATGCATTTTTTTAGGTAGGGCACGCGCCTTGTATGTTACCTTTAGCTATAGTTATTAAAGACTCTCATTAATGGTCGAGCTAGGTATTCGGATCTCCATTTACACAATATTAATACATGTGGTTAGCTAGAAGAAAAAAATTACAACAACTGTTTCATAGCAATCTATCCCGTTTTACAAGTATACAAATATTTCTAGATCATCTGTGGTTAAAATACTAAAACAAAAGATTTATCGCTGACAATTTTCCCTATACGAGGTCTTCGTAATTCATAAAGTTTTAATTAAAAATAATTGAATAGAAACGTATTAGGTTTAAGTATCTCACGAATTTGTTAGTAAGATTAAATTAAATAATTAAATTGATATATATATAGAATCCATTATTGGCTGTAAGTTTTGTATAAATAAGTGATTTGTAAAAAATTTAAGAGCTGTGGATACTGAATAAACTTAAAATAAAATAAAGATTACATAATTTGGTTTGAATTGTAGTCTAACATTATTTATGCATCAACAAAGTAACTTTATGACTGCGTATTTTTATTTATCACTGCAATGAAATACTGTACATAATTATAAGGTGATTTAGTGTTGTGCACTTTTCACTGATAATGACCTTAGTCAAGGATGTCAATATCAATAATTATGTAATTAAAATATAGGTACAATTATCAAAATACGTTTCTCCTTAATCGTTTTTTTATTATTGTTTTGATAAACGATATTGATTAGATACGTTTTTTGTACTCTGCCGGCTAAATGCTTAGTTGTTGGGGGCTAAATAAATTGGTGTGACTGCTAAAGGAATACATTATTAATAAAAAAAGAAAATATTTAACGTTAAAATTAATTGCAAGCTCCTATTGTAGCGTCTACGTGCGAAATCTTAAAAAAAAAACTGCGCTCGCCAGGCCTGTCAAGGTCAGGGTGCCTGTCAAGCTTGGCGAGTATTGGCAATCCCCCCCAATGACAGGTCATTGGGAGAGGCCTATGTTCAGCAGTGGACTTCCTATGGCTAAAATGATGATGATGATGATGATTGTAATATAGCACTACCTCATGGAAGAGCACTCGTGCGATGCGATGTCTCTAAGTCGTTCCGTATAGCGTTCCCTTGCCGAATGCTGAGCGGGTTACAAAACTAATGGTAAGATATCAAGAGGCGTTACAGACTTAAATTATTTAGGGATTTTACGTCATATCGTCACTGCCACCATCTTTTATACTTGGCCACATAGAAAAATAAGGTCTTTAACGAATTTTAACGAATTAAATTTCAAAGTAGCCATTATCACGGTATTAGATGCATTTTATTAGAGCTGACAGTTGGATGACGTTGACAGAGACAAAATGGTGCCCTAATCCTGTACTAAGATAATTCGGCGGCCCACCTAAGAACAGATTTGCAGCAATACCATTGACACGCCTCTGGGTCCATACAGATCAGCGGGGTTTGGGCTGCGCCAAAAATATATGAAGTTTTGTAATCATGCTTATGTTTGCAGCCAGCCTGAACCTCAAGTGCTGGACTATCTCACACAGCAGCATAAGCTGTTCATCTGTATATCTACTGAGCACGCAATGAGGTTGACCAGCAATTGGTTGTGGAGCACCTTCACGGCTGTTCTCGCTGATATGCGAGACGGGAACACTGATACTCTGCCTGAAGTAAGTGCTTGAATAATTTATTTTGGTGATAAACATTTTTATTGCTGTAGTATTTAAACAGTTAATTACCTAAATAACTACATTTGCATCTGCTTACTGAATCATTATGGTAGAAACTTGAATTTGTCAATTCATTCCATTGTGTTAAAGATCACGATATAATATTCTGTGAATATCTAAACAGTGTGACAGCAATTGTTACCTACTTGATAACTTGGGTTAGTTTATGATCTCAAAGATGTACACTCCAGATTGGTGATTGTGGTGTGGACTGCAGATGAAAAGAAACATCTGATCTCTCTTGTATAAACAAAATATGTTCGCAATTTGATGTTATATAGTTTAAAAAAAAATTATCTTCTCCAGAAACATTTTAAAATCAATGGTTTTAACAACATGTACAAACAAAAAAATGTTTATACATACAAAAATGCATTTTATTTAAAGCTGCACGCTCTCTCCAGCTGTCTCAAAGCTGTGAGCACATCAGACACGTCAGTTCTCATAGAGCAGTGCCGATTCGCGTGCGGCGGCCATGGTTACATGTATTCCTCCAACCTGCCAGCACTCTATAGCTACGCCGCCGCTTCCAGGACGTTAGAAGGAGACTACACTGTGCTCCAATTGCAGACTGCCAGGTGTGTAGACTAATATAAAGCAATTATACTATTCATCATCACTATCTTCATCAGCCTTTGGATATCCACTGCTGGACATAGGCCGTAGAACACCACAGCGAGCGGCTTCGGGTAGTTTGCATCTAGCAATTCCTCGCGACCTTGACTAGGTCTTCAGTCCCCCAGCCAGCCCAGTTGGTAGCATGACCACCAAAACACGATATGATAAAGACGCCATGTTGAATTTTTAACGAAACAGCGATCATAACATGTGACGTCACCGGCACGGCGATTCAACATGGCGGCTATATCTATCATATTTTCGCAGTTGGTGTCGATAAATCGCTATATCATATCATATCGTGTTTTAGTGGTCATGCTAGGGGGGCAGGCCTACCAACGTGGAGCCTTCTATTTAGTGGTCGCCATTCAAGAACCATTTCGCTGGGGCAACGGTTTTTAGATCTGCAAGCGAAGTAACCTGCCCATTGCGCACTACATACGTATACATTAAGTAACATTAAAAATAATAGTTTAAATTGTCGTGACATGTGTGATTTATCAAAAAATATTTTTGCTTATAAGGTTTTTAGTAAAATCATGGGAGCAAATGGAGGAAGGGAAGCCCTTGACACCCACACTGGCCTACTTGGCTCAAAGCCGAAATGGCAGCCAAATAAACTGGGATGACAGTCACGAGGGAATGATCAAGGCATTTGGTGCTATCGCTGCAGGGTAAGTCTTACAATCCAAAGCATTTGTTTTTTGTGGTTTCTTACTTTGACTTTACACGTTACTGTAAATGGTAACACGATCTGTAAGTTCAATAATATACTTTAGGATGCACAAATTTATACAAATACATCATACACGCTGAATTTTTGTTAGTTTTAGAGCCGAAAAATTCACATTATCTTGCTCTTATTTGTGAAAAACTTTATTTTTATTACTTCACAAACCAATCAAAATTCGCCGTGTTTTTTCCACCAATTTTGTCAACCAATCAAAATTCGCTGTATTTTGATGTTGCTCTTAAAGTTGAAGGTAATTTATATGAGCTGCTGATCACGCGGTTTTAGGAGTGTTCATTTATTTTGAAGACCTGTAGATCATTGAGCATTTTTTCCGCGAACTAAAAAAAAATATTTTAAATTTTTCAGGAGGATTGCATCTTGCGTAAACAGCATTAGGAATCGTATAAAAAGTGGCATGGACTATGAAGACGCATGGCAAATGACAACTGTGCAACTTGTTGGAGCGGCTGAGGTAGATACATAATATGTACAGTGTGTGTTTTTCATAAAGAGAAAGTAAAATATTAGATCAGTTTGTTTTGTTTGCCTATTTCACATGTTATGTGTAATGACTGGATTCTTGTTGTCTGCTTGTTGTGGTGTTTAAATTGTTCTGGATTTGAATATTATTAGGGGGACGGTCTGCTTCCGGATATTTTAATATCTTTGAAAAATTTAAACCTTTTGTATATTATTGTTTCTTTTTAATTGTAATATCAGCCTGCGTCAGTCCATTTCTGAAAAGAAGACTCTACATAGCACGCAATGCACGCCACTGAGCCTGATTTTCAGCTATTCTTTCTATTTGCTGCCAGCAGCTTTGCCTTTATCATTGCTCTACTTTGTCGGAAAGATGATGAAGCAGGGGTGTGATCTTTGGGAATCAAAGTTTTTACGGGACTTTAAATTCGTAGAATATACAATTTTACATTTATTTTAGGTTGGCGCGCATGAAATGTTACATAAATATTTAACAGTTGTGTGGTAATGAGCCATCAGCGACAATTCAGGTTTGAGTTTTTTATAACTCGTAATAATGACGTATTTTTAAAGCTATGTAAATTTATCAGATATGTTAAAAGTTGCGGGTGTTTAGGTAAAAAATTTGCTGCTTCATAGTGTGCATACTAAAGTTCAAGGTGCTACTTTCAGCAGCAATAATTGTTTTTTTTCTCGATTTCACTATTGGAATACACTAAAATTTGTTTATTTAATAATTTAGTAGTATTGTAAATCTGCACATTTGTCAATTAAAAAAAACACATTTGCATGAATCAATGTAAATGCTATTCTAATATGGTAAATAGGCTTGCTCTTGACATAAATCTGACCCAATGAACGTGTTCGTTTTCGTTGGAGCGAAGCTGCCTAGAATACACTTGTTGTGTATTTTTTTCCACTTTTAACTACATTCTAATTGTTCGTTTACACGATTCCGAACTAAATATCCACGACTGTTTAAAACTGTATCTGGAATCTGGCTTTCTTCTTCCTCCCTTAGTCGGAATTGAATTTGTTCCAAAATTCGAAGTTGAGACACACGTCATGGTAGAATTAACTTATTATGGAATTTACTACAGTACCTATCTTTCACCAAATTTCGGACGAATTTAGGCTGTACGAAAGTGCACGAAACCGCTCAATTAAAGATCAATATTTAGGAATTAAAGATCAATATTTTGTGCCGTGTGGGAGGGAGTGGACAGCCGTAAAGAATACACTTGCCCACCGCTAACAGGAGGGGTGTCGTAAGAGGCGACTAATTCCTATAGCACGAGACGGGCAGCAGCGTCTTTATGCGAAATCTCATAAAAAACTGCGCTCGCCAACCCGCCTGCCAAGCGTGGCGAGTATTGGCAATCCCCCCGATGATAGGTCATTGGAGGAGGCCCTTGATCAGCAGTGGACGTCCTTTGGCTAAAACGATTTTGGAATGGCCTTCCTTCCTTCCTTCCTTGACTGTATTCTTACATAAGACACAAACTTTTTTTAATTGATATTCGCCATTTTAGACAATAGATAAATATTATTCGTGACCCATAAAACCTTACAGGCAAACAAAAACTAAGATACCTAAGCATGTAATTACCGTTTTCACGTTTTATTTAAAAGTAATTTAAAACCTCTAAAATGGTACCTAGGTTAATTTGACAACCGTCTGGTGTAGTGGTTTTGCGTTCCGGACTACAAAGCTAGCGGTTGCGGGTTCGAATCCCGCAAGGTGCAAATATTTGTGAGACGAGCACGAGCATTTGTACCTAAATAGACGTTTAGAAACGTATTTAAGTATGTTTATCCGTTATCTAGTCGCCAGAGTACAAGCTTTGCTTAGTTTGGGGCAAGATATATGGCATGATTGTGAAAAACAATGTATTTATTTAGTTGATCTATTTGTGCAAACGTCTTTAAGTGTATATTTGCGTAAATGTTCGTTCGAGCAAATGTATTTTTGCGCAGTATAACAGATTTCTATTGAACTTATTAACACATGCTTTCCAGGCTCACTGCCGCGCAGTAATTTGCAGAGTTTACTGGGATGAAACTGTGAAACTAACGGCTGACTGCAGCCCTGGCGTGAAGGCTGTTCTGGAGCAACTGACGACACTATATCTGCTGTATTGGTCACTAGATAAGACTGGGGATTTGCTAAGAGTGAGTATGCGAAGACTGTCGAACAAATCCGCCTATAATCGGTTTAATACGTAAGCATCATCATTATACAGGGTTACATTGCAAAGGGGTGCCAAATCTTTAGGAGTGGTTCAGAATCGGTAACTTAACCGAACTATGCAAAGATCTAAAACAAGTTTTTTCACATTTAATTATTCCTATCCGCTGTTAAAAATCGTACGCGTGAATAATTTAACTCATTCATAAGAAAATTGCACCGTATGTGCATTGTCTAAGGTTCTTGTTGGCTTGCCGTACCTATGCCTTTGAGGAATGACCGCGAGGCTTTTGTAGTCTCTCTATGTACTTTATTTTCAGATATTTTAAAGTATTTATTTTTTCGTAACATACTATTATTAAAAATAATAACTTTGATTAAGACGCCTCTTTATATTGTTCCCTAGATCTTATTTTTTTAATTTGGGACCCCTTTGTAATGTAACCCTGTATTGAACTCAATTCCGCCCACAGCCTGCGTGGAGTTCGGTCAGTCTTTATCAACAACCAAATAATGTTTTATTTCAGGACAAATTTGATTACCCTAAAAAAGGTTATAGTGAGTCAACCTTAAAAGACGAAGAGAAAAAGAATCAGTCGTTCCTGAGATTAGCGCGTTCAGCAAACAAACTTTTTAGCATTATAACATTAGTACCTATAGATAGATTCGATGACATTATAAAAGACGTAATGTCTTCCGCAGCTCATTCAGTTGGAACAGCAGTCGCCTCTATAGCGAAAGGTCGTGTTTATTTTCAAATGAAACAGTTTAGGATTAAGGTTACGTATAAGATAACTATTAAGCAAACGGCTTAATAAATAATTACAATAAACAATGCTGTTACTATGTAACGGTGTAATAACTTATTAAAATATATTGTTACGGAAAACGCGCGAAAGCACAATTATGACGCATGAAGAAGTACGCTCCGATGACAGCTGACAGCTAGTGCCAGGAACCACTCATAGGGATGTTCCCCGCAATCGATTCACCGCTAACACTATATATCTTTTACAAAGTAGCTAAATCCATTATAATCGACGTTTGTTGCAGTTTTCATCGCTATCAGAGAGAGATATAATCAACTTGCAGAACAGATACGAGGCGTTGCTATTGAAGATAAGGCCGAATGCAGTCGGCTTGGTCGATGCATTTGACTTTAGAGATGAAGTAAGTACCTATAGTTCGTTTTTCTTTGTTTGTCAAATATTGTAAACTAACACTACCACGACCAATACCACGACTTGGCAAGCCCAGCGTATGGCGCCCTCCGACAATAGAGCGAAGATGACAGACGGACAGACAGACATACGAGTGTACACTTATACTACTTGCTGATAAGTTTCGGATAACCTATCTGACACTTGTTTTGACATATAACCCAACACAATTAGCTGTCAAAAAAGTGCCAGATAGGTTATCTGGAACTTATCAGCAAGTGGTGAAAGAGGCCCTTAATGTAAGTAAGTAATCTATGTGAAGTGGGTGGACCATGGAAGGCCAGCCACGGACGCGGCAGTGGATTTATTTGTTCCATTTAACCAGTAAATAAACGAAAAATAACAGTTTATTCGTTATAGTGGCCTTTCGTGGTCCCTCCACATTACGAATGACCATAAAGGACTTCGGTACTAAAAAAACGTTTGAATTCAGTGTTTTACACCGTTCAGGCATAATTTTTTTTCATTCCTCATTTTCAATCATTTGTGCAAAATTATTTATAATCGCTTTTTATTCAATAAATATTTAGACATTTGACTTTATTTAAGGCTACATAGAAGTGAGGTCATAACTGTGTATTTCTATACAAAATCTACGGGCATATAAAATATATGTATATGGCCAAATAAAAATATATGTATAATACCTATTGATTGGTTGTGTTATAATCTCTATTCCGTTATCAGATACTGATGTCGACTCTAGGCTCTTACGACGGGCGGGTGTACGAGCGGCTGATGGGCGAGGCCCTAAAGACCCCCCTTAACAGGGAGCCCGTCAGCGAATCCTTCCACCAGTACATCAAGCCCATGGTGAAGGGCAAGCTGTGACGAATCCAATAAAGAAGATTCACTAAAACGAGTTCTTTCAATTTTGTATAATGCTTCCGCTATGACATTGTCGACCATTTTAAAAATATGTAAATATAAGTAAGAATTTGTATGGCTTTTCTGAGAATTTTTATGGTGAATCCAAAGAATGGCGCTAAATGTTAATGTATTATGTTGCATAATATTAAATCTAAGCTTTCTTCTTTCCTTGGTAGCATACGACACAGTGTTGGTTGTTTCCCTCGTAAAGTTCGAATTATGCTATACAATTCATTTGTCAAATCTCACCTCATTTATCTAATCGAACTGTGGGGAACTGCGTCTAAAACAAAATCAAAACCCTATTTAATTATAATTACCGAACCAGTACTGAAAAAATTTACAAAGAAACTAATCTTATGAATATTAATCAACTATACCTGTTCCAAACGTTAATAATTATATACAAAATTTTACATAATAAAATTCATTCCAGGATTAAATTTACTATAAATAACGAAATTCCAAAATATAGCAAAAGAAGACCTCAAAAATGTTTCCTGATGCCCAAATCAAGAACAAAAAGCGGTCAGAAAATGATAACTTTTGAAGGAGCACAACTATTTAATAAATTGCCAGACGATTTGAGGAATTCCGATTCACTGAATATTTTTAAAAATAGACTCAAACAGCACATTTTACAGAATATGTCCACATTGGACTTATAAACTAATGTTTTTATTTTACATTTGTTTTAAAAAATGCATTTACATCCTTCTGCGTGTATAGCCTTCCAAGCTTGAACGAATAATGTAACAGCTAATAGACTGCGCGTGCGCTGCCACATGCAGTCAAGTGCAAACTCACTTGTTGGCTCCACGTCTAACGCTTGCGCCATTAACTTAATACCTACATGGAACACATTGCAAATGACGCGATTTACTTGTTTTGCATGGTGTTTTAGTAGGTATGACACGTAAGTACAAAGTTTGTCGCATCTTGCTTGAGAGGCGATTATTCCTAATACCTACATCTGTTGGCTGCTGGACAGTTTGTAATTACCTACATAAAAATTGTTAATTTCTCATGTAAGTGACTGTATGGTTTTTTTTGAGAAATAAATATTCTTTAACCTTAAACTGACAATTGATATTTCTTGTAGTTTTACATCTTTGCTTGTAGTGAACCGTTGATTTGTTTCTTTAAACGATAATAATTTTGTACTAGATATCTAAGGAAAAAAATAATAATTAAAATGAGTAAGTACCATCGATTTCTAGTAAGCACAATTTTTTTAATCTGGCGTACATTGCCATGCTGAAAATAAAATATATTGGCTGTAATACATACACGCAGCTGTAAATTTTGGCGAAGAAGTTTTTTCTAAAATTCACGTAAAAATACAAAAACGTACTGTCTAGCGTCCGTGGTATAATCTGTCTTGACTTTCTAATGTTTGATTATGTTTAATCATGCTTAAAATCTAGTCAATTTTGTTAATAATAGTATGGTAGTAATATTAAAGGCCGAGTAAAGTTAATTCAAATATCATTACTGTTCTCGTGACTACCATCCTGATCCATCATCAGATCCTCACTTCTCATTAAGTCAATTCAATTATTAAATAAAATATATAATTAGTGTTGGTTACTTTGCTTTAAAGTTTAACTTTGGCCCATGCCAAAACCTGATTGAAATGATATCTACATTATTTATCATGTACTTAGTAAAATAATACTTCATGGTGATAGACAACAGAACAGCTTAGACGAAGTTATCAGTCTGGAATAATGTTATCCCCTATTGCTAAAGTAATCCACGTATACAGTAGTTCAATTCACCTTGTCGAGTACCTTGTGTACCAAAGTGCATGCTCTTTAGAGCCCATGTTGCTTCTGTTCCTTTCTTTACTTACGTCATGTGCTTTGGTCACCAAATTTTTCGTCGTACCTATGTTTCGAACGCAGTCTAGTCAGTGTGTGCGTTATTCGGTTCTGCTCCATCATGTGCCAAATGCATCCAGAATTGTTGAATAAGTGTAGTGAAATTATAACTAGGCAAAGAAGGGCCAAATTTGTTACCCTATTATATCACCCTACATGACACAAGGCGATAATACAAAAAAAAGGGTAAACATGACGTGTGATTTTTAATCACATTCCTGACGACATAAAAGTGTTAGAGCGTATCGCGTTTAAACGAAAGCTAACAAAATGGCTATTTTCGCATTGTTTTCATAGCGTAAAGGAATTTCTAGACCTTAAGACTAATAAGTAATAATTATTACTGTTAAAATTTGTTTTATTGTTAAAATTTGCACGTCTGCATGCAGGCTGAATACATTTACTTTATAAAATTAAGACTTTTACCATGTAAGTGTATTCTGGCAAATAATTCTTCTGATTTCTGTGTATCTATGCCTTTCAGGGCCCTTCGCCCTAAACGGATATGCTTGGCGTTATACATACTTTGTACCCTTATCCAAATTCTCTAACCATGTATTGAAATAATTTGTATTCCGATGACTTTATGCTAATGAAAACACTAGTTTTAATTGATTTAGGCTGCCAATACATTACATTCAAATATATGGTAATCATAGAATGAAGCTCAACCTGTAACTTTGAAGTGCTGGATCAAAGTAGTAATTAAGTATAGTTTATTTAACTGCGTTTTTTATTTCTTTGTCCTTAACTAACACAAAAAATGGCCCTTTGAGCCGGATATGACCAGTTTGTCTTTAACGTCCCACTGCAGGGCAAGGGCCTCACCTTAACTATGGGGTGGTTCGGGCCATACTCCGCCACGCGGGCCCAGTGCGGATTAGCGTAGCGGAGGGGTGTAACCTTACTGTCAGATGTAATCAAACCGCCTCAAGGCCTCTGACTTGAATTAACGACTAGTATCAAGCGATATTAGCCAGCACCAACTTTTAACGTGCCTTCCGAAGCACGGAGATGCTTGATGCTTTTGTTGTAATGAAAATATGGTTGGAACGGTACACTTACAACCGCGGCGTGAGTTGCTTTATCACTTAGTAATCACTTTGCCGCTACTAAGCCACAGGCACCATAAATGAGAAAATTCTAACAGATAACAGACCTTGCTGGCAGGGTTCTCCATACATATACATTCTAAGGTATTCCTAATTTCATTTAAGTTTAGTACCTTGCTCCCTTTTTATTTCAATAAATCTCTTGCACTTTAAAGTTTCATAAAGTTTCTTTCTAGTTACATTTATTTTTAAAAAAAAGTGTGTTGATCAACACGTTAAGAGAATTTGGATAAGGGTACTAACTATTTATGTGCACCATCAATATCCAGGATGAAGGGCCCTGGCTGGTATAGTTACATTACTCCAACTAATATGGGAGCTAAATTCATTAAAAGATCGTTGATGCATAAACTAAGATGCGTTTTCGTATTCGAATACGTACGAACACGCATGCAATATATGGCCAGGCCAACCGTCATTCTAAGTGAGGAAAAGATGAACAAGTGGACGAGATTATTATTCTTCCAATCTCTCATTATATAACCACTTTTTTAGGCATGAGAAATGCTTACATAGCCCGACGTACGGGCAGCATTAGGACATGTGCATAGATAAATTTTGTGTGGGATTACTCACTTGAAAGAAAATAGCACTACCGTTGTTTCCTGGCCTGACCTGCCTGGCCTGGGCTGACCAACAAAATAAAATGTGCCAGATAACACACTAAGGCAGTGTTTCTCAATATTTTTCAAGAGCTTCAATATCTATGATTAGCGGACCTCTGAAAACGCTTGATAGATTAAAAAAGTTCTTCTACTAATACTTGTTTTCTGTTCGGGGACCCCCTGAGATAGGTTGGCGGACCCCTGATAATTCTGGGATCACAAGTTGAGAAACACTGCACCTGCACTAAGGGATTTTAGGTGAAGAATAGTATTCTGCCGTCGTAAATGAAAACACAGTAACTTCAGTTACTTGTTTTGGAGTTTTTTAATATAGAGACCGAGTACTGTTTGGGAAATTTTTCGGTTTGTCTATACGATGGATAGTTACAGAGATACCTTAGATAAAACATAGTATCTTCATAGTATCGTTCATAAGTGACAATTTTCTGTTCTAAATTGAATTAATGATATTAGACTTTTTTTTTTTAAAAAAAACAAGATTTTTTTAACAAAAAACACAGTACCTATAATTTATTAAGTTAAACATAGTAACTTATTACTTACCGTGTTTTCTTTTAATATGATTATGTTTTTTTAGAAATATTTTTGCGTGGTTAAAACACGGTTTCTTCATATACTTTGGTTTTATGTAAAATTTTGTTAAAAGTTAATAAATAAATACATGAATTAATCACAGTATCTCAATTACTGTGTTCAAGGTGCCTGCAGTTTTAATATTTATGTAATAAAACATAGCTTGAACACAGTAAGTATATACTTACTGGGTTTGAAGCTCAATATAGTTTGTACCCGCTGTGTTTTAAGCTAAAGTGAGTGACGAGGGGATACAAAGGGCACAAAATGGTTACTTTTTAGCTTTTTATCATATGTAACTAATAGCGAAGATACTAATATCTGTAATGTCTGTGACATACAAGTTTTTAAAGAAAAAGAAAAATAAATATATTACTATGGACATCACGACGACACATAATACAATAGAACCAAACATAAACAGTGGAACGATTACATAGAAGTCGGTGCCAGCCGTAGAGTGTTTGAATGAGGTTGTTTGCACCGACTCCAATAATAAAAGTCATTTTTAGCTTTTTAGTGTTTTTGAAGTCGGTTATTTTTTTTATATTTTATTTTTATTTTATTTATAAAAATTTGTTTTTTTTGTCTGTTTTTTAGTGTTTTTCAACATTCTAAATGGCGACCTGTGATGTAATTATAGCTAAATTGCTTCTCATGACGATTCAAATAAGTCCAAACACGACTATGATACATTGTTTTATCACAAAGTTCCGGTGCTTACCTTCCTTCCGCCTTCTTCATCAGATCAGTTTGATGGTATCATTCTCACCAGAATCATTTGTTAAAATTTGATTTGTTGGCTATGACAATGCTTAACTGTCTTAATGAAAATATCTTATCGCTACTCGTGGAAGACTATTGTAGCCAACTATGGTCTCCTTCATCAGTTCTACCTCAGCAAATGATACTTTCTGACTGCAAATGCTTGACTTGATGTTAATTATACTAAAATCGCAATATGTATACCTATAATATTTTAGGAGTTCCCTCAATTCCTCATGGATCCCATCATCAGAATTGAATTTTGAAAAAAATGGGACCAATCTGGATGTATGCCTTTTCAATTGGGAAAAGAATTTTTTAATTCGGTTCATTAATAGCGGAGTTCTGAGGTAACAAACATTTAAAAAAAAACATACAACCGACTTGAGAACCTCCTCCTTTTTTTGAAGTCGGTTAAAAATATAAAACACAGTAGACAGACACAATAAAAATAAATTCGATCAATTTGTCCAAACAGTGCCGTTCTGCTTCTTTTCGCTTCTTCTTCTTCTTCTTCGTTCAGTGGGTTTCGCGACGTGCGAAGCCCATTGCAAAAGGGCCGCACTCAGCTTATGTCGTGGCCCACTATATAGGCCACGACGCTGGTTTTCAGCGGGCCCCCGCTGAGTAAGATCACGGACGGATACATAAATAAGTTAGATAATATACTGAAGACTATACATAAACTACTAATACCTAGGCCAACGGATTAGCCTAGCTATCCAGCGTGGTAATGTAGCCAGCATTTTGGGCACCTTTCCTACAAACAGCGATCTAAGTCAGATATTTTATTTATAATTTTCTTTCTTATTAATAAAATATCTGAATGCGTTAATATAAATAGTTTAGGTTAAGAATATGTACATTATAATTATTATTTTTTTAATTTTGCTCGTATTTTTAATGTTGATAGTTTTTTATCTAACTTAATGATTTAACAAATAAATATATCATCATGGATATATATGGATATGCATAATCGAATTTAACCAAGTAAAAGGAATCATTCATGAAGTATTTATTTACTAATACAATGTTATAAATATACTACAAACTTTTTCGAGTCTGGACATACCTTTACGTCCACCGACAGCTTTTATCACCGAGTGGAGCAAGCGATAAAATACAAAAGATTTTCACAGATCTGCAGTCTGCATCACGCAAAGCTAATAAAAGTTATGGCCGTGGAATACTTTTACAACTTTTAGGAAAACTCATCTAAGCATTGTCTATGCATTGTCTATACGCATGCAAAAAAAGTACACCCTGATCTGAGCCAATTTAGAAAAAAGAGTTTTCTAAATTGACCCGAACGGGAATGGAACCCGGAACCCTTTGCGTTCCAGACGATTTATTCTGCCACTACGCTATCCAATTGCCAAGTAATATTAAGAACTATCATTATTACATTGAGGTAAAATCTCTTCGTTTGCAATCTTACAATATGTGTGTATTGCCTTGACCAGCAACACCTTCGGCGGATGCACATGTTTTTCACGTCGGCGGATACACATGTTTTTATTTTTTTGAAAGTACATGAAGTACATAAACATCCCACGTGACATCTATTTAGCTTACCATCTAAAATAAAGATGATATGAAAACAATTATCTATTATCATTTCCAAATTTAAATAAAAATGGTAATGAAATTGAATATTTTCCCAAAAAAATTAACTTCAATGATCAATATTATGCATATAAAAAAATCGGATCGTAATAAAATAAACCAAAACAAAATAAAATGTGAGTAAATGGTTTTGTTAGTTAAAAAACTCTAATAAAATATCAGAAAAAACAACGCCTGTCCACTGTACCTTTGGTATGCCAGGCTCTATACAAAAAAGTTCGAAACTTATATACATAGGTTGGTAGTTCAGCAATAGACTGGTAATCTATACAGAGTGTAACGAAAAGGTAAATTAAAACTTTAAGGGGCTATTCTACGGCTAAATTACATCAACTTTTCCTACGGGACCAACATCGAATTCGCAAAAAAAAAAAACACTTTCCCATACTAAAACGCGACCAGCTGGCATCAGTTTGTATGGAAACGTCAAATTTTTTTTTTTTAATTTCGATGTTGGTCCCATAGAAAAAGTTGATGTAATTTAGCCGTAGAATAACCCCTTAAAGTTTTATTTCACCTTTTCGTTACACCCTATATATATAAAACAAAGTCGGGTTAGTTACACCATTTATAAGTTGAGAACGGCTGGACCGATTTTTATGCTTATTGATTTGTTAAATTCGTCTCCGCCCCGAATAGCAGAAAAAATATTAAAACATAGGAAAAATTCACAAAAAAAAAATTAGTGGCGGTACGAAGTTCGCCGGGACAGCTAGTTTGTTATAAAAGCGAATACATTTCCCCATGAACGACTTACTCACTTTACGTAGTCTGAAATTTGAAACGGCAAGATTAATCTTCAATTCAATTTCTGTTTTATAGCAGCGATTGTGCGCTAGGGCACACTAGTTCCGCCAATGTGAAGTGTTAAAGATTAACTCTATTTCTTTATATTATTAAATTATGTTTGTCACTATTACTAGGGAATAGATGCGGGTTTGCTATTAGTAAGTACATAATCTATAAGTATAAATCAAAGTAGCTCCTTCTGTTACAGACAGAGGCTTAGATCTTCTAAACTACGCAACGGGTTTAGATATTTGATATTCAACTAAAGATAGAATAATTCAAGAGGAAGGTTTATTATGTATAATACATGCCTATTATATCTATCTATCTATATATATAAAATAAGAAACTGACTGAATGACTGACTGAAATATCAACGCACAGCCCAAACCGCTGGTGCTAGAGATTCCAAATTTGACATGTAGGTTTCTTATAAGGTCTAGGGGTGCACTAAGAAAGGGTTTTTCAAAATTCACCCTCTAAAGGGGTGAAATGGGGGCCCAAAGTTTGTATGGGGAAACAAGATTAGTTAGACTATTTTATTCGAAACTTCACAGGAGTATTCCTAATAATAAATGATTAAATACGTGTTTCAGGTTTTTTGCGAAATCCACCCCTAAAGGGGGTAAAAGGGGTGACAAAGTCTGAAAATCAACATGGGTATTGTTTCTATGGTTTATCGGGTCGCTGATTACGAAAACAACAACAATTTTAAAATACAACTTTGCGGACGTGAAATATCATCCCCCTATTGGGGTGCGATGGGGTTGAAATGTCTAAATATCAATATTCGATTTTATGGTTTTTTGGGAGTGACATAAAGTATATCGTTTTCCAGAATTCCCATAGGACATAGGAATTACGCGGGGAACTCTGATCTCTAATGCTACTTACCTGATTTCAACCCTCGATGAAGGTCTGCTTTAGGTAACTCCTGTTGAAGTGTTCCAGAGACGTCGCCTGGGGTCAACATTTTGTTTATTTTGAGCTAGGACGCACCGTTTTCGAGATATCAAGGCGCTGCGTACACGACGTTGCAGGGCGGGCCAGACAATTTCGCTGCGAACAATAGACCAAAGGGAATCGTATACTGCAACGCACACGGCGGTCAATAAGACTGCGCCGCCAGTGCCCGCCCCGCACCGCGGCATGTCCGTGGCTGCCTGCCGTGGATCGCACAAACCAGTTTGTATATGTCGTGGCCAGATCGTAAAATTGATCATTTCATGATGTGACCGATCATTTCATAAAATGGTGGTATTTCATGTTAAAGAACAGAACACGCAGCCTACATCATGATGTGGTCTGACCAGATCAATGAATACTCAGCGTTTAACGATATAAACAGCTAAACACATGAATACTTCATGAAATGGTCAAACGTTAGTGATCATATTATCGTAAAATCGTTACATTACCCACCGGTAGAGGCGCTAATGTTGCTTTGTTTTTGTGATGAGTAATGGCGGCTGACAAATATTTTGTTCATAAAGTGTATAATAATGTGTAAATGAAAGGTGAAAGTACAGTGAAATATCATTACGACACCAAGCTAGGCGATTTTTATGAAAGTCACTCAAAAATCAAGGATATCGGAATGTAATTTGAGAGGTTAGTTAGGCTATTTAGCTATTCAAGTGTTATTGTGTATGTTTATTTATTAGTTTTGTTTAAAAATAATAACTATTGAAAATGTTTAAACTATCTATCGACCAAATTACAAATAATAAACGAATTCACGTAACTTGTAAACATATTTTTATTTTAATGATATGGCCAAACGTGGATTGACATTTCATCGAATGTTGACGTTTAAACGATATGGTCAGTTTCAGTTGGCCATATCATGAAATACCACCATTTTATGAAATGATCGGTCACATCATGAATTGGTCAGTTTTACGATCTGGCTACGACATATACACTAACGCAGACAGCTGCGTGGGCGGCTAGCTTAGTCTGCGCCGCGCGCTCTACTAGAATGGTTGGCCTGAACTGACCGTCGTGTACGTTGAGTAAGCGGCGCGGGCAGCTGCGGGCATCGATGAGCAGACGCGGTCTTTATTGCTTCACGGTCAAAAAGACCGCACCACTGCGTTGTATGCGCAACACTTTACTCCATTCTATATTAATTAATCTATATAAATATATAAAAGGCAAAAGTGATTGACTGATGTATCAACGCACAGCCCAAACCGCGGGTTCTAGAGATTCCAAATTTGACACGTGGGTTTCGTATAAAATCTAGGAGTCTATAGAAAGGATTTTTCAAAATTAATCCCCTATAGGAGTGAAATGGGGTCCAAAGTTGGTATACGTAAACAAGATTAGTCAGATTCTTTTATTCGAAACTTCACAGGAGTAAGTTCTCCTTACGATAAATGAGTAAACATGTGTTTCAGATTTTTTAAAAAGTCAACCCCTAAAAAGGGGAAGGGGGCTGACAAAGTATGAAAATCAACATGGGTATTGTTTCTATGGTTTATCGGGTCGCTGATTAACAACAACGATTTTAAAATTGAACGTTGCGGACGTAAAATTCCATCTTTCCTGTTGGGATGCGATAGGGTTGAAATGTCTATCAATATGGGTGTAGATTTTATGGTTTTGTGAATTGTGAACATGAAAATTTTTGAAATTATTTGTGCCAAATTGCAATTCAATCGGTCCAGTAATTTCAGAGCTAATCGGTTGTAACAGACGGACTGACAGGTAGCCACACGTGATCCCAACACAAAGGTTCTATTTTTGCATTTGATGTATAGAACGAGACCCGCGTTATCCTAAAATTGATAAATCGCTATATTATATCATATCATATCGTGTTTTGATAGTCATGCTAGGGGGGCTGTATTAGTAAAAAATATTGTCTTTAAAGAAGTTTTGTAGAGTTTTTTTTAAATTACTGAGTTTGACATTCATACATCACTCAAAATCTAATCTAACGCGAGCGAAGCCGCGAGAAAAAGCTAGTTATGAATAAATAAAAGACCACGCTAACAAAATCGCGGGCAACAGCTAGGTTAATAAATAAATTGAGAGGTCACTGTAAGTATATTAATTTCTTAAGGTTCAGTTTAGGTAGGTTCAGTTATTAAATGTCCCGTTCTCGGTTCTGGTTTCATTGTCGTCGCTGCATGGTGGTAGTTTTCATTCTAATCCGAACGAAAAACGGAATTTGATAGTGTCTTACATACCAACTTCTCATAAATTAGCACCATGGGTGCCGAACCCGATAGTTGCATTCTTGGAGATAAAGTAGTTAAACAACATATAGTATTGACTAGTTGTAGTAGCACTATGAGTGCGGAATGCTGCAAAAATTTCCGAAAGAGCATTCCTCGAAGTTGAATTCACCTTAACTTTATTTTTAGTAGACACCGAGTGGAGAGTCGAATGCAGTTAGATTTCGTGTAATTAAAAAATTAATTATGTGAGATAATGCCAACAGAGTTGGTGACGCAGGTGACGGATTTTTTGGAGCTTAGAGGTAAATTTCCTGAACTCGACGAAGAGCTGGTTGATGACCCTAATAGCGACCGTCAACGTTTTATTTTCTTCTCTTGTTTTGTAATCTGCTGGTTAATTCAATCGCATTATCGTGTTTTCTGTTGATATCATCCTGATGTAGTGCGTAGTGGCTGAGCATTAGATTTCAAATGACGAAAAGACTACTATTTTCTGATATAGTGGGAACAGTTGGAGGGAAAATTGTTTAGTTTGTAATTTAAATTTATTTGGAATTTAACCGGAAACCATCACTTTTATCATTTCTGGCCGTATTGAAGTCACCGAAGATGATAAATAGATAATTAATTTAAACTAAATGTATAAGTGGCAACACTTACTACTACATAGTGTTTTATGATGTAAGGTTTTAATACTAATCTCGAGGACAAAGTACGAGTATAATAGTCGTTAAATCTGTACATACTTACGAACGCACCAGTATTGTTATCATAACATCATCGTATGGTACTCACGACTGAAATCAATTAGTAATATCTGATTGCGATTGACCTGACGAATTAAACAATTTTGGTCAGATACGCTGATTTGTATCTGAAAAGGTAGCTCTAATTATGTTTTATAGATAATAAGTATTTTAGGTATTTTTAACCTTATTAAAATACTTAGGCATACTAAAGTAAAAAATCAAAAATCTGTGTCGTCTGTTTTTGTGTTATTTAATTTATTTTTGTATTGTTGTGTGAACTGACTTAATTAGTGTGTCTTATAAAAAAAATCTCACTCTCTCTAAAAATATAAATATTAAAGAGATGTTTTGTATGTTTTTTAGCCAGTGTGTTATTAAAAATAATATGGTTATTAAAAAAGTTAATGAGGACTTGGATCGAGAGAGAAAAAGATGTAATTTTAATGTGGAAGAACTCACTAATTATCTGGACGATGGAGTCCAGGAAACAAACAGAAGAAGAGCTGTTGGTAAGTATGAAACCACTTTTAAATAATAGTGCTATACTTATTAAATACGGTAGATTAGAAGCGGATGGTATAAAAATCTGCGCGTTCTTTATCTTATTTTTCGGTCATTTTATGTTTTTTTTGCGAAAATCCATTTACAAACTAAATTTAACACCACTAATCCACCATTCAAAGTTATTTTAAATGCAAAGTAAAAATTTATCTTATTTTTGGTGAAAACCGTATAGAAGTCTTTACCCGAATTATCCATTTAATGAATAAAGAGTAAAAAATGACGTGGCAAAAATTTTACCTTGATCCCTAGAAAATAAAGTACTTAGCATTGAAGGCATCAGAGATACCTCCCTTGAAGAATACCTCAGCCACAA
This sequence comes from Anania hortulata, assembly GCA_963576865.1. Lineage (NCBI taxonomy): Eukaryota > Metazoa > Arthropoda > Insecta > Lepidoptera > Crambidae > Anania > Anania hortulata. Next base: position 20,919,183 of record OY756389.1, on the reverse strand, counting down.
GGAAAAGTATGAGAATGCTATCCGTAAGGCCGTGCTCCTGTATAAGGTACTCAAGGAAATGGAAGACTCGAAACAGACCCTGATGGAAAAATATAGGAGGTATAGTGTGTGATATAGTTTTAACTAGAGTCCTCATAATTCACGTTATTCAACATTTACTAACATTTGGTAGACTTGGCGAAAGCGTGAGGTGTCCTTCAACAAGATAGAATATTTAAACATGAATAAACGTTTTGGATTCTCAGGTTTCACTTTAGAAATCAAATTGAGTCGGCTTGCTTTAAAGAAAACTCTCCATTTGGTGTGCATATAGCAATGTTCATACCTTCGCTGATTACTCAGGCCGATGACGAGCAACAGAAGATTTGGTTGACAAAAGCAGATAAAATGAAAATTCTAGGCACATACGCGCAGGTAGATAAACATTCTCGTCAAAGTTGATACCATTTCAAATTGTAAAATCCACAGACTAACCTTGATGTAAAGTTATTTCGAAGATAAAAGAGTATTAAAAAAGTTAAAAATTATAAGTTTGTGTTTTTGAATGACCCCAAACAGAGGGTGTTTCGTTCTTTTTTGCAAAATCACTGAAGGTTTCATAAATATATTTTTACAAATACAGACTACAAAGAAATACGAGAAATATATAGAAATCTTGAAAATATGATTACTATTTACACACATCCACATGGTCTCGGGATATTTCAATTGAACCTAAATAACTAAAATTCTATTAACTTTTTGTTAAGACACCTGCACATTAAAATAAACCTTGTTTAATAGCCTATCTAATCTGATAAATAAACTTTTAGATAAAGTTTCATTTTAAAAAACTTTGAAGAAGAGGAAAAACTCAGATAAAATTTCAATCTTTTTATTTTTGAAACATCAAAACCTAAACAAAACAACATTTTTTTATATAAAAATTGTTGAAAACTTAAAATTAATAATCCGTGGATCCACCTAAGACTCTCCTGACACATCTGCAGCGGTTCTGCATACTCAAAACAAGGGTGTCAATATCCTGTTGTGGAATACTGTCCCGGGTCCTGCCTGCAAAGCTGGTTTTCATGCACAATATCTTCAGGGAAATTCCTAAGAGCTCTTCTCTGCAGCATATCCCAGGCATGTTCAATAGAATTTAAGTCAGGAGATTGTGCAGGCCAGTCTAAAGCTTGGATATCATGCTGTTGTAACCAACTTGTAACGATACGCGCCGTATGTGGACGGGCATTGTCGTGCATTAGCTGGAAATTTTGTCCCATTTGCTGTCTGTGGGGCAAGATTACAGGCTCTAGCTCCTCATCTCGGTATTTTAGAGCAGTCATATTGCCTTGTATCCAAACGAGTCCGTTCTACCGCCGAGACGAATTCCTGCCCAAACCATAATCGTGCCACCTTGATATGCATGAACTTGTTGTGGGTGCTGCAGTCGATTCCAATGTCCAGGTTCTCTCCAAACGCGTACTCTTCGCGAATCAGGATGAAATCCAAACCTGGATTCATCAGTGAAAAGCACAAGTGACCATTGAGAATGGTTCCAGTTTTCGTGTGCAATAGCCCATTGTAATCTTCTTCCTCGATTGCCTCTCCTTAGCGCTGGTACCCGAAGTGGCCTACGAGCACGTAGGTTGACTTCATGCAGTCGTCTTTTCAAAGTTTGACCGCTTACCAGCAAACCATACTTTCTCTGTAGCCTTTGAACCAATTGCATCGCCGTTACATTTAGTTGACGTCGTGCAGCATTTACTATGAATCGGTCCTGTACATGTGTTGTAATGCGTTGAGGTCCTCGGTGCCGTTCCACCACTTCCCGAATTACATCTTAAAACAAAACCTTTTATATATAAATTTGAATTTAAAAAAGGAACTTAATAATGTTTTTATAATCTGTCATTAATAGTTTTTTTGTAAGGCCAGTACTTTTTAAGTTATTTAAAAAAGTTTTATATATCCCTAGACCATGTTGTTATGTCTATAAATAGTTGTAACATGTAAATTTGTTCACATTTTTTAATGTTTGTAGACGGAGTTAGGGCATGGAACTTTCATAGGTGGAATAGAAACCTCGGCCACGTATGACCCTCAGACTGAGGAGTTTGTCCTCCACTCTCCCACACTGAGCTCTGTCAAATGGTGGCCTGGAAATCGTAAGTAGCTTCTTGTACAGCCCTTCAACAACCTTTCACAAAACCAAATTTTCTATGTTTATATTGACAGCTATAATATAAAATATTGGAAAACATCACATACATTGCCCTGATCCTTAACACACAGACCCGAGACAATATAGAAAATTTCGTTCTTTACATTGATCCGATTGGGAATGGAACACGGGACCTCAGAGAGCAAAGGATTTAAAGTGTGACTTAATTTAATAAAAAAAAAATGACCTGTAGTTTTTTGAATAGGTTGACCTGCTATTTATACATGCCTGGTATACGTCATGTTGCGTATACTATGGTCAATTAAGAGGTAATTCGAATTAATTCAGCAAAGAAAGACCCAACATGATAAGTATGAGAATCTCTGTCTGAGTCTGAGATCTCTGCCCAGAATTTAAAATAATTTAATAATTTAAATTGCGTTTATGTGGGATTTTTTCGCTTTAATTATTACTTCATTCAGGTATACTTTAAGCAGGTATTCTTAAGCTATTTTAGTATTTTATTAACGAATAAAAAGTGCTGCATACAATTTTATCGTAAAGATCGTAAAGGTTACCTAACCTACCAGTTGAAAGGTGTTTTGATTACATACAGCGAAAAGTTTGTAGAGTTGCTGGATTGGGAATAATTTTGGAGAAAAGTATTTTTTTTTTTTTAATTTACCGAAATTTTTAACATACGTCGAAATTTATAACCGAGTACGACCACACAAACACAAAATTACTTTTAGATCTTTGAAACAACTCAGTATGTTAAACGAGTATTACCTGTTACGAAAACATGAGGGTAAAGTGCCAGAACCATTTGTTTGGGTAAAAAATAAATGAATAGAAGGGAAATTCAGAAACTCGTTCTACCAACCCGCGCCCGTAGATAATTTGTGGCCTTGTTGCCTACGCTCCATACAAAGGTCACAATTTCCTTTGTAAATATTTATAACTTTACCCGAAGCAGTTTTCAATAAATAAAAACCGAACAAAATAAAATAAATAATATTTTTTCTGGAACCGAGTGGCCTCGCACGAGACGATGGCAAATGATGGATGACTCTCGTTCCTTGGAAGATGGGTAGGCCTTTAGTGTGGGACGCAACATGCGTGGATACTTTAGCGCCATCCCATCTTCCTTTGACCGGCAACAGGGCTGGTTCTGCTGCAGCTTCTGCGGAGCTCCTCAAACGGCGCAAATATGAATGTCTTAGTGAGGCGTACATCTTTGAACCGTTTGGGGTCGAAACTTTGGGCCCGTGGGGACCAAGTGCCCACAAATTCTATTAGATTCAGATTATGTGCAAATATGTCGTTTTTTGTTTTCTTTTTATTTTCTTTCTTTTTTTTTAGATTTAGCTTTTAAGTTAGTTTATAAATAAATAAGCATCAGAGAATTCACTAATAACGAGGTACGGTCAGCAAAAAGTCGATGACCACATTCAGATTTTCAAAATCAGTAATCTGACCTTACCGGAAAGTGAATTTCGCTAGGGGCATCTCTTAGCACACCCAGATATGAGCGAATTTAGAAAAGCTAGTTTTCTAAAGTGCTTCAAACCCGGAATCAAACCCAAGACCAGTTTGCGTTGTGTTTGTTTTTTTTAATGGACTTATTCCGCTCTTTAAGCAGAGCTGTGATTTTGCTAATGTCAAGTGTATATTGTGTATATTGTTTACAATAAATAACGGGTGTTTAGTTTTTATTGCTTTTCTTGGATTCTACTCTTCCCGTAGAAGCAGGTTTCAAGACGCTATCAGGTCTAGAGCAAGTTGTCTTGAGACAAGTCACTTGACTCTTGATGCGGCGTTGAATACAATAATAATTCAATAATTTTAGATCTTTAACACTTCACAAAACATTAGAGCACAAACTACACTAAACTTGCTCTTTAAATGATAAATAAAAACCATTAAAATAGATCGACCATGCTTTTCGTTCGACTACCCCCCACCGAATCGTGTTTGGTCTTGCCCGTGGTGATTATTTGATGAAAGGTTCTGTCACTGCGGCCACTGATGGCACAGAAAAAAAAAATCTAACTAAGACATTTGCGTGGACATTAGTTGACAACTGCTGACAAGACCAAACACGCTGGCGCCATCTGAGATTGGATTTGTCTGTGCTTCTCCATTATTGCAATTTCCTTTTTTTGCAGTTGGTCATACTGTCAATCACTGTATAGTAATGGCGCAACTATACATAAAAGGAAAAAACTATGGAATTCAACCATTTATGGTGAAAGTAAGAGATGAAGAAACTCACATTCCTCCATCTGGGATCAAAATCGGGGAGGTTGGACCTAAGTTGGGTTATAACACGGTTAACAATGGCTTCTTAAGTTTTAACCACCATAGGATTCCGAGGCGGAATATGCTTATGCGGAATGCACAGGTTTTGAAAGTGAGTATAACGGCCATTTTTTTATAAATGTTTGAGCTGCAGCCATGTATACTATGGGTTCTTTTGATTTTTTATAATATGTCGCACGCAGACGCTGCTGCCCGTCTCGTGCTTCAGGAACTAGTCGCCTCTTACGACACGCCTCCTGTTGGCGGTAGGAAATGTATTCTTTACGTCCGTCCCCACACAGCACGGTTTGGTTTATTGCGCGAAACATATTAATTTAGGGAATTAACAAACATAACTTTTTGTCGAGGTATTTCCTACTCAAAATTCAAGCATCAAGCCAAATTATTTTTTTCTGGCTGATTCCATCCAAGAATCTTACCCTAATAATCAACCCTTTGCAATCGCCACTCGCTACTTGGGCTAACCTGAATTTGTATTATAAACAAGGAAAACTTTCAGGACGGCACGTTCAAAGCATTGCGCGACAGCAAGTTGGTGTACGGGGGTATGATGTTTGTGCGGGTCATGGTGGTGATTACTTGCGCCAACCAGCTGTCGAGGGCGGCTATCATCGCTGTCAGATACTCGGCTGTCAGGAGACAGTCTCGGCTCAAGCGCAAGTACAATCACATAAAGAAAATAACAATTACACTTGAAACAAATTGACCTGTGTAACATTATAGAACGCAATAAATACTGAATTGAACTTAATTTAACCGCCTCAGGTCAATCGAGTGATGCATGAACAACCGTGTCATCGTTATCTGGGCGACTGCTCTTTCACTGAGCTATTGGAGACATTATCTTACTTGATAGAATCTGTCCAGTGTTTCTTGCTGACTTTGTTGTTAAAACCAGCGTTTACGCATCCATGTTACGGATTGTTGCGGTTATATGTACGAGTAATACTCATCAAAAAACGGTTTTAAAGTGTAATATTATCTTAGGTATAATTAAGTAGCATATAAATCCAAAAATATTTTCATCGTACCAGTATCAAAAAACTTGTTGTGGTTTCCGTATTAAAATTAAAGGGAAATAATAGGAATATTGTATAAGTTGGAAAGAACGGAGCGAGTTTAAAACAAATAATTAATAACAGCGCGCATATTACGCACAACAACCCGCACAAGTCCCGTTTTGATGCTCAACTATAGTTGCGCGAAAAAGAGACTGTGGTCCCTTGCGGCCGTTAAGTCGATATGTACCTTCTTCTTACTATAATCAGCAATAATCAGTTTTCTTTTTGTAGTGAGCCGGAGCTCCAGGTCTTGGACTACGTGACGCAGCAGCACAAACTCTTCATCGCCATCGCGACGAGCTACGCTTTCACCGTCACGTCCAAGTGGCTATGGGACATGTACTTGGACATTATCGGCGATGCTGACGTTGGGAAAACTGAACGCCTTTCTGAAGTCAGTAAACTTTTACAATACTCCATTACCATTCTTTGGAGCGCACTACCAGACCAGCTTATAGTAAGGGGATTAATACACCATAAAAACTGAATGCTAAGAATCAGTTTTAGTATCTTTTCAGTGGATAGTTAGGGATTATTTTGCTAATCCTGAGATGCGCAAGTTAGCTTAAACTCAGCATAACAATTTCAATGGAAAAAACACCTGCTGCCTGGAGCTAATAAGCTAATTCATATATTAAAATCAGTAGCTTGAATTGGAAGAGATGGCCAGAAGTGGACTTATTATAATGATGTCAGACTAATGTTGTATTACAGTTGCATGCACTTACCTGCTGCTTCAAAGTGTTCAGTTCTGCGGATTGCTCCGAGCTGATTGAGTCGTGCCGACTGTCGTGTGGCGGGCACGGGTACATGCTGTCTTCCAACCTGCATCAGCTTTACGGCATTACCACTGCCGCTTGTACTTATGAGGGGGAAAACACCGTTCTATTGCTGATAAATGCAAGGTATGTGTAAATCCTTACAAATCAAGCAAGTAAGTGGTTAGCAGTAGCTACCAAACTTTGGACTTTAATCACTTGTCTTTAGGTCTAACACCTATAAAATATATTGTGACGGTGCAACGGTGTGCCTTATAAAGAGTTAATTTGTTTACTTGCGGCTATGACTTTTGGTCGTTTAACCATGATTTTTTCCAAATGTCCTCCAACTTCAAGAAATGAAAATAATTTTGATAGTTTTTAAGACCTTTGCAGTAAAATCGTTTATGATTAAAGCGTTGTTTTAAATATACTTAAACGTATAAATACTACTTCATAGGGCTTTGGCCAGAGCATGGGAAAAAGCAATGAAGGGTGAGCCAGTACCTCAGTCAATGGCATACTTGAAAGACCAGACACCTCTGAAAGAATGGGACATTTCGGTCCAGGGTATCATTAAGAGCAACCAAAAGGTTGCAGCCGGGTATGTTTTTGAAATATGTATTAATAACCGGATTCATCAATTTTGCAAATTTCTATTCAATCGGCAATATAACGAGAGCATCAACCTTGCAATTTTAAATTTTATTTTGAAAAATGAATTAAAACATTTTTGACGTAATGTTTTAATTTTAGACGCCTTGACTTCGTAATCACACTGTATTCTAAAAAAACATATTAACATTTCAGTAAAATAGCCTCTGCGTTGGGTAGTCTGATGAGTTACCATAACTCGGGTTTCTCATATGAAGATGCTTGGAACAGAGCTTCGGTGCAACTTATTGGCGCAGCTGAGGTACTCCTTTGATATTTATTATTTTTCATGAATAAAAAAACATCAGAATCCTATATTTTTACAAATAGTATATATAACAAAAGCACGCGTTTCAACGTTTTCATCTTTCATTGCTTTGTAATAATTTGTGGGCTAGTGCAGAGAAGAAGCAGCGCAAGAAACTTGTTGACGATTATCAGTCTCATTTTAAAATAATTTAACAGTTTTTGGTTTAAGCAGCTGAGCGCAGCAAGCTTTGGGGTTGGACTGGTGATGAACGGGTCGAAGACTAAAATGATGACCAACGCTACTAAGGACACCATAGTAGTGGAAGGGCAGACAATGCAATACGTTGACGAGTACATATATTTGGGCCAGATAGTCTCCTTCGAAAACAGGCAGGACAAAGAAATCGAGCGTCGCATCGATAATGCCTGGAAGAGCTTCTGGTCCATGAAAGCTTATATGAAGGGCAACCTTCCCATTTCGCTAAAGCGAAAACTCGTCGACACTTGCATCCTGCCCATTCTTACGTACGGAGCGCAGACCTGGTCTTTGACCGAGAGTCAAAAGTCCAAACTCAAAGTTTGCCAAAGGGCTATGGAGCGGAGCATACTAGGTGTAAAAAGGATTGATAGAATTCGCAACACCGCCATCCGCTCCAAAACCGGTGTCGCAGATGTAGGCGAGAAAACTGCAAAGCTAAAGTGGGAGTGGGCAGGACACGTGTGCAGAATGCATCCAGACAGGTGGGCCCAAATCACCGAAGAGGTAGACCCAAAAAAAGATGGTGTGACGACTTGGTTAACTTAACGAGGGATTGGGAGTCATTGGCGATTGATAGAGATCGATGGAAGAGTCTGGGGGAGACCTTTGCCCAGCAGTGGGATTGAAAAGGTTGATAAAAAAAAAACAGCAAGAGAGTTTTAAATCTACACATTTTTATTATTTAATAATTATCTTAACATGTAATTTTAAGTTTATGTACGGGTAGTTCGGCAATGGATTAGGGTAATTTATTAAAAAATACGAATACATTTTCCATGACTAAACTTCCTAACTTGTGCAATCTGAAATTTGGAACGACAACGAAGTTTATCTTTATGCCGGGTATTATACTTATGCATGTAACAAATACGAAAAAATTCTTTTACTTATTGCGATATATCGATAACCCAGCCGCCACTGCGATCTAATATAACGGTAGCGCCATCTCTTGGTAGTGTAGGGAACTACTTGTTGATAATAATGTTAGGTGTGCTAATTATGCCGATTTCTTAAGGCTCACGGGCGCGCAGTAATCCTGTCGGTGTTCCACTCGGAAATAGAGAGGACTGTGAAATTGCTGTCAGCGCCTTTGCAGAGGGTCCTTCATCAGTTGGTGGAACTCTACGCGTATTACTGGACCTTTAAAAGACTGGGTGATTTTCTTTTGGTGAGTTGGATACTTGCTACATAAATGCTCTTGCATATGAAAGTTAGCCTTACTTTTAATGAATCTTGTATCAATTTGAACCCCTTACACTTACGATAAGTTTCATGAACACGAAAGGTCACATTTCATTTTAATTTTTTTTTAAATTATTTAAAAAAACTAGGAACTCTTCGTTTTAATAAATACCTATCGCGTTAATAAATGTTAAGATATCAAATTCAAAGCTTTTATTTAAAACACACTAGTTTATAGTAGGTACTACAAAAATAAACACAACAGAAGAAGCAAAAAACAAAACAAAAGATAAGTTCCGTGTAGACAAGGCTTTAAAATGGGCGGACTACTAATCAATACCGACCTAATACTTTAGACATCGAATTTATTTATACATTATAAATAATACTTAGTGCTAAAATAAAATAAATAAACTAGTTAAAAAGCAAATTACGTTACATGTTAATCTAATATTTAATTTATCTAACAATTACATGTAAAATTGACATAAAGTACGATTTAAGACGTAATAAAATGAGTGTAATTTGTACAGAGCACACAAAAGTTGTTGGTCGCGTTAATTTCTTTCCTAACGGTGCCTTTTACAAGCTTTTTTATTAGTTCGCCATCCGGCGCAGTCCAGTTCAATAAATTAGAGCTTATTTAGTGGGCCGATAAAAGGTGTCTACAAAATTTACACATTTATTAAATTTTACATTAGAACCATATTAGATTGGTTGGTATGAGAAGTGAGAGCAACCGATGGTCTTAGGGCTGTTACAGACGGTCTTTATTCGGATTGCCAGCCAGCTGCAAGATTCGGATGCGGTTGGTCATAACTGCATTGAAATTTACAACTGTGGAATTCTCTTGCTTGCGGTCGTCGTGCAGTCGTAACTACTGCAGTCTGAGCATTCCAAATACAGCCCTTCTGTTTGTGCTTTTATTTATAGATGATTCAGTCATGGTTACAATCAGTCACAATGCATTGGTTAGGTATTCCTAAGAAAACACCTTCATTTTCATCATTTTCCGAGAAATCGTTTGAATGTACAGACTACAGTTTGTCAACTTACCACAAACGTCAGATTTTTTTAATAGATATTGATTTCTACGTGTCGGACTTAAAGTTGAAAATCGGTGCAACCTTTAACTTTTTGTGTAGTCGTGTGTAGTAGTAGTAGACATGCCGTTGACCGTATATTCGATTGATAAATCCACAAATTTACAAAGGGTCAATACAAAAATAATACCATTTTGCTATATTATATGGGTTAATATTATACTAGTTATAGGATAGATACATAGGAGCGGTGGTAGCCCAGAGTCTCGCTGTCGTAAGTTTGCATCTTAGCACGTATTTTTGGGAATCTATGTACGAATTTATACCATTTGCTCGGCGGTGGGGGAAAACGTCCTGAAGAATCTATAACACTAAGTACTTGTAGCCATGGTTCAAATTGGTCAGGTTTCATTGTCTTAGGGTTACGGAGGCCTTATGGCAATAGCTTCAAATGTACCACGGCAAGGAACAGAACAAAGTGCTTGGAAGAAGATAGAAAATAAAATTTTAAGCATATCGCATGCAGGCCCGTCCGATAAAAACGGTTTCCCGCATGCGACCCCTTTAGCATTCCTTACAGCAATCTCCTGCGCCCCGCATGCAGACGGTAGCGATCAATGAAAACGGTTTTCCGCTTGCAGTCTCTATAGCATTCCCTATAGCAATCTTCTGCACCCCGCATATGGACGTTAAAGATAATGCAAACGGTTTTCCGCTTGCAGACTCTATAGCATTCCTTATAGCAATCTTCTGCACCCTGCATGCAGACGTTAGCGATCAATGAAAAAGGTTTCCCGTATGCGTATGCGTAATCTCCCGCACTTCGCATGCTGGCACTAACGACCAATGAAAACGCGCCTTTAAATATAGTATAATACATACTGTCCGTGTGTTATCAATGTAGCAAGAAAGTTATCAGTTACTTCGGAACGCTCAACAAGTACCTACCTAATTTGTATCTTATATCAGTGGGTATAAAACTAGAATGAAATGAAAAACTTCGGGCTGTGCGAGAATTTTCGTCAAGTGGCGAATAATTTATTACCAAAATGTTGTACGGACACAACTACTCGAGTAGTTTAGATAGTCTTTAATAACTCAATCTCTCTTCAACTATCTTAACAGTGCGAACTAGGCTTTAATGACTAACAGTTAAGCTTGAGTTATTTAGTTGATAACAAAACGTTATTTTAATTTACAAAGCGTCGACGTCTGTCATTAAAACCCTAGCTAGATTAGTATTCAAAAAGTTGATGGAAGAAATAGTTTTACTAATTTTATAACACTAATGAATACTTGATAAAACATACGGACTGAAGACCATTAGTCATACTTTCTAGATTTTATGGGGTCCTAATTTGCATAAAATTTAGCTGTTACAAAACTAAAAACATAAACCGTTCGCTTTGCCGTAATTTTGGACACGAAGTTGCTGGATTTGACTAAATAATTTACTACCGCACTAAAGTGCGAATGGGTTTGCAAAAACATGTAATTTATTTTTCTCGGGGTCATAAATTACGTCTACATGTTTTTGAACACCAGTTTATAAAATCGACAATGTTTATATTATTAACTGTTAAACTGTATACATTAGCATAATCAATTACTTATTAAATGAGTTATAACTCATATCCGTCGTATAATATTTTCGCCGCCAAAACACTAGTAATAAAATATGAAAATAAGTAATTCGGGAGGATTTAAAATATAGTACAAAAATAATTATTGTGTTTTGATGCGGATATAATTATAGTAATGCTTTAAGACTCTTCTTTAACAATTGAATAAAAGTTTAGTCAAGTAATCATTAAACTTTATTTATTTCGTCTCCCAATTAAGTTGACTTATTATTAGGTACGTTAATATAATTCTTAGGGCTTTCTAAGTTCTTCTTTGTTTGTTTTCGTAAAATTAGATTATGTTCAAAATTTATTAGAATCAATAAAAAAATAAATAAGTAGTATTATTTTCGTAACGTATATTAGATATAATAAATAAATAATAAATAAATATGGACAACATCACATTCATTGCTCTGATCCTGTGATAAGTAGCTTAAGCACTTGTGTTACAGAAATCAGAAACAACGACGGTACCACAACACCCAGACCCGAGACAATATAGAAAAGTTATTTTTTCTACATTGACCGACCGGGAATCGAACCCGGGACCTCAGAGATAGCGTCACCAAGTCCGGTATACTCGCCTCTCGGCTACGGAGGTAGTCATATGTTTAAGAAAATACTAGTAAACAAGTATTTTTAAGTAAGTATTGGCAGTCCCCCTCCGATAAAAGTCATTGGGGGATGCCTATGTTCAGCAGTGGACGTCCTATGGCTGAAATGATGATGATGATGAAGTATGTAGTTAAAAAAAGGGTTCAAAATAAAACATTTATTTGCTAAATTGTGGTACATCAGATCTTAGATTGAACATAAAAAGGAACGACATTCATTCACCGGAATAATAATAACTAGCTGTGTCCACGGCTTCGCCTGCGTCGAATACGGATTGTCACTCTAACACACACTCAAAGCCATACCTTCTATACAGTGTGAGTCTTCATAAAGTGCACATATTGAAATATGGCATTCTATGCTTAATTTTATCGACGGAAAACATATTAAAAAAATCGCTATTTTTTTAATGGATTTTTTTAAGTTTTTGTTCCCTACTGTGACCTTCGTGTAAATAAAACCTTGTTTCTTTCAAATTAATTAATTTGTAACAATTAATTAAACTTAAAAATGATCGGAGATGATCAGGCGTCCTCATAAAATTTAAATCCGTGAAAAAACTGCCCACAATACAGAAATAAAATGGGTTTTTGAGCAAAAATTTGCTTTTTTTAAATCATTCTTTTCACTAGATTTTTTAAATATGTTTTCCGTCGATAAAATTAAGCATAGAATGCCATATTTCAATATGTGCACTTTATGAAGACTCACACTGTATATATCAGTACGGCATGGTGGTTTTTACAGAAGATTTACGTATTGTGTTCTCTGTCTTTTGGTAAGTTCTTCTGCCCCCCTAGCATGACAACCAAAATACGATATTATATAGCAAATATATCGATATATATTGCTATATAATATCCTGTTTTGGTGTCGATACACCAAATGTAAGAATATGATAGATGTAGCCGCGTGTTGAATCGCCAAACAGGTGATGTCACATCAAAAATTCAAAATAGAGGCTTAAATATCATATTTAAAAAAAAAGAAAGTTGGTGTCGATAAATCGCTATATCATATCGCGTTTTGGTGGTAATGCAAGGGGGGCTGTGCGTTCTAAATAAATGTGGCTGAGACCTTGTAATTTACAACTAAACTAAAATAAACTTCTACAGTTTAAAAGAATAAATTACTGTTAAAAACATACAACCGAATTGAGAACTTCCTCCTTTTTTTGAAGTCGGTAAAAAAATTATTTATAGAATATTCATAAATGCTTACATTGAGCACATATACAAAACTACGCGGTGCCCGTCAGGGTCCTTAATTGTTTCTTTATCACCGTCACCGTATACCGTCTGAATTATCTATACATTATGGAACGCAATAAATAATTGAGTATTTAGCAAGTCTTATGTGTACAGCTATCGGCAGTATGTCGCAGCCCGTACAATATTTGTAAGTTTTGTATTCTGTCTATATTGACCGAGTTACCCCTTACTTAAGCCTGAGGAAATGTATCCGTAGTTTGCTGTTTCAAGAGCCTTGGGAGAGACAGTATTTTTGAGAACTTTTTGATCATACACAAAACGATTTATTTTATTACGTATAGAATTGACATGGTCTTCCCTACAGAACAGGAATGACACGCTACGTTCCGCTACGCGGTCTTTCCAGTTTAAGTGTTTGTCAATATGCAACCCCAAAAACTTTACACGTCTGTTTCTTTTACATTATTATTAAGGTAACTAATATTTATATTTAAAAAATATACAAATATAAATACAAAACGTATTAAATATAAACGTACAAATTGCATCTAAAAGTTAAGAAAGCTCAAATAATCCCGATTCTATATAAACAATTGCACTTAATATAAATTAATCTAGATCTAGTTTCTGTCCTACTCTGATTGTTCTCAATAGAAGCAATAAAAATAAACGACCGACAAAACTTTTATTTGTGTCTTAATCGATAGTATCTCGAGAACCGGTCCGATATCGATCTATTGACAAGTAAAAACGATAGATCCATTAGTTGTTGTCTCGTTTAATGACCCGTAACAGTATTGGGACCTCTTAGTGAGGTTATTGTTCGACCCATAGCTGAGTATTAATTTTAGAGGTCTATTTTTTGTTGTATGAAGCTTCGAGATTAGTAGGCCAATGGGTCTGACTTGTAATACCTATTTTGTACTCAAATAAAACCCTATCAATATGCAACGTGCGACTTATATGTTAAGATGTTTTTAGAATATTGGTGAAATTTAATAACTTTGCCAAAGAAACATGGGTCGAAATATAACAAGCTTGAATAATAATATTACTGTTTTCCCATTTTCTACCTGGGATTGAGTAGGTCCAATTTTGAGAAGGAGGTCAATCGTCGAATCCAACTCGGCTGGGCAGCGTACGGGAAACACACAATGTACTACTCGTCCAAAATACCTCAGTGCCTAAAGATCAAAGTCTATAACCAGTGTGTGTTACCAGTAATGACATATGCAACAGAAACGTGGCCTCTCACTATGGGCCTCATAAGAAAGCTCAAGGTTGCACAGCGTGCTATGAAATGCTTGGTTTTTCTTTGCGAGATCGAATCAGGAATAAGGAGATTCGTAAACGAACAAAAGTCGCTGACATAGCCCAACGGATTAGCAAGCTGAAGTGGCAGTGGGTGAGGCACATAGCACGTAGAACTGACGGCCGATGGGGCAGAAAGGTTCCAGAATGGAGGCCACGTACCGGCAAGCGCAGCGTAGGATGTCCACCTACAAGGTGGACAGACGACCTGGTAAAGGTTGCAGGAAGCCGCTTCCTACCGGCTAATCTGGAAGTCAATGAAGGAGGCCTATGTTTAGCAGTGGATGTCCTATGGCTGAAATGATGATGTTTTTTTTTATTGTAATAATTATAATGATGATGATTAATAAAGTTAATTTTGCCCTTCCGTAAAATCAGCCCAGTCAACTGTTCGATTAAGTGTAGATGGCGTCACTCTCGTGTTTTTCTTTATCAATCCTTATTCCGCAGTACACTCAGATAACTCAGAAGGATGTGCAGTACATGCAACGCAAGTACGAAGACGTTTTGGAGGCGATCAGACCCAACGCGGTGGGCTTGGTGGATGCCTTCGACGTCAGGGATGAGGTTTGTTAAACGCTGAACAGAAATGAATAATATATATATATATAAAACAAAGTGGGGTTAGTTACACCATTTATAAGTCAAGAACGGCGGGACCGATTTTTATGATCTTTGCTTTGTTGAATTTGTCTCCACTCCGAATAGCAGAATAACTATTAAAACAACTAAAAAAAACACGAAAAAAAAAACGTATGAAGGGGCGGTACGAAGTTCACCGGGACAGCTAGTATTATATAAATATTGGACAACATCACAAACATTGCTCTGATCTTATGATAAGTAGCTTAAGCACTTGTGTTACAGCAATCAGAAACAACGACGGTACAACACTCAAACCCGAGACAATATAGAAAAGTTTTTTTTCTGTAACATTGACCGACCGGGAATCGAACCCGGGACCTCAGAGATAGCGACAAGTCCGGTATGCTCGCCTCTCGGCAACGGAGGTCATCTGGCAAGAAATGGCAAAAGAAAGGCCACATTGCTAGCAGAACTGACAACGGATAGGAAAGAACGGTTCTTGAGTAGCGACCACGAATTATAAGACGCAGCGTGGGCAGGGTTTCGGACCAGGTGGACAGACGACATAGTCTAGGTTGCGGCAACTGCTGGATGCAAAGGGCGATAATGAAGATGATGATACTTATGATGATAATACTTAATAGCAACCTTAAAGTTAGCCGCACTTAAGTTGAACAGATGGTTTTTAGGGTTCCGTACTTAGAATCCGCTGTCTGCCCGTCCGTCTAGTCTGACACAGGGCAGTTGTATCTTTCAACTGTAATGGGTAGAAATTTAAAATTTTCAGTGTGTATTACTATGGCCGCTATAATTCAGATAATCGAAATAAAAAAGTTGAAAAAAGAAACCGTGGTGGCTTACAAGAATAATGTTTTTTCGGCGTTTAGTAGTTACAATAATTTAAACCATTGTTTTGTTGAATGTTTCAGTATGCGACCAATGTGTAAAATGATTACATGAGAGACCAATTATATCATTCGCCAAAAACCAACGGTAAAAAACACTGCACGTAAAAAACCTGAAAAACATAGGCGTTACATACCTTTGGCGTTTATTTCTGAAATGGGTCGGATTTCTTGTTAAAAAAAATCTTGTTGTAATCAGACAAACCTTTTTACAGATACTGAACTCGACTCTGGGTGCATATGACGGGAGGGTCTACGAGCGGATAATGGAGGAGGCTCTGAAGAGTCCTCTCAACCAAGAGCCTGTCAACCAGTCCTTCCATAAGTACCTCAAGCCTTTCCTGCAGAGGAGCAAAGTGTAATTGATAGCCGATTAAAGTCAACTACTATCACTACCAAAAGTAATCAAAGTTTATTGTTTTTATTTCGTGTTGACAAGTCTTTGACAAATTAAAATAGGGTTACGTAATTGAAAACCATTGAAAACTTTTAAAATCAGGTACAGCAGCGATAACTACTATAAAGAGGCGTATTTTTAAATCATTCGAATTCCAATCCGCAAATCATGTCGCAGAATCGCACATGAATAATAAATAGGAGTAATAATTTCCTATAAAGATTTAATGCAATAATGATGTAATTGAATATAATTGGATTGAATTTTGCATGCTACTAGAATAGTTAAATAGCCATAAAAGCTAATAATATATTTATAATACCGCCCACAAAATATAAAACAATTTGGATTTGGATTTTTAGTGATTAAATACTATTCCTTCGATTTCGTAAGCAAATTGGAAGTCGAATGCTTTTATAATACGTCTCCAGAGTTTTCATGTGAACTTTTAATTGGCAATTTTGATCAATCAGGTAGTTCAATAAGGGGAAAAGGTATTTATTTATTTTATTTTTGTGAGGTATGTTTGGACAAAAACGTCGTAACGTAAGTCTATTTTGTTAGAGCTTAGAGCCAATATATCTTAACATTGTGCGGTAGTAATTAACATAACCGGTTAGAGAAGCTTACTTACTGACTAATAGAATTTGATGTTTTAATTGTAAATTATTACATCTTAATTTTGCGATTGATTTTTAATGTGACTCATTAAATTAAATCAAATTTATTTATTGTGTCTTATTATTATAAGCGAAAGGAGCATTATTCCAATGTACCTAATAATTTGGGTAAAATTTTCGGTAACTGCTATTTTTACTTTTGATTAGTAAGTTTTAGTCCGGTCTGTAAAATTATTGAATTATAGTGTATGAATGATATGTATGTTAATTGTGTAAATTCATATTTCGGAAGGCATAAATTAAAGAAGAACATAAAATTTCATCCTTTTATTAATATTTATAGTTAGTCGTAAGTAAAATTAGCAATAAATTATAAATGCAGGCTTCGAATTAATCCAATAAATAAATAAATTAAATCAGACTTTTGCAAATATACCAAGACAAGTTTTCGGTTTGTCCAGAAGTCGTCTTGACATGGTTGCTTAGAAACTATTCTAAATGGGCTTATGCATGCGCGTTAGCGTGTGCGGAGCCGAACCCAGAGGTGTTGGCGTTCGAGTTCACCACCCTGTAGCCGGCGCTCAGGCCCTGGGTCTTAGCGGACGACGAAGCCTTGCCGTAGCCGGAGCTCTGGGCATCAGCGGCGGTCTTGGATCCACCGTAGAAACCCGCACTGTGTTTAGCTAAACCAACACCAGAACCAATGTTGGCTGCGGAAGACGCGACGCCAGCGCCGTTGGTGTTGGCCGCAGACTTGGCCGATCCATAACCAGTGTTGATGTTGGCGTCAGCGTTGGCCGATCCGTAAGACGCGCCGTGAGTGTTAGCGGTCGTCTTGGCGGTGCCCAAGGTAGATCCCTGAATGTTCGCAGCGGAGTTGGCGGATCCGTATCCACCGTTCATGTTCGCGTTAGCGTTCGCAGAACCGTATCCGGCACCGTGAACATCGGCATTGGATTGAGCGATACCGGCACCCTGGGTTTCAGCGTTTGACTTGGCGATTCCGTATCCAGACTGAGTGTTAGCCTGAGCTTTGGCTGAGCCGGAAGGAGTATCGTAGAGAGTGCCGAAATGCCAGTGGATGCGTTTCTGGTCGGTAGTCTTGGCAGATGAAATAGCGTTTCCGTATTCACCGTTAACGTTAGCGTTGGCATTAGCAGAGCCGTAGTTGGAAGGCTGGTAGCCATGAACTTTGGCGGAGGCAATGGCGGATTCCTGAGCGCCAGTGTTAGCGGTCGATGAAGCTGAGCCGTAGCCGCTGTTCATCTGAGTTTCAGCGGAGGAGCGGGTGGCGCCGGTGTTTCCCTCAGCTCTAGATGTAGCGGAGCCAAATCCGTTACCTTGCGTGCGGGCAGCGGTAACAGCTGAACCGTAGCCAGTGTTGGCGTTGGAAGAAGCGGTCCCAAATCCGGAGCCGAAAGTTTTGGCGTTGGTTGAGGTGATTCCGTAGCTGCCGACTCCCCTGTTAGTTTGAGCTGAGGATTGGGCGGTACCGGCGCCGTTAGATTTGGCTGAGGAAATCGATGTTTCAGATCCACCGTTCATAACAGCGGAGGATTGGGCTTCGATTGCAGCGGGCACTTCGAAGTTTTGGTGGTAAGAGATGACGGTTGCTGGGGCAGGGAGGGGATAGTAGGCTCCGTTTTGTGCCTCTGCGACTGCTTTGGCTGTGCCGTAAACGGGAATCTCGGGGGCGTCGTAGGCTTCAGCTTGGGCGACGGCCTCGCCGGGGTAGATCTCGCCAAACCCGTCGTTGCGGGCGAGCTGGGCGCCGACGGAGCCACTGCCATAGGCCTGGGCGTTGCCGCCGTTGACTGTGGCTGAGCCGGACGCCTGACTCATGCCGCCGAAGTTGCGGCTGTAGCCCTGGCCGATGGAAAAGCCGCGTCCATCACGGTACAGTATACCTATTAAAAAGACAATATGCTTTGTTAAAACGTTCAGTCGATGCAACCACTCTAAACCAGTTCAAAAGTATTGCAATTATTTAAGTGAAGATTAGATGAAATATTAAAATATATCAATTAATGATCGAATCTTAGAAATTGGTTTAATTTAAATCGCTTACCGTTTATAAGGACGGGGCTAGAGTGGCACATGGCGAAGAAAGCAACCGCTACGACGAATTTGGCAGCCATATTTTGGTTTGTTGTGTAATGTTCAGGAGGAGACAGCTGACTGGATGAAGTGAGAGCATTTCTCCGCGCTTTTATACATCGTCCGACCGCCACCACTCTTGCGCACGACTGACCCAAAAGCCGTGAACTTCACCTACTAATATCGGAAATGACGGACAGTCGTAAATTAAGTGATAGATTACGGTAGATTAATGAAGGATCTGTCGTGAATTTTAGCAAATGGTTTTTGTCTAACTCATTTTAGCGACTCATCTAATAAATCATCGGGTGCACTGACCTCCCTACGTGCAATAGATCGATATAATTTCGGTTTATCGCCTAATTTTGTCATCATAAATGACATACGTTTAACACGACCGTTGACTTGAGATACGATTTCGTGGGAAATACCGGCTTTTGGCAATATTCTAGTTTTAATTAAAATTTTGATTATGTTAGCATTTTGTAAATGGCTGATAAGGACTTCTATTATGGATGTCTCTTTTCAAATAAATAATAACTTTGTCGCAAAAAGTCAATTCTTATTGCTAATTTATACTGCATTAGATTTTGGATACATTATAACTACTTATACAACTATCAAAAATATACGTTCTTAGATAAACATAAATATTTGATTTAGACTAGTCAATAATTTGCAAATGCAATCCTAGGATTAGACGAAACGAAATATGATACACCGTTATTATGTTTCATTAATTATAATAATCTGACAATTTTGTCTACACGGGTGCACTTTCTTCGCGATTTATGTGAATTTAAAATTAATAATCATAATTTTTCAAATATTTGACTTTTTGAAGTAAGTCTTCATATAGCGCTTTGCCTAGTTTATTCGGGGTCTTTCCATGATCCACCTACCCACCTCATTTTTTAAATAATATTATCAAACCAAAAGTTGTTTTGCTAGTTCTTTGACGTCAAAGGTACTTATTTGACGACCGTCTGAGCCAGCGGTTGCGGGTTCGAATCCCGCAAGGGGCAAGTGTTTGTGTAATGAGCACGATCATTTGTACCTAAGTAATGGATGTTTATAAAAGTATTCAAGTCTGTTTATCCGTTATCTAGTCGCCATAGTACAAGCTTTGCTTAGTTTGGGGCTAGATAATTGGTGTGATTGTGAAAACAATTTACTTTATTTATTTATTCAATACTGCCTCTAAAAAGTCCTAATGACCCTAAATAAACTATTGAGCAAAGGCCTACCCCCATTGACTTATCATCGGGGGGGATTGCCAATACTCGCCACGCTCGTCATTGGAGGAGGCCTTTGTTTAGCAGTGGACGTCTTATGACTGAAATGACGATGATGATGAAACTATTGAAAGGGTCACAGGTTATGTTGATTGTCATCATCATGTCCGCCTATTGCAGTTTTCAGTTTACTGCTGGACGTAAGCCTCCCCCAGAAAGCGCCACCGAGCATGATCTCCCGCTTTTTTCATCCAGCCACTGCCAGCCATCTTCCTAAGGTCGACGGCCCATCGAACTGGGTGGCGTCCTACGCTACGTTTGCCAAAGCGTGGTCTCCACTCGAGAACCCGTTTACTCCACCTTTCATCGGTTTTGCGACATGTTGATTGTACTGCACAACTAATAAAGATAATACCCAAATTGATTGCCTCCAGTTATAATTGCAAGTATAGTTTCTTTAACGTAACGTATTTTAGTATTTAAAAATCTTCGAGTAGGACTAACTTAAAGAGTAGTCAAAGAACTTGAAAAGCTCATTTCAAATCGGTTGGCTTTCCTTTAGTCAGGTTTATACCCATATACAGGGTTACACGAATCGCTTTAACTAACTAGGATCAAATTAGTAAATTTCACTGTGGCACTAACATCGAAATCGGGAGTAAAAAATTTACCTTTCTTTTCATACTTAATAGTCATTAGCCTCGAGGTTAATAATAAATATTAAAATATTGGACAGCATCACATACATTGCTTTAATCCTATTAAAGTAAGTAGCTAAAGCACTTGTGTTTTAGAAATCAGAAAAAATGGCAGTACCACAACAACCAGACCCGAGACAATATAGAAAAGTAATTTTTCTACATTGACTAACCGGAAATCAAATCCGAGACCTCAGTGATAGCGACACCAAGTCTGATATACTCGCCTCTCGGCTACAGAGGTTGTCAATCATAATGATGGAGCATCAGTTATTTTTCATTCGCTTTGCGACGTTAGCTCCATAGAAAAATCTGTTCACTTCAATGGGCAGAATATCCTGTCAAAGTGATTATCTCGGGGGGATTTTCAATACTCGCCACGCTTGGCAGGCGGGTTGGCGAACTCAGTTTTTTATAAAATTTCGCAAGCAGACGCTGCTGCCCGTCTCGTGCTACAGGAATTAGTCGCCTCTTACGACACGGTTCCTGTTGGCGGTGGGGTAGTGTATTCTTTACGGCCGTCCCCACACTGTTATCAACAGTAAGCTAACCAATTTTGATCTATAAAAGTATAAAGTATGCCTATACGTGTATACTTCCCACAGAAGGGCACAGGGCTCACCTCCTATGAGGAAGTTTGGACCATTAGTTACCACTATTAGACCATTAGTTTGTCCACCGGGCAAAGTGCGGGTTGGTGGAGGGGTGTTGTAAGGCCAGTGACTGAATCTTACTGTCAGATGTTATTAAGCCGCCCTAGGCGGAACCGAAAGCGGACCCTGGGCTTCGAAGAGATGGCTTTGGACACAACCGGGATTTACTGTAAAGATGATGTTATTAAGCCACCTAAGGCTCCACGACTAGTATCAAGCAATATTAACCGGGACCAACTTTGAACGTGCCTTCCGAAGGACGGAGACGCTTGTGATAAATGTCACTAAATATGGTTGGAATGGTAAAATGAATTAAAACAAACAAATGACTCACCAATATAATTAATTTAATAATTAACATAAAGATACAAATTAAAAATTAAATGGAATGAATTAAAAACATACATACTAATATAATATATTATTACCATACCAATATATTACTAACTACAAGAACATATTAAATATATAAAGATAAAAATTATAATTTTATCAAAAAAATAAATTTTAAAAATACAAATAAACGCTGTAAGCTTGCTAGATCCAAAGACGCATCCTACGGATATTAACATACCGGTGTCGTTTAAAGCGTGAGCTTACGACATACGACGATCGTCTTCACTACTTCGGATTGAAGAGCCTTGAGTCTCGGCGCAGAATTCTAGATCTCACTTGCTTTTTCAAAATTTTAAATGGTTCAATTCAGACGACCCTCCTTTCTGAAGTTTGCTTTCGAATCCCAATTAAATCATCGAGACGCGATTATCCATTCTCAGTCCCGCTTTGTAATAATAACGTGTCATATCACAACCCGATTCTTAGGATGTGTCGTGAGTACAACAATCTTCTCGGGCAGCTCGATGATGTGCCTGACATATTTGGCACATCGCTAAACAAATGGAAATCTGGCCTCCACAAAATCATTGAATGATCCGTAAGTATTTATTAAAATTTTCGTTTTCTTATTATTTTACACACACGAATATAATGTAGGTCTATTTTATTAAATGTATTTAGTTATTATACGTACCGATTTTGATTGTATATTGTATATATTTATTATATTAATCATAATATAATTGTTTCTTCATTTTCAACATGTTGAATATTGACAAATCTCGATCTTTTTCTTATAACATGCTATGTACACATGTCTGTGGAACTACAGCCTATCATTGTTTCATGTTATATATATACATATTTTTTAATTGTCTTGTTACTGTTGTATTTCTGTTTTGTGTACTGAATAAATAAAAAAAAAAAAAAAAAAAAAAAAATCACTTCATCATTATCATCATTTCGGCCATGGGACGTCCACTGCTGAACATAGGCCTCCCCCATAAATAATACATAATAATAAGAAACAGTTTATCTATAAGGAACAAAAATAATATGTTTTTATATGTATTTGTGGGTTATACTATTGACTAGGCTCCATTAGTAATACAATATAGTTAATGCATTTAATGTTATAAGAATAATAATAATGCTCTCATCTGTTATGTTGCTGTGCCCGACGGCCTAAAATGATCTGTATTACTACTATTATTAAGACCTTTATGTACATTTTTGGGAAAGCAATAAAGAATATTGAATTGAATTGAATTGGTCACCCTAAGGTGCCCATGCACCATTGTTTAACTTTTGTAATCACTACTAAAGCGGTGCCGCCACTGAGCTACAATGTTCTATAGTTCGTTTGTAATTACAAAACACAAAACTTATGAAGGTAAGTAACCAACACTTCTTAAGGTGACACTTCCAAAACATGTCACAATTTTAATGCAACTAAAAATATCAGTACCGTTAATGTATTCAAGATCCTATTATCGCCTTCACACATTTACTAAATAAATCATATACTTTGATGTTTTTACGAAAAACCGTTTGAATTTATTATACCGAAATATTTGTATGCCATGATTTTAGGGTTCCGTACCCAAATCAAACCAAATCTCATAATTGCATTACATTACATTTGTGGTTTACAGGTTGTAAACTGCTTAATAAATTGGATCTCATGTACCCTGCAAGGGTGATGGAAAAATTTAACGGGACCCTATTTCTAAGCTGTTTTGAAGTCTAAGGTATTTTTCAATCAGTGTGTTCACAAATTCTATCGTAACAAACTTGGCGTGATTGATTATTCCAAGAAGGGTGCACCAGCGGTCGCCTGATGTAAGAGGACACTATTACCATCGATAGATACCTGTATAAGGTCCTAATTCATTAGTTAACGTCCGCCTAGGGCGTGAAAATTTTTTTAGGGCTTAGATTTATGCTACCATAGAAATAGTTGTTACATATTTTACAAATACTTTTCCTATGCAGCCGTGTCAAATATTTTCAACCTCAAAGACCATCATCGGAGGGGATTGTAGGCGGGATGGCGAGCGCAGTTTTTTATGATATTTCGCACGCAGACGCTGCTTCCCGTCTCGTACTACCGAAAAGTCGCCTCTTACGACACACCTCTTGTTAGCGGTGGGGAAATGTATTCTTTACGGCCGTCCCCACACGGCTTACACACTTAAAGATGATGATGATGATGAGTACCTACTTACCTCCTATTTACAAACTATAAGTCAGTTGCAGCCAGTCTGTCTAATGAACTAAAACTCTGTTAGTGCCCAACTTGGTCGGGTCTAAACATAAAAAATGGTTCGAGAAGATAAAATGCTGGATAGCAATTTCGGTCCGTTTGTAGCCGGTGGCTTAAATAAAGTGCAAATCAATCACTAAATGAAATAATCGTCAAAGTTGGTCGGATTGAAGAAGAAGTATATATATACTTCTTCTAAATTTTACTAAATATCCAGCTGCAATATTGCAGCTGGATATTTAGTAAAATTTAGTACTACTTTTATCATACTGTACGAAAAAATAGGGGTCCAATATAACTTGGACCCCTTTGTCTGTCTGTGGCTACTGCTTGATAATAAATCGACAGATTTCAATACGGTTTAATAGGCTAGTTTCCTGGGTCATAAAATGATTATTCTATTTAGTCCGTCAGTTAGATTATCAAAAAATATTGGACCCATATTTTGTCTTTTGTCAATCAAACAAAAACTGACGAAGTTATAGCGCATCAAAGTGAGCACGTGACGTCACGCCTTGCTAAAAAGAGTCGCAAGGCGTGACGTTACGCGGAACTTTAACGGGCTATATCTTCATCATTCTTTGTTTGATTGAGAAAAGAAAAAATACGTGTCCAATATCTTCTGTTAATCCAACTGACGGACTAATTATATTTTTTTAGGAAACTAGCCTATTGTAAATTGTAAGGTATGATTTAGTTTACTTTCTAAGCAAATCGGTTAAGTTCGTATAGGATTTCAGTCGTCGATCTCATATCGTGTTTAGGTTCATTGAATTGTTCTGCAATGTTTGGCATTAGCCAAGCAATCAACAAAATTATGATTGAATCCCGAATATACACTATTTTAACTATTAATTGTCCGTTGTATTAGTTTTCATTGTTATTTTCAATCCTAATTCTAAATTATACGTACATAATGTAATTTGTTACTTTCAGTGTTGTGTATAATAGGCATATGTATAAGAATTTTATGACCATATCCTATTTGTTGCGAGTGTTGTATAAATATGCTGTTGGTGTACCTTTTTAAAATAAATAAATAAATGAGGAGTAAGCTAACCAGAAGGCCTACTACAAAATTGTTTCGTACGTTAGTACGTATAAACCTAACAATTTAAAATACCATCTACATGTGTTAAACCTTTGACAAGTTATGAACAATTGAAAACGGTCGGATTCTTTACCCGACTAGTTTCAGATGTTCATATTTTTACAAAGGATGGACAGCAATGAGTGGTTATTCTAATTTATTAGGTCTATACGTCCGGACGAACAAAAAAGTTTCGTAGTTGGCCTTCAGGGTCTGATGATGGAGAACGAAGACATCAAGTTCAGGCTCGTTGCAGGTATCGACGGAGTAAGATCCGTCATAAGGTAAGTCATAAGTTGACACTGTCTGTATTTTAAAAAGCATAAAAAAAACTCAAATTACAAATCTTTGTAAGCCTCGACACAAAAAACGCACCTCTAAAATAAAATAAAAACTAGCATGATACCCATTTTACTAATAAAATAATATGTTGGCACTTGATAGCATAGAACATGAAGTTATATCTTAGAAACAGGTCCAGGGTCCCTGACGCCGTTTTATTAAACATCTTCTTTACTAAAGTGTCAGTAAGTAGGTGTGTCTACAAATCTATCTGATATATTTCTGCCCCCCCCTAGCATGTCTACCAAAAAACGATATGATATGATATAGCATATATCGACACAAACTTTTAAAATATGAGAGATATAGCCGCCATTTTGATTTTTTATCGAAACAGCGATCTTAATATGTGACGTCGATTTAACATGGCGGCTATATATATCATATTTTTACAGTTGGTGTCGATATTTCGCTATATCATATCATATCATATCGTGTTTTAGTGCTCATGCTAGGCAGGCTTTATTTGTTACAACATTTAGGCGTAGATCTTCGTTTAGTCGCAGACTGTAGACACGGCGACCTGGCCTGCTTCAAACCCAACACGGTTCCTACATAATTAATCATGTCCATCGAAAGTTTACGAATGTCTCGCAAAAAATAATCTCCGATATAGTTTCTATTTTGTTTTGGTTAACTTTCGCCGTCAACGTGTTGTTGGTTTAATCGGCGACTTTTTCTTTCTAATGGTCGAGTAACGCTGGGACTTTGATATTAAAACAATAGTACATTATTTATCTTGGTGACCGGCCCGTGAGCTGGTCCTAGAGTAGTGAAGTTTGTAGAAAGCACAGTTAATGCTATTGTTGAGAAGTTACTAGCAAGATTGTAACTTGGAGACCAGAGAGTGCCAGCCTGTGATAACATTTAAGTATTTTATACATGATATATTGTTTGCAAGTTAAAATATATTATGAGGTTGGCTGTAAATAAGCAATAGCATAGGTATTATAAGTATTAATTTTATGCCGAATACTTGTCTTGATGTAAAATTATTTAAAAAAATAAAACCGACTTCAAAACACTAAGTTGGTAAAAATAATCCTAACACTTAAGTACCTAATCAGTTAATTTTGGAGTCGGTGCAAACAAAAACATTGAATCTCTCATCGGCTGGCACCGACTCCAAAAGTAACTGATTAGGTACTTAAGTGTTAGGATTATTTTTACCATTTTAGTGTTTTGAAGTCGGTTTTATTTTTTTTAATAAAATTTACTTATTTCATCTATTTTTAGTGATAAATTCTAATCTAATTGCTAAACACCGTCATCATTTCATCCTCTTTTTTCCTACTCTTAGGGGTGATTTTTATTTTGCAAACTTTTATCATAGCATCTTTGAAGTATAAGCTATTCACTAAAACAAAAATCGTCAAAATCGGCTCATATTTGTCGAAGATAGGTAACAAGAACCACAACCAAAATATTATCTGGGTATATATTTGTTGATTTTCTCAAAAATTTCTAAATCAATTTCGATAAAAATTATATGGGACTACCTCTTAAGTATGATCTACCAAACAAAAAAAGAATCATTAAAATCGATTCATAATTGGCGGAGTAATCGCGTAACATACATACAAACAAAAAAAAACATACAGTCGAATTGAGAACCTCCTCCTTTTTTGAAGTCGATTGAAAATACAAACCATTTATTGAAACTAAGATCCAATAAATTATGCAGATACTTATTACAGTAATATGTCACATCATACATAATTAAGGTATACAGGGCTATTTGTAAAATATCAACAACCTCCTCGGGGCTGATTCTGGTGCTAAAATACAACAGCTTTTTCTATGGAACCAACATTAAAATCGCAAAAAAATATTCACTTCCCCATACTAAGCCGCCACCAGTTGACATCAGTTTGTAGGAGGAGGTTGATGATGTTGTACAAATAACCCTGTATATGTATACCTTTTATTAGTAAATTGTTATGTTTACGTTGTGCTGTTTGTGTACTTACTTTATTTAATATAAAAGGTAGCTAATATAATTTCATAGAAAAATTAAATATGTATTATACAATTTGTTGATAGAAGCTTTGATAATTTATGGTTGTACACTTTATAATGCAAGAAAACTATAATAGATTTTATTTGATGTCCGTCTGATGTCGGACGCTGCGGATTACGAGACCGAGCTACAAAGATTGCAGGTTCGAATCCCGCAAGGGGCAAATGTTTAAGTGATGAGCACGAGCATTTGTACCTAAGTCATGGATGTTTATAAACGTATTATTATTCGTTATCTAGGCTCCATAGTACAAGCTTTGCTTAGTTTGGGATCAGCTTATTAATGTGATAGTGGAATGTGGAAACAATGATTTATTTATTATTTAATTAAGAACATGATTGATGCGTTTGCGATTAAATGTTTTCAACTGGTTACGTCCTAAGGCGGTCTACATATAGCATTGCTCTGCGGATATGCTAATATTTGGCGAAGGAGCTAGACAGGCGAGTATCAGCCAAGTATCAAGTGACATCGATTAATTACACACTAGTTTCGAATAGAGATCGCCGGTGAGTTTGACCACAGTACAGTCTGTATTCAGTAAGCAATGTGGCTAAATTAGCTTCCTTTTGATATTGTTTGTTTTGTGCCTTTTAAACGCACTTTTTAAGCGTTACTAGTAACAAGCTAACAGTTAACATTACTTAACATACACAAACACACAAAACATACTATTTTCCTCTTTGATAAAATATTTTAAACAGTATTGTGTGTATTTGTATTACAATAAAATAGTGTGATACAAAACATTCGATCCAGTCCAATAAATATTAAGTATGTTTTATAGTTTTTTAAACTATGATATTAATTATTTTGAATATAAATATATTTTAGTTTCTGATCGAGTATACGTAAACGAGACAAAACAGAAATGTTATTGTCTATTGTTATGCGGTCTCATGAGACCGCTTGGATGTTAACGGGTTAAGTTTAAGTAGTTCAGTTATCAGTTTAATCAAAATTGATTTAATTAAATTTTTATGCAATAAATAATATTAGAGTACAACATAAAGAAGTATATTTATATTAAGTTACCATAAAGTAATAATCTTGCTATGTAAAAAGTTTTGCATTTAAAGTATTTTATGGCTAGTGTTGTGGACACATATTATTTGTGTATGTACAGTCAACGGCAAGTCAACCTACCCAAAAAGTTAAAGGTCATTGAATCAATTTTCGACTTTAAGCCTGGCATTTAGAGATCAATATCAATGAGAAAATTTGCTCTTTTGTGGTAGGTTAACGAGCTGTTGTCTGCACTAAAACAAAACAAATTATTAGAGAATTTAAGAAAAATTTGCGTTCGATAAATAAAATAAAAATAAAAACACATAAAAAATTAACACAAGTTACTTCTCTTGCTACGTTATGGGCATCATAACAAACTTTACTGATTTATTAGATGCACCATTTAAATAAGAACCTGATTTATTAGCATAATTGATTTTTGTCGCTTTTAGTACCGATGAAAGTAGATAGTTTGAACTTGGGGTCAAAATAGTTTCTTTTGGCTGGTCTTTGAAAAATATCGATATTGAAATTGAAATAAAAGATTGAATATTTTAGGTGAGAGAAGTACTTTCACACTTTTACCTACATAATACACATATACAGGGTCTATAGAAGAATTTTATATATCGTAATTAATTTCAGTCGTCGTATTTGTTACCAATTGAGATCATGTACATGACCTTTTGTTAAGACATACTGTAAGGGGAGGAACTGGATCCTGAATCACAGTTTTTCTAGCTCGGGAGTCAGGGAATCAATGTTTAATAAAAAGGTATTCTTACAAATAAATAAATAATTTAAATTTATGGAGTAAAATATACTTAAAAATTTCCGAAAAAAAATAAAACGCGAGATGCGCAGTCATTCTGCAGGAGATCACAGGCGTACGCCGACGCCACTCCAACAAGAACCCCATGCAGTGCACATACGGTGCAATTTAATTGAGTCATCGTAAATTTTCTACGTATTCGATTTTTTAAATGCAGAATGAAAGAATTAAAAATAAAATAAAAAATGTTTGTTTTTTACGTAGATCGATTTAGTTACTAATTCTGAAAGTCCCTGAATAATTGGCACTACTAGTAGGATACATTAATATTCATGATTTCAATATAAAACATTCAACTAGGAACGGAAAATAAACGGTAGAAATAAGGCTAAGGTCGATACAAAAAAAAGTTTAAATTGGTTTCCATGAGATGGTAAAAGTAAATAATCTAAAGATCAGGCTCCCAACTTCTTGTTTGTTTTGAAGTTGTTTCGTGTGGGGAATAAAATAATTTAAACAAAATTTTTTATGTTTTAATTTACTTAAACAATTTCATGGTTGTAGTACATAATTAAAAATTAAAAACACTGCTATTTTTTATTTTTTAATAACTTATCCTAACTAGTTATTTAACACTATTGATTATTGTGCACTCAGCAACGCTGGTCACTACATTAAATAATAATATTGTTAAAAGGTGATGAAGCTTGGTACAATGTATTAATGTAAGCGAACTTTATAATTAAATCATTCCCCCCCATTATTTCAATTTATTTAGTTAGGAATTCATAGCGCGAGCTTATGCCGGTTTTTAATATTTGTAGTTTAACAACAGGGCTGCAGGGTTTGAATTAAAATATGTTTTTATTATTTTATATTGAAGTCATCTTTAATAAAGTATAGTCATAACAGTCACATTAAGATTTTATTAAAAACATTGACAGTAATAATGAAGTCGCTAGTATTGAATTTTTGTTTAAATAAAATTTATGACACATAAATAATTTTAGTAAACAATGCATGTAAGTATTTTAAAAACTAAAAAAAAAGATTCCAAAAGCATTTGACAGCGGTGGGATTCGAACCCACGCCCTTTCGGACTGGTGCCTAAAACCAGCGCCTTAGACCACTCGGCCACGCTGCCGTTGGCGTTGTGAAACGAAATAAGTGTACACATCCATAGTATGTGATATCGCTTAACGTGTTGTGTGCGTCATCGGCACTGTTAAAAGAGCACGGTTTTAAGAGTTTGCTAAAGTGAACCTTAGTCCTATGGCATAGAAGTCAGATGGAACGAATTGAATAATGCAAGCAACTCTACAAAAGTTCAAGGAACTGTGGAACGTACGAATAAGTATTGGCACAGAATACATAGTAAAGTATATTGGACAAATGTGTCGGTACTAATATTATAACACACGTGACTTCGTCTACACAGACATTTCTGATAGGTACAAAGTCAAAAAATCTGAACCCAGCTCAGCGTAAAATAGGAGTAATAAAATTAAAAGTAACGCAAAAAAAAAAACTTGTGTGGGAGTTTCAAATATATCCCACACAATATTGCAAATATCATTCATCATCTCAAGGACATATCCGATTTAAATGTCTTTTATACACTGTTTCCCATTATCGCCCTTCCAACCCTACTCTACTCTACTCTACCTAAAGACTCTTAGGTGATTATTTGGACCGCTCCTAGACTAAATTTTTTTATAATAATTAATCGTTTTGCTTACACTTTGTATTTTATAAGATTTTGCACGCAGACGCTGCTGCCTGTCTCGTGCCACAAGAATTAGTCGCCTCTAACAACACGCCTCCTGTTGGCGGTACCTTTGACTGTTTTACGTAAACTATGACATTAATTACTTTTGATTCCAGATAGACAATTTTTAACGTTTTATTTTATTTTATCACAGTGTATGGGTAATATACTGAAAATAAAGTCTTGTTGATTTTAAAAAGTGCTAAAGGATAGTGTAATATATTTCTGTTATTGGAAAGCTACTCGTGGAAGACTATTGTAGCCAACTATGGTCTCCTTCATCAGTTCCACCTCAGCAAATGATACTTTCTGAATGCAAATGCTTGATTTGTTGTTAAATATACTAAAATCGCTATATGTATACCTATAATATTTTAGAAGTTCCCTCAATTCCTCATGGATCACAATTAAATTTTGAAAAATGGGACCAATCTGGAGGTATACCCTTTCAATAGAAAAAATATTTTTTCAAATCAGTTCATTAATGGCGGAGTCCTGAGGTAACAAACATAAAAAAAAAAAAACGTACAACCGAATTGCGAACCCCCATCCATCCTTTTTTTGAAGTCGGTTAAAAAGACAGTGCCTCCCGTAATCAGTCATGACCACACATCTATAAGGTAGATAAAAATGAATCCCTATTTCCCTTGGTCATCGCATGTTAATTATTGTCACGAGAAGGTTCTTTTACAAGAAAAAAATTAAGAAAGATGCACAGAAAATCCTTTATGAATAAACTGATGACCACGCGAACAAAGTCGCGGGCAACAGCTAGTCTTCTATAAGTACATCATAGTAAACAATTTTTGTCCTAT
Organism: Anania hortulata; assembly: GCA_963576865.1. Classification (NCBI taxonomy): domain Eukaryota; kingdom Metazoa; phylum Arthropoda; class Insecta; order Lepidoptera; family Crambidae; genus Anania; species Anania hortulata. Next base: position 20,887,140 of record OY756389.1, on the reverse strand, counting down.
GACTTTTGAAATATGCATATATAATTTTAAGTTTTTCTATACAAATTCAATGGACTGTTTTCTATAAATTTTTATGTAAATTTGCAAGTCATAGAAGAATAGTTGTTCAACATGATGTATAGAATAATGTGGTTACAAGGTTATTTTTGAGCTACAAGACACCCTGTATACAATTTATATTAGCAGAAAATGCCAAGCGGCGTAAATACGAGTCTCTTGCAAGTGACTATGAGTTTGCGCCATTTGGTGTAGAGACGTTTGGACCGTGGGGACCGAACGCTAAATTACTTTTTGGCAAAATAGCACCAAAATTGATTTTTATTTCGGAAAATAAAAAAGCTGGTTCGTTTCTCGCACAAAGGCTTAGTTTAGCAATTCAGCGAGGAAACGCTGCCAGTATCCTCGCCTCCATGCCTCACAGACACGCTTTTATTTTTAAATAAGTATGTTTTAGTTATAGGTCAAGTTAGTTTATTTAAAGTTTTATTAATTCCATCATATAATATGTATAGTAAAGAATATTAATACAAGGTGTAACAGAATTAATGCACATCCTCTTAGGGGCTGATTCATCATCATCATCATCATTTCAGCCATAAGACGTCCACTGCTGAACATAGGCCTCCCCCAGTGACTTCCAGATTGGCCGGTTGAAAGCGACTCGCATCCAGCGGCTTCCTGCAACCTTTACCAGGTCGTCTGTCCGCCTTGTAGGTGGACCTCCTACGCTGCGCTTGCTGGTACGTGGCCTCCATTCCAGAACCTTTCTGCCCCATCGGCCGTCAGTTCTACGTGCCACGTTTCAGTTCCATATGTCATCACTGGTAACACACTGGTTGTAGACTTACGTCTTTAGGCACTGAGGTATTTTGGACGAGAAGACGTTACGTAGTTTTCCGAACGCTGCCCAGCCGAATTGGATTCGACGATTGACCTCCGATTTAGGGGCGATTCTGGTGCACAAATACAACAACTTTTCGCATCAACATTAAAATCTTTAAAAAAACTTAATCTTCATACTGTCTAATCAGCTGTTATGATTTGTATGGGGCAACGATTTTTTTTGCGATTTAGATGTTAGTTCCATACAAAAAGTTGTTGTATATTCTCCCTTATGAGAATGTGCATCAATTCTGTTACATCTTGTATACAGGATGTTCGGAAGAGGGTTAGTCAAACGTGCTGTGTTTGAGTAGTGTTATTTTGAGAATACAAATTCGCCTATTTGACCCTTGGTGATTAAGTACTTTTTTAATACCGACGACGTGCCGATTGATAAAGACCAGCTCATAATTTTTCAAAGGACGCCAAGACATAATATTAGCAGGTACATGTCATTAATACCAACTAAAACAATGTTTGAAAACATAGCAACTTCTAGCGATAAGACCGTCTAAATTGTACCAAATGTATTTTGTTTTCCTCTGTACTGTTTGTTTGTGTGGTGTGCAATAAATAGTATCTATCTATCTATCTATGTACCTACATGAAATTAAGTAGTAGGTACTAGTAGGAGGTATTTTTGTAATCGTAAGCAGAATCGTAAATAAATAAAACACAACAATTTGTTCGTAATGACCTGTATATTTATCTAAGTGTAAAGGAGCATTATTTACAAGGTGGACACTCATTTATATATAATGCTTACACCTAATAATCTTAACAACAATTAGTACAAAATGTCTTATTGGTTTGTCCAGACGGAAATCTACCGCCAGAGAAACTATTTAGACATTTCCAGTGATTTTGAAGATATTTTAGCAAGTCGGTGTGTCTTGAATGTCTTTAGCAACGCAAAGATTTGTAGAAGGAAAAACCGAAAAAACTGTTCAACAAGAAAACTTTGCCAGCATGATATCTGGAATCAATTATTATGTATATTTTTTAGAATTAATTGGAATTTAACGAGATGCATCCCTAAATATTTTATAAGTGAATACATAGTTTTGACGTCACTGGTGTTATTAAGAAATCGTGTCTTCGAATTATTCGTGTATGACGTCAACAACCTTATTGGTTGGATAATGCAGACATGGCTGAAATTTTTTTTATTCTTAATTTTCCTAATTCAGATTTTGTTTGCAATTTTCCCACTTTGATGTAGAATCTTTGCGTTGCCAATAAGTAAATCGTCCGTATTTTATTCTAGAAATATTTTGCGGCTTAGAGCATCACTATTACTGACCAAATATACACGTCACTAGTTAGCATAAACGGCATGTTAGTATCTAGTTATATTTTAAGGACCGTGGCTCATTTTGAATATGTATAAATTGTCTCTGATATTTACATTAAATGTAAACATTTCTATCCGATACTATTTAACAATAGCTGTCATATATAAAGCACACAATATTTTGAATTTGACAAAAAACTTTAAACGATTAATTTTAACTAATATTTTGATATTGCATTCATTGTAAATACCAAAAGTGATTATGTAAACAATAATTTAAAATGGAAAACCAAATTGGTCTTTATTACCAACGGTTGCTGTCATGGATATATAAGCAAGTCACTAACATAATTTACAAATAAATATGATTTTCAGTAAGCGTTTAAATAATTATTACAAAATAAATGTGTGCACGTATAACTTAATGCATCCATAATTTACTTACACCTCACTGAAAATTTATTAAAAACACAAAAATAGATCTATTAGTATTCTTACTAAAAAAAGGGTATTTAAATCAATGTAAGTTCCAAACGAAGCTTTATTGTAAAAAATAGTGTAAATTAAATTAGAGATTTACAATAGGCTATTTGACTATTTTCTGGAATAGAGTTATTATTGTTGGTAATATTTAAATAAAGCGTCAACAATTTTATTTAATTTTTAAACCTTTGAAAATAATAAAAAATAGTATTTCATTCTTTATGTTTTTAAAAGCCAGCGAAAACGCCGTCAGTCGTCGATGTACTTGTTCGTGACGTCATGAGCCTTTACATACCCATTGAGTTATAAAGTACTAGAACAGGCATGTTAAAAACCTTCGTCGACGGTCACACTACTCATACAATGTGCGAGCGTAGCGCATAATCTAGCTTTGGGATGTCAGTTCTAGTACAAAGTTAGTCAATGGTGACGTGCCTGTCGTTGTTGCTGGCGTTTTTGACAATGTAAAATACCGATAAAAATATATAATATTGGAAAATGAATTTTTTACAGTAATCATGCATTATTTTTAATAACTATTAATATATTTCGGTTCCATATGGTGCAATCTATTAAACTAAATAATTAGTTAAGTAAATGTTGGTACAAGGCAAATAGCCTATTATAATGGTCACCGCCCACAAAAATCTAATATGGACATGCCTTACTGAATAAGTGTATTTATCAAAATTTAATACCGTTATTATTTATATTTATGTGCAAAATTTCGTAAAACTTCTTTTGTTTTCGTTCGATAATTTAAATAAAAATATGATCGAAAGACGGTTCTTCACATTTTTTCGTGAAGTGAAATGTTAATTTAAATGAGCGCTCGATTATCCAATTACTAATTATCAACCATATTTAAATGCATGTACGCTATGTACTTTAAATACATATTTATTTTGACAATAAATAGCTTCGTTTGAAAAAAACATAAGTCAATTTAACTAAATTGGGAAATTGCAACAATTGTAATAATCGTTTTGTTTTAAATTAAGTTTTTGACAATCTTTTTTAAATCCCATCTCGTTAAAAAGACTTGTAATGTAAATAGTAAAATCAAAAGCAAAAAACAAACAACTGCTAACTACACATATTTGGTTACAAGACTTCACTGTTTAAATTATCAGATTAAAGTCTAAAGAGATTTACAATTACAATGTACAATCTTAGTCTAAAGAGCTATCGCTCACTACAACTTACTCAATTTTATCATGGATCCGATAGGAATGTATCTGGGACTTTTATAGACGTTCTTTGGATAAACTGCATTTTATATAATTATATAAATGAGATTAAATAAACATAAAAACATTATATTTTTATTATATACACGATAACCACTTAACATACCCGGAAACTTATGTTTCCAGGTAGAAAGTGAATTGAGAAATAAAACATGTACTTATATAATTTATGATACTAATATTTTACATAAATACAATAAGGTAAGTTTATATGTGTTTTGTAAATTAAATATAAAATATAATTAAATATAAACCGAAAAAAATATGCTTGTATATAATATGTTAAAATTAATCAGCAACAGAAAAATATTATAAAATTAAATAATAACGTGTAATGCAGTTTTTACATAGAAAATCCAAGTCAAGAATATTTTTGCGACGATATTAGTCTAATGTACTCTTATGAAATCTCCGTTAAATCGGTCTCGTCAAACATTTTTACATACAGTAATTATATAATCAAGTAGAACTATATTTTGGAATATATATAATTGATTTAGGATGACATATAATTATTAATTGTGCCAATGTATTAATAAATATTCGAGAAATTAAGTGAATATAACTTTTTGTTTACTCTGAAGTTAGTCATAATAAGGAAAAAAAAAATGTAATGGGTCAGTTTTTTCACGAGAAATGTCGGACAAAACATAAGTAAGATTAAATTGTAAATATAATTAATTGACGCTATATCGTCGATAAAGTAACGGAATATATAACGTACAACGAGAAAGTATAATGGAAGCTTAAATTACTTAATACGTAAAGAGAACAATTAACATAGAAGATGGCACAAACAGTTTTTAGACAATTATGGGACAGTAGTAAGTAAAATAACATTTCGTTGCACAACCTAGACGATAAACTTTTAGGTACAACGAATGCTAAAGATAGCCTAAAAACAAAATTATATCAAGAAAAAATAAAATACAAACACAGTATGCATAGGTAATTTACTAAACAATACATTTATGTCAATTCCTCGTTCAATTCATAGCCAAAACGACAATGTTATATTGCCAAAGATAAAAAGTAGACAAAAATTGTTAAAAATTGTAAATCATTTGAAATTGACATCAATACCTAAGGAACATAAAGCAAGATACACAATTTAAAGATAAAAATGTTATTATGACCTAATTAAACACACAATAATTCTAGGTAATGCATTTTCGTTGATATTTGTGTCGACAATTAATAGTCCGTAGTACCTATGTCGTATAAATTCTACATCAAAATCTTTAGGGACGATCTAAATATGTATAAATATTTAAATATAATTTTATTATATTACAAAGTCAAATAATAGATATGGACGTATCCATAGACCAATTTGAGATTTAGTTACAGTCTAGGCGAAGAGAAATTAACAGCAATATACAGTGAAAAGCAGATGGCACATTCATTTTTACACAGAATTACGACTCATGCAGCATCGATATGAATAACCAATGATATTACAGTAGAAGCACTCAAATCACATTGGTCTCAAAACATGAATAGTCAGTACACTTAGGCATCGTCAATACATCATGTTACCACAGTCATCAGCACACCACATTACCTATTAAATTGGTCTGCGAAGTGATAAGTATAATTTAATTTTAAGTGTTTTTAATTTCTGCGTTTCCATACAATCTCTTCGGTTAGACATCCATCTTTGTACCGGGTTTGTACATATTACAGTACAATCCGTACAGGTATCTGTCAATAATTCACAAAATGATATAATAAATTATTTCGGTCAAGTATGATGTTACAGAACAATTTAGCCACGTCAATAACAGAAAATGATTAGGTATAATATGTGCAGACGTTACGTGAAACGGAACGCGTCATTATTTAAAAACAAAAAAACGGTTAGCTGGTCGAGTGCAGGGTGGGAACCCCGCAGTGTCGACCGGTGCGCCGTTCAGTAAACACGTGGCATAGTTTGTTCTGTATCGTCTCACGCGTAGAACTCGCGGTTGTTGTGTCCCTTCCCGTAGGAGGCGGCGGCGGGGCTTCGCTTCGGCTCGTCAAGCGCATACGAGCCCTCGTCCTTCTTACGCATGCGATATACTATGAACATTACTACAAGTATTGCGCATAGTAGCCCTACTACTGCGCCGCCGATTACAGCTGAAATGAGACAAAATAAAAACGTGAGTTTGGGTGGGTAGGTACCAATAAAATAATAATATGACCACGGCGTTAGAATTACTGATTAGAAGTTTTTACGGATATTATATATCTATGAAATTATAGCTCGACCACCAATTATAGTAGCTTGATGTGGCACTCAGCATGTCGTCTATTTTTGTTTTCTGTACGATCCAAAACAGGCACATCATATACCATACAAAGTAAAAATGTCATAATTTTTCGACTAAATTTCCGCCATTATTTTATCAGGGATTTACTTTTACGTGTTTTAGTATGGGCAAAAGACGCAAGACTTATCAACTCATACTTAGTTTAAGAGATAGATAGTATTACTACCTACCTACCTACCTATGTGCTCGATGAGTAGAACATAAACTATAAATAAAACGCGAGGATTCTAAATAGTTTTAAAAACATTAGTGTAAGTGTAGAATACTACATACCGGCGAGGATGCCTGGTTGTGCGAAGAAGCTGGTGGCGCGGTCTTCGGGCTTGGCGTTCATGATGAAGACGACGTTGTCTGCCGGCCGCGACTCAGCGTTCACGTTCGAACCTGCTGGCTCGTGGTCCTGGAAACATTTATGCAATCATATTAAATTCCCCCATAAAAACTGAGCTGACCGATGTGAGCGATGATTGAAGACGACTTGGACCTAGCTTTGGGTTGATTTGAGCTAGAGATAGAAGCAACAAAACAAAAAAACACTACAACTAATTGGCCTGAACTAACTGTGTAATATTTTCATCGCCACTATTTAATTAAATTATTAATATCATGGAATGATTTGATTGTCGAATCACTCAAAGAAGACACTAAATTAATATGCCACAGTTTAGGATTCTACCTACATAAATATAATTTCAACTGGTTGTACTAGTAAAATCAATAAAAACCTTTTTTTTAACATAAAGTTGAGTAGGTACTGCTTTGAAGGATATGTTAGTAACTAAAATATAATCCAACTGGAACTAATACGACGTACGTGCGTTACAATAGCTTTATCATAATTTAGTTTCCTGTTGTACTATGTATGGTTTTGGGTATGCTTTACCACATAAAGGATAATACATATTGGATCCAAGTTTATTGTTTTAGTATTTTTATAACAGATAATCAGGAATTTAGGGTCTTTCAACAAAATAATTAGTGCTGTTGAGAACATTGAGACTCCTTCATCGTATCGGCATTATAAAATCACAACCACCACGAAAACAGATTAGAAATCGTGAGTTTCACTCAAGAACATGATTTTTCTCCATCAGTTATCGGGTGTACGGCAAATATGACCAGCCCAGTGCGACTTTAGCTTGCCAATGCTTTGAGCTTTATTTGAGTTCTCTGTTAGAATCAGAAAAAATAAAAAGGAAAAGCCGAGGATCGTGCTCAGTTGCACATTTCCTGCCAGAGGGGCCTCTATACCAGAAATAAATTGAATTGGGCTGGATAAAATGATACTAAAATGCTACTTTTATAAATGATTTTAAATAAGCGGCATATTAAAGACCTCATTCTGTTGTTTAAGGTTTTTTTCGAATTCCTCGTCTCCATCATATTATGCCCAGGCCCACTATTATCTCCTATTTACAATTATATACAATTGCTACTATTTACAAAACGCAAAAAATTTAACCTGACTACATTAGGTCAAATATAATGATTGGAAGTAGGTAAAAACTATTAGAGCCTCCCATACGTTCCAAGATGTGGTTTCCAGATTCCAATAGAGCAAAAAACAAAGCACTTGTACTTACAATATCTGGGTTCAAGTCTTCACCCGAGATGCTTATGTCAGTCTCTGGGCGCGAGGGCAGGTCTTCCCTCGCGCCTCCACCCGCGGCGTTTGGTGCTCCCTCGCTCGGTTCCAAAATGCGTGCTGGAACGTTTAAGAAATTGTATCAGATAAAATTATATTACATTAAAAGAGTGTTGGTTCATTTAAGTTTAGTTTTAAGTAAAATTTTCGAAGAATAACTTGAATGTAACGTCGTAAATAGATTCATTTAAATTCGTATCTTAATTTTAAATTATTAAAAAAGATATATATTATTATTCATGAAACAATAAACAGTTAGTAGAAAGGATCAATAAGTATTACTGAATTTAATAAAGAAGTTAAAGTTGTTAGACATATTAAATGTTACTATTGCATGAAAGTCAAGTAGTTTATGTAGACAGATAAATATACAGATATTAAACTTATATAATTATTTTGATTCGGTGTAACTCTAGAGAATAGGAGAAATATTGAAGAACTAGGAAAAGTTTTTGGTCGATCGATGACGAAGACTAGGGCTTTATTTTGGACTTGGAGTGGAAGGGGATTAGAAGTTTGATATAAAAGAAATACATGAGGAACCAATGAAAAAACTCCATAAAGACAATGAGAAATGCCAATGACATAAGTATGAAAACTAATATGAGAGATTAGTTTATGAAATGAAATAACTATTTCTAGAGCTATAATACCAAAACATGCTAAATAAGTACTATAGGTATTACGATGGGAGAAGTAGAAATCGCTAATGTCGGTTTGAATGATTACGAACGATGTCATGCAATAAACAAAATTGATTTTGTAATGGTTTAAATGAATCCATAGCCAAATATTACGAATACTTACCAAATTCCTTCGATAGCGTTTAGTTAAAATTCAGAAATATCTAATTTTTAGTGTTATCTCCACAGATTTATTTATGTAATATACAATCAACTTGTCCTACTAGTTTCAGAGGAAACCAGTGAATGTGTTTAAACTGACAATATAAATGCTGTTAATACAAAGATAATGAGAAAAATTTTAATTCAAGGCTGTGAAACAATAATGTGTCATCCTATTGTTATCAGTATGCTGCTAATTGTGGTTACAGTAGCTTCGTTTAGTTTAGTTAGTAAACAATAGTCCCTACCGTAATAAAGTTTCGATGGCACAAATAAGGATAAATTAAAATTCTAAATAATGTATTACTAAATCATACGTAGTAGCGAGAAGTCAATACAATGCGGAATAAATTTGAGCTACATTCAATAAATTTGCATCTATTTCTACAAAATACTACAAAAGGTAAGGTTGAACTTGAAACATTTAGCTCGATTTAAGAATGTCATACTACGGTATAAACGGCACAGTTTAGAATTCTCGCTACTAAACATAAAATAAACATAAAGAATACTGCAAAATAAACTGGCATGCTTCAGCCTCTACTCACGAATGACTATATCGAAGTTTGTTGGGAGTGGCGGAAGATCGGTTTCTGGATTTTCCGTGGTGAGCGGAATTTCTGGTTGTATGAACGTGTGATCCAGATTGGAGTCGCCTGTGCGGTACGAGTCTTCGGGGTTGGGCGGTTCGACGGGGTTGTATCGGGGGTCGAACGGCGCGGGATCGGTGATGGGAGCAGCGGTGGTGGTGGTCGTTCGCACATAGTCCTCGTCATCGGTGTCGCCGTCAGGTGAGTCACCTGAGCCTCCCCGGCCGTCCTCGTCGTCGGGGCCCGGGCCTGCGCCCCAGCCGGAACCGGAGCTCTCGTCCGGCGCTAGTCCCGACCCGTCATCGTCGATGTACACATTGTCCGGAGACAACGGGCCGTCGTTCTGGAGGTGCGCTGCGTCTTCTGTCGATGAAGAAAGCACGCCGTCCTGGAAAAATAGAGATGAAAACGATTAGGTATGTCAAAGTTACTCCTTTCATAAATGCGCAATCAGGTATGTAGTAGGTATACATAGGTATAGCTCATGCTATGAAAGAAAATAGAAAAACAACTGCATTGGAAAATACTTAGCGACAGCTAAAGATCTTGGTAAATACTAAATAGTTACTGCAGCACTTTAACTTGGCGCTATATATGGTTGAATATTTAATAGTTTGTGAACTACACAACACATTGGAACAACGACTGCATTGAAAATAATTTTGTCGCATCAGAAAAATTTATGTTGAGATTAGTTGAAAAAGTCATGATATACACAATAATGACACCGCACATTTTTACAAACTATATATAATAACACAATTGCACTTCTCCTAAAAAACCCCTAGGAAAAAAGGTCATGGAAAGATTTGACCTATTTCTGGAAAATTCGCACAAACAAAACCACCTAAATAAAGTGACAGCTGATTCGAATTCTTAGAAGATTGTCAAGGATTATGAAATTAATTTGGCTTAGGGCAATAAAGATAGTCTATTTCGGCTCAATAACAAACAAAAAGGGCGAGATCCAGACGCAAACACATGAAAAAACCATAAATCAAGAATTGCGTTTCTACCTACGTCACCATGAATGACCAGCATGAATGGGAGGTCGCGGGGTCACTCACCTTGATGGCTGAGGATTTTGTAACTTACTTCTTGATGGAATTAGGCCTGATAGTGTTTGAATTATTTATAATTTTTTATTTGAGGGTGTGTGTCAGTGGAAACGTCGGTTAGCGTAAGTTGTGGTGTCGGTGCGGGCGATCGATAGGTTTCGGGAGGGGTGGGAGTGGAGGGGCCGGGATGCGGGTTCCCGGAGGCTCCGACAGATGGAGGGTTGCAGGCGGGTAGGTTCAAGGTTGAAAAATTTTCAGCTGTTTGCTTGGTTTCGGTTTTTGCCGGCAGATGTCACTTTGGCGGTTTATTTCTGTAGACCTCTAGTGGATTGTTTAGTAGACTCCAGAATACATAATTATATATTTTTATATTATAGTGTGTATGTACTTTAATAATAAATGACGTAGATTATAAGACTATTTAAACAAATGTAATCTTATTTACTTTTATTTATTAGACTAATGAACCAGCTTTTATCCAGGTATATTGTTTTGATGGTTATTTGAGCTGCTCCTCATAATATTAGAATATATCATAAAACTCAGTCCACTTTAAAATTTAAGAATACAAAATTATATTTTTTTAAGAAATAGCAAGTTTTTTCCATGTATGATTACCAGGTAAGGTAACCAGGTTTCAATGACATGAAATTACCTAGACCTTAATATTTCATTTATATAAAAGAGTAATTATTATATTTATTAGTTATTAGATGACCTTCCTAGCAGCGAGGCGAGTATACCGTCGCTATCTCTGAGGTTCCGGGTTTGAGTCCCGGTCGCTCAATGTAGAAAAATAACTTTTCTATATTGTCTCGGGTCTGGGTGTTGTGGTACCATCGGTATTTCCGATTTCTGTAACATACGTGCTTTAGGTACTTACCATAGGACGAGAGAAATGTATGTGATGTTGTCCAATATTAATATTTATTGGGTATTATGAGTCGCACACCTAACAAATTTTCATGTTTTCAGGATACTTATATTTTAAAATATATATATATATATATAATATATTATCGTAAGAGACGACTAATTCCTGTAGCACAAGACGGGCAGCAGCGTCTTCGTGCGAAATCTTATAAAAAAACTACGCTTGCCAACCCGCCTGCCAAGCGTGGTGAGTATTGGCAATCCCCCCGATGATCAGTCATTAGGGGAGGCCCTTTGTTCAGCAGTGGACCTCCTATGGCTGAAATGATGAATGATGAATGATGATATTTTAAAAATTAGTGGGAAAGACCCGATTTCACCAATCTCTTTATTTACTAACACATGATTAAATTATCAACAAATGATTTCTAGCGTCACTAACAGTCTTTATAATAAACTAAACCTGTGTTAGTGACAGATGAAATACTACAAAATGCTCTTTAATTAGCTTAATATTGTATTTGGTGTAGTGTCTATCATAAAAACGAAAAAAATACTTAACATACTCTTACGCAAATCAATGTTAAACAAATTGTAATTTATAATGAAACCCTGGTTATGTGTTTACCCGATTTAATAATTAAACTGAAAAAGCGTGTACTTATTAACCCTTTGAGCACCCATTTAGCGCTGTTATAACAATATTTCGTTCGTCCCGTTCCCGTAAACACGCTGTTTTAAGCAGGATTTTCTGCATTTTTCAGTTCATCCGTTTCATCCGTGTATTTCATTCGAATTTCGGGTGTTCAGCCATTCCGGATAATCCGGCTCGCGTATCTCGAGGCCTGAGGGGGATGTGGTAGTAGTAATGTACCGCGAATTGAAGTCGTTAAAGTATCGATTCTTTATTCGATTTCTGACGAGAACGCTGAAATCTGTTTAGCTAATTAGGTAGGTAAACAGTAGTACTCACTACTGATATTTCTTTAAATGTTCTACTAATTAAACTAAAAAAAGATGGTCTCAAATGATTATTAATCAATAAATATGTTTACTTATATATTTGATTGCAGTGGTCCTTTCGATATTGTTTTTAATTTTAAGTTTAAATTGATCAGATGAATATATAGGAGAAAAATTTAAATGATAAAGCTCAAATTAAAGGGCCGTATACCTTATAACTTGTGGGTTCCGAAGCAGACTGGAATCTACCAAAAAATACGATACGAGACAGGCCGAGACGCAGATGATAGGATACATTTTGTACAAGAGTGGCCAAAGGAAGCATAAAACCAGATCTCTTGGAGAAGGGAAAGGGAGGCCTTTGCCCAGAACTGGGACCTTAACACTGGATTAGATTAAATTCAAAGTTATTTGGTCTAAATAATTAAGGTCATGTCCATTTACAGTTATGTTTTAAAAGGGAATTTAGGTCTTTATAAAAAGCTATAAAGTTGTGAAGCAGTATTTTGTAATGTAGCGTAAGTTTCATTTATCTCATCATCGTTTCTTTTCAATCTGTGTAATAAGTTTTTAATAATTACCCTACTGCAAGAGGTTTATATGTAGGTATGCGAGTTTAAGTAATGCTTCGTTCATCGATTTAAATTAAAAAAAGTACGTTAAAATTTCTCGATTAGCAAATTAGCACTCACCCCATCACTAGCAGGGGGCGTAATGAGAAATATTATTTATTGTTCCGGTATTATGCGCCTCTACTGACCTGCCGTGCTTGCCTTTATTACGGTTTAAGCGTGTATACGCGGGTTAATGTTGCTCGGGATTGTTTTTTTAGCTTAAGCAGTATTTAGTGTGGTGCCACGGCCGTAAAGAATACACCTTCCCACCGCCAACAGGAGGCGTGTCGTAAGAGGCGACTAGTTCCTGTAGCACGAAACGGGCAGCAGCGTCTGCGTGCGAAACGTTATAGAAAACTGCGCTCGCCAACCCGCCTGCCAAGCGTAGCGAGTGTTGGCAATCCCTCCCGATGGAAGTCATTGGGGGAGGCCTGTGGTTGCTCATGGCTGAATTGATGAAGCAGTGTTTAAATAGTTGTTTCGGGTTTTTGCATGTGTACGAGCAATGTACGTTAAATTAATCGTTGTTTAAAATCTCCAAGATTTAGTTTTAGAACGTTATTTTCTTTTTTGAATCTTTTCGTTCTTTTGAAGTTATATCGTCAATAAATAAATAAATATCAATAAATAATTTCTTCCAATATTTACACCAACTTCTAGCCCTAATATAACTAAGCTAAGCTTGTATTATGGCTTTTGGGGCTAGATAAGTAATTTGTATGATTGTGGAATGCCTATGTACGTCCCACTGCAGGGCACGGGCCTCACCTCACTATAAGGTGGTTTGAGCCATACCTACTCCACCACGCAGGCCCAGTGCGGATTGGTGGAGGGGTGTTGTAAGGCCAGTGACTTAACCTTCCTCATCTTCTTCATCTATACGGTCAATCCCGGTTGCGTCCAAAGCCATTGCTTTGGAGCCCAGGGTCCGCTTTCCTTGATTTACTCCTCCACTTCGCGCGGTCTTGAGCGTCTCTAGTTGTGAGATCATTGGCACGCATGACAGCCCTCACGACGTCAAGCCAGCATTTCTTGGGTCTACCCCTTTTGCCAGGACCTGGCGGTGGCGGCATGACCAGACATTTGTTTCCTACGTAGCTTGCCGGTTTCCGCAAAACATGGCCGTACCAGCGTAGGCGACTCTCCTGCAGTTTGTCTGCAATATCACGGACACGAAGGCTATCGCGGATGCGCGAGTTCCTTACCCTCAGATTTTTTTAAGCCGCCCTAAGGCCTCTGAGTAGGCTTTACGACTAGACGTATCAAGCGATATTAACCGGGACCAACTTTTAACGTTCCTTTCGAAGCACGGAGATGCTTGTGCTGAATGTCACTACATATGGTTAGAATGGTCACCCATCCGCGGCGTAGGTGGCTTAACTTTGGTAATCAGTACCAAAGCTCTGCCTCCACTAAGCCACAAGCACCTCTGTTTAATATTTAATTTAGTTTAAATTAACATGTAATTATGTACCCTCCCAAATAATAAAATGCATCGCTGATTTAAAAAAATTGAAACATGCGTCAAACACATTTTTATATTAAACTAGCTGTCCCGGCGAACTTCGTACCGCCCCTACATACTATTTTTTTTTTTTGGTGAATATTTCCGTGTTTTTATAGTTATTCTGCTATTCGGGGCGGATACAAATTTAACAAATCAAAGATCATAAAAATCGGTCCAGCCGTTCTCGAGTTATAAATGGTGTAACTAACCTGACTTTCATCTTATATATAAAATTCTCGTGTCACAATGTTCGTTTCCGTACTCCTCCGAAACGGCTTGACCGATTCTCATGAAATTTTGTGAGCATATTGAGTAGGTCTGAGAATCGGCCAACATCTATTTTTCATACCCCTAAAGACCACGCAGACGAAGTCGCGGGCATCAGCTAGTATACCTATAGATTGAAATAAGAATTATACGTTATGGACTAAATAAACAAAAATGTAGTATCATTTGATAACCTTTTATTTGCATGCATAAAAGGGTAATGTAACTCTAATTATCATATTATCACATTTGCCTCGTTTGATGTTTCCTATAAAAACGTTTAGTTCTTCCGTCCTTTTCTGACACAGAGAAACGTTATTACCCGTCTCTCTTCCGCACATGAACTCTTAATCTAGTATAAAATGAGGAACGCGGGCTGTAAATGCTAATGAGCTTAACATAGACAGAGATTAACTAGACTAGCTCACGTCTGCGGCTTTGTTCGTTTTTATTATTATTATTTCTACTATGGAAAATGAAAGAAACACAAAGACTGCTACAATGTCTATGTCTATCTGACCAAGCGGTTATCAACCTTTAGGACGACCGTCTGGTGTAGTGGTTCGCGCTCCGGACTACAAAGCCAGCGGTTGCGGGTTCGAATCCCGCAAGGGGCAAATGTTTGTGTGATGAACACGAGCATTTGTACCTAAGTCATGGATGTTTATAAATGTATTTAAGTATGTTTATCCGTTATCTAGTCGCCATAGTACAAGCTTTGCTTAGTTTGGGGCTAGCTAATTGGTGTGATTGTGGAAACAATTTATTATTATTATTATTATTTAGGGCCACTTTTTCAATATCATCATCATCATCATCATTTCAGCCATAGGACGTCCACTGCTGAACATAGGCCTCCCACATTGACTTCCAGATTGTTATTATTTTCAAAAGAAATATTGTAAATATTTAACCATGGTTCATCATCATCATCATCATTTCAGCCATAGGACGTCCACTGCTAAACATAGGCCATTGACTACCAGATTGGCCGGTTGGAAGCGGCCTGCATCCAACACCTTCCTGCGACCCTTACCAGGTCGTCTGACCACCTTGTGAGTGAAGGTCCTACGCTGCGCTTGCCGGTACGCGGTCACCATTCTAGAACCTTTCTGCCCCATCGGCCGTCAGTTCTACGTGCTATGTGCCCCGCCCACTGCCACTTTAGCTTGCTAATCCGTTGGGCTGTCAGCGACTTTTGTTCGTTTACGGATTTCCTCATTTCTGATTCGATCTCGCAAGGAAACACCGAGCATAGCTCTTTCCATAGCACGTTGTGCGACCTTAAGCTTTCCTATGAGTGAGAACCATGGTTAAGATAAAGTTAATACCTAATTAACGCATGTAAAAATATTAAGCAATCACAACTAAGAAACAGTTTCTTAGAAAGGTAAACATTGTAAATTCTGTTGTCCCTAAGAATAAGAAAAATGTTGTCTGACATTTGTAACAAATTAAGACGACCTTTATCAAATGGAAAGTTTGATAACATTGTCTGAGACATTTTATTATTATCTCCAATAGCTTTTACTTTGGGAAGACAAATATTTATTTAGGACTCTTGGATGTATTTCAGGTGACCTTTGAACAGGGTGTTAAGTAGAACAATGTAGATACTTTTACAGGTTGATCTTCTCATGAATATAAACAGCTACATCACTTGAACTTTAGTATGAAACAGCAGATATTTTTTTCTCGATTTCACCATTGGTCCATTATCAATATTTGTTTTATTCATGAGAAGAACAACATGTCAAAGTATCTACATCGGTATATCTAACACCCTGTGTACCAATTTTAACCAGTATTATTAGACAAATTTCAATTTTGAGTTATACTTTATTGTCTTGGGAAAATAAGTATATGAAGTGGGATGTTAGTACCCAAACACTTTATATGCAAAACTACTTATTTGAATAAATAAAATCCTGAAATATAAGATACTGAGAACCTCCTCATTATTTTAAAGCCGGTTTAAAATTTTAAAAAATAGGTGAATACTATTGAATAGCAAAGCAAAGGCAAGCGCAGCGGGAAGTCACTGGGGGAGGCCCATGTTTAGCAGTGGACGTCCTATGGCTGAAATGATGATGATGATGACTATTAAATAGCACTAAAAATGATTATTTTTATAGCTTTATGAAGTTTTACGGTGACAAACCTTTAACAAATTTAAGGTAAGTATTCCAGACACAATAATAGTTTATTGTTATCACGGCTATAGCCGTTCAACGTCCTCTAAGGCGTTAACCGGTGTAAACAGTACACACTATTTATTTCGTAGTTAAAAACAAATTCAAATTTGTTTATTTGCTTGAAAAGACGTGAGATATAAGATCATATGCACTAAACAAAATAAGAAAGAATTATAATGTCATCAGAATTAGGAAATGTAAGGTTACAAAATAAAATAACAATTTCAATATAAAACAACAATAATGTAAACAAATAAAGCTTCTGCATCCAGAATTCAATTCGCTTTTATTTATTTTGGACTACAAGGATCCATGTAATCCATTAAATCCCTATAAGGAACTGAAAATATTCATCTAGGTTTGTAGCAGAAACTATTTTGGAACCATCAAATTTTTATTCTTTACTTTGTCATCATAGTCATCAAATGATCAACTGAAAATTTAAAATTATGACGTCCACTGCTGAACATATGCCTCCCCTAATGACTTCCAGATTCAATTGGCCGGATTTTCTAACTAAAATGTCTTTTTTTTATGAAGCAGATCATACCCCGATGCCCAATAACGCAGATTCTAAGATGACGACAGACAAGACGGTAGACAAGATGTTGCTTCTCTATCTTCTTTTATTTGTTCAGCAATAAAAAAACGGAAAAACATCGGAACCATGTTTCATTCGTAATCAATTCCCTTGCATTGACCCCCAATGTCTTAAGAGCCCCAATCCTAAGCTACCAACATGACTGTTTCTGGGATGAATTAATGACCCCATTTAAGCTGTAGGCTACCCAAACGGCCAGCAGGCGTGGCCACATCCACCTGTCTTGTCATTTGTCTGCTCGCCCCAAATTGGTCCCCAAACATCGATTATTGGAAGGGGATTAATTTCTAACAATTAATCGTACTACGTTGACAAGGTGGGAGTGGATAATGTACGGCGAGCAATTTAAGAACTGAAATTTGTTTGTGTTTTGTTTATGGATGAAATTTAGAAATAATGATTGTTTTTCATAGCATCCTAAAATTTGATTTTTTAGGAAAGATAAACTCTTTATTTATTTAAGAAAAGCGGACCTTGGGCTCGAAATCAATGGCTTTGGACGCAACCGGGATTGACCGATGAAGAAGAAGAAACTATTTATTTATTCAGGCAGCGAGTAAAGCTTAACTTATTTAGAATTTTCCTGTCAATGATATCTCCAACCAAGCCTAGGTTATTAAAGCTAGAACGAATTGTTGAATATTAAATAACATATGTACTGCCTCTTCAGTAGCTACAAAGTAGCTTTATTAGATTCACAGGCAAAAATGTATAAGTAATACTAATTTCCGTAAAAGTACCTAATCAGCTGCTAATATGAGAATAGACTCATAAAAAAAGATGTTGGTGCCTCCTATGACTTAGCTTAGAATTATTTCACATAAATAATGGAAACAACACTTATTTACTTACAGGTGGTATTTAATTAAATTCAATATATTTATTGGATTCTATAATGTTACACAGGTGTTATAAATAGGTCCATAAAACAGATCATTTATAAATGAACGATACATTTTAATTATGTTATGTTATATAATTATTATTGGTTATGTCAAATGATACATTTTGACTTTTTTTGTTTTATTTCATTGTTATAATTATTTAATATTTGACCTCATTATATTTTAATTCTAACTATCTAACATTTTGAATATTTGCACGCCGAATATCGGTAAGACATGTTGATACCTACTAATAATACTAACATCAAGAATATATTTAACTTATGCCATGTTTATATTTTGCACACATGTTTTTGTAAATAAATATATTATATCTTTATCTTTAAATTATTAAGAAAGCACACCCATACTAAAAGAGCGGTCAGCTGTTACGTTTTCTTAGATTTTAATAGTGCGAATAACTATTTTTTAATTTATTATTTACTACGGAACTACGTAATCTCCTCTTAAAATCTGTTCACCTGTTGAGAAAATCATCCTGTATTTGTCTTTTATATAAGTAACGGCACAGGTTTAATAGTAAACTGTGGTAAAGGCCCACGATTGATTTATTACGTTATACAGTTGTAGCAAGAATTGTAGGAACTGTATAGCAAATTGTTTGGATATAGTTCATTACAGTACATAAGCAAGTATCTACTAAGGGGGCAAGGTATAAATCCGCATAAAGTACCTAATACTTATTTTATCCACTTTTCCCAGTATATTACGGACTTACACCAATGTACAGCTCAGCAAAACAATTTCCCTACGTAATAACAAGGGAGATTATCACGTCGTCAAAACAAGCAATTTGCCGCGCGAGTACCTAAGAGCTCTCAAAGATAAGCCTATTGGTTCAGTGAAATCTTAACTTTATTTTATAAATTAGAAGATAATGAACACCGCATGTGCATTGAAACTTCTTCTTTCTGAATATGAACCTAAGGGAGGAAAAAAGTAAAAGAAGCAAAGCCTATGCTCAGGAGCGTATGGTTCATATACCCTCAAAGATTGTAACGAATTAAAGAAGAATACACCATCGGGCTGAGCAGCGCAATGTTATAAGCTAATATAATTGATACTAACGCAGTCTATCCAGACACATATAGCTTAGCTCCAATAAGAGATCGTCAACATATTGTTAAAGAGCTAGAGAGACGTTAATCAACCTTGACTGACAACCACTTCAACATATACACTTCCGATAGAGTCAGGGCTGAGCACCTTATAAATATGTTTCGTTAGCGTACTTAGAAGACATTAAGCATTTTTTTTTCGGTTTACATGATAAACATCTCGAGTCAGTCCAGTATATCCAGATATAGGCCTCTTTTAATGAACGTTACTGAGACCGATCATCAGCTATTGTTTTCTATCTGCTGCCAGAAGCATTGCGTTTATCATCGCTCCTTCTTGTCGCAGGTCGCCCTCCGCTGGGTTTGCCAAGTCGTGGTCTACACTTTAGAATAGGTACGTGTATGGGGTTCTTTGTCTTTTTTCGGCAAATGTGACCAGCCTACTGCCACTTCAGCTCACTTATCCTTTGAGCCTACTTTATTTTTCTGACGGTTGACCTTATTTCTGTTTTTTTCTTTCAGAGAAATCTTATCACACCCCTGCCAATGGGCTAGTTTCCTGGGTCAAAAAAAGATTATTCTATTTAGTCCGTCAGTTAGTTATCAAAAAATATTGGACCCATATTTTGTCTTTTGTCAATCAAACAAAAAATTACGTAGATAAAGCGCATCAAAGTCACGCCTTGCTAAAAAGTATCGCAAGGCGTGACGTTACGCGGAACTTTAACGGGCTATATCTTCATATTTTTTTCTTTGATTGAGAAAAGAAAAAATACGTGTCCAACATTTTCTATTAATCCAACTGACGGACTAATTAGTTTTTTTTTCGGAAACTAGCCCATTATGTAGGCTAGTTCTGTTGGTTCAAAATCAGCAGAACACATACACTTTGGGGTGGAAGACAAAAAAATACCTATAAAAATTTGGTCTGCCTTAGCAGGATTTGGTGGGTTGTATTTATGTATAATCATGAGAAATTATTCCAGATGATATTTTTTCGTAACGAAACTTTAAGTGGTAATTCTGCTGCCTTAATAAGAATAACTGTTTTTTTTCTTTCTCACATTGCAGTATACTTAAATAAAAATAGTTTCACCATACCCACTATAATTTTTTTTCAGATCTTAAATATAAATTAACTTTTGGATTTTTAAAGCACAAGTATTATTTTGAAATATTCACTTTCAATTTTTTATTTTGAAATCGCATAGGCTTTGTAGTCCGGAGCACTAACCACTAACCCAACAAGGTCGTTAAAAATAACTGTGACACTTACGGTAACCTAACTTACACATGTTAAATTGTTAACTCAAAACTATGTTGACGTTACTTGTAAGTAAAACATAATTTGCTATGCGGCCAGCGTCCCCCGGAGCGACTCAAAAAGTTAAACAAAGCTCTTTGTAGAACCTTTAAATATGCGATGAATTTTGAAGTGGGCGCAAAAGCCAACTGCTTAAAATGTACAAAGTTAAATGGAAATCCGAGGCGCTAAGGGAATATTAAGGGATAATGTGCTTGGGATCACACTGCCATTGTCGCTCAAATGCCCTGAGCCGATCATGCGTCTCCTCGTTAAAGTAACCTTATATCTTCATAACTGCATAAGTTTTGAGGGAAGTGGATTTCATGTAATATTATGAATAAGATAATAAAGTCAGATACGATAAATAAATTGACCATTGTAAACATCTAACAGTCGTGAGTTAAAACGTTACTGTCTGTTCTCTGTGATCTCCAACAGGATCTCTCATGCTTACTATGTCTGAAATAAAATGAGTATAAATTGACCCTTGTTTTGTTTTTTCTGTAAAGTCTAACGTAAAAACTACACTGCTTACGCACCTTCTGCGTCCGTGATAAGGGTGCTGTTATCTTTGTCTAAAATTCACAATACACATGGTCGAATTACCAGCATAGTTTTATATTTTTCTAATGCACAACCTATTTTCAAATCAAGAGCCTATTTTAGCTATAATCTAACTCCGAAATATAATATGTAATATCGAATATACGCTACTATAGCAGACCTCATGCGGGTTGGCACTAAAGTTTTGGCTTTGGGTAAAGTCGGGATAGCTCCTGGTTTTGTGGCTAATTGCCCTAACCGGGATGCCACCGCATCTCACCCCTGAGTCGTCTTACCTGGATCTGGGATCGCAGGGTCCAGTTCCATATTCGTGGCTGGCGAAGCTTGCCGGCCAGGGCCACCTGCTTCGGTTGGGGGCAGTTCTTTGCCCCCAGTATGTGATTTTTTCAACATTATTAACACGTATACTTGCATTTTTTTTAGTATGGTTTGAATGTATTGATTTTGTTTGGTTTCGTACTTATGCACACACAGTCCCTCTGTTATTAGATTTTATTTTATTTAAAAAAAATTGTTTGGCAACTAATCATCTTTTTGGTAACTGTAAATAAAAATCCAAAGGTTTTTATGAAATTTTCTCAAGCTAGGTTCCGTTTTGACTTTTTTATACATGAAGAAATGAGGAAAAGTATCTTAATTACATTATCAGGGTATTCGTTTTCTTATCGTACAGCGTATGTAACTATTGCGATCCAATTTAAATCTCAAACGGGATCAAATTAAAACGATTCGAGTTTCTTTCGATTGATTGTCTATGGTACACGACCAGCCACAGTCGAGCCCTCAGTTTCCACTGAATTTCGGTATTTTGTATGCAGACTGAACAGTTGGGCGGATCAGATTATAACAGTGGGCTTGTTGGGTCAGGCGTTCTGTATGTGCATGTTACTAGAGAGTTGGTGCAAGCCAAGAGTGGTTAATTGTTTAAAGGCGAGGATATTATTACCATGCCAAAATAATTTATTGTCTTTTTATTAAAATAAGCTATTGCCCGCGATTTTGTTTGCGTGTTCTTGACAAAACCATACTTAGTCATAACTAAAGACCACACGAACGACAGCGCCAGCAACAACTAGGTTACAATTATTTTTTTAGATTCAATAATTTTTGTCAACTGAACAGCGACATCTAACGGTTAGAAGCGTTCATCTATCTATAGTGACAGTTATCTTGCATCCCTCGGGAACCATACACTTTTCCGGAATAAAAGTATTCTATCTTTTATTCCAGACTATTTATTTCTGTGCCCAATTTCATCTAGATTCGTTCAGTCGTTTTGGCGTGATTGAGTAATTAACATTCACCCATCTGAACTTTCGCATTTATAATATTAGTAAAATGGCCGAACCGCGCGAGCAAGGAGAGCATAATTTTTGTTAGCGATCTGAGGCCCAATTCCCGTAATTTGACAACAGCCGCAATCCGGTGTCAATCCGCTCCCAGTAACATTACGTTCACAAACGGTATTCTTATAAACTTAGCAAGTTAATATCTGAGCACGTTCCTCGTGTCTCTATAGTTGGTTCAATGCGATATCCTGTGTGGTACAATAAAGCGTTAATCAAATTAATCAAAGAAAAGAATAAGACGCATAAACAATGGAAACGTCACAAAAACCCTATTGACTACTTATCCTTCTCAACTTTAAGACGAAGGCAAAAAGAACTACAGAACAGGTGTTATAAATAAATAATTCTCAAATAAACATAAAAAAGAACCCAAAATTATTTTGGAAATATATTAAATCAAAAAGAAAAGCTACATCAGACTATCCCAATGCCATGAATTATGAGGGCGCTGCACTAAATGGTGAGGAGGAAATCTATGCGGCCTTCAGCAGCTTCTTTCACAGAAATTTCAGCCAGCCAATGAATGGTTATCCAGCTCCAATTCCAAACGGCACTAATCTCAGTACATTAAATAACATTGAGGTTAACAGATCTTACGTCCTAAGAATTTTAAAGCATCTGGATACCACAAAGGGGCCTGGTAGCGACAGTATCCCACCTTTATTCTTTAAATGCTGTGCGGAGTCTTTGGCTACCCCTCTAACCTATATCTTTAACCGCAGCCTACGAGAGGGTATTTGCCCAAACATATGGAAAATAGCACTCATAGTTCCTATACATAAATTTCAATCAATAATTATCGCCCTATATCAATATTAAATATTTTGAGTAAAATCTTAGAAAGAGTTGTTCATGATCACGTATATCCGGTAGTCTGTCGCTCTGTGCCGTTGCAACAGTATGGTTTCATTAGGGGTCGCTCCACCACCACAAACTAGGCAATTTTCACTAACGACGTACTGCGAGGTATGGACGGTGGTGGCCAAGTTGACTCTGTGTACACGGATTTCGAAAAGGCATTCGATCGCGTAGACCACATCATACTTCTAAGAAAGCTTTATGATCTTGGTATTGGTGGTAGTTTGCTGAGATGGACAGAGTCTTATTTATGAAATCGAAGTCAGATGGTTGTCATTGGAGTGCATAGGTCTGTTTTTGTAACAATTCCCTCGGGTGTTCCTCAAGGGTCGATACTTGGCCCGCTGTTATATGTTGCATATCTATATGATATAGATCAATGTTTAAAACATGCAAAATTTCTTATGTACGCTGATGACACCAAAATTTACATGACTATAAAATCACCAGATGACTGTTTGAAACTACAAGAGGACTTAACCAGACTTGACTGTTATTATAAACACAATCGAATTGACATTAATACAAATAAATGTGTAGTGGTAACTTTTACGAGAAAAAACAAACATGTAACATTTGAATATAGTTTAAAAAATGACAAATTGAAGCGTGACGTTATGACGAAGGATCTCGGTATCTACCTAGATTCTAAACTAACATTCTCCAACCACATAACATATGTGATAAACAAGGCCTATAAGAACTTGGGTTTCGTTCTTCGCGCAAGCAAACCCTTCTCAGACACACACTGTTTAAAGGTTCTATATTATGCTTACGTACGTAGTGTACTCGAATACTGTAGTGTCATCTGGAGTCCGCAATACGTAACGTACACGCAGGGCATAGAGTCTATACAAGGTATATTTGTTAAACATTTAAACTACCGACAACATAAACAATTTAACGTATACGAGGACTCATGTACCTTTCACAAACTTCAAACTCTCGAAAACAGACGTAAACTTCTGGAAATGTCCTTTCTGTACGACATATGCTGTGGATCTATAGACTCTAGCGACCTCCTAACTTTAGTCTTGAGCTTGAATGCCCCGTCTACCCGCACTAGACATACGGCGACTACCTTATTTCATGTCCCTAGTACCCGAACGAATTATGCCCAAAACTCTGTTGTATGTCGCATATCGCGATCATATAACAAACACTTTCATACCGTTGATCCTTTTTGTTCGAGTAAACAGTTATTTAAGAAAGGCATTTTGGGTGTGATAGGAAAAATAAATAAATATTAATACTAGACATACACACACACACACACACACACACACACACACACACACACACACACACACACACACATATTATGCACATATTATGCACATTGTTGATTGTATGGTGTAAGTTCACGTTCCCCTCTTTAACACGTATTGTATAAAATGTAACAAAATGTAAATCCAATACTGGCTGTCTGCTTTGTCAAGAAAATGTATTCTGTACTTATGAGCTGTGGATTTTGTAAAAAATAAAATAAAATAAAATAAATAAACCCAAAAAATACAATTATAGTTCGTGATGCGACTGAAAATGGAAGAATCGAAATGAGACTTTTTTGCTCTATTTTCGACTTCGTATTGGGGTAGATTTAACAATTTTACGTCAAATTAAAAGTTTACGAGGATACCGTTTGTGATCGTAATGTTACTGGGAGCGGATTGACACCGGATTGCGGCTATTATCAAATTACGGGAATATTGTATTTACAATTTGTATTCTATTCGGGGAACCAAATTTCTAGGTGGAACCAATGTTTCAAATTTCTAGGTGGAACCAATGTTTCTAAGAAATAATTTATAGCTCCGCTTCCGCCGATGACTTGCATCGCATCTCGTTTCCCGACTCTCGTCTATTCTCCCGCGTTAGTTAGCGGACGTCCCGAACTGACCTACATGGCCTGAGATGGAATGTGTTATTGAATGTTGCCATGTTCGGGCCGTCTTTTTGTCTAATCACGACGAGTGGCCCGACACAGGCTTCTGCAGTTTGTTTTGTAGACTGGATATTCTTGTTAGTTAAGCAATCGATGCATGTTATATTCGCATTTCGTTGTATACAGGGTTACATTGCAAAGGGGTGCCAAATCTTTAGGAGTGGCTCAGAATCTATAACCTAATCTAACTATGCTAAAAACAAAAAAAAAACCTATTTAATTATTTCTATCCGCTGTTAAAAATCGTACATATGGATAATTTAAATTATTTATTTAAAAAATGCATCGTATGTGCATTGCGTAAAATCCTTGTTGGCTCGCCGTACCTACGCCTCTGATGAATGACCGCGCGGCTTTTCTATAGTCTCTTGACTTTATTTTCGGATATTTAAGAGTAAATTTTTTTTCGTAACATACGATTATTAAAAATAATAACGATTAAGACGCTATTATATATTATTGCCTAGATCTTATTTTTTAAATTTGGCACCCCTTTTCGATGTAACCCTGTATTTTAAACGTGTGCAAACTTGCACTTTCAGATAAAATGGGATGTGTAGCCATAATCCAAAAGGTCAGCTTTTATTTATTATACTTTATTGCGCAGACACAAAAATAGGTGGTACAAATGGCAGATAGAATGCCAAAAGCAGTTTCTACCAGTCAACCATGGGGCCAGACAGAGATGGTACAGGTGGTGCAACAAAAAAGTATTAGTGTTAGACAAAATCTAGCAAAACAAATACTAGATGAATACTTACATACTATATACATACATAGATATCAAAACGGTATGTACATACATAAAATAAATACATAATACATATTATTATACAACATAAAATAAATATACAGAGTGTCCCATAAAGAGCGTAGCAAACGAAAACTGTAGATTGAGCATAAAAAGCTGTAATAATCCTAGTAAAAAAACGCACCGTTTTTGAGCAAATTGTAATTTTCTGAAAATGATGGCTAAGGAAAACGACCTAAAATCGCAATTTGTGCAAAAATGGTTCGACTTTTACGAAGTCTAAATTTGGATAGGAGATCGAGCCTTTTTTGCTCTATCTATGGTTTTTGTTTGGCACGCTCTTTACGGGCAGGGGCGTGCATTCCATATAGGCTATTATGCAGAGCCTACCTTCATAAAAAACCGACAGCTAACCATAATTAATAATTACGTATTCAACAATAAACAATAAATATTCTGTAACCATTTTGTCGTCTACCTGTACTTATTCCTTACTAAAGCGCGCAACTGAGATCGTTTCTGTGCAATTTAACCAATGTTAGGCTGCCGCGAGATCGCCTACTGTTTCACGCAAACTTACTCAATTTTCACTCACAGCCTACCCCCATCTGAAACCAATGCACGCCCCTGCTTACGGGACACCCTGTATATATACTTATACATACAACAGCTTTCCCTGTCCAATGGTAGGTAATGGAGGTCAGAATCAGATGGCAAACGCTGCAACTGTAAAAACCAGACATGCCGAATCTATACTTGTATAATATATGGTGACTGGTAGTTATGACCTATTTCCGTTAAGTAGTTATTAAGGGAATATTTTCAAATAATTTAATTTAATCATACCTTATCCCAAAATTAACCGTTATGGAGATAATTTTTTTTTTACCCTGTATATAATAGTAGTTAATAAGTAGATATAAGATAAGATGAAATGTATTTCTGTATAATGTATGTATATTAATTATGTATTTTATTTATTATCATAATAATTTTTCCTTAAATATTTTTATTTATTTTATTCCTTAATAATGTTTTCTTTAAATATTTTTTAGATTTCACCGCCTCTCAACTTTAGCCGCTACCCTCTAACTGAAAGTTGTCTAGAAGAGATCATTTCAAGCAATAATACCGCCTAAATTGTTTCATTCGAAATGTATTTCTCTGTACCGTTTGTTTTGTGTGGTGTGCAATAAACCAATAAAACCAATTTATTTCTGCAAATAGGCCTAAATTAAGCTCTTTTACACGTCCCAATTATTATTTTTTTACCCTACCACTGCTTCGGGACAATTGGTAGCGCCGAGAAGAAGCAGCGCAAGAAACTCGGTCACTATTGTCAGCCTCTTTTTAAATAGATTGTTTACATTACAAGATAATATGTACCTATGCGATATAACAATAAAGACTATCTTTCTATCTAGGATCATGATCCTTAGTCAAGCTTATAACAACCTTAAACGAGACAAAGTAAAAGATTATCAGATCGTTTAATATTCACTCCTTAGTGACGTGATTACTCTGCTTAGCTAATAAAATGGTGAATTGCTATTAGATTATATTATCCACTAGCTTTCGCCCGCGGCTACGCCCGCGTGGTGTTTGATCTGTCATTTAAAGTCTTTATCAACGATTCACTTCCAAGCTGAATCTAAGCTTCCAGCTTCTCTATGAGTTATCACATCAATGCCTCTCAGAGGCGTCTCTAGCCCATTTAGCGCCCGTGTGCAAACATCGCGCCCCCTAGTAAGCGCGTGGTCAAATGGAATGGGTACAAGTAGCGAGCGGCGCTCGGCGCCCCCTAGGACCGCTGCGCCCGTGTGCAACGCACACCCGTGCATAGGTAAAGACGCCTCTGATGCCTCTCTCTAAAAGTAAAAGAAAAAGCGATGCTATCGCTGATACATTATTTTAGAACTTTAATTACCATAAAAAGGTTATACTTATAAGTTTACCAGTTTTTGCAACATTTTTCATTGATACTCCGCTTCTATAAGTCGTAGCAAGATGTGATAAAACCTTTCTCGATAAATGGACTATCCAACATAAAAATAACTTTTCAATTCAAACCAGTAGTTCCTGACATTAGCGCGTAAACGCAAACGGATAAACGTTTTAATAACGCATACGGGACAAATACTCAGAATTGAAACGGTATGTTCTGTTGAATATTCGGGACAGGGACATTTTTCTAATCACGTTGAGTGGTCCGACAAAGACTACATTTGCACAGTCTAAAGATTCTATAGGCGACGTAATCAATGCAATCGTATTTTGCGGGTTCGTGTTGAGGGTAGGGGGTGATTTAGTTATGTAAATTATTCCTCAATAGGAAATCTGCATTTTTTCAATGTTATTTAGGTTCACTTATAAGTTCAAATTGTAGCTGTTTTATTAGGGTCACTTTGCTGTCTGTCGACAAAACTTAAAACCCTTTATTTTGGGAACGCGTGGAGATATCGAGTTGAAATTTAAACCATATACTCAAGTACAGTCCGTTGAAGCTGTGATATTGCAGACAAACTGCAAGGGAGTCGCCTACGCTGGTACGGCCATGTTTTGCGTAAACCGGCTGGGAAGCGGACCCTGGACTCCAAAGCAATGGCTTTGGACGCAACCGGGATTGACCGTATAGATGAAGAAGAAGTCCGTTGAAGCTGTGAAAATCCGTCCGTCCGGAATTTAATATTAGGGTGTAATAATTTTCTCACGATTTCATTCGTGCTAGTTCAGATTCCCATACAGACTTTCGTCTCTATTCCACCTTCTTATTGGACTAATTTTCCACTGATTTTCTGCAAAGGACGCACACATATACCTGCTGCAGTGAGGCCGACTGCTGACAGACACAACCATGAACTATACCCAAGGTATACCTACTAAAACCTCGGCGTGTTGCATCAGGCATCTATTAGTGGGATGACGCAAGAATGCTGTCTGCATCCACTCCGTTGTCGCAGTGGCGGCCGCATCACCAATGCAGGTTTCACGCCAGGACACGTATTTTTGAATCTTTAATTCGAGCACGACAGCAAATGGATCGCGAATTTAATTTCTATTGCGTATATATGTCGTAGCCAGATCGTAAAATTGACCAATTCATGATGTGACCGATCATTTCATAAAATGGTGGTATTTCATGATATGGCCAACTAAAACTGACCATACCGTTTAAAAGTCAACATTCGATGAAATGTCAATCCACGTTTGGCCATATCATTGCTTTTAAATTGAAATCTTAAAACTTTTTCGTTTTACGCAGACCACTGAAAATCATATTCAGTCAAAAATAGGTTATGGTTTTCCGGTCGACAATTTGTTTGCGACCGGAAAACCACATGACACTATATGATTTAACATTAGTGTGACGTCATTTACCGGTTATCAATTTGTTATCGAACCATTTTAAATCGGGGCTGAATTTTAAATTGTGTAGTTAAAAACAACTGAATAGATACTAAAAGCCTGGCTATTCAATTTGGTTGTCAAAAAAGGTTTGTTCGAATGTTAGTCTACGATAATCTAACATCTTTTTATGTGAATATTAATCGTCATCATTTCAGGCATAGGACGTCCACTGCTGAACATAGGCCTCCCCCATGACTTCCAGATTGGTCGGTTGGAAGCGGCCTGCATCCAGCAGCTTCCTGCAACCTTTACAAGATCGTCTGTCCACCTTGTGGGTGGACGTCGTACGCTGCGCTTGCCGGTACGTGGCCTCTATTCTAAAACCTTTGCCCTTTATCGGCCGTCAGTTGTACGTGCTATGTGCCCCGCGCATTGCCACTTTAATTTGCTTATCCGTCGGGCTAATATGCCAGCGATTTTTATTTGTTTACGATTCGATCTCGCAAAGAAACACCGTGCATGGCCCTTTCTGTAGCACGCTGTGTAACCATGAGCTTCTTTATGAGGCCTATTATATAGTGAGAGGCCAGTTTCTGTTACAACCGTGATGATATGCACCGTGAATTACCCCTAGGTTATTTAAAAATATATGGTGACGCAACATATATACGCACATCTTCTGACATAACGATTCAATTGTCCAATTGATTCGGAACCGGTATTCAAAGGAGTTTACAGAACAAAAAATTTCAACAAAGTTCAGTTCACATTTCACTGAACCCTTTGTTCCTGTTAAAACGAGAAACAGACTTATCCTGTTGTTTGATCAATATTTTATTTGATTTTTTCATTTTGAAGTGTGTTATACAAAGAATTCAATAGGCCTACAAAGTACTAAGTAACTACTCCTTTGCAATTCCAGACGTGAAAATATACGTTGCGTATTGTAACGCGTAACCTTGTAACCACATATTAATATTCTATACATTATAGTTAAGAGTCCGTGCACAAAATTGTCTCGCGCAAGTTTAAGCACACAGACTGCAGTTCTATATTTGTGTGCGTCTATGATGCGCGATGAAGCGTAAACAATGTTGATCATTTAAAAGATTATATTGATAATTTATTAGGTAGAGGACGTCGGACTTATGCCTGAAAAACGATCGGTTTTGCGCGCTTGATATTAGAGTTCATTTTAACTTAAATTAACGGTTTATTTTTTCATTAAATAAAATTTATATTATTGTAAAAGGATACCTAAAGATTATTGTGTAGTGTTTAAATCGCATAATAGTTGTTTATAACGACAGAAAAATACTTGAATGGAAGTTTCTGAAAGATTGTTATTTCAGCTTTTTTTTCTTCTATATTTTGTATGAAATTTAAAAAGGATTCAATCCATGTGCAAATAGACCATATTTTAAATTTAATGGTAAAATCGAATCGTCAGGATACGTTGAAGTTTTTTGTAAACCGTTGTACAAACGTAACTCGAACGTAATTTTTCTGAAATAAGGGTAGTAACTGTTGGTGGTGTATCTTTATTTTTGAATTGATATAAAATAAAAGATTTGGAAGAACAAGAACTAACCTTTCAAAATCACGTGTTATTTTGTTTCAATTATTATTCACGTCTTTACTATCAGATAATAAAATCTACGGAAATAAGACGATTTATAGGACGGACTTTTAACAACTTTTGTTTTATAACCTTTAAAAATATGTTTTGTTTGTCTTTCTATTTGTATAGAAAGTCATTGATTTTGTAATAAATTGGCTGATTGGTAATTTTGTATGGGAAGAGCAAAAGTTATTTACCATGATAATTAGAATATGTGGTTACAAGGTTATCCTCGAGTGACGGAACACCCCGTATAAATGCTAGAAAAACACTAATTGTCAGTGGTCTCGATCTCGAAGTAAGAAAGTAACATTTTTGTGTGTTAATAATGAATTTGCCAGGGGCAATGTATGTTTACGAAGAATCGTAGGCGTCTAATAAGAGAATAACTACGTTACTAACAATATCTACCATTATTCCAGGAATATACTACATGTACGGTAATACGACTAATTTGCGAAAGTTTTTCGAAGAAATCGCAAAATGAATAATGAAACTCTCAACCTTAACGATAATGACTGAAGCATCTTAATTTCATAGCGTAATTTTGGCGTTGTAATTGCCTACAGTCGCCTAGATATCGCTTTTTATTTTTCTTAAATGTTAACTTAAATATAAAAAAATGGACTTGTAGGACCACTTCGTTGTCCGTTTGTCTGTCAATCTCGGGAACGCTATGACGTACGAGTTAAAATTAAAACCACGTACTAAGTACTAATTCCTGTAGCACGAGACGGGGCAGCAGCGTCTTCGTGCGAAATCTTATTAAAAGAAACTGCGCTCGCCAACCCGCTTGTCAAGCGTAGCGAGTATTGGCAATCCCCCCCGATGATCAGTCATTGGGGGAGGCCTTTGTTCAGCAGTGGACCTCCTATGGCTGAAATGATGATGATGATGATGACTAAGTCTAAAGTCATTGAAGCTGTAAAAAGAAACAAACTACTAAGTTAACGTAAAAAAAGATACGGTCGTATCGTATATGCCGCAAAAATGAAATTTGGTAAGTCATATCGTCTTATACTACAAGTACGGTAAAAAATCTGAAAACTATACTTTTGTAATTAAACTGCGCAAATCGATTCTGAACTTTTATAATATGCACTTACAAATTTGTACGGAACCCTCGATAAGCGAGTCCGACTTGCACTTGACCGGTTTTATTAAACGATAATCATTAAAACTGAATTACATCAGCAATGTAAGTCAAGTAGCGACCTCTGCCAAGCCCACTCCATCTCAAAACTCCCGAACCTTCGTTAATACTTTCTCCAAGAACATCAAAGGGCAAGTGAAAGTAAGCACAGTGGAAGACGGTAAATGAACCGCACTCCAGCCTTGCCTGCATATTAACTTCGGACCCCTTTGTTTTGGGCCAGTTAATTGGTGCTGTGATTTCTGCCGCATTGTTTAACTGACGCTCAAAGACGTTTGACGCGTCAGAGAGTCTTCATCAGACATTATGCTTAGGCTAGTTTGTTACAACTTAGTAAATCAGGTCCTATTTTATAAGCTCAAAAGTAACAACTTTGTCTATGTGACCAACAAAAAAAAACGGCCAAGTGCGAGTCGGACTCACGCACCGAGGGTTCAAATACAAACAAACTTGTAGGTATTTAAAAAGTTCGTCCATAACGGGAATCAATTTTCGGTGTTTTTTTTCCGAGTTTGTTAAAGAAAATATAGATAATCACAAAACAAGGATGTTTCTACAAATTTACCGTTTTTGGAACTTTAACCATATTTGTGGTATAAAACATTGCTTTTTGACAAATGTTTTGACAAATTCTAGCCTAATCTAATCATTTGCGGGTGTCAAAATATGCGGCATATTCACAACAAGAGATTGCAGACCTGAGTATGTGCGATTTTGTATTAATTTAAACTTGATAATACGATACCTCGATTCCTTATGATAAGGCGTTCCTGATGAATAGGGGCTCGACAGACAGACAGACGACGAAGTAATCCTATGAGGGTTCCTTCTTTTTAAAATACGGGACCCTAAAAATGGATCTCCCATGCTAATTTCCTGGTCACGTGATACCAGTTGTGTTATAACTTACTTTTTAAATTATTCTTTTTGATGTTGAGATTTCATATAAAAAGATTTCATATTTGAGAAGCTAAATCGTCCCCAAAGAGGTTTTGTGTATTTCGAATTACATGTTGTAAGTATGTTTAAACGACGTCATTATTCGTTTCTCAAAAGAATTCAGATAAACGTTATTATTGTTTGAGGTCTTTTGTCTGTTAAAAGTTAAATATTTTGTAATGGCAACAAAATAACTTAAGTGTGGCGTTAAATAAAGTGGTCCCACGTCGGGCGCCAGGCCGAGCGAAACAGCCGGTTCGTAGTCGCCCCAACGCGTTTAGGCACACAGATGAATACAGTAGAATCAGTCCCCCACAATCTGTGTAAGGATCTTAATAAGTATACCGTGTGGTTTCCTCCTAGCGATTACTCATCTTATCTTCAAGGAAACGAGACGAAATGGAAATTTTATTATAACGCATCTAAAGAAGGTGGTTTGAGCTTGACAGATTATTTAGCAAAGGCCCTCTTAATTTGACGACTGTATACTGATATAGGCATACTTTACTTTACTGGTCTACAGGTTCGCGCTCCAGTCTACAAAGCCAGGCGGTGGCAGGTTCGAATCCCACAAGCGGATAATGTTTGTGTGCTCAGCACGAGCATTGATACGTAAGTATTGGAAGCTTATAAAGTATTTTAGTGTGGTTGTTGCAAGAATTTAATTCATTTATTTATAAATTCTAGAACCTTTCTGCCCCATCGGCCATCAGTTCTACGTGCTATGTGCCCCGCCCACTGCCACTTCAGCTTGCTAATCCGTTGGGCTATGTCAGCGACTTTTGTTCGTTTACGGATCTCTTCATTTCTGATTCGATCTCGCAAGGAAACACCAAGCATAGCCCTTTCCATAGCACGCTGTGCGTACCGGCAAGCGCAGCGTAGGACGTCCACTCACAAGGTGGTCAGACGACCTGGTAAAGGTCGCAGGAAGACGCTGGATGCAGGCCGCTTCCAACCGGCCAATCTGGAAGTCAATGGGGGAGGCCTATGTTCAGCAGTGGACGTCGTATGGCTGAAATGATGATGAAGATGATGATGATTTATAAATTTTTTGGGCACTATTTTTTGTTCCGTTGCTAATCAGGGTACCACTGAGCATAAGCAAGTCAAGTCAGGTTATACATCTGAAGTGATTTCTATCACATCCATTGCAAAGTATTTCCAAAATTAAAAATGGTAAACCTACTGTATCTATTATCTCTATTGTGGTTCGAAGTCGCATCAACGCGTTTATTGTTATTGTGTCGCTGCCTCTCTCCGTCATATGGCGTCGTCCCTTTTACTCGCAGCTCGACAGCAAACTGAATAGGGTTGTTTTCTTCCACTTTTCGGGTGTCTTTCAAGGAGTCAGCGGACCCTGAAGGAAATTTTCCGCAGTGCATTGTGATCCCTTTGTGAAACTATAAAGCTGTTTGGATTTAAGTAAAACTGGGCTTTATGAAAGATTCTTTAAAGAACGCAAGGATTAAGTTTTAGATGGCGAATTTCTAGAAAGCTATATTAGGTAGTTTACGAACATTTTTATTCAGCCTCGTGTCAAAAATGATTAAGCTGTATATTAGCTGTATTAGGGTTCCAAATCGTATCATAGAAGGAACGAAAATTAAGCATTTTACAATAGGATTACTTTGTTATAAATTTTTCTAGATCTTTTTATACACGACTGCCCAAAAAGAAGTGTAATGTTTTAGGGTTCATGTATGTATGTATGTCAGTGAGTTCCTTTATTCCACCATAACGACTGAACGCCTTAACCGATTTTAATGTATGTGGTATCGTTAGAATTTTTACGTTATCCTGGATGACATAGGTTATTTCATGTTTCAAATAGTACAAAATAAAAATAATAATTAAATATTTCAAAACACGACTGCCGCTAATAAACGGACTAAAAGTCAGAATTAATTGTGGATACAGTAAGACATTGTTTGCAGTCGGGGGACTTTTATAACTAATTTTATAAATAAATAAATATAAATATTGGACAATATCACATACATTGCTCTGATCCTATAGTAAGTAGCTAAACCACTTGTGTTACAGAAATCAGAAACAACAACAACACCCAGAATCGAGATAATCTGGAAAAGTTATTTTTCTACATTGACTGACCGGGAATCGATCCCGAAACCTCTGAGATAGCGACTCCAAGTCCGGCATGCTCGCCTTTTTACAATGGAGGTCATCTATTACATATATATACACATATGTATACACCTATATACCAACTTCTCTATTACGTCAACCTCTGCAAACAATTTTCTACTATGACTATAATATATTAATTCACAATTTAATTTAAAAAAAATAGTTTGCGTTTATTAACGGCAGTATTGTTTTTTAATTTATTTAATAACAAATTAAATAATATGTATTTTGTAATAATGTTTCTAGGTGTAAGTTGTGATTTGTATTCTGTTGCTGTACCATGAATAAATAAAATAAAATAAAATAAAACAAAAGTCGATCAACTATGAATCTGAACCTTCTAATAGTCTAATAGTTTAAGCTTAGGATTTATATATCTGTGAATTTTATCTTTGGTTGCATGACTGAGTTTGTTTTTCGGTACGTATCGTGGATGTTAGAAAGGCAAAGAAAAAAAAATGCTTTTTTTCCTGTCCCAGTTGAAAAATGTTCAAAAAACAAACGCCATCTTTCCCTCATTTGGCTCCGTTTAAAAAATAAACATCCTATAAACCGCTTCTCCAGCACCTGGCTGTATCATTTGTGCCAACATTGTTCAAATAGGTAAAGTAGGCTCTCAAGTAATAAGTTTAGTAAAATACTATTTTAGATTGTAATGTTACTGGGACCGGATCGAAACTGGAATGCGATTACTATTAAATTACCAGAATTAGGGCCTCTTACAGCACTTGCTGATAAGTTCCAGATAACCTATCTGGCACTTTTTTGACAGCTAATTGTATGGGTTATCTGTCAAAACAAGTTAGGCTTCTGTACTATTTAGTACATGGTGGAATGGCATTGAAGTGAGTATCTTGCATTAATGTAAACGTCGATAATTGTTATAACCAATTAGAACATTTATCGTTCAGAGAATTGCATACCTATTATATGTTTTTTATATAAATTAAGAATAAGTATAGTATTTATTTGCAAAAAACGTGGTAATTTTAGGTCTTAGATAGCGTACAAGAACATTCATGTTGCATGTCTAGTGATTTTATGTCATTTGGTATGTCATTACAATGCAATATTGGACAATAACACATACATTGCTCTGATCCTATGATAAGCAGCCAAAGCACTTGTGTTACAGAAATTAGAAACAACGACGGTACCACAACACCCAGACCCGAGAAAAAGAAAGTTTTTTTTTCTACATTGACCGACCGGGATTTGAACCCGGACCTCAGAGATAGCGACACAGAGTCCGGTATGCTCGCCTCTCGGCTACGGAGGTCGTCAAATGTTACATTCAAGTATGCTTGCGGTAAGCAAGGAGTGTTACTGTATCCACCTATATTGTGGCGGCATGAACTACATCCTGGCCTGGCTCCCATAAAGCGGGGCAATGGCTCCTGATAACGCTCAAAATGTTTTTTGAGCCGGCAAGAGGTGGCATGTGCCTAATTGGGGGGTGGAGGCAATTAAGGTACGGCGGCTAAAAGCATCTATTATCATAAAGCATCGGGTGTACACCTTATCAAAACATTATTCGATGAATAAAAAAGCAAGACACGTAATTATGATTTTTTTATTTTTCTGTTTATTTTGGCACGAAACAGTCATTACAATAAATTACTTTAATTTAAAAAAATAGGATAATAGACAAAAAGCGCCCGAAAATTTCTATGATATAGATACGCTTATAACTAAAGCTTATTATACATGTGATATTATTATGAGGAGATAAGTGATAGAAAACAACAATATACGATGCATTTCTGCAACAATGCTCCCTGAGTTAGGGGCAACAAACCGATTGTGACATGCGAATGTGAGACAATATAACTAATTAAGAGTTTCGGTATTTAACTAACTAAATTGATTAATTGGTTTAATTAGGTTAGATCAAAGCAATTAATTTCTTGAGTAGCTTGGGCTTTAGGCTATTGAAATACAACCTAGGTTTAAATAAATGGGTTTCTAAGCGTAGTACGCTCGTGTCCACTGAATTTGTTGTTTAATAAATGGATAAATATGCGCCAGAGAACACTCTAATTGTCATGGTCTGTACGGAATTAACATCCTTGTTACGAGTTACCAGACAGTGTATTTTGCCAGCGGCGTCTCCAGGCACACCCAGTGTCGAGCCAGTTTAGAAAATATAGTTTTCTGCTTTAACCTGAACCTAGAATCGAACCTGGGACTGTCGGCGTTTAAGACGAACTACCGCGCGACTATATCAATCGAGTAGTATATTGCACAAAAACAGTTCTTCTAAATGTTCTTGTATGCTATCTAAGACCTAAAATTACCATATTTTTTGAAAATAAAGATTATTCTCATTCTTCTTATTCTTGTTCTCCTTTCATAAGCATCCGACTAAAGAAAAGCCAACCAGTTTGAATTGTACCTAAATCCTCATTATCGACACCACGGAATAGGAATCACTGAGCTTTATTCCTGTTCTGTAATCGACACATATCTAACTTGTTATACACGTAAATTTAAAATGATTTAAATGAGACTGGAAAGGATCACGGAAAGGTTGCTTGCGAGATAGAATCAGAAATGAGGTAATCCGTAAACGAACAAAAGTCGACATAGCCCAACGGATTGTAAGCTAAATGGCAGTGGGAGAGGCACATAGCACGTTGAACTGACGGCCGATGGGGCAGTAAGGTTTTGAAATGGAGGCTACGCACCGGCAAGCGCAGCGTAGGGCTTCCACCCACAAGGTGGACAGACGACTTGGTAAATGTTGCAGGGTGCTTCTGGATGTAGGCCGCTTCCAACTGGCCAATCTAAGTCACTGGATAGGCCTATGTTCAGCAGTGGACGTCTTATGGCTGAATGATGACATGAGGCTGAAAATATAATCCTATAGACGCTCTCTAGTTCTTTCAAGCCTAATATCGCATAATCACGTGTAGTTAAGTATTTAATAAGAACGCCTTAATTACGTCTTAATTGCCCGATTAGGCAACCAACATCTCTTGCAGACTCAAAAAACGTTTCGCGGAAAGCAGTTTTGACAAAGTCTCGCTTAAGCTAGCCTAACCTTTGTGAAAACTATTTCAAATAGTTTGAGTTTGCATTTAATATCTTAGAAATAAATATCTTATCTTATTATAAATGCGTAAGTTTGTGCGGATGTATGGATCTTTGTTACTCTTACACGCAAAAACTACTAAATGGATTTTGATGAAATTTGGCAAACAGATAGACCAGGGCCTGGGTTAACACATTAGGATACTTTTTATCCGGGTAAGGTCAACGCAGATGAAGTCGCGGGCAAAAGCTAGTAAATCATGCATTTTTATTTAGGGAATGTGAAAAAAAATAAAAAAAAATAATTGCTAAAATACAATTATTTTTAAATCTCAATAAAAATCGATTATCCCATAAAAATAATAGTATGGGGTAGTATATTTTTTTATGTACACTGTAAACCTAAGAATTAACTGAACGGAAAATCGTTTTGCAACTTGCACTTAGCTGTACCTATTATCATACAGGGTGCTCAGCAAAAACCCAGTTCGAAGTAATCCCTGGCCTTAGATTACGATAATGAAGGAACGTTACCCGGGTATATTACCCTTACCCCTAAGTTTTCCCCGTATTTAACGTTATCTGGGCCCGCGGGAGTAGTAATGTGACTTAGCCGCCTGATAGAAATGCAAAGTATAGGTTTAGGCAAGATAAGGGTATGATACGGCTTGTAGGCAAGAGATGATTAAATTTTTAATAAGAACCTAACCACATTTGATACTTTTTACTTTGGCGTTGTTGCGACTGCATCGATACTGCATCGCATTTTATAGTGACTATATTTGCAATTGATAGCTTAGCTAGCATCAGCGTTCGGTGACTTTGCGTCTGCGTTGATGCTTTATCGCGTTTAGGTCACTCTTTGCGTTTGATGCTAGCATCAGCGATCGCCGATTTTGCGACTGCATCGCATTTTAAAGATAGATAAGATAAGATACAATTTATTTCTGTATAAAACTTAGCCTTGATACATAAAACTTAAGTTAAGAAATATCGGTTAGTACAAAATATTACAATGTTTATACCGAAACTAAGCAAAATAGTTTGCTTGTATCTTAGGTATTTATATCATAAAGTAGGTTAGTGCTTATTCAACTATAATGTAAGTGTTATACACAAAATCAATTACTCACTATTAAATAATATTAGTTTTTGCCTTAGTTTTAATTATGTAATAACTTATAACTAAAAAAAGAGTCTACGGCGCTTTAGGCGCCCTCGTAATCAATTGAACTAACATATCTAGCCTCTGCGATTTTTCTGGCGGGGCATTGCTCATCTCCTGTTTTGTGATGGCTAGGTTTATTGAATCGCCGGCACGTAGCACAGTTTGCTTGTTCCAGTTGGTTTGAGCATTCTTTAATTGAATGGCCAACGCAGCCGCAGTGCCCACAGGTAGAGTCAGCCTCCCGACAATATTTATATTCCCGACAATAGTCGGGCTTTACCGTTAACCGCTTAGTTAGCATCCGCGATTGGCAATTTACGAGTACATCTATATAAGGCATCGCGTTATGGTGAGTCTGTCTATGCGTTTGATCGCTAGCATCAGATATCGGCGACTTTGCGACTGCCTCGATACTGCATAACGTTTCGGTGAGTCTTTCTGACAAATCATACTTTACAAAGAATTTATAAACCAGAACTAATAAGCGAAATGCATATATTTCACGTCGTTTTCACAAAAAAACTAATGAATGCTGCTCTGTTATGTCTGATTTTTTAGCTTTGTTGCGAAAAGACGACGCTTTTTACCTAATAGGTACATATAAGTACTCACAAGAGCCGTAGGTAACCCCAATTAAATGCTAATGCTCAAGAATTAACGAGTGATATTTCAATCTATATTCAGACTTCGTCCAGGGGCAGTGAATTAATAGGCTGTTTCACTAACGGCTATAAAATCCCATTTTTTTGTGAACAAAATTAGAAGTCGTAAGGCTTAGCATAAGGCGGCATTTGGGCCCAATGGCCCGGGAAATGGCCCGTCCCGGCTAACACGCGCAAATTAGGTCAAGCCGATGTCGTGTCGAAGGCTTTTAGAGTATTACACCAACGTTGATTCGATTTTTTCTCTTTAGAGTAACTACTTAGCCCAAGGCCCGGTAGATTTTCTCGATCGATAAGTAAGTGAATTTAGGCATCTTTTTTAAGTGTCCTCATTCTATTCTGTTTGTCACATGGTATTTATAACAGTAATAAGTAGACGCTTGAAAATAAAATGTGTATTACTATGGTGTACTAAGTGCTAACGTATACTTAAAATATTAAAAAATAAAGAGGGTCTTATTATGCAAGAAACCTGTTTTTTCGGCGTTTTTTACTCGATATTAATAATAGCATAACACAAACGTATAACGTGATAAATATTAGTACATCTTTGCCTAATGGACGCTTTTATTTTTGAGTAGGTAGTTTTTAGTTTTATTTTATGTTATTAGAATTTTAATTGTTAATAAGTACGAGTACATCATTATTATCATTTCAGCTATTAATACTAATACTCATTAATACTCATTTATTCAGTATATAGGCCCTCTTCCGGGCACTTATACACGTCCCAAAATATAGCTTACCCTACCGCCGCTTCGGGACTACATATCGGCTGGTGATGAGAAGAAACGGATGAGGAGAATAGGATGTCAACTGCTGAACATATGCCTCTCCCAATGACTTCCAGATTAGCCGGTTAAAATTTTAATCGGCCTGCATCCAGCGCCTTCCTGCAACCTTTACCATGTCGCCTGTCTACCTTGTAAGTGGACATCGTACGCTGCGCTTGCCGATACGTGGCCTCCATTCTGGAACCTTTGTGCCATTGACCGTCAGTTCTACTTACTACGTAATAATGTAAGGTGATACGGAACTCTTCGATTGCGAGTCTGACTCACACTTGTCCGGTTTTTTTACTGAGATACGTTTGACTTTATTATATTCTGATGGCGAGAGACGATGGAGATCAGTTACACACTGGATATACGAGAATGGGCTAGTTTCCTAAAAAAATCTAATTAGTCCGTCAGTTGGATTAACAGAAAATATTTGACACGTATTTTTTCTTTTCTCAATCAAACAAAAAATGATGAAGATATAGCCTATATGAAGATATAAAGGAGATGGAAACGTTTCCATACAAATTTGGGCCCTGGATGTAATAAGATGAAAATGGTGTGAATGAATAAATTAATACTTGGCAAACCTTGACTGAAAATTCTGCGGTTTTTGTCAATCTCAGAGCCGATAAATTAAGGGTTTAGTAAAAGTAAGGTTATGTAATAAACAGCTGATTTCTGAAATACAAAATATATTTTAACGTTACCAATACAGTTATTTACATTTAGGCCACAAACTAGACGACAACAACTGGTTAGATAAGGTATACTTACAGACTGAGGTGCAAGCCATTGTTGAAATACATGCAAAGTAGTTTCATCGTTTAGGAGTCGTCTGCCTAGTGCGTACAGTCGTACGCACAACAGCGTAATCGCTGTTA
The DNA here is from genome assembly GCA_963576865.1 of Anania hortulata. Taxonomy (NCBI): domain Eukaryota; kingdom Metazoa; phylum Arthropoda; class Insecta; order Lepidoptera; family Crambidae; genus Anania; species Anania hortulata. The sequence goes on along the minus strand of OY756389.1, from coordinate 20,845,284 downwards.
CACAGTTTACACAGAGATCCATTATCTTCTGTATCCAGTCCATGCCGGTAGTAAAATCCAAATTAAAAAATCTAAGTCAGACGTATAAGCAAGATCTTCCGTGTCCAGATTGAAAGCATTGCAGGGTCGTTCAGGTTAGGCAGGATCAGATTTAGTGAAACAAAGCCGTGGTCAATGAAAAAACCAAAAGATAATATGAAATCACACAAACAAAACGCACACGCAGAAATGTAAAATACGAAACGTCGAGTGATCCAATTCTTCCTATTTATTTATTTGACAAGCCAGCTGTCAGTATCAGTGCACAGAATAAATATACAGTATCGATTTTATTTAGGTAATCAACTAATAATCGAAATCTTTTTTATTTTTATTTGATTAATATTTTTTTATAAGCTAAAACAGCTTATTATATTTATTTTAATGAAAATAATTATTATGTTTGCGTTAATTGCCTAGTATAGACCAAAAGTATTTCTTTTTTATCAATTGTGTAATATTATTCACATAAATCGATATTATTTTAATCGATTTTGTAGTGACTGCATATAAATCTTGTTTTTCTTATTGCTTAGTTTCCAGGAGGAGAAATGGGCAGATTTTTTGTATATTAGGATAGAAAAATATGACCATTTTTTTAAACCATACTTCAACTACTTACATTAATGGCCCAGAAATCCCCGTCTCCTTTCCGCGTAACTTCACGCCTTGTGACACTTTTTAGCAAGGCGTGACGTCACGTGCTCACTTTGATGCGCTCTATCTTCATCATTTTTTGTTTGATTGACATAAGACAAAATAAGGGTTCAATATTTTTTGATAATCTAACTGTAAACCTTCTCAGGTTTACGGAAATAAAATTTGCAGAGTTAAATTTATTATACTTGGTATTTTATTTCCATTTTGTAGAAAATTCACAACAATTATGTCAAACACTGATCAGACAAGCACCGACTGACTTAATCATTCTATTCTTTTATCCTGCCACACATAAATTCAAACATACGTCAATCTCATAGACGGCCAGTCACGAATCACGATTACAAACTCTTCTGACACTCCTCCTTAATCGCATTCGTCGCCCTCTCATTAACTTCAGCTACCCTTACTAAATAATACACAACACCTCATACCTCTCATACTCACTGAGCAGTGCTTTACACCATAAGCATCCTCAGGGTACTATAATGCACTACAGGTTAAAACGTTGCCGTGTAGTCGATACCTCTCTCTGCTGGCTGAAGCCTCGCGCCACCAGGCGAGCCTTATACCGGGTTTTATTTCCCGCCTCCTTTTTGATTCTTAATAACCATTTAGAATCAACAAGGTTATTTGAGTCAGGCTTCATTAAGATCCAAGTCTTGTTTTTCTTAAGAGCATCTAGCTCCTCCTGAAATGCATTTCTCCATTGTTTAGCATCTGGTCTTGACAACGCTTCTTCAACTGTAAGTGGATCACTCACTTCAGCTTGATAGGTGACAAAGTCATGAAACTGTACAGGTTTCCTATCTCTCTGAGGATAACGTCTCTCATGTACAATATCATTTGCAGGCTCTTCATTAGGTAGTGTAGCTTGTCTCTCATTATGCCGTTCCTCTACAACTGGTGTTGAAGATTCAAATGAAGCCCGATCTTCATTATTAGTCGTTTCAGCATTGTTAGATGGCGGCTGATCATGATCCCTGTCTGACAGATCCTGTTGCTCATCCTGATCAAAATTCTCTATGTCAGCTTGATGACCTTCTCTTTCGTCTTCATTACTGCTGTCGCTGTCATATTCATGACTATCATTTGTTTCTTTGCTATCATCGTCTGAGTCTTCAAACTTCAGTTCAACAAACTCTTTTTGACTTTCTGTTTTCTTAAACATTTGGTTTTCAAAGAACTTAACATCCCTAGCAATGTATACGTAATTTTTCTCTGGGTCGAACAGTCTATACCCTTTTGTAGTCTCGCTGTAACCAACGAAGATGGTTTCCTTCGCTTTAGGATCCCATTTCGTCCTCTTCTCATCTGGGATGTGCACGAAAGCTCTGCATCCAAAAACTCTAAGCCCTTGCAGGTCGACCTTTATTCCTGTCCAAGCTTCTTCCGGCGTCTTGTCCCAAACTTTGTTTGTGGGCGATCTGTTTTTCAAGTATACAGCCGTGTTCACAGCTTCTGCCCAAAATCGAGAGTCTAAGCCAGCCTCTTGTAACATGCATCTGGCTTTCTCAACGATGGTTCGGTTGGCCCGCTCGGCCACGCCATTTTGCTCCGGTGTGTAGCTGCAAGTAAACTGATGGATGATTCCGTTCTCTTTCAAAAACCTATCCACTCTAATATTTTTAAACTCAGTTCCGTTATCCGTACGTAACACTTTCAACTTTTTATTTGTTTGATTTTCCGCTAACGCTCTAAACTCTTTTATTTTCTCAAAAACCTCGCTTTTGTATTTAAGAAAGTATATAAAAGTTTTTCTCGAAAAATCATCAATAAATGTCAAAAAATATTTAAATTTTCCAAAACTCTCAGTCATTGGACCGCACACGTCTGAGTGTACCAACTGTAGTATCTCAGTTGCTCTCGTAGCGCCTTCTTTAGGGAATGGATCACGCGTTTGTTTTCCCAAGAGGCATGCTTCACAATCTAGTTTACTTAAAGAAGAAGAAAAACTCACCCCATTTGCCAGTTGGTTTTTCAATAGCTTCAGGTTACGAATGCCTAGATGCGCTAACCGTTTGTGCCACAACTCCAGGTCATTATAGGGTTCTGCACGTGTAGCTGCAGCAAATAATGAATTACTTGTCATTAATTTATAGACACCCTTATCAAGCACACCGTTCACACATGCATTACCTTTCACCTGAACCTCATCCGCATTATAAATTGAGCAGCCATCACTCGAAAAAACAACTACCTTGTTTTTCTTTGCTATCTTACTTACACTCAATAGATTTGAAGCTAAACTAGGTACATACATAACCTCATCTACCGTTATGTCCTCATTCTCAACCTTGCCAAAACCTTTACCATACACCTTACCTCCATTCGCACAGGACACCTCAATGTCATTATGTTTTACAAAGTCTTTTAACAAAAATCTACAACTAGTCATGTGCGCCGACGCTCCTGAATCCAAGATCCATTGCTCTCCTTCAGATGCGGACACTGCTAATGCAGTAGCAACGTGTGCACGTTCCTTTTTGGCATCCTTTTTCTGTCGAGGGTTATCTGGGCAATCAACCATTTTGTGAGCGCCTTCACAAATGAAACATTTCAGCTGCTTAGCAGTCTTTGCATTGCTTTTTCTGAACGGCTTCTTTTTAGCTGTCAATGCTGTAGCTGGCTCAGAGCTGGAATTGTTACTCTCCTTGTAGTCATTCATTTGTAGAAGTTTTGTCTTAATATAGTCAGTGCTTAAGGTAACATTGGTATTCTCCAGGGCTAGTCTCATGGGTGCATATTCCTCAGGCAATCCTGCTAGCATCAATGCAGCCAACAGTTCGTCGTCTATTGATTTGCCAAGTTCTCCTAGTTGCTGAGCAACATTCAATATCTCCGTGACATACGCTCCCATGTTACCAAATTGATTAAGCTTTAAACTCACAAGCTTAGTAAGTAGGCGGCATCGGTTGTTCAAGCCTTTATCCTCGAAGGCTGTTTGCAGGGCCTCCCATGCCTGTTTGGCCGTTTTACAGGACCTTACATAGACCTTGCAGTCCTTGCTTACCATTAGACATATTTTGCTAAATGCCTTTTGGTCACCTCTCTGTCCTGCCTTGTCGGTCTCCAACGGTGTTTGCTCGACGTACTGCCAGAGGTCATCGTGCATCAGATGACACTGGACATCAAACTTCCAACTTCCGTAGTTACGCATCCCTTCTAATTTGTCTGCGAAAACCGGTGGTAGCCCTCCGCTACTCGAAGTTGAAATTCCCGACGACATTGTTGCGAAAAAGTTCTATCAGCAGCTTAGCTATGCGGGACCATAACCTGTAAACCTTCTCAGGTTTACGGAAATAAAATTTGCAGAGTTAAATTTATTATACTTGGTATTTTATTTCCATTTTGTAGAAAATTCACAACAATTATGTCAAACACTGATCAGACAAGCACCGACTGACTTAATCATTCTATTCTTTTATCCTGCCACACATAAATTCAAACATACGTCAATCTCATAGACGGCCAGTCACGAATCACGATTACAAACTCTTCTGACACTAACTGACGGACTAAATAGAATAATATTTTTTTGACCCAGGAAACTAGCCTATTCTGTATTGCCCATCTTGCCCGGATCACAGAGTACCTAGAGAAGATTGCTTCCGGATCTACGATGAAAATATTTGCTGCCAATTTGAGAGCGTTGCGTTCAATCAATCATAATTTAGTCGTGCTGATTGATGGACGGTAGAAGGTAGGGAACAGTGTTCCGATCAGTCAATAAAGAAGCGCCCTTAAGGCCCGATTACATCACCCGTCTTGTCAGTCATCATCATCATTTCAGCCATAGGACGTCCACTGCTGAACAAAGGCCTCCCCTAATGACTTATCATCAGGGGGGATTGCCAATACTCGCCACGCTTGGCAAGAAAGCGCAGTTTTTTATAAGATTGTCAGTCATACTTGACTTCAAATTATTGGATGCAAACAGGCAACCAATTCATTTATTGATTAAGAGGGCTTTTAAAAAGTTGGCGACAAATCGAAACAATATATTTCAGATAAAAACAGACTCTCAAACACCTTTCACTGATTGGGAATTAAAGAATATCGCCCCCGGACATTTCAACTTTCAATAAAACGTAATTATGAGAAGTGCCTTAAAAGATAAAGGTCAGTTTTTAAAGCAGTCCCAGTGGACGTCGACGGACCGGAAAAATAATTTATTCCACGTTCAGTAGAGAAAATTAAAACTGAGATATTCTTCGTCCTTGTTATCTCGTTTGAATACCATTTTTGTTGTCATAATAATTTCCTTTTCTGCTCCGATATTACTCTGTTTATTATAACTGATGTTTTTATATATTGTATTTCAGGGGCGCAAATGTGTTTGTGCTAAAATATTACAAATTAGGTACTTTAATCCTCACTCTTGGAGAGAATCCAGAAGAAATTTATATATGAGGAAGATCCGCCCCTTAGTTTAGTGTGAAAAAATATTCGCGTTACGCCCAAGTGGGGTAAGAGGGTAGGGCCTCCCTATTTATTAACTGTTTCGCCGCTTAGGTATGTTCAGTTAATATATATTTGACGAGTTAAAACATCGTAACTCCAGCGATGTGGTTTTATTCACGTACTTGCTCATATGTATCGTATAAAGGAATATGTTTTCGTGACGTACTTAGGTAGGTGAGTGTATACATACCCGGTTGTAAAATAAATAACATGTAAGATTTTGAACAAGTCAAGTCTGTTTATAAAATGAAACAATTCGGCATTTGAATGTTTTACTAACACCTCCTCCGTACGACCTACTTACGATTTCCGTAGCCAAGAGGCAGGAGAGAGCATACCGGACTTAGTGTCGCTATCTCTGAGGTCCCAGGTTTGATCCTGGTCAGTCAATGTAGAAGAATAAATTGTTTATTTTGTCTCGGGGTTGGCTGTTTATGGTCGTTGTTTCTGATTGCTGTAACACAAATGCTTCATATTTTTTAACAGGCGGCTCAGCGACTTGCCCTAAATACAAAGGGTGGTTCGACTCCCGGCGCCGCCCTGGATTTAGTTTTTTTTTATCTCGCCCTTTATGACATTCATTGTCTGATAAGTAGGTACCTACCTCATGTCATAACGATATCCTTCCTTGCTTTTAGACATTGTTAATTGGTGTTCCTGCTTCTATTAATTATCATATGGATTTGAAACTGCATGTTTGTGACATCCAGATGACAATACAATATTTTGACACCGTCGAGCTGATCTAAGAATGTGGATAGTAAAACTCTTCAATGACTACTAGTCATGGAGCACATACCACACTATACAGGGTTACATTTCAATGTAGTGCCAAATTTTAAAAATAAGGTCTATTGAACAATATAAAAATACTAATTCATCGTAATTAATTTCAGTCGTCGTATTTCTGGTGTAAAACAATAAGGATTTTTTTAAGTAAAATTTAAAAAAAAAGAAAAAAACGCGAGATGCGCCGTCATTCACCAGAGATCACAGGCGTACGACGACGCCGCTCTAACAAGAACCTCATGCAGTTCACATACGGTGCAATTTAATCAAGTAATCGTGAAATTTCTACGTATTCTATTTTTCAAATGCTGAATGGAAGAATTAAAAATGAAAAAAAAATAAAGAGTTTGGTTTTTACGTAGATCGATTTAGCTACTGATTCTGAGTGGTCCCTGAGAAATTGGCACTACTGTGAAATGTAACCCTGTGGAGTAGAAATGTCATATGATTTGTTCGACAAAATGTTCCGCCTTTTTTAATCTGTATCTGTACTGTTTTTGTATCGGCAAGAGTTGACAGGACTTGTCAGTTCATACTAATTGTAAGTGAGAAATCACTAACTAGTTTCGGAGAAAAGTGGTACGTATTGCTGCTCTATAGGGTATGTGCTCGATGCTACTAGTAAAACCTTTGCTACTAGTAAATTTGGGCACATTTGACATTTTGCCAGGTCCCAAAGTAAATCAGCAGCTTTTTGAATTAAAATAACCTTAAAAAAATTTTTTTTCGAGGTTCGAAACTAAAATCCTAATTTTTTTTATGGCATTCTTCCGAATATCTTAAAAAATGCGGCGAAGCATTCTTTCTTATTTTCCGCATATTTTTATGTCCCGTAAGCCTCGCTCTTGATAGGCCGTGATTGAAATCATTCTTCCTAGCGGAGGCAATAAATTTTAATTAGACGGATTAATTATACCGCGTCGTGAAGCGGGAAAACGTCGTAAATACTTGCTGTCGGGGTCCGTATAGGGTCCCGTACAGGGAAAAATGGGACCTCGATGTATTGATTTCGATAATACTTAGCAGTCAAACAAGAAAAGGCGAACCTACTGGTGTAGTGCCGAAAGAAGCAAGGTCTTACAAGAAGTAACGGTCATAGTTCGAAAATTTTAAATTAATAATGTCACAAATTACAATTAATATACCATTTTTGTAACATGGTGTATGTATAGTAGTAGTACTGGCAACACATACACAAACTGTGTCGTGTGAGGACAGCCGTAAAGAATACACTTCCCCACCGCCAACCGAAGGCAGCAGCGCCTGCCTGCGAAATATTATAAAAATCTGCGCTCGCCAAACCGCCTGTCAAGTGTAGCGAGTTTTGGCAATCCCCCCATTATCGGGGAGGCCTATATTCAGCAGTGGAGATCCTACAGCTCAAATGATGATGATGATGATACACAAACTTGGTTATTTATATGATAAAGTGTGATTATATTTATGATATTACGAGTGAAACCTGTAATAATACAACAAGAAACAAAAACCGGTTAAGTCTGAGACGGTTTTGCACTACGGATCCCGACCTTTTTGTATAAAACGCGGTGGTACGGAACCCCCGCGAGTCATATTTAGCCGTTTTTTTTAATTAATTTTTTATTCTTAAAAAAAAAGAGGTACGGCATACAAATTGTGCAAGTACAGAACGCGCTTAGCCGTCTTTTTTGTACAATTTTTCCGACGCTAGGTGTCAGCCCAGAGATTTATGGGGCAATCTTTTAGCCGTAAATCAAAAATGTTACGCCCCGTTTCTACTCTATGGTAGCGAGTGTAACTTTCAAACAATCACCGGGTTTTTTTGTTTGGTGCTAGGGAACGAGTTGGGACGAGAGTGGTATTGTAAAATAAAATTTTTTTTTTTATTATTTGGTTTTTCAACGGAATGTTGAAACAATTTTGAATATCAAAGACAGAAAAATGTTTTAAGCCTCTAACAGTCTACAAGGATACGTGGTTTGCGATAGAAAATACAGTGAAATTTTCGACTTCACATTCACAAAACCGAAATATTATCCGTCAAAAGCAACCAAGTAACTTTATTATCCAAAATAACGTCTATAGTCTTCGCAATATTGCGTAGCTCAAAAAACTTTGTTCTAATATTGGACAAAGTTTAATTTTTGACTGACTCAAGTTACATGTAGTCCTCAAATTTTTCACAACTTAAAATTTTCAAGTTGCAATCTAAAATAACGAATTTTAGCAGCAAGAATTAGGCAGAATGGGGCAGAGTCTGATTTGGTAAAATATATTACAATGTCTATTATAGGACGCCCCTGATAGTGATGTAGGGACGAAACGATAACGAGTCGATCGCTGCGTGAAAATCATTAAGGTACTCGTAGGTATCGATTGAGAAATTTTAAATAAGTAAGTTACTTATCCAGAAACTGATGAGATATGGTATTATAGGTACTTCTAAAACGACTAGCTATACTATAGAAGGTAGGTTATCGTAGAGTTATCTTATACTACGAATACCACTTAACAACACAGAAATCTAGAGAATAAAAAACTGCTGTTCCGTACATTTTGCCGAGTGACAAAATGTACGGTTCCATAGTAACATTTATTTTTTCATTTCGACTGTTGAGTTATTTTGTTATCATATTGTTCGATCTTTCGTCTAAGTTAAACCCATATTATATCTAGTATACGTAACATGGTGCAGACTTTATATTTTACACAGACAGATTTCATTAAACATTTGGTCACACAAAAATCATTAACATTTTATCATTTTGATTTTTGTGTCAATAAGATAAAGTGGAACGTGCAAAAGAGCTTAGTATAAATAAGCCTATTTGCAGAAATACATTGGTTGTCTTGGTTGGTTATAATGTTTTATTAAACATGATTTTTTTGTATGATATTTAAGTTGACCATTATTTATCATATTTAAGTTGTCATGCACCGATTCTTTCACAAAAGCTATGATTTACCACTAGATTTTAAAATACAATAATTCGTTTGGTCCTCAAATCACGATTTTTCTGTTTAGGCCTCCGATTTCGATTCAGAACCGTTCGATAGCAAAATGACGATTAAAAAAAAACACGTGAGAATCTATGATTTAACATTTGGTGTCACGTGATTTACCGGTTGGCAATTCGTCATCGAAGGGTTCTGAATCGGGTCTAGTTTCGATTTTTTCTTAAGAGAGTGGCGATTGCCATTCGATTTCGAAATTGGTGATTTGGCACGTCACTCGGCCGTGCCTCGGGCGGCCCGAAGGAGATTCGGAGGCTTAAGTGAAACGAATTTGACTGAGTAAAAAAGCTTTCAATTTTATCACGTAATTGTAAGATTGGAGGGAGCCAGTGCGGAAGATTTCGGATTTTGTACGCATTTCCTTGTACAGTCAGGTGCGGAAATGCAAGTAAATTGGTTGTACAGTTTAAGCTTAGAATACCCATCTTGAAATGTAAAATCTTTTGTTAAGATTTGTTCAAGTCCATGTTTAAGTGCATTTGGTAATAGGTACTTGCTTTAACACGGAACATCTATATTGCTCCGATTTAAAGGAGTTTTTACATTGTTGTTTTTGGTTAACATTGGTTATGTAAACCTTTTTGCACCCGAATGTACTCAGTTCGCGCCGCGAGAAATTCAATGTTGTCGTTCCGTAGTCCGAAGCTGCGGAGGGCGATGATCGATTTTTTTATGACATTAACTTCTTGTTCGCTTGCTAACTTCGTATTGGCGTTTATGGATGATGTCTTTTACAGCGTTTACGAATTATTTCGTGATTTTGCATAGAGAAAATACTAATTAAATACTCTTTAGCAAATTAAAGAATTTTCAATAGATTTTTGCAAACAAGACTGTGATAAAAATTTAGCTAGAAAAAAGGCGCCAAGAAAAAAAGGCCCTTTTTGATAGGGCTGGCAAATACCAAATCATAAGCAACGGCCTATGTCAATATGATAGTCTACTAGTAGTTACTCCACACAACAGGCTAAGTAATAACTAATAATAACAGCAACCGCTTCTGATTCACATAAGGAGCACAGTATCTGGTTATTTGCTATAAAATAAAGCCTATGTCCATCATAAAGGTCCACTCTAATTATTGGTTAAAGAATTCTTCAAATTGGACGAGTAGTTCCGGAAAGTACCTCCTAAAACCAAACTTAACAACTTACAAATGTTATTTTAAAATTATTGGATACCCGAGCGGTCGCATGAGGTTGCGTGAAATTGAAATGTATAATGTGTCTCATTTTTGGCTGAGGGGTTATATACATATATTATTTGTAAAACATCAACAATCTCCTAGGGGCTGATTCTGGTGCTCCAATACAACAACTTTTTCTATGGGAGCACCATTGAAAGCGCAAAAAAAAAAACACTTCCCCATACTAAGCCGCGGACCACCTAACATCAGTTTGTATGGAGCAGTGAAAATTTGTTCGTTTGCTATTTGTAAAGTATGTCTTGAGGCCTATGGGCTATGTATTTCTAAATGAATGAGTTGGTAGCCAGTATTGCAAAAGTAGGTATATAAAACTTGTTGCGGGTTTTTGTACTTCGGTATGGATCAGTAATGCAGACATGTACCTGTAACAATAAGAATATTTCAATTAATATCACAGCACATTTAACAAACTATAAAACAAAATATTCTACTTAATTTATTATAACTACTTCTTCTACGATCTTTTATTTTAAAAGTACGCTGGCAATGAAAAATGGGAAATATTTCTTCTTAAGCTTTTTCGAAAAACAAAATATGAAAAATGTTTAGTTACCAACTTATATTACCAACATAGCGCCAGCGATCATAGGCTTTCGGAGAAAGCGAGTTACATTTTATAAGAATAATTCGATTCAAAGAGACGTTGGCAGGGTTGTCATATCATTGAAATAAAAATATTTATTAGTAATTTGTTCTAATTTTGTCTTAGGAATCTCGCTGACATGAGTTCTGTGTAGATCATAATATGTAAATATATTTATTTGTTTGTTTATAAAGGAAACATCTTATGAACAATCTTGAAAAAAGCGTTTAAAATCTTCGAGACTGATTCCCGCTATAGCCAAAGGGCCAGGCAAAGATGATACCTACAGGTGCCAAAAACGTTACTATCAATCGGTATGAAATGTTTTTGGCATTAAGTCCGCCATTTCTAGTTATATGCAGTACAGTAAGGTTATAGATCTTGTATCAAAACCCGCTGAAATATTTTCAACACAATTTATCACAAAATCAAAATATTAAAACAATAATTTATAGTATTTTGGATTCAAGTATACATAAAAGTTGACTTTTGTCTTGCAATCAACCTATATTTTAGCGAGTTTTACCTTATCTTGTACATTTGTATTGTAAAAGGGTTTTGTTAATCTTAATTTATAAATTTTATCAATGGAATATTTATAGGTGACAACCCTAAGCCTATAAGGAGTAACGGCCGAGATGAATCTTGTCATCGCTACGATTTTTATTTAGATAACGTTAATTGGGGCGAACTCGGGTTAGTTGTAGTTTTTCATCCTGGATTAATGGATACAACCGGGTTTTATGAGTATTACTTGATTGGACGCGCCTTAACGGTATAATCGAATCAGCTGGTACCTGCCACAGAACATAGAATCTCTTTTATGTTCTGTGGGTCGTACGTGACGAGTGTATTTGTGTTACTAGTTGATTTGACTAAGTACTTATAATAAATATATCCAGAGCTTTTAGAGACAAGCTGAGCTATCAAAATATGATTATTGTCAGTTCTCTTGACTCTTGCGTTATGGGAACTTTAAAAAATACGTAAATACATCGTTTTTTTTAATGGTCGGACAGACCAACCTTTACAGTGGAACTGTAAATAGAGGTAAAGTGAAACTCTGATCATAACCACCAAATACATTGTGTCTGGTCACCAGTGTCCGACCCATTAGGGTGCTGTAATATGATCAATTTTGTCGACAAATCCACTAGTTTTTTTCCCCTTCTATTAAAAATGGCGGCTATTTGTTTTTTATTTGTTACCGAGTCCAGGTGTGTTCCTTTATTTAGCAATATCTACCGATGTACAGGACCTATAAGCATAAACAAGAATTCGTTCGACAGCTAAAAGAGTAGGCAATGAGTTGACATCAAAAAGTTTATCAAAAGCTTCTATTAAAATCTGCAAAAAACACTTGAAACGTAAAAAAAAAAGGTGTTTTTATTTTAAAATTTTCAATGTTACAAAAAAACTAGACCGTGAACATACTTTTTTCCACTTTTTAGATGCACTAAGTCATTACCTAAAAACTGATGTTAATACCTTATCTTCAAGTCAACTGTTCTAGGCGTTATGATTAATTTAATATGACACTATCAAACGCAAAGTCATCCCGATAATAGGTAATTAAGTACACTTAAGTTTAAAATTAAGTTAATAATTAGATGAATGATTAGATGATAAAATACCAAGGGACTAGGGTTCACTCGTTCATTCGCTTTTAATAGAGTCATCTTCAATAAAAAAAAATTATAGTATGGATAAAATGTTTAATTTCAGTGGATTTGTCGATAAAATTGATCATATTACTGCACCCTAACGGGTCGGACACCGGTGACCAGACACACTTTATATTAAAATGGTCCATTTCAAGTAGGAGTATATATGAATCGGTTTTTCTGTCACCATCGAAATAAGTATTGACGCAGTAGCATGCCGGTTCTTTTTGTTATTTTTACGATCTTTGTATTCACAACACATGACTACGTAACAAAACTATTCGAATAAAACAGCATATTCTCAGTAGCCCGGGATTCTTTGTCCTTGCCTCTATACAGATCTGGGCCATTTGAGGCAACAATGAGTAGGCTTATTCACAGTGTAAAGGCCGGCGGTGTGTTGTAAAAAAAATCTAAATAGATTGAGAGAGATTTCATGAGATTTCATGATTCAGGAGTGTCTGCTTTTAATGTAGATATAGTGGTCGTTATTTAGGTACAAAAAACAAAAGCCGTTTAAAAAAAAAACACCGGCTTGCCTCGTGTAGAGTATATTTTAATTTTTGCATTTCAACTAAATTTTCTGTCTCTAAAATCCGCAATACAATTTAGAAATGAGTCATTATTCGGATGAAGAGTATTTATCAAAAGTCTGATTACCACGTGCAGACCCGTGCACTGTGCGCAAATCGCGGTGATCGTTTGCGTACACATTGCTACAAGCACTTGCAGTAACTGATCGTGACCGCGACCGCCACCGCACCGCTCACTGATTAATAACATTGACTTGTCTAAAGCTTATAATCCCATATTTTTTATTTTTTTATGAACTCAATCTCGCTCTATATTAGAGCAGTGATTCTGCCAATATTCTTGATATAGTGTTCACAATAAATAACGGTCGTTTAGTTTTATTGCTTTTCTTGGATTCAGTGAAGGCTACTCTTCTCGTAGAAGCAGGTTTCAAGACGCTATCGGGTTTAAAGCAAGTTGATTTGAGACAATAATAAATAAAAAATACAATGATATTTCAATAGTTTCAGATCTTATCACTTCACCAAACATTAGAATACAAACTACACCAAACTTGCACTTTAGAGCTCTTTCAATGATAAATGAAAACCATTAAAGAGATCGAACATGCTTTTCATTCGACTACCCCCCACAGAATCTTCATAACCTCTTTAAAAAAATTTATCTCGTATGTGCGGGTTTTATGTGTTCGTTAAGGAGTGACCCTTCTGTATGTAAGTCTATTCTGTTAAAGTGAAAGGAAACTTCGAACACAATCCCCTTGAATTTATTTTACAAGTTTTATAGGGATTATTTTGGGTAACGACCGCGAATTTCAGGTAATGATAATTTTAAATGCTTCGGGAGAGAAATTTGAGAAGCCATAACTTTTTCATGGTGTTGTTTGTCTGGGGAAAAGGGGTAGCTTGAAAATTTATGGTGTTTAAGTTAGACGAATATAATAAATTTATCATGTCCTTTTTTATATTTTTTTTATAATAGTGAGGCCTATTGAAACAAATGCCTAGTAGCAATAAGGTTTATGCATTAGTTTTTTAATTAGTGCACTTTGCGTAATAGAATATTTTGCAAGGCTTTTATAAAGAAAAAAAAAACGGTCAAGTGCGAGTGGGACTAGCGCACCGAGGGTTCCATACAACTTGTAGGTATTTAAATGTTCGTCCATAACGTAAATCGAGTTTCGAGGTTCGCTTTTTTCCGAGTGAGAGAGACATTAAAATTCAATAGTAACATTGGAATAAGTAAGGGATGACATAATAAACACTAAAACAAATTCGATAAATAATTTCCGAACAGTGCCGTTATACCCGTCGCGAAGCCCAGCGCAAAAGCACCACATTCATTGTCGTGGCGTTGCCTATACAAGGTTACATTGCAAGGTAGTGCCGAATTTTAAAAATAAGATCTAAAGAATAAGATAAAAGTGCGTCTTCATTTTTTTAAACTATACATACTATACTTTTATAACTAACTAGCTGTCCCGGCGAACTTCAAATCAAATCAAATCAAAATATATTTTTTGCAGACTACATGGTGGTGGTTAGTACAAATAGCTTATAAAATAAAATAGGGGTTAGTAAATACAATTTAAGGTGTGAATAATTTTATTTATTAATTTAATCATTGTACCATGTACCTAAGTGGCACTCCGTGCGGACGCGACCCGGAAATGGTACCGGTTGCTACTTCGGTCATCGTTCGCATGAAATGCTTTAATATAGGCGCATGCGGATCATCTGCCACAGTCCTCAAGATGCTGTTGTCACTTCCCCGCACTCGACTTATCAGTGACGCTTCTTTAAATTTTGTGTATTTTTCGATGTTTTAATTATTCTGCAATTCGGGACGGAGACACATTCAAAAAATCATAAATCATAAAAATCGGCCCAGCCGTTCTTGACTAAAAGTCAGTGGTGTAACTAGCCCGACTTTGTTTTATATAATACTAGCTGTCCCGGCGAACTTCGTATCGCCTCTTATTAGTTTCTTTTTCGTAAAATTCTCCGATGTTTAATAGTTATTCTGCTATTCGGGACGAAGACAAATTCAACAAATCAAAGATAAAAAAAATTGGTCCAGCCTTTCTCGACTTATAAATGGTGTAAATAACCCGACATTCTTTTATGTATATATAGATATAGGTAGATAGAAATAAAAAAAAGAGTTTGTTTTTACGTAGATCGATTTAGTTACTAATCCTGAGTGGTCCCTAAAAAATTGGCTCTACCTTGAAATGTAACCCTGTATACATGGTTATTTGTAAAACATGATCAAACTCCTAGGGGCTGATTCTGATGTTAAAATAAAACATTTTTTTCTATAGGACCAACAGTGAAATCGCAAAAAAGAATTCACTTACCCACACTAAGCCGCCGAAACGCCTAAACGACCACCAGGCATCAGTTTGTATGGAGCAATGAAAATTGATGATTTCAGTAACACAAACTGACAAAAAATATTTTATTAGTTAGTTTCATTTATATTTATAAATGAAGCCAATAAAAGTGTATAAAAATAAAATAAAACACAGTCGAATATTACTTTAAGTGATTATGGCAAGCCTCTTGAACTGGAATTCCAAATTATCGTCGGTAAGAGGTAAAAATCCAAAGACTAAGTGATCAGCGGATATTGCACTCCATGGAAGGATCTCTGGAATTTTATCCCGGCCACGTACTGACCGCTCGCGCAATAAAGGCATTCCAGCGTGACGGATCCGTGTCAGTGGGGCAGACTTATTTGTTTCCTTGTACTTTACTGTGTGTTATCTAAAATATGTATTAAAATATAGATAGTGGGCGTTACATGGCAACATGAGTCTTCTGGAGTCTAACTAAAAGTTAGTTCTATCATCATCATCATCATCATCAGCCTATTGCAGTCCACTGCTCGACGTAAGCCTATCCAGATCGATCGAAGCGGAAGATCCCCCAACTTTTTCATCCGGATGGATGAAAAAGGTGACGTCGTGCGAGATCACATACGTGCCAATGGAATCACAACTAGAGACGCTCAAGACCACGCAAAGTGGAGGAGTAAATCAAGGAAAGCGGACCCTGGGCTCCAAAGCAATGGCTTTGGACGCAACCGGGATTGAGCGTATAGATGAAGAAGATCGTGCTCTTTGCCAGCCATCTACCTAAGGTCAACGGTCCATCAAGCTGGGGTGCGTCCTAAACCACGTTTGCCAAGACGTGGTCTCCACTCGAGAACCCGTTTACTCCACCTTTCATTGGTTCTGCGACAGATGTGGCCGGCCCACTGCCACTTTAGCTTGCTGTATTTTAAGACTATGCCCATTATTTTGGTCTGCTGCACCAACCTAACCTAACCTAACCTAACCTCGTTTCGGATTTAATCCCTTAACGAAATCCCAAGCATCGACCTTTCCATAGCTCGCTGAGTGACGTTAAGTCGGTGGGCCAGTATTCAGTAAGTTAGTTCTATACAAATTATAAATTAAAATCCTTTGTCATATGTTGGTCTGTAGGCTAATCGCAAAACTTCTGTAGCGATATTGATGCAGGTTTTACTAACGGATAAACTGATTCACGTAAGAGAAAGTTGTTGCGTTGTTGTGTACACAGGTAGAGTTTTGGGAGTGGATAACCAAATTCATAACTACAAGATATAGAATATATATATAGAGTGCCTGTACAAGTTGCCTGATGTTTTTCCTATACAAAAGTTGTATTTGTGCACCAGATCAATCCATAAGAGGATGTGCGATTTTTATGTTAAACCTTGTCTCTCTCATTTTGCTTGAAATTTACAGGGACAGAACATAATTTAATTCAGGTTTAGATTAAGTAGCATTTACAGTTAGTGACATACCAAGTTACAAATTAAATCTCCGCTTAAATAAGTTCTGCAAGAGGCACTTAGGTAATTTTCATGCAGGGCCTACTGATTTAATTAGCCTTGCTGAGCACAAATATGAATTGCATTATAAGAAGTGATTGGTCATTAACTGCACGGAGTATGATTGGACACAGATCTGAAACATTGGTATTGACATAATATAATTGGATCGGTTCTGTTCACGCGATGGGTTCACATTCGGAAGATTGATCCGACGGCAGCAATCGCGCTGCAATCCTGGATGGTAATGAACACAGAAATTAAGTGCGTATTAATTAATTTACCAGTCAGATTGTTGATAACTTCACTAGGGAAATGTTTTAATAAATTGGACTTCAGTTAAATAAAATGTGTTTTTTTTAAATATTTGTGATTGTTGTATTGTTGATTGTATTTTTGAAACGTAATTACAGTTTATTATTATTTTACTGCTTTGATTTTAGATTAACGATGATGATTATACGCTTCGGAAATCACGTTTCTACGATTGTCTTCGTATTTAGGATATGTTTTTTGGACCAGATTCCATCAAAAACGTTTAGCCGTCGCCGCGTCCTATGTCGAATGTTCGAGTTATAATAATCATACAAACTTACTCATACACAGATATTACTTCCTAAAAATACACACATGTAAATATGGATTAACACAACAACGAATTAGCAAGCTGAAGTGACAGTGGGCTTCCAACCGGTCAATCTGTAAGTCACTGGGGAGGCCTATGTTCAGCAGTGGACGTCTTATGGCTGAAATAATGATGGTGATGTATAAATAAATATGTGCCAGACAATACACTGAATCGTAAATTACTAATTACTTTCAGTCTGTATAAAATAACTAAACATTTCTTTTGCTTTTAAAGCGTTTTCGAAAATACGCAGATCAGGGCCAATTTAGAATAAGTTTTTTTTTCCAGATCAGATAACAAACCCAGGACCTTTGCGCTCTAGGAAATCACTGCGCCACTCTAAGATGTTTGGTTTACGTTACCTACTAAATCTAATCAATTAAATAATCACGAAAAAGAGGATAAAAACGGGAAATCTGTTACAGCATACGAAAAAGGTCACCCAAAGGAATTTCCCTTGTGGTGGGCAGAAGGGAATGATAATGGAGCCGGCTTTGGAGGCGACATTCTGCGGATGCCGCTGCTGATAAATTGCACTGTTTTTTGCTAATGGCCGCCGCTCAGGCCGTTTTCGCGAGGCATTAAGCAGGAAGCGGGAATAAATCATTAAAATAACCGCTTTGATCTTGAGGATTTTGTTGCGGAAATGTAAAAATATGGCAATCTTTATAACTTGACGACTTCCGTAGGCAAGAGGCGGTACCGGATTTGATTCCCGGGTTCGATTCTCGGTCGGTCAATGTAGAAAAATAACTTGATAACTTTTCTATATTGTCTCGGGTCTGAGTGTTGTGGTACCGTCGTTGTTTTTGATTTCTGTAACACAAGTGCATTGGCTACTTACCATAGGACCAGAGCAATGTATGTGATGTTGACCAATATTATTATATAACCTAAGATAATGTTAAAAAAATAGATTGTCTCAACTGGGAACCGAACCCACGTCGCTATCTGGGCGACTGTTTTTCCGATACAGGAAATACGTGACTTGTTCCAAAAAAAAAAGATTTTAATTTGTAATCGTTAAACCTATGTTTTTTCTAATTGGCGATTATAACATTGTATTTCAGAAATTAATGAAACCTACATAAAGTAGTGGTAATAAAGGAACTATCGTACTTTAAACTTTAATAACTCGTCGTAAAGTCGAATACTATTGACAAGTCTGAACATGATGTACCTAACAAATCAAAAAGCGCTCTGCTTTCTTGACTTTTTTATAAAAAAAAACAAACGCACATCAGGGTTTTGTTCAGCTGCCTAAACACAACAACTATCCCTATATTATGGGTCTTCCCTAGAGTTGTAAAGTGTCCGTCACGTTATAAATGTCTGACCAATATGACCGAGCAAATTGGACATTATCTCAATGTGATCGGACATTTTGGACATTTATTGTCACTAACATCACAATCAATTCTATTGACAAACTATTTAAAATAAGATGCCTAAAGCCTGTCTTTCTTATAAATGCATTATTATAAGAAAGACAGGCTTTGGTAGTGATGATCTATAACAAAATGAAATTTCTATAATTAATTTATCTTTCTGCACGAACATGCTAAAAAGCGTCGTATCGTTACGCGCAAGTTTTTTTAGTTCAATCCAGACGCAATTACATGTTTTATTGTATGTTTTTATTGTCAAATACATTTAACATTTAACTAGACTTAAAACCTATCTCCTTTCACTGTAGTTTTCTCCTGTCTATTTTTCTTCTACTTTATTTATTTAACCATTTTTCCAACATCTTGGTCACTAGATTCTTTTTCATGTTAATAGGGTATTTATTTATTTACATGTATTTATTTTAAGTATGTATTCATATTATGTCTGTATTATATAAGTATTTTACTATGTACATGTACTAGGTAGTATGTATTTTATTTTATTTGATTGTTTAATTAGTTTGTTAAATTTTTGGACTTTTATGTTTTGGAACTCTTCACCGCCTCCCTTCTCTCAATATTAATTCAACTTTCCTCTACCTGAAGGTTGTCTGGAAGAGATCGCTTCCAGCGATAAGACCGCCTAAATTGTGCTATTCACTAAGTATTTACTTTCCTGTGATTTGTTGTTTTGTGTGGTGTACAATAAAGAGTATCTATCTATCTATCTATTTAAGACCGAACTTAGAGGAATTCTTCGTTTTTTAAAATATACAAAAAAAATATATGTGACCATCTTGAAAATAAATGTCCAAAGTGACCAAGCATTTATCATAAATGACGGACGCTTATAGCATATGACCGTCAATTTTCAACTCTAGACTCTTCCCATAGCCGTATTAAAAAAAAAAAAACTACTAACTAACTATTTAAACGTTGTAGAGTGTTAGTACATAATTATGCAATGATATTTGGCTATTGTAAAAGTTCTAAGTGAGTAGTTTCTCAATTAAGTAATTAAGGGGAACACAGTTTGGTATTATGTTACTGTTTCCGCAAAACTAGATTGACTGCTAAATGAACACAACACAAGACGGGTACCCACTGTGTGTTGCTACATAAGTGTAATTTTTCAGGCCATTTCCCATCATAGCCCTTTCTTATTTTTTCCTTTTTTCGGCCACGGAAATGAGTTTAAAGATACGAACAGCTGCGAATTGCGATCTGCGGCGTAACCACAACATAGGTATATATTCAGTAGGTCTGCAGTCTTCTAAGCATTTAAAACAAGAGAATAGTTTTCGACAAACATGTTTCATGACTGTTAAGACCAGAATTTACATTATTCGTAGTGTAGTAGGTAGCAGTTGACATCTGTTATTTATGGTAAACACACTACAAAACCACTACCACAAAACGTAAAATTTTCTCAATTGATATTGATCTCTACACGACGGACTTAAAGTTGAAAATCAATTCAATGACTTTAAACTTTTTAGGTAGTTGACCTACCGTTGACTGTACATAGAAAAATGAAACGTACAGGCTACACGCTTATAAAAAAACTTTTTTGGTAAAATATCGAATAATCTGCCAAAAGGAATACCATTTTAGCCCTGTGTTCATTTTCCCTACAATAAATTGCTAATGTTTACTATTACAGCAGTTTACAAATTTAAACAGAGTAAGCAGCCGTTACTGCCTGAATAATAACAAAAACTATTAAAAATAAAATAACGAATAAGATATTGATATGCCAGAAAAAATTATCGTATCTGACGCCTAACATATGAGTGAATTAATAAAAAAAAACAACTAATGCTAGCACACTTGGCATGACGTAAATATGTGGGCTTACTCTACTTTTTTACGAAACGTATCTGGCACCTAACACAAGTGTGAAATAACAAAAAAAAACAACTAATAGTTGCCTACTTGGCATGACGTAAATCTGTGGGCTTACTCTACTTGTCTACTGTGTGCAGTAACGGCCACAGATAAAGTGCCGCAATACGTCAAGCTTTCAGTGCGGCATGCTGCGTTTTACGCTATATGGATAAGGATATATCACTGTATCTATATTTCTGTCTATCTATTTAGCTATTGCAGGGTCAAACCTGTTTTACAACAGACGCATGACCTAAAAAAACGGCTACAATTCAAACTAGCAGACCAAGTTCATCCGCGATATTCGAATCACGTCGACGGATGTTGGCCAGGACAAAAGATATAAGATGGGTTCGATTAATATGTGCAATCTGCAATCTTGTATAATATAATAAACAAAGAAATGTACATATATGATAAAACTTATTACGAATGTAAAAAAATGAATTTACCCTTGGGGAACTTCGATTACGTTTTTCGAGCAATACACTATACTCGGTATTGTTATTCTGTAGTTCAAGAGTGAACGATCAACGAATTGATAAACCTACCAAAATCCATGTAATCCATTTCTTCTAGGTTGACTTGAAATGCCACAACATTTTAATTTTGTAGGATAATAGTGTCAATGCTAGATGTTGACAACATGTCAGTTTCGAGGTGACAGAAGTGGATTTGACAAGTGACAACTTTGACATTTACTTATTCTCAGTCTAATTTATACACTGTCAAAATCGCCCGTTTTAATATTTTTCATAGATTAGTGGTTGGTAGAATGAAAAATCAGCTTACTCTAGATTAAGCAGTGGTATACTCTCAACCTCAAGTTAAAACTTACACCAGCTTGGTCGAATCCGGTCTTAGTATAGCGAAGTTAATATATTATATATAAGTATATATTGAGATATCGATACGGCATCTACGGAGAAACTTATTTCGTTTGAACCTCAAAATCTCCTCTTATAATATGTGGTGCACTATTAAAAAAATATCATAAATAGGTCTGCGATCGGTTGCTATGGTATAAAGGTACTTCTAATTAGGCCTACAAGTACAGTGAATGTGGAAATAATTTTCACCATATTCCAAGCAGGAAGGAACTCAAAACAACTTGTACAAGCATAAATTAAAATTAATTTATTACCAAGTTCGAGGCTTATTTTGTGAGTTGAAAATTAGTTGGTGTTATGGAGACTTTATTCTGCCACAAAATAAACTTTTTTGATAAATAATTAAAGTTGCGTCGAAAAATTCTTTAACCTGATAAAATTATTTACATTAGATAGGATATAATATTTAGATACTCATGTATCAAATCATCCAACCATAAATTCGTTACAATTGGGACTTCCAATAAAAAAAAAAGTATACATAACTGACGACCTGTAAGGCAGAAAGGTTCTAGAATGGAGGCCACATACCGGCAAGCGAGCTTAGGACGTCCACCCACAAGGTGGACACACGACCTGGTAAAGGTTGCAGGAAGCCGCTACATGCAGGCCGCTTCCAACCAGGCAATCTGGAAGTCATTGGGGGAGGCCTATGTTCAGCAGTGGACGTTGATGATGATACAGCTGTTATGAATACGTGTTAGAAAATAAATAAATAATTTCCACAATCCCATTTTTTATATGCCTAAATTTAACAAAGCTTATATTATAGCGACATGAGAACGGATAAACATAGATAGATAGATACTCTTTATTGCACACCCCACAAAATAAACAGTACAGAGGAAAAAAATACATTTACATTAGTACAATTTAGGCGGTCTTATCGCTAGAAGCGATCTCTTCCAGACTACCTTCAGTTAGAACAGAAACATACTTAAATACGTTTATAAACATTCATGACCCAGGTTCAAATGCTTGTGCTCACAAACGTTTGCCCCTTACGGGATTCGAACCCGCAACCTCCTAGCTTTTTAGTCCGGAGCGCGATCCACTAAACCAGATGGTCGTCAATTTATTAGAACAGAATAGTTTCATCATAATTATATTAGTATAATATAATAATAATCCTATTAACATAATCCTATTAACTATAATCCTATTGACGGGTTGATGAATAAATAATATTTTTAATAATAAAATTCCGTCACACAACTGGTTATTTACTATATTCGATTATTTATTATAACGGTAATATTTTTATTACTCAGTATATTATTACTCCTACAATCAAATAACATGATATATTAAATATCATACTAGAGTTATCCTCAAGTTACATAGTTTATTTTCTTCTACATAGAATTGAGCCGAATTGGAACGGAATATTCGTAAAGCCTATGAAATATATGAGTAGATGGAACAAGTTTCAATGTGCGAGCATATTCCCTGATGACAGACACACTGTTTCTAGTCCGCAGTATTTTCCGAGTTGACACCTTTGCCTCTACTTTCCGAGTTACTTTGAGTTGGGTTATATTCTGTCGCGATATCTGCTTGAAAGTTGGTGAATTGGTCTATGGTTTTTCTTATTTATTAGTTTCAGGTTTCCCTGGGACTATTGGAACTAAGTAAGCATGATCCGAGGTGACTTTAGCTTAGTGGCGGCATTTTCTTTGGTAATGATTACCGAATTTAGGCTTCGCCGCCGTCGTGGGTGGATGGGTGACCATTCCGACCACATTCAGAGACATTTTTCACAAGAATTTCCGTGCTTCGGAAGGCACGTATGTATGTATGTTATGCGATTACTCCACCAATTATGAATCGATTTTGATGTTTTTTTTGTTTGGAAGATCATACTTTAAAGGTGGTCTCATAAATTTTTTATCGAAATTGATCAAGCAGTTTTTGAGAAAATAATAAAAATATACCCAGATAATGTTTTGGTTCTTCGACAAATGTAAACCGTATTTGATGATTAATTTTTAATGAATAGCTAATACTTCAAATATGCTATAATAAAAGATGTCGAAAAAAAAATTACCCATAAGGGTGGAAAAAAAAGGATGAATTCGGTTTTCAGCAGTTAGATTAGGATTTATTACTAAAAATAGATAATATAAATACTTATTCTACTTATACTTTTCATAATATTTTATTATGAAAAATTAAACTGACTTCAAAACACTAAAAGTCAAAGTGCAACGAAAACATTCAGTCTGATCAGCTTGCACCGACTCCAAAAGTAACTGATTAGGTTTTTTTTTAACTTTAGAGTGTTTTGAAGTCGGTTATTTTAAAAAAAATTAATTTTTTACCTTACTTTTAAGCACGATTTACATTAGACTTCATCATCGCTTACAACTAGTTAAAGTCAAACGCTTACTCAGTTTCAAGTACAAAAAACTTTCACAATAGTAATAGACTAACTGATTACACTTACTATTTCCACTATCAGCTTCAAATCAGCTCGATAATTAAAAATTTTGTGTTGTGGAAGCGAACAAAAAATTAACGGTTTTGATGTTAACCCCAAAAGAAAATAAATTTTGTGAACACATTTGACTGCTTAAGTTTGGCAACTGTTTTATAAGGAACCCTGTATAGTTCGTTCCAAGTGAAGCTGATAGAAACTTTTTATTAAAAAATAATGGTCTATCTGTATGCCAAATTTCATCAAAATCTGTTTAGTCGTTTTTGCGTAAAGGGTAACAAACATCCATACATACAAACTTTCGCGTTTATAATAATTAGTAAGGATTTGAAAAAATAAAAATTGCTACTAGTTGTTGTTGTTGTTGTTGTTGTTGATTGCCGCAATAGGAAACTAAAAGTTGCTCCGTGTGCAAAGCGCCTGAAATTGAGCTCAACAATACAGCTCTAATATTCTAATCTACTTAAAAAAACCTAGAAAATTCACAGCGTTTTCACAAGGAGACCCGTCTAGTTCTTTTAATAATATCCTCTGAAACATCGCAGGCATCTAGTGTATCTGTTTACCTTCACAGTGCTTTTATAAGGCTGCTCTGAGTGAAACGGGGGTCCCCCTCTGGGCTCGCGACAATAGGAGGAATTTGAATAAAATAATAGTTTGGAAATTGTCCACCACCTGCCTGAATAGAAGGCGTGGGACAGGGTTGTCGATCCTCACTCGCCTAGAAACTTTTTTTTTTTTAAATTATGGTTATTTTGAACAAATGATATCTTTAGTAATCGTAGTGCAAAATCAAAAACATTACATCAAAGCAAAGAAGCCAATCAATTCGATGTTGGTTCTTTAATTAAAAACAAATAAAACAATGTAAATAACAACTAGAAAATAATGATAACATTAAAAAATCAGTTATAGATAAACATTAAAGGTTGATAAATAAACAAGATACAATTATGTACAATTAGGCGGCTTTAACGCCAGAAGCGATATAATATTAATTTAATAAAATTTAAGCTCTGATTTTTTAAAAATGTTAATTTAATTGAGAAAAGGTCTATCAAATAAATTTCTAACATTTTATCCTACACTGTTGTAACCAGTATTCTGTATTCTGAGTGTTCCACCATACAGTCGATAATATCGGTCGCTAGACATGTCGTATGATGCCGGGCAATGTTGCCTGACGTCTCCAGATAATGGTTATAAAAAAACATCTTAAGACCCTGGCTCTCTTACCAAAATTTGTAAGCCAATAAATGCGATATAAAAAACACTATGACTGCCATAAAATATAGAGATATTACCAAATAAAGTATAATGATGCCAAATTAAGTTTCAAAAGCTTCCGCTCTAAAAATTATAGAAAAAAATACTAAAAGTAACAACTGATTGCCAGCCCTATCGAAAGGGTTGGGACAATAGGCCTTTAGAGCGAAGTTTTGCTATAAGGTCAGTTTATTTGATCGCTTCCTGCTCCCAGCGCGTGATTCTAAACCCACTAAAAGACAATGGGTTAAAACTTGGGTAATATTTTGTAACCTTTCTGTCGTTGAAAGAATTTTTTATACTTATTGCCTTTGGAATATGAATATTATTGTCAAAACATTTATTTTATGTATTTTTAAAGGCTATCAATGCGAGACGCCGTATTTCGGTGAGGTCGGCGTGTTGCAGTCAGTCAGCATCGGACCTACAGATATGTCGGACTTGTAAGCGCTAAATATTGGCGAGACAAGAAAACCAGCTTTCCATAGATTATTATTTTTTATTCTTGCAGTGATAAAACTAGTTATTATATTAACAAAGACTAGCTTTTGCCTGCGTCTTCGTCTGCGTTGATCTTACCTGCATAAAAAGTATCCTATGTGTTAATCCAGGCTATGGTCTAGCTGTATGCTAAATTTCATCAAAATCTGTTAAGTAGTTTTTGCGTGAAAGAGTATAATTTATAATGTTAAGGATAATATTTCAAATAAAAATATTTTAACTGCTATATTCACCCTCAAATCACTTAAAGAAGTTTGCCAACATAACTTATTTCTTCCATAGCTCAGTTATAAGAGCAATCGCCCGGATAGCAAAAGATCGTAAGTTTGAACCCCACCAGAGGCAGTTCAAAGAAACAAAGGAAAAAAAAAGAAAGTTATAATTGATGTTTTTATTAAAGATTTTACATTTATTAATTGACCTCGTTACTGCGTTTTAACGTGGTCAATAAATACGCCAAGTACTATCTTAGCTGAATCGTTCACTGAAGAACACTCATTTTGATATCTTTTAATCATGTCAAGTACCAAAGTACTGGATTTAAATCACAGTCAAGTAACAACTGCTTGTTTTCGAAACAATTTAGCTAAATGTTTACGTTTGACATGATCGCTGCCTTCACTTACGGCGAGAGTAAATTACTAGTATATCTTGGGCAGGCGGCGGCACAAGTTGGAATATGTAGCGAGTAAGGTTTAATTTAGCAGGCGAGTAGGCCACGTAACGTGCTAGGTGGAAGGACGACCTGGTAGAGGTGGCGGGAAGGAGATGGATGCAGAAGGCTTAAGACAGTTCAAAATGATGTGCTATGGAGGATACATATACGCAGCATTGGGTGGAAACAGGTTAAAGAAGAAAAATAAAGTTTATTTCTTTCACTAGCTTCAGTCCGCGACTTCATCAATATCCATGCTAAATTTTAGCCGATTCTGTTAAGCCGGTAAGCGTGATTAATAACAAACATCTAAACATACTTACATTCAAATACAGATTCAGATTTTATTGCAAGTTGCATGATTCATAAAATGTTACCTTCAGGCTTTACCTACCATTTATAACATTATTAACATTATACTTTATTAGCATATAAAGAGATGTTACCTACAGACTTAACTATTTATAATAGTAACATTATACTTTATTAGCACACAGATGACGGGGCGTTAAAAATTATAACCTCACTTGTTATTCGAAATTGAACGTGTTTCAATAGATTATAGGCCCAGGTTATATGAAAACGAATGAAATATTATAAACTCGCTTAAACAATATCTAGAAAAAATCAGAATAGTTAGTAAAGGCAAAGATTTTTGTACAACAGTTTACAAACAACTGTGCCTAGTGAAATCCTGCCCTCCTAGCACGGCCACCAAAACACGATATGATACGGCGATTTATCGACACCAACTGTCAATAAATTTTAAAATACCAGTATTCTGTATTCTGGAGTGATAGGAGAGATATAGCCGCCATGTTGAATCGCCGTGCTGGTGACGTCACATGTTACTTATAATCGCTGTTTCGATAAAAATTTAAAATGGCGGCTATATTTATCATATTAAAAAAAAAAGACAGTTAGTGTCGATAAGTCGCTGTTTCATATCGTGTTTTGGTTGTCATGCTAGGAGGGCTGGATAGAATAGACTCCCGCTCGATCTAATGTCGTATCCTACCGACAGTGGGCTAACTCTGTAATTAAGAGAACAAATGACACACACCTGTGCTGAGAAACAAATAAGCAGAGGTACACACTGACGCGCTAATTAATTTAGACCGTTAATTGTTTGTGCGGCGACCATAAATCAGCAGTGCTTTGCGGCGAGTGTACGGAGTTGATAATGTGTTGTTGTCTCATTTTGGTGGAGAAATACTCGGTATTAAGTACACCTGTTGTTAACAGGTAGATATTACTTATACGAGTACACTATGGTGAACCAATTTCGAATGCAAAGGCTGAACTTGAAATAAAACAATAATTACCTTGATCTTGTTTTTTCTTACAGAGTTTGACGTCAAAATTGCTTAGTTTGCTTGTCACATTATTTTAGAAAATTTGTCAGTATCAGTGTAAATGTATGCAATGCAACATAGGCATTTTTTTATCCAGTCTATAAACATAAATTAAGTTAAACGGTTAGACTAAAGTTGGGTGAAGGAGTTTTAGACAAACAAATCGCTACAGTAATGTATGTGCATGCATACAGAGCAATAATAATAGGTTGGTAACCTGATTCTCATTTGGATTTATTGTCAGCAAACAAAATTCTATAAAATATTTTAAATATGACCGTGAATTACCTGAAGGTACAAAGAAGAATAGAAAAGTGTAAGCATTTTTTACCTTCTCAACTTTTGTTAATCAAAACAACAAATGCAGGCTTCAGCAAAGTGTGTCACACAAAAAGGGAAGAAAGGACATCTCTTTTTTCAGTATATAATAGAAACACGACCCAAGCCTTTGTGACGTCAGGATGTTGATGCATTGCAACACATGTCATACGGCACCTCGTGCCATAGCCCAAAAGTTACAGCTTTTACGTCCTAGGTTATTGTGTTGTATATAGTCGTGGTACACCTGCACATGTTCATATATTCGGCAAGTCTAGTTACGTCTAGTACTCGTACATAGATTTGCAGCGATTGCTCTCTGAGCTTCGTTACCTTTAAACAGGGGAACCAGAACATTTGGACCATGGCTACATGTACAGTGTAGTGTTACCAAACTATTGAAAGTTTTAGTATCAATAGTTTTTTCTGACCAAGCCATACCTACTATCGATTGGCCTATCGACAGTATTGACACTTATCGATAGTATCGATACCATCGTTAGCTCAGAAAGAGGCAGTACTGTCGAATGAGTGCAATACTATCGATACTATCAGTAGATGCTCGCAAGGAATAAACTGTCGATAGATTTGACGACCTCCATAGTCGACATTAATAATTGTTGCTGCTAAATAAAAAGCATATAAAAATGTTCGTAAATAAAAACTATTGATAGTATCGATAGCATTGTTGCTCGGAAATAAAAAACTATCATTAGTATTGATTATTTAAGACTATAGATTTTCTGCTAATTTGCAATAGTAATGTTAAGTTTGATTTTTGATTCCGGTCAATTTAGAATAGAGTTTATTTTCCAAATTACTACATTGTCTCGGGTCTCGGTTTGCTAGGAGACGTTCCTGGTTGGAACCTTAAGACCAAAAGGACGTTAATTCCTTACTTCGAGACCATGAGCCTGTTGTATGGTGAATTATTTATTTGTCTGTGACTTACCTACATCAGTAAAATGAGTTAGCTTTTCTATTCATTCCTGACCTGCCCAAAAACCTTTGTGAATCAGGGCGATAGATAAAATAAGTATATAACTAAATGTATTGGTCGGGTCGACTGGCAACTGAAAAAGGTCCGCTTACAATGGCACTTGTGGACCCGAGCCAGCGAAAGGGTTAAATCAGAACCACGTTTTCTGAAGCAGGTTAAGAATACGAGGTGGAATAATCTTGGGGAAACGGGTTTTGTAAGAGAAATAGCTGTTCTTGCTCTTTAAAACAGGTCAGAGCTCTTTTTTATAGAAGTATAACATACTACTCTTTGATTAAAGTAAATCTTGTAGTTTTATACGTTTAAAGTATTACATTTATTCGAAAAGGAAAAGAGTTATTCTTATTATGAAAAAATAGTTTTTAATTATTGAAATTAAATTTATATATTTTATAACAAAAGACTTAGTAAATGCAATATGATCAAACCGATACTGTTCTGAATATCTCTAAATCTGTCATTCCATTCCAAACTTACCGAATTATTCTTAATCGAAGCACAAATTCACTTAGTGAAGTTCAGTATGCATTCCTAAGACCTAGTGCCTTTTATCTGAATAATACATTACAGTATTTTAATACACCATCCAAAACTACACATTCCACACATCTCTAGCGGAGGCATCTTCCTATATCGTAAATGAATAAAAACACACTAACCAACGAAAATTATGTGGGTCCAAAACACCCATTCTAAAGGTCAAAGACATTTCAAGTAATGCCTGAGTGTCGAGGGACTGCGTTTCAGTCTTTTCGCTCGAGTCCGTTTCAAAGCGTTAACAATAGATGCTACGGCCCCAGCCCTGGGTACAAACGACCCTTTGTAGAGGTTATAATCAGAATCAAAGCGGGCTAAAAATCTTGGACATCAAACACATACATAATCTAATAGATTAGAGGTATAGGTCGCTTAAGTGTATTGGTCGGGTCGCCCGGGCTGGGAAAGGGCCGCGATTACAATGGCCTCGGCACGGAAGGGTTGGACGTCATGCTCACGGCATTTGGAATGTGATCGAGATCTATAAATTATTTATTTGAGTGCTCTACATCGATGCGGAGCGGTTAACTAATGCCTGCATGCGATATATCTACGTGCTGTAGGTGTAAGGGTATTTTGTATTAGATGCATGGCGGAAAACATTTTTGCTGGTTCCTAGTTGCAGTCAAATGTAGTACCAGTTACAAATGAAAATTGAATTTTGATAGCACAAATTATGTATTATTGTTAAAGTTTAGGTACATATTTGAAACGAGCATTAAAGAATGTGTAAATTTGTTAGGAAACACCTAAACTTATATCAAAATCGCGCAAATCTACATTAATCACTAAGATATAAAAATAAATTGATTTTACCTACTGTCCGTCTAAAGCTTCATTCTTCCAGCCCATTTGTTATGTCCATACGAATTTATAAAAGATTACCGGAGTTTATGAAAAATGAAGTAAATGATTTAAAATTTATAAAACAATTAAAATGTATGTTAATTAAAAAATATTACACAATAAACGAATACTTAAATGACAATAATCTAAAACAATAAATAAAATCCAAAGATAAATAAATATTTAAATTCCTCAAAATACTATTTATTTGATTATATTATTCAATATATTATTCAATAATTATCATATGACTTCTTAATGTATTTTAATTCTTTACAACTTCTTAAAATATTCAAATTGATCTAATTATGCATGGCGTCATCCTCTCTGCCCACAATACTTATCTTATTGTTGTTTCCTACAGGGTCTATAATGATCTGTTTTATGTACCTATTTATAACACCTATGTAATATTAGAGAATGCAATAAATATATTGAATTGAATGAAGACGGGCAGATTTAGAAGAGGTTTGATATATTGATCACGAACTAGATAATAGAGACTTTATATCCAAGCAAATCACACTCTTTCTAAATGACAAATTAAATTCCACGCGGACGTAGTCGCAAGCGAAAAATAGCTTCTGATATTAACCTGAACTATCAAAATTCGCAATTGATATTCCCCTCATCATTCAACCTGTAGCTATTTGAGATGATCTTAACAGCCAGACTTCTGACAACGTTAATATTCCGCGGGAAATTTAAATTAAACTCTGGGAGAAATACGACCGTCATTTGTCGCGTACGTGTGTGATTCAGGTGTAATTTAGGCCCTATTATGCGCAGTGGCGCCCTCTACTTGACGAACGCGTGGAACGTGTCTTAGAGGATACTTTTAAAGTGAAAAAGTAATAACGGTAATGCAAACAAGAGAATAAATAGTCCATGTGCGTAAGAATATACGAGTACGTATGTTTTCATTGACAATGGTGTAGAGCGCGAACCCATAATTTGATCCACTTAATATGTTTGGTGTGTACCAAAATCATGTCAGTCCATAGCTCGGTCACACTGCAAAATATAAGAGAAAAAGAAAAACGTTAATTTGTGGTTATATTATTACCATAAAAACATTGGTATCATACATAACTAGGTAACATTACGGAACCACCACGCAAGTCGTAGGTAATCGCACTTGTTACTACAGTAGCAGTTTTAAGATAGATAGATAGATAACTCTTTATTTGCATAAACACGGTACATTTTTGGTTCTTATTTTTAAGTATTACATACAAGTCACAATAAATAATATTTAAATAATAATAACAAATAATATTTATTTCTAATGGGTACATTATATTATATTAGTGACCGTAGCCCCCTTTTAAGCTATTGAGCCTGTATCAGGGAGCAGCGCTCTTCCATTAATTTAGGTCGTTTTTAGAATAATGTACAGTTTATTTATACAATAAAATAATATATTTGTTTATGCGTAAAAAAAATGATAAGTAGGTACATACTGGAATTATTAACGTTAACTTTGCATTGTTCCCGAAAGTCCTTTTATCCGTTCCGAAATAGTTTACCATTTATCTGACTTAAAACTAACTCAGATTTACGGCAGCTAAGTAATAACGGCTTGCAATTAGGGATGTTATTGATATGGCATTTCGGTTACAGATAGTTTATATTCTTGTCTAAGTCACAATTATAATTTACATACATAGATCCAAAATGAGATCTTCTCCCTTCTTGTCTAGGCTTCAATAGAAATACAATATAATGTTAATGCATGTAAAGTTATAAGAATAATAATCAAGCCCTCATCTGTTATGTTGCTGTGCCCGACAGGGCCCAAAATGATCTGAATTACTAATATTATTAAGACCTTTATGTACTAGTTTGGGAAAGCAATAAAGAATATTGAATTGAATTGACTTTAATTTATTATTTTGTGTGCCAAATAAAAACCACTCATAATCTTATGTAATGGCGATATGTGTTTTATTAGTAATTGTATCCTTAATGTAAAAAAACTAAAATACGCTACAATTATAACACTATGACCGGTACAAATTCTTCTTCACACAAGTATTTTCATCTCACGGGATTCGAATTCATGAGTACGTCTATGATTTTGTCGTCAATGACTAATCATTTAGCTAGATCGTCTATCAGGATATGAAAATTTTGGTTTCTTATTGCTGGATACTCTTTTAATGAAAAATCGATTATTAAAAAATGATAAGATATTTAAATGATCTGAAATGACATAAATTGAAAATTAATTACAAAAATTGTTAGTAAAATTATTTGTTGACTAATTTCCTAGAATTTTCTATTAGTGCCAAAACTACCAAAGATTTATTCATTCCTACCTAATAGTATCTGAGAAATTTGATCCGTTAAATTTTGATTGTTCTAATATTTCGGATATTCCACGAGTCGGTTGGGGTTTCGGATATCCATAGCACCCCTGCTGCAATGCCAGTATTTAAGGCCCTACAAATAGGAGAATTATTAAGGGTACGATGAATTTCCGGATTAATCCCCAGGGTCTTTGGGTCTGGTGCCTATTACCTGCTCCAATTCACCTTGCAAATGGTTTCATTATCTAGCCGCCATTCGTTCTTGTGGGAATCAAAATATTTGCTTAAAGAAAAGATTGGGCAAGCGTCATGTCAAAGGATATTGAAGCGCAAAAATATCCCTTTAACATTCATGTCTCTGTGCCCAATGCTGTCTCTTAGGTCAAGTGAATGTTTAGTTTAAAAAAAAACGAAAATACATGATATAATGTTTTATTGCTGACCTTACGATTGCAATTGTTTTTAGGACACCGTGATTAGGTTTTGATGATGGGTTTCAAATTAAGTTTAGCTACCAAAACACCTATTTTAGCATTTTTTTTAAGGAGACAAACAGATGGATGGATACAAAGTGATCCTTTAAGCTATAAAAGTGTTCTATTTTTCTCTTTCAATACATAGTTCAGAATTCTAAAAAACTATGGTCTGTTTGTTTAGTTGTCATATAAAAATCGAGACATTTTTAATGTCATTTAAACAGCTCTCACGTCCTTAGAATAAGGCAACAATAGTGCGTCATTGTATTCTTAGCTATCAGCCGATCCCAACTGGTAATAGTGTTGCCGCTCGATAGGTCAATATCGATTGTCTATCGATAGCCTATCGATAGTTGAAGGAAAAACGATTCTATCGATAGTATCGATATCTCTTTTACTGCAATACTATCGGTAAACAGCAATACTATCGATAGTATCGATAGTTTCGATCGCTGCCAACCAATGAACTATCGATACTATCGATAGTTTTATACTATCGATAGTGATATTTATTTCAATAGTATTGCATTCAGTATGCAGGCATAATGAGTGGTATATTCAACGAAATCAAATTAATGAACTAGTGTATTTGACTTTATTTAAACGTACGTTTAGTTTTTTTTAAATAAACATGGCAATTTTTTGAATTCTTAGGTGGCAATACTATTGAATTACTCACTATCGAAAGTACAAAACTCGATACAACATCTATACGATCGATACGACAATCGATAGTATCGATACTATCGATAGTCTTCTTGATATTGAAGAGCAATACTATCGATAGTATCGATAGTTCATTAGTTGGCAGCGATCGAAACTATCGATAGTATCGATACTATAGATTGTCGTATCGATCGTATAGATGAATTTGGCGTTCAACTATCGATTGCAAAACTATCGATTTTTCGGCAACACTAACTGGTAATATTTCATGCCTTGTTACTCGTGGAACGAAGTTGATGTAGTTAGGTGAATACTATACTACTTAGTTACATTTAAGTAGTGCTTTGTTTTATTCTGTCAACGGAACTGTTCATTGAATCTCATAAACAAGCACTCGCAACAGATCGCAAGTTAAAGAAGTCGGAAAGAAGTTAGTCAAAACAACTAATACAAGTATACCTAACAACTATACAAGTATACTTGTATAACTAATATAAGTATACATAGTATATAGTGTACCATGCAAGGCAGCTCTTTATGGAGGGAGTGTTTTTGCTATGACACCAAAACTATACAATAAAATCCCCAACTACATCAAAGAAAGCGATGACTTTTATGTTTTTAAACAAAGTTTTTTTTTAACAAATAACGCATTTTACTTAGTAAACGAATTTTTACAATCAAATATTAATAACAATCTGATATCTGTTTGACTGCCGTAAACCATAATTGATTTTTTTTAAATCTTTGACATTTCAATACAAATGTCATAAAAATATATAAAAAGTCAGTGTACGACTTTTTATATATTTTTATGACATTTGTATGTTGACAAGACTAATCACAGCAATCACATTATTTATTGTTATATACAACATCAATTTTACCTGTGTATCATAAATAAACGATTTGATTTAATTCAAGTACTTACTTTGAAGTTTTTTTAAATTTTGGGGTAACAATTTCATTTGAAATTTTTGTGGAATTTTTGTATACGTTTGAAAGTCACAGACTCGGTAAAAGTCAATTACGAAAAAATACACAACACAAATATTCGAAACTTCTACCACAGTGGGTAATAACGCAACAACCCATTTGTTCAGTGATTGTTTTTAATGAAAAAGAAAAAGAGGGATAATCGCTTTGTCCCATTCCCACCGAGTTCTATTAACGGACAAAGGCAAAGTAACTAAGAAAGTAATCTGATACATATCTAAATGTATTTGTACATTTACCTTATTTCGGCCGAGAATACAATACGACAAAGTAAGTTAATTATTGTACAAATGTACGGACCCTTTCATCGTATGTAATCTGAAATAATTCAGTTGTTATTTATCGTTTAGTTCCAATTTCGATTACAGAACGCCGACAGCTAACTAATAATCTTAACAATATTTTATTCAAAAAATGTTAATATTCGTCTGTAATTAAAAAGAATAATTTGAAATTTACATGATACGTAGTAAAACGAATCTAGAAATGTTTTCGACAGTTACCATACTGTTTTCTTTAGTATTGTCGAAGCTTCTATAGAATTTGTGAATCACAGCTTAGACTGGTGACCGTATCATATCCACTCAGAGCATTTGGATTGAGAGACCTAGGAAATAGCATTATACAGCTCCAAACAATATGGTCATATTATGTTGCGTATTGCGTACGGTCTACATTCTCGGTCACATAACTCGAAAGTTCCAAGTCTAACTTACTGAGATATTACTTTGACTAGCAATAAAAATATTTCGCATTTGACTCCAAATAACCAGTAAGTTCCACAAACGTCCTTAACCCATATTTAATAAACAAAAGATTTTATCGTCCGAAGTCAAACTTCGATATCTATAAAAGAAGTCGGCAAAACTAAATGAAGATCGTTCTAGAACGTAACTTTGAGATTTTGCGAGTTTGTGCAGCAATAAAAGATCTGATGCGAGAGCGCATTTGCAATTTTCTTCAGCCCCATGTTGGGCGCCAACAAAGTTTCTAAATATAATAAAATAATATACGGGTTTGTAATCTTACGAGCACGCTTATATGCATTACCAATTGTTATTAATGACGTAAATGATAACTTTTAAATCATTTAGAAAATATTCAACAAACCATAAAATATATTTTATTTAACAAATGATACAATTGCTAAAGTCCTCCTCCGAAAAATATAAGTCAGAATATCAAAACATTATTTTCTTTCTCAGTTATATGTTTGGTGCCAAATTAACTTTTTTGAAATGCTAGCTCTGTCTCTGTGGAATTATATTTGACACAAAAAGTTAGATCCCTGGCTCCCATAATTGCAGGTAGATAAATACAATATTTTAGTTATTGAAACTAATTAGGCATATACTTTAATAAAAAAAGTTTTATTATAATGCTCGAACAAATAAACAGACCGCCAAATATTTTAAAAACCTCCATTTTTTGAAAATATTTTTAATGTAAAGACACAATTCTGCTACAGTTTTATAATAATCATAAAAAGAAGAATGTATTTAATAAAAAATTTGTTTGACTGATCAGAGTTTCAGTTCAGAAACAATGAAACATATCTGAAACTTTAAAATAATGATATTTCATTCCCGTAATATCCAGCATAAATTCATAATTACCAAGCAAAATGTGTATGCCCGACCCCTCTCTGTTTTTCTTAGAGATATTATCTCCTAACTCTTACATGGACATTGTATTATCTTTATTCCGAAACAGATAGGCCTGCGGGTGGATGGGGGCCGTAATCTTTCCGTGGACTGATCGCGGCAAACCCTTATTTATGGTCTTGGGAAAATGATATTTCAGCCACAAAGATGACGGAGAGTCACTTAATGTCGTAAAAGTGTAGTGAAGTAATAGCCTATTACTGTGGTGAGCAGTCCTCGGGTTCCGACCTCGAATATACGTCTGGTATTATCACAGTTACTTTTAGAACAATTTAGTTGTGTAGTAAATTATGAGAGCTTATTTTTGTGTTGCTATTAATTGTAAGTAGGCAGAAATGGAATGAGTCAAACGTTTGCGGTCTTTAGAGACGTCAAGGCAGAGTTGATGAAGAGTTCATGCAATTTTTAATAGTTTTTTATTGGATAGGTAGTATGTGGTTGTTGATATGATATAGTAACCGAAATTCTTGCGCGTCGTTTTTTCGGTTTAAAATTGCAGAAATAATTTTTTTTTTATGCCACGCGAAAAGTTTTTTATTTAGGTATCCATTCCCAAAATGTAGTGATGCAAACTGATTTAAATTTTTAGAACTGCTCTATATCTATGTCATTTAAGTTATTTTTAGATCTCGCAAACAATAACTTAGAAAGCCTCACACGAGAAGCGATCGAAAAGAAGTTAGTCTTGTATTTGGTACTTTGTCTGGGCTTGAATGATCTCGTTTTTGTTTTTTTGTTTCATTCTGGTTTTCTTGAAATCCACTTTCTATGAATCTTTCCTCAAATATAAAGTTTATCAATAATTTACGCCGATTGTCGGCACCAATAAAGGTGTATAATAACATTTTTTTTACGAAGAAAGCCAGAAACGTAAGGTAGTAATTTAAATTGTGCCAAATTAGCGTAGAATTTATTTTACGCGAGACGGATTGAATATTTTAATTAATGTAAAGACTTTAAGAGATTCAGGAGGTTTTCCGAAATTAACACATCAAAGCGAAATTGAAGGGAGAGCTTTTCGGGTTTCGATTTACATTTCAAAAAGAGCTGGCACCGGGACTTTTAAGTTATTTCGACAAAATCACAGCTTGAGAACCTTGGCTGTTTATTTTACGTCTAGAAGTTTAGGAAGTAATTATTAGGGGCCGAAGTTTATCTCCTATTACATACTAACTTTTAAGACTTTTCATATACCTGTAATGAAGTGATAGGCCGTCAACTAAAAACGGGATGTCGTTGCCAAAGTAGCGATACATCACGCGCTAAGGGGGCTTGCTCCGTAAGTTCATAAAACAGTATTACTTCAATCTTGTATTTGTATAGAGTTCGACGTAAAAACGACACTGCCTATGCTGCATTACCACTGTGTCGTTACGATAAGTAGTCGTGTGATGTGACATGTATTTTGCCTTCCGAAGCACGGATAGATGCTTGGTATAAATGGCACTAAATATGGTCGGAATGGTCACCCATCCAGTCACAATCACGGTGGGGGTGACTTTGGTAATAACTACCAAAGCGTTGCATCTACTGAGTTACAAGCACCTCATAATATATCAGCATAAAATTAAATTGAGTAGGTAATTAAACTAATATAGCTTTTAAAGTGCACGATTAAATCCTCCATGGCAATACTACTGCTTCAAATCCTTTGCGTCCGACTCCAACACAAATTGCTCCTACGTAAGCCGGTAACTTTTAAAATATGCGGGAACCTTTTTTATTGAAACACAAATGAAAACGAAATCAACACCCGTGAACAGAATTACTGAGGAAACAAGGGGATAACAATGTGTGTTCTCTTTTTAATTTGTTTGTTGAGAATTTGCATAATATTCGGGGCGTGTTAGATACGCGTATTGTGTATGATCGTTATGATTTTAAAGAAGAACGCAGTCATTTTCTGCCGTTCATCAAATCGCAGTCTAGGTTCTGATCACTTGAAAATAAAAAGTAATTTATCAAGCGTCTTTAAATAGGGATAGGCTCTCAAATATACATTTATGTATTGAAGATCATGCAGAACAAGTCTTTATTGAGACGTCTAATTTTGATGTTTCTTTTTGTTGGATAGAACATATCTATTTAATTGTAATGGTTCCATCTAGTTTAAAAGAGCAGTTTTAGCAACATCAATCACTACAAAATACGAATTCAATTACTTTTTGTTTTAATATAGAACGCGTTTAACCTTCCCCCAAAAGGCTCATCCCCAAGGTCCTATAGAGAATGCAAAAACCACTTGGGAAAATAATATGCCTGTTAAATCGTTTGAGACGATGTCTAGACAGGAAATCAAACAATATTTAGACTTATCTCCATGCAAAGCAAGCAAAATGAATAAACCACAACGAGATATTATTTCAGTGTGGTTTTATAAAGTGCAGATATGAATGTTGGTGAAACTAGATTCAATCGTAATGATATCAAATATAATTTAAAAAATGATTTATTTTTATTTCCTTAAAAAATCCATAAAAACGTCATATATTTTTTGTTTACTCTATTGTTGTGTTCATCATGATCATCATTTCAGCAATATTATGACGTCAACTGCTGGACATAGGCCACCCTCAATGACTTACAGATATGACGATTGGAAAACATTTATGTCAAGTAAAATATCCGAATGCAGATAATAGGCAGTGGTGATTAAATACAACAGCTTTCAAAATAATGCATTATTTTATTTATTTTTAATTTTTAGGGTCTATTAAGGTCATCCAATTTATTATTAGACTTACCCTGTATTATAAATGCATAAGTTTGTGCTTGTTATTAAGCATGTCATTACCTAGATGTCATGTCGTTAGATCTTTAAAAGTAGACTAAAATAGTGTCAAAACCACCAGGAACTAATTAAATTAGACGCTCTGGCAACCCATCATAATCAAGGAGACCTTAAAAGTTTTTGGAAATCCACTAGCAGTCTAAACTCGGCGCCTGGTCTACCTGCGGTCATTGAGGGTATAGGTGAGTCTAGACAAATAGCTAACCTTTTTAAGGATCACGCTGTGAAGTCCCCTCTGGGGCTGACTGGGGTGGTGTCCGATGCTGAGACCGATTGTGGTCGCTCGGGTACATTAATAATAGCCAAGACCGTCGCAAAACATATACAGACTATGACTAGAGGCAAGTCACCCGGCCACGACGGGCTCAGCATTGAACATCTCCAAAGCGCGGGACCTCATCTTGCAAGGGTGCTCGCGATGCTCTTTAATGTATGCTTAGTGCATGCATATCTGCCGCCTGACCTGATGGGGACGATTGTGGTTCCGATTGTCAAAAACAAAACGGGTGACGTGTCGAGCAGGTCGAACTATAGGCCTATATCTTTAGCTACAATCATCGCTAAGGTGCTTGATGGTTTACTTCAATTCGGCTTTAGGCCACAGTTATCGACAGAGAGTGCAATACTGAGCTTAAAGCACACCGTTAAGTACTATACGAGCAGGAATACACCTGTGTATGCCTGTTTTCTCGATTTATCTAAGGCCTTCGACCTGGTCGTGTATGACATCTTGTGGAGAAAGTTGGAGCAAATAGGGCTGCCCTCTGAAATCATCGCCCTGTTTAAATACTGGTATGGTAATCAACTTAATAGCGTGAGGTGGGCTGGTGAGTTTTCCGAGCCATACAAATTGGAATGTGGGGTTAGACAGGGTGGATTGACATCGCTTTTTAACCTATATGTTAATGCATTGATCGAGGGGCTTAGTAGCATACTACTATATATAGAGTAGGGTGTCATATTGCTAATGTATGCGTTAATAATATCAGTTACGCCGATGATATGGTACTGCTGGCCCCCTCGGTCAGTGCCTTCAGGAGAATGCTGACTGTCTGTGAAACCTACGCAAACGCTCATGGCTTGGTTTACAATTGTAAGAGAAGTGAGTACATGGTTTTTAAAGCTGGCAACAGACTTCCAGATCATGTACCGCCGATTACTCTGTATGTGGCACCTCTCTCTAGAGTGAAACACTTCAAACATCTTGGTCACATTGTAACGGAAGACCTAAAAGATGACAGTGATTTAGAAAGAGAACGCAGGGCGTTGTGTGTGAGGGCTAACACGATAGCTCGCAGATTCGCTCGATGTTCAGTACCGGTCAAAATCACGCTTTTTAAAGCATATTGCACAATGCACATCATTCTACTTGAGCACTCTGTGGGTCAGTTACACCCAGAAATCGTATAACGCTCAGCGCATACAATACAACAATGCTTTCAGGGAATTTTTGAGGCTGCCACGATACTGTAATGCCTCAAGCATGTTCGCGTACGCAGATGTCGACAGTTTCCCGGCCATAGTGCGCAAAAAAGCCGGCTCACTTCTACGGCGAGTTCGTGGCAGCCGCAACAATGTTCTACAAGTCATAGCCGACAGTGGGGACTGTCCACTGATCGAGCATTTAAGCAAGTTAACAAGGTCGCTTTTAACTATTAAGTACTAACATAGTTGATAAGCTTGCTGTTACTAACACATGGATCTTTTGTAATCTGATAAAT
Organism: Anania hortulata; assembly: GCA_963576865.1. Lineage (NCBI taxonomy): Eukaryota > Metazoa > Arthropoda > Insecta > Lepidoptera > Crambidae > Anania > Anania hortulata. The sequence continues at coordinate 20,804,155 of OY756389.1, read as the reverse complement.
AAATATTTTTATTTTATTTTATTTATTTATTACACTTCAATGGAAAGCCTCATGCAGGTTGGATGGTTGGAAGGTTGGATGTTAAGCTTGAGTTCGGAACCCTCTCCGTGCGAATTCAACTCCCTCTTGTCCGGTTTCTTTAAAAATTGGAACCCTAAAAACGACAGATCACGTTCGCAAGATTTTAATATTTCCTTTGCGTTTGATTTATCGTCGAGATATTTTCTTTTCTTCCCTTGTCTACTGCGGTTTTGAATCCTACAATCTCTTGGACATCACATAAATTATGTTTCTTGGAAAATGTTCAGTTAAAACAGAGTAAGTTTTTTCAAATGGTTATAATAAAATTCTTGGCAATAATAAAAATGAAATGTGATTGATTACATAAATAAAACACGTTGAAGTTTTAAAAAAGCTCGTAAAGTGTGTTTGAGACCGTATTTTTTTTTGTAAATTTTGATTTAAATTAAGCAGTTTTTTCCTATAGCTAGTTTTTAGGGTTCCGTAGCTGGCAAAACACAGAACCCTTATGGATTCGTCATGTCTGTCTGTCTGTCTGTCTTTCTGTCCGTCCGTATGTCACAGCCACTTTTTCCCGAAACTATAAGAACTATACTGATGAAACTTGGTAAGTAGATGTATTCTGTTAATGATGCATTAAGATTTTCACACAAAAAAAAAGAAACAAATACATTGCAAAATATATTCCAGAAACACGACAAACAACGAATAAAATCATTTTTCGACGTGTAAAGTATAGTTCTGCCTAAAAATAGCTTTACCGGTATTGAATTAAATACCGATTTGTTCGTGAGCACTGTAGTACTTCTAAAACTTATCCTTGTCACTGGGTTCTTTGTGATGCCGCCTCTAAAAGAATCTAGCGATCAGAGCTTACGGCCACGGCACAACATCAAAGGGAAAGCCGGGCCGTACAGACTTGCCTTTGAGAGTACCGACTTAGATTTAACAGAGGTTGATACTGTTGTAGCAGTAAGGGGTTGTTGGAGTTATTAATGCTAGGGATAAAATAAACAGCAAAAACTCAGACTGTTGACGGCACAAACACTGAGTGCTAGAAGTAAGATTCTAAATTCTTTCCACAATCACAGCAAACATTTAGCTCTAAACTAAGCAAAGGTTGTTCAATGCGATTTATTAATGGATCATCATTATCATCATCATTTCAGCCATAGGTCGTCCACTGCTAAAAGATTGCCGACCCAGTAAAGGTCGCAGGAAGCACTGTATGCAGGCCGCTTCTAACCGGCCAATCTGGAAGTCATTGGAGGATAACGGATTAACATACTTAAATACGTTTATAAACATCCATGACTTAGGTACAAATGCTCGTGCTCATCACATAAATATGTGTCCCTTGCGGGATTCGAACCCGCAACCACCACCACCATATAAACAGCTAAACGCACGACTACTATATGAAATATTAGTGATCACATCGTAAAATCGTTACATTACCAACCGGTAGAGGCACTAATGTTGCTTTGTTTTTGTGATGAATAATGGCGGCGGACAAATATTTTATTCTAAAAGTGAATAATAATGTGTCAATTGAAGGTGACAGTGCAGTGAAATATCGTTACGACACCAAGCTAGGCGATTTTCTTAAAAATCACTAAAAAAACTAGCGCAATGTTAAACAATCAAGGAGTTCGAAACGTAATTTGAGAGGTTAATTAGGTTATTTAACTATTCAAGCCTTTTAATTTGTTAGTTTTGTTTAAAAATAATAACTATTTAAAATGTTTAATTTATCTATCGACAGGGCCGCGCCGACCCCTAGCAGCGCCTGTGTGCGAAACCTAAGAAGCGCCTTTTTAACCAGCTTCAAAAAAAAAGGAAGCGCTGGCATTTCATCCGGCGCCCCTATTGTCTTGGCGCCTGTGTGCGCCGCACACTTCGCACATAGGGGCAGCGCGGCCCAAGATTACAGGTATTAAACAAATTCACGTAACTTGTAAAAGTATTTTTTTTTTAATGATATGGCCAAACATGGATTGACATTCATCGAATGTTGACGTTTATACGATATGATCAGTTTTTAATTGGCCATTCATGAAATACCACCATTTTATGAAATGATCAGTCACATCATGAAGTGGTCACTTTTACGATCTGGCTACGACATATACATAAGCTACAGTACCGAAACTAGGTCTATTTGTTTAAATAAATATCTACACTTCAGTGGGTGGTTAGGGTTTGCTTCTAGTTTTTTGTTTAGTCAGAGTTCTATAAAGATAGCAAAGCGTGACAACTGACAGCTCGGCAGTACTCGGCCGAGTGACAGCACTGCGACGAGCGCTTAGGGGTCTTGTTGAGTCTTGTTGTAATTTTAAATGTTGATACGTAGTTACCTTACTGATTTAGCTTATTTACTGTGCAGAGAGTTTCGAGACTTTGTATCTACAGGATGTAACGAAAGGTGTAACGAACTTTTTTGAGATTTTGATGTTGTTTCCATAGAAAAAGTTGATGTAATTTAGCCGTAGAATAACCCCTTAAAGTTATATTTCACCTTTTCGTTACACACTGTATATGTCGTCTACGGTTGCGTTGCTCGAGCGCGCAGTATATGAAGCTTATTTTTTACCCATAACTATTATTTATTCTATGTTGCTGGGCTATTAAGAATTTTAATGAGTCCGAATTATACAGGCTGTTCCAATAAATAGTTCCAATAAGTAGAATAAAACCCAGCACCCTTTGCATTTCAGCATTGCATATCTGTGCCATTACGCCTTTCGCTAAGATATGCACAAGTGGATCTACAATCCCATTAGTAATAAGAGCCCACGTAGTTGCACAAAACAGTGAAGCGAGGAATGCTCGCAATCAGAGGCAATTCATTAGAGTACGTCTGAAACTAGTTAACTAGTTGACGCACCTCTCGGCGACTGAGCAAAGCTGAACTTTCCACTTGACCTATTTGGAAATGTTTGTCATAGTTAAATGTATTGGTTTATTTACACGTATTTAATAATTATATGATGACCGTGTAGTCTAGTAGCTCGCACTTTAGACTATAAAGTCAGGCGGCCAGCCATATAATATAAAACAAAGTCGGGTTAGTTATACCATTTATAAGTCAAGAACGGGTGGACCGATTCTTCTGATTTTTGATTAGTTGGATTTATCTCCGCTCCGAATAGCAGAATAATTATTGAAACATCGATAAATTCACAATAAAAAATGAACGAAGAGGCGGTTAAAATTTCGATGGGACAGCTAGTCTATATATATAAACAAAAAGTCGGGTTAGTTTCACCATTTATAAATTGGAGAACGGCTGGACCGATTTTTATAATCTTTGATTTGTTGAATTTGTCTCCGCCCCGAATAGCAGAATAACTATAAAAAACACGAAAAAAATAGTATGAAGGGGCGGTACGAAGTTCACCGAGACAGCTAGTAATAAATAAATAAATAAGAATAATATTTATTTGATTTTGAAAAAGGTTACACTAAATGGTAAATTGTTTCCACAATCACACTAATATATTGACCCAAAGCAGTGGTAAGGTAAAAAATATATTAACTGTGAAGGGTAAAAGAGCTTAGTTTGTCGATTTGCACAATTTGGTTTTATTGTTTCATCTAGCCCTAAACTACAAAAAAATTGTTCTATGGCAACTAAATAAAGGATCATAATCATCATCTTTCAGCCATAGGACGTCCACTGTTGATCATAGGCCTCCCCCATTGAAACCCCAAACTTGTAGGTATATAAATAATTCATCCATGATGTGATACAAAATTACGGTTTTCAGACTTTTTCTTTTACATGTGCTATAAGAAGTTTCTTCTTGCCAACTTCATGATTCTAGGTCAATAGGAAGTACTCTATAGGTTTTATTTTCACAAAGAAAGAAAGAAAATTATTTATTTGGTTCATATTATCACAATTAAGTACTTAATTACTTACAATAAATTAATAATGGCAAAAAGGTAATGTGATATGAAACCAAAAGGGTTACCACTCAGCTATTTTGCCATGGCAAAGACACCATGACGCTGGTTTTCTGTGGCAACCATTGAGGTAAAGAGAGCGGCATCGACCCACTACTAAAATAATATAAATAAATTTTTTTACCAATTTTTGTTGTTGTAAGCAGTATGCCTACATGCATTGATTTAAATAGTAAAGATACGGCTGACAGAACAATTCACATTACACTTTCGCCATACATGATACACTAATGCCATCTATTAGACTCTAATGTCATCTGTTAAACTGCATCACAGATGTAACCTTTTCAAAGCGGCTTATAATTAAAGAGGAACTCAGAAAAAAAACTTTTCTTATTTTATTTAATATGTTATTTAAAGAGTTATCATAGTAAATGTGTAAAACTTTTTCTTGCTTAAATAAAAATACAACGTTATGTCTCATTTTGCCAAGGATCAGTAGAAAATCTACAGTTAAAAACGTAGTTATTTCTACTACGTTAAAACACACGTTAGTTTGATTTAGATAAATCGAAACTTCAGATATTCTATAATCCTAAAACATAATATTTGTATGACATCACCTAAAACTATGATAATGCTCACATTGTAGAACTAATGCACGCCGCTACAAAGTTATATCGGACATTCGTACGGTAAATATGGCGTCGCTTCGTATAATTGACAAGAACGATAAAAAAATATTAAAGTAATGTAAATAATTATCAAATTTACGATTTACCGGTGAAATGTAATGTTAGAATTATTTTTGGTGAACTTTCTATCGTAATTGACACAATTTTTAGAAGAACATCCAGGCATAATATTTTTTCTTAGGACACCGGCTCCCGATGACAGCCGATCACTGACTACGTCACTTCGGCCCTAGGTAGGGTCAGAGTAGGGCCCGGTTATATGCAACAGCCTGACGTTCGGTACGCCCTGTCCTTACGAAGTAATATATAAGTCAATGCCTACATGTATAGAAAGTGAAAAAACAGAGGGTATGATGTCATGCGAGTATTATTACAAAATACATATGCGGCATAACCAGACGTATCTCTTGATTGCGTTGACATGGAAGTTTGTTTTTTCCACAGCTCTTAGGGATTGCAAGCCTGTGTATTTGGTAAATTAATTCAACATAATATTATACAGGGTGGCTAGAAAAGTGACGTCCAAAAATTTTTTTTAGGTGCCTCGTGAGATGTATCTGAATGACACCTATGTATGTTCTACGATTTTTCGTAGTTTTCGAATTACGATTTTTTTAAATAGCCTATGAAGCCTATGAAGTACTACTTTTTTATTATTATTATGAAAGCTTAAAGTCTAGTGCATTCTCTGAAGATACTTAGAAACTTAGAAATTATCAATTTAGATTTTTAAATTTAAATTTAATTAACATAAATTCTTAACTTTAGGTCAGTTTTGTAGTAACTTCCATTAAAGTTATGATGCTGTTTACTTTATGCATAAATACACAGTTCATAGAGATTTAGCTGCAAGAACACGATTCGAAGAAACCTTCTACGTTTTTTTTAAAAGTAAATTCAAACTGATTCGGTCGCAATTTTGCAAAAATTCATAAAAAAAATCGTAACACGAAAGCTACAAAAAATCGTAGAACATATATAGGGGTGATTCAGACAGCTCTCAACACGAGGCACCTAAACAAAATTCTTGGACGTTACTTTTCTGGCCATCCTGTATTGTCTTGACAACCAGACAGACAGCAAAGTGATCCTATAAGGGTTCCGTTTTTTTTTGAGGTACCAAACCCTAAAAACAAAACTAGGTTATAGTAATACTTTTTTATAAGCTATGGCTATATTCCATATGACACTGTATGTAGCTGTCTTTGACAGAACAAACGGAACAGTAAGGGGGCGGACAGACATCGAGCTAACACGCGCAAGGCATACACTCGCCCGCATTCGATCTCGCTTGTTTGAACATCGCACCGTGTAGAAGACAAACATTTGGGATAGATGGAACCGACAACTTCAGGCCTACTGAATATTGTGGATATGTCAACTTACCAAAGCGTCAATCGGGTAGATCGTCTACTCACGCGCTGTACTTACAGTTAGATTCAAAGTAACGAACTAAGCACACTTTCTTTCTTCTTGACACAAACTGCCTTTATATCTTAGAATATTACTGGGGGGTAACCATAAACTCTTAAAACAATCTCAAATTACGCCCATCCGTCAATTTGGTACCATGAGGTCGTAAAAACAATCTTGTTTCATCGATTTTGACAACATACAATTTTGTTTATCATTCACTCAATTCCATACAAATGACGTTTATTTTGACACTAATGACAGTTACAAATTGATTTCTTATGTCAAAATTATTGGTATGGAAAATGGTCATAGCAGACATTTCATTGATTTCTTAATTTCTGAATGAATACTGTAAAAAGAGTAACAAAATCTAAGAAATAAATGAATTATATGTATAGATCTCTAATTTTAATAATGATACTTTGCTTGGCTGCTACAAAATTGTAAAAGCAATTATGCTGCTTCGAGATTTTGATTTGAGCTTGTTTTGAATTTGTACCATGAATTACATAATTAGGTTTTGTTTAGGGATGTAAAAGAACGAATGTTTTGGATGTTTTGTCTATTAATTGCTTTGAGAAGAAAAGAGACGCAATATTTAAAACCACTGACAACAGATAACTTCGTCTCTTTCAATTTTTTATCTCCGAAGTCTATGGCCTAATGTCATTGCCATCCAGGGAATGTATAAGTACTACAAACACCTACTTATAAATTCTTTGTTGCTATTAAAAGCATGAGACAGTTGTCCGAAACATGAAATTGTGGAAAAGAGAACGGAATAATCTACACTTTTATAAAAATAATAAAGGCGAGAGGTAATGCAATTAAGCGATGTCTATACGGCTTTTTAAAATTGAGATTGTTTGTCAATTGCTAGACATTTTTACATGGCTCAAAACTGTTTCCAAAGAATGAGCTATTTGAGCTATAAATTTTGACTAATGTTGAGACTCAGTTTCGGAACCGATTGATAGGTTTGACTTAGGTCAGCTTCTAATAGTTTACTTGATCAATGCTAATAGTATGACAGTTGTCAAAGGAGTGACACGCGGAAATGTTAAAATCAAAAACTGATAAAAACCATTAAAATATTTATTCGTTTTTATGAAATCCGCCAGCGCACCAAAGTTACCGACGTGGCAAAAAGGTGGCACGACTGAAAGGGCAATGAGCAGGCCACGTATGCCGTAGAGACGACGAAAGATGGAACCACAAGGTCTTGCTCTGGAGACCCCGCACAAGAAAACGAAGTGTGGGCAGACCACCAGCAAGATGGTCGGACGATATTGCAAAGACGGCAGGACCGGCCTGGACAAGATTCGCCGCACTAAGAGCTAGCTGGAGAGAGCTTCAGGAGGCATAAGTCCAACAGTGGACAAAACATATGCTGAAGAGGAAAAAGAAAAAGATGATGAAATTACGTTGTCTAAATCGTAGTAATTGCACCTTGGAGCAAATGTCTTGACATTAAAATTGTATTCTGCAAAATCAGGCACGCATTTCACGACTTTTGCGAGTAGTGTTTAATTTTTCCAGAGAAAGTGATTATTATTTTATCATAATGAGATCCTAGACCCTGGATAAGAACAGCAGAAGCAAAAACGAGCTTTTTGTCTTAAAACTGATCTACATTCAATTTGGCGCATAAAATACATCACGACCTAATATACGACTTTTATTTTGAGAATATACAAAGGTTCCCAAGGGAGAAGCTATCATGCCAACCTACTTCTTTTTTGTTTCAAACCAATGAATACGGATCTGCGAGCATTAGCTAAACATTTTATTTTTACAGGTATTGATACATTTTAATTACGTAATGAAGTGACCCTTAATCCAAAACTGCTCAATTAGGAGCCTGCTGCAGAGCAAACTTACAAGTACAAAAGTGCGCCTGAAGTGCTCATCAAATCTTAAACCATAGATACGTGACCCCGGGTTGTTCTTACTGTTACATTTAGTTGTAGAGTCTTTACTTAAGTTATTTAAAGCCTTGCTGTAAGGGGATATTTTAATTTCTTTCCTGTTATTTTGAAACACACAAGTTTACTTACTATCATAATAAAAAGAAATGAAAATAATAAACGTATCAAACGTCACTAAGTACTTTAAAAGTCAAGCAAGTAATTAGAGGGACATAGGTAAACAAATATGTTTATGTTCTTAATATTCCATCAGATTCTATTGTAGGCACTGAGTATAGGTCTTTTGTAAACTACTTACATTTTCTAAGCTCAAACCACCTACATGTGGCCACCAATAAAATTTCCATTGTCTGGTTTCTGTGACCCCCCGATACAGAACCCTTCGAGAGTTAATTGTCAACCGATAAACCACGTGACACTAATGTTAAATCCTGTTGAATCATAAGTGTCACGTGATCGTCTGGTGGACAATTAGTTACCGAACGGTTCTGAATCGAGGACGGGTTAACTAAACGTAAACGTAAAAAGTTTTATGTAAACCTAAAACATTAAACCCTGTTTGTGCATTGAATAAATGACAAAAAAAACATTATTTAGATTTGCGTTTAATTTGTTGTCAATTGTTGGATTTCTTGTGCGGCAGGCGAGAAGACCACGCTCCCCGCCAGCGCGACAGAGCCGCCGGTATCAGACACAGACCGGTGTATTCGCAATGATGGGCAGCGACTGCCAAGATCCAAATCATACCTTTACTAATTATTATTATAAATATAACAGTTAATACTTTAGTTTCTCAATCACGCTTTAACGGCTAAACTTAATTAGCTGAAAGGCACACATGCATGGGTATTGATCTAGCCCAACACATAAGGTTTTTGGTGTTACCGTGGGACGATTATTCTACTAATATAAGTCTACGTAGACAAAGTTGCAGGCAGTAGCAAATATAATATTTTAAAAATAGGTAAGCTATTGACCTAAAAAGTCACCATCATCACCATCATGTTAGCCTATTGCAGTCCACAGCTAGACGTAAGCCTCCCCCTAAGAGCACGATCTCCATCCACTTCCAGCCATCTTCCTAACCTAAGCTAATCGTTCCATCGTGCTGGGGGACGTCCAACACTACGTTTACCGTGGCGTGGTCTCCACTCAATTTAGTCCACCTTTCATCGGTTCTGCGATAGATATGGCTGGCCCACAGCCACTATCTTACTGCATTTTACTTTACTTACTTGTACCTATAAAGTACGCTCTTTACATATTTGGTAAAATCTCAAGTTAAGTACATTTAGACATAAGGTAGCAAGTTAGTAACGTTATAAAGCCGACCAAGTGTAAGTCGGACTCGCATCCTTCGAACTATCGTACTATATTAAACACGAGATACATCATTTCAGCCATGGACGTCCACTGCTGAACACAGGCCTCCACAAATGGTTTTCATTTGCCAAAAGGGGGGGATTGCCAATACTCGCCACGCTTGGCAGGCGGGTTGGCGAGCGCAGTTTTTTATAATAGTTCACACGCAGACGCTGCTGCCCGTCTCGTTCTACAGGAATTAGTCGCCTCTTACGACACGCCTCCTGTTGGCGGTGGGGAAGAGTATTCTTTACGGCCGTCCCCACACGCCTTACATACGAGATACAAATTTTCTTAAAAAATTTAGTAATTATATTTACCAAGTATTACTCTTAGTAATGGCAATAGTATGTATTGCCATTATTAAGATCAAATTCAAATTCAAACGTTCATTTGCCAAAACGCAGTTAAAAAAGGTAATATAAAAATCAATTAAATAGAGCAAGCCGAGATGGCAGTAAAGAACACACCAACAGAAGGCGTGTCGTAAGAGGCGACTAATTCCTGTAGCACGAGACGGGCAGCAGCGTCTGCGTGTGAACTATTATAAAAAACTGCGTTCGCCATCCCGCCTCCAAGCGTGGTTGTGGAGATGGTGGTGGGTACGGGCTATTATGAGCACGATCGAACGTGCGACGCGCCTAACTTGTTAAAAAACCCACACATGTCCAGGGCAATAACATCTTTCCGGACGTGTTGTCCTGCTGATCGTTGAGCTGGTGGACCACGTGTGCAGCGTGTTAGCTGGAGCTTGGTGGACTCGCTACTGCGGAAACTAAATTGTTTGTCATCTAGTGAAATTAACTAGCATATTCAAAGAAGCAAACGCTCGAACAGCTTTGCTACGTGTTAAATAATGTGATGGGTCGATAGCTATAAGGAAAAGCTTCCTATACCTTTGGAAACTAACTGGAGCGGAGAATGTATTTAAGAGCATAGTAAGACAGACCCCTCACAATGGCCCAATCATGAGGCTAAGTGCGGAGAAAGCCCAGCTAAACTAACTAAAAAAGACAGACCCCTCTTGAGTCGCAAATAAGTGAATATCGCAAGACGATTTGAGTTCTATACGATGAATTTAACTACTCATTTGAGTAGCTATCAATCGGGATTTTTTAACAACCTATTTAACTACCGGGTTCTTATTAAAACTAGATAGTACTAAAATAAAGCATACATATTTATTTCACTATTTATTTGTGTCAATTGGCGTTTTGCAATGATTTTATGAAACTACTATTAGTATAGGTACACTTGTATGCTCTGTGCATCGAATTTTAATTTACACAGCTTACAGGTTCCTGCGTTCCTAATCATTGCCCAGCATAAGCTTTCTTCTCCTTTAGTACCAGGGGTTACTTAAAACTTGAATGCTTTGATTGTATTTTTCTTGAGACTAATCTGCAATAAAACTATTACTATAAAAAATATTGTGAATCGACGTTGTTCGACGTACTCGTACATAATACAATTTGAATGATTGTTATGATGTTTCATTAAACCATTTTTTAATCTTATTTCTTACTAACTGAAAATATTATTTTGTATTCCTGTAATTCATATTTCTAAAGTAAAATAAATTATGAATGTTGACAACAAATAATGACTTTTACTTTTTTCTAATAAGTACTGTCAAGACACCATTGCACTAAGTAGGTTGGTATCGGACAATGCATTGTTCCGAAACATTTATGAAAAACTCAGAGCTCAGTCGTAGCTCATTTAGTAAAGGTGATATCTACGATAGAATAATTTTCAGCGCTGCTGACATGCCTCCTAGTAGAAGCAAAATAGATTTGCTTTAATATTTTGACAAAATTAGTACGCAAGAATAGGTATTTATTGATTTCACTGACATTTTGTTAATTTAATTATGACGATTCGGACCACTTGCAACTCATAGACCATTTTTACATACCATTCGGTCTTTCCCAGCCTTAAACAAGATTGTTTTACGTAGATCATGGTACCAAATCACGTGACCTAACATGTAATCTCATATCAAAGTGCAACCAAACAAAGTTGGTTTTGTAAGAGTTCATGGTTACCCCCCAGGTCACTGTTGGTCTCGACATCTCCTCGCATTATCAAGTAGTATTAAGTATGTTTAGTGTATGTATGTATAATTATTGTTATGTATTTATTTTATTTTATTTATATTTATTTATTACTGTATGCCATAAATTTATGCAATCCTATTTGTATCAGGTAAGAATTTTAAGAACTCTGCAACACCTTCCCCTCTCTCTAATGGTTGTCCTCTACCTGAAGGTTGTCTGGAAGAGATCGCTATTAGTGATAAGACCGCCTAAATTGTACATCTTTCTGTAAAAATCATGTGTATTTTACTTATATGGTGTGCAATAAAGAGTATCTATCTATCTAACATAATAATTGTTGAAGTTCTTGACGACCTCCGTAGCCGACAGGCGAGCATACCGGACTTGGTGTCGCTATCTCTGAGGTCCCGGGTTCGATTCCCGGTCGGTCGATGCAGAAAAATTACATTTCTATGTTGTCGCGGGTCTGGGTGTTGTGGTATCGTTGTTGTTTCTGATTTCTGTAACACTAGTGCTTAGGCTATTTACCATCGGATTAGAGCATGTATGTGATGTTGTCCATTATTTAATATTTAAAAAAAAACATTCCACCATCCTAAATGATGTAACAACGAACAAAAGTTGCTGACATAGTCCAACGGATTAGCACGCTGAAGTTGCAGTAGGCGGGGCACATAGCACGTAGAACTGACGGCCGATGGGGCAGAAAAGTTCTGGAATGGAGGCCACGTACCGGCAAGCGCAGCGTAGGACGTGCACCTACAAGGTGGACAGATGACCTGGTAAAGGTTGCAGGAAGCCGCTACAGTGGACGTCCTATGGCTGAAATGATGACGATGATGAAATGATGTAATAATACTCTAGAACGTTTATGGTTTATTGCTAATGGGTTTTATATTGATAAAAAAAGATTTATCGTTATATTGAGAACCGTTTTTCGAGTACGATCACGCTTTACACGGAGAACATATTAATCAAATAACGAGTAATTACAGTTGAAAAAGTTGTTATTTACTATAAAGAATTTTATTTAAAAAAAAAAAGAATCAGAACCTCCAGGCCTAATTTGACCAGTTGACCTCGCCAATGCGTAACTGTTTTGGTCAACTTGGTTTCAATAAGCTATATGAATATCTACTGTTACCACTTGTGGCGTTTTGGTGGATTATCGTTTGCAGTAACGCTTTGTAGGCTATTATAAAATGAGAGTACATTGCCCGGTGCAAGCTAATTTGCTCCTTGTTGCCGCACATTGAGAGTAGATAATCTATTCTTAAGTGTCGCTTCTGCTATATTATTTATTCTGTGCTTTTACCAGGCCTATGACACTCCGCGTTTCGGTCGAGATAAATACCTACGCGACGCGCACCTTCGAAGAGGCTAAAATCAGTCGAGTGTCACGCGCGCGCGCTGTTACACGTTCTTACTATTAAAAGTAGTTTTTTGTACGCGTTACACTTCCGACTTTATTAAGAGTTTATTCACTATGAATAAGAAAATTAAAAGACATCGAAAATATTGCGCAGCATTTGGATGTACAAATTCCACCAGAAAAGGTCCGAATTTGACACTTTTCACACTCCAAGGATCCTGAAAGGTAAGATTTTTAATTCATTTTATTTAGGAAATTATGAACATTAAGCGTAAAACCTCTAAAGGTGTGTACATCTATTTAAAACGAATCTAATTGTGTGTTTAAAAAGAGTTTAGTTATATCGATTTTAACTCATGATGTTTCATTTACTTCTAAAGTACTTAATAAGTACGATTTAAATCAATGTAGGTATAAGGTTAAAAATTCAAAAATAAGTATTTAAGTAAGTTTAAGTAAAAATAAGTTGTTCGCGTAGTATGTCATTCCAATTTGATACGCAGTTACCTAATTACCTACCTACAAGGTACACACTAATTTATGATGTATGGCTATCTTCTTTAGTTAAAGTAGGTACTTACCTATGCAGATTATTGTAAAAAAAATTAGTTTTCTGATCTACCTCCATACTAGTCGTAAGACTTAGCCTAGGTTTATTTAAAACGTCATTTGCTTACAAAAGTAAAGTAATATTATCTAATTGGTAAATAAATATTCAGATTAAATTATTCTTTAAAAGAAAGACAACCCTGACGTCGTCAGAAAAGGTAAGAGTTACGCGATAGAAAGAGAGGCAACTTCTAGGTGTAGGTGAAATATAACTGTAGGTGATTAGCGCTGTGCGATCTGAATTGCACTTAATTATATCGTAGCGTAGGTCCCTATTTCTTCAATTGGTTTTCCAAAGTGAATCTTCTGTACTTGTACTATTATATATTCTGTGCTTTTGCTACCGTTTCTTTTCGTAGTCAGTGGCTCGGTCTGTAGTCTACTACGAGACTCGTAGCACATCACAACCGTAGCAATTTCGTAGCTAGCTGCTGCTACGACAAATAATAACAAAAAAATGCGTTACATTACGGTGTATTATGTTATAATGTTCCGCATTTAATATGTCATATCAAATAATATTTCCAGGTTTAATATGAATATTATGTAATACCTTACGTGTTCACAGGGAAAAGTATTTTGGGTAACTTAATTTGTGACATAACTGAAATATGAATATTGTAGCTTTGTAGGTGTTTTCGGCTGAAAGCTGATAAGTGGTAAGCAAGTCATATTTAAATGTTATAAGAGATTGATAATATAAACTCCTACCGTTATATTAATATACTCGTTTTATCCTCGGAAGTCCTCTAAATAAAGGTTAGTCTATGGATTTTACTATTTCATTGTTGCCAACTTTTACGTGTCTCAATAGTGAAGACGTGGTGTCTTCAATTGGTTGGTTTATCTTTAGTCTTAGTTTAAATCTTGTCAATATTTTTATTAATAAAGACAATACTTTTAGCAGCGAGCTATATGTAAATAAAAATTGGAAAACATTATATGCATTGCCCTGATGCTAAGGTAAGTAGCCAAAGCACTTTTGTTATAAAAATCAGAAACGATGACAGTACTACAATACCCAGATCCGAGATAATATAGAAAAGTTTCACTCACCCACACGCACACACATCCACACACACGCACGCATCAACACACACACATCTTGGAATGCATCCTATATTATATAACTTGTCACATCTTTAAACGAAACCGGGATAATCGAAGGGACCTTACCGCGAAAGCCGAATCTTAGGGTATTATAGTAACAGCCTGTATATGTAAATATATATACAATATAACTCATTTACTAAATTAAATAAAAGCGCGCTGCAGACCAGTTTTGAAATATGACAGTCCTAAACACACAATTCAGACCACATTCAGCGATTCTCTGCGCTTAAATCATTGGTTGGCCATAAATACCGAACTGTCAAATGAAACTAATACTGCAAATGCCCTACAGATAATATATAACAATTACGTAAGTAATGACTCTTGGAGCCATTCGATTTATGGCGAGTAAATAGTTACGCAGCATTCATGTTGATAGGTAAAGTAAAGTAAAAATTTATTCTATATAAAAACTGATATTAATAAATCTGTATAAAATCATTATATTTACAAAATACAGAATGCTTATTTATTTTTATTTATTCAATTTAGAATGTGCTGATAACACTAGATAACTATGCTTACACTGACATGGGCGCCAATGATCTCACAACTAGAGACGCTCAAGACCGCGCAAAGTGGCGGAGTAAATCAAGGAAAGCGGACCCTGGGCTCCAAAGCAATGGCTTAGGACGCTACCGGGATTGACCGTATAGATGAAGAAGAATAAGAAGAATTATGCTTACACTCCTAACTATATTAATACCTAATTATTCTAAGGAAATACTTATCAAAGATAAATACCTACATTAAAGGTGGATTGCGAGGCCAATGTGATTCTAAAACAATTCATTAAGAAATTGATTATGCTTGCCAGAAATGAGCAACTCTTTAATGGAGTTTTAAAAAAATATTTAAAAAATGGAGGCTGCATAATCTTTAATTCTAAGAATTTTTGCTTTCATCTTGTAAAACAAATTTCACTTAAATAAAATAATCAGTTTTTTTTACCTACTACAAAAGGTGTTCGCTTGCAAGTCATGATAATAGTATGTCATCATAGGCATAATACAGGTCAGGTTGGCGATTTTAGATCAACCGGAAAAATTACGAAGGATGTAGTTAATGTTAGGGAAAAGTTGTAATTTGACATTTGAATAATAGTGGAAGAGGGGCAGCGATCTAATTTACCAACAACGTTTGTTCTACAGTTGATGACGTGCCGCCATGACATCTGTTAGTTAGCCAAATACAAAACCATGCGTTTTATTTTTTTGCGCCAAATATATAATCTTAGAGGCAAGATGGAGTGATAGAATCGTCAATTATGTTTAATTTCTTCGATTTTTATTATGAAGCCAAATTTCTATAAAAATTAAATTATCAAAAATTTATAAAAATTAAATTAATAAATTTTTAAATAATAACGTTTTACAGTTTTAAACGTTAAGTACCCTGTCTTGCCCCCTTCTCCTATTGAAAGTACGATAAATCATGTTTGCCGTCAGCTAAAAGTGGAACTATTACTTTCAATACATAATTATGGATTCCCATTACGCAAAACAATAATTAAAAAACAGAAATAACTTAACAATACGAAAGTAGAGGAACTGTGCTTGTTCCGACACGCACTTGATTACTCTATTTTATTGATATATCTGAACATTAAAAAAATGAGATGCTTCTGTCATAGTACAAGATGTTGAAAAAATCTGCAAAAAAATAACTAAAACGTGAACTTCACTATACAGTTGTTAATTTCCCATAGGAACATTGTTATATAAGCCTTTAGCAAACGTAAAAAGGTCATTCACTTTCTCCTCCCCACACCAATATTGTATTTCCTTACAAAAAGCAGTTAATCTAGTTACGAAAAACAAAACAGCATCGCGATTGTATTCCACGGTTCGTTATGCCGACGCCTGGCGGTAGTTTGCGGCAACAAATATCATTTGTGCGAGAAAAAAAGATTCACTTTGTTTTTTTTATCTGTAACAAATAAAAAAACAATAAAGCCGGGCTCCCTCTGTCGAGCGGTTCGCACAACAATGCGCCGGTTGTTCGGGTATAAAGATTGTTTTCTTCCGAGCCATTGTGTGGACAAGATCGGGATTGGATGGAAATGAGACCTGAGGCTGTGTTACGATGAGAAATTGTGTATCATCTTGCTATGTTTAAAGATATTTTAACGAAGTTAAATTACGAATTCGCGTTATAAACTCAATTAAATTATATAAATGTTATAAATAAAGAATCATTATAAAAACAGTACATACTTAAAGTAATACTTAGCTAGATAACAAAAAAAATTAAAGTTTATAGTTATTTAGCTAGGTAACTCACTTTTTTCTCAATTCAAAGAGGCAACATTAAGCATAAAAATTCTTTTGATTTCCTAGTGGAAGTAGTTTTCCTCCTACTTTATCAAAAAGTTGCATCATAAATCTACAAAACTTGTTACTGGCAGTAATAAACAGTAATCTTTGAAAAAATAATAAAGCCTTTCTTTGTATAAAAAATAAAACGTAATTCAAACTTTTCCAAACGGGTATTAAAATCAGGTGATCGGATTCCCGCCAAAAGTTCTCGGAAGCATTATCGGATCCATAAAATCATTCTTTTCTCACAGTTCACAATTTTTACATTCGTCTTGGAAACTTTTGGGTCTACCTCTTCGTCAGTCCGGAAAATATTTATTCAAGGGGAGTTCCTTAAGTTCGCAGCCATTTTTTCCACAGCTATTTTTCTTTGTTAGCGAAATTGAATTCGCATTCATCGCTTTATGGAGGCTATTTCTTCTTTTATTTTGTTATTTTATTTCATGCCTCTTTTGTTAGTGTCTTTAGCACAAGTTTAGGGGTCATGAATAGGTCTTACCTTATGCTTTTGTACCTAATTGGTGTAACTTTTTGTGTAATATTCTATTGTAGGTACAAATGGCATTATTAGAAGTTTTTTGAAAACTTTATAAAGAGTTTAGCTACAATATAAGAATATAAAAGAAGTAACATAACACAATAGCGATAACCTTGGTGGAAAACTATTCATCCGTAAGATTGTGACTTCGATTCCGGGCTCTTACCAGTTTGTACAAAACTAGAAAATCACTGATCACTAGAAAACATGCTTACTAGTATTGGATGTTTGCTTGCATATTTGTTTATATGCTGGCAACAATTAAGTTATTGTGTATTTCTCGTAATAACTAGTTATATTATATAACTATATCTTATACATAAAATTCTCGTGTCACAATGTTCGTTCCCGTACTCCTCCGAAACGGCTTGACCGATTCTCATGAAATTTTGTGAGCATATTGAGTAGGTCTGAGAATCGGCCAACATGTATTTTTCATACCCCTAAAGACCACGCAGACGAAGTCGCGGGCAACAGCTAGTATTATATAATAATTTAGTTATATTATAGATTTTGCAAATATTGTAACACATGTTTGTTAAGTTGTCAAATGGAATATAATTCCTCTATAACAAAGGTACGTAACAGTAACACAAAACAAAATAACGGAATCGTCAAGCAAAACGAGACATATGCCACCAACACAGAGTAAAGAATATAAATAAATAGAAAACATATAAAATCATAATGCACGTTATACACACATAATCGTAAAATAGACAATGAAATAGCCATCAGGGGGATCGTCTAAGGCTACCTACCCCTCGAATATCAGGATTTCTTACGGTGTTTTACAAATAGCTACTCTGGTTAACATTATACTGATCAAAATGTTATTCGCTCCTGCAATGATATATTTACTGAATAATCATATTTTTATTGCGTATTAATGTAGGGATAAAGAAAATACTGGTTCAAAACGATACTTGGTTTATTTAAGCTTTGCAGAAGCACACACCAAGAACATCTGACTTTCTTCTCAGCCTCCGTAAAACAATAGAAAAACCTCTGTCATCACATTCAAATCCGCATTCGTCTCTCCTCTCGGTCACTCCGTCTTCCATCTCTTTCACACAACTTGCGTTCCATTCCACACATTCCACATTAATTATTGAAGTAATTACATTAAACTATATTTGGTCGAAAATATCAATCATACCTTTTTATTTTTATATGAATGGAGAATTCAATTAAATTTAAGTTGAATGATATTGTTTGATGTAGGTACATAAATACAAAAGCGAATTAATATTTTCTTGCGTATTTAAAAAGTCACGATGTAGGTATTTAATAAATTTACATAAGGCTTATCGCTCGCAGAATAACTGGCCAACGTTGGGGAATAAAGGTTTTCTAGTTGCGAGCACAAACTAAAAGACGCGGGCAGGCCTTTTACCAGGCGGACTGACGACCTAGTCAAGGTTGCGGGCAGCCGCTGAAAGCAAACAGCAGCTCGATAGCGTGCTATAGAAGAGGACTAAGTCCAGCAGTAGACTTAGAAAAGCTGATAATGATGATTTCCCATCATCATTATTTCAGCCATAGGTCGTCCACAGCTAAACATAAGCCTCCCCCATTGACTTCCAGATTGGCCGGTTGAAAGCGGCCGGCATCCAGCGTCTTCCTGCGACCTTTACCAGGTCATCTGACCACCTTGTGATTGGACGTCCTACCACAGAATATATAATAGTACAAGTACAGAAGATTCACTTTGGAAAACCAATTGAAGAAATAGGGACCTACGCTACGATATAATTAAGTGCAATTCAGATCGCACAGCGCTAATCACCTACAGTTATATTCACCTAGAAGTTGCCTCTCTTTCTATCGCGTAACTCTTACCTTTTCTGACAACGTCACGGTTGTCTTCTTTTAAAGAATAATTTAATCTGAATATTTATTTACCAATTAGGTAATATTACTTTACTTTTGTAAGCAAATGACGTTTTAAATAAACCTAGGCTAAGTCTTACGACTAGTATGGAGGTAGATCAGAAAACTATTTTTTTTTACAATAATCTGCATAGGTAAGTACCTACTTTAACTAAAGAAGATAGCCATACATCATAAATTAGTGTATACCTTGTAGGTAGGTAATTAGGTAACTGCGTATCAAATTGGAATGACATACTACGCGAATAATTTATTTTTACTCAAACTTACTTAAATACTTATTTTTTAATTTTTAACCATATACCTACATTGATTTAAATCGTACTTATTAAGTAATTTAGACGTAAATGAAACATCATGAGTTAAAATCGATATAACTAAACTCTTTTTAACCACACTATTTAGACTCGTTTTAAATAGATATACACACCTTTAGAGGTTTTACGCATAATGTTCATAACTTCCTAAATGAAATGAATTAAAAATCTTACCTAACAGGATCCTTAGGGAGTGTGAAAAGTGTCAAATTCGGATCTTTTCTGGTGGAATTTGTACATCCAAATGCTGCGCAATATTTTCGATGTCTTTTAATTTTCTTATTCATAGTGAATAAACTCATAATAAAGTCAAAAGTGTAACGCGTACAAAAAACTACTTTTAATAGTAAGAACGTGTAACAGCGCGCGCGCGTGACACTCGACTAATTTTAGCCTCTTCGAAGGTGCGCGTCGCGTAGGTATTTATCTCGACCGAAACGCGGAGTGACATAGGCCTGGTCCTACGCTGCGCTTGCCGGTACGCGGCCTTCATTCTAGAACCTTTCTGCCCCATCGGCCGTGAGTTCTACGTGCTATGTGTCCCGCCCACTGCCACTTCAGCTTGCTGATCCGTTAATAATGATGATTGTTAATGCAAAAATTACATTTATTATTAAAATATTATAAAGTTACCTACTTATCATCTGCGCACTGTGCAGCGATAAAACACTGGAGTACTAGGTGCTAATTGCGAAGTATCATCGCAAGCGATATCTCAGTTCCCAAACGACCTGCAATTTATCGGTTCCACCTAATTAAACGGAGTCTCCTTGGATTATTATGGCAATAAAAATAATAATTTGTCTCCCGCCTTAGCGGCACGCCCTGCGATTTACAAACTGCCTTTGTCGAGTTACCGGTATCGGAAACTTAGCGGGTGTGCCGGTAAATAACAATCGTAAATCATTGGCAACCCTGTTTATTCGTTTATGGAGATATACTTACAAAGTTTTGGACGAATGACAGCGCTATGTACTCCTTTCTTCTCTACATAATTTTTCGTAACTGTTTCGTTCAAAGCGTTACGTACCTGGAAGTAAAAAACGAAAGGTTTTAAAATGCTTATTTTAACTATAAAAGGGAATTTAAACTGAGAGTCATATTTTTACAATCTTATTGACAAAATCTATACAATATTATAAAGCTAGAATTCTGTTGTTGTTTGTATTTATAATTTGTTCTCAGGATCTACGGTTTAAAATTGAAAAAATGTGTGTTGGATAGTCTGTTTATCGAAGAAGGTTTTAGGCTATATTACGTTACGCTACGATCAATAGAAGCGGAGTATCAATGAAAAAGGTTGCAAAAACGAGAAAAAATATTCCTTTTAAGAGCTTCCGTTGCGTGCGCGGCGTAATTGGTTAAAGTTACGCAAAAATAATGTATGACCGAATTATTACTCTAAAGTTTCAAAAAGTCAGTCTTTTTGGGTTGCCTTACTATAACATTTTATATGGTAATCTTTGTTCTAAAATAATGCATTAGTGCTAGCGTCGCTTCTTTTACTTTGAGAGCGAGGCATTGATCTGGTTTATAGTATTTTTTTGAGATGGGAAGTGACATGGGTCGTTCGTTGAAACAGAATTTAAGTGACATCGGACTCCACACGGGCGCAGCCGCAGGCGGAAGCTAGTATAAATACCCCATCACTTAACTCCACGCGGAGCCAACATAGGTTAAGATATATCTCATTGGTAATTTTCTTCAGGGTAAATAAGATCAGAAGATCGTTAAAAATAATGAACACAATAACGCCCATATTGTATTGACAATTATTTTCTGAGCAAATGTTGGTAAGGTTCTTTAATATTGGATCACATATCTACTCACTGGAGTTATTAAATGCTGAATTACTTAAAAATACTAATTCGATGCATACTTTTAATTTATTGGGCAATATTTTTAAATAGTCAGAATTTACTTAGCGTTTTATATCTAAAGAACTTTCTCATGAGTATTGGTGCAAGCTTCTGTATGCAGATATTGTTTCTTATATTGCCAGTTGGGAATAGGGCTGTACGAATAAGATTTTTTAATCTCAGTTATTTTTAAATGGGACAATGGGAGAGAATACTTGCTGTCAATATTGCAAATATGCCTTATTTGCAGTATTGACAGCAAGTATCTTCTCCTCCTCCTTGAATGGTATGTTGATTATGATCCTCTTAAACATACTTACAAGAAATGAAAAACAACGATTTTTAACAGTTGTTTAAGTGTAGTGTTTAAGTGATTTTTTAAATGTTTTTTAGAATGAAAACTTGTGCCTTTTTTTCTTAAATATTATCCAAGTAGGTTTATTATTGAAAACTTTCTATGTCCTACTGGGTGTATATTATGTAACCACTAACATTGTAAGACCTGACTGCTAATATGGTAAAGCAGTAAATGATTGAGTATTAAGTATCGTTATTTTGTACATATTTTAGAAAACAATAATATCTCGCTGCTCTCGACACCCCTATACTGTCCCAAATATGCCGCAGGCACAAATGCAGCCGACTTCTTAAAACTCTCTGGAGCTTTAAAAAATATAGAAACTATCTTGAATATGGTGTCTTTGGGAGCATACTGCGTTTATTGTTTTAAAACTGTTAGCTTTGTTTTCGATTCAATTCATAAACAAAACTTCTATTTCAGTAATGATCTCGATTCTTGGAAAATATCTTGGAAGCAATGTTAACGACAAAGGTTAACGATTAATCGAGTAAGGGCAAACCTAGTAATTGGAAAAAACCTTCAATACTCAAGGACTTAGCCAAGTCTAGAACTTGTGGCTCTTATACTTAATTAATATAAGATATTTCGAGATGAAAAAGATTTCGTTGAAAAAACAAAGTTGAAAATGTCTTCTCCTTTTTTTTAAGTTGGTTGAACCAAACATTCTTGAAAATTCAGAAAACAAACATAACTCGAAAACTATAAAAGTCGCGAAACATAATGGAGGTGATTTGAATACCCTATGACACGAAAAACATTTTTATTTGTTTTGACGTAAGCCACCCTGTATTAAAAATAGAATTAATAATGAACAGCTTTAAATTAATAACGTCCTATTTTTTTTGTTTACATCCTTTTAGGAAGTGATACTACTAATAAAAAAGCTTGTAAAAACAACAACTTAGGTCAAGTAAAAGAAAATTATATTATTAGATTCAATCGGACACGACATAGCGGAGCGTAGCGTGTCATTCTTGTTCTGTGGACACGACCCATGTGAATGAAAAACAAAAACCTGATCGAACGCACTTCTTTCTTTTTTTTAAAATAGAAACTGGCAAATGAGCTTTGATGTGAGTTTTCTCAACAGTTAATGAGAATAATCTTCACAACAAACTGAATCACTTTTGTCAGCCTTTTTTTTAAAGAAATACACATACAAGACATGTAGTGCAGGTTACACAGTTGTTTAATTTTACTGAAACCTGTTTTGCGCGTTGATTAAATATAAAAACATAATATCAACGAACAGTAGAATGACGTAAAACAAATGAAAGTCGAAACGGTATAAATACCGCTGACCATGCGAGGCAGAGCTACAAAGAGATGAGCCGGCTCATGCATACTGTATGTTTTATGCATTGCTTCGATTCAGCCGTGAAACGGGATCTGGTTCGGTTTATGCCGGTTTTTTGTAATTAATTTTCATAGTGAATACTTCTTACTTGAAGGATTAAGTAACACGTTAAATTGTCATGGTTTTGGAGTCGAGAAAGTCACATTTATTCTGCGCAAATACAAGAACCGTAGAAAAGTTGTGGCAACTTTTGTGAGCGAAGCGACTCAGAATCAGTAACTTAATCGATCTACGTAAAGTCCAAAAACGATTATTTCATATCTATTTATTTATTATTACGAAAAATACGACGTTTAAAAATAACTACGATAAACTTGTTTTTTTTATAATGTTCTTTATTACCTTATCAATAAAGTCGTTTTTTAAATAATGGCACCACCTTTCAATGTAACCCTGTATTAATAAAGTAGAGTAGCATTATTAGAATGATTTTCATGTTGACCCCATAGTAAAACTTCGCCTCCTTACTATTTAACACCACACCTGTATATCTTTTGTTCTGATTTGTTCTTGACTCGTCATATTATAAAGCAATTCACAAATTATCAATATTGCGCTTAAGCATTACACAATGAATTGCAACTAAAAATAACTAAAAATATGTATAGGTTTTATTAGTATGTAACTTGGACCACACCTCAATGGTGTTTCATACACCATCACTCTCGGCTGCTGGCGACAGAGCCCGCCTCTTGAGAAAGTAATGGCTATTCCTCAATATCAATAGCCACACACTCCTCCCAATACCTGTGGCTATTCGGCAGGTTTTAGAGTGACTTATCTTTTTAGGCTCATCATCACTACATGAATGCACAAGGAAGGCGGCAATCAGAGAAGAGTGGCGACGTGTTGTGAAGCTTGCCACCTACACCTGAAGTGATGACCACGACCACTCTGACAAGAGTGTTACCGACGAAGAAGATCTTTTTAGTGCAAAAGCATTTTTTGTGTTACTATAATTCTACTGAAAATTATTAAAATAGTATTTTTTTACACAATGACCTATTGTGTATACAATAAGTAAAATAACAGAGGGCTTTTAGAATCAAAATCGTAATGCGGAACAGTAACTAGCGTATTTGCGCTTCGCAAACTGGCAACGTCGCTTTTCTGTCTCACTCGTTCAGTGAGATACGAATCGTTTATTATTTTTTATGATATTAAAAAAAAATGCAAATAAATATTTTGTTCATTAAGTATGGACGCTATTGTATTATGGGTTAATTATAATTAACACACTGTAATATTCATGTTCAACCAAAAAAAGATGGTGTGACGACTTGTTTAACTTAAAGAGGGATTGGGAGTCATTGGCGATAGATAGAGATCGATGGAAGAGTCTGGGGGAAACCTTAGCCCAGCAGTGGGATTGAACAGGTTGTTAAAAATAAAACATGTTCAAAATACTTGTTGTGCTGTCTGGCGCATATTTTACTTTGTACAAAATGCGAAAATTTGTTTGTTTGTTTAATTACCTATATACTTTGTTTAGAATTTCAGTTTGAACATATAATATTTATTTTTATTTTCTAAATCAAATTGTAATTCAGAAAAAAGTGTATCATTTACGACATTTTGTCAAAGAGTATTTATTGTTTGTAATTTTTTTTCTCTTTCTATTAATGTGTGGTTCATAGGTGTACACCAAAATAACGTTATTTAAGGTCACTTGCA
Organism: Anania hortulata; assembly: GCA_963576865.1. Classification (NCBI taxonomy): domain Eukaryota; kingdom Metazoa; phylum Arthropoda; class Insecta; order Lepidoptera; family Crambidae; genus Anania; species Anania hortulata. Next base: position 20,779,353 of record OY756389.1, on the reverse strand, counting down.
ATTTTAGGTGTTCCAAGCTCCATACAAAAAAGTTCGAAGTCTTTTATGTTCCTTAAGAATAAAAATAGTTTACGAACTAAGTTTTTTAATTTTTAATTTTTTAATTTTTATTACCAGTAATAATTTATTTAAATTCCGAACGCCGATCTTCTTTAACTTGTGCCACAGAGGAGCGGGTGTTTCGTTCGCAATCAGTCGCAGCTGCGCTAAAACTCCGCCTTCGCCACTTGCGCCGGATTCAACACTTTACGACTCAGAGTTTGAGAAAAAAGTTCTAATTAGTTCACTTAAAAGACTCTTGTTGGAATACCACTTGTGGAATTTGGAAATAAGGAAATCCATTATTGGCATTAAAAGTGTCTGAATTTTTTTGGGTCTACAGATTCATGGTCAAATTCAAAATAGATTTATCTAGCTGTCCCGGCGAACTTCGCACCCCCGTTTACATCGTTTTTTGCTTAAGTTTTTCCGTGCTTTTTATAGTTATTCTGCTATACGGGTCGGAGACAAATTTAACAAGTCAAAGTTCATAAAAATGGGTCCAGGTTTTCTCGACATATAAATGGTGTAACTAACCCGACTTTCTTTCTTTCTTATATATATAGATGATCGCATCAATTGAATAAAGCAAATCTTAATTCTCTGTTCATTTAACCACCTTAAAAAAGATTGCAGTTTTGGAACCGTATAAAAGGTACCCTGACGAATATACAAGAACCGGCCAAGTGCGTGCCGGCTAAGGTAGGGTTCCGTAGTTGCATCTCCCAATTTGTACAGACAGCAGCACGTCAACCTACCACTAAACGTAAAATTTTCTCAATTGATATTGATCTCTACGTGTTGAACTTAAGGTTGAAAATCTGTTCAATGACCTTTAACTTTTTGGGTAGATGGACCTGCCGTTGCTGTACGAAATTTTCCTTTTTCCTTTTCAACGAAATTTTATAAGTTGATTGATTATTACTCGTTAGTTGTAAAGCTTACCTAGCTGTGATAGTTTTCATTTTAACTTCAGCATTTCTACTATAAGTTTAACTAATGTGTACGATCTAAGTAACCGTATGTTCTTCGTTATTTCTGTGGATAATAGTGCTGGTTGCACATATATATATATTTTTGTAATTAACTTCTTATTTTATCAACATGTGCAATTGTTTGTTGTCCCTAATAAATAAAATAAAATAAAATAAAACTTCATTGTGCATCCTACCGGCATGTTTTTTTTCATAATTATACAAGCCCACAGCCACACACTAACACTAGACTAACAATAATGAGCACTTCAAAGCTTAATGTTATGCAAATGGATCACTGAATCGAAAAAAAAAATTCAAACGCCCACAATATTTCTGAACGATCTATCCAACGATACTTACTAAACCAAAAAATAAAACCCAATTTCCAACTCAGCATGTTTTATGTTTTTTTAATCAGAAAAAAAAACAAGTCCTTTTGTAACAACTACTAAAACATTCTATGCAAAAGTGAGAATATTTTTTACACAAGTTTTTGAGTAATTTTTGATTATTATGTGTTATATTAATGTCTTTATTAAGTTTGAGAACATAACAAGTCCGAAATATTAAGTAACAGTCATAAAAGCAAGGAAGTAACTACTGTCGTAAAGTTAACGTGACTTGTATTTACCTTCATGTAATCCTCTTGGACTTTATCCTAATGATATGGAGAGGTATGTAACTCACAGGATATACAGGGTTACATTGCAAGGTAGTGCCAAATTTAAAAAAAAAAGATCTAGAGAATAATATAAAAGTGCGTCTTCTTTTTCGAACTTCATACCGCCTCGTTTTTTAGGGTTCCGTACCTCAAAAGGAAAAAACGGAACCCTTATAGGATCACTTTGTTGTCCGTCTGTCCGTCCGTCCGTCCGTCTGTCAAGACCCTTTTTCTCAGGAACGCGTGGAGGTATGAAGCTGAAATTTATATCAATTACTCAGGTCTACTGTCCCTTGAAGCTGTGAAAAAATCAAACTTCTAAGCCAACGCAATCAAAAGATACAGCCGTTTATGCCGCAAATTTTCGACACTTGCAAGGGAATCAAAACCTACAGGGTGCTGCCCGTAAACTCAGAATCTTGAAATTTGGTACGAAGCAACGTCTTATAGCATAGATAAAGGAAAAATTACGAAAACCATACATTTTTAGTTACATCACATAATATATATTTTTTTAATAATTTTAACCTTACTACCCATTTCCTCATAAACGCGTAGAGGTATTAAATTGAAATTCATACCAAATACTCAGGTCTATAATACCTTTAAGCTGTAACAAAATCAAACTTCTATGTCAACGCAATCAAAAGAAACAGCAATTTAAGCTGCATATTTTGAAACTCGCAAGTACTCGCAAGGGAATCAAAACCTAAAGGGTACTTCCAGTCGACCTAGAATCTTGAAATTTGGCATGAAGCAACGTTTTATACGGGTGTAACGAAAAGGTAAAATAAAACTTTAAGGGGTTATTCTACGGCTAAATTACACCAACTTTTTCTATGGGACCAACATCGGATTCTCAAAAAAAAATATTGACGTTTCCATACAAACTGATGCCAGCTGGTCGCGTTTTAGTATGGGAAAGTGGTTTTTTTTTGCGATTTCGATGTTGATTCCATAGAAAAAGTTGATGTAATTTAGCCGTAGAATAACCCCTTAAAGTTTTATTTCACCTTTTCGTTACATCCTGTATATATAAATAAGATAAGATATGTAAAAAAGAGTTTGTTTTTTACGTAGATCGATTTAGTTACTGATTCTGAGTGGTCCCTGAATAATTGGCATTACCTTCTAATGTAACCCTGTATACAGGGTGACTGAAACAACCGACATAGCAAATTCGCATAAAGAGGAGGTCAATTGCTAATTATTGGATCTCATTTTTCTTTCTCTATACGCGAATTTGGTATGGTGGGTTCAGTTCCAGTCACCCTCTATAATAAATAAATAATAAATTAATAAATAAATTGTTTCCACAATCACACCAATTAGCTAGCCTCAAACTAAGCAAAGCTTGTACTGTGGCGACTAGATAACGGATAAACATACTTAAATACTTTTATAAACATCCATGACTTAGGTACAAATGCTCGTGTTCATCACACAAACATTTGCCCCATGCGGAATTCGACCCGCAACCGCTGGCTTTGTAGTCCGGAGCCCGAACCACTACACCAGACGGTCGTAAATAATCAAACACTGACTTAAAAAAATATGGTTAGTCTTAAGCTTGGGTTTGGTTGTGCTGGGTGACGTTTAATTCATTGCCTGGTATCTTGCAACACAAGGATCATCATCATTATCATTTCAGCCATAGGACGTCCACTGCTGAACATAGGCCTCCCCCAGTGACTTCCAGATTGGCCGGTTGAAAGCGGCTCGCATCCAGCGGCTTCCTGCAACCTTTACCAGGTCGTCTGTCCACCTTGTAGGTGGACGTCCTACGCTGCGCTTGCCGGTACGTGGCCTCCATTCCAGAACCTTTCTGCCCCATCGGCCGTCAGTTCTACGTGCTATGTGCCCCGCCCACTGCCACTTCAGCTTGCTTATCCGTTGGGCTATGTCAGCAACTTTTGTTCGTTTACGAATCTCCTCATTCCTGATTCGATCCCGCAAAGAAACGCCGAGCATAGCTCTTTCCATAGCACGCTGTGCAACCTTGAGCTTTCTTATGAGGCCCATAGTGAGAGGCCACGTTTCAGTTCCATATGTCATCACTGGTAACACACACTGGTTGTAGACTTTCGTCTTTAGTCTTTAGGCACTGAGGACACAAGGATGTTAATTCCTTATTATGAGACAATTACAATAGTGATGACGTCGGGGTAAAGAAAAGGAAATGCTATTCAGTCCGTCAGTTAGATAAACAAAAAAATATTGATACTTATTTTTTCTTTTGTCAATCAACAAAAAAATAACAAAGATAAAGCGCGTCAAAGTTCGGCACTTATAAGGAAAAATGTTACCTAGTCGTGACGTCATGCGACATTTCATTTATTTTGTAAAAAAAGAAAAAAAAACGTGTCCAATACTTTTCAATAATATACCTGATAGACAAAGAAAAAAGTTTGTTGCATATAATATTTTACTATACATGCAACTTGAATGATACATAACCACAAAGATAGTTCCTGTCAACAAAATTCACACAGCGCAAACAATTAGTCGCCTGCTACAGTATGCTACGACGCTACGAGTGCTACAAACAAATTATATGCTACGAATAATGAGAAATTACCAAGAATATCCAGTCACAGTAAGGGCGTCAGAGCGGGAAACGTCGACTGACGTGTTTCTGTACTAGAGATTTGAAAAAAAAAAAAATGTTCTTCGAACTGTGGTGAGTTCATTGTATTCTTTATGTTTTAATGATAAGTGTAAATGCTGACTGGCAGATTCGCAATGAAGTTTTGCAAAGATTATTTATTTTCAAAAAGTTAAGGTTATATTTGATTATGATTTTAGTTTAGTAGCAACCTCGAAATTGGTTTAAAGTGCTACAGGTATTTGTAATTCACTTTATAAGTACCTAATCTACTAATAAAACGTTACTTAAGGGGTTAAAACGGTACCTAACGTTACTTAAGATCAGCACTTTGAAAATCAGAAATCTTTGTTTTTTTGCGGTTTACACCATAAACCAGTTGCATCTTGCAAAAAACGTAAGAAATTTTGAATTTACCGGGCTTCCCTTAACGATCCCCCTTAATAGAACTTTTTTGTTGTCTTGTTATTTTTGACAAATAGTGAAATTTTAAGAAATGCACTATCTACGCATATTTTCATTGTGGTTTACAACAAACAAGCTTTACACAATATTTGGCCTTTGTACACATACCTTTATATATAAAGCAAGGTATACATAAGTACAACAGAATTGCCGGCGAGAGTGCGGTCAACTTCTGTCTGCAACGTTTTACCTTCTCCCAATTGAAATGTTCTGACAAAATTTAATTAAGCTAGCAAATTGTGTTTTAACGAGAATTTTAATTGTAAGACATTGTATAAAATGTTAAGTTCATTTTAGAAACGAATTTTGATCAAACGTACTATCGATATTTATCGTAACAGCAATTATTAGCATCATTATCAATAAATACAATCTATATTTTTGAAAATATATTTTTTTCTCTTATAAGGATGTCATCAAAAGCTAACTCTTGCGTAATAATAATCTCTTTAATACACGACCCCGAATTGTATTTTCAGCCATCATACTTTTTCCAAATAGCGATACCTTCGACGTTCAACGTTTCATGACAAATAAAGTTCTATAGATCAGCAATAAAAATCCTATTACATTTCGTTGGACTAAGGATCTAATCCAGTACTCGGAGACACCGTGGAGTCGTAAAATTAAAGAAGAAATCCTTTTTTATTTTAAAACGCAAAAAATCCTGTAAAGCCAGCATTCCATCTCTCTAAAAGAGTAAATATGTCGGCCAGGATCAAGAAGCGAAAAAAGCTGTCTAAATTAACGCCTTCGCGCTAGCGAGAGGCAATAAAAAAAGAAAAACGTCCAACGAAATCCCAGAGCAGTTGTTTAGAGGGCAATTATTGTCCACCACATGAGACAGAATCAGGTTAGTCCGAGTGGGGCGATTAGCTCACTCCGACCATCGATTCCCGACGCAATGGCCCATGAAATCGACCACTTAGCCATTCGATTGTGGACCTTAAAACTAGTGGCTAGAGTCCATTTCGAGAGGTAATTAGAACCGTTTATTCTGTGTCCATTTGAGTTTTCAACTGAGTTTAGTTTGTGACGTCTGTCCACACATCTAGATTTTGGGTTAAAGAACAGTTGCAGTTTCTTTTTAAGAATCAATGAAGTCAAATAATCTGCAGCTTTTTTAAATGATCTACTAATTCTACCAATTAATTGTGGCCAGGATCCACTAGAATAATTGATGCAGAGGACACACAATTCACATACAATTGAACCTCTTGGGTCCCGAAAAAAACATGTGTAAGGAATTCGGGTCTACAGTGGGTAATCGGCGCTTGAAGGTAGGGCTAATAATTTGAACAAATAAATAAGAAAGTTTCTTTAAGGAAGTCCGTCCTGCCTCCGTCCAAAGTTTTCGAACCCTACTGGCTCCATGTATTATTTAACTGCCAAAATTATAAGATCTGCTAATATGGTAAAGCAATAAATCATTGAGTTTAGAGTGATATTAAAAATAAATTGTGCTCTACTAGACATCAACGTGTGTTACGTATTGCCATGGTCTTGAATTAAGAAATGAACATCCTTGTTATCAGGAAAGTAGACCTGATACCAGAGGCCCAATTCCCGTAATTTAACAATGTTCGCTAGAGTTGTAAAGTGTCCGTCACGTCATAAATGTCTGACCAATATGACCGAGTGAATTGGAGATTTTCTCAGTGTGACCGGACATTTTGGACATTTATTGTCCCTAACGTCACATTCAATTCTATTGACAAACTATGAAAAAAAAAAACATTTGGTCACAAATAAGTGCATTATTATAAGACAGACAGACAGGCTTTAGTAGTGATGATCTATAAAGAAATGAAATTTCTAAAATCTTTCTGCCTGAACAAGCTAAGAAGTGTCGTGTCGTTACGCGCAAGTTTTTTTTAGTTCGTTCCAGATCCAATTACATGTTCTATTGTATGTTTTTATTGTCAAATACTTAACATTTAAGACTTACTTTAGTAGAATTCTTCTTTTTTTAATTTACACTAAAAAACTATGTGACCATCGTTACAATAAATGTCCAATGTGACCAAGCATTTATCATTAATAACGGACGCTTATAGCATATGACCGTCAATTAACAACTCTAATGTTCGCAATCTAAAACGGTATCTTGTAAACTCAAAAAAAAAAATTATAGTTCGTAATGCGACTGAAAATGGAAGAAACTACTGAGTTTTTTTAGTTCTATTTTTAGAAGCATTACGATCGTTTTGATTACTTTACGTCAAATTTAAAAACCGTTTTAGACAAAGTTACTGGAATCTCAGGTATCAGACAACATTTTTGAGGAAAGGACTTTGTTAATTGCGTTAAACTTTATAACTATAACTATATAACTTTATAATTGAGCGTTGAAACCATTTTTAGAACTATTTTTTTTGTTTTTAGTGATGACGACAGAATGGTCGTATGGTCCTGTTCTATAGACATCTTAGAAAGTTTAGGAGTTTTTAGGAAGATGGGAATTATTATGAACAAATCCTCAGATGCAGTTTGGATATGCAAGAAATAAATGCTAGTACCAGTAAACCGTTTTCAATTTTAGGTGACGACAGTCCTGTCAACTAAAACTTTGGTTGTGACATCCTAAAATGCCCTTTATAACGTATGCATAGTTTCACTTCGCGTGGCACGTAGTTGTGCTAAATGGAGTTTGGTGCGAAATTCTCGTATATTCTCTTTGTGAACATGGTGCTCTGCGAATTCTGTAAGCGACAATTTAATTCTACACGTTTACACTTACGCTCTAAACAAATACTGAGAAATGAATCCATTTTAGGATGTAAATGGAAGAACCGGAGAAAATAATATTAATAAAACATGCTTTAAATGATTATTATCTGAGTTGATTCACTTTAAACGCGACTGGTTCGATTCTCGGTTCGAGGTAATTCAGATTTTTTTAACGGATCCCAAATCCGAAAGACACCACTGCCTTTTAGGGTTTCGTAGTCAACACGGAACCATTATATTGTCACCATGTCCGTTTGACTATCTGTCTGTTTGTCTTGTCTGTCTGTCTGTCTATCCGCGGCTTTGATCAGAGTTTTTTAGTACTATAGAAACCCGTAATTTTGCATGGCCATACATATTAATCACGCTGAAAGTAGGAAAATTCTTTAGAAAAACTTCTCTATCCGCCTATTGGTGTAGTAGAGTTTCGTTTATAAAACGTATTAGCTGTTAATTCTACTTCTCAAAGTGATTTGAGTGTTCAGTTATCTTAAATTTCTTAGATATTAATACAAACAGCCAATAATGGAATGGATTGTAAAACGTTCGTATGTGTGTGTATTTGCTTGAGCATGCGTGCGTGCTCGTGTCTTACACACATAGTTCACGTAGCGCGATCCGACAGCCAATTGACCTATACCCAATGGACAGATGACCTAACGAGTGTAGGCAAGAAGGAGGCTCACGTTTAGCACTAGTCTAATACAGGCTGGAATGATTCTATTCTTGCCTTTGTTGCCTCCAACAAGTTCTAAATATGGATTGTGTAGTAGCCAGTTAGCACACCTCATCCATTATGAACGGAGTATAAAAGGTGTTCCGTAGCTTTGTACACACGACCAAGTTAGGCTCAAGTTAATTGTTGCTTCCTCGAAGTTGGAGTTTCAGACTAGTTTCAACTTGTTTCCCTGTGAAAGATAATCAAGACTTGGTACTAGTACGCTATTTAGGAAGCAAAAATTTACCGCTTGCGTTATAATGCTGAAATAAATAAAATGTTATGTAATGTAATGTACAAAATGTAATGTAATTCAAAATGTTAATCAAAATAATTTAATCTTAATTAAAATAATTTTAACTGATGTTCAAATATTGAAACGACTTTCAAATTAAAGGCTCTGTTTTTTTATCAATTGTCGCGACATTAAGTTAATATTGACTGATACTTGAAACCTTGTTTCTGCCGCTTTATATTTTAGAAGATGAGGCACAAGCTTCATTTCTACTATCAGGAGTTTGGGCTATAATCCACCACGCGGTCCAGTGCGGATTAAATATGGATTTAACGCAAATGACTAACCTTACTGTCACTAACTTTCCGAAGCAGAAGGTGTTTGTGATAAATGACATTAAATTTTGCCGAGATGGTCACCCACTCGCAACCGCGGCTTGGCTTGCTTGCTTGCTAGTAATCCCTAAGGCGCTGCCGCCACTGATCTGGAGTTGTCTATTTAAGATTATACTAGATTAAAAACAAAAGTTTTGGATACATATTCTGCTAAAATAGCTATCGACGATAGTTGTCAACAGATTTGTAATTTTTTTTGTAACCTATTTAGTAAAATAGAATACAATTTAAAAAGAAATGCCCTACTTAGACAATAATATTGACATAATTAACATGTGAACCTTTAAATAAAACGATTCGAAACTTTGAAAACATCACTGTAACTTGTAAGTCCAATTGTCAATTTGTTTAATAAAATATTTACGTAGAACTAAACAGAAAAAGAGAAGAGCGGAATAAAGTGGGGTGCAATAAATTTTAATCCCGAAGACAATATTCGCATCTGATAGCGAAACAATTTTTGGTGCAAAGTACTTAAAAAAGATTTATTCGCATTATCTTTTTTCTTTGTTATTTAGGGTCTGTCAAACATAAAACATAGATGAAATTACAAAAAAAAAATACACTAAATAAAAAACGATTTTAATTACTAATTTTATGCAGTACCTAAGTGATATTAACTTCACAAGTACGAAACAGCTAAATTATCTCATTTTAAATAGTACCTTATAGTATTTATGTTTAGGAGTTACTCTTTAATTTTAATTACTTGTTACAAAAAATTTAAGAGGCGTAACTTCGTTTTAGATTTTAGTGTTACTTAAATCATAAAACTTTTTGCCCTAAAAAATGCAATATTTTAGTTACTACTCATAATTATTTTCGTAAATTCATGATCACCCTATATACTGCACTTGCTATGAAATACCTTTTGTATCAACGTCACCGATCAACCCGAACAACATAGCCGTCAGCCACATCTAACACGATGACAAAATGGCGACACTCGACAAAATGGCTGGCGATGATTTGTAGCGATACTGTAACAGATTTGCTCGAGTTCTGATAGCGGCATTAGCGTCCATGTCGGTCAATGGGGGTCGTTTGTTGGGTAAATCACTTCAGGAGTGTCGATGCATCTGTCATTGTCTAGGTATGTGATAAAAACGGACAGAGTCGATTGACTTTTCAAGAAAACGGACTTAACAACAGGTTTCGAGATATTGCCCAAAAATATATTAAAATATGTAAACTCATTTATACAATTGCTTATCCGTGAAGCTGTTACCATTATTTAGACAGTGTCCACCTTACCGTCATACTCTAGGTTAGTTGTTACTTACAAAACAAACCAAAACATGTTTATTACTGTCGGTTGAACATTAGTTTTAGAGCATTTTAATAGATAAAATACTCTAATGTATTTGCTGCTTATTTCAGTATAATTTTTTCCTTTTCGTGATTCAATGCATTTTTTCCGTCTCTGGTTTGCATGAGCGAAGCCAGCCAAGGCAAATTAAAAAAGGCCGTAGCCAAGTTAAAAACGGGGAAATATTCTTGTCTATTTTACCTATTTCGTACTATTAAAAGTTTATTTATAGGTTTCGTTCCTCTGATACTGGGGAAGCAAAGGCAATGCTCTTAGATGTCGCCCCGTTTGTTTGATCTTGTCAGTTTTTTTTTGTGCTCGACAGTTCAATGCAGTTTGAAACACGTTGGACAACTTAGTGCTTAACAATGGTGTTATCAATATTGTATATCATACTTGAATCGTATTTTAAAAAAACAGGCCAACCTTTGTCGAAAACTAGGTACTCGGCGATCGTATTTTACTTTTTTATTTGTCTTGTCTTCCAATAAAGTTTGTTTACGATTTATTAGGACAAATCGCCATTTCCGACACCTGAATTTTGCCTAGCGGCATGTACGTCTCCCGGTGATGGAACACTTGCTGGGAAGAGATTTAACGACCACGATCTGGAACAGTTTTTGTTACAGCGTTCGCTGCTTCGACTGTCCGTCTAGATATAATATATTTGGTCGAAGGTGATTACTTGATCAGTGGCAACAGTAGCAGGGCCACTAATCAAATAATAAATATGGGCCGACTAAACAAAAAGCGACATCTATCGATATAAATACGCAGTGTGCTTCGGTAGCAGAGAGTAGTGTGTATCTCTGTTCTGTGGTGTTGGAGCTTCCCCATTCATTGCAAAAACATCGGCTGGTATGCAGCACAGATTAAATTTCAGTAAGCTACGATCCAAAAACTGAATTATGAGCGCCTTGCTACGTCCGCGCCTCGCTTGTTATTCTCACTTATTTTTCATGGGTTCTCGTGAGTTTTAATTAACCGTGATTCTGAGTGGGATATAATTTTTGCAATTCAGAGCAGTGTGTCTGCTGAATTCTAATGGGTTTCTGAGTTACCGAGCGTGTTAGATAATGAAATTTATGTCTACACTTACTGAGAACATAACGGGATTAACTTTTAACAAATATGATGTTATGTGACGACGTGTATTTTCTAAAACCATTTTTCAGAAAATAAGAAACGTGTTTCTTAAATATGAGAGGAACTGTTAAGTAAGTAGATTTAAAGACTAGTCTTAACGAAAAGAGAACATTGCGTATCAAATTCATAATCTACATTAGAAATACAAGTATATCTTACTTATTAATTGATAATAATTTTATTGCCAGATAGACACCAACTACAATAAAAATACTTTTACGAATAAGATTAAGACATGAGTACTTTCATAATATCATTGCATAGTTTCCGTGGTGTAGCGGTTATCACATCTGCCTAACACGCAGAAGGCCCCCGGTTCGATCCCGGGCGGAAACATGATTGTTTTATTTCTGTTTTATAGTTTGTAATATAATACATACTTTCAACATAATGGCTTTTTGGATTTCCAGTCGGGCGCCTGCCAAACCGACTCTTAGGAAGTCGTTTTTATCTGTTCACCCTGATATACTGACTGGGAGGTTTGGAAGAGAAAACATACTGACGACCTAATTGGCATATCATCATCATCATCATATCAGCCTATCGTAGTTGACTGCTGGACGTAAGCCTCCGCCAAAGAGCCCAAAGAGCACGATCTCCCGCTTATTTGATCCAGCTACTGCCAGCCATCTTCCTAAGGTCGTCGGTCCATCGAGCTGGGGGGCGTCGTACACTACGTTTGCCAAAGCGTGGTCTCCATGCGAGAACCCGTTTACTTTACCTTTCGTCGTTTCTGCGACAGATGTGGCCGGCCCACTGCACTTTAGTATGCTACATTTTAGGACTATGCCCATTACTTTGGACTGCTGCCGGCTAATCTCGTTTCGGATTTTTATCCTTAAACGAAATTCCAAGCATCGACCTTTTCATAGCTCGCAGAGTGACGTGAAATTATTGGCTTAGTATCCCTATCCAATTTCCAGTTCGGCTCAGTTTTGAAAATTATTTTTTTCTTAATTAACCCCAATTGGGAATAGAATCCAGGATCTTATTTTGCGTTTAAGGTTAATCACCACGCCACTACGGCAATCGGGTCGTACTTTTAATTATCTAGATTGATGCCGCAGTTTAAACAATGGGAAATAATACTTACCCTTTCTCTCTAACGTTCTCGTCTAGAGACTTAAATTAATATTGTGTGTGGCAACACTGGCGACTATTGTGCTGAATTTAATTTAACTTGTTTACTCATCGTGAGCATCGTGAGATAAATACTTTCTAGTATGTGATAAATATTTTAAAGAGTTGATTTGGATAACAGGTTTATGAATAAGTTATCTCTGTGGACTGTGGACTATAAATTGAGTAGGTATTGTATGATGTAAAATTATATCGACTCTAACGTAAATTTACTTGATCAGTGCGACTAACTTTAAACCAGTATTTTCATTCAGCATAATGACAATTTAATATCTTTATATAATCAACTAGGTGCCATGTGACCCCAGAATGCCGGTTAAGATGAAAGGACAGATCTATAAGTCCATCATTAGGCCTATCCTTTTATATTATGGCAGCAAAGCGTGGCCGCTACTTGAGCAACACAAGCAGGAGCTGCGTGTCACGGAGATGAATATGCTGCGGTGGATGTGTGGAGTCACGCGGAAGAACCGCGTGAGGAACTCGCGCATCCGCGGTAGCCTTCGTCTCGGTGATATTGCAGACAAACTGCAGGAGAGTCGCCTACACTGGTACGGCCATGTTTTGCGGAAACCGGCAAGCTACGTAGGAAACAAATGTCTCGCCATGCTGCCTCCGCCAATCCTGGCAAAAGGGGTAGACCCAAGAAGTGAGGGCTGACATGCGTGCCAATGATCTCACAACTAGAGATGCTCAAGGAAAGCGGACCCTGGGCTCCAAAGCAATGGCTTTAGACGCAACCAGGATTGACCGTATGGATGAAGAAGAAGAAGAAGAATCAACTAGGTGTTGTCCACGACTTCTTTCGCGTCATCATCATCATATCAGCTATAGGACGTCCACTGCTGCACATAGGCCTCCCCCAGTGGCTTTCAGATTGGCCGGTTGAAAGCGGCCCGCATCCAGCGGCTTCCTGCAACCTTTACCAGGTCGTCTGTCCACCTTGTAGGTGGACGTCCTATGCTGCGCTTGCCGGTACGTGGCCTCCATTCCAGAACCTTTCTGCCCCACCGGCCGTCAGTTCTACGTGCTATGTGCCCCGCCCACTGCCACGTTCGCGTGGTCCTTGCAAAACCATAGTAAGTTAAAAATAAAGACAACAAGAACAAAGCGGGCAAAAGTTAGTGTTTGTTTTTGTTCACATTAAAATTGTTTTTGCCAACTGAACAGTGCCGTATATCGGAAAGAAGCGACACCGATGATGACAGTTTTTTTGCATTCCTTGAGAACTAATAATCTATTTCTGTGCCAAATCTCATTTAGATTCGTTCAGCCGTTTTGGCGTGATTGAGTAACAAACATCGAATGGATGATCCAAACTTTTGCATGTATGATAAAAGTAAGATAAGATAAGACGTATGAAACGGGTTCTGGAGTGGAGACCACGCCATGACAAACGTAGTGTCGGTCGCCCCCCAGTTCGATTAACAGACGACCATAGGAAGATGGCTGGCAGTTGATTGATAAAAAAGTGGATATCGTGCTCTTTGGGGGGCTTACGTCCAGCAGTAGACTGCAAAAGGATGACATATGATGATGATGATGATGAAGTTTATTTCGTGTAGGTAATCTATATTATTTATTGTGGCGAGTAAATCCCCCCGTTGATAATTCATTGGGGGAGGCCTTTGTTCAGCAGTGGACGTCCTATGGCTGACATGATGATGATGATAATGAATCTGTATTCGTGATGGCGTTAATTTGAGTTTCAGATATTCAGTTTCCATGTTTCGTCATTAGGTACCACCATCGAGCACATAGATCGAGCTATAGAGCAGCAATATGAACCATCTTTCTTCAAAACACGTCAGTGATTTTTCACTTACACTTACAGTTTGAACTGACAAGTCCTGACAACTGTCGTCTATCCTAAAAGAGTTCAATGGAGGAATTTTTGTGGAACGAAATAAATGATATTTCTTCTCTTTATGGTATGTGTTCCAAGGGTACCACACTCCATTAGCTGATGTTACGAAGTATTTTATTTTTCAAAATTTTAATTTTGTTCCCATAGAAAAAGCGTTTGTTTTTGTGGAGGACAATGTAAATTTTCCGGCTACAAAACCAACGAAAACTCACCGTGGATTTATTTGTTTAATACCTACTTAAAATATATTTTGTTTACGTTATTTTCTGCGACATTAACTTTGTTTATCGTCGATATAATGACGACAAACATAAACGATGTCGATATAAACGCGATAAAGCGGACGACAGCTATTCCGGCCATTAGTGATAATTTGATGGAGACACCCACGAAAATACACCCCAGTCGATACTTTACGATACGTCCTGTTTTCAGGCCGTAGCGTGTCATTCCTGTTCTATGTTTTAGACTATTTTATAATCAATATAAGAAATAGGACATTCTCATATCAGAAAATAAAAAATAGAAGCAGTAGCCGAATACTTTTGTTCCATATTTTGATCATAAAAGTCATACAAAAGACTGACACCACATATTATCATCAAAGAAGATAATTCAGTCTATTTCTATAAAAAACTTATGAATGAGTGCTAAAAGAGACTTTTTAAAGAGAAACGTGGCCGTAAAAAGTGCGCAATCAGATCAAAAATGCGGAAACAGAGTAAGTAATTAAGAAAGTCTCTTAGCAAGTTGAGGAATGCTAGAATAAGATGACACTACATTTATAAAAATATAAAGACGTGTGTGAGATACACGTCCTAATTAACATTTAGCAATTCCTTCGTTCATTATAATAATAATAATAAATTGTTTTCACAATTACACCAATTCATTCATTTCATCATTCAACTCATATAAACATACATATTACTTGATAAACATCCATGACTTAGGTACAAATGCTCGCGCTCATCACACAAACATTTGCCACTTGCGGGATTCGAACCACTACCGCTGGCTTTGTTGTCCGGAGCTCGAACCACTACACCAGACGTCGTCTGATTAATTCATTTAGCTTTTTTCATAAAGTTATCCGCTTTAAAACTTCAGAATATAGGGAGTAAACAATTTATTTGACTGCATGTTAATGGAATATTGTTTTTGTCGCGTGACTGAAGTTAGTAATTATAAAAATAGGATAATAAATAAAATCTCCATCTTATAATAACATCTGAAACTTAAAATAAATCACACAAATATTGTTTACATACTCGATGAAATGAATTTGCACGTCTGCATGCAGGTCTAATTTTTGTACCTAATAAGCTACTGTTAAAAACTTTAAAACTTGTGTTCTGGCAAATAAACGAATTTATTTATTTATTTACTCTATTGAAAGATCACGTGATCTAGCGTGAGTCAACTTGATTTGACACTATTCCTGTAGAATTCTCTTGTGTTGCTAAACCACTTGTCTATAGCCTCAGGTCCTCCAAGACCGCACAAAGAGTTCCAACTATCAGGCACTCGGAAGGCTTTATTCCGGTTCAATTAATCGCGTGGCAAATGAAGTTGGCAGCCACCTCCTTCGTAGGTATTTTTAATTAAAGCAAGCCTCGGTGCCCGCTAAGCGGTAAGGAAGGGGTTTTGTTGGTTAAGCGAGCTGGGGATGCAGCGGGAAGCGTACTAGGAAATTAAAGTATTAGTAAAATTTAGAACCTGTTTAAAAAGGTTAAAAAAAACATTGCTAATATTGTTTAGCGTTCATGCCCTGAAATGAGCTTATTTCTTAGAGAAAGAAAGTGACAGCCAAAGTCCATAAGATCAGCGAGATAAAGTAGCAATGAACAATGTAGTGAGGACGGGCAGCGGCTTGTTACATGGACGACTTAGTAAAGGCTGCTGGAGGCCACTAGATGAGAACGGCAAGTGTAGTGATCAGGTTGAGTGGCGAGCATTGGAGTAGGCCCACGTTCAGCTGTGGACAGCGAAGAGCTGATAATGACGATGATGATAAAAAGTATGGTGGTAGTGCGGCGCAAGACCGAACTAGAAATCAGTCAATGTATTTCCAGATTAGATGCATTTTAGTTAAATACACGGCTATAATTAGTGAATAGAGAAATGCGTATACATTGGATACTAATTATTATCACTGTACACATCCACTGTGACATAAAACCTAATTAATTAAGGTTTCAACAAGTAATAAAGAGACTTATTCTGCGAAAAAACACTCGCACTTCACTGATATTCAATATAACTAAATCTACTTATATCTTGATAAACAATGAAATTTTAGTAGTTTTCCAAAAATCGCTAACTCTTGACGCATACCCGCTACCTAACCTCGAGTACTTTACGTTCGATAATAGAACAAAGTTTTATGAACTGGATGCTGTTTTCAATAAGATATGCCATAAAATCGTACCGGGGAATATGCAAATGTGGGTTCTGTGGCATACAAGTACGATTATGCTTTTTTTATTTGTCACTTGACATTCGATGCGGCGTTGAATACAATGATATTTCAATGGTTTCAGATCTTTGTCACTTCACCAAACATTAGAACACAAACTACACCAAACTTGCACTCTAAAGCTCAATATGCTTCGTGCTATTAATAATAACTGACCACTAACTGTCATGGTGTCGAACTAAGAACTAACTTCCTAATAAATAAAATAAAAAAATAAAATAAGGAATTAACAAAGTTGTATTACGAGGTGGGTGAGTATAGAGTATGGTTATGCAATAAAGAGTTGAATTGAATTGAGTTGAATTGAATTGAATTGAATTAAGGTACCAGACAATGTATTTTACCACGGGGGTCTCCCAGCACCAGGGGCGTGCATCCCATATAGGCTGTTATGCAGAGCCTACCTTCATAAAAACCGACAGAACAGCTAAACATAATTATTATTTACGTATTCAACAATAAACAATAAATATTCTGTAACCATTTTGTCGTCTACTTATACTTATTCCTTACTAAAGCGCGCAACTTAGATCGTTCCTGTGCAATTTAACCAATGTAGGCTGCCGCGAGATCGCCTACTGTATCACGCAAACTTACTCAATTTTCACTCACACTTAGATACTCGCGGCTTATATGTGAACAAACTGAATTTAAAAAAAAATGAAAGTCGCCTAAATTAAAGATTACACCCTTTTCATACATGACAATCGGACGGAAGGAACATTCCTTATTAGCAGCATAAACCGGATATAGGCTCGCCTACTTCGATCATTTGCACTTTAAATATGTCGTATTTTATTAAAACTTGACAGTGCAAGATATTGAAATGAATATTTAAAATGATAAAATCGTAATTATATTTATAGAAACGTTTGAAAATAATAAAAAAGGGTTACAGTTCCTTGAAAGGTAATGCAGGACATTGTTTTGATACAAAGTTTGCGTCAGCAATTTTTTCCATTAGTTTCATAGTTTGCCGCCGGCGGCTGTCATCTCGCGAGTTTTGATAAATCAGATTATAGTATTACTGATCTTTACACCTTTTTTGAGTGCTATCTTTGTTTTCGGGGTTAAGTGTTGTGTGGTTGTGTGTTATTCAATGGAAAAACTGCAAAGTGAAGTATTAATGCGAATTCTAGGTTAAATAAATTACGCGCCAATCCGAAGACAATCAAATGTGGATTTGTGTTAGTTGCAAAAACAAGACGTTATCAACAGATTTTTCGTACATAGCCATTACGGATATCAGATTAATGACTTGTTTTAATTCCATTCATTGTTTTGATATTTGTTGTGGTAAAATAAATCAACGACCCCATTCACCATTTTGCAAAAAGAAATCGACATCTGGGTAAGAAATTATCATTTATTAAACAATGCAATACCATGTGAATTTTGAAGTACCTCTTTATAATTTAGTTGAAAATCCTAAAGGTAAAATTAAAGTTTTTATCATTTTATTTTTTAAAGCTCCATCTATTGAGTTTTTCACATAACTAATCATTACCCTGCTTTAGCAAAATCCACCAATTTATTAACTTATTCCAATCTAATTACCAAGATGGCGCTTGTTACGTGAACATGTCAATTTTATTGCGTTTTTTATTTAGTATTTACATTTCCTAAACCGCGAGATGTGGACGAGTACAATTTATATTTTAAAAGCATTAAGACGCGGTCCTTACTGTGACGTAGATATAAGTGAACAAAATACAGGATTAAATTTAATTTCAGTGATACCAGAAATAAATGTATCTAGCATTTATTTAAACGCTCAATATGAATTACGGTTTAGGCTTTCGTTGTTCACTGGCTTGAAATGTGTATGTACCCAGCCTACCCCTATCTGAAACCAATGCACGCCCCTGCCCAGCACAGCCAGACTCGAGTCAATTTAGAAAATATCGATTTTGTGTTCAACTCAAATTACAACGCCTCTACACCAATTGCGTCGCCCATTTTTATTAGAAACTCAAAAGCTTGTTACTTATAAACATTAGATTGAATCTAAATTATATAAATAAATCTTTATATATATAAAACAAAGTCGGGTTAGTTACACCATTTATAAGTCAAGAACGGCTTGACCGATTTTTATGATCTTTGATTTGTTGGATTCGACTCGGCCCCGAATAGCTGAATGAATAATAAAATATCACAAAATTTAAAAAAAATTAAGCGGTACGAAGTTCGCCGGGACTGCTAATAAATAAATATTGGACAACATCACATACATTGCTCTGATTCTATGATAAGAAGCTTAAGCACTTGGTTTACAGAAATCAGAAACAACGACACTAAAAAAAGAATTTTAAAGAAGAAAAAAAAAATTTGACGTTTTGTTGTTGGTGTAGAAAAATTTGACAAGCTGTTGTCTGTACATATCTTTTTGATGTCGTGAAAACTCATTCATTACGACGAGCTGAGCTGAGCGAGCCGAGAGGTGAGCATACCGAACTTGGTGTCGTAATCTCTGAGGGGGTTAAATTCCCGGTCGGTAAATGTAGAAAAAATACTTTTCTGTATCGGCTCGGGTCTGGATGTTGTGGTACCGTCGTTGTTTCTGATTTTTGTAACACAAATGTCATAGTATCAGAGCTTAATGTACGTAAGTGATATTGTCTAAATAAAAAAAAAAAATCTAATAAAATAAATTATTGCTACCCACAAAGTTGGTTCAGAATATACGACTAACAATTTTACTAAAACAATATTGGTTCAGTATTCAATTAATTCATTAATTACAACGTACACGAGAGCCGATGCGAGAGAAAATCTCTTATTATGAAAGGTTAAAAATAAAAACATAATAACAGTATTAAAATTGTATCTAGGCAAACTCTTGTTATAAGATTTAAGGGGTCCCTATAAGGGTCTACTTGTACAAACTACATTAAATTCAATCTAGCCTAAATCTAGCTTAAATATACTTTGGACGTTTTTGTGTTTTTTTTAATACTTTCAATTCATACTATCGCTCAAACATTCTAAATCGTCTCACTGTATCATTAACAATTTTTCGAAGACCTTCTTAGCCGAGAGGCGAGGACACCGGACTTGGCGTTGCGATCTTTTAGGTCCCGGGTTCAATTCGCGGTTGTGTAGAAAACGATCTTTTCTATGTTGGGACGGATTTGGGTATTGTGGTACAGTCGTTGCTTATAATTTCTATGACTTTAGCTAGTTACCTTAGATTCAGATGTAGGTGATGTTGTTCAACATTTAAAATATTAAAACATTTTAAAAATATATTTAAATATTGGTAACGTTTCCAGACACTCTTTGATTTGTAAACACGGCCATAGCCGTAGTGATATAATTATTTGAAAACGTATCAACATAATAATATACGTATGGTTGCGCGTTTCTGTACCTGTAAAAAAATGTGTACAGTCGGCATCAAATGTAGCCGATCTAAAACTAATTTGCAAAACTTTTAACTCTTTCGTAGTGATTTTTGTCAGTCTACTGTGATATGTTTTGCAATGAAAGTATTTTGGAAAATTCAGATACTAAGCTAATTTTGATGTTGACTACATATTCATCGTTATGAATCTCTTTAACTAAACGTGACTAAATATACACATACACGTACCTACTTGTAAATTACAGGACAAAGCCACGATGATATAATCAAATCGACATTGTGCTATTGTCATGATAATATATTATTGCTTATCCCGCCGTGTAAATCAATGCGCGATAATGTACTTAAACTACCACAGTGTATCTATGACTGCCTTTCAGCAGTAAGTAACTTTCATACAAACGCCCAATTTTATGTAGGTAAAGGCTCATCAACCTAATAACCGGCCAAGTGTGAGTCGGACTTGCGTACCGAGAGTTCCGTACAGACATCGTCAACATCATAATCATTCAGCCATTGGACGTCCAGTGCCAATCATAGGGGTTCCCCAATGACTTCCAGATTGGCCGGTCGGAAGGCATCTTGTGGGTAGACGTCGTACTACGCTGCGCCTGCCGGTACGTTGCCTCCATTCCAAAACCATTCTGCTTAATTTCAATAGTTTGTCCATAACGGGAATCAGGTGTCGAAGATTTTTACTGCTTTTTTTTAATTTAAAAAAAACCGCTTGTAAGCCTCTGAAAAGACTTTGCGAGTAGTCATCATCATCATCATCATTTTAGCCATAGGACGTCCACTGCTGAACATTGACTTGCAGATTGGCTGGCTGAAAGCGGCCTGCATCCAGCGTCTTTCTGCGACCATCAGGTCGTCTGTCCACCTTGTGGGTGGACGTCCTACGCTACGCTTACCGATACGTGACCTCTAGAACTTTTCTATCGGCTATATAGTTGGAATGGTCACCCATCCACTTAATACCGCTGCGTAGGTGGCTTAACTTTGGCAATAACTGCTAAAGCGCTGCCGCCACTGAGCCACAATAGACCGCGGTAAATCATACAAAGATTCTAACGAAATTAATTAAATCAGTGGTAGCTCGTCGCACAGCACACTAACACTGCTCCTAGATTGTATACTGTATTTATGTTTCCTGTGGCACTACGCAACAAACAAGCAGTACTAATCCCTAATTTAGTAAATGGGATACGTCAATTAATTGTCATAATAGACTGACAGATTACCGACATCGCGGTATCGGTTTAAACTGCCCGTGTTAAGTACTAAGCTAATTGCAATGCTTGGTTGAGTGATACAAAGAGCCATGCAAACTGATTTTATTAATTAGTACTTTAATTGACGATATAAAGATAAAGATATATTTATTTACAAAACATGTGTACAAAATATAACATCATGTGATGAAATATATTCTTGATGTTAGTATTATTAGTAGGTAGATAGATAGATACTCTTTATTGCACACCATACAAGTAAAATACACATGATTTTTACAGAAAGATGTACAATTTAAGCGGTCTTATCGCTAATAGCGATCTCTTCCAGACAACATTTAGGTAGAGGACAACCATTAGAGAAAGTGGAAGGTGTTGCAGAGTTCAAAATTCTTACCTGATACAAATAGGATTGCAAAAATTTATGGCATAGACGTATACATACAGTAATCAATAAATAAAAATAATATAAAATAAATAGATATTATCATGTCTGACCGATATTCGGCGTGCTAATATTTAAAGTATGAGATAATTAAAATTAAAATATAAAGAGGTCTATTATAGGAGGTATAATAGGAAAAATAATAAATATTTAAAACGATAGTAAAAAAAGAAAGTCAAAATTTATCGTTTTATTAAAGTTATCTAGTTTTTATTATGAGCCAATTAAGTCAAACCCGATTTTCGTCTTATATTTACGACTTGGGTCACGTGGATATCTATACACAGGTTCAATGGTTTTGATAAATAATAATTAATTAGATCTTTTTTGATTAGACTAGTGAATATTGTTGACACAAGTTAAGTCATTTAGGTTCTCTAGGAAAAGCATAAAATTTAACACGCTTTGTAATAAATACTAATAAATATTAGACAACATTACATACATTGCTCTGATAATATGGTAAGTAGCCAAAGCACTTATGTTACAGAAATCATAAACAACGTTGGTACTACAACACCTAGAACCGAGACAATATAGAAAAGTTATTTTTCTACATTGACCGACCGGGAATCGAACCCAGGGCCTCAGAGATACCGATTAGCGATAAACGAACACCAAGTCCGGTATGCTCGCCTCTCGGCTACGGAGGTCGCTGTTACGATAATGGATCTTATAATATTTCAATTAAAACTCCAGTATCAACAATTAATATCTTAATTAACAGTACAATAAAACTTGCGTATCCAACTAAAATTTTGTCTGATCATCAAATAATCGTTATTAATGTGGTTTGGGGCATGTGGAGCGCTACCTACGTCGAGCGGAGCGAGCGAAATAAGCGAAAATTCAATTAAATTGTTTCGACCGATTGAAACCCTCTAAACCGTTTCGCTCGGAATTCGTGCTGCGAAAATATTCATTTTAATTAATCCTTTTAAAGGGTTCGAAGGTTCTGCTGGTATTATGTTAAGGGGAGGAGTGAATAGGTAAGGATACAATATTGTAGTTTATTCTCTGGAAAATAAGTATTTTTTTTACCAAACAAACTTGTTTCAATAAATTTAATTTAGTAAATATCATGTTTAGAGTGTCAAGTTATTTTGACTTCATATAAAAAAATGCATTAAGAATGTATTAATTAGAAAAAACGAGTTAAGAATGGCTAAGTATCATGTTTATTACTTCCATTTAAAATAAAATATGCCTAATAACTACAAAATACTCACTTTCAACGTGCTTTTACAGGCCCAACTTAATTAAAGAGTAACGTTTTGAAATAAAACTCATTTTTATTTATTTATTTTAATAGGCCCTCTCCCGGGCACTTCAACACGTTTCAAAATACAGCTTTGCCCTAAGTAACGTCACATCGTTAGACCTTTACTATAATGAATAACTGGCCTTAGTGCTGGAGGATAACAGTTTACAGAACAACTTATAAATGTAGCTGAATCAGTCAATTTTTCATAGAAATTATATTGTGAGCGCTCCGCCCTGTCAATACAAGTTTATTTTTTTAACCGACTTCAAAAAAAGGAGGAGGTTTTCAATTCGGTTGTGTTTTTTTTTCATGTTCGTAACCTCATCAGAACTCCGCCATTAATGAACCCCATTTTTTTCAAAATTCAATTCTGATGATGGGATCCATGAGGAATTGAGGGAACTCCAAAAATATTATAGGTATACATATAGCGATTTTAGTATATTTAACAACAAGTCAAGCATTTGCATTCAGAAAGTATCATTTGCTAAGGTGGCACTGATGAAGGAGACCATAGTTGGCCACAATAGTCTTCCACGAGTAAGGTCGCGCCTTACTCGTACGCCCCACCCGCGCGATAAGATATTTTCATTAAGACAGTTAAGCCTTGCCATAGTCGACAAATCAAATTTTAATAAATGATTCTAGTGAGAATGATACCATCAAACTGATCTGATGAAGAAGGCGGAAGGTAAGCACCGGAACTCTGTGATAAAACAATGTATCATAGCCGTGTTTGGACTTATTTGAATCGTCATGAGAAGCAATTTAGCTATAATTACATCACAGATCGCCATTTAGAATGTAAAAAAACACTGAAAAAACAGACAAATAAAACATTTTTTTTTTAAAATAACCGACTTCATAAACACTAAAAAACTAAAAATAACTTTTAAACAATCATACTGTAGCGGCTCGACGTTCGCATTTTTGCATCGTGTGCAGTTTCGGGACACACGATGTAAATCCGGCAGTCGTCACCCGCCGCGCTTCCCGACCACTCACTACCATCTAAATTTAAATATGTATTTTATATTGGTGCACCAGTAAACTTATTCATCAGAATCTGGACTTCTCATTTACCACCACCGCACAGTCGAGCCTTACACACATAAGCCTCAACAGTTATTATTGGAGTCGGTGCCAGCCGTGGAATGTTTGAATGTGGTTGTTTGCACCGACTCCAAAAATAGCTGTTTGGTATGATTGTTTAAAAGTTATTTTTAGCTTTTTAGTGTTTTTTTAACTCGTAAACTTGGTGTCCAAATTTCTTCGTTGCCGTTAACTAAGGAGTTGTTAACCTAATCACGTGTTCCGACACGCACTTGCCCGGCTTTCATTAAACAATTTAGTTCTATTAATTTTTTCAGAACCAGTTTATAAAATATTTCGAAGCAATCGAAAGCACTTCAAAATGGTGATTACGCATCTAAATAGAACAAAATTTTATTATTAAATTAATTTATTTCATTCAAGTTAGATTAACAATAAATATATAATTCAGGAAAAGTTTTCAAGACAATGAACTCGAAAGGTAAACATCTGCAGATGACAGCTTTCAAGATCCTAATCAGAGTCCCCAAAACATTGTAAGCTAAATAAGAATATTTAATTAAGTAAGCAAATACAATGCTGTAAAGAAAAGTCAACTTTGCTTCCCTTTAATTAAAGTTCGATGTCAAACAAACCTGTTATTCCCTTATTGTGTTGAAAAACATACCTGTAACAAGATATACGATATTGTTAATAAAATATTATCGTTCTGCGGTGCACAAGTCCGACTCAGACTAAGCCATTGTTAGGGTCCCGTAGTCAAATCTTATACTTTCGCCATGTCTGTCCATCGGTGTCTGTCCGTGTTTTAGCTCAGAGACTTTTAGTACTAGAAAACTGTAATTTGGCATGGGTATTATTAATCACGCTGACAAAATAGTTAAATAAAATCATTAAAAAATGTATTTATAGGTACGTACGTAGATGAAGAAATGTTGTTATTTCTTGGCTATCCCATAGTGTTAAATGTCTTGTTAAAAAATAATGTGGATTATTTTTTTGATTAAGTGATCCGTTTGATTATTAAGCTTTAAAGTGTGTTTTTTTGTTACATTCAACTGTACATTTGAACAACTTTTAGCTGAAACCACAACTATAATATTTAGCTGAATTTTCATGGTCGGATATGTAAAAAAAATCACGATAGTATGACATAATAGCGAAGTTAATAGAAAAACTACCACAGTCAAAGCTAGGTAGGCTTTACAAGTTCATGTGTAATCGTCGACGAACTTCTAAGATCGTAGGGGATCATTAATTTTAATATATATAATTTTTCTACACAATGCTGCTGTTAAAAACGCCCAGCATTGCATTACTATTAAAAACTCTAAGAGCCACTTTCACCACTTGCTGATTCCGGATCTGGCACTTGTTTTGACAGATAACTCATACAATTAGCTAACAAAAAAGTGTCAGATAGGTTATCTGGAACTTATCAGCAAGTGGTGAAACTGGCCCAACAAGTGCTAAAAGAAGGATTTGTCATACAGCGTATATAACGATTTACCGCCCACTGGCGTACTCCTTATTCCGTATTTGCATCCTAGATGTAAGCTACGTAGTTTTAATTATGATATGTAACTTATGCTTCATTAAATAGCATCCTTTATATACGTTTTTTGCATAGTCTAGCAGCTGCTGGTAACGGATAAATAGAATACATGAGAATCTGACTCAGGGCGTGCAGCGAGAGAGGCCTTTGTCGATCTGTGAACTGAACGTGGGCTGAACTGAATTATGAGGTAACCTTTAGGTACCCTGCGTTTTGACTTAATTCAATGAAATAGGCTGAAGAAATGTCTACAACCACAACATCATATTTCCGAATACACACCTACTTTACTAAAAATGTATTCGTTCTTAGTATTTTTTTAGATTTCAATCTCCTTTATCGCATCACCAACAAAACATCTCTGTTTGGCCATTAGGCTAAACCTCATGTTGAGATTGCCACATATCATGAACTCCACCTTTTGTATGAGTTTTTGAGTGCAATAATAGGTTGTCTGGAAGAGATCGCTTTTAGCGATGAGACCGCCAATTGTGCATCTTTCTGTAAACACAAATTGTAACTTCTTTGTATGGTGTACAATAAAGGGTATCTATCTATCTATTTATCTAATAAAGTTTAAATAAATAAACAAACAAAACAAATACTCATATGTATACGGGCTGTACAAAAGAATAGGATACTCCTTAAAACCACGTGATCAGCAGTGATACATAACAACTTTTTCTATGGGAGCAACATCAAAAGCGAGAAATTTTTATCCATACAAACTTACTTGCATACCTCGATGATAATGTATGGAGCATCTAAAAAAAATATCTTGTTCACCCTATATATTAGCTAAAGTTTAGATCACAATGAAAAACTTTATCATAAAAAGAATTAGTTTGGTGTTAGATTAAACTGGGTAAAACACCATTTTAGTAGATGTTTGTCTTCTAACATCATATGCAGATCTTAGTACACAGAGGCACACATACCTACATATAAATAAACCTACGTTTCCTTCCGGCTACTTAGTCGTCTACTCGACAAAACATGTTCAGTGCACTTCACGGATTCATTTACATTCAAGGAGACCGTATATCTCCCGCGCCGCTGTCGTCCTCACTTACTGTACTTTGGGGCCACTAAAAACGAGGGGAATCTATAATGTGAATAAAATACTAGATAAGTAATTAGTAAATTATTGGGGCATTTCTGAAATTATTGTTATTTTTTGGACCACATCACATATATTGCTCTGATCCTATGATTAGTAGCCGAAGCACTTGTGTTATACAAATAAAAACAACGACGGTACCACAACACCCGACCCAAGATAATATGGAAAAGGTATTTTTCTACATTGATCGACCGGAAATCTAACCCGGGACCTCAGAGATAGCGACACCAAGTCTGGTATGCTCGCCTCTCGGCTACGGAGGTCGTCATTATGATGATGATCATAATTATAATTAGGCTATACTTACTAACACTAGTTTTAAGGTAAAACTTTACTAGCACTATGAGCTCTTCTTGAAATAAAGAAGAACAAATCGATTCAATCACCCTACAATAGTCAGAATGATAAAATAAGCAATACTTAGGGCCTCTTTCACCACTGGCTGATAAGTTCCGGATAACCTACTGGCACTTGTTTTGTCAGATAACCCATACAATTAGCTGTCAAAAAAGTGATAAAAAAAAGATAGGTTATCTGGAACTTATCAGCAAGTGGTGAAAGAGGGCCTTACTAATATATTTTATTGACGGGAATGAGATTCGGACATATATATTGTATGGAGTAATGATACAAATGTTAATAATGTAGTTAATACTGTATCGTTGATTCTAGTCATTATCAGATTTTAGGCGGAGATATAATAGTGTACGAGTATAGTTACTGACTGACTTTCTGCAGACACAATTATAGGCAAAACCATTGTTATGTATGTACAATGATACATCGGACAGAGAAACCTGTTAAACGTAGACTACGGCAATTTCAAAATAAGAATTAATTTTCAGATGATATCTTTGTAACCGGTCAGCAATCATTCAAAAGTAATTGAAAAGTTACTAAACCTCTATTTTCATGGCCGCGATCTAAATGTTTATATCTTACCAGTGCAAGATACTGCAGTCTACATCGACATTTCTCTGTCGGCCTTACTGCAATCAGCACAAGAGCGAAATTCGCTTAGTACTTTACTAATTTACAAGAAATCTTCTTGTTTGCTTGGTCCGCACTGAATTAGTAGCAAGTTCAGTTAGTGTTTTGGGACTATTAATGAATGTTGCAGATGCGACGAAAATATCTAGAACACACGTTTTGCCTTAGAATATACCCATCACTAAAGATTCGAGGTATTACAATATATTGGATGCCCAGAATGTTTTTCTTCTTAGTCGATTCGCTCTTAACAGAGCGGTCGTCATCGTTATGTAGTAGTATCGGAGGGCGCAGATTTTAGGCGCTTTACTATGTGTCGCCATCTTTTTTTGAATGAATGCCTAGAATGTTGCACTTATTACATTACGCCTGACTTACTGTTATCAAGATATATGAAATCTAGTAATTATGAATACAAAATATTTTTAGTATGACATAGGCTTAGTATAAATAAATAAAATATACCAATTAATAAAAGAAAAGTGATACCTAGTCATAAAAAGGTAATAAGATATTTTAAAATGTCATCTTTTATTAGAATATTTTAAAATTTTATGAGTTTAAGTCATAACTATCGGCAAAGATAAGTGAAGAAGAGAATTGAACTTTTTCCCAGCAGAAGGACAGTAAAAACCAGAAATACAAGTTTTAGACCCATTTGTGAACCTTCATAGTTTTCATAGATAGTTCTATTCAAGAAATTTTAACAATGCCCTAACACTGTGTAATGGTCTATTATTTTTCTCTTAATAGGCAATTTGCCTGTAAAAGCCTCTTGGCCAGTAATTGTGTTTAAATGGTAAAGTCTTTTGTTAGCTTTAGGTTATAAGCTTGTATATTTGGGTGCTTACCTAATTTTATTTATGTACTTACACTAAAATAATTTCCTA
Organism: Anania hortulata; assembly: GCA_963576865.1. Classification (NCBI taxonomy): domain Eukaryota; kingdom Metazoa; phylum Arthropoda; class Insecta; order Lepidoptera; family Crambidae; genus Anania; species Anania hortulata. Next base: position 20,750,668 of record OY756389.1, on the reverse strand, counting down.
GATTTTAGAAAACTACTTTTTAACCTCTTTTGCACCTCTCGAGTAAATTAAAAGTAAAGGCTGTCAAATTTAGAACGGCAAACATTTTTGTTATTTGGCAACGACACCAATCCCTGTGAATTGACGTAAAATAAAACCTTTTAAAAAAAATAACCAGCTTATTATCTGCAGGTAAAAGTTATTACATACTCAAACAATCTGCACAAAATAATATTTAGTTATTAAATAAATTATTTGGTATTTTTGTTCGATCAAGCCGCATATTTGTAAAATTAATTAAGAAAAAGTCATACATTTAAAAGACTTTGAACTTCTTATGTATGGAGCCTGGCATACCAAGATCCAAGTAACCTTTAATTACGTTAATTTGGTGTACACCTATAAAACATACGTTAATCGATAGAGAAAATAATTACAAACAACAAATATTCTTTGGCAAATTTGTTTCGAATTTCATGGTGAACATATAATATTTACTTTTAGTTACATAACTAAATTGAAATTCTGAACAAAGTATATAATTTACGACATTTTGTCAAAGAGTATTTGTTGTTTGTAATTATTTACTCTTTGGATTAACGTAGGTTTCATAGGTGTACACCAAAATAACATTATTTAAGGTTTCTTGCATTTTAAGGTATGCCAATTAGGTTTGATGCGTTTTATTGTTTAGATAAACAAAACACAAATGGCGTAAATAATGCCAAAAGCATTATCTACTAGTCAACCATAGCACCAGACAGAGAGGGTAAAAGCGATGCATAAAAAAAACCAAAAGTTTAATAATGAAAAAATATTTCAATCGAATTTGAGTAGCATTTAGTATTGTTTTATATTCCCTAGTAGTGGATGCTTAAACTGTTGTTTAAATAAAAAAAGTTGCTAAATTGAAACCCACTTTTCAATCATAATAGGATTAATTCCATTTAACTACACACTAAAAGCGTAACAGTTCACTGAAAACAAAAATAAAATGCAGCCAGGATTTTAAAGCATATTTAATTCAAAATCTATTTCGAATATCAAAACGAAATGAAAAACATAAAAGCTTGGGTACTTGACATCTGTCATTCTGACAATCAAAGAGGAAATAAAAGGGAAATGTGTCAGTTTCATTTCTGGGCGCGTCCAAGTGACGACGGACGAATGTTTAAGAATTTCGGAGGCCATTTCTTCTGGTAGCTACCCTTTTGCTTTCAGTTCATTTTATTACGAAAACGTGACGTAATACTAGGTGTTACATTTTTTTTATCATACAATGCAATATGTGTTTAGTAAAGTACAACAAATTGTGATACGGCGCGCAACTCTACATGTACACTTTGATTACTTTCAAGAACTATCAATGTATTTAAAAAAATACTATTTATATTATTTATCTTTATTAAAGAAAAATACAGCATTTTAATAATAAATAAGGTTTTTGAGTTTCCATTGCTAGTATGTACAGTCAAGAAAATTTTACATTTTGACGTACGTTGACGAGAGTGTTGTCTGTACATTTTATGTAGATACATGCGAAAAAACAATTTTGTCATGTTATATTATTCTTCTAATAATGATTTAATCATGTACAAAATCTCATTTTAACATAGGATTAATACTTAGTTATTGCACAATAAGCTAACTGTATGGTTTATCTGTCAAAACAAGTGCCAGATAGGTTATCCGGAACTTATCAGCAAGTGGTGAAAGTGGCCCTAAGATATAAAGTTTAGGATGGAATTTATGGTACGGTACCCTGACAGAAACGAATTTTCAGATAATAAGTATTTTCTGAAACCTTAACAACGTAAAGTAAAAATGATTTTGGTACTAGAACCAGTAACAGAATCCCTGAAACAATTTTCGTGTACGTTCGTTTATATATCGTACGTGCACATCATGCGCTTCAATCGTAACGAGCACGTTAAACGCACCTTTAGGGCTGCCTAGCTATAATTTATGAATCGTCGATGCGATTTTTTTTAACTAATCTTTGTAATATTTGTCTCTTTTCATTCATTAGGGAGAGAAGAAGATACGTGAACCTAAATTCGATAGAGTTGGCGTAGGTAATTCGACAAAGTGATGCAAAAGCATTAAAGTAACTACGTTTAAACGTTCGAAATGACGCACTCACACAGACGCAATCTTAAAAAGATCCGCGGTCATCGAAGTGATGTCAGTCGCGGGTGCTCGAGTTGTCACGCTTAGCGATTATCTCCATAGAATTCTTACGAAACAAAAAACTATTTAAATTTTACAAAAAATAAGAGGCTAGTCCATAGGAGTGTAGGTATTTATTCTCAACAAATAGGGCTAGTCTCGGTATTGCTTTAGCATATGAATACGGTGATACAGGCATACAAAAAACGCTAAAAGGTTTTACCGGTGGTAGGTGTGTTGATTTCAAAGCAATGGGGACAAATTCTGCACAAGTATTCCGATAGGTGTCACATTGTGTTCCTGCGCGCAGTGATTATTTATTAGTGGCTCTGCCACTGCGGCCATTGATCAAATAAACACTATGTTAAAAGGTTATGCTAAGTTCTTAAGCTTGCGTAAATTTAGCTAGCACAAAAAAAAGAAGAAGACAATGTGTTGACAATTGACGACCTCCGAAGACTTGGTGTCGCTATCTCTAAGGGTTTGATTCTCGGTCGGGTAATGTAGAAAATAAACTTTTCTTTTATTGTCTCGGGTCTGGGTGTTGTGGTACCGTCGTTGTTTCTGATTTCTGTATGATGATGAAATGATGTATGATTTCCATACATGTTATTTATTTTTGTTTAACTTAGCTATAACCTTTAATCTTGCAGGATCGATTCAGAGGCGGCAAGACGTATAATTTCCATACATGTTATTTATTTTTGTTAACATTCACTTTATCTTTTAATCTTGCATGATGGATTCAGAGGCGGCAAGATGTATGATTTCCATACATATCATTTATATTTGTATAACTTCATCACTTTAATTTAGTTCTAGATAAATTATTGTTTGCAAATAAAAGCAATTACCTTGTAATAACAAACGTCACACTGACGTCGCTATTTGACATTCTGTCAAATAGCATTGTACGTAATCTATGTACAGACAATATAATCAATATTGTAATGCCATGCTCACAATTGACTGATACACATCTTAAATAATTTATATCTTTGTTTAAAGTAATTAGTTAAATTAATTAGGTTGATTTATGTTGATATTTTAATTTAATAGTAAATGCTATTTGTTTGTTATTATGTTGTCACAACAAAGCGTCACTCAAAGAAAGCGGTCATTAACCTGCATTTGTAAATACATAATACAATGCAATACCAAAACGTAGATGCATTTGGCGGTTAATGACCCGCATTCAAATTCAATATAAATAGGTCACACAATGTAATAACGCCCTCTTACTTTCATCCTCCATCAGACCATACGGGGTCACTCTGCCCATTTGTAAAATAAAAAACCATAATTTTCTTCAACATCCATTTTATTTATACTCCTGCTAAGCTTCGAGTAACATTAGAAGTCAGGAATTATACAGTAACACAAGAGCTTAAGCTACTTATCATAGGATCAAAGTAAGGTATGTAATGTTGTTCAATATAATGGTTGACAAAAAACATGCTGGCGCCATCTACAATTATTACCTTTGCCTGTGCTTCCCCATTAATAAAATTTTACAAATAAACAAGAATGAAGGATGTCTCAAGTCTCAATTATGGTGTTACGCCAAAAAATAGCCTTAGAATTATTTGTGCTGGCAACATCAAAATAGCTCTTGTCAGTACGTCAGGAACACAAAGATCCAAGCGGGTCATCGTGTAGCAGCCCTATTCTAAGCCGCATCCGCGTAGCCGCCGGCTGCACTTGGCCTAATCTCACCCGCGCCGCCATTGTATGACTATAGCTTGGTAGATAAAGGAACAGAGAATTAGAGGTGTTATTCTATTTTATTCAAGTCTGAAGAAACAATTGTGTTAGATTACCATGTTTTTATAAGTAGCAAAATATAAGATCAAAGATTTTTTTTCTAAGCGTAATCTTTTGGATTCGTCATCATTACTAACACATTTTAGGAAACCCATTGTTTCACCATGTCCGTCCTTGATGATTTGAGTGAGTGATTTAAGTTTTGTTTTTAGCAATCACATGCTAGTTATATCTATGATAATATAACACTTTTTAATAGTACTTCTCTTGAACTTAACGTAGTGATTACTTTGTTAGAGTAAGTGCCCCCCCCCCCGCCTCTGCCAGCCAGATAGATGGTTTATAAAATGTGAAAAAAAATACGACAGTAGTGGTATACAAAGTTAACAGGAAAACTATCACAACTAGATAGCCTTTAAAAGATACCGAGTAAACTTATTAAATATATTTCTCTAAGTAACATTACAAACTTGACAATTGTATTACTAAGATGAAGCTGTTAGCTATGTAAAACTGCCACTACGGAACTTACTCTACATTGCACGTGGCCCGACACGCTCTTGACCGTTTTTTTTTTAACTTTACATAAAATAACCAACAGCTAACTGACATGTGATCAAATCTTGGAAGCCGTTTTAAGCTGTTTACAGCCGTATCAGTTTGAAACCTTGTAAATACGTAAGCCACATTCGGATGACACTACCATAATTTGATACTATCGAGTTGAGAATTATAAGCACAACTACATATTATATTTTCTTAAAGCTGAATATACAGATTGACTGAATCTGAACTCGCCATACTAAATTCGCTTAACCTTTGTCAATTATTGGACTTCATCTACTCGTCGGGCTGCACAGCGTGCTATGGAAAGGGCTATGCTCTGTGTTTGTTTGCGAGATCGAATCAGGAATGAGGATATCATTCAGGAATCAGGAATAAAAGTCGCTGACATAGCCCAACGGATTAGCAAGCTGAAGTGGCAGTGGGCGGGGCACATAGTTCGTAGAATTGAAGGCCGATGGGGCAGAAAGGTTCTAGGATGGAGGCCACGTACCGGCAAGCGTAGCGTAAGACTCCTCCCCGCAAGGTGGACAGACGACCTGGTAAAGGTTGCAGGAAGACGCTAGATGCGGCCATTCTGGAAGTCACTGGGGGAGGCCTATGTTCAGTAGTAGACGCCCTATGGCGGAAATAATCATGATGATGATGACCTACTCGTCAACTTTCAAGCGGTCTCATGAGACCGCATAACAATGGAATCTCTGATGTGTCTTAATTACGGATGGCTGATGAGATATTTTTTTTGTGTTTATTTAAAGCCTAGGTGTTTTATTTTTTAGCCGTAGTTTGAGGGAAGTTCCAGCGTATTTTAATAACAAATGTTATAATACATAAAAATTTAAATAACTCCCAAAATATCCCTTCGAGTTCCACTTAGATCGGAAAAACAATGGAAAACAATAGGGAAAATTTTTAGTGGCACGCGAAGGCTTAAAAAACTTTAGGGAAAATAAGATTTAATAATTAGCAAATGACCTCCTCTTTATTGTTTTTTGCGTATTCAGTTCCAGTCATCTAGTATAGGTTAGGCTTTGTAAAAAAAATCCAAAACAATGCTTATATATCACAACAATTGCTATGTCATGACAAATAAAATTTATAATAAAATACCACAAAGTATTCGCAAATTGCCATTAAAACAATTTAAAACAAAACTTTACAAGTGGCTAATCGAAAGACCTTTTTATAATATTAATGAATTCTTATTACATAAATTAACAAATTAAAATGACATTTATGAAATTTTTCTTCTAACATCGTTACTAAGTATTCATAAAGTTTGACGGTTCTGATAATCATGACCTTTTTTATTGACTCTAATTTAACTTTAAAAACAATATAATTTTATAAATTTGCATGCCATAGATTGGTGAAACATGTTAGCACTGTTGTTGTTTTTTAATTCCATCAAATTTGTACTATGTTTCTGCAAATAAAGAATTTATTTATTTATTTATAATCAACCCATAATAACTGCATAAGTTTAATAAAATAGTCTCATCAAAAGTTTCTCCACCGACTTCAGGTTAAGCGTCCGATTGTATTTAACTTGAAGCAAGTTATTAAATTAAACAACACCCGAGTTGAGGCTTATCTGGCGGGGAGGTAGGGCCATTAAAACTTGGCGACCCACTCTGCGAGTTTTGTGACAGAGCATTGGTTAGCCACCACTTGCAGTAATAAAAATAATAAGAGTATTGCACTTCTTCTTCTTGCTAGCGCTTTGTCTTTTATCGGGATACGGTTTAACCATGATCATAGATAAAATACTACTCAATTATACTCATTTACTAATATTTTGACGACCTCCTTAGCCGAGAGGCGAGCATACCGGACTTGGTGTCACTATCGCCGAGGTCCCGGGTTAGATTCCCGGTCGGTCAATGTAGAAAAATAACTTTTCTATATTGTCTCGGGTCTGGGTGTTGTGGTACCTTCGTTGTTTCTGATTTCTGGTGCTTAGGGCTACTTATCATAGAATCAGGACAATGTATGTGATGTTGTCCAACATTTAATAATTATTTATTTATTTATTCAGTATATAGTCCCTCTTCCGAGCACTTATACACGTCCTAAAATATAGCTTATTATAGAAAAACATTGTATATAGTGTAATAGTGCAATTAATCATGATAGGTTTCAAAAGGTCAATAAATCTTTTTTTAAATTTCTTAAAGAAAAACAAAACAGTGTGTGTGCAGCCAGTTCAATATCACGGCAGCCGCTGGATTGTACCCATTATGCGTGAATGCCATTTCCACTGGCGCCTTACCGTTTCTAAACAACACAATTTACAGTAAACAAACTCGGAAAAAACAACTTTTATAGGAACCACTGCACCGGGTACAAGTTTTGCATCGGATTACAGTTGCAAGAGAGCTCTTATAGACTCTGCTAACCTCCTGAGACCTAGAGCAAGTACAGATAACAGCAAATATTTTGGTCTCCATGGAAGATCAGCAAGATCAGCAGCAGGTAGCTTTCTGGTTCCTTAACATATTGTAGAGTGGAGACCATTTCTTTTTTTTTCATTTTGTCTTATAATATTTAGCTTCATACTATTCTGTTGCATCTGTAATCTGCTTTTATCACATAAATAACTTCTTATTCTAATTCTTATTTTGAACCACTAATTTTAAGATAAAATTGTTTTTTTACTTTTCTATCATGTTCTTACTTATCTATGGCGTGGTTTCTTCTTACATAACTCTTTCTAAATTTCACATTACCTAGACCAATTTTCAATCTAAAGATCAATGCAATCAATATCGGAAAATATAAGAAAACGTCTTGAAATAAATACATTTTAATTTAATTTAATAAAATGCGTAAAGTTCATTATTGAATGAGTAAACTTGAGTTTTTGTGGTAGGTACTTGTAGAGCGGTTGACTTTAAACAAATTACAAGCTAAGTGCATGTGGGACTACGTATGTGAAGGCACAGAACGTGATCAACATTCAGGTTTTGATGACAGCTTTAATGGAAAATACACAATGTTTAAATGGCATATCATTAATAACTAATTATATTTTTCAAAATTAATTTTAGATGAATGTTTCAAGTCGTTATACACGTAATGGCTACGATACGGTTATCATAAAATAAGGGTTCAGTAGTCAATGCAACCCTTAAAGTTTCGCCATGTCAGGTCTGTCCGTCTGTCTGTCGTTCCGCGGCTTAGCTCAAGGAAGCCGTAATCTCGCAAGAATAAAATCCATATTTGTCCGACCGACCATGTTTAATACGACTGTCCAAGGTAGTGGTTCGCGCTCCGGACTACGGGCGGATGAGCACGAGCATTTGTACCTAAGGCATTAATGTTTTAAAAGTATATAAGGTGCTTCATAAATATCTGCAACGGCTGAAATGGGTAAAAGTATTGCCTACCCGTATATAGATTACGATAGTGAAGGAATTACGTGCCCCGGATCGTTAAATAATTATTTGCGATAAGACAAAAAATAAATGGTTACTTGCTTCAATTTGCATAACACACTTTGTCATCCGCCCTTGACACTGCGCGGGAGCGGTATAATGTGAAACGTTAGCATTTTTGAACAGATGTAGACGGTTTGAGACAGAATAAAGCCTATCTTTATTTAATATATTTTTTCAATGAAAAATTTAATGATGTTCTGGACATAAAATTTCTTTACTATCGTAATCTATTTAAGCAATACTTTTACCCATTTCAGCCGTTGCAGATATTTATGAAGCACCTTATATAAGTATATTTATCCGTTATCTAGTCGCCATTGTACACGCTGCGTTTAGTTTGGCGCTAGATAATCATTATCATCATCAACATTTCAGCCATGGACGTCCACAGCTGAACACAGGCCTCCCCCAATCACTTTCATCAGGGTGGGGGGGAATTACCAATACTCACCACGCTTAGCAGGCGGGTTGGCGAGCGCAGTTTTTTATAATATTCACACGCAGACGCTGCTGCCTGTCTCGTGCTACATGCATTAATCGCCTCTTACGCACACCTCCTGTTGGCGGTGGGGAAGTGTATTCTTTACGGCTAGATAATGAGTGTGAAAAAAAAACTGCAACTTGATACTTTAACGCCTATTATGTGGATGCAATAATTTTATAAGCAACATTTATCATGGAATGAAGCCAATGAGGGGAGATTCGGCATGATGGTGTCCAATTGCAATGTTCAGATATCCCAATCAGGGATTATTTTTAATTTATCAGGAATATGTTTTGTCGACCCTAATGACGTAGAGGCGCAATTCGAATCCCGCTTCGGGTCAATTCAGAATACGAAGTTTTCTTCATCGGTTTGGGTCTAAGTGTGCTGGGGTCGCTCCTGCAAAATTCATTATCTGAATGGTAGCTCGTAAAATAAGGATGGTTTTTCCATACTTCGAGACCATGACATGTGCAGTCTGGCACTTACTTTTTGTTTTTACCTAACTACTCGTATGTAATCAAATCTTGGAAATAGTTTTTAACCTACTTCTAACTGACGTATCGATTTAAAACTTCATAAGTATTTGACATTACAATTAGGATGACAATACAATAATTTGACACCATCGTGCTGATCTGATTATGGAGTCAGGAGGTGGGCAGTAGAACTCTTCAATGACTACTAGATATACCTTCTTGTTTGGTCTCATTCGATTTGTTTTGACGAGTCCAGTTCATTTAAAAGAGTGTTTTATAGTTTTTTAAACTATGATATCTAATTCAATTCAATTTCAAGATGTCTTTATTTCATTATAATAAGTATACAGTTAAACAGTTCCAGTGTACATTTTTCCTCCTAGAATGTTATAAAAATTAACTTTAAATTCGTTTATTAAGCTGTTGCGCTTGTTAAAACTTTTGAAAAATATACATTGACACCTATCTACGAATCGTAATCTACGTCTATATAAATCTGTATGAAGCAGTTGACTATGCAAGCTTTAGTTTAGCATTACATTTGTTACCATAATAATCTGATTTTATAAGCAAAATGGAAAAAATTATAAATATCTAATTGATATCATTCTATAGGTCTTCTGACAGCAGTGACTAAATTCATTTGTAGTTGCAAATAAGTAAAAATTAAATTTCCTAGAGATACTTTGTTTTTAATATTAAAGATTAACAGGCAACCTAGTACATTTGGTTTCGCTGAAACACTAGGGACTAGGGATTTCTGTGCGCTATGAAGCTTTCACTTCGGCGTTGGTTTTAAAATTATAAAACTACTAAATGAACTTTGTACCGCCTCTTCATTTTTTTGTGAAATTTCCCTATGTTTTAATAGATATTCTACTATTCATATTCTATAGATCATAAATAAAGGCCCAGCCGTTCTTGACTTATAAATGGTGTAACCAACCCAATTTTGTTTTTTATATAAAATTATATGTAAATTATATTTAGTTTTGAAAAATAGTAAATAATTTGAGCTGTTTATGCGTATAGAGTATAAGTACTTCTAGCAACCTTCTGTGTTAATAAGTCTAAACTATACCAGTAATTAAGAGAAACCTGTTATCTTACGATACTATTGTTTAAAGTATTTCTAGGGAAAAATGCTGCTTTTTAAATAAAACACAAAAAAAAGTTTTAATATGTAAATTATTAGGTCACTAAAACAATTTCGGGACAGTCCCCGACCGCCGAAAAACACTGCCACATTGCAGCAACAATGCTGCCAACTTCTTTTGGAGAAATTTCATACTTCGAGACGAAAGATGCCAAATATTATTGCGAAGAGTTCCGATGGAAAGAATTAGCCCTTCATACTTCATAACTTCATAGTTTAAAATGGCGATGGGCTTTAAATAGCTAACAAAAAACAAAAAAAATATATTGTTAAACAAATCAAAGTTTCTGAAAAAGTATCATCATCATAGGATAGATAGATAGATAAGAACTCTTTATTGTATTGTACTCCATACAAAGAACACTGCTGAACATAGGCCTCTCCCAGTGATTTCCAGATTGGCCGCTTTCTGCTATCTTTACCAGGTCGTCTGTCCTTGTGGGTAGATGTCCTACGCTGCATTTGCTTAAAAAGTAGGTATACTCTTTCCTAATTTGAATTCGATCGAGCGGAAGAGTTAAAATTTCAGTTTACAGCTAAGATCTTCGCCAAATAAAAAATGCTGATAAGCTTCGGATTGGCTTACCTGATCTTCATAACACATATCTAAGAACCACCCCGGATAAATTTGCTGTCTATTAAAGAAAACCGTGTCCTAATCGGTCTATCCATTTGGAAACTACGATGCCACAGACAAGCACACAGACATGAATCCAACATATAACCTATTTGCGTCGTGGATGAAAACATGTTATGTAGCATGCTATTGACTTAAAGAAGATAATCGATTCTTTTTAAAACCATTCCATTTAATACGTTTGCTGAATATGAAGTTTTCAATCGAGTTGCTCTTTATCTTAAAGTCAAAGCTCGCCGATGAAGTGGAAAAGGATAACAAACGGATCGCAGTCGGAACCGAGCAAATAATAAAAACTTAATTAAGAAACGGGCAATAAAACAAACCGATCCAAACGCTCCTTTTGTTTGACTCTCGTATTTATAGGGATGCCAATAGTAGATAATCAATATTGTCAATATTATCGATAGTTTGATTAAAAGATAGCAAAATATCATCGTATAGACATACTAGAATGTACCATGAATGTGTGGTAGTGCGGTACGAATGGCAAGCGATTGTTATTTTCTATGAATATTTGTTTAAAGTCTTTTAGTTACTTACATACAGTTTATATTTAGTATTGACTGTAATTAGGCAATTTAGAGTCTAACAGCTAGGTATAACCCTGTGTTTTTAATATTGATAACGATAAATGAAAAAAAAGTCACACAAGAAAAATTATAAGTTTTTAAGCATTGGAAACGTTACAATTTTAAAGCAATTCCAATAAAATTCAATTTAGTAGAAATTTGTACAAATTTTTTACTATTTTGAATCCAAATTGGGTTTCTATTGCTTTAAAAATGTAAGTGATTCCTAAGATCGGCTATCGATAATGTCATAAATGGTGTTTCGGCAGCACTCATTCCCGGTAAACAAAAACTTCCCGGTTCTTACTAAAATATCAAGTACTGAGCCCGCGCGTCACACCTAAGTTTTCCCATTAAAACTTAGGGGAACGTGAAAGTCGCTCGTTGGAAATATTCCATGCGTTCTTTGACAATGGGGATTCATTTCGCATGTCTATTCTTCGACAAATGGTTAATCAACTTGTAGCAATGCAATTTTGCCTATCGTAATATTGAATAAATGTTATTGTAGGGTTTTAATTTATTTTTAAATTCTGAAGAAGTTATGACTTTTCTCAGTAGTAAATAAGGTACGACTACAGAAGATTCAATTTAGCAGTAATCGGTTTTTTAGGCTTCCGTACCCAAAGGGTAAAACGGGACCCTATTACTAAGAGTCCACTGTCCATCTGTATGTCTGAGACCAGGCTGTAAGTATCTCATGGACCGTGATAGCTAGACAGTTGAAATTTTTACAGATAATGTATTTTTGTTGCCGCTATAACATCAAATACTAAAATCAGAATAAAATAAATATTTCAGTGAGGCTCCCATGCAACAAATGTGATTTTTTAACCGTTTTTTGCTCGATATTAATAACGGCAACCGGTAGACGCTTGAGTAGATAGATATTGGTACGGAACCCTCCGTGCTCGAGTCCGACTCACATTTTGCCGGTTTTTTTAGTTCATATTCGGTATCATTTTTAAACTTGTCACCGGTAATTTTGTTTGCAATTTTCTATTTTCTACAGCTGACTTTTTAAATTTAACTGAGCAACTTAAAAAGATTTCTTACCTCATTCAATAACAGTTAAATAATACGATACTTATGCGGTATGCATTATTGTATGATATAATAGTAACAAACAAATATGTAGTTAGTCAATTTTAATATTCTTTGTCAACAAACTTTTGCAAATGTTGTACAGTCAACGGCAGGTCAACCTACCCAAAAAGTTAAAGGTCACTGAACCTTTTCAACCTTAAGTCAGACACGTAGAGATCAATATCAATTGATAAAATTTGACTTTTTGTAGTAGGTTGACATGCTGTTGTCTGAACGTACCTGTAATAGGTACTTTTTTCAGTATCAGTTTTTTTTATGTGTACTCTGTTTTTGTTACACCCGTTGGTATGTCTATTAAATAAAAAAAAATAGGAATTAGTTCTATAAATACTCGCTATTTTAAAAACTAACATCCACTAAAAATTTTCTCCACTTAAACAGTATCGCTACATTATTATGATAGTTCCTAAAATGTTCACTTTTTATACCGTATTGAAGACCAAAGTCTTCAATGAGTGCGTAACTGCCTTCGTGATTTACGCACCCGAGACTTAGGGCCTCTTTCACCACTGCTGATAAGTTCCGGATAACCTATCTGGCACTTGTTTTGACAGATAACCCATACAATTAGGTGTCAAAAAAGTGCCAGATAGGTTAACTGGAACTTATCAGCAAGTGGTGAAAGAAGCCCTTAGACACGCACGGTGCGACTAATTCACTAATTTAAAGTTGCTCAGCGAACTATGGAAAGAGCTATGCTCAGGATTTCTCTAAAGAATAAAATCAGAAATGAGGTTATTTAACATAAAACGAAAGTAATTGATATAGCAAGAATAAGCAAACTGAAGTGGCAGTAGGTTGGTAGCGTTTGCCGTAGAACCGATAACTGATTAAGTAGACGTGTTCTTGAGTGGAGGTCAAGAGCGAAGGGCTCCAACAAAGAGCGATGATATACGCAAGGCTACTGTTAGTAGATGGAAAAGAATAGCCGAAGATCGGGCTCAGTGGCGTGCATTGGGAGAGGCCCATGTCCAGCAGTGGACTGACGTGGGCTGATTATGATGGTGACAATGATACTACCGTATTGTAGGAGTGTTATATTGATAAGACTTGACAACTCTGTCAGAACGTGGCATGAGATAAATTAGCAAGTCTTTGATTAGGTACTTTTAAGCCATTATATTGCATGATTTAAGCGTAACACACACAGAAGGCATTAGCGGGACGGCAACGCGCGGCGAGCCGTCCTGCTCACGCCGGCTGTCTGTGGGTGCCAATTTAAACGTATGATATAGACCCGTCGTACTCCCGATCCGACCCGTCGCCGTCTCGCTCACTCACACTGACAGTATTGCGCTTTAAATACAACAAAACGGGAATAAACGCGATCATAGCAGGTAATATACTTTTTATTTTCCTGACACGCCGAGTTGCACTGACCGTGGTCACAGGTTGATAGTATGTATTAATTATCAAGCCTTCTGAATATTTGCTGCTTTGTGACTGAAAACACCACGGTCAGTAGAACACTTTGTGGTCGAAATTCATTATTCAAGCGGCTCGCAAACAAAGTGTGATGCTGAATTATTGATAAATTTATTATTTGGGCAGTTTGTGCAAACTGAATTGAATTCAGTTAAGTTATAATTTAAGTAACTCGTTGGTCAGAGCATGACAGTGGCCTAATGTTCATGAATTATGTATGTTTTAGATTTTCTTAAGGATCACATGCGTTTACGAATCATCCATACTTAATATCCTTACTTAATATTATTGACAGTTTGTCTGTTACGTTTTCATGCCTAAGCCGCTAAACCAATTTTGATGAATTTTGGAAAAAAAGATAAATCAACTAATTTTGATGAAGTTTTATACGAAAACAACATGAACCCTAGGGACGGACATAGGCTACTATTTTTCAATCCACGTCCTAAGGGAGTAAAAGAAACTGGAATGTCGTATTTCACGCAGGCGAAGCCGCGGGCACAGCTAATAATAAATAAATGAGTGGTTGGGTGAGACATCAGTAGTCGAGGGTTTTGGTCGAGGATCTTTCAAGTGTCGAATGTTTTATAAATCATACCTATCGTTATGTTATGAGTCACTAAATGTAATTTGTCCCTATGTAATTAGTTACTATGTACAAGCTCTATTTAGTTTTAGGCTAAAGAATTGTAAGTCCTCGGTTACGAGTTGTCTTGTGTTACCAAGGATGTTAATTCTTTACTTCGAGACTATGATAATTGGGATAAGTCAGGTTAATTATCAAAAAATAATGACATTTATTTTTTCTTTTGTCAATCAACAAAAAAATTACAAAGATAAACCGCGTCTAAGTTTAAGAGTGGGGGCTCCTGACGTCACTTCTAAGTAAAAATTGTACCAAGACGTAATTTTATGCGACATTTAAAATCAATATTTATATCTCTGTAATATTTTGATTATATGAATAAAGAAAAAATATTTTTCGATAATCTACCTAAAAAATGAAAAAAAAAAGTAAGTCGTCATCTGTATTGGTGTGTAGCTTGGCGTATATTTATTTATTTATAGTCAAAAACACATTCTTTTTACAATTCCAATTGTTTCTTAGTGTTGCCTTCCATTTTGACTTCTCTCTACGTTGCACCGAAGCGTTTTGTACACCAGACAGCCTCATATGTAGTTACTTTCAGTGAAATACATTTTAGTAAAGCGACGAGTTTCGCAGTCAACATTCCAAATTTAATTACAAACGTGCAGTCCTAGGAAAATGCATTAATTCTATGCACCATCCAGGCGATGTGCGAATCTAGTTATAGTAACATATTGTAAGTACTAAGTCTCTAACGAAGCTCGGAGTTTGCGAGATTTGAATAGGTGAAGGTCTACCTTACTTAGTATTAGTATTAACACAGTATTACTAATAGTTGGATAGTGGTTTAGTGTTCAACTAAATAGAAGGCAAGTTTCCCTGAAATCAAAACAGGAGACGTATTTTGAAGCATTAGAAATGAATCTCAAATTCGAACACGATAACAATTCGTGTATGAAATTCATTTCTATTGCTCACGATTTTACGCATTTTTGAATCACTCGAAATAGGTGCTACTATTAAATTAAAAACTTGTAACTATTTTTGTTTTACGCAGAAAATATTATAAACCATAAAGCAAAAACTCATTAACGAACGTAATTCTTCCGTACTTTCTACTATTAGAAAACAAAAACGAGTGGTCGTTGCAGACTAATCGGAATGAATTTTCAAAAATAGTGATTTTAGGAATACGGATGCGAATCTTGCGATTTAATATTCGGATTGGAATTCACATGATTAAAAAATACGTCTCCAGGACTATCAAAGTATTTTACCCACGCATGGTAATCTCTTAGGCTGATTCTAAACTAGCGTAGTTTTGGGTAATGGTTAGTCGCTTAATTTATATTTCATTCAATTCCATATTCATATAGTCGAATTCAATCACAGGAGTACGAAAAATGTGTTTAAAATTCTGCGATTTAAAAAAAACGCAGATCACAACTTGACAAAATAACGTTCGTTTATCCTCAGCCAAGCCCGCCCACACATAAGTGACGTGACGAAGAATCAGTCAGATCCACAGAAATATATCGAGATAGAAGAAAGAGTTTAGCAATTTGTATTGAGACCGAGCGTGTAACATTTTGCGTAGGTACTTTGACGTCACGAGTGTAATTTAGTGATGGAAAACATGAGCCGCGCGAAAACAATTCACAGATTGATTATATAACACGGCATCGATTCTATGCACCGCCACCTCAGGTGCATTTTTATCGATTTAAAATATCGGTAAAAACCGACAGAGGAAATTATAATGTTTTACGACAAAGGAAATGAGAAAACTCAAGATTTTGAAATCAAAAACTTACGATCGAAATTTTACGACCAGTTGCTTCAATCCATTTATTTATAATATAAGGATTCGAGATTCATTCGAAAAACAAAAAAAAAATCTATATAGAAGTAACCATAACCTGTTCGTTAGTAATATTTGCTTTGCACTACGTACATAACGTAGCTAAATAATAATATTAAAACGTAATTATCATTTCCGCTGCTTTCAAAATCGATTTTAATCGAGTTAGAAAATCGCAGTGTTATACTGCACTATTCATACTTTTGATAGAAAAAATTAGAAATGTACCTTAAACGTGACTACATTTTGAAAAGCATATTTTTACATCGCTGGTTTTGAACGCACGCCAAGTCTGGCTCGTCACATTAAAGCCGCAATGGAAAACTAGCGTTGGACACAATCGCCCGCTACTGTTTTGATGAAAATAATATATATATATTTTTTCTAATTAATAACAGATTAGGACAAATAGTACTTACCGATGAAAGGAAGGATTAAGAGCTCTAACTTTATTGGTAGTGTTTGAACTGTTAATTATTGAACAACGAGTCATTTTGATTTTTAAAACCTGACGTCGCACGCAGACCGCGGTCGGGAGCAGACTCAAGTTCGCGGCGAGCAATGGAGCCGTTGAGGCGACTTTTCACCACGTCACACTCTTTTCTTCTGTCTTGATATATTTCTGTGGTCAGATCAAAATATTTCACCAAGGTCGGTCGTACCAGTATTTGAAAAATCTAGTGTGTTTTCTTTTTGCTAAAGTTAAACGCAGAACAGTCGTTTAAGTAATCTTAAGATTTTTTAGTACCGCTAGGTTATAATGTTGAATAGCTAGATGAGTATTGCTAGATTGCTTGTCAACCTACCACAAAACGTAAAATTTTCTTAATTGATGTTGATCGTTCTTAATTGATGTTGATGTAGGTTGACCTGCCGTTGACTGTACTAGGCTATTTGTAAAATTGTTATCTACTAAAATATCATTTGTTACTTAAAAGTGAAAAATGAAGGTAAAAAATAAAAATAACAGTTCTCGTAACAAAGCAATCTCGCTTAACCAGCAACAGCCACTCCACTTGACTCGACCGTTAATTGCAGTGAACTTCGTCCATTCGCGATCTCGCGCAACGGGGCAGGAATGCTCCGGGTCATATTATAAAATGGAGTCAGTAGTACTGCACAATTGAATCGCACTGGATGTGTGGCCATGGTCCTAAAATGGTCAAATTTTTCTGTCAAGTTACGTAAGTATGTCGGCAATCGCTCAATATAACAACTAAGATTTATATTATATATATATTTATATATAGATATATATTATATATTTATATATAGATTTGCCGCATCCAATTAATAAACAACAACGATGGTACCACACCCAGACCCAACCAACATAAAAAAGTTAGTTTTTAGGGTTCCGTACCCAAGGGTAAAAACGGGACCCTATTACTAGACTTTGCTGTCCGTCCGTCTGTCTGTCACCAGGCTGTATCTTAAGAACTGCGATAGCTAGACAGTTGAAATTTTTACAAATTATGTATTTCTGTTGCCGCTATAACAATAAATACTAAAAACAAAATAAAATAAATAGTTAAGTTCCCATACAACAAATGCGATTCTTTTGGCCTTTTTGCTCGATATCAATAATGGCAACTGGTAGGCACTTGAAATATTCACAAAATACTCAGTTGTATTTTTACTTTAATAATAAATAATAAAATTAAAATAAAATAAATATTTAATGGGGGCAAAAAAAAAAAAAAAACATACAAAAAAGGCAATTTTTTGCTCGATATTAATAACGTGAACAGGTAGACGCATGAAATATTCACAGAATATTATAAATAAGTACGGAACCCTCCGTGCGCAAGTCCAACTCATTGGCCGGTTTTTACATTAACCCGACCGAAAATCGGACTTGGGACCCCAGAGATGGCGGTTGTTTCATGAGTGCAAACCCATAAGTATTTTACATTAATATCTGTCTCTCTAAAGAGTGGCGTTACTGACTTTTTCTATTTTATGTACAAGTTCGAAACACTCCAGAATTAACGAATTCCCGTCATGTCGCCTCTGTAGCTTTTGATGTGTACTCATTGGGGCTTAAGACTTCCGTAATAACGGAGTTAGCGAATGCAAAGTTTGGGTGTTGTTCTTAATTTAAAGAGGCTTGGGGCTCCAAATACCCTCTCGCTACATTAGCACTCTTAAAAGGAAGCCGTTAAAATTTAAACATATAAATGCCACATCAAAAGAACATTAGGCATTGTCGGAGTTAAGTTACTTCTTATTTTTACTCCTGTACAATTATTTCATCATTTCAGCCATGGACGTCCACTGCTGAACACAGGCCTCCCCCATTGACTTTCATCGGGGGATTGCCAATACTCGCCACGCTTGGCAGGCGGGTTAGCGAGCCCAGTTTTTTATAACATTTCGCACGCAGCTGCTGCCCGTCTCGTACTACTGGAATTAGTCGCCTCTTACGACACGCCTCCTATTGGCGGTGGGGAAGTGTATTCTTTACGGCCGTCCCCATACGGCACAATTATTTAGAAATTATAATAAAAAGGTTGTATAACAACATGTGATTTAAAAGTGTCAAGTGTTGTGCACTCAATCTATTTTGCGTTAATTAGTTAACTAGATCAAACTAATTAATTTAAATTAATTTTTAGACTTTTATATCTCCTTTGTCACATTGCCCTGAAAAAAATTATGTCTAGTCTAATGGTCGAATAGCAGGTGCCGCAGCCCACCTTTTGTATGTTATATGAAAACAATGGCGTCTACGTCCGAAAGAAAAAATATTTCAGAACCACAAAAGTCACATTATTTTACTCAAATGACATTTCCTTTAACTATCAACGCTAAAAATTTCAAAAACTAATTTTATTTCCCCACACTAAAACCAGCTGGCATCACTTTGTACTGAAAAGTGTTTTTTTATATCGATATTGGTCAGATAGTAAATGTGTTGTATTTGAGAAGGAAAGTCCATTATTTGCAGCTTTACCACTAACAAAAATGTTCCGTTTAAAAAAAATAAAGGAAATGTAAAAGATTACCTTTTTCGACGAAAAACCATAAAAATTCTCCAGTTCGACGCGCACACAGAATATTTGAGCTGAACCACTACAGAATCAATTGAAGGCCGCAGCGAGTGACTGCCCCATAACAGTTGTAACTTCGCATATTGCGAATTTGCAAACTCGGAAATAAACTGTACTTAAAATAAAATTGTTCTTTCTGAAATAATATTACAATACTCAGATTGAAGTCAATGTAATATCACTTTAAAATAAACACTTTATATTAAGAGCAAACACAATAGAATCTCCATTTTTATGCGGTCTCATGAGACCGTTTCGATGTTGACGAGTTAAAACAATAATTCTTCAACCGTTTCTGTTTTTACTGTATAACATTTGACGTACAAATGACACTAATGCCCGATTCGACCAAACACAAAATTAAACTAGTTTAACTATAACTTAATAATAACTTTACTTTTTGATAACTTCGTTTGCGTTTTTCCAACTTACTTCAGGAATACACTATACTCACTCAGTTTTATTTTATTGTGAATGATGAACGAATGGGTAAACCTACTAAAATCCATGTAATCTATTTCTTCTAGGTTGTCATCAATTGCCACAACAATTAAATTTTGTAGGATAACAGAATGCCAATGGTAGATTATACAACTTGAAAGTTACTAGGTGACAAGAGTGGATTTGACAAGTGACAACTTTGACATTAACTTATTCTCAGTTTAATTTATGCACTGTCAAAATCGTACGTTTTAATATTTTTTATAGATTAGTGGTTGGTAGAATGAAAAATCAGCTTACTCTAGATTAAGCAGTGGTATACTCTTAAGTTAAAACTTACACCAGATTGACCAATCTCCAACCGGATTCGACCGAATCCGGTCTGAGTAATGAACATGTACTGTTAGGAGTTTAAACATACCAAGGCTTAGGAAATAAGTGATACAGTAGTGAGAGCAAAAATGCAAACCAACGTTTCTAAATGGACCTATAAATCCTATGGTCAAATAAATTTTAAGCTGAAATTAATGTTCTACCTACAGTTTACAGATAATTTTGGCTAGAACAATTCAAAACCAATTTAAATACTACACTATGCCAGTTGTAAAGCTGCATATTGCGCATTCGCAAACTCGCTTCCAAATTAAAAACTCGCTCACAAATAAAACTATTTCCCGTATCCGAAACAGGAAAACGTTATAACGAAACTCATCAAGCCAGGATATGTGTTTTGAGCACCATAAAACAGAAACCAGCTCATTCTAGCGAAAAATTACACATACAAAATTTTACTAATTTATCAGTGCGACGATATTAGTTATAAATTTTATAGGTACTGCTACTAGGGTTATTAGGTACTGCTACCAATTTTGTACCTAAAATTACCTATGACGACCTCCGTGGACGAGAGGCGAGTATGGCGTCGTCATCTCTGAGATCCCTAGTTCGATTTTCGGTCGGGTCAATGTAGAAAATGAATTTTTCTATGTTGGTTCGGGTCTGGATATTGTGGTACCGTCGTTGTTTCTGATTACTATAACACAAGTGCTTCAGGTACTTACCTTAGGATCAGACCAGATCATCATGTATGTGATGTGGTCCAATACTTATTTATTTTTATTTATAATTACCTATGTTCCACAATAAACGTTTTCTGATTCTGAAGCTAATCATGAATTCTACACAATACAAGCAGTATTGTTTTACGTCAAACTATATGCATAAAAAATAAAACAAGGTTATAGTAATACTATTTTATATGCAAATAGTTAGCTTCTAGAACACAACTTGAAAAGTATGAAGCTGCTCTTCCAACTGAGCTTTAGAGGACATTAAACTCGCGAATTCTTTTATGTGCGTTGTTGCATCACTTGACAACTTTCTGCATTCAATCGTGGTTAAACTTAACATACAGAAAAAAAACCGGCCAAGTGCGAGTAGGACTCGCGCACGAAGGGTTCCATACCATTATCTATAATAATCTGTAAATATTTTAAGCGTCTACCTGTTGCCGTTATTAACATCGAGCAAAAAACGGAAAAAAAATCAGGTTTGTTGTATAGGACTTAAATTAAATTTTATTTTGTTTTTAGTATTTGTTATTAAAGCGGCAATAGAAATACATCATCTGTGAAAATTTCAACTGTCTAGCTATCACGTTCAAACAGACAGACAGTGAAGTCTTAGTAATAGTTTTACCCTTTGGGTACGGAACTCTAAAAATCAAACCGTTAAAGTGAGACTGTTTCAGAAGAGCTCGTGGTTCATGGCTCAGAGCCCTGTTGCAATATGAGTATTGAGTAATTGTCAATTATATGCTGTAACGAATCTCACAAGAGGAAAATGATTGAGTAAAAAGCATTCGAGCATTTCTAAGACATGGATGCTATTTGTGTTAAGTGTCTTTCCGTTATCTAGTTACCACAGTACAAGCTCTACCTATTAGATAATTGGTGTTATCGATGGAAAAATCAATTAATTAATTTACAGTAAACGTATATTTCCATTATCTTCTATTCTTATTTCCAAATCCACACGAGTACTTCGTGTTCTCTTTCAACATAAAAGGGAAAATTTACAAAAAAACTCAAATGTAGTCCTGGGGTGGGTGTCCTTTTAATTTGCTCCCGGCAATAAAGCAGAGCTATGAGTTTGTAGCACTCCCTTGCAGCTATTACTGTAAATTACTTTAAAATGCAAGTCCTTTGTCATATACCAGTATCCTTCGGGAATCCCAAGCAACTTTAAATTAAATGCCAGGGTTTCTTTGTTCTGTTTTAACAAACCTTTCGACGTGGAATACAGTTCCATAATTTGATTTGAATATGCTGGAATAATTTGAGTATAGAAAAGTGATAATGGGAATTTATGGCCATATAACCCGGGAAATTTGAATTTTATGCGCTGTTATTTTTCGGCACTAAAACAATAAAATCGTCCAGAAGCAGTTGTAGGTTAAAAATTAAGAAAAACTTACGTAACTAGGACGAAGCAACAAAACTAAGTACAAACTATGTCCATTCGATTGATTGATCTTTTAATTGACGCCACTTTGATCTGACAAAAACTTCAAGAACCTTCAACCACGCACCAGCAAATGCAAGTGAAATCAGTAAGACTTGATAGTTAGGTAAGGCTGGTAATCAATATATATTCAAGGCAAATTATGAGCTCTTAAGTATTACGCCAGCCTTGTTTGTTTTTTTCTGTATACATAATTTGACATGATGTGAAACAACAAAACGTAAGTAATGTTTTGCGACCATGGTTACGCCCCGGAAGTGTTAGACGTCTATGGACTGATCATCCATCATGATGACTACAATAATATTGAGTGCGAATAAACTATTAAATATCTCATTTGAAATAGATACAGGGAGATCAAATAAATGAAATATTCATCTGTGAATGGTTTAATCATAAAACGCTAACTACTCGTAACGAACTTCCTAATGAAGATCCTAAATAGTTCAAATCAGGAGTCAGCTTTGAAGCTAGGTTTATCACAAAATGAACATTTCCACAGAGCGTCCAATCTGAAAAGTTGCAGACTTAGTTCATGACATAGTATGAATAGAACAGCTAGTGAAATGAAATACACTAGTATGATAATAGGATAAGTAATACACTTTCTACTGGTTTAAGTTTGAAAGTTAAAGTTATTCTTACAAGTTTTAGATTTCGATGAATCAGCTAATAAAAGAAACTGATCCAGTCTGATTATATTTAAGTAACTTACTGTCAGAATCAATGTGTAATTCGACGTTTTAGATTCAGTGCAACGATTATGATAAATTCTTTGATCTAGATACTATTGTGCCGTGTAGGGACGGCCGTAAAGAATACACTTTCCCACCGCTAACAGGAGGCGTGTCGTAAGAGTATTGGCAATCCTCCCCAATGAAAGTCATTGGGGGAGGCCTATGTTCAGCAGTGGACGTCTTATGGCCGACATGATGAAGATGATATACTATTTTTATTTTTTATGTTTTAGTGCGTAATTTTAATGGTTGTCGACTTGCATTAATTTCAAATTTAAGCTACGCAATTATCAGAGTTCACCTACAGTTTTTTTTATTCAAGGTTCTATCCCATGTCTTGTCTCCTGACGTATCAGAACTACTCCTAACTTTTTCTCTACTTCGTCCACGTATGATATACTAGCTAGAGTTTCTACTCATCCTTTTTTTATTCTCCCTCAATTAATCATCGCTCACAAAGTCAAATTTTGGCAATTTCATGTTTATCTTTTCTTTTTGAGCTAGTGAGCAGTTTCAGCGAGCGGGAAAGTTGCAGGTAGCTCCACCGCGCGGACTATTAATTTCATTTTGACATTCACTCTGTTTCATACCGATCGGAACTCCGCCTTTTTGTGCACAGATTGCGATATTTTTGATTCGAGTGCAGATATTTTGTAGTTCCGTTGCTCCGTCCGGGTTGTCGATTTAGGACAGGCTTTTGTTTTTTTTATTATCTATTCACAAAGGCAAACTAAGTAATTGAGATATCTGTCCTCTGCAATCTTTGACAGGGGAAACCAATTATGGCTACAAACATCCAGTGTTATCTGAAAGTGTTCTTTAAATGTTTTTTTCCCTCATCACAAGTCACTAAAACATTGTGAGCTAAGACATTGATAATTCGTTAACGAGCTAAATATTATTGTATAATTTTTTTTTTGGGATTTTGGAGGAAATCTTCGCAACTACTTATAAGATTAAAATAAATCTTGATATTGAACCTTCCGGAAGGACAAAGACTAAATTTATTTATATATCATTAATTATTTTATTGTTGTTCTTGTTTTAAAAGCCTCTCTCTATATTGCATGCCAATGGGCTAGTTTCCTTAAAAAAATCTAATTGGTCCGTCAATTGGATTAACAGAAAACATTGGGCACGTATTTTTTCTTTTCTCAATCAAAGAAAAAATGTTAAAGATATAGCCCGTTAAAGTTCCGCGTAACGTCATGCGTTGCGACACTTTTTAGCAAGGCGTGCCGTCACGTGCTCACTTTGATGCGCTTTATCTTCGTCATTTTTGGTTTGATTGACAAAAGACAAAATATGGGTCCAATATTTTTTGATTATCTTACCGACGGACTAAATAGAATAATCTTTTTTTGACCCAGGAAACTAGCCTATTGTTTTAGGTTAGATGTGAGATACCAAACGTTTTTTCCATCACAATGTACCACATTTATTGCCATAAAGTTTTATTTCATTCTATTATATTCTTGATTGACGAGATTGATGTCACTATTATTATTATATTATTAATATTTGTCCAATATTTATACAGTAAAATCCTGGGCAACGTAACGAAATTTATATAGTTAATTCACAAGTAGTATTTCGACAAACAGGCAATTAGTCCGAGTCTGCACAGGTCGAATTATTAATCGCGTTCAATAGCCTTGTCTGGTAATTACATTGGAGAGGTCCTCTGTCAGGACCGTATTACAATTCGGCCAAACAATCAGTACGTGCTCAAGTAAATTGCCAGCTGCTTGGAATTAATTTTGTTTTACTACAGAGAGTAATTAATAGCTTCTCTGTCGGTCTATTGAAATAATTAAAACATTACTTTTTTTCACCGACTTAAAAAATGTGGATGTTCTCGATTCAAATGTCATTCTTTCATTTGTATTTTAACGACATGTGAATAGATTTTGATGATTATATTTTGAGGAATTTTTTTTTTTCGCGTTTTCTTTTTGGATTTCATAGCAAATTTTGCATTTTTGTAACAAAATGTGTTGTTAATCATGAGTAGAAAATTCTATAAAAGTTTTTCGACTGATTTGCATTTCAACTTGTATAGATATACATCAAAATGGACGAAGCCATCGTGTGGCACATACATACATATGTGGCAGAGGTTGTGATTGTAATTTACATTCACAAAGCAGAGCTAAATTGGATTTTGAGCGCGCGTTCGTTTCAATTGACGGCTCGCACAAAAGGAGTGTTTTTCGGAATAGAAAGGGAATGGAATTAGAATATGTCACATTATTTTCTATTGCAATCAACATTAAATAAAGGGCAACTTGATAAACCCTACTTGAATATGCAACCTCGAATTGTATTTATTTGGCAGAACAAATTTCATCATCACCATCATCTTTTTAGTCAAAGCACTTCCACTGCTAAACATATCCCTTCCCCAGTGAGTTCCAGATTGGCCGGTTAAAAGCTAATTAATTTAGTTTAAAATATTTTTTTATTTTTTATTTCTGAGTTGTGTTCTTTTAGAAATTGCGGAAAATATCTAATATACACTTGAAGAAAAAAAAATGATTTAAAAAGTTGCATGTGTTATTATATTTGGTTAAGTTCTCGACGTGGTTTCGGTGGAACAAAAACCACGGTCGATCTATTTTAATGGTTTTTATTTAACATTTAAAGAGATTTAGACTGCAAGTTTGGTGTAGTTTGTATTCTAATGTTTTGTGAAGTGATAAAGATCTAAAACTATAGAAATATTATTGTATTCAATACCGCATCGAGTGTCAAGTGATTTGTCTCAAGACGACTTGCTTTTAGACCCGATAGCGTCTTGAAACCTGCTTCTACAGGAAGAGTAACCTTCACTGAATCCATGAAAAGCAATAAAAACTAAACACCCCTTATTTATTGTGAACACTACTTAACAAAAAAAACTCTCGACATTAGCAGAATCACTTCTCTGCATATGGAGCTGGATAGAGTTCATTAAAAAAAAGGTCTCAACGTAATGTCTTATTAGTTTTCGATTATGAATGTTTCATGTTAACTAACTTGAGGCTCAAACGTGGCGTTTGAACTTCCATCCTTATTTCGAGGAACCAAATCAAAGGTACCTCAAAGGTATGACTCAACGTAAATATACTTGAAAACTTGATACGACCTCGGTGTAGATTATTCTCCCATTAAAGATGACTCCTCTTTACTACGTTAATTTCCTCAATTTCTAACGTTCCTGACTACCTAGAAGAGGTTAGCGTCAGTAGGAATTGGCATATCAACTAACATCAGGCAACAGATATCGTCCTTTATACACTCCTGAAGGTCCCTTATACACAACTGAAAAACTGACACATATCTCACAAAATTGGCGATTTGAAGTGACAATGGGCTGGACACGATTGCCGCTAAATCCATGGCTGATGAAGTTCTAGAGTGAAGACCGTTTTTTGCCAGTCGACCAGTCGCAGATGGAGGGAAGACTTGGTAAAAGCTGGGGGCAGCGAGGATTATTATTAGTGAAGTGCTACCAACACAAAGCTACGAACGAGTTCTTGATAGGTTTAACCATTATTAACCATGATATTATATTATGTTAGGTACGTACATTGTCGGTCTGTTCCGCCACAAGCAAGTTGAGTATTTAACAGTAATAAATACAAACTTTTGCAATAAAAAAATAAAAAAACATATGGTATAAAGGTACAAACCAACCAACCAACCAACTTTGAGTTCAGAAACACGGAAATGCTTGTGATAAATGTCACTAGATATGGTCAAAATGGTCACCCATCCACTTACAACGGCGTGGATTGCTTTTAAAACCGCGGCGCGGGCTGCGTAACTCTAGTAATTGCTGCCAAAGCGCTGCCGCCACTGAGCTCCAAGCAACTCCCCTAAAAACCTAATTATAATGGTTTACACTGGATAAATTTGAAAGAGGCCTACTAATAAAACAACATCAAGGGTGCCGTGCCGTGTAATAAATCGAGTTAAGTGCTCCACTGCCTATCAGAATTTAACATCACAAACTAAAATGGTTGTTTCAAGTTCACAAAGCGACCGCAGACTCATTTCCATAATGTTTGAACTTGAATAATATGACATATCCATTTGGATACACAATAAATCACATTTACGCTTGTTCCGTTCTGCATAGTACAGTACAGTATATAAAGACAGTCCTATCAAGTCATATTAGTATTTTTTTTAAATTTATTTATATCCAGATATATTTTATCTAGCACGCAATTGTTATTTTTTAGGGATTTAAGCCACCAACTGAAAATCAGCGCTACAGTTGTCTGCAGCATACGCTAATCTGTTGCCTTTTAGACACCACACCGATACGCTGACCTTTGTTTTTTTGTTAAGCAAAAATATTTGGTTAGGCTGCGACAGCAGACTTGCAAAGCATGCTTATGGTTCTGATTGATTTGTCAAACTCATTGCATACTCAAAAAATGCTAGAGAAAACGTGGTGCAAATGTTATGGTCGATTCTATTTTTCGTTTTGGAATGAACAGTCTGTTATCTTTTGGCTACCCGACGCAAAGATAGCACATCTACGGAAAAGTTTTTGAAAAGCAAAGGCACAAAGGCAAAGTTATTGCAAACAATGATCGTGGACGCTCTTTGAGGTCGGAGATAAAAGGCAAACAAATATTGTATAAGAAATGGACTGATGGACTTTTAAATTAACGATTCTAAGAAGTTTTATTTTAATATAAAATTATAAAGTTCTTCTACAATGTGAATATGCTAATCTTATTCTGATAGTCTAATTTTGATTCAAAGACTATTCAGAAATCTAAATGTTTAAAGAATATGGAAACTTTTGATTTAGTTTTTACATACAAGACCGAGTGTAGTATTTTGCTGCTGATACTACTATTGTTTACTTGTTAAATAAAGATATAAAAATTGCAAGACATTTTCTATCCTGTAATATTCAAACCTAAACGAAAAAGTTATGATTTCTCCCGTTCAGACAAAGTTTATTCGTCAGTCGTCACAATCGTTTGATTATAAATGCGTGAGTAACCTTCCAATAGAATTTACGTTTCTGATTTCTCAAAGAGATATTTTAACGTATTTTCCTTTCATGCCATAGCATAAAAAAACACAGAACTCTCATCTCTTGTTTACTTCCACTCCATGAATCTCGTATGCGTTTGAATTCATAATTTCGTATGCTCGCTTTTAAGAGAAAAATATGAAGTTTCCACGTATTCAAAGAGACCTATGCTGGGAAACTAAATCTACTTACGTTTGTTTATAAAGCTTCATGATGTTTTCTGTAAAGCTGGTTAATATAGGCAAATATTTAGATTTACGTAATAATACATGTACGAAGTAATTCGCTCATTTAGTTTATCCACATTTAGATTGAGCTGCATCTTCTACCTGGTTCATAATCTTTTAAATATGCCAATGGGTGCGAAGTCTTTTACATTAGTACTACAAAACTAGCAGCTGACGCACAGTGACTAACTTATACATGTATACATTCAGATACTTTATTATACATACAGAACGTCATACAATACAATAAATCAGTACCAACCGTCCGTGTTGGTTCTCATTTCCTTCTGCTGCTGCCACTATGAACAATGTGGTGAGTCTGCCAGACTGGCAGAGGGCTCATACCGCTTAACTACCCTCACATTCCTAACGCTACTACTTTAGCTTACTTTCCTGTCATGTTAATAATGATTATGTAAGTATTTATTAATATGTGGTGCTAGGGCTCTAAAGGAGCTCTTTTTATTTTTCTTCTTCTTTTTGATTTTCTTTCGCTCCAAGTCCCTAAGGATTTACTGGCTTGGGGTGAAAGAAAATTACACTCTACGGAGTAAATTTCTCATTCTGACCCTGACCTTGCTTCCCTCTCGTTCAATGCAACCTAGGAAAGTATCTTCTCCTAGATCCGTATCTTTCCTAGTTAGTAGATGTAGCAAGTCTAGTTAGTACATTTGAAACGACTAAGTACGTACCTGACCTTCGTAACTCATATTGGATTGGATTATCAGCCCTTTTTGTACTAACCGATTTTATCTGAATGTGCAGATTTCCCGGTGATGTAGATAGATTTTTAGACACATTATTGCTCAAACAAGACACAGTTATGTACAATCAGGCGGCTTTATGTACAGACCACAGCACGTCAACCTACCACTAAACGTCAAATTTTTTCACCTGATATTGATCTCTACGAGTTGGACTTAAAGTTGAAAATCGGTTCAATGACCTTTAACTTTTTTGCATAGGTTAACCTGCCGTTTACTCTACCTAGCCGCCGAGCAAATATTATCTGTATGTAGGTTATATCAATTTTGAAAAATCTGAGGTTTTGGATTTGATATCACGACTTACAATATGAAGCGAATCTTCGATACTGAGCTATCACCGCTGGTGAGGTTTCTGAGGTTCACAACTTGGTTGTGTATAATCCGAAGTAGTGTTTGGACTAAACACGAGTTGGGAATGAGTTTGCGAGGTAATTAAGCGGGGTTGTTTGTGTTTCATTAGATGTCGACGCTTATGATGGGCGAGATACGACGTTTTGGAAGCCGAAGTTGGTGCAGTTCATAAATTTATAATGTTAAATTAGATTTTAAATATTCTACAAGGGCGAAATAGCGGGCACGTGTAGACACATGACATATAAAACAATTAAGAGCTATGAATTCGAGTCACTTTCAAAAATAATAATACTCTAGAAACTAACATAAAAAATTTTTATAAAAATAAATAATAATACGTTTTGGTTGGGATAGTGTGAAAATATATGTAAATAATAACGATTTTTTGCATATGTAATAATTAAAAATTAATATCAACGTTAGTAAATAAATATTGCATAAAAGTCAATAAAAAAATTTCATATGTGTATTTCGCATGTAATTATTTTTACCGTCCCAATGTACCTATCTCGTAAACCTGTATTGTTTGAGCTTGAAGAAATATCTTATGAGTTATCAATGTTTTTGCATGTCCGCTGGTTATCATTGTCTCGATCACACTTGTCTTTTTCATTTGTTTGTCAAAGGCCAACATCTAGATCAAACAACATACAGCCACAACACAAACATTATTCACCGTCTTCTCTTGTTTGTGGTTCTGAAATTGAGTTTAGAAGTTTTTGAATAGCCCTTACTTAAATGAGACGCGTGGAAAGTTCGCAATTATGTAAATTAATTTGCATAACATAAACGCTACCCAAGCTTAGATTAACCTTTGAACTGACTTGATGAGAGGATTTCAGTTTCAAAGTCTTCTTTGACATTCAACTAGGACATTATTAAGCTAAGGCCAGGTAAAGATAAATGGGTTGGTGGAATATATGAATTTTGATGTTCTGTGTGTCTGAGAGTCTTGATATACTAAGAAAATAAATACATTAGTATTTCATTATCATGTATAATGTTATGACATACAGATAAACAAACACACTATAGAATCGAACTACAAGTTAGTAAGACGCATAAGGAGAAATCTTAAAAATACTCAATGCTAGTCAGTTCAAAGATTTCAAAATATATCAGCACTATACATTAACCGTGTGGGGACAGCCGTAAAGAATTCACTTCCCCACCGCCAACAGGAGGCGTGTCGTAAGAGGTGACTAATTCCTGTAGCACGAGACGGGCAGCAGCGTATGCGTGCGAAATCGTATAAAAACTGCGCTAGCCAACCCGCCTGCCAAGCGTGGCGAGTATTGGCAATCCCCCCCAATGAAAGTCATTGGGGGAGGCCTATGTTCAGCAGTGGACGTCCTATGGCTGAAATGATGATGATGATGCATAAAAGAAAACGAAAAATACTTACGTAATTACTCATCAGATTTACTAATATCTTCTAATTCTGGGTCAACACATAATATATTTTACTTCTTAACCCTTCCCAACCTTTTTTTAATACGCGTACCCCTAACGCAAAAAAAAATAATCGCGGCCTTCAGCGAATAGGCTTTTTAATTATATTTACAGTCCCCAATATGTTCTCGCATGTTAGAAACTCTATTTAAATACTCAAAGTACTAATTGTATACATCACAGTACAATTTTTAACAATATCTCTCCTATTTTGCAACTACTCCCCGACCGCATAGTCAATATCGGAGAACTTTAAAACTGGAAGGCGTTTAAGAGACAAAATTAGAAACTTTTAGCACAAGAAAGTGGGGGCCAAACTAGCTGAAGTGAGAATTGAAGTGTGCACTTAAGTTTAATGGCGTTTAGAGTTCCAATGGACAACTTCACTTCGGTGCAGAATTGAATTTGCTGCGGACTTATGGTATATTAGTCGGTACTATGACATGTAACAGTATGGACAAGATGTCCATAAAGTTTATGGAAACGCTAAAATTTGTGATGTTGAAATTGAAATAACGTTACGTTACGGGTACGTAACTAAATAATTGTAGTCTTAAATTGGTATTCTCCTATTTATAATTAAGGGCTGATAGCCTACAACTATTTTTAGTTACTTACGTCCTATAAATCGGGAAATTTTATAAATCTATTTAAGGCGACGGGTAAGGCAAGTGACCTTAAATATTTAGCGTCAACTTGAGCGACATCTATTACGTGCCTAAGATAGTACAAATGCTTCTCGCAGACTAAACATCGAGTTGCGCTCCTGTGCAAATAGATTATCATTGCGAGCAAAATATCTCATGGAAAAGTAGGTGCTAAGATTAAAAACCATTAAAAATCCTTATAATTCTTGATTATTTGAAAAAAAAAAACAATTTCTTCAACCTAAGAGCACGAATGTTATAAATAACTACACTAACTTTCAAACTAAACAAAAACGTCGTTTAAAATATAAATGTGTACAAGATCGTGGTATTTGCGGTACTTTGAAATATTTTTTTGTGTTTATAAGAAATAATAACTAGAATTGAGATACATGGGGATAAACTTTTGGGGGGGTGAGAGAGGAACAGGGTGTTAAGGTCCTCAATCCACCATTGAAAAGGGAGGATCCTCCGACCAGACGGGTGTTGTGTCTGGTGGGCTACTGCCCGACGGTTGTTCGTCGGGTTCTTGTATATATAGTTCAATCGCTCCGATAACTTTAATATCGCGATGTAGGATACGTCAGTTTAGTTCGTATGTGGC
This sequence comes from Anania hortulata, assembly GCA_963576865.1. Classification (NCBI taxonomy): domain Eukaryota; kingdom Metazoa; phylum Arthropoda; class Insecta; order Lepidoptera; family Crambidae; genus Anania; species Anania hortulata. The sequence goes on along the minus strand of OY756389.1, from coordinate 20,718,596 downwards.
GAGATAGATGTCGCTACATCACTCCCCTCCGAGACCGGAGGTCGATAGCAGGTTGAGTCGTCCATTGTGATGCTTGCCGGGCCAGTGGAATGTTCCAGTGAGTCGGAACCAGATGCCGCATAGTTCACGGTGAGTCGGAACTGTCTGCGGTGATGCCCCAGTGAGTCGGGGTGATGCTGCAAATGCTCCAGTGAGTCGGAGTGGTGCAGTGCTGCGTAGTGGCTGGCTGCTGCGTCGACCAGGAGAGAAGTGCGTCTCTGCTTGCTGACCGGCCGAAGTGCAGTGTGCTGTGCCAAGGTTGCTGAGAAGGCTGTGGGTGATGACCAGGAATGCGCGTCCGCTGCATGCTGGTGGTCAGGATACCCGAAGTAGCCGTTGATGCTGGCTGGCTGTAGGACTCGCTGCTCGAAAGCTTGAGGAAGTGATGATGACGTCACGATAACGTAGCTTTGGGAAGGCTGCGCTGACGTTCATGCTCGGGGTCACCAGTTTGGGGGGTGGTGTAAGGAACAGGGTGTTGTGTTCCTCATCCCCCATTGAAAAGGGAGGATCCTCCGACCAGACGGGTGTTGTGTCTGGTGGGCTACTGCCCGACGGTTGTTCGTCGGGTTCTTGTATATATAGTTCAATCGCTCCGATAACTTTAATATCGCGATGTAGGATACGTCAGTTTAGTTCGTATGTGGCGAGATAGATGTCGCTACAAACTTAAACATGATATAAGTTACATGATATATTAATTTTCACATCCTATATTCAATATTTTCACCAGAAAACTTGAAACATCTCTTTTACGTGTATTCTCCTTACCCTGCGCCTTAATCCTTTTTCTATTGGGTTTACATACGGCGTGGGATTTTTTATTATTAGTTTTTTTACTGTAATATTAATATCTTTCTGTTTGTTTGGCTGAACTAACTTTGCTAGGATTTACTCGCGTAGGTAGAGGACTTCAGGGTATAACTTCGACTAGTATCAAAAACAAACAGCTGTGACTAACGGTACAATTGCTTGAAGTGATTTACTTATCACTCAAATATTTGTACCATCAGAGATTTACGCTAGGTCAAACGTTCGTCATTTGTTTATGTAACATCCAGTACCAGCAAAACTTTTAAACGCAAAGGAACTCAACAACGTCTTGCTTCCCCAAAACACGTGTAACTCCTCGTAAAGTGGACTCTTATTTATCCCAATTTTCCCCGACATCTTCCATTATCGGTCATAACATATGACTGACGGAACGATGTTTGCAACTTTATATATCAAAACGCGACGGCAGCGCCGCCAACGGCAACAATGCGAAGTGCTTAAGCTTTATGGCACTTAGCAGCAACTTGTGCTGACTGCCCAAGTACACTCAGCCGAGCAAAACATAAATTCGCTTAATGACGCAGCGCCGGCGTTCGGAATCATTTTCATATTTTCCGAGAGTCGGACTTTCTTGCAATTCCGAGAAGTTTTTACGGGACAGCAAAGATGGGGTTAGAGTGCAAAGTGGCAATTAAACTCCACTTTGTGGGGTTAACATTGTAGGTGTAACGCGGTTTTAAAACAAGAAGCGCTTGTGAAAAGGTTTGTGGGTTAAATTAGTTTTATAGTTTTACAACTAAAATAATTACTTTCTATACATAAGTACCTAAATAAGCATCTTCTAGGCCAAAGTTATCTCTGATATCATCACATCTGTATACTTAGAGATTGTTATTAGGATAAGGCTACTTCAATATCACCATCATCACCATTTTAGGCATAGGCCGCACCCAATGACTTTCTAACATACCTATTTACAATATGTTTACTTGTTGAAGCTACTTCAACGAGTAAACATCCGTTTCTTTGTTTACACGAATTAAGAATCATTCTTTGTTTACACGCATTAAGAATCAAGAATCTGATATTATATGATTCTTAATGCGTGTAAACAAAGAAACGGATTAAAACTGTAACATCGTGTGTATTCATCTCTCGACAAAAGAATTTGAAATATAGAAAAACAAAACAAAGTTGGAGTAGGTAACACTTGTTTTAAAGGAGCATGGTTGGATTTATATGGCCCGCGAACCGCGACCGGTTGCTCTGTAGTTCGGACTTTTACACCAGACGGTCGTATATGTAGGTATTCAGTTATAGGTCCTCTTCTGGGCACCTATAATTAAGTGATATTTCATGTAATGCATAAACGTATGGGAGTATAGATTGCTGTAGACAATTGGCAACGGTTTTTAGGTAAATTACCTATTTATTTAACCTTTAAAGAGCTGCATAAAAAGGAAAACTGATGTTAATAATGTTATCAATAACAATTATTTAACGGAACTGATATAGCAATTAATTAACTTAACGAAAATTACATTTGATTTTAGTACTTTATAACATTGCTGCTTCATAAACATGCAGGGTGACATTTCACGGTAGTGCCAATTTTTCAGGGACCACTCAGAATCAGTAACTAAATCGATCTACGTAAAAAACAAACTCTTTTTTTTCATTTTTAATTCTTCCATTCTGCTTTTGAAAAATAGAATACTTAGAAAATTTACGATTACTCGATTAAATTGCAATTTAATCGATCGATAATGCAATTTAATACGGTGCACCGTATGTGCACTGCATGAGGTTCTTGTTGTAGCAGCGTCGGCGTATGCCTCTGATCTCTGATGAATGACGGCGCATCTCGCGTTTTCTTTTTTTTTTCGGAAATGTTTAAATAAATTTTACTTCAGAAATACGACTGAAATTAATTACGATAAGTTTGTATTTTTATATAGTTATATCGACCTTATTTTTAACATTTGGCATTTCCTTGAAATGTAACTCTGTATATGTATAACAGTGAGCTTTTACGTGTATGCTCATAGAATGTCTTAATTATAATATAAATTTATTTTATGTGTCCTAAATGTCGACTGGCTTTTTGTTTTAAAATAACTTATTATTTATTTATTTATTATAACCAACAAAAAAAACTAAAAATAATATTCAATTCAATTCAATTCATTTATTCAATAACAATATACATCGTGTTTCAATTAATTACCTAAGATAAATTACAGCCACAAAAAAAAAATACAATACAGGGGGTAACCATAAACTCTTAAAACAATCTCAAATTACGCCCATCCGTCAATTTGGTACCATGAGGTCGTAAAAACAATCTTGTTTCATGGATTTTGACAACATACAATTTTGTTTATCATTCACTCAATTCAATACAAATGACGTTTATTTTGACACTAATGACAGTTACAAATTGATTTCTTATGTCAAAATTATTGGTATGGAAAATGGTCATAGCAGACATTTCATTGATTTCTTAATTTCTGAATGAATACTGTAAAAACAGTAACAAAATCTAAGAAATAAATGAATTATATATATAGATCTCTAATTTTAATAATGATACTTTGCTTGGCTGCTACAAAATTGTAAAAGCAATTATGCTGCTTCGAGATTTTGATTTGAGCTTGTTTTGAATTTGTACCATGAACTACATAATTAGGTTTTGTTTAGGGATGTAAAAGAACGAATGTTTTGGATGTTTTGTCTATTAATTGCTTTGAGAAGAAAAGAGACGCAATATTTAAAACCACTGACAACAGATAACTTCGTCTCTTTCAATTTTTTATCTCCGAAGTCTATGGCCTAATGTCATTGCCATTCAGGGAATGTATAAGTACTGCAAACACCTACTTATAAATTCTTTGTTGCTATTAAAATCATGAGACAGTTGTCCGAAACATGAAATTGTGGAAAAGAGAACGGAATAATCTACTCTTTTATAAAAATAATAAAGGCGAGAGGTAATGCAATTAAGCGGTGGCTATACGGCTTTTTAAAATTGAGATTGTTTGTCAATTGCTAGACATTTTTACATGGCTCAAAACTGTTTCCAAAGAATGAGCTATTTGAGCTATAAATTTTGACTAATGTTGAGACTCAGTTTCGGAACCGATTGATAGGTTTGACTTAGGTCAGCTTCTAATAGTTTACTTGATCAATGCTAATAGTATGACAGTTGTCAAAGGAGTGACACGCGGAAATTTTAAAATCAAAAACTGATAAAAACCATAAAAATATTTATTCGTTTTTATGAAATCCGCCAGCGCACCAAAGTTACCGACGTGGCAAAAAAGTGGCACGACTGAAAGGGCAATGGGCAGGCCACGTATGCCGTAGAGACGACGAAAGATGGAACCACAAGGTCTTGCTCTAGAGACCCCGCACAAGAAAACGAAGTGTGGGCAGACCACCAGCAAGATGGTCGGACGATATTGCAAAGACGGCAGGACCGGCCTGGACTGGCAGTAAGACTAGCTGGAGAGAGCTTCAGGAGGCATATGTCCAACAGGGGACAAAACATATGCTGAAGAGGAAAAAGAAAAAGATGATGAAATTACGTTGTCTAAATCGTAGTAATTGCACCTTGGAGCAAATGTCTTGACATTAAAATTGTATTTGCAAATTCAGGCACGCATTTCACGACTTTTGCGAGTGGTATCGTAGTGTTTAATTTCTCCAGAGAAAGTGATTATTATTTTATTATAATGAGATCCTAGACCCTGGATAAGAACAGCAGAAGCAAAAACGAACTTTTTGTCTTAAAACTGATCTACATTCAATTTGGCGCATAAAATACATCACGACCTAGTATACGACTTTTATTTTGAGAATATACAATAAGGTTCCCAAGGGAGAAGCTATCATGCCAACCTCCTTCTTTTTTGTTTCAAACCAATGAATACGGATCTGCGAGCATTAGCTAAACATTTTATTTTTACAGGTATTGATTCATTTTAATTACATAATGAAGTGGCGCTTAATCCAAAACTGCTCAATTAGGGGCCTGCTGCAGAGCAAACTTACAAGTACGAAAGTGCGCCTGGAGTGCTCATCAAATCTTAAACCATAGATACGTGACCCCGGGTTGTTCTTACTATTACATTTAGTTGTAGAGTCTTTACTTATGTTATTTAAAGCCTTGCTGTTAGGGGATATTTTAATTTCTTTCCTGTTATTTTGAAACACAAGTTTACTTACTATCATAATAAAAAGAAATGAAAATAATAAACGTATCAAACGCCACTAAGTACTTTAAAAGTCAAGCAAGTAATTAGAGGGACATAGGTAAACAAATATGTTTATGTTCTCAATATTCCATCAGATTCTATTGTAGGCACTGAGTATAGGTCTTTTGTAAACTACATTTTCTAAGCTCAAACCACCTACATGTGGCCAACAATAAAATTTCCAATGTCTGGTTTCTGTGACCCCCCGATACAGAACCCTTCGAGAGTTAATTGTCAACCGATAAACCACGTGACACTAATGTTAAACCCAGTTGAATCATAAGTGTCACGTGATCGTCTGGTGGACAATTAGTTACCGAACGGTTCTGAATCGAGGACGTGTTAACTAAACGTAAAAGTAAAAAGTTTTATGTAAACCTAAAACATTAAACCCTGTTTGTGCATTGAATAAATGACAAAAAAAACATTATTTATATTTGCGTTTAATTTGTTGTCAATTGAGTGTTGTCTTGGATTTCTTGTGCGGCAGGCGAGAAGACTACGCTCGCCGCCAGCGCGACACAGCCGCCGGTATCAGACACAGAGCGGTGCATTCGCAATGATGGGCAGCGACTGCCAAGATCCAAATTATACCTTTACTAATTATTATTATAAATATAACAGTTAATACTTTAGTTTCTCAATCACGCTTTAACGGCTAAACTTAATTAGCTGAAAGGCATACATGCATGGGTATTGATCTAGCCCAACACATAAGGTTTTTTGTGTTACCGTGAGACGATTATTCTACTAATATAAGTCTACGTAGACAAAGTTGCAGGCAGTAGCAAATATAATATTTTAAAAATAGGTAAGCTATTGACCTAAAAAGTCTCCATCATCATCATCATGTTAGCCTATTGCAGTCCACAGCTAGACGTAAGCCTCCCCCAAAGAGCACGATCTTCAGCCACTTCCAGCCATCTTCCTAACCTAAGCTCATCATTCCATCGAGCTGGGGGACGTCCAACACTACGTTTACCGTGGCGTGGTCTCCACTCAATTTAGGCCACCTTTCATCGGTTCTGCGATAGATATGGCTGGCCCACTGCCACTTTATCTTACTGCATTTTACTTTACTTACTTGTACCTATAAAGTACGCTCTTTACATATTTGGTAAAATCTCAAGTTAATTAAGTACATTTAGACATAAGGTAGTAAGTTAGTAACGTTATAAAGCCGACCAAGTGCAAGTCGGACTCGCATCCTTCGTACTATCGTACTATATTAAACACGAGATACATCATTTCAGCCATGGACGTCCACTGCTGAACACAGGCCTCCCCAAATGGTTTTCATTGAGGGGGATTGCCAATACTCGCCACGCTTGGCAGGCGGGTTGGCGAGCGCAGTTTTTTATAACATTTCGCAAGCAGACGCTGCTGCCCGTCTCGTTCTACAGGAATTAGTCGCCTCTTACGACACGCCTCCTGTTGGCGGTTGGGAAGAGTATTCTTTACGGCCGTCCCCACACGGCATACATACGAGATACAAATTTTCTTAAAAAATTAAGTAATTATTTTTACTAAGTATTACTCTTAGTAATGGCAATAGTATGTATTGCCATTATTAAGATCAAATTCAAATTCAAACGTTCATTTGCCAAAACGCAGTTAAAAAAGGTAAATAAAAATCAATTAAATAAAAAAAGAAAAGATCAAGTAAAAGTAAGCCGAGATGGCAGTAAAGAAAACACCAACAGAAGGCGTGTTAAGAGGCGACTATTTCCTGTAGCACGAGACGGGCAGCAGCGTCTGCGTGTAAACTATTATAAAAAACTGCGTTCGCCATCCCGCCTCCAAGGGTGGTTGTGGAGATGGTGGTGGGTACGGGCTATTATGAGCACGATCAAACGTGCGACGCGCCTAACTTGTTAAAAAACCCACACATGTCCAGGGCAATAACATCTTTCCGGACGTATTGTCCTGCTGATCGTTGAGCTGGTGGACCACGTGTGCAGCGTGTTAGCTGGAGCTTGGTGGACTCGCCACTGCGAGAGTTTGTCATCTAGTGAAATTGACTAGCATATTCAAAGAAGCAAAATGTGATGGGTCGATAGCTATAAGGAAAACGTCCCTTGGTCTTTTCCTTGGTCAGAGAGGACTATGTCGCACCCCGCTTCCTATACCTTTGGAAACTGACTGGAGCGGAGAATGTATTTAAGAGCATAGTAAGTCAGACCCCTCTTGAGTCGCAAATAAGTGAGTATCGCAAGACGATTTGAGTTCTATACGATGAATTTAACTACTCATTTGAGTAGCTATCAATCGGGATTCTTTAACAACCTATTTAACTACCAGGTTCTTATTAAAACTAGATAGTACTAAAATAAAGCGTACATATTTATTTCACTATTTATTTGTGTCAATTGGCGTTTTGCAATGATTTTATGAAACTACTATTAGTATAGGTACACTTGTATGCTCTGTGCATCGAATTTTAATTTACACAGCTTACAGTTTCCTGCGTTCCTAATCATTGCCCAGCATAAGCTTTCTTCTCCTTTAGTACCAGGGGTTACTTAAAACTTGAATGCTTTAATTGTATTTTTCTTGAAACTAATCTGCAATAAAACTATTACTATAAAAATTGGTTGTTTGTAAAGTAGGTTTACGATCGAGATGTTTACGTGATAACGTCTTATTGGTGATATAAGTTTTTGGGAAGTAAGGAATTAATGAAGATAACAATTTTTTCAAATTTTAAATTACATCTATCGTTTTTAACTCAAATCAAACTTAACCGCACGAGAAAATCTCCATTCGTTTGTATGCCGCTAGAGTGAGAGAGACGGAAGATCGGTCCACTCACTCGAACGCTATGCCAGCCTCCGCTCGTGAGGATTCCGCGTGACAAGTTTCACGGAATGACTGGCAGCGCTCGAGATGAGACGGGAGATCGGTCCGTCTCTCTCTCGTTATACCTGCGATCGCGCTCGTGAGGTTTTGGTGTGACACAAGTTTCTGAACATGTCACCCGACTAAAACGATTTTAAAGACGTTATCACGTCAAAAAATATTGTGAATCGACGTTGTTCGACGTACTCGTACATAATACAATTTGAATGATTGTTATGATGTTTCATTAAACCATTTTCTAATCTCATTTCTTACTAACTGAAAATATTATTTTGTATTTCTGTAATTCATATTAATTCTAAAGTAAAAAATAAATTATTTATGAATGTTGACAACAAATAATGACTTTTACTTTTTTCTAATAAGTACTGTCAAGACACCATTGCACTAAGTAGGTTGGTATCGGACAATGCATTGTTCCGAAACATTTATGAAAAACTCAGAGCTCAGTCGTAGCTCATTTAGTAAAGGTGATATCTACGATAGAATAATTTTCAGCGCTGCTGACATGCCTCCTAGTAGAAGCAAAATAGATTTTCTTTAACATTTTGGCAAATTTAGTACGCAAGAATAGGTATTTATTGATTTCACTGACATTTTGTTAATTTAATTATGACGATTCGGACCATTTGCAACGCATAGACTATTTTTACATACCATTCGGTCTTTCCCAGCCATAAACAAGATTGTTTTACGTAGATCATGGTACCAAATCACGTGACCTAACATATAATCTCATATCAAAGTGCAACCAAACAAAGTTGGTTTTGTAAGAGTTCATGGTTACCCCCCTGATGTCAAAAGAAAATTTAAAAAACAAAAAAAAAACAACAATGTCAGAATAAAACGAAAAAATAATAATAATAAAGGTTGGTAAATAAGTCACACTATTTTTATTTACACAATATTAACACATAGGTAACCTAATTCGTTACTTTTGAAGTCGGTGCAAACAAAAACATTTATACCTTTTAAACATTTAAACATTATTGGCTGGCACTGACTCCTTAAGCAACTTTAGCTTTTTTATGAAGTCGGTTTATTTTTGTAACAATAATAATATTTATTTCACCTATTTTTTGCGATAAATCCTCAACGAATCATAAGAGTGCGAACACAAGTTAACTGATAAACATCGATTTCATTCTCTATTTTTCCACCATTAGAGGTAATTTTTTTCTGATTTTTTTTTTATATACTATCTCAGATGCATAAGTTAATATAATTTAAAAAAAAACAGTTGACATTTGCTGAAGATATTGGGTAACAAAGATACAAAAATCAGTTGGCGCGGTATGGAGTTCATGCAATGTTTGATGATTTTCTTATAGATCCCATTATCAGAACTTGATCAAATTTATATGAGACCATTTCGAAAGGATTTCCTTTAAAAAGAATAATTGAAATCGGTATACGTGGTAACTAATCGCTGAATATACATAAAAAAAGATTCCGACGAATTGAAAACCTTCTCCTTTTTGAAGCCGGTTAAAAAGAGCATTAAAACAGACTCGTATAATCAGGAAAAAAATTCAATCAAGTAAAACAAATCATCGCACTCGGGATGAAACAAACAGAATCAAAAACATTCCGCGGCTCACCAACTTTGGGGTAAAAAGTTCAGACAACTTTTATATGAAATGTAACTCTGAAACAGAGCTATTATTGCAAGAGTTTTGCTTTACAATTTAGCTCCATATCCCGATGTGTATTTCCCTAATTTTTAAGTGCATACACACCGAACGGCATTTCATAAAAACATTCAGTTCTAAAATCTTAAAAAATTACTAAAAACTATTTTCTCAAATACAAATAGCCTTTATTAACAACCAATAAACAGGTTAACAATTAAATAAATAATACATTGGTATTTTTTTGCTTTATAGCATAGGCCTGCTCCTGATTTCTCCATGGTTTTCTATTCTAAGCTTTTTTTTTCCATGCTGAATCTGCAGTGGCTCTTAGGTCATCTTCTCATCTTTGGGCCGGTCTCAATCTTTTCCTCTGACCTTCGCTTCTCTAGTGTACCATTCCATAACATCCCTGGTCCATTATTTTTTAATGTGTGACCTGCCCACTTCTATTTCATTTTCAAATAGTATGAGACACATTTAACATTTTGTTTTTTTCCGTACGGAAAACTATAGTTTTTTTTTAAATTTATTTTATCTTTTCTTTGAATGTTTTTCTTATGTTTATGTGATGTTTTCTATGTTTTAAAATAATTATTTCTATTTAAATGTCTGTAAAATTAAATACGAATACAAAAAGTTCTCTCCCCATTTATTAATTATGAAAACCAAGGAGCAAACAAAGCCCATTAAAATATCTCTTACGACAATAAAGCTTCTTGTTACAAGAAATTCGTCAGTTCAAATAGAATTTATTATTCAAGAATTGAAACGAGACTCGTACTACAAATTTGATATTATGCCTACCGAATGTATTCCGTCAAACTCGATACAGAAGTTGAGGATCTTGTAAGAAATGTAAATGGAATATTAGGTGGAGTAGAATTCCCTTAACGTAATGAACCTTCTTATCCTCGAGTCAGAAATAGTAAACTCGTGGCAAGCACCAAGATGTTTTTAAAGATTAAAAGTAGGAAAGAAGAGTGGTTACATTTGCTAGTTCTAATAGAATCGTACTCAGTAAAACGTAGTTGATCTGTATGAGAACTAAAGTAAGTGCTATTTGTTAAGTTTGATTTTGCTAGACAATGTCCCAACTTTTATTACATTACAGCTATTTATTACAACAGATAGATCAGTTTTATTAGTTTTTTTCATCAGTTTTCCTATTTATTAGTATATTTTTCAAATTATTATGACAAATTGAATTCAGGTTTTTGACCTTAATTCAATAGTAATAATTGTTATTTATTCAGGACTAACTTCGTACCGGCCACGCCTATTGAAGCATTCTTTGTTTCGTAATTTTTCTGATGTTTTAATAGTTATTCTGCTCTTCGGGGCCAATACAAATCCAACAAACCAAGGATCATAAAAAATAGGTACAGCCGATCTTGACTTATAAATAGTGTAACTAACCCGACTTTGTTTTACATATAAAGAAGATATAGGCCCTTTATCCGGGCTCATATACGACATACACGTTCCAAAATATACTTTTGCACTACCACTGCTTCGTTACTACATATTGCCTGGTGATAAGAATAAACGGCGCAACAAACTCAGCTATGTTTGTCAATTTAATCAATCAAATTCAATTGAAATAAAATTAGATGATATTATCTTCCTTCTAGAACAATGTACCGTTTCTAGTCAGAGTACGATTAACCTTTATAATGATCATTGTTACAATCTACCACCGTCATTCGACGTCACAGCCGGTGTACGCCGCGGCTACTACAGAGAATATGACAACCGGACATCGAATACTAGCGCCATCATATTAAAATATCACAACGACTTCATTTATATTTAAAACGTATATAACGTAAACGTATACCTTAGATAAAAACTCATTTCGTAAAACCTGTTTAATTATTTATATTTGGATAATTGTAATAATTTCATAGTTAGACTATTTTGTCTTATAGTTAGAATGTAATTGTTTTGACTCCCATAGTACTTCGGTTATTTTTGTATAAAAGCGAGATGTGAGTTCATTCGGATTGATTCTTCCACCCTGAACTGATTGTAAGGCGAAGCTCAGCCGGAATAAAGAGTCACCAGAACTACAGACTACTCATTCAACCAATCCCTGACCTACTTTCTGTTATATCATAGAATCATAATCCTATGTATGCCAAGTCCATTAATTATATTAAAAGAATTGCTATTAGATCCATAACCTGTAGAGGTACATTATCATCATCATCATCATCATCAGCCTTTAAAAGTCCACTACTTGACACGTCTCTCCGATAGAACGCCATAGTGAGCAGCTACACACCCAATAGTATCTGAATGTGCAGGTTTTAGTTAGAATCAGAAGATATATCAAAATAATTATGCAAAGAATTAGGCACTTTTACACGTCAATATTTTTTAACCCTTCTACTGTTTTGGGACAATATTTTGTGTAATATAGTAGGAACATTTATTCTAGATGCTTAAGACTTGAGTACTTAGAATTTTTCAAAACCTTATCTTATTCTCAAGTGTTTGAAAGAAGGTTCAGTATCCCTGCCTGGCTAATGTCCGGGCGACTCAGCTGTAGCAATTTCAATAATGGCGCTCTCAATTCCTATCGGACTTCGTTGATTAAGACACGTCTACTGCGTTAATGAACTTCGGTAAGATGCGAACCGTTGGCAGGATCACAAATTGTTGAACCTGCATGTGTTTGATAAATAAGTCGATGGTAACATTGAAATTAGCCAATGGTTCCAAAATGACAGTAGGTAACGCATAATTGGGTCTGTTTATGCGCGCAAAAAACAAACATTACCTACTTCGACCTTGTTTTGATTTTTTGAAATACGCGAAACCTCTTAGAGGCTGATTCTGGTGCTTAAGTATTTAAGAAAAAGTTGCTGTATAACAACTTTTTCTATCGAACCAACATCAAAAAGAAAACGATGACCCTTACAAACTTACTTCTTGGTTTGACGTAACAATAACACTGCCTAAATACGGTGTAGTCATAATTAGGCCCTAAGTCCATAGAGTTATTAAAAATTAAATGTAAAAAAAGTTTAATTTCACAGCGTAAATAAGAACACAAATTTAACAACAGTCACAAACAAGCAGTCTCTCAATAGAATTTACAGTATATTGTTGGTTTCATTTCAGCTACTGATCAATTCACATTGCGGTGACATCGCATTAATACAATTGCAATGATTCCTACAATAGGCTAAGTCTGTACCGTAGGTAATCATTTTGTTTTTTCGACAAGTTACATGAATATGAAACAAAACAAGGTTGAAGTCATTTGGTTTTCTTAACTATGGTCAAGCAGATGAGTCTATAAAAAGCATCAAGCATCTAATTGGAAATTAAATATTGTCAACTTTATATATTTTTAGGGTTCTGTACCTCAAGAGGAAATAAGGAACCCTCATAGGATCTCTCGGTTGTCCGTCTGTCTGTGAGGAACGCGTGGAGGTTTAAAGTTAAAATTAAAATCAAATACTTAAGTCTATCCTTTGAAGCTATGAAAAAATCAAACTTTTAAGTCAACAAAAAGATACGGCTTTTTATGCTGCATTTTTGAGACTCGCAAAGAAATTAATACCTATAGTACTTCTTAACAAGAAGAACGTTAACACGTTAGAATCATAAAATATGCAAATAATAATGTCTTTATCACAAGAAAGGAAAACATCTGAAAACTGTTTTGTAGTTATATCACGTAAAAAAAAGATTTTGACAAACTCTGAAAATGTGTAAAAAATCTTTGAGACTCGATTCCCGTTACAGACGAACTATTCTCATGTCTACAATTTGGTACGGAACTCTTCGGCGCGCGAGTTCGACTTGAACTTGACCGGTTTTTTCTAAAGATTTTCCTTTTTGTGAAACCTCTCTAAGTTATCTTTCATACATTACTTTGTGAATGTATTCTGGATTAAGTAAATAAAGTTCCCCAACTGCAATACAGGAATTTAGTGGGCCCGATCTTAATGGACCCTTTTTGCCCGGTCCTTAGGCCCCAATAGTCCGGGCACTTTTTATCATATCCGGGACGGCCGAAGTTTGGATCGGCTGCCCCAAATGGTGGGACGTGCCTCTATTTTTCTTGTTAGTTGTATTAAAAGTTGGGAGTAAGCAAGGATTATGCTATTGTAATCATATTTTGGAGTTTGTTGCTGTAAAAGTGTTGGTACAATAACATTTATTTAGCAGAAGCTGAAGCATTGTCTTTTAAATTATTGTATCGAATAAAGTATAGTAGGTACCTTTTTGTAAATACTTGTATACTTACTGCTAACGGATGATAAACATTTCAGTGATAACATACCTGTAACAAAAAAAAAACATTATTTGCTATACACAAAAAGATCGGGTTAATAAAAACATATTAAGACCTATTTACTAATCTTTCTAACGTGTACAGACAACAGCACGTCTACCTACCACAAAACGTCAAATTTTCTTAATTGATATTGAACTCTATGCGTTGGACATAAAGTTGAAAATCACTTCAAAGACCTATAACTTTTTTGGTAGTTTGACCTGCCGTTGTCATTATGTCTCAATTTACTTCAATTAAATCGAGTAAGTAGTTTCGAAGTTTACAACCTACACATCCAAACAAACTTTAACTCGTAATGTGCTCATATTTAAAAAATAATTAATATTTGGGTAAAAAAACAGCGTTGAATACAAAGTTGAAAACAATGATAATATTAAAATAGTATTTTCAACAGTTTAGTTTATAACAAAACATGAGTTGAGAGAGTAAGTACTAGCTTAAACTACTTATTAGAAAACACACTATTCATTTAATAAAACTAAGTTACATTTAATTTGGCGTTAGGTTGGTGTCAGTATAGTTTTAAGTTGCTTACTTATTGTTCACTAATTAAAATTCGTATTCTATTTAAAAATAGCAAAGATTGTCTGCAGTAGGTAACTTATTGCAAATACTCTCTGCAATCAAGAGATTTAAAAATTTTAGCTTTCAATTAAAAATAATAATAATAACATTTACCCGATTGCTCCAATCAAGTAAATGTAATTGTTCCAATGTGCATGCAAAATGCGTGTGCTCATATAATATTACTTTGACCTTGTTATATTTTTTCTATAAAGAATTAGAAGTAGAAACTTATAAATACTGCCCAGTAAATATTCCTTAATAATGTATGAGTAGGTTTGCATAAAATACAGTATTAAATTCAACGAATGTATGTGATTGTTTTCATGGATCTCTCAATTCTAGGTGATTGCAGAAGTTTATATGAGTTTGGTCATTAGTTTTACATTCCCGTTCGGAAAGTAAATAGTTTTAATGTTAGTTGAATGTTCCCTATTATTGGAATTGAGAGCGATAAACAGACAGATCCTATTTTTGTATACGCTCTCTACGCTTATTTATCATTACAACGCGTGCAACGCTATTATTAGCATCAATGTAATTCTGTAATCAAATCGTAGAAGCCGATTAAAACCTACTTATAAATGTCGTAACGATTTGAAACTTTGTAAGTAAATTCAATCTAGATAATAATACAATAATTTAATACTACTGAACTGATCCTTTGATGGAACCAGGTGGTGGATTGTTGAACTCTTCAATTGCTACTAGTAAAATCTTTGAGTTGTTTTTTTGGGTCCCATGCACATAAAAGCATGTTTAATAGTATTTAAACTTTCTATGACTGTCCACTACTGAACTTCATCTTAAAGTAAGTAAGTAATATTTTATTTTGGCACCAAAAACAATCTAAAATTACAGAGTACAGGAATGGTCGGTGCCAAAAAGGTCTCCCGCTCAGCATTAGTCGTGGCATAGACCACGACACTGGTATTCTGCACAATCCTTGGACACCGCATCATTATTATTATTGTTTATAATATAAAATAAAACAATAAAAAAATAAAATAAATGAAATAAAACCATTAAATTACATAAAATAGTGACTGAATAATACAATCAATAATAGCATGTCATCAATGTCAAATAATTAATTAAGTCATAAAATAAAATAATAATAATATCTGTATAATAATAAAATAATAAAATTGCGTTGAAGGTCAGTTCTGAAGAAAGTCTGCTACATACAGGCCGTTTTAGTTAGTGGATTAGACATCAAGATTATAGGCATTATAGAAAAATAGGCCGTGGCAGAGGTTAGGAATATAAAGATCTTAGTCATTGTTAAATCCTAGTTCGAAGAGCTAAGTAATTGGTTGATGAGGTGTAAGCTCACGGATGAGCAGGAAGATGGTCGCAGGAAATTGGTTAGGCAAAAATCAAACCCGTAAAAAAACATAAATAACCTTATTTGCCTTTTTTAAATTATGTTTGATCCTACAAGCATCGAAGGGGTTAGTTTAGGCATTTATAGTTTAACTCAGAATATACGTTTAGGTGACCCCGGCCACCTACAATTATCAAACAAAAATTTTATGACTTCCATTTTTTGCGTGGCTTTTTATATTAACACATATAGGTATTAGCTTCACTATATAATCAAACCTTGGAAGTAGTTATTAACCTACTTCAAACTGACGCGTTGACTTATCCATTTTAAACTTTCTAAGTATTTGAAATTCGGATGACAATATAATAATTTGACACTATCGTGCTGATCTGATGATGTGGTCAGAAGGTAGGTAGAAGAACTCTACAATGACTTCTAGTAAATCCTTCGTGTTTGGGCTCATTCGATTCGTTTCGACGATTCCAATACATATAATTACTTATAAGTGTGTTTATAATTTTCAAACTATGAACATATTTTTCTGTTTTGCCTTGTTTAAAGTCAGATTCCATCATGTAACATTAATCGCTTGTTATTCAATGCACGTAGTATTTAAGGAGTATGAACCTCCATCAATGCGGCCCACAATTAGAGGTATTATTAGAGGTCGGACGTGGCCGCAAATTGCGACTGTGTAGTACCAGCCGACTGGGATTAGCGGATGGGCCCACGATCAATGCCAATTTGGGTCCATTCCCGGCATAGGGAGTTCTATCGGCAATAAACTGATGAACTAGAATTTGGAGGGGACAAAGAGATAATACGATATACAAAGTTCTAGAGAGTACATACAAAGTTGAATTCTGCGTGGTAAACGTCGCGTGACTGCGTCGAGAAGCATCAAATCGTGAGTCAATCTCCGACTTTCTTTTGTTCTCTAATACCTGCGCAAAGGATTTAAATCACCTACCCTAGCTACCATTAAACCACAAAGCACTTCTTACTTTTTCTTCTTACTCAAAAATTCAAAAACTATAGACTGTTATAAATCAGCATTTATGAATTATCCAAAAAAGCAAGAAAAGGCATACATTTCACTATTTGATCATCAAATATCTTTAAAAAAATACTTCTTGATATAAAGTAAAATTTGACGGAAGGTGATTAAACAGACGTTCTTAAGGTCGATTGGGAGGATTAAAGTAGGTACTCTTGGCTCTATAGAATAAGTCCAGAGGGAGAATAAGAAGAAGAATTCTGGTGAGATCTGTGGCCTGTTTCAGAAATAAACAGCAGTGAAGATGTTTTGACAGCAAACAAATCATCACAGCCGGGTATAATGATGACTGTTATAGTAAAAATGCAAATACAAAGAAAATCTATGTGATTTCTTCCTGATTTTACAGGTTATCTGTGCAATCCTTAAGAGTTAATAGCCCGAAAAATGCAAAAACGAGTCCGGTGCCCAGAGCCCGGACACAAGATTGATGAATGAAAGCATCCGACAAGCGCGATTGATCAATCGACGCAACACAAACGCTATCTCGGGCTATGGGGGTCTACTCTGAAAAGGGATTCCAATATATCAACTCTATTCGTCCTTCTCACTTGTTTTGCATTCCAGGGTGAGTAAGAGTGACGAACGTATATAGTCGAATGTATCGATGTCGTTTTGTAAAATAGGGCTTTAGACTTTTTGTCTCTGTTATGTCTATTACACAATCCCGAAACGGAAAGTCAGCAAGTTCATGATAAATAGCTGCCATTCTTCTTCTTATTGTATCATCTTATAAATGTATTAATTTATCATTTGAGCCACTTGTTCTTTTGACCCGACAGGTCTAAACAGTTATATACTCCGTACGTAACTCTTTGACTAGACCAAATTAATGACACCTACTTTAAAAAATCTTGACAGTGCTAGTACCCAAGAAAACTACTAGAGTTACTTCCTTCAAGCTGCACGCTTCGTTAACGTTAAACGAAAATGCTATTTGAAGCCACAAAGTGTAAAAAAACATGAATTTTAAAATAAAATAGTGGCCTCTTAATTGCTGACGCTAGTTAAATTTTAAAAGCCAATAGCTGCCGCCATTGATGAATATGCAATGTTGCAGTCCAATAAAGCGCTTTAAAGCACCTTATCGTTGTCGCTTCAGGCACTCTGTGCTCTTTTGAAACACTCTGCTCAATAGTGAGCAGGCAAGACTAGGTAAAAGCTGTTACCACAGTGATTTGGGTAGATGGTAAAATTCTTGCATGGCCACGCAGCGCTCACATCGAGGGTTGAACGTCATTTTTATAACTACTTCTTGTTAACGATTTGTCTCGTTTCTACTCAGGGCAAGCTTGACCATGATCATAGATTCTGAAAAGTCTGATTATCTCATTTAAAGCGATTGTCATCTTACCTCAGTAACCTTTGAACAGAGACCAAGCTAATCAGCGTAATCACAGTGCTATCTGGATGTGCCGGTTTCCTAGTAATATTTTTTTGTATCAACGAGCAAGTCAACAAGTAACTTAATAAATTCGTGTAAAGATTCCGAAATATATATCTAGAGGCAGGTCATATTCTATGACGAGTCTTAGTACTTACCTCTAGATATTTCGGAATCTTTAAACGAATTTATTGACTTTATTGTGTTGGGTTCGAGAAACCACTACTTTTAAGTGTGAAATGAAGCTCTGACTATGCAATCGCTCCGTCATCTCATCTTATTAAATGCTATCCTAAGACAACCTAAGAGGGATAGAATATCAGTTACTTCTGCGCTAGTATATTAGTAGGATTTAGTTGCAATAAATGGAGACATGTTCATTGTCGCATGCAGGACACGGTGGCCACAAAGCGCGGCAACGAATGTTGATCAACTATTTTCGCCTCTACCATCACAGTTAGAAGGTCTGATATAAGTCATTATGTGTTGCCGACGGTACAAGCATCGTATCGAGTCTGCCGCTCGATTTAACCGATTTTCCGTTCGGCACTCGGATGCCGATTATGGCATCGATTAGGCTTTGTTGTTTACCTGCAAAATGCACTGCATGTGATGCTGGGTCGTTTAAGCTTTTCGCGAACTATTGAATTTGTTTGTCGAGTCCTTTCGAGATAGTAATTTTAACAGCTGTGACAAAAAAAAGAACGTAAATAATTCCATGAAATATTTTTTGTTTAAACTTTACAGAAGAGATATCCTATCTGAATTAATATGCGACGAATATTTCAAACACGTGACTGAAACAGTAAATACATAACACACCCCTACACACGAGGTGAGTAACGATGTAAAACTTTTGTCTATTCTATGAAATATGATTTAATAATTATCGTTCACATTAGGTGCTTCTACTCGTAAATTAATACCTCTAATTTAATCATAAACAAGAAAACAATGTCTTGTAACATCAAAAACATCCCAATTCCTCATAACCACTTTCAAAGTTTCCTTTGACTAAACGAGTGGTAGCCTACTATTACTCATCAGAGGCCTAACGCATGGCCATCTCTGTCCGTCACTCTCACACAACCTGGTATGTCGACATGTAATAGAGACGGATAGAGATCGAAACATACGGAAATCGTTTGCATAGCTCAAAATCCGATGCTGAAGTTGAAACGCGCAAATCCCCAAACTTATTCCAGGGATCTTTGTGGGATTATCAAAGGCTTTCAAATGAGAACTGAGACAGCTGAGTCGGAGTTTTAAGGACGTAATTAAACAGTTGCGTAATAATTGAATTTTAAGGGGCTAGAGAAAATTATCCTCCATAAGTCAAATACTTAAATGGTATATTAAGATGATGTATATTTTTGGATTTGTAGAGATTTTTATTTTTCCTTTTTATCAACTGACAAGGAAGTTCTTACTTCGACTGTTTGTTTTTGTGGGTACGTCACGTAAATGCCCATATATCTTTGCCCAATATGATAGTGTTTTTTTGTTGAATTTGATGAATTAAGTTTCCCCAACCCACTTAAACTTTATGGAAAAAAAATTATTTAAAAAATAGCAAATGAAAATGTTTATGAAAAAAAACGTACGTATTTATTCATGAAAGTGAATTTGTATCAAAATTTTCCAAAATTTAGTTGATTGGTGGCGGTAACTACCAGTATATGCAAAAGTTTTATGTTTATATGCAGCCAATGGAGTTCGGACAACACCATGAACACCATTGCCGTACTTTTCATGAAAACGGAACTTTAATTTTGCGAACAGGTAGGTTCTTAGGTTTATTCAGATTGTCAACATCAAACATGAATGAAGCAAGATATTAAATAATAATAAATCGTTTAAAGTGGAGATTGTTCTCTACAGGCTTTAGCGAGTTTTACTAATTTAACAATTTTATAACAGAAAGCAGGATATGAAACGAACATAACATGTCAACGCCGTTTTAAAGTTTAATAAATAAATGGGAAATCCATATTTAATTTTCGTTACGTTATCAAATAACCCCTGGTTCGTGTATTTATTAATTTCACGGCCCGATTCTGCTCGCATGGGAAATCATTCGTTCGTATTCGCATGTGACCGAAAGGGTTGCTTTGATCGTGTCGTAGGCCCTTCAGACACAACGACTATTAATGTCACAGCCACTATCAATCTGAATGCGTCGTTAATTATCGTGAAGAAACATATGCAGATTCAGAAAACAATAGATGTGTAGCCATGGCCCAAAATGGTTTGCTTCCCTTTTTGTTATAAATTAGCCATTTCTGTCCCATTGCTGTGCAAAGACTTCCCCCAAACCTCTTCACTCATCCCTATCGGTGGTTAGGCTAGCCAATCTTTGAGAAAATTGTCTATGTCATCGCGCCATGGCTTTCGAAGTCTTCTCTTATCCATGGTCAAATAGCAATCGCTCTAAAAATATTAATAACCTAACTAGCCAAATCTGTAAACTAGAGTTATGATGAAACGTAGGTAGTCGGAATAGAAACGGGATAATAAATAAATATAATATTTTTAAATGTTTCCTTGTCATCAATTGTAATTGTTTCTTCGAAGGAATTAACATCGTTGTGTTACGAAGTTTTTATTTAGACAAAGAATTTTGCCAGGTGTCTCCCACCACACCCAGACTAGAGCCAATTAAGAAAAGTTTGTTTTTTGGACCCTTTACGTTACAGGCGAATAACTACGCCACGCCTATCGGCTCGACTAGATAGTCGGGTAGATGTGTAGAGTCACAAGCATCAATGTTTACCTCAGAAGCAGACCGGTGTAAGTTGTATAAAGTCATTATGCAACATACGCTTGAATGATTCTGAGCTGAAGAAATAATGATACATTTTCATTTGACTTTCAACCTTACACTTTTATACACTACACGGGTATTACGAATTCATTTTCCCGACGTTTCGGCCTAGTTGCAACCTTATGATAACCGTCTGGAGTAGTAGTTCGCGCTCTAGACTACAAAGCCAGCCGTTGCGGGTTGAATCCCGCAAGAGGCAAATGTTTGTGTGATGAGCATGAGCATTTGTACCTAAGTCATGAATGTTTATAAAAGTAATTAAGTATGTTTATCCGTTTTCTAGTCGCCATAGTAAAAGCTTTGCTTAGTTTGGGGCTAGGTAATTGGTGTAATTGTGAAAACTATTTATTGATTTATTTCAAAAATCTAAATAAGTTGAGAAGTATAAACATTTCATTACTCATGACTGTAAACATAGCATAGTAGTGGACACCTTTATTGCTCTAGCTGCCTTAACATGCCAGAAGCGCGAATGAGTCTCGTAAGAAGTCGTCAGATGTAAATGCCTGTCCCATTTGTTCGATCCGTGCGAATTTGCGAAGAACGTGATGTACATTTTCTATTTGATCAAGGAAAATGTTTGACCAAATTGCTATGCTGACTTTGTTTATGGACTGGTCTATGTTATTCCATATGTTATTTACAGGTTTTTTATTACTATTTCATAGTCAGCCGAAGTTTATGAAACAGCTGATATTTTTGCTGCGCCTTTCGGTTCATGGTCGCCATTCGAGAACCTTTCTACTCCAAAGTTTGATTATCCGTCAACTTGTCGAAGAGCTATGACACTGACATTCTTATTGCGGCTCTATCTCGCAAAGAAACAATAAACAAGTTTCAAGACATTTTAAAGTAACGCGCTAAAATCTGTTAGTATTGACAAGTTAGGCATTCCACACACGCGCCGCAAATGGTCTCGAGAGGCGCAGTCGCTTTCGGCCAATTAGCCCCGTAGTCGGCCGTGTGGGGACTGCCTTATGAGCTGAACGGTGGGAAATTACTATTTCAAACACATTTAGCTTAGCTCGCAGTTCTTTTGAGATTATTTCCCGGTTGTTCGATGAACGTTATATTATTATTCTATTGACTTTCTGGGTGCGCTTTAATTTGTACGACAAATGAATTCTGTATGAGGTAAAGCAGAGAACATAGGGTGAAAATGAGATATGAAGCACTCCAAGCAAATTTTACATATAAAGTACTAAAAGAAAATTGAAAATTGAACGGACCGTAGAACAGTCGACCTCAGCCAAAAATCAAACCAAATCAACTTAAAGAAAAACATGAAGCATGCCAGATATTTCTTGTGAAAATACAAGGCGACCACTCAGTACTTGCTATTGTGCTTGCTAACAATCATCAGTAAAGGAAAAATTGGAAAATAATTGTTTTTTGCAAAAACATAAACTGAAACTTTACTATGTAGCATGTAGATACTTCATTTAGAACTATATACACTATGTAAATTTTCACACAACCCTCAGGGCCCGAGACCTACTCACGCTTCCCTGTTTTTTGATATTACTAAACAGAAGTTAACGCTTATTAAAAAGAAGACTGTTTTGCTCTTCTATAAAATAAAAGCCTAAACGTATTACCAATTAAACTTCTGAATGCGTGACATAAAACCCATTAGTGTTCGATTTGTCTGCCACGACTTGCCTTTTTGCGATGTCTCGTAACTTAATCGGAGTTAGATCGGGGAGGCGGCGGTGAATTGATTTCGATCAGCCAATCGCGGGATGACATGCGCTTCGGCTGACGACGCGTTAAGAGCCTCGATGTGACGTCACGTACCAGACACAGATTGACGTTGTTGCCAAACTTACTTTTTGCTCGACGAGAATGGTGACAGCATTTTAGGGTTAAATGAGAAGTTTCTCACTGCAAGCTTCGTTAAAAAGGATAACAATTATGTAGATTCTTATAAAACGTAAAATACTATTGTTTCTTACAATTTTAGTTATTAAAATGGCGAAGAATAAATATTAGGCACTTAACACAAACTTATCAACGTATTCTGATAATGTATAAAGCTATCTTTCTTTGTAATTACATAACATTACTAAAAGTAGTTGTACCCACCAGCCTAAATTATAAACTTATCATCACTAGAGAGCAATATCAAAACAAAATTACACTAATAAATTTAAGTAACAATGAATTTACTCGGAAGTAACAAATGTATGTAAATAAAAGATGGCTAAAGTTTCCCAGAAATCGTCGAACCTCTGCAGTAACTATGTTTGCGTTTGTCTGAAATAATATTTCAGTTTCAATACTGATGTTTTAGTAATTATTTTAGTGAAAATTCGGTGTATGTAAGCACGTAAATTTAGTTGCGCTGTACTGTGTAACTGTAAGCGTAAAATACTTAATGTTTGTTCATACTGACGACCTCCGTAGCCGAGAGGCGAGTAAACCGGACTTGGCGTCGCTATCTCTGAGGTCCCGGGTTCGATTCCCGGTCGGTCAATGTAGAAAAATATTTTTTCTATATTGCCTCGGGTTTAGGTGTTGTGGTACGGTTGTTGTTTCTTATTTCTGTAACACAAGTGTTTAAGGCCGTACCCCCACCATAACTCGTTTTTAGCAGCTTCCTACTTCTTATTTTTACTTAATATGAAAATAATTAAAAGACATAACAATAATCTTTGAAATTTTTTCTTTAAAATTATCGTTTAAAGTTTGTATTTACTCTATTTTATATATTTACGGAAACAGACTTTTAAGCTACGTCGATAAAAATGTATTTTATGCATCTCCTCCGTAAGTAATACTTATTTTAACTTTTGGCTTTGATTATCGATAAAATATTTAAAATACTTAATATTGGCCGAAAAAATAAAAATGTTAATTGGTCTATTTAAAAAATATATATATATTGATTATTTCTGACAAAATTCATGATTAACGAACTTCAGTTTCTTTGGCGTGCCGTACGGGGTAGTAAGGAAATTAATGCTCAAGGTAATTTTCTCCGGGAAACCGCCTTAAGCTAAGTAGCTTAAGGCGGCGGTTCTAATATTGGACAACATGATACTTATCATAGAATCAAAGCAATGTATGTGATGTTGTTGTTGACCAACATTGAAATCGCAAAAAAAACTCTTCCCCATACCAAGCCGTCGACCAGCTGACATCAGTTTGTATGGAGTAATATTTTTTAGATTTTAATGTTGGTCCTATAAGAAAAGATGTTGTATTTAAGCACCAGAATCAGCCCCTAGGAGGTTGTTGATGTTTTAAAAATAACCCTGTATATACCGACCGGTTATATTTGTTTGTCATAGCCCAAACTTAATCAGGAGTCCCGTATCGTAAAATACGTTAAACTTGAAACACTTGGTTTGGATAATAATACCCATTTTTGGTTTTGGCAGACGTAAATTTTTAAATTAACTGACTTTCCTATTTGAGCTATGAATCATAAACGTAGTTCGACGTACAAAATCATAAAACCGTTTTCACGATATAAAATATAATAATAAATAATACAATTTGCGTAGACTACTAGATGTCCGACTAAAAAACAAAATGATTTGAATGATGTTCTACGCACAGACGTAAAAATTCAGATCACTGATTTTAACGTGTCGTGTTAACACGTCAACTGATAAAAGAAAAAAACCAGAGCGAGTAATCAGCTCTAGGCTTATGTAAGTCAAAAGTTATGAAAAAAATTGTTTACTTGCCTTAGAGCGCCCTAATTTATTATATTTTTTAAATTCTATTTATTTATTTTACTTTGGTTATAACGGTTTCATACAGTTTACAACGATTGATGAAAATATAAAATATAAAAAATGTTTTTAAAATTGAACATGTGTGTAAATTATTAGTTAAATCATATGTTACTACTGAGAATTAACTATCATAAATTAATAAATTAACAACACGAATTTTATTTGTATCTATAATTCACTTCACACACACACACACACACACACACATTCATAATAATAGTAGAAAAACATTTATTACTTATTTCAGAGTTTTCTAAAAGACTTCCTCACAGTACCTCTAGGCGTATCTTCACTAATTCCGTCCAACAGTCAACGTACACATACTACACTCATCCATGAATTCTAACCGAACTACAGACATATCGACCATCAGCAGACAAACGAATTAACTTTCGAATGGCTGTCGCTTCAGTATTTCCCTCAAACCACAATGCCAGGATACTGTGCTACAGGAATATCAACTTTAAAATCGACTAAATAAGATCACATGTGAATTTTCACGGCCCTACTCTATATCGCAGTTAGGTAATTGGTCTTCCAAAGCGGGACACTGCATAGGCGGTTTTTACTGTGATGAATGCGACAATTAAATAGGTAGACAGAAATTTGAAACTTTTTACTATTGGAAATGGTAAAAGGTCCAAATGTCTGAGATGAAACAATTAAGTTATATAGAGCATCAAAATGTTTTATGATTTTACCCATAGTAAAAGTTGCATGCACTAGTTAAAACTGTGTTTTTTAATTTATTGCTGTATGTTGATCTTCAAAATTCTATTATACAGAGTGGCTCGAACAGTCCAATTATGTTTTTAAGGTAGAGCTGCAACGTAGTAATAAAGCGTAAAATTCTGTATATTATAAACAGCGCTTAAGTAAATCTATCATGTCGGGCTAATTCAGGGTAACCTTTTGATTGGAATTTTTCACAAAAAATATTTATACCCTACCTAGCCCACCAATGTCTGGCGATGCTGAAATGTGGATATAAAAGTATATGAAAATTTACATTCTATTCCGTTCCACTGAACTTCGCACGTGCGTACAAAACGGCCTTAACGAGGTTACACAGTACCTCGTTAGTACAATTATATCGCGCCGGATAGTCCATATCGCAATGTAATGTGTAATATATTGTGTTTTAATTTTAGATCTTACTTCTTACCTTTCATGATTCTAGTCCAACGAGAAGTATCCTATAGGTTTAGATATGGGAGTTTGCAAATAGCAAAATATGTGACAAGAATGTCCATAACTTTTGTTTGCGTTAAGATCATAGGCCAAGGTCGCACAGCGTGCTATGGAAAGGGCTATTCTCGGTATTTCCTTGCAATGATCGGATCAGAAATGAGGAGATCCGTAAAAGAACAAAAGTCGCTGATATAGCACAATGGTTTAGCAAGCTGAAGTGGCAGTGGGCGGGGCACATAGCACGTAGAACTGACGGACAATATGGCAGAAAGGTTCTAGAATGGAGGCCGCGTACCGGTAAGCGCAGTGTAGGATGTCCACTCACAAGGTGGACCGACGACCTGGTAAAGGTTGCAGGAAGCTGGATGTAGGCCGCTTCCAACCAGCCAGTCTGGAAGTCAATGGGGGAGGCCTATTTTCAGCAGTGGACGTCATATTATTATTGAATTCCCTGGAATTTATTGCAATATTGCGGAAGAACTTGCGAGCTAATACTTAGTAAGTATAGGTTCCAACTGGTGTATCCTCGAACGTGTTAA
Organism: Anania hortulata; assembly: GCA_963576865.1. Lineage (NCBI taxonomy): Eukaryota > Metazoa > Arthropoda > Insecta > Lepidoptera > Crambidae > Anania > Anania hortulata. The sequence goes on along the minus strand of OY756389.1, from coordinate 20,692,087 downwards.
TTATTATGCTATACTTAAATACTGTATAAAACTTACTAAATTGTTTTAGTTTGCGATCCATAGCTATAATTCCGCCATTAAATCGGGCAGCTATGATAGATGGCTCCGAGCCTAAAGAGTGACACGACGCGTCTGTGTAAGCACTTACCGAGTGATGTATGGCACTTGGCAGATTTTGCCGACACAGAATATTGAATGGAAAGGCTCAGAAGGACTACTCCGTATATTTCTGGAAATATAAATGGACATCCCGTTTGACTTCAGACTAAACAAAAACTTGCCAATTGATTTACATGGAAAAGCTATTTTTTATTAAGGTAAGGACTTTTTCTATTTACAGGCGTTTTGCTGATTCATTAGTTCAAATTTAAGATAAAAAATATGAAAAATAAATGTTTTAGAAAGGATTGAAAAAATAAGCGAGCATTGAGCTATATTATCTGTCTGTCTAGCTCGCACGTATTACATGGCTGGGAAGTATATTTTCTAAATCAAGGCTCTTTCAGATAAGCGTTTCTGCGTGTTTTGGCGTACGAACTTAAACGCGCATTCGCGCTTCAATATGCTGAACGCGTCGAAACTTCTGACGTTCTTACGTAAGATTTAACAACACTACGCGCTCAAAATCGCGCAGCAATCGCAATAATCTGAAAGAGCCCAAAGGTGACTCAGTTTCTGTAGTCTCTCTCCTCTCTTGGTAGGATAAAGCTATATCATCATTAGTAGTGCCCAAAAGAGGTTAGACATAACTAACTAAATGAGTATAATTGAGTATTCCAATAAAAAATTTTACCAAGTTAAGATAGCTATTTCCTGAATGTCTTAAACACGACGATTATTAATGTTTGTGTATTTATTATCATTTAGGACAATTAGTTAGAGTCAAAGTGTATGCAAGGACGGGAACTGTTTATTTTCTCAATAAAAACACAAAATATATTGTTCCAACGATTAAAATAATTATCTAGCCCCGAACTAAGCAGCGTTTGTATTGTATATATAACGGAAAATTATACTTATGTATATTATGGGTATAACTGACACGTACAATATTTGTGCTCTAAGCTATCACATCAATTAATACTCCAAGCGGTATTCGAACCTACACTAAGGACTATATACAAATGGGCTAGTTTCCTAGAAAAATCTGATTAGTCCGTCAGTTGTATTAACAGAAAATATTGGACACCTATTTTTTCTTTTCTCAATCAAACAAAAAATTATGAAGATATAGCCCGTTAAAGTTCCGCGTAACTTCACGCCTTGCGACACTCTTTAGCAAGGTGTGACGTCACTCCCAAACTTTGATGCGCTTTATCGTCGTAATTTTATGTTTGATTAACAAAAGACAAAATATGGGTCCAATATTTTTTGAAAAATAGAATAATATTTTTAAACTAACCTAATAGTTACGACCTGGTAATGGTTGAGAAAACCGCTGGATGCAGGCCGCTTCCAACCGGCCAATCTGGAAATCACTAGGGGGGCCTATGTACAGCAGTGGACGTCCTATGACTAAAGTGATGATGATGATGATGTAACTCATAAGTACCCAGTCGAATCTCCCTAACAATGAAGGCCCGACATACAACCACGTCCATGAATAAAAGTTAGCACAGACAATGTTATCATTTGCTCAATAATTCAAGAGCAGAAGGCGCACAAATTCCGTCGGGCCCTCGAAAAAACGACGCCGTAAAATATAATTTGATGAAAATTTGATGAGGAAAGGTTAAAAAGTTACCTCCACTTTTTTCCTTAACAAACGCTGGAGAGTTGAGCTGGTAACTTTTATTCTGTGGTTTTGTAAAGCCGGGGTGTAGTGAACGAACGCGAGTCAGAGTAAACAAAGCATAGACTTGTTTTATCCTAGAGCTCTCACTCATGAAATCTCTAAATGGACTCGATTTTCTGCGACTTAGGCCAAATTTTAAGTTCACCTATCTCCTTTTAAAGAAAAAAGTGAGAGAGAGAGATTGCTATAAAAATACTTGGAGTCCAGAATTTGATTCAAATCCTGTTATTTGTAAAGTCTTAATTCTAAAATTGTTATTTTACTTAATAATTCTATTATTCATATGGTAGAGGTAGAGATATTTGGACGTAAATTTAATTTAAACAGAGGCAGCAGAATAAGGTTAAGATCTAAAATCAGTATTTCTAACGAATTCTCAATAGTCTGTCCATTTCTCTTAACTGCCTATCAATCTATACAGAATTTTAACTTAGAATGCCTTATATCAAGAAACTAGTAATCCCACTGCATGACAAAGGCCTCTGTTTTGTTTTTCAACTGTTCTCGAAAGACGTAGAACTGATGGCCGATGGGACAGAAAGGTTTTAGAATGGAGGCCACGTACCGGCAAGCGCAGCGTAGGACGTCCACTAGAAGGTGGACAGACGACCTAGTAAAGGTTGCGAGAAGCCGCTGGATGCAGGCCGCTTCCAACCGGTCAATTTGGAAGTCACTGGGGGAAGCCTATGTTCAGCAGTGGACGTCCTATGACTGAAGTGATGATGTTCTCGAAAGAGATCAGTTCAACCCGCCATTTTAAAAGTAGTCACTTTCTATTAAGAAGTTCCAGTCTATTCTATTCAATCGTGCATTGTTTGGTCCACAGAAGAGCCAGCTCACTCCTCACATAGGATGCTTTAAAGAATATCAGACCCAATATGTTAGAGGGAGCAACTATCTGCATAGATGGTGTATTGTGGCACAGGAGGAAAGAATAGAGGTTTGTTTGGGCTCATCCAGCAATAGACTATAACAATACGGAATAACTTGCTTAACAAAACATTGCCTTTGGTAATTTTAAATATTCCACGACGGCTTCTGGCTCGGCTCAAGTCTGGGTGTGTGACCCTAGTAACACAAGTATTTTAATTCCTTACTAGACAATGCAAAATTGTGTGTTCATCATCATCACCATCATTTCAGCCATAGGACGTCCACCACTGCTATACATAGGCCTCATTATAAATAGGGGGCCTCATCATAAATAAATCATAACATAGGGGGCCCGGATTGCTAATACTTGCCACGCTTGGCAGGCGGGTTGGCGAGCGCAGTTTTTTTATAGAATTTCGCACGCAGATGCTGCTTCCCATCTCGTGCTACAGAAATTAGTCACCTCTTCCGATACGCCTCATGTTGGCGGTAGGGAAATGTATTCAGCCTTCAGCCTATTACAGCCATCCCCATACGGCACTTGTGTGTTGCCTGGCGCGTATTTATTGTAAATACTTTCGAACCACGACGCTTTACCAATTTGTCAATCATCAAGACAACACAAATTACATCAACTGGAATGAGTTTCAAGTTACCTCAGGCACTTCAACCTTGGAGTCTCTACCCACTGTGTTTAAGTTCAAGCCGACACAAAACGTTCCGTTTTAAGTTTATGCAAATCCTCCAAGTTTGTGTGGGACCGACGCAAATCGGATTATGAGGTTAAAGCAACGGGGCACCTACATAAAATTGGGACGCCCTGAAAACACGTAAATTACCTTATTAGAGGCTAGACGAGGCCGTTATGCGAAATTTCGGTGCAATTTATAGTGCTGCGACATGGCTGCGACTAAAATATTATTATGTTAACCAAACCTCAATAACCCTTTAGATTACTGAAGACAACTAAAACTGTATTTTGTAATAAAATAACTGTCTTGTTCAAATATCTGTTTCTTCATTACATTATTATTACACTTTTTTTTCTCAGACTTATGGTGGCGACTGACCATAGTTACGTACCCATTGCCTATAAGGCCTAATCGAAATAGTGCTCAATATTTCTAGAGGTCAAAGAGTACGTGATAAGGATCTTTGTTATGAAAAAAAAAAACAACCTGACAACGAACGAACCATGTTTTACACACAACAGTTAAAATGCGGTCACTGTATTGACGCTATAGATACTAGATTTATTCAGACATTTAGGTGCTATAATAAAAAGAAATAACCAAATATTTGATCAAACATTTTAATACGCTCTTCTCAACGCAGTCCACGGAAACTTATTGGTCTTTAGGCAGCGGTAGATGAAGCCGTAATACGTCAAAATTGCGACCACCACCACACCGGTCAGGAAATTTGCTTCGTTTATATACGTTAGAGCCACACAAGCACAGAACAGCAACCAAATGATGCCGATATGGAAGATCAAGTACCAGACATGGTAAATCAAGATAGGATGTCTCCGTCTCATGAAACTGGCAATCAACACAGCTGTCGCTATGAATAATTGGAGGTAGAGTAATCCAAACGTGAATTCAACGATTAAAGTAGTCGAAGGTTCCAGTTCCGAGTCTAGTTTTCTAGAAGAAACTAGAAGGAGAAGCGCAGCGAACACCACTGTTGGGAATACAGCAGAAACAGCTATCAGGACAAACATCTTTCGCAGTTGCATGCAGTGTGAACACACCTCTTCGGAATCTTCTATTACTAAGCTCATTTTGTCATTAGTTTTATTGAGTTTCTTGTTTACTTGCCATTTATTCTAGTAAAAGTGCTTTTTCTTTTACTGCCTTTGACTGCCAAATGTCAGTCTGACATTAGTGTTGTTGTCTATTCTATATTTTTCGTCCTAAAAGGTTTTATAAATCGATAAACACTTCGTAGTTTTGTTGGTGAACCATTGACTTATATATTTGGTGAACATTGAATTCTGTAACATTATCTGACGAAAATGGACAAGATGAGGAATGAATATATTAGAGGAAGTATGAAAGTGGAACCTGTTCCAGAAAAGATGAAAGGAAACTGTTTGTCTTGGTATGGACATGTGATAAGAAGGGAAGTGGGGCACGTAACGAGGAGAATGAAGAGTATTAGTATTGATGGGTGAAGAAGTAGAGGAATACTTGGTACTGTACAAAAACTTTAATAATAATAAAAACTAGGCCCAACTTTTACAAATTCAGATTTATTTTAGCCTGGATTAAAACATCATCTCGAAAACTTATAAGATAGATTGGATCATTGAAAAGGACATAGGCTACTTATCGCCTCGAAAACTAAACCGATTTTGATGAAATTACGAAAAAAGTTGGAACCTAATGGAGGGACATACGCTACGATTTTTGAATCCACTCCAAAAGTGTAAAATAAGGGGGTGACGTATTTCACGCTGGCAAGTCGCAGGCATAATAGATTAAGGATAAATCCAGTTTTATGAAGTTTGTGTGTGCAAGTAGGCCTTTGGATATAAACGATATTAAGTTGGATTATAATCAACAATTTTCCTCTGCACCCGAAAGCAACGTTCGTTTTTGTCCATAATTATTGCACTGCAGTGTCTGATGAAGGTATCCAATTATATCGCGATGGAAAAGTAATGTATGACACGATAAACGAGGCTACGATTCTGATAACCAATTTGTATGATATCGCTTGCTCGATAATCCAACGAAAACATTGTACTGTAATTGAAAATGATTTATTTGTGTAGTTTTAATCGATTAAGTTTCGGAATGCGATTAAGTGTTGATTAATGTATGAAAGCTTATTGCATCCATTGATTTTGTGACACCAACTTTTAGATTAAATTAAATCTACGTAAGCCTTTCTTATGTTTGTACGTTTAATCGGTAGTAAACTATGTACAGACAACTGCTCGTCAACCTACCACAAAACGTTAAAATTTCTCAATTGATATTGATCTCTACGTGTCGGGCTTAAAGTTGAAAATCTGTTCAGTGACCTTTAACTTTATGGGTAGGTTAACCTGCCGTTGACTGTACCATGCATTCGACTGGTTGTGCAACACAACTAAAGGGCTGATTCTGGTGCTTAAATACAACTTCGTCCTAACCTTATTGTTTTGCCTAACAGGGTCTATAATGATCTGTTGTTTAATGTACCTATTTATAAATAGATATAAATAAATAAATAAATATTGGACAACAACACATACATTGCTCTGATCCTATGGTAAGTAGCTTAAGCACTTGTGTTACAGAAATCTGAAACAACGACGGTACCACAACACCCAGACTCGAGACAATATAGAAAAGTAATTTTTCTACATTGACCGACCGGGAATCGAACCCGGGACCTCAGAGCGACACCAAGTCCGGTATGCTCGCCTCTCGGCTACGGAGGTCGTCGAATTTTATTTATTTATAACACCTATGTAACATTATAGAACGCAATAAATGTATTGAATTGAATTGAACTTATATTACTATGGGATAGGCCAAACATCAAATCTTTAAAGAAGTTACTTCATTTAAAAACAGTGATCAACTGTTAAAATTTGTATAAAGGAGTTTTTTTTTGAGATTTCGATGTTTGTTCCATTGTAAATCCCTAATTTCCCGATAGTGAAAGGGCTGCAGCTGGTGAAAGCAGCAAAGCTACCATGAAGCATTTTTGACAGTATCTACCAATATAAGCCTAATAAATTCAGAAGCACAATTTTGTATTTTTATTTCATCATCATCATCATCATTTATAGGACGTCCACTGCTGAACATAGACCTCCCCAATAATTTCTAGATTACCGGTTGTATAAATTTACCTTTGACAAATTATAAACAATTAACATGATTTATTTTAAGACGGCTAGTTTCGATTGTTTTTAATTTGTCAAAGATCTGATACTATTAAATGTGCATTTGAATTTATTTGACTTATACATACAAACGTATAAAACAATTTCATGTTAACACCGTCATAATGCAATTCCCTCGCAGATTCTCAGCAACGTAAAGTTAATACAAAAGTCTTTTTATAAATAGGCTAAAGATTTCCTTGTCGCTTTTAAATAAACGTCAAGATGATCTCCGCTTACCCAAAGTAAATATCCGGATCAAAAGTCGAGTTCCTAATAGCAATGATGAAATATGAACTCGGATCAATAAATAAGAGTTAGGAACGAACTAGTGTTGCCGTTAAATAATTATTTTATCGATATTAAATTGTTTAAAATAGTTCATTCCTTTTAAAATTTGTGAAATATTGACAAAACACTGTTTGCGGTTTTACACATGAACTCTATAGATTTGACTTTATCAGTTATCATAAATATAATACGAGAAACCTTCATTAAAAACCTCTAAAAACCACATTAGGATGTCGATTTGCATTTAAGGGGTTAACCGACCTTATTCCCGTTGTTCAAAAAACTATGTTTATAATCTACATCATAGACACATAGATGATTCAGTCAAGATAATCTATCACTAATATATTTTGTTATCATAATCAGCCAGTGTCGGTCCTCAGCTAGACATAGGCCTCTCCACCACACTACACCACATCACTAAGCCCGATCCTCGCCATCTTTTCGCCATTTTTATTCATTGCCAGTAGCTTTGTTTATACTCATCGCTCCACCTTGTCGCAGCTCGGAGGGCGCCGTACGCTGCGTTTGCTAAGTCCCGGTCATCATCGATTTTATAATCGATTAAGACACCTTATGATTGAACTTCGATGAACGCTTATCGATTCTTTATCAATAATTAGTCGAATTTCTGCAGCTCTAGGGTAACCCTTTGAAATTTAAGAAACACTTTTCGTTTCCACTGGGAGATAGCACGCGTCTAAACGAATTAAAACTTTTAATGGCTAAGCCGCGTACTTTGAATACGGACGGACAGGGTGGCCAGAATTCGTCGAATTTAGAGCCAAGTCTGTGTGAGGTGGAGTTCGTACTCGTAATAAATCAGATGTTATTACATAATTAACAAAACTTAAACTAACCTCTGAGTAACTTTGATAACTTTAGATTTAGAGTACCTACTTATTTATTTAACTAAAAAGTTTCTTGGTTGAATTAAAACTATTTAACCTACTTGAAAGAGTAGAATTCTTGGAAAATTGAAGTCATTGTCCAAGTCCACTGCTCGTAATAGGCCTCTTCATAAATCGCTTTAACGAGCAGCCCTGGACCATTTAAGTCCAACAGCTTCTAGCAAACTTAAGTAGGTCATCGGTCTACCAAGGGGGAGGCCTACCACTCAGTCAGTCTTGATAGTTCTGCAAATGGTGTCGCCTATCTCCCTCGTCAACTTGGCCAATCTACCTATGTCGGCGACATAGATGGTTTTGCGGATATCCTCATTCCAGATCTTATCAAGAAAGAATCGCCAAGTATGGCTCCCTTCATAGCGCGCTGGGTTTAAAAGTGAGAAAATGTTTGAAGATTGTAGTTCATTCAATTACCTTCATCATTTCTACACAACTAGTAGAAATGATGAAGCTGCTGGACAAGTGTGGATGACTAAGGTTAGCAATGATCTATTCGGCCACTTCAGACCGAGATGATTAATATATTTTAAATGAAAGCCAATTGAAGAAATTACTGGTGACGTTTGAGACGATATGGATACAAATTTGACGCTAAGTGACTGTGCTGGTGGGTTATTCCAGCCATTATCATAAATTTGAGGCAAAATACGGTATTACCAAGTACTTATTGTTAATGATAACGTTCTACATAACAGCTGCGCTATCTTGAAGTAGGACCTTGACAATTCACATTTGAGTGTACAGTGTGACTATGCTCTGTTGTTTTGCCTAAAGTGCAAGGGTCCAGAATTCGATACCCGGAGGGACCACTTTTGGAAATTAATTAATTAATGGTCATGTCAGTGTGTGCTGGCAGATCCAAACACACACATGACCAAATTTAGAAAAAACCGTTTCTAAAAGTGCTTCTACTAAAAAATTGGAGTCAAGTATCTAATAGCAAAACTACATCTCAACTTTTTTAAACGTTTGTCTGAAAGAGGTCGCTTCTAGCGATATGACCGCCTAAATTGTACCATTCTAAATGTATTTTTTCCCTGTACTGTTTGTTTTGTGTGGTGTGCAATAAAGAGTATCTATTTATCTACATATTATGTTGATTCTAAGGAATACTACTAATGCAACACCATGTCGTTCGATGTGTCATTCATTAATTTACTTATGACGAATAAACTAAAAGTATTTAAATTTTATGATTTATGATACGAAGTCCAATTTTCAGAAACAAGCTTTCCACTACTCTTAGTCGCAGTGTTCGCAATTATGCACAAACGTATGCAGTTTCATTATAACAACGTATGACAAACGCCTCACTTATTGATAGTGCCGGGACGTCCGCATAATTAACGCAAATAGCCAGTCCGTCAGTTTTGACTTCGCGTTATGAACGTGCCGCGTCATTATAATTTTAGCCATTATACAGACTACTGCACCATTACCGCACAAAGCTTTACAGGAGCTGTGATTCTCTGAGACCAATTATTTCAATTTAGTTTTAGTTATCTCTTTCTAACACGAAGACCTGACGGCCGATGGGTCAGAAAGGATTTGGAATAGAGGCCACGTACCGGCAAGCGCAGCGTAGAATAGGGTGGACAGACGACCTGGTAAAGGTTGCAGGAAGCCTAGAAGTCATTGGGAAAGACCTATGTTTAGCAGTGGACGTCCAGTGGCTGAAATGATGATGAGTAATAATCTCTTTTCAACTCTAACAAATAAAATGAGATAAACTATTTTAAGTACAGAGCTGATGACACCACCACCCAACAATTTAAGTACTGCTTATGACCTTTCAAAATTAACATCCTCATGTCATTACTATTATTGATTACTATTAATGACGTCACTTTTACCTAGCTCAGAACTAAGATAAATTACGCTGGCTTTATCCCTTAATTAAAGTTGTTTGTATTGATGAACACATTCATCATCATCATCATCTCAGCATATTTGAATCCGCTGCTGGAATGCTGCCTCCAGAGACCTTTGTTTTCTTAAATTTGGCAACTGCGTTTAATGTAATTATGTATGTAGTATTCATTTCAGTGCAAAGAATAAACTTTTTTTTTAAAACGGAACTGTTGAATGAAATAGTGTTATGTATGAAGTATTTATCAAACTAAGTTATGTGATTTGCCTTTGTTTACCATACCGTCATATTTTAAATCTTTTATTGAAAGAAAATAATCGGTAAAGTTTGACAGATATTAGGATGCTGTCTGTTCTCTTTCTTTCTTCAAGCGAACCTAAAGTATGTTTAGTGCGTGGTTGCAAAGAATCGCAGCCACTAGCTTTGTGGAGCAATGGTGCATGGAACGCATGGTTGATACTAAATTTCATTCTCATTAATTGCAATCATAGACAATGATGAACTAGTAAACGTATTTATTATGAATTGCATGCATTATTCTGTACCCTTGATTAGATAAATAGCATTAACGCATAGCTTATCAGATTTGAATGGTCCTATAATTATGATGCTAAATGATCATGATGAGGTCACTTGCCTTCCCCTTCGCCTTTATCTATGGAGTAAAGCTGGTGTATTCCGATAATAAAACCAGTTTATGAATAAGACGGTGAATCAACACTAATATTATGAAGGTAAGGTATATTTGGCTATAGGATGTAATTTCTGGTACTACGTACCTACCCGATTGCAATAATTATTTGACTAATGCTTTTAGTGAACCTTATGGAAGGAAATAGGCAACTTTTTATACTACAAATAAAACAATCACGCCGCCGAAGTCGCGGGAAAAGCTACTGTCAAATAAAAAGCCGACTTTTTAAATTCCGTTTATGTATTCCAAGACAAATTCATAAAATCTTATCATCGTGCCAACAAGACAGTACCAAATGAAGACAAAGCAATCAAAAATAATAATATCAATACATAAACAATTTACATGGAGGCTAGATCGCTATCATTGACCAACAGACCGATTGTTATATTAAGACAATTGACATTGATGTGCAATGTCATTTTATACAATAATGTGTTATTATATTAGGTCCTTACATATTAAATTGCCGATACTCAACACTGGCAACTTTAACATTAAATATCTTGCGTTTGATTAAGAATTCCAGATTAAAATTTATATCGAAATAAAGCCAAAAAATATTATTTTAAAATTCGTACATCATCATTTGTTTTCACATCATTTGTTTGATATGAAAATTCGCGGTATTTACGAATACGAGTTTCCAAAGAGATCAATGATCTGCCTATATAATGGCAGAAGTGTATCGATAACAACGGCGCATACTTCGATTGATTATAATATAATATTTTCATTTAAAAAAGTTGATTCACTTTTTTGATACTGAACGGCAATTTCATATGTTAGAACTAATAGTATATCTGGTGTGTATTGTATCTACTGAAGGAAAGTTGTAATGCTTTAAAAATAAAATAAAGGTTTTGTATAGGTTAGGTGAATTTGTTAATTCATTGACCCCAGAGTTTTACAAGAGCGTATTAAAATGACGTTTTTGAAAGTTGGCGTTCAATGGGATCAGAGAAATATAAGTAATGTTCTCTAATATTTATATTTATTTATATTGAGTAGTATGTATGTGCTAGGTATACCAATAGCAAACGTCTCGATTAGAATTTCCATAAAATCGTCGTGCATGTTTCATTTTACATAAAAGTACTCATTTATTCAGAATAATAATATATATATTTACTTATTATTTATTTATTTTGTGTATTGCATTATATTTATCCAAATATATGTGTATTTTATTAAATTTAATTTGCAATATCATAGTTTGTTCTGAGATTTAGTACCAATTACAATTTATTTTGGACCTTTACCGCACCCATTACCTGCTTTCTGCATGACCCAAAGGTTGGCTGGTAGAGAATGCCCTTGGCATTAAGTCCACCTGTTGTACATCTTTAAGTTTGTGCAATAAAATTTTAAATAAATATTTCAAATACTCTCGTGAGTTAGAGAGAGAGATACCCTTAGCAATTACACTAAAAGAAGTAGAAAATAATGATATTGACTGTACATTACTTGATTATTTTTTAAACCTACCTCGCATATCGTCAATTTGCTTGTTCTACAAGCCGATATCGAGTGGATGTTTATGGAGTCTCCTACACTCGAGGAAGGCAGTTCCAGTGTGGTGCTTATCGTTATCAGCCCTTATTACGTCATAAATACACGTTTATGAGTGGAAGAGCAAAATATGAAGATCCAATCGCTTTATGGCCCTGTGCTTTGGCAGCCAATCTTGTTTGGGAGTAAGCAAATATGCTACAGTAACAATAATGACATCATCAATTTTTTCATATTCCACTTTTTAAAGCAACTGATTTCTGATTAATGACTTTAGCAGAATAACATATAAAGAATGCAAATAGATTTATTATGAAAACAATATTACACATAGCAACAAAAAAACAAAAACGATAACACAACAGAAATGAACTAAATGAAATAAAATAACAACAAACATAATATAAAAGATAATACAAACAGAAAGCATACAAGTAACAAAGTTTATTTTTTAAACAGTATTACTATGTATTTACCATATTTTAGTTTAAGCAAATGATGTAATTCTTTGTTCGGCCCTAGGTGCTTGTAGTTTTTCGTCAACCCGACATGCGTAATAACGGGGTGATTTGAAGGTTTGTTTCCAAGTAAGGGTTTATGAAAAAAAAGGCTTTCATCTAGGCTAGGAGTAGGGTTGCCAAAATTTCTTTGACGAAATATAGTATTTTTCAAACTAAGGTATAAAAAATATAGTACACTTCATAAAAAAAAAAAATATGGAAAAGTCTAAAAAAAGACTAAGCTATATATTTTAATTATTTATTTTTATAAAAATTGTATTCTTAGAACTCCTTGCATATTTTAACAGTTTTTTATCTGAAAAAAAGTATGCTTAAAAATTGCTTTATCGCATTCTATGTCTAAATTGAAATAGATCATGAGCTCATTTTTTATTAATCTGATGCTGCATCTGTTTCTTTCGTCCCGCCATTACGAATTCATCACCGAAAATATTCTAAATCTGGAAAATATTTTCCTCTATTAAAAATGAAATTGAATATTATAAATTCGGAATAAAGATTGTCCACTTCTATTTTCAATTTTTCTTTTAAATGTATTATATCTAATATTCATTTACAGTCACTAAAGGAAACCTCCTGTTACAAATTAAATTTTTGAATTTGGCATAACCAATAGGCTAGTTTCCTGGGTCAAAAAAAGATTATTCTATTTAGTCCGTCAGTTAGATTATCAAAAAATATTGGACCCATATTTTCTCTTTTGTCAATCAAACAAACAATGAGGAAGATAAAGCACATCAAAATGAGCACGTGACGTCACGCCTTACTAAAAAGTGTCGCAAGGCGTTTTTACGTTATTACGCGTTATTACGCGGAACTTTAACGGGCTATATCTTTATCATTTTTTGTTTGATTGAGAAAAGAAAAAATACGTGTCCGATATTTTCTGTTAATCCAACTGACGGACTAATTTGATTTTTTTAGGAAACTAGCCCATTGCTTTCATCAAAATCAAACCATTTATTATAATAGTCTAAACACTTATCAATAAACGCCAAAAAAATATTTCAATTTCTTGACTTTCTGTAGGGGATTTTGCTTCTAAAAATTATTAGTAGATAAAAAAATATCCGTACCCTCTTATATTTCAGTGTTGAAAAATATAGTATTTTTGCGTACTATATATTTCTTTAACAGTATATGGCACGAAGAGCCGAAATATAGTACAATATTATATATTATACTCGTAGTACGGTTGGCAACCCTAGCTGGGAGACGCACTTAGTAAAAAAATATTACCTGTTACTGCGTAACACAGTTACAGAATCCTTATGTTGGATTCTGATTCTTTACTTCAAGACCACAAATTTTTGTGTTGTCTGGGCATTGTTATTTATTAGTTAAATAAGCGACAAACAAAAAATTTGGGACTTAGCTTAAGACCCAGTTTAACAAAGCTCTGTAAGTTACTAACAGAGCTATCAGGTGTATCTTTAAAGAAGTTTTAATAATTGTATCTTCTTGTAATTATTAAAAAAGAGACATGTAACTGGGTATTTATAACACTGTGTTTTTATAACAATAATAAGGTTAACGGACTTCTAAATTATTTAGCACGAAATTTTTATGTTGTTTTTTTAATAATTTTTGCAGTTTTGCCGGTATAACTGTTTATAACGTTATCACAAAGTATATTTTACTTGCAAAGACGCTATAGGCTAGACGGTCTATCTTATCAATATATTCTTAAATACATATTATGCAATGTTAACAAAGTACAAATCTTGCTATTTATATCTTACTATAATTAAGAGCAGTGAAGCTGGAAAACAGACGCATTCAAGTTTAATAAAAAGTGGTTTAATAATTTTTTAAATCATTTTCTCGATATTAATTAATTAAATTATAATTCACTCAAGTGTTTACAGAAATATAAGTGCTTAGATAATGAACTCAAAGTGAAATGTCTCTTCAAACATGCATCACAATTGATTACTATGATAAGACTATTATAAATAGTTTAATGGGAATTATAGTGGCACATTTCCTTGAAATATGGCGATGAACATAGTCAAAGTGTTAAGTGTATTATTTGCGAGTGTCCTAGCCTTGGCAACAGGAGCTGATGACACTTACAGCATTTATGAAATCGTAAGTATCTTTTGAGTAAAATATGAATATGCAAATGCAAAATTAAATTTTACTGTATCAGCCTATAAAGTTATAGGTGCTAACCCACTGTTGGGTATATGTTATATTTTTATTGCACGATTTCTCACGGTCCTTTGCATCTTCATCATCATTATCATTTCAGTCACTCACCACTCACCAGTGGGGTCACCTACTGCCGAGTATAAGCCTCCTCTTATGGCGGCACTTACTACGGTCCTGTACTATCGACGACCTACGTAGCCGAGAAGCGAGCATACCGGACTTGGTGTCGCTATCTCAGAGGTCCCGGGTTCTATTCCCGGTCGGTCGATGTAGAAAAAATAACTTTTCTATATTGTCTCGGATCTGGGTGCTATGGTAACGTCGTTGTTTCTGATTTCTGTAACACAAGTGCTTAAGCTAGTTAACATAGGATCAGAGCAATGTATGTGATGTTGTCCAATATTTATTTATTTATTTACTAATAGAATCCAGACGATTCTCGCTGTTTTTGTGACATCACTTGCCCATCTAGCAGAAGGAAGATTTCGACTTCTTTTTCCCACGCATGGCCACCATTTGGTCAAGGACTTGCTTCACCTGCCATCACTACGTCTAGCCATGTTAGTTGTAGCCCTGTGAATTTTTTCCCAATTTGTCCCGAACACTCGTACAATATTATCAGGACTAGTGGTCGGCTTAGTCCAAATTGAGGAGAGAGGAGAAAGACCTCGGGGTCTTTCCTTAGGCAACCATTCCAATGTGACTGGCCCTATCACTCTTACTATAAAAATGTGCAAGTTTCTGTTGTACTTATGCAAAAATAGCTGAATGGAATTAAATGGAAATAAGCATACACATAGACCATGACTGGGATTAAATTACAGGAAAATGTTTACCCCGGGAAAATACAAAGTTGCCTAATCTAAATTATAAATCTTTATTTTTTACGATGGATACAAAATTACATCTTTTTGTAACAAATCGAATGACCTAAGGGAAAGCCGCAGGCAATCGTTAGTATAGAATTAAAAATAAATGATATTACAGTGGACGGCGTACGAAACATCTATAAACTAAAAATACTATAATTTCAATATTATGTTTATTTTTATTATGAAGTAGCTGAGCCGGCGAACTTCATACCTCCAATTAAAGTTCTCTTTCTTTATATTTTCTCACCCTTTAAACCTTCTTTGGATTTCTACCAATATTTCAAAACCAAAATTTGCCAAATCGGTCCAGCCGTTCTTGAGTTTTTGTGAGACTAACAAACGCCCATCAATTTATGTATGCATATATATATATGTAGAAGATACTAGCAAAATTGAAACATGTTCAATAATAAACAAGGTACTATTTAACAAGGTAAATTTGCACAATCATAGCACATCCACGCAAAAAAGTAAATAAAAAATGTTAACAAGATAAGATAAAAAGCAGCCAGCGCCCCTAGCATGACCAATAAAATACGATATGATATGATATGATATAGCGATATATCGACTGCAACTGTAAAAATATGATAGATATAGCCGCCATTTTTAACAACATGATGGCAACAGCGATCATAATATGTGATGTCACCGGCACGGCGATTCAACATGGCGGCTTTATCTAGCATATTTTTACAGTTGGTGTCCATATATCACTATATCATTATTATTTATATATTATTTATTATGCATACATCATATTACAATTTTTACAAACAGAGTCATACAAAACTGTTTACAGAGTATCATATAATATCGTGTTTCAGTGCTCATGCTAGGGAGGCAGATATACCTACATATCATGTAATCTTATATTGATTTTATGACTCAAAATAAATTATGTCGTTCAATACCTAACTGACGATCGTTTGGTGGAGTGGTTCGCGCCTGAGACTTCAAAGCCAAGCGGTAGCGGGTTCAAATCCCGCAAGAGCAAACGTTTGTGTGATAAAAACGATCATTTGTACCTATTATATTATTAGCAGCCGCTGGATGCAGGCCGCTTCCAACCGGTCAATCTGGAAGTCATTAGGCAAAGCCTATGTTCAGCAGTGGACGTCCTATGGCTGAAATGATGATGATGATGATCTATTATTCAGTCGCCTTAACAACCTTTGCTTAGTTTGGGGCTAGGTAGAAATTAGTGTAATATTTAAAAAAAAAAAACTATGTATCTAGTATGTACAACTGTATATATTCATCTAGTTTGTTTTAGTTTTGTATGATTTAATTTAACACAATTTGTTTTTTTGTTGCACCGCCTATACCATCTCTGTATGGCCCCATGGTTGACTGGTAGATAATGCTTTTGGCATTAAGTCCGCCATTTGTTTAACGTTTTTTTTAAATGTCTGTGCAATAAAGTTTAAATAAAATAAATAAATAAATAAATAATATTAACAGCACCTATATTTTTCAGCCCGAAGCAATAAACGCCCATGGATATCCAGCCGAAAGGCACCACGTAGTAACCGATGATGGGTACATTCTAGAAATGCATAGAATACCAAGAGGCATTAATGAATCCATCTCACCCAGACCAGTGGTGTTCTTGATGCACGGGCTCCTAAGCTCTTCGCAGGCTTTCGTTGCTATTGGGCCAAAGAGTGGTGTAGGTAAGGACAAACGTTTATAAGATTTTATCTGAGAATAGCAATTTTATGGCAAAAAAAACCTCAGAAAAACAATGTCTTTAAATGTCTATTATTTGCCAAAAAAGATTAAAAGAAAAGTTAAAAGAAAAAGGTCATCCAGAGCCTCAAACCAGCAGCTAGCAGCTGCCATGATAGTTTAACTTATATTTATTACATGCTACTAAGTTAAAAATAATATTATTGTATCACTTTAAAAAATCGACCACTCCAGAAGTTAAACATATTTACACACTGTGTTAGGTTAGATACAGGTGTTGAACCTGACAGTATGCATTAAAACCATAAAATAAGACAAATAATATTTATTACATAAATAGTGCATAGTAGGTGTATAACCGAAACATTGATGAAACAATGCTGGCTTCAACAGCCTAGCCTTTTCAAGTGTAATTTGTTCAAAGGACAGCGTTTTGAGGCACTGGTAAATTATTGTTTTTTTGTCATCATCATCATCATTTCAGCCATAGGACGTCCACTGCTGAACATAGGCCTCCCCCATTGACTTCCAGATTGGCCGGTTGGAAGCGGCCTGCATCCAGCGTCTTCCTGCGACCTTTACCAGGTCGTCTGACCACCTTGTGAGTGGACGTCCTACGCTGCGCTTGCCGGTACGCGGCCTCCATTCTAGAACCTTTCTGCCCCATCGGCCATCAGTTCTACGTGCTATGTGCCCCGCCCACTGGCACTTCAGCTTGCTAATCCGTCGGGCTATGTCAGCGACTTTTGTTCGTTTACGGATCTCTTCATTTCTGATTCGATCTCGCAAGGAAACACCAAGCATAGCCCTTTCCATAGCACGCTGTGCGACCTTGAGCTTTCTTATGAGGCCCATAGTGAGAGGCCACGTTTCAGTTCCGTATGTCATCACTGGTAACACACACTGGTTGTAGACTTTCGTCTTGAGGCACTGAGGTATTTTGGACGAGAAGACGTGGTGTAGTTTCCCGAACGCTGCCCAGCCGAGTTGGATTCGACGATTGACCTCCTTCTCAAAATTGTTTTTTTGTATTTACAGCTTACAATCTGGCTGATGCTGGGTTCGACGTATGGATGGGCAATGCTAGAGGGAACCGATTGTCACGCAATCATACCTTACTAAATCCAAATGACTCTAAAGAAAAGTTCCAATTCTTCGACTTCAGTTACGAAGAGATCGGAACGACTGACCTAGCTGCTATGGTGGATTATGCCCTAAAGGTGTCAGGAGAAAGACAACTGCACTACATCGGCCATTCTCAAGGAGGAACCGTGTTTATAGCGTTAACCTCGTTGAAAAGGGAGTATAATCAAAAGTTCAAATCGGCGCATCTCCTCGCCGGAGTAGGCTATCAGGACCACTTTCCAAATAAAAAACTTGCACAATTGGCACTATTTACTGATTTCATTTATGTGAGTTGATTTTGTTTGATTTGAGCTTTATTAATATTAATGTCATTGTTTTATCATAACTGCCTTTGCCTAGATCAAGAGCAAGTTCACGTAGATAAATATTTGGGATGTAAGCAATCAAATTGTTTTTATATTTTCAGCTAGCGTCACAAGCACTTGGGGTAGTGGAGTTGTTCCCACCCAATATCACAAAGACACACGAAACAGACAGCATAGAATCAGACAGCCTAGGATCAGATTTTTGTGCTGAAAATGATAGTAATGCTCAATTATGTGAACTGCTTGGGATCTCAGAATTATTGGTAAATGTCATTTTATTGTTTCGAAAATTAGGATTCTATTTTACTTTTATAAAATATTTGCACTCAGTATAATTACAAAATATACTGAATAAGTTTATTTATCTTACTTATTTAGCAAAAGTCAAGAGATATAACAAATAACGGGTACAATTAAATATATTTTTATCAGTTTCAGTCAAATAATGATACGAAACCAAATACAGAAATAGCAGGAGCATCTTTAAAGCAGGTGGCACATTACGGTCAAAATATAAGGGATAGATCTTTCAGGCGATGGAACTATGGAGCCCTTAAAAACTTAGTTGTGTATGGACAGCTTATCCCACCCAAATATAATCTTGGACTTATAACAACTAATGTGACATTGCATTACACCATTGCCGATACCCTACTCCATGAGAAAGACGTGCTGGCAATGGCTGCTGATATGCCAAATGCAAATGTGAGAAAAGTACCTAAAGACACATTTTTGCATGGAGATTTCGTTGCAGCTGATGACTGTAAGGAATTGGTAACGAATTACATAATCGACGATATGCTACGGGCGGAAGCGTAAGTACGTGTTCGATTTGTTTAACTATTAATAATATTATAATTATTAGATAAAAAGCTGATCAAAAAGAGTGAGGAATCAGTATAGTAATCGAATATTTGTAAGATACAAGAGTATATTTTCATTCGATTCAGAGCCACAAAAATAACACTTTCCTGCTTATAATAAAATAACTTTTAAGATAGGAACAATATCGAAATCTCAAAAAAACTCACTCGGGATAGTATGGGGATACAAACCGTAATAAATGTAGGGGAAGTGAGTTTTTTTTTCTATAAATAAAATTGTTGCATTTGGGCAGAAAGGCTTGTTTTTGCGGCTCCAAAGCATACAAAAATTCACGGTGTATTGTAGAGTCTAAAGACTATCATACAATATTAATGACATTGACCTAAGCTTTTGATATTCTAAAAGAAATAGGTGGCTGAAATAGCTTATCTAAGGACAAGCGATATAATTTCTGAGACAAATGTATCTTTTGATTCCAGAAATTTTGCCCAAAACAAACTGATCGAAACGCAAGATATTTTACCATTCATCGATGTGATGTTAGTAGATGCAGATGATGTCATACAGATCGAGCCACCTCTTCAAAGTTCAGCGTCTGATCTTGTATTAAGTGTGTTATTGAAAACTTGTATTGTTATTTTTTCGATGAAATTTTTACTTTATTATTAACAATAAACGAACTTACTTTCTGAACTTAATTATGTATAAGATTTTCCGAGAAAAAGAAAGGTTGTAAAAATTAACAGCATGAAATACTTCAAATATTATTTCCTGTTTGTAAACAAAAAAAAAGTTGCCTGTTGACGGAAATTATTATTCTTTTTATGACTTATGAACAGGTATTTCCAATATTTCCAACTAACGGACATAAAGAAACGTAAACACATGAATTTATAATGTAGGTGTATATATATTTTATCATCCCAATATCTGAAACATATTATATACATGTCAATATTATAATACTTGAGGTTTCTGCAGTCTTGTACTAACCACCATTAACTTACCAGTTACCCCACAACAGAAGGAGCAGATAAGGCAATCTAATGAATATAATGGCAGCCCCAAGTTTTTATTTTTAAACGAAGTCAACTTATAATAAATTTCAATCAAAAGTTATTTATTACAATATTTTAAATAAAATAGATTTAATGTTACTTGATGCATTCATCAGAAACGTAATAGCAAGTGATAAAACAAGTGAAATAAAACATATGCTGTCATACCAAGCGTAAAAATCAGTTACGATAATAACTGTTGGATAATCATACCGTGTAAAGTTACTGATGAGTCTAGCAGCGGCGATAAAGTTGCCATATTCAAGGTGCTAAGTTTTACTATCGCTCGGTTCCAACTTGTGCATTAATGAAATAACCAAATGTGTTCCCCGACCTTAGGGCATAGATTAGTAAGTTTTTTGCAAGTATAAGATCGTTTTGACTTAAGGCGGTTCCGCGAGCAAATGACCTTCCGCATTAATTTCTTCTCTTCCCCCTACGGCACGCCAGAGAAACAGAAGAACGGAGATCATGAATGATTGACAGAAATCAATAATTGACCAATCTAAAAAAAAATTTGACCATTTTTGAGTATTTTAAATTTTCTATCGATTGGTCAATGATAAAAATTAAGATAACGATTACTTACAGAGGAGCTGCAGTGTTAGATAAATGATGATTGAGGCCTTGAGCTGATGCTGCACATCTAGAAGACTGCTGGGTTCTCAACCCCTCGGCAACTCACAGACGATGTAGCATGTTAGAGTTCATAAGAATAGTCTCAATGAGTTGGTGTTAAATAGATAATGATTGAGACCTTGAGCTGATGCTGCACATCAAGAAGTCAGCGGAATTCCCAATTACTCGGCAATTTACAGTCGATTTAGCGTATTTGGGCTCATAAGAATGGTTTCAATGAGTCGGTGTTAGATAAATGATGATCGAGGCCTTGAGCTGATGGTGCACATTTGTGTCGGTGTTTTTTTTAATTTTAAATTTAATTTAGTTACTTATAATATGATTAGATTTAAATAGCACTAGAAAGGTAACGTAATGGCGTCCAGGGACAAAAAATCCCGTTTTAGGAAGGGAGTGAGTAAGATGGTTAGGTTTCTGTTCTAGAAGATTAGTGTCAGTGCTATAGAGAAAATCATTGTATTTGAGCAGTAAAATTAGATCTAGGTACTAAAGGAAAGTTAAACTATCATAATGAGTGATAATACAAAAAAATAAGTGCTCAGATAAACTCCTAGGTTATAGTGAAATGTCTTTTAAAACATACGTTCAGGTAGATTATTTTGATAAAGAGACTATTATAATAATAAAGAATAATAAAATTTTATTATAGTTCGATTGTTATGATAATAGTATAACAATATGTATTTGAAGTTAGTGAGTCATTTTCCTGAAACATTTCGATGATGGCAGTCGTCCTAGTTGTGGTTTTAGCGAGTTTCCTCGCATCGGCTGCTGGAGAATTTACTACCGAATACAACATTTATGAGATCGTAAGTAGTTTTCAACCGACTTTAAAAAAAGGTGGTGAAGGTGCTTCTTAATTCGACTTTTTGTATTTATTTTACATGATATCTTCGCCAAAATTAACATGGATATTTTTTGTTTAACCCTCATATTTATAAGCTTAAGTTTTATTTGTACACTAGCTGTCCCGGCGAACTTCGTTAGGCCGTTATTTTAATTTTTTTGGAATTTTTTTCGATGTTTTTATAGTTATTCTCCTATTCGGGGCGGAGACAAATTCAACCAATCAAAGATCATAAAAATTGGTCCCGCCATTCTTGACTTATAAATGGTGTAACTAACTTGACTTTGTTTTATATTTTAATCTATGGAATCGAACCTACGATCGATTCGAACTGATTTCAAGGTGTCATATCGAATTTAATCTTTATAAGTAAGTACCTATGTAAAATCCAGATAGAATTTGGGTTTATTTGATTCGTTTTGTTCTATAGATATAAAAGCATGTTTTAAAGTTTTTTAAACTATAATAATTAACTCTTTTAGAATAGAGTTTAGCTCAGAGACGATCCCATTTGAATAGGATGGAAAACATGGGATGAAATCGTGATGAATTCGTCGTGAAAAAGACGTATCACTAAAAGATAAAGTATAAAGTACACTTTTTAATTTTAAAAAAATACGCTTGAATAAATCAAACGCAAAACTACGCATATCTTTTACAATGGCGAATAGATATCAGAAACATAATCCTATTACGTTATATGACATACATGACTCAGGTGATTGCTAATTTTTCAGCCTGAAGCAATAATGTCCAAAGGATATCCAGCTGAGAGGCACCACGTTGTCACAGAAGATGGTTACATTCTAGAAATGCATAGAATACCGAAAGGCAGAATCCATTCTCGTAGTTCGTCAAGACCAGTTGTCTTCTTAATGCACGGACTGCTGAGCTCTTCACAATCTTTTATTGCTAACGGGCCATTGACTGGCATGGGTAAGCCAAAAAAATTACAAGTTTTTAGACCCGATCTTGAGAATTTCAATTTATACAGGGTTATTTTTAAAACTTCAACCACCTCCTAGGGGCTGGTTCTGATGCTCAAATACAACAACCAACATAGACTAGCACAGTAATCTAAAAAAAAAATTTACTGCTTCATACAAACCGATATCCGGTGGCAGTATGGGGAAGTGATTTTTTTTGGGATTTCGATGTTGGTCCCATAGTTTTTTTTTGTATTTGAGCACCGGAAGTTGTTGAAGTTTTTAAAATAGCCCTGCATACATAAATAAATTGTTCCAACAATCACACCAATTATCTTGTCCCAAACTAAGCAAAGCTTGTACTTATAGTATAGATAATATTTAAATCCATTTAAAACATCTATGACATCGGTACCAATGCTCAAGATTATCTTAAAACGTTTGTCAATAGTGGCACTCGAACCCACTACCGCCTGGTTTTACAGTCCGGGGTCGGTCGTCAATCATACAATACAAAAAGCATGTAAACAAAAATCAAAATAGCAAAAATATCCAGCAATAGATAACAATAGGTTAATTTGTAAAAAAAAGAAGCTTGCGTCCAGTCTTACTCGATATTATTTGCAGTCTAAACTGATGTCTGGCCCGCAGTCATGAGTATTTTGAATAACTAGCTAGAAAATTCTTTGATTAATACCATTTTTGTCTGATACGACAGCTTACAATTTGGCTGACGCTGGCTTTGACGTCTGGATGGGTAATGCCAGAGGAAACAAACTATCGCGCAACCACACCTCACTAGACCCAGACGACTCTCAAGATAAAATAGAATTCTTCGACTTCAGCTTCGAAGAGATCGGAATGATTGACGTACCTGCTATGGTAGATTATGCCTTGAAGGTGACAGGACGAAGCCAACTGCACTACATCGGCCACTCTCAAGGAGGAACTGTGTTCTTGGTGTTGACTTCTATGAAGAGGGAATATAATAGAAAGTTCAAGTCGGCACATCTTCTTGCTGCAGTAGGCTACCAAGAGCATTTTCCAAACTTGAATATTTCGGATTTGGCATTATCGACAGACGCCATTTATGTAAGTACCCAAAAATTCATATAGAAACTTAAGTACCTTTGTACCTGTTTGATTATATTTACTCATTTTAGATACTTTTGTTTTTAGCAAATGTCGGTAACACTTGGACTAGTCGAATTGTTCCCACCAACTGTATCATATGCAGAAGGAAGGAAGATGTTATATAGAATACGACCAGATTCTTGTGTTGGGACTGCTTTGTATGGGCATATATGTCAGCAGATGGCAATTCCAGAGCTGTTGACGCATACAATGGTAAGATTTCTTAAAATAATAATAGAATATTACGATTTACTTTTCAAGAGATGCAATAGCTGATTCAAACAAACTCATGTACTGTAATTGTACTAATTATATGTCACCAATTATTGTGTCATCAACACAATCTTATTACAATTGTTCAAACATGATTTTTTTTAGGGAAATGACATGGCAACAAAGATCGAAATAGCAGGAGCATCTTTGAAACAAGTAGCCCATTATGGCCAAAACATTAGGGATAGATCATTCAGACGATGGTACTTCGAAAATAATAACTTAGTTGAGTATGGACAGGAAACCCCACCGGAATATAACCTGGGACTTATAACAACTAATGTAACAATGCATTATACCATTGCCGATACTCTTCTTGACGAAAGAGATGTGCTTGCAATGGCTGCCGTTATTCCAAATGCAATTGTGAGGAAAGTAGCAAGAGACACGTTTTTGCATGAAGATTTCGTTGCAGCTGATGATTGTAAAGAATTGGTTACAGAGTACATTATTGAAGCTATACTACAATCAGAAAAGTATGTATTTGCTTTGGTCACAACAAAAAATATTTTTATTGACAGACAAAACCATTACATCTAAAATTTAAAGATATGTAACTGTTGTCACATATCGTAAAGGTCCTAGTAACAAAAAACCAATTGTAATAACATAATTAACGACAATAATATGAGATAACGTGATCACTCATTAAGTTTCATTTATTTATTTCAGGAACGCTGCTCAACGAGGTACTGAAAGTCAAGTACTCAAGACTTGTATTTCCTTTTTTCTAATGCATTTATTATTTAACCAAATCGTTTTTAAGGACTCGATTCTATCACAATAAACATAATATCAGGATTATTATTATGTTAATATTCCTAATTTATAAGTTAACTTGCTTTTAGGGGTTGTTTACTGCTCAAATTAATACAACATCTTTTACTATGTAACCAACATGAGATCGCAAAACAAAATTGACTCTTCCATATTATATTTAATAGTTTTATTTTATATACAGTATGTTAACTAACGAAAGGCGTTCCCGTTAACCCTTCATACTATAGTGTCCATTATAAATGCAAAAAAAAAACATTTAAAATAAATATGTTTTTTATTTTAAAATTTCGTGTAAAATAATGAACAACCGGTTGTCAGTTTGCGCATTATGGTTTTAAAACAGGCATTTCGTTTTCTGATTTTTTAAGACTTTGGCTGCCATAAACTAGACACAATAGTAAATCTATTGTTCGCGGCTCACCGGTGAGCCGCGTGGCGTTCAACGTGTTGCTTAATTTTGAAATTTATATTTATATTTTAATCTATTAATGATGTAGCTAAACTGGCTGAAGGGAATATCTTATTTCAATAACTGTATTTCATGTTTTATTTAACAGTTTAAATACTAGTACCTAGCTAACTATTTTAAGAAAGTATATTTTAGTTTTAAAAAAGTATATGCTAACATAATGCATATAATTACTATGATGAAGTCAGTTGATATCATTATTTTATAGATATAAAGTCATTTAAAATGGTCCCTGAGTAAAATTTTTGTATGGAAATAAAAAATTCTAAAATAATGAAGTAAAATTTCTGACTTCACATAGTATTCATAAGCATATACATACACATATACATGCACATACCTTTTCGGCTATATTAACACCTAACACCCTTATACAAATAAATTGGAAAATTGAACTTCTTTGTGCAATTTAGGTAATGTTGGCTCCATAGTAAAAATTATTGTGGCTATTGCAGTAAAAACCCATAACAACCGTCTAAATGGAAGTTTACCTAATAATATAAGACCGTATGACGTGTTGAATGTCTAAAAAACGGCTACATTTTCATACATAATTGCATTATAATAAAATGGCTTTAGTATTCCAAATTTCACTTATAAATGAACATAATAAACGTTTAACTTTCACTCTCAAAGGACTATTATTGTATAAATTCACGCTTTTACAAACCCATATATCTTTTTCATCGAACCAAAGCAGTCTCGTTGAAATGGAAATTCTCCTTTAAACAAAATTTACGCGAAAACACCAATAAATCAACGGTGTAAGGTTCATTTTGTAACACTTTGAACTGACAATCTTAAGAGACGACAAAAGAAAAAAAAATGGCGACTATCGCAAAGAAAGACTCCATTCATTCGTTCGGAAAACTTGAAAGAAATAATAATAAAATGCTCTTCTTTGAATCCGTATGAAACGAACGATTTTTCACTTTAAACCTACTGAGATCAATAAATCATGGTTGTGAGGATTTCAATGGTTTGGTATGATACTTAAGTATGAAGTTTTAACTAACATTGATTCGATGAGTTGTGTTACATAATACTTTACCTTTTAGCACACTTTTTATTAGCTTCACTTGTAACTAACTAACTAACTAATGTTATCAAATCTTGGAAGCCCTATCAATTTAAAATATTGTAAGTATATGTTAGTGTTGCTGAAATATCGATAATTTGACAATCGATAGTTCAGCTCATCAAGCATACGTAAACAAGACACAATAGAAATTCAATTGTTATGCAGTCTAATGAGACCGCTTAACGAGTTAAATCGAAAATCAGCTACTCCATAGACCGAAAATCAGCTACTCCATATGTATATAGTAGTACCATCGATAACATGGTTCACGTCAATACTATTAATATTTACGAGTAGCAATAGAATCGAAAGTATGGATAATGTTTACCAGCAATAGTGACTTTAGTATCGATAATATCGATACTAAGTATTGTAACGTTATGAGCTATCGATACTATTGACACTATCAAATTCAAATATTCAAATTCATTTATTTCAGACAACAAAGGTCCACGTGTTAGTACAATTTTAGAGCTTGTTAGGTTACTTATGACCCTACTAAGCTGAAACAGGTATGTGCTAACATAAAATATTTGCATATATACCATGGTGAATTCAGAAATTTAATATCATCATTAAAAAACATTCATATCGGATTCTAAGACGCTAAATGTTTTAAACGAAATGTAGACACGCACCGAAACAAATATATACAACAATAATAATAATTACTGTTTAGTGTTTATGCTGCAGTTCTGGCAAAACCACAAGTATTATCAAACCACAGGGGTCACCTAAAACAGGTTAATCTGCATCTTTCAGATAGAGGTCTGTTTGTGTCATCCAACCACATAAGTTTCGACCTTAAGATCATAAAGTCTCGGTTTAAAATCGATGTCAAGCAATATCCTATATGTAATACTTTTTTGATACCACAAGATTATAGTCTAAAATGGTGACCCATCTACTTTCAAGCAAGCTGCTGACATGAGATGCTATGATATGGAAATATGGCATCTCATTTCAGCGCCTCCTTCATTTCACAAGGTTTGTGCACTCACTTGATATGGACTAGTCCATGCAAGTGGGTGTGCTGGGCGGCCATCCAAACTAATGGATATTGATTTATGTTAGGTATTTTGTGTCTAGTAGCAGTAGCCCTAATTGTAATGTATATGTGGAACATGTCGTTGGTGTGTACAAAATTCTAAAATTATTAGATCCTACTGTAACCCACTTTGTACATTACTGTTTATGTTCATCTAATAAAATAAAACAAAATAATCTGGGTTAGTCGATTCTCAGGAACAAAAAGGTTTATTAAAATAGAAGTCGTATAAGATTTACAGCACTTCAAAGCTATTAGGAATTTAGACACTAAGAAAAGAAAGGTAAGTTGATCCCTAACAGAGACTGTTGGTCAATGAATTTAGTGTTTTCATTTACTAGTGTTATAAAAAGTTCCGCAACCTGTTACTCTGAGTTCTTAGGATAAAACAACAAATAAAACAGACAGATCATTTCAACCTTTCTTACCGGGCAGGACTTCAACAACCCCTCCGCTTGGCAAGCGACCTTCAGCCTACAGCAGACCGGTCGCTAAAATACCACCCTTGGAAGGCGACCTACTCCAGTCCCCAGCATGACCACCAAAACCCGATATGATATAGCGATTTATCGACACCGACTGTAAAAATATGATAGATATAGTCACCATGTTGAACCGCCATGCCGTCGGTGACGTCACATGTTATGATCGCTGTTACGATAAAAAATCAAAATGGCGGCTATACCTACTTCACTTAACATAAATTCTCAACTTTGTAGTAACTTCTATTAAAGTTATGAGGCTATTTATTTTTTGCATAAATGCATAGTTCATAGAGATTTAGCTGCAAGAAAAAAAATCGAGGTAACCTTCCACTGTTTTTAAAAAAAAAAACAAACTGATTCGGTTGCAATAATTCATTAAAAAAAATCGTAGCTCGGAAACTACGAAAAATCGTAGAACATACATAGGGGTGATTCAGATACCTCTCAACATGAGGCACCTAAAAATAATTTTAGGACATCACTTTTCTGGCCACCCTGTATAAAAGATCGATAAATAGCTATATCACATCGTGTTTTAGTGGTCATGCTAGGAAGACAGGCTGATGCTTCGTAACGTAAGTTGTAATGCGAACAACAAACAATGATACCGTTTGTTATACACCACTCTAAAAAAAACACACGCTCACAAAGAAACGCGCCCTAATCATGTATTTCAAATGTCTCTAAGACTCCAAAATTCTCTAAGATCACGCCGCTACGCCGAATAAATGAATCGACAACGATCCAAGCGTGGCAAACTGAGTATGTATTCAATAAAGCTAGCTCCGCCGGCACATATTAAAACTTTGCTTTGTGTCAACTAGCTGATCTTTTTGAACTACTCGTATCTCTAAGATCAAACTGTTAGTTCCGGGAAGTCACGTCCGCTTGCAATTCAAGTTGGAACGTGTCTTCTTCCTCTCTAACAATAGAAAACCGTTGATAGCTTTAGTTTACGTTCAATTTTTGTGCATTTAATTTCTCTGACTGCAATTCAGGAGGGGAGACCGGGGATAGTTAATTAGAGAGTTGGGTTGCAAAACTGATAACAAATTGACCTATTTGATCGTTGGGCAACATCACGGACATTGTTCTGATCCTATGGTAAGTAGCCAAAGCACTTGTGGTTAAGAAATCAGAAACAACGACCGGTACCACAACATCTAGACCCGAGACAATATAGTTTTTTTTTACATTGACCGACCGGGTATCGAGCCCGGGACCTCGGCCTGTCGGCTAAGGAGGTTGTCGATAGTGTTGTATTATTAAACTGGGTGCAAAAAGCCGTTCCCTCTTCCCTCTCACACCGAACACCCAGCATTACATTTCTAGCGCCTTGTTGAATGTGCAACGCTTTCAAATAATAGGTAATCGTAGTTTTGACAGTTAGTCAATCAACACCTATAGCCAGCTATCCCCGGTCTTTCCTAATGTTAACAAAACAATAAATATATCAAATTAATTAGTAAAAAAAAAATTTCAAAAGAATTATTTGCATTTTTCCAACATAGTCTGAAAAAAAGATTGTATAGATCTGAATCATTGTTCTAAGAAAACAAGTCAGAGTTTTTGTATGAGTTTTGTTTTATAACAAAATAATCGTAAATATAAATGATCCATAAAAATACGCCGGGCCATTGAAATGTTGCAAATATTCCAACAACGTGCCCAGGACAAGAGAAACAAAGCATTGTAAGAAAAAATATAATGATGTAAGTAACTTACAGGGTTAGTCATGTTAGATAAAGATAAAGCCTATTTAAAAGTCTCATCAATTGCTAAACTTAGGCCTTTGAACTGTTGTTGTTATGCGTACGCTATTTTTTTTATTCTTCAATCAATCAAATCAATACTAGCAAAGATGTATTTTTATGTATATGTATATATGATTAGGACGAGTCCTTATAACCTCCTGCGTTGTTGCGGTTACCATTGCTGCTGATGAAAGCTCTTCAGAAAAACATTTACCTGCAACAAAACAAAAAGGGCATTAAGGCGGGTGTCTACGAAAATGCGGGAAACATTAATACGTTTTATTCAAACAAAAGATATAGTAAATACAGAAAAAATCTTGGAATTTCGTTAAGGGATAAAATCCCAAACGAGGTTATCAGGCAAAAGACCAAAGTTATTGACACAGTTCTAAAATGTAGCAAGCTAACGTAACAGTGGGCCGGCCACATCTGTCGCAGAACCGATGGAAGGTGGAATAAACGGGTTCTCGAGTGGAGACCACGTCTTAGCAAACGTAGTGGATGGACCGATGACCTTAGGAAGATGGCTCGCTGTGGACGGATATAAAAAAGCGGGAGATCGTGCTCTTTTTCGCTCTTTGGGGGAGGCTTACGTCCAACAGTGGACTGGAACAGCTTAGGATGTCCACTCACAAGGTGCACAGACGACCATGTAAAAGATACCGGAACTGCTAGATGCAGGTCGCTTTCAACCGGCTAATCTACAAGTCATTGGGGAGACCTATTATATATTCAGTAGTGGACGTCCTATGGCTGAAATTATGATGATGATGAAGACATAACAGTAGTAGTTGTTCTAGGAGTTTACCATACATTGTTTTTTATGTATAGACTTTGACTTAAAACTACGCTTATAATATTTATAGTTTAAGTGAAGACGATATAGTTTGTTGATAGCCCTAATCGTCCATTCGCATTGAGGTGATTGCATTCGATGCGTTGAATACGCCTTCCACACACAAAAACAGTTGCGGTTTGTTTGTCACACGACGCTCGGTAATCTGTGCTCACTCGAGAGGGTCGTTTCAAAGGATATACTGTACTAAGTATATTTTGTACTACAGTGGCTGCTGGAAATATGATGTTTGCAGTTAAGTACCTTAGTTCTAGGCCAATATAACTTTTTAATAACAAAATAAATTCAGTTCTAGCTTCCTCAAGTTTGATGCTAAGTATGAGAATTTTGAATCAATAAAAAAGGGTTGTACATGTTTCGTTATAAAAAGTGACCACGATGTTTAGCCAAATCTAAATTGAGGTATACGTACAAGAAGTATGCGCCAAATGGTTTTGCCAAGCTATATTCGACGATTTCCAATTCAAAACTGAGATAGCAAAGTTCAATATAAATATAGACAACAAAATAAAAAACCCTAGACTTATAATGAAATTGGATTAGTTTTCATTACAACATTCCAAAGTGATTACATAAATCATAATCTAGATATTTCACCCTTTACCCATGCATACGATAAAGCGTCATAATTATAAAATAGTCTGCTACAAAAGAATCACCCAAATCCCTCTTTTGTGTCCCGCCATAACGAAGGAGACATTACCGCTACCTACCGCCATCGCTAAAAAGACATTAAGCCTTTAAACTGTGGAGTTAAACGGCGTATCTTTAATAATTCCTCAAAACGGGTGAACATTAAACTAACAAAGGCTATCGCCGGATACCTTAACGGGAATGACTCCGGCTTCCTTCATTAGGGGTGGGACATACTAAATACAACTCAAATAGAACAGCCACAACTTTTTATGGAAAAAGACTGACTAAATATTAACGCTTAAAACCTGAAAAAATTATTTATTTTCTCTTCTTATCTTCTAGTTAAATATATTAGTTCTAGATAAATATAACTATTAATTAAAATTAACATAAAAAATATCTTTGTTTTTTAATAAATCCTAGCGGCGAATTGTCTTACTTAAATTGCATGAATATTTTACCCTAGTTTGATTAAGAGTTTAAACGTGTTTCGTCCAAATTATAGGAGACAAACTAGTTTTTCATTATTATTCATAATTTAACGGTAAACATTTATTAAAGAGATAACGTTTACGCATCAAATTAAATTAAATTCGCTATTTGTTTGATCGTGCAATAATTTTATTCATAAAAGTTATTTCACGTTTAAAAGCTAAAATAAAAACAGTGCTGGGCTGGCTGTTATTAGTCTATGCACTATTTATCCCGTTAATACCCTGATAGTCAGTGAGCGTGTTAACGCCATTCCACCTGACCCCGGGTAAATATCCAGGACTCACAGCTGAAAGTGGGATAGGCACCTATAAAAAGTATTAAAAGGGTACGTAAAATGAATTTAATTTTAGCTTTATTATAGCTAGTTTAATGTTTTTAGCACAAAACGGTCCCACTAACATGGTAATTCATCTAAGGGTGCGTACGGATTTGATAAATACACACCGCGAATATGTGACTGGGTTTACGAGAATACCGTTTGTGATCGTAATATTACTGGGAGCGGATCGACACCGGATTGCGGCTATTGTCAAATTACGGAAATTGGGCCTCTGTACGCACCCTTAAAAGTAAGTAGCAAAGTATTATTAAAATTAATTATTTTTCAATCTATTATGACCACCGGCAAACCTTACCAGCCTATTAGACATATTTTAAGACATTGAAATTCCAATTCGCATACGAAATCCCAAGAATCGTATACGAATTTCTAGGAATTCGCATTTTATTCCGATGCTATTTGGAATTCAATGTTTAAAAAACAAATAAATAAAAAAAAAAAATCTCGCCCCAATTAATATGTACCTATCGTATACTTACTACGATTATGGCAAATACAATTTGATTATTGTGGGTGACTGATGCCTAATTTAAGCTCAATAGCTTGTTTTCCAGGTCTTCATTATTAAATGGTAAAAAACACATACCAAATTTTGCAAATTATCAATACCTTGCATGTTTTCAGGAATCGTATTTTATTATTTTACGTTTACAACGTATGATACTTAAAATTCCACGCATTTGCTATCCTAGAAATGTTATGTTAACATTTCACAAATGATTACCCGAAACTTTCTGTGATAGTGGTATATCTTGTAGTTATTAAGGAGTCCATGTGTTTCTGGACCAATTAATTCAGATGTTTTTCAAAAGTCGTTCCGAAAACTCGACACGGACAGACCAACATAAATTGGCCAGCTCAATGCTGCTGTTGACACTTTTCGCCAGCTATAATATCGCTGGGTGAGCTAATGGCAGTCCTGCCAATATTCGTACAATTAAGGTTAAACAATTATTTATTTCCACCACCATTTCCACTCTTTGACAATTTCTCAAAGTATTTCAGAGATAATTGAATTTTCCTTTGAATATGTGCTGTAATTGAGCAATTATAAATTGTAGAGAAATTTACTTTAATAGTTGTTGAGTTAAGAAACAACACATGACAATGAGTTGTCATGTTTTTTCTAATTGTTTAAGCTTTTTTTATTGCTCTGGGTGGACGTCCTACGCTTGCCGGTACGTGGGCTCTATAGGCCGTCAGTTCTACGTGCTATGTGCCCCGCCCACTGCCATTTCAGCTTGCTAATCCGTTATATCAGCGACTTTTGTTCGTTTTCGAATCTCCTCATTCCTGATTCGATCTCGGGAAGAAACACCGAGCATAACCCTTCATCATACCTCAAGAATCATTTATGAAGATTCTTGTACTGTTTATCCTTGACAGATGATTCTAGTCGAGTCAGTGTGGGGAGGCAACACCGACCGAAATCGAAAATGTGTGTATTGATTTCAAATTGGTCATTCTTTGGAGAGTGAACTAGTTAATGCAGCTAGTATTTTTTATATTTTAGTATAGGTATATTATTTCTGTACCATTCATGCAGTGGCTTCCCGAAACCTTAACTAGTTCATCAGTCCAAACAATTAACATACTTACTTGTCACAAAAATGTATATATATTTTAACAATAACTAACTAACTTGCATTTCATAATTTTGGAGCCACTGATGTGCTACACTGTAGCACGTTGCAAATTATGTAAACCCAGTTGCACACCGTTATTAATTTCAGCGCGGAAAAGATTTAAATCGGAACGCGCTGCTGCGGATGCGGCAACTAGCGCACGTGTGAACACATCCTTCCTGATTTCTGCACGTAGATATGGGCTTTAAGGAGAAAGCACTACAGTGCACAGATAGACTTCTGATTTTAAACTTTCTTGTTGCATTTCTTACTAACACTATACACTTAACGGGTATTATACAACACATACCTTGTTTTTATTGGTTTTCCCGACGTTTTGACCTAGTTGCATAGGCCGTAGTCACGGGATGGTGGGATGGATGACGGGATGGGATGATGATGATGGATGTGTTGCATAATACCCGTTTAGTGTATAGTGTTAGACTTCTAATGTAACTAAGTATACGGTTTTTCTGAGTGTTATTGTAGACTGTAAACAGTTTTATATCAATGGAGATATGCAATTCACAGATAAATAAATATTACATATTTGTTGGATTGGCAGCCATGATTTAAATTTAAAAAGCAGAATTATACTATAAATGGGCCGCAAATTTTTATGGATGCACATATGGACCACAGCTTTGTATTATCATTAGGTACGAAATGTAAGAAAAACGTTTAATGAAAATGAAGAAAAAAATTTTCAATAAAACAAAAACATAAATACGTTGTAGTCGTACGAGCTTTAAAAGTAACCATTTTGCTGTTTTTCAGTGTCTCTTTGAGTGTTTATTCAATCCAGCGATGTCAAACATCACTTTCGTTATAGCGATGCTAAACAAAATAAAAAAAACAAATTCCGCCTCAAAAATGCAGCATTATTGGGATCGTAAAAAAACAATTTGCAGATTGAAATAGCACTAAAAGCGACGCGTCGCTCAAAACGTCCTGAATTTAATATAGCCGGTAACAGGCGCGCGCTAATTTGGACGGACGCTCCGCACGTGTGAACACCGCCTTCCTGCATCCGCGGATGTTCACCGAAAGAGTTAACTTCGCGCAGTTAAAATTCAAACGGATTTCGCCTATATTGTTTCGGGAAGCTAAGGAGATTTGCCCAGAATTCGCCTCATGCGACAGTTTTGCGAATATACTGGGAATGAGCGCGAAATGCAAGTGTGAATTCGTTGCAGAGCAAAATTCTGTGGGATACCGTTTTCTATTGAAAAGGGTGGACACCACATGGTAACAGTAAAAACTTTATACTGATAACTTTTTTATCAGGCAACTGTAAGTTGCTACAGATATTTATTTGATTAATAAATGTTTATGCTTATATGTTACCGGGAATTTCCAGACTTAGAAGATGAAGAGATTGAACTAGTAACCCACCCCGGATTCGTACAGGAGCAATGGAATAAAAATAATGCTATAGTGGGCTTTTTGTTACCGTTTGAGTTATAGCAGACATACTGTACAAAATTTTTGACAACTTGTAATTTTCTGTGAACTTTTGAACATGAACTTAATTTTTTTAAATATTTTTTTTTATTTATAAAAGTTAAATTTAAAAAAATAATTCAAAATAAAATTATATTCACTGTCCAAATATTCTCCTCTTGTTCACCACACAAACATTTGCCCTACACAGGATTTAAAGCTGCGACTGTGGTTTTGTTGCCTAAACGCAAGTCACTAGACTAGTCGATCAATTAATATTTTTATAACGTAATAGCAGTGAATCCTTTAAATATTAGCATCAATTAAAACATAATAATTGGCCCAAAAAGGGTTTAAGGGCCAAAACACTAAATTTCACACCCATTGCACTAAATATACCACGGATACGATTCTTTGCGTTTTCTTTTTTTAGATGATGCATAAAAACTAACGCGCTACTTGATGATAATTAAATGGATCATCAAATTTAATATTATTGCGATGCTACTTCTAATAGTAAAAGTTGTTGTGTACTACAACTGACAACCCGAGAGGCGAGCATACCGGACTTGGTGTCGTTTTCTGAGGATCCGGGTTCGATCCGGGTTCGATCCGGGTCAATGTAGGAAAATAACTTTTCTATATTGTCTCGGGTGTGGGAGTAGTGGTACCGTCGTTGTTTCTGATTTCTGTAACACAAGTGCTTAAGCTACTTATCATAGGATCAGAGCAATGTATATGATGTTGTCGAATATTTAATTATATTTATTTAACTCTACAGAATACGTATCTCAAAGAAGTAGAAGGTAGGTATCCTATTCTTTTGTCCAATCTATAAATTGCTTCCCATTCAGACTGGATTTCCTTTATTCCTTTACAAAAACATCACTAGCGACACTACCACCTTTATCTAGCTAAATCCTTTCAGTCTGAAAAAAGGAACTGTCGCTGATCTTTTATTCTCTGTGGCGTCTTCTGCGAAATCAATTCAGTGGAGTTGTCACGTCCTCTTGTACTGGAAAACTAGGTATTTATACACGTACTTTAATTTTCTTTTGGACTGAATTCCCTCTAGAATTTTTCACGGAGTAGAGGGACCGTGCTAGGAATTTCAATATGGGGAAATTACGCGGCCTTTAGCTGGGCGGAGTTTGTTTCTACCTTTCTGATGCTGGTTGTTAAATTATTATCTGAGTGCCGAGGTATTAAAAGTTAAAACCACAATTGTAGCCATAGGTTTGTGCGACATTTTGTTTTTTTAGTTTAAAAAAAAACTCATTCTTATCTATTTTGCCCATGGATTTAGTACTTTTTGTAACAGAAATCCATGATTTTGCCATTGTCAGTGTTGAATTTTTTCCGCTACATCGTGAAAAATAATTGACATCAGAATTAAAATTTAAAAAAACGAGCCCCAAATGGTTCATCGATACAAATATATTTTTTTTACCGACAGCTCGGTTCGCCGAAAGAAATATTATATTTCTTAAAAAAAATATATTTGTATCGATGAACGATAAACAGTGATTTCTATGTACAATTATATCTTTCAAGGGTAATTCTGTAAATCATTCGGAGCCCTAAAAAAACCTATCACATTATCATTTAAAAAAGGTTTCTTCAACATTTTTTTATTATGTGTATGAGATAAAATGCATATTCTGTCTAAAACATTGGATAAATAGTCGCAGAAACAGAACGATAAATCTTACGATGCTTTTAATTAAAACTAGAAGGCATTACTGTCATTTTAAAAAATAAGAAAAACTCTAAAGACATCTGCAACTCCGAAAGAGAATTTTCTCTTTTTTTACAAAAAAGCTTTTTTTACAAAGCTATTTACAAAAAAAATGAAGTCAATTTGAGTGCCCAAAATCAAGAAAGTCGCATACCCATTGTGAAGTTAATTTACCAGAAAACACCGGCCAACGGAACGAAACAACTGAACCCAAAGTAAACCGAACTAAAACATCAATACAGTGAATCGATCAAACTGGAATTCTCCCAAATTCTTCCAATAGCAAAAACAACATCCGAATTCTAATCACGTGTTCGCCCCCGGTCCTTTTAGTCCTTGCAACTACTCCGGCGGGACCCTAAGTTGGTCATGGATGAGGTGACCACGGATCCGGATTTATTTGGATTATTTGCGTGTTATATAAAAATAAAATTACAAGATTGAATCTTATTTTAAAAATTCATTGTTAATATCAGAAGCATGATTATCAGTGTGACAGAATTCTTTCGTAAGGTTACTTAATAACTCAGTTGGAAGAGCAATCGCCTAGATAATAAAGAATAAGCTTTGAATTTGACACCAGGCGGTAATTGTTTTCAAGTGTAAATGTTAGATCAGTTAGATTTTTAGATTTGTTGACATTTATTTAGACAGATTTACTTTCAAGAATTACTGAGGTACTTAATTTAATCCTAGTCGCAATTAAAATTAATTTTGGCTTAGCTCGTAATAAAGCGTAATAAAACATAAGACTCAAAGCTATAAAAATCGTTAGAAAACTAAAGAAACGTCAATATAGCCTAGCAGAGATCTGAGGTGAAGGGTGAGAAGTCTAACGCGAATTATGCAAAAAAAGTATTTGGTTTTAGTGATGATATATCCTAATAATTCATAACTTACCTGCCCTATGAGTCACATTTGATTCATAACAATGTTCTTTTCTATTCATAAAAACGAGTGCAATATTCATTCAAAAAATATTACATTTCCGAAATATTGTCTTTTTTTGTTGTGTCCATATAAAAACTTGCCAACTAACAGTCCTGATAAATTATTTTTGCCAGTCGAAGCAACATGCACACACAGTGATGGGATACCAGAATAAATATAAATAAATACAACAATGTTCGCTTAAATCACCAGTATTTTTAATTCCTTAGAAATCTTCTTATCTGGTGACCCCAGTCTTACTAACGAACCCTGCACTGCCGATCGCTAATATTTCACCCAGAGCCGATCGCGTGATGGTTACGTATTGGCGGTTAATTCGGGACGCTAATAGGAAAGGGGAGGATGGGCCGAAGAGGAAACGCCGATGGAGATCTATGGGAAAACCGTTTTAAACGGTAAAGTTTAATGGCCTACCAAGGTGTTTCACCGGCTTTATTTTGAGCCTGAAAATTCAGAGTAAATATTTAAGAATAAATTAATCCTAACTAAGTAAGCTTTTCTCGTATGACTAAGTAGGTATTCTAATTATTTGTAAGGTAAAATAACATTTTTAAAAATAAAAATCATTCCTTTTCTATTTTTTTTTGTTGATGGCAATGAAAGTTTTTAACCTCTGTGGATGTGATCCCCAAATATCACGGTCACAAATTATTATAATTTAAGAAAAATAATATGCAATTTTTTTGAGTATATTTAGGTAAACCAAAATAAAAAAACAACTAAATACTGTTACAAAATTGGAATCACAACATGACACCTTTTTAGATATCATATTTCATCCGGTATTACTGGGATTCTAACAATATTTGACACTGCTATATCGGTTCATGTATTTGGAAATCATATTGGAAAATAAAGAAACCGAAAAATAATATTTGTCTGTTTCTTTATTCTTTGTCATATTATGTCATACTTGAACATCAATATACTTGACATTTAATTATGCAAAACATAAATAATATTTTTTTAAAGTTTACTAGTGTTCGAAGATCAAATAGTGTGCTTAGAACCACCGTGAAACAAAGCAAACAAACAATTCCAATTAAATTGATCCTTCTACACAAACAATTAATCTATGACCCCAAATTTCAGTTAAGCATCCCACTATATTTTGTTTAAAGCCGCTCACTTCCCAAATTGCTCCGCGTTCGCGGTAAACATCATTCGCCAATATTTCGATTGCAATTCATTTGGCTACATCTCATTTGTGCATTAATTGCAGAGCGATCGAGAGCTCTTTAGCGGGACGATTAAAACTGCACGTCGGCAATATAGGGCGCGGGGTTTGAAAATCGTGATTGGCGAGAAGAATAGAATAGAATAGAATAGAATAGATCGGGAGTTCGCGCGGGATGCCGTAGCGAGCGGACGTGCACACGGAGCTCTCTCGCGTTCCGTGCCTATTATCTCGAGCGATACAATATTTTTTAAGATTACCCACATCAGCTTGCGCTCGCTTTTATGAGTGTCGAGACTAAGGGAGGGCCATTATGCCCTCCCGAAAACAGTGAAACTAGTGAAATGGACACGGACAGTACAATAGTGATTAATAATAAGTACAGTGAATATAAACTTACTATACTTAGTGCAAGTGAACTTTCCCCGGGCAATGAAGGACAATACGCAGTGGCCTGTTGGCACTGCGCAAAAACTAACGAAATAAAAAAAATCCATGAGTGGCAGGGACTCCAAACTAAGATTAAACAATTGAATTGTAGATTTTGTAACAAGAGAAGTGCCGTGAAATGTTTTTTGAAAATCTCAGCAAATATCTCAAACGGACACCTAGTGAAAAGTGAAAATAAAATTCATATGTACTCGTGTAATATAAATTTCTGCAAAATAAATAAGATAGACTGCCGCAAATGCGACGGACAAATAAATGTGAAATACATGCCAATTACGGGACTTCAAAGTGAAGAATATGTGACTTGTGAATGTGGTATAGTGAACAAAGTAATATCGGAATATAAAAAAATGCCCAAAACCCAGCACAAAAGGGCTACGCCGTTGCTAGCGAATGTGACACACTCACCCGGAAGCGTGCCCGCTATTGCCGAGCAAATGCACAGTGACCCTCAACCCACGCACGCGTGGGACAAGGAAACTGCCGCCGCATTAGCGCGAGCTCGCAATCAGCTCAGCCACGCGACGGCGCCGGCGCGCGCCCCTGCCACCCCGGTCGTCGTCTCGCAGCGACCCGGTATAACAATAAGCAACAGCTTCTCTTCGCTCTCCATCGAAAATGAGCATAACGATAAATTGGAAAGGGAAGAAGATCATACCCTTGCTACTTCTACCTCACCTACCTCGCCCAAACCCAAAAAAAGAAAAAGAGGCGTCGTATCTCCTAAGGAAACAGTAACTCAGCGCCAGCCGAGAATAATCACACAAGCCATTCACATTCCCGACATAATTATAACGGACGTCAAGAAAATCAATGATCCAGAATTTCTTAACAAAATTAGAAAAATAACCAAGAAGCACGGGGCAAGACACGTCATGGCTCCTAACAAAAGAACGGTCACTATCCGCGTATACACCGCGGATATAAGAAAAACAATTATAGACGAGCTGAGGAAACTTGACGACGGGCTCCGCTTCGTAGCACGCGTCCCTAAAGCCCAGCAGACCCACCACACGAAAGTTGTACTCAACACGAACATCTACGATGAGACGAATGAGGCATGCGTTGAAGAAATGGAGAGGTGCATCGGTATGAGACCTCTCAAAATGAGGACAATCAAGGGTAACCTACAATTATTTATCTTTGATGGTGCCCACTCATACGATGAAATCGCCGCGCTTATGAAGACAACAAAGCATGCGTACTTCGGGGCTTTTAGCATGAAGCCTCAGGCCTACAAAGATGACCCCAGGAGAGTAGTACAATGTAAGAGATGTTTCCTCTTCACGCATGCGACATCGGCGTGTCACGGTGAGAAGAAACACCCCACTTCCACAATCCAAAACGAAGAAGGCGTTGAGATCGAAATATGCATAGCATGCAAAAAACCAGGCCATGGGGCCAACCAAGCCAAATGCAAGAAATTCCAGAAAGCAGTGGACCGTCAAATGGTACAATACAAAGAAAAAGCAAGAAAACAAATAGACGTAGCTGAACGCAGATATGCAGCACCGAGATACCGTCGGGATAACGCCTCATACGCGGACATAACCTCCACTTCACAATTCCCATCGCTGTCTAAACAGGTACCTGAAGCACAAATTCAGCACCAGCTACCAAAGCAGCAAAATGAACACATAATAAATAAAGAAAACAGCATGGAGCCCATAGGGCAAGAGCTACAAACAACCATGAAACAAATATTATACCAGCTACAGCTACAACACGAAATCCTCATCAAAATTCTCAACAAAAAATCAGAGATACCAATATCATAAGTTGCGCATATTGCACCTTAATGCGCAAGGGCTCAAAAGCAAATTCCTTGAGCTAAAATCTTTAGCCGACCGTCATAAACCACATGTAATCGTAGTCAACGAGTGCCGCGTTAACTTTTCTAAAACCCGCATGAACCTCCCAAACTACGATAGGATTACACATTCGATCGCGCCGCATCTAACCACAGCCATGTATGTGATGCGAGAAATACGGTGGAGTCAGACCGATGTAACCCCAGGTACAGAAGAAAGAGACCGCCTCATCGAAGGCGTCGCTATTAACATCACTTACGATCATATGACCGGAGAATCTATAAAAATTAAGGGAATATACATACCGCACAGAGCAGAGCACATCGATACCGAAACGCTTAATGACGAGTTAGAAAACATCATAACCGAAGCTCCGAACATCACGATCGGGGACCTCAACCTTAAAATGATCACACTCAACCAGACGAGGGACGAAGGAGCAGGAATACTCGTCCGCGACCTCTGTTACTCCAACGTGTGCACCATACACCACACCGGCTTGCCATCGCGACCTAATAGTCCGGGAAACGGCATCCTTGATGCGGCCATCTTCTCGCACGATGCGCAAGCTTTTGACTCCGTAACATGCCAACAAACAACATCGATTGGCTCTGATCACATGCCCTGGCTACTGGATCTAAACATAGCGGTGGACATAGAGAAAACACTGGTAAGAAATACCCACGCTATTGCAAACAATGAAAATCTCCAAAAGCAATTTCAACAAACCCTATGGGATAAAACCACGCACCTACCAAAGGAAATCATATCCGACGTTGAATGCGAAGAATATATATTACAACTAGAAAAAGCCATTACAGAAACACTCGATAATTATGCGCCACTACATGAAAACAACAGAAGAGATCAACTTCCAGAACAGATTAATAAATTGATCGACGAAAGAAATGAAGCGAAAAGAAAAGTTTGGCGACTACGCTTTAACCAGGACAGAATTACGGAACTAAGAAGAACCTATAATCGCCTGAAACGCCTGGTCCAACAAGCATTAGCTAAATATAGCAGCGATAAATTGACACGGTTAATAAACGATCCACAGAACAACAGAGCCCAAATGTGGCGAATCCAACGTGACCTGAAGGCTCCAGTACGGAGACTTCCCCACATCGAGGGTTGCAACAGTGAGAAGGAAACCATCGACGCCCTGGTCGACGCAGCCATCGTCACGGAAGCCGAGATAAATAATGAAGACAAAGGCACAGAAAAAACCACACCATTTCAGCCTCTCGACGCCACCTCCATAGAAGAAATTAGATTTGCACTAAG
Organism: Anania hortulata; assembly: GCA_963576865.1. Lineage (NCBI taxonomy): Eukaryota > Metazoa > Arthropoda > Insecta > Lepidoptera > Crambidae > Anania > Anania hortulata. The sequence continues at coordinate 20,649,443 of OY756389.1, read as the reverse complement.
ACGATTCAGAAATAGAAAGGCACCTGGCCCGGACAAAATCAAAGCGGACGCCCTCAAACTCGGAGGCAACCCCTTTATCATCAAGTACAAAGTGATAGCCGACTATCTATTACTGACAGGTTATTATCCAAACAGGTGGAAAATAGGGAAGTGCATCTTCCTACACAAAGCAGGCAAGAATCACCGGGACGCCAAATCGTACCGACCAATAACCCTCCTAAATATCATGGGTAAATTGTATGAACGCCTCCTTCTGTCGCGCCTGCGTCAGACGGCTGACAGACTCCAGCCGCCGTTCCAACATGGCTTCACCAAGCATAGAGGTACAGGCACGCAGATTCTTCGCACTGGCAAGTTTATAACGGATGCGCTAGAAGCAAAAGAGAGCGTGGCCATGGTATCGACGGATCTCTCGAAAGCCTTTGACTCCATTAACCACGAGGGTCTAACGAAGAAGCTTCAAACAGCAGACGTCCCGAATAACATAATTAAACTAATCGAGAATTACTTGAGCGGTCGCAAAACCTATGGACGCTTTAGAACTACCGATGGCGAAGAGAAACCGGTGCCACACGGAGTCCCCCAGGGCTCTATCCTGGGCCCGGTCATCTTCAACCTATACATACACGACGTTTGGGACCAACGGGACCACATCCGCGGACTCAAGCTCTCCCAATACGCCGATGACCTATGTATCATCAACAGATCCCCCGACCCGAACTGCGCGACGCACCGCGCGGGGTGGGCCGCAGATACCGTCATCGACTACTACCGTCGCTGGGGGCTAAGATGCAACGTAGACAAAACGGAGTGTGCCATGTTCACTCACAAGAGAAACTACCGTAGAACCATACGCATCAAAGGCGAGGTAATTGAATATAAAAACAGCATACAATATCTAGGCGTACACCTAGACAAAACCATGACTATGGCCAAACAAACGGACTACGTTGTCCAGAAGGCGCGGCAATCACGCGGCGCGCTAGCCCCTATAATAGGCTGGCACGCCAAAACAGATTTAACGGTGAAACTTGCCGTCATTCAGGCCTGCCTACTTCCTATATTGGATTATGGCGTGGTACAACTACTCTCACGTTACAGTAAGAGCAATTTGCTAAAAATTGAACGCCAATATCGAATGGCTCTCAAGATAGCCGGACAATTTCCAAGACGCCTAGAAACCGCAATTCTCTGGGAAATGCTCGACTGGGACCCATGGCACCTTCGTGCACAAGATTTAAACGAGGACATGTTGCGCCGACTCCGCGAAATGCACATTGAGGATCTAGAGACCCCTGGAAGCGCCTACTTTGGATACGGACAGCACAATCCTCTCCTAACTAACACTAGACTAGGCGAAATCAGCTATGTACCAAAAAAAGACAGGAGTCGGCTGCTCAGCAAGCGAACAACCGCTCCACGTCCCCACAGACTGTGATTATCTGTATAATAGGATAGGGCAAGAAGATGAAACGACATTATAAAATTATGTAAATTTATTCTGTACAAACTAATAAGCACACAGCACACACTACACGACACTTATACAGATCTTTCAGACAAACATAAGTAGACTGTAAGTAGCTGACACACAGGCCAAACACACCGCTGGCCTCGGGACATCATGTAACACAAGAACTAGGGAAATAAAAACAATTCTATTCTATTCTATTGGCGAGAAGAGCTGTGATTTTTGCTGCTTTTCTGTATAGTCTCTTTTGCTCTCGCACTACGTTACCCCACTGTATTAAAACTTAATTTCCTCTGCCCTAAGGTTGTCTGGAAGAGATCGCTTTTGGCGATAAGGCCGCCTGATTGTACATACCTGTGTCTTGTGTGTAATAACCTTAATGTTTTGTGTAAATAAAGTGTCTATCTATCTATCTATAGTCTACTGCTACCACAGCTGCTACACAAGACCTCAAATTTTATAAATAGAAGTCTACATGCTAGACTCTAAGGCGAAAATTAATCAAGATATTTCTCAAGGAAATTCTTGTTGAAATGACATCTTGTAGAAATTGTTCAGATGTTGAGGCAAATGACTGTATAAAAAAGGCTTATGTACATACTTGATAAGGCAGTGCCTACCTGGTAAATAGGTACAATGAGATAGGCAGTAGGTACTTATAAATGTGTGTCATTGATAAAAACCACTGATTTAAATCAATAAAACACTTAGGTAAGTGTTTACTGCCTACCTCGAAATAAAACCAATGCCCGCCACTGAATCCAATGTACTTACAATCACACCAATAATCTAGCCCCAAACTACGCAAAGCTATTTATCACAAGTCGCAACAAACAAATGTACAAAATAATAGGACATAATATAGTAAAAGCAGCTGAATATGAGCAGCTATAAGTCCTATTCTTTTGTACATTCTTACTAAGTATATAAATATTTTCAGCTACAAAAATGTCACAAAGTAGTTCAGGAAGCCTCTTGAATAGACAGCGTTCATTTAATTATTACAAACGTGAACGACGTCCTGTTTTCGTAGAAAACATACATCCCAGCGAATGAAACATAAATCACAATTTATAAATCTGGGATACTTCCGAAACTTGTACCGCTATCCGGGTTCCGCATCTCAAGGAAACTGATAAGCAACTTTAATTCAATTGGGTTCGTTTTGACTATAGCATTTTCCTTTTTTTTCTATGGCTAGCAGAACACAAAAATAAATAAATCATTTGTTACACAATAATTCATAAAACATTTTCCAGCATATTCTATCGCAATGCGACTTGCAAATATTATTAATATTACAGTGTTTAAGAGAGTTAATAATAAACAATTTATGTCAAATAGCATGCAAATGTCATCCTTAAAACACAATTCTAAATTCATTAACCTTTATTTACACATTCAATAATTAGATTTAACTATGTCAAAATATTATATTTGTATACCATTATTGTAAAAATTTATCATTCAAGAATTCCTTAATAGTATAGTATTTTTTTCTTTTAGTAAATTATACAATTTATTTTTAAATTTCTAAAATGTCAGTATTTTTAAATCGTCTGGAAATTTATTAAATATTTTTATATTAACAAGTAATCCTAAAAACTGTGTATTATTCATGACGTTTTAGTCATGCACGAGATATGTACTCGTATAGTCCAAAGTGTTTATCATTGGGATAGTTTAACAACACATTACGTTAACAAATGTTAATTGCCACATGGAAATTAATTTATACCGCAATTCTGGCACCGTCGCAACAGCGATTCGTACCGTTATATTGGTATTTTCAACTATCATTTACCGAAGTGTCACGTCTGCGCACTATTCTATGAGCTTCGGAACTAGTGTTGCCAGATGTCCAGCTTTTAGTTGGATGTCCCGCTTTTCAGCTCTGTTAGAACGAATTCCGCTAAACTAAGCGGGACGCATAAAATCCCATCTTTTCTTTTAAGTTTTATTATTTAATTCATCAGGCATGCGTAATCGACACAGAAAAAAAGTTCCATTGCTATGCAGTCTCATAGGACCGCTTGGATATTACCGAGCTAATAAGGTACACCAACAGTATACCTATATACGTCCCACTGCAGGGCACAGGCCTCACCTTAACTACAAGATTAGGCCTGGGCCCTGAAGTAGGACGTATATATGGGTTACTCAACGCGGGCCCAGTGCGGATTGGTGGAGGGGTGTTGCAAGGCCAGTGACTTAATCTTACTGTAAGATATTATTAAGCCACCCTAAGGTCACTGACTAGGCTTCACGACTAGTCTCAAGCGATATTATCCAGGACCAACTTTTAACGTACTTTCCAAAGCACGGAGATTATTGTAATAAATGCCACTTAATATAGTTTGAATGGTCACCCATATAATCACAACCGCGGCGTAGGCGACTTAACTTTGCTAATCACTATCAAACACTTTAGCCCATTAAGTATACACTTTTAAAAACAAAACAAAAACAAGATTTCCATTATCTTACAAGAACTTGCAAGGAACACTTAAGAAATTGACACACTTTAACTTTTTTTTGTTTTTTTTATCAGTCAGTGAAAGAAGTAGGCGAGCGAGAGCAATGCCCGGGTCAATCGTTTTATTCTGTCCCGATCCTCTCCTGATCCGACAGATCCCAGTCCCGCTTTTTTTAATGTCCCAATATTCATAAAAACGGATCTGGCAACACTATTCGGAACCCCTGCCCTGCAATATCGGTCTCCTATGATCAAGAACGTGACCTGACTACAGATGGGTAGCATAAATAGTTCGTCGGCGTACATGATATGTAGTAAATTGGCTTCATTTGCTACGCGCGGAAACTGAGACATGGAAAATAAAAAAAGTACGCACATCGCCTTCTGTTGCGAATTATTCTTTGAGAGAGCTGAAAATGACGAAATTTTTGAGATAATGCACGCTGTAGATATATATTTTGATTTATGTAACATCCAACAAACATTAATCAACATCTGTTTACACTAATCTTCTTCTATATTTAAAAAGACAAGTCCTGACTCACTCATTCATTCACTGACTGACTCATCAACGCCTAGCTCAAACCCTTGAATCTAGAATGATGAAACTTTGCAGAGAGGTTCCTTTAATAACATAGACAAGGAATAAGAACGAATTTTTGGTAATTTAACCTCTAAGGGGGTAAAAATGACGATTACAGTTTGTATGAAAGTTCGTCATTTCTAAAGTTAGAAAGAATTAAATTCTTATTTAAGCTACTCTTTGTAATTAAAAAATACTGCTTTCGGAGTTTTTGGGGAAATGCATCCCTAAGGGGGTGAAATTGAATGGAAAAATTTGTACGGGTTTTTTTTTTTGTAATATATCGACTTGAAATTTGGCACAAATACTCATTAACAAAAATAAATGAATACCTGTTTTTAGGCATTTGTCAACTTGCATCCCTTTTGAGTGTCAAATGGGGGATGAAAGTATGTATGTATGTAAAATCTTCATCCTGCCTAAATGGCTTAGGATAGAGAGTTAAAGTTTAGTCACTAGCTATAATTTGTGACATAAATGCTTACCAAAATTAAAGGGATGGTATTGACATGGGTAGAATTTCAATACAATCCCAAAAGAGTAAAATAGAGGGAAGAGGTCATAAAACAACTTACAGTACATCCTTTTTTCCCAAAATATAAAATTTTCTGTGAAATGCGTGTAAGATAACTCTGGCGTACCAGTTGTAAAGCTTGGCGCGAGATTTCAAGCTGCGTGGGTACCAACATCCTGTTCATTTTTACTATTAATTAACTTACTTTTATTCCGAATAAGAGGGTTAGATAGGGACCGTATTTACTTAGTAAGGGTGATCCACCTTGGACTTCATCATCATTGAAGTCGTGCTAAAACCTTAGTCACAATTAAAGCAAACCTAAACATAAAGGTTCGGTGTAGGTATATTTTGTTGTTTATTCCGAAAAACCCACTGACAATATTACTAAGAGACGTAAGTTTCTCTGACAAACTAAATTACATGCGTGCGAAGCCGCGGGAAACAGCTAGAATGTATACAGGGTGTAACGAAAAGGTGAAATAAAACTTCAAGGGGTTATTCTACGGCTAAATTACATCAACTTTTTCTTTTGAGATTTCGATGTTGGTCCCATAGAAAAAGTTGATGTAATTTAGCCGTTGAATAACCCCTTAAAGTTTTATTTCACCTTTTCGTTACACCCTGTATATAGATATTAGATTAAATTGTCTTAGTTACTAAAAGCAAAAGAATCTATTTTAGAAAGTAGTGACGTATTTTGAAGTCACCAAGTTAGTTTCTATATATTTTTTATACAGGACATTAGCTGCCACCTTACTATGTAAAGTGGATATTTCTGTAGTAAGATAGAATATTACCAAAAGAACCCGCGAAAAATTGAGTCTATAAAGCCTTTAAATCCGTGAAAACTTATGGGAATACGATCCCTTAAAGAAACGTGTCGAAGCTTGTTATTTGACTTTGTGTCTTACTGTTAACAAAATAAAGGCCGTAATGATCCCATACGTGGCAGCCCGTAAAGCCTGTAATATCCTGTGAAATAAACTCCATGCCTGCACCATTTCACGCAAGACAGGTACGTACTTGGTTCCGTATGACAAGCCGAACTGGTAACTAATAGTCGAATTTCCTTAAAATACAGCCCTGTGTTCAGTTATATTTCAAGTGAAATATAGCGGAATTGAATAGGGTTGACGCAAGCCATTCATGGTTTAGATGGAAACAAAAAAAATGTGCTAAACGTAATTAAAACTAAACAGGGTGAATATGAAGTCGTGTACTTCTATGAAACCAACTACTATCACAACAAATTATATTGCTATGAAATCAACACTAAAATCGCATAAAACCCCTGATGCATCATATTTTAATCGTCTAAATAGGCAATGATAATATTTTAGATCGGAAACGTGTTTTACATTTTCTTTTAAACTTTTGCGTTGTATGGTTAAAACACTCTAAAACGTCAAAAATATACCTTTAATGATCCTGTTAGTTACCGTTTTTAATGTGCAGCTGATAACATGTATAAGAAAATACATCACTTCTTGTCATTTCCTACTATAAATTGATGACTCCATCCATATATATACATTGTTTTAAGTATGTTTATCCGTTGTTTATGCATCATATAATATTATTTATAATAGTACAAGCACTGCTTAGATAGGGGTCAAGATAACTAATGTTATATTGGAAGAATTTATTTGTTTATTTATAATTTTACTTTACTTGTATGGTATAAACGTTGTTTATGCTACGTTCTGGATAGTGATAAGAAGGTCAGACGAACGATAATCTTTCATTCACTTTACTGACCTAATTAAAATACATCTTTCATAAAAAAATACATCAACAAACATTTCGAAAAGAAAAACAAGAGTTTGAGCAATGGTTTTTTTATGATAACTTTTTATTCAAACAATCACATTCATCATCAGCAGGTCAGCCTATTGCAGTCCACTAGACGTAAGCGTCCCCTTATGGGCGCCAAGAGCACAATCTCCCGCTTTTTTCATCCAGCCACTGCCGGCCATCTTTCTAAGGTCGTCGGTCCATCGAGCCGGGGGGCGTCCTACACTACGATTGCCAAGGCGCGGTCTCCACTCGAGAGCCCGTCTGTTCCACCTTTCTTCGGTTCTACGATAGATGTGGCCGGCCGGCTGTCTGCCACTTAAGCTTGCTATATTTTTGGACTATGTCCATTACTGTGGTCTGCTGCCGGATTTTATCTCATAACGAACAATCACATTAACTAATCTAATCTCAAGCTAAGGAGAGCATGTCTAAATAACACAAAGACATATCTCATAAACACATTTTATGACATCCATGACTCGAGTAAACATTTTAGTGCCCATCTAGCTTTGCCCAATTATACGAGATTTAAATTAGCAACCGCGGTATTTGTGTAGCTGGTTATATTGAATTACATATGCGTGATTTATTTGACGTACTTTATAAGATTTTATAATCGCCAATCGAGGCAACGCTCCACAGAGTCGTTTAGTTAAACGCTTAAACAAGTCCGACCTCAGTCAGGCGATGTCGCCGGCCGCGCACGCTGCACTAGCTGAACTTCCTCACTCAAAACAAAACCTTTTAGTCGGATGTACAAACAGTTTGTTAACAAACCACAAAACGTAAAATTTTCTCGATTTATATTGATCTCTACGAGACGGACTTATAGTTGGAAACCAGTTTCATAACCTTTAACTTTTTGTGTAGGTTGACCTACCGTTAACTTTACCAATCAGTGACTGTACACTTTGTGAGGTGTGCGCTGCACACACTGACCTATAATAATCTATTCGACTGGCTATCCTATAAAAATGACAGCTAATTTTATGTGCCTTTTTGAAACAAGCGAGAGTACGAAAATTAATTTTGACGTATACTGCATATGACTGCCTATCTTGCGGCCATTACTAATTTAGTTCCGTACGCTTGCATTTATTCAAGCCTAGGCCTATAATTTAATTTGACAACAACGTGCAGTACAGTCATCGGCAGGTCAACCTACCCAAAAAGTAAATGTCATTGAACCGATTTTCAACTTTAAGGCAGACACGTTTAGAGATCAGTATCAATTGAGAAATTTTGTCGTTTTCTGGTAGGTTGACGAGCTGTTGTCTGTACATGCCTCGCAATGAGCGTGCGCACGTAACGCACTGCTCACACTATGACGCATAACATAGATCGTAGAGCGTTTAACATTCGTACGCTAGTTTGTGTATCACATGTCGCTCCACAAATATGAAGGTACGGTATTTCAAGGCACACGATTCACACGCGATGCGCAGCACACGCCCCTCGAAGTGTGTCCAGCTTAACATTGAGCGGTTAGCACGGCTATTTTTTATTTTATTTTAAACGTGTCGTCTAATGCACCGACACAGGTAAAGTTAAAATAACAGCAACAGTTTATTTTTTATGATAATATTTGCAGCCCTATCACCTGTACGTGCGACCGGCGCTTATCCCGCTTGGCAGAGTGGAAGTTCGATAAAAACGCCTCATCCACACACTACATGACGCGCCTTCCCTATGCGGTTTTTATACGGTATTCGTTGCGTTAAACGCATTCAGATTAGGCTTGTTCATATCGTATTAAATAATGTGTACATTGCTTGTTGCACGTTGGATACCGTGTGCTCTGAGTCATCAATGTAAAATACTTATGCCCCCCACAGTTTTAACGGAGGGAACCGCTGCGCTTATCTCATAAACGAACCGAACGTTTGGTCATAATTGACGAACGAGCGTATAAAGCTTTAGTCGTCTATTTGCTTAGTGTAACTTTGAACCAAATTCTAGTTCTCAAAAAATACAACTTTTACTACGAAGCCAATCGCGAAATAAACATAGAATACATTATTTTTATCGACTATATCGAATTGGTTTAATGGACAAAGTAGTTGAGTGCAATAGGTAGTTAGGTATTAAGGCTCTATCATATGGGCTGCAGGCTCCTGAGATGGAGTTTTACCAGTATACTAGCTGCAACTGCAATATCTATTTATCCTTACCTCCTGCGGCTCAATTTAAAAGAAAGTAAGGCCCACTGTCCTAATATTAGAACATAATTATTTATAGTCCCTTACGCCCAGACCAAATCTTGCTATATCTGCGTAGTTTAAATGATTTAGGTAAGTTTGGATATTTCAGGGTGCTTAAATATAGAGTTGGCATGCTAAATAAATATAAGAAACGCCTTTTTTTAACCTTATTTAGGATATTAGATCATTATCATTAGATTATTATAATTCTAAGGCAAAATATATTACTACTTAAATACAACTTAATAATTATCAACATTCTTATGTAGGTACATATAGTTCGTAATTTAGGTATAAATACACGTGTTCTTTAGACAAACATTTTCTGAGGTGTTGATTACATAAAAATCATCTATTTACAAATAATAATATTTGTAATTTTCGACTTTCTTTAAACACGTATTTTTTTTTTCGTTTTTCGTCCCACGTCTTGAGCTCACCATGTGGGTACAGATTAAAGAGTGCGGTAGTGTCCTGTGCCACGTGACATTTCAAGGTCGTGTTTATGTCGGGAACTCGTTTTATTTTACCGCTAGAAGAATAATAACGGCGGCCCAGTTCGTTGTTATTCTCGTGTAGAACCGGAAAACGGAACTGGGTAGTGCCAACACCGAAAGATTTGTTTTTTATCAAACGTGAGTAGTCATCGCGGCCTATTTGCGCGTGGGGTTGCTTAGCAATTAATTATGTTTTGTGATCAATTGTAAGTGATTAGAAACAAACAAATGAGTGAAATAGAAAGCCAAAGTGTTAGTGAATCGTGTTGTGACTAGAAATCATGCGAAACTTCTTGGATTTCATCATATTTATGGAGGTTTGTTTTAGTAATAATCTTAATAATAGATCAAGTAAAAAATCACAAAATCGAAATTTTTGTGTTTTTTTAGGAAATTGAAACGATTTTTATGACATATTTACTGCTTAGCGTATTTCATCCTCTTACTAAAAATGTATCATACATGGGGGTAGCCTATGCAAAAACCACTCAATTTTTTTTTAAATGTAGGTATTCTTAAAATCTTGATTTTTTAAGAACATTTGTCATGTGCGCATACGGAAGAAATAAAAAAATGACGTAGGACGGGTTAAATCGATGTGATCTATTACTTATAGCTTTTTTCTAGCTTAACATGTAAGCCTAAGCCATAATTAGCACGACACACCTTCTATTCTGTAACAATGGACCGGAACAAAAGCCGACAAATTAGGTGGAAAACATTGATAACGGAAGAAAGAACAATATCGAATACATTCGGGAGAGTAGCCGTCAGCGGCACGCGCCCATTACTGGTCTCCCTTGAGTAATGTAGTGGTGCAAGTTGCAAGAGGATGCGATGTATACGTAGGAATACGATTATTGCTTATTCATACTTATAAGTAGGTGAGAGTTATAAGAAAAGAACAAAGCATATATTATATGTGTTCCTAATTTTAGCTCATTTCGTCTAGCCGTTACAGCGTAATTGAGTAGCAAAAATCCGACTTGTATCCGACATGTAGCAATGTATAGGTAATTAATACGGTGTGAATATGAAATCTATCTACCTTATTTTATATCTAAAACGTAATTGACTGAAATAAGCAGCAACGTTTATGGGACTAACATCAAAATCTGTACAAAATGGTTCACCTTACCAAACAATAATTTCATCTTTAAAAATGATGTATGATTGTTTTTACGATTTAGATGTTGGCATAGCGAAAGCACAGTGTAATAGATTTTTAAACTGTGGTCATAGTGGTTGTAAATCAACAATGGCCAATGTCTATTCATCATCATCATCAGCTGTTGGAAGTCCACTGCTGCACATAGGCCTTTCCTATTGTTCACGAAGGAACATATTCCATGCCGCAGCTCTGGGCCGATTGCATCCAGCGGCTTCCCGTAACCTTGACTATGTAGTCAGTCTTTTGGGAGGCCTGCCAAAACTGCGTCTTTCTTTCCCAACGGCCGTCCGCTCTGCGAGCAGTGCACCTTTCCACTTCAGTTTTGCAATTCGAAGAGTATTATAGTGACTTTGGAGAAATCTTCTAGAGAAGAGAATTGGACTTCTTTTAGAGAAATCCTTACTTCGGATCTTATTTCGCAAAATAACTTCAAGCATAGCTCTTTCCATAGCACGCAAGATGTTCATGAAGTAGGTAATAAAATAAAACAAATTACCACCGCCAATTCTTCTGTATTGCATCCTTCGTTACGCCTCTAATGACTCTGTGTGTTTCAGAGATTTTTCCCCCACTCATAAATATGCATTAATAATAATGGGTTCCTGCAAGTTATAATTTAAATTTCAACAGCTTCTTGTATCCTAAACCACATAGATTGTAACGATTAGCATGTAAATCATCATAATTTACTTATTTATAGAATCAATGAGACAACCTTTAAAATGAAAATTCTTCAAATTGATTTTAGCTTCCTAAACCCGTGATAGTTAATTAATAACAATCGCAAACCATTTATAGAACCAGCATAATACTTTAATAATACTATAGTAATGTCATCATCATCATCTATACGGTCAATCCCGGTTGCGTCCAAAGCCGTCGCTTTGTAGCCCCAGGGTCAGCTAAATCATAATAATAATACTATAGTAAGGTAATAAATAAAAATGATAAATATTGGACAACATCACATCACATTTTGATCCCTAGGTAGGTAACTTAAGCACTTGTGTTATAGAAATCAGAAACAACGACGGTACCACAACACCTAGACTCGCGACAAGATAGAAAAGTTCGTTTTCTGCATTGGCCCGACTGAGAAACAAACCTGAGACCTCAGAGATGGCGACGCCAAGTCTTTAGTCTCGCTCCAATCTTGCCAAGTACTCGCCTCACGATTACGTACGTTACGTTTTTATTTCAAACTTTTTCAGAAAAACAAAACACGGTTAAAGTAATAATAAGACTCATCCCGCTCTTTATGCAGAGCAGTGATTCTGCCAATGTCGAGTGTATTCTTGACATAGTTCACCATAAATAACGGGTGTCTAGTTTTTATTGCTTTTCTTGGATTCAGTGAAGGCTATTCTGTCCGTAAAAGCAGGTTTCAGGACGCTATCAGGTCTAAAGCATGTTGTCTTGAGACAAGTCACTTGACACTCGATGCGGCGTTGAATACAATGTCAGTTCAATCATTTCAGATCTTAAAACATTAGAACACAAACTACACTAAACTTGTACTCTAGAAATGATGACCTTCCCCCACCGAATCCTACAAATTGTTTATCTCAGCTGCACTTTGTGTAAGTCTTCGTGACAAATAAAAACATAACGATGTCATAGCAGTTACACAGGATCCGGACCTATCAAAACGCGTCTAAAGCTTTCTTAGAAACACTATTCTATGCTGTATTATTCTCTCTTGCCCCTGTTAGCGGGTTGACATCCCTTTGAGCAACGTTAACATTTCCCCGCCATATAAAACTATTTAAAAGCACCCTTTTAGAACGGCGAGTCCTTTGGTGCTGTCCATTTCAACCCTTTAGTTTGTGCCCTCTGTATTTACATTTCAAACAAAAAATATCTCTGCCATAATATTGTGACCTTATTTGTACTGAATACGGAAATTCCGGTATACGGTGTAATAAAACCGTGGTATGTCGTTTGTTGGTTTAGCTCTGCAGATGCTTTGCTGTTTCTTGACGAAAAATATCCGAGCGTGTTTTTATATGAAAATCTCAATATTAAGACATTTAGATATAAATAGTTTTACAATGCTGACTTATGTCGACTTAAGTTATGACTTATGTTGACTTATGCAAAAGGCATCGAACCTAATTGGCATACCTCAAGTTGCAAGTAACCTTAAATAATATTATTTTGGTGTACACCTATGAAACATATGTTAATCGATAGAGAAAACAATTACAAACAACAAATAACTCTTTGAAAAAATGTCGTAAATGATATGCTCTTTTTAGAATTTTAGGGTGAACATGTAATATTTTTATTTACATAATTAAATTTAAATTACTTGGAACTTGAGGTATGCCAGGCTCCAAACAAAAAAATTCGAAGTTTTAACAAGCTAAGTAACGATTTAGATTTAGACCTTTTTTGTAGTAAGTAGCATAGCAGCTGGGCGAGCGTTTTTTCAAATCCTCTATCTAAATAAATAGTTTTATATATGTTTAGGTGAGCGAAGTAGTTAATAATAATAATAATAGTATCCTATTCTGTTATAGGCTGGTACGTGTTGCTTAATGTGTTACTCCAAATTGTATAATTCCTTCTTTTTAAATTACTCAGTTTCTATCTGTGTGAACTTGTAAGTAGTAAACTTTGTAAACCTTGGTCTTCCTACAATAAATAAATATGTAAAAGTAACTTCAAATATGCAAGTCGCCTGATTCTGGTAATCAAATACTACAAGTTTTTCTATAGGACCAAGTTTTTTTTTTAATCTCACATATGATATACGTACCGCAAGCGCAGCGTAGAACGTCCACCCATGAGGTGATGAGACGACCTAGTAAAAGTCGCAGAAAGCCGCTGGATGCAGGCGTTTCCAACCAGTAAATCTAGAAGTCACTGGAGGAGGCCTGTGTTCAGCAGTGGACGTTCTTTGGCTGAAATGATGATATTTAATATCACGTGCCCATGAAGTTAGTGTGGGACATCGATATTTTGGAATTTTATTTATTTATTTGAGCAGTAGAATAGGAAGAAGAAGGAAGCTAACTAATAAATTAGGAAATTGTGTTTAAATGAGTAGATCTGTGTACTTCTAATTTAAAGTAACAAATAAAGTATGCCTTTAAACGTCACATTGCTTGGCACAGGCTTCACCTCAACTCTAAGGTGCTTTGGGCCATACTCTATCACGCAGGCCTAGTGCTTGTAGCTTAGTGGCAACAGCGCTTTGGTAGTGATTACCAAGGTTAAGCCACCTACGCCGCGGTTGTGATTGGATGGGTGACCATTCTAACCATTTAGTGTCAATTATCACCATCGTTTCCGTGCTTCGGAAGGCACGTTAAAAGTTGGTCCCGGCTAATATCGCTTAGATACTAGTTGTGAACTATTGTGAAGCCTAGTCAAAGGCCTTATATTAATAACATCTGACATTAAGGTTTAGTCACTGGCCTTACAACTTCCACCAAACCACACTTCTAATTTGCTGTTCAAGAATTTTATAAGCCAAAAGCTTTCCGCTCGCCAAGCGGAGATTCTAAGGTATTTTATGACGGTTTTCAAAAGAAAACTGCAGGGATAATAATCTGAACCCGTAGTTAAACTTTCTCGGCGTTTCCCGGCACTGCCGAAGTCAACAATGTTCTCTCAAAGATGGCCTAAGTACGGTGAGTGAAAGAATCCAACTTTTCCTTGACGCTACTTAATTGTTGTGCTCGTAATATTGAAGGTTTACGTGTTCTAGTAAGTATAAATGTAACTTAATAACATTGACAAATTCAAATTCAAATTCAAATTCAAATTTATTATAAATAGTCCCTTAACATGTTACCCTGGCAGGGCATAGCAACATAATATTAGTAACTGTAATATAATAGATACATTACATTTATACTCGTATACAAACAATTACCATAGAAATAAAATTATATGTAGGTAGGATACCTATAGGTAATTAAGGTTTCTCTTCGTAAAACTCCAGCAGGCTAAGTAACCCTTATTTATTAGATATTAGATATTAAAGTTGAGTTGAATTTTTGTATATTTTCTAGTTGTTTTATGTGTGTAGGGGTTAACTTAATAACATTGACTAGCCGCTTTGAAAAATAAAATTACAGTATTTTAATCAAATTGAGTTAACATTATTATTTTATTGTTGCAATATATTAAGTGGTGTCAGTAGTGGTACGGTGTTTCGCCCTGAATTGTCAGAAATTAAAATTACTTAGATGGTGTTGTTAATAACGTAAAACAGGTATTAAATACCCCATAAAGTAACGGAAAACCACAAAACCCTACATTGCGCCTGGCCCAACACACACTTGGCCGGTTTTTTGTTATGATTTAGTGTTCCTAGAGTACTCAATCAGTCTGGCAGGCAAGCGCGACGCGTTTACGAGGAGAGCGAGAGAGACATCAATCTTTTTACAAAAAAAAACTACAACTAACTTTTAGGTGCCTTTCGTTTTATTAGGAATTGATTTTAGTGTGATCAAACTCTTTCGAAATTAATGATCTGAAATACGCCTAAAATTGATTTGAGCTCAGTTCAGAACATGGGGTTAATGTTGCTGCGATTGTTACATATTAGTTTGCTATTGCTAAAACCAAATAAATTTACCAAAAGTTATGCAATACTAAAATAATATTCTAGAGTTTATGTACACATATGTTTGACTACATTTTAACCGCCGCACACGGCGAGTAAGCAATGAAACGATACGGGCGACAGCGCTAATATCTTTAAAGGCTAATGGAGCTCGTTATCCGTATGCATTTGCGTATTTTATTCCATAATCGCAATAACTTCTGCTTTTATACATATTATTGAAAATGGACATTGGGTAGTTTTGTTTTATATTTTAATTTCGAACTTACTTTTTTTTAAGGCGCATGCTATCAGATCGACCCATAATATGTAGTTTCCTGGGTCAAATAATATTATTCTATTTAGTCCGTCAGTTAGATTATCAAAAACCAAATGCAAGTCGGACTCGCGCACCGAGGGTTCCGTACAAACCTATGTAAGTAAGTAAGTGTAGGTGCCTATGTAAGTAAAAGTTCACCCATCACGACAATCGAGTCATAGTTATGGTATTTTCATTGCAAAATGAAATCATAACATTACGAAAGGTTAATTGCGGTTTACTATTTATGATGTATTAAAAAAAAACACTTACTAGATCTCGTTTACAAAAAATATTTGTTGTTTGTAATTATTTTCTCTGTCGATTGGCGTGTTCACTAAAATAACGTAATTTTAGGTACTTTTCAACTTTAGGTTTGCCAATGACGTTCGATGCCTTTCAAACAGCTTAGTACTACGGTTGATGTTGACTCTACTACTAAATACTTAAACAGTATTTAGTATGTATTATGAAGGCGCAAAATCCCTGATAATATACGACTTGCTATACAATTAAGCACCAGTCTGACCTAATTTGTTATCTAATTAAAACCGTGTTACAAGACCCATCCTCGACAAACTTGAATCTGTCGGGTTTCGTTCTAGCCTTGCTCGCCGGTTGTGGGGCTTCGATAATTTAGTTGCTATCACGTTAAAATCACATTACTTATAGATTTACATAGTGTATATTAATAAAGTAATGATAATACTAATATTTTGTTTAGTCAGTACAGTCTTCCAGTAGACTAAAAAAAAGGCACCTCGTAGGTAATAATAGGATATTATTTCTAACTTCCAGACCATGATTATTAAATTACTTATTTATTAAATATAAATAATAAACATGGTATTACAGGTGTTACACGAAATATAGATCTATGAAGTTTTGCCAAATATAGTTGGGCATGCAGAGTGACAAATTAACTAGAAGGTACACACGATTATTCAAATTAAAAAGAAATTACATCAAATTATTAATAATCAAGCATTATGTATTTATTTTTATTAAAATCCATTTTAGTCATTACAAGTATACGAAAATAAATTTTGCGCATTTATGAAAGTAAGTATTTACAGTTAATCAAATCGTCCGATTCGATTTAATAAGTTATGTTACTTTTTCCTTATCTTATTTCGTAAGAATGTTTTGCTGTGTTGAATAAAATAAAATCAAATTAATGTACGGACTGGTGGACTCTATTTGTGTATAATCCGACTAACTAAAATAGGCGGTTAGGTAAACTTGCAAAAGTCGCAAGATAAACTTAGCTTAAGTAATTATCAAATTGATTATTTTTTTTAAGATTTGTGTAATATTTTTATACTATAACTAAAACATTTCTTGATATTATTGTACAGTAATAACAATTTACACTTTTTTTTAATCAAGAGCACTTCTTGACTGCTAAAAGTCGAATTTTTTCACTAATTAACGCTTCACTTAATTTAATACCGGCACGTTCCAAAGGCGCGATACTTCGGAGCCGCGCCGAATTACAAAGATCGGATTAAAAATGGTCAAGTGTTAATAAAAGCCGCTTAAATTTAACAAGAATTTTATTTTACTTCATAAATCTTTACTAAATTGGACTTTTTTTTTCTAAATGCAGGGTCTAAAAGTTCAATAATATATTTAAATATTATTGTATAGGTATTAGGTCCAAGAGTGGCTAGTATTGGCAATCCCCGCGATGAAAGTCATTGACCTGTGTTCAGCAGTGGACGTCCTATGGCTGAACCTTTATGTAGGAAACCGTACAAAAAATAACAGGACATACGTAATCGCCAGGGTATTATAGATGATAATTTTGTATGAACTGCCGAACAAATTATTTTAGGCATTAAAAAGCAACGAACGAGTTTAAAAATGATAAACTACGATAACAAAAATGATAAACTACGATCTATTATCACTGTACTCTACATAGGTAATATTGCAACACGTAGCTATTTTGTGAATTGATTTTCTCGTGATTTTCATGTGTGGTTTATTAGTTCGTCGATAGCGGAAGTCTCAAAGATTTTTACCGCTTTTTACGAGTTTGTTAAAAAAAATTCAACTACAGAATTACGGTTTCCGGAATTTTACCTTCATTTAATTTACCAAATTTTATGACTCTAGGTCAACGGGAGTTACTTATAGTTTTTGATTTCGTTGCGAAATCTAAAATGCGGCATAAACGGGCGTATCTTTTGATTGTAACTTAAAAGTATCTTATGTTTTTTTACAGCTTTAAAGGATTGCAGACCTGAGTATTTTATATTAATTTTAAATACGGGTTCCTGGTAAAAAGGATTTAAGGAACAGACGGAAAACGAGGTGATCATATAAGGGTTTCTTTTAACCTTTTCACATACGTACTAACCCTATAATTTCAACAAGAAACATTACATTTAAAAAAGACACATGCTAAATATCTTCAAAATAGTCCAGCGCGATCAAACGTCAAAAATTTGACCCGACATCGTGGAGGAAAACCCTTTCCTCATTAGTACAAAGGTCGCAAACGAGGCTCGTCCATCATCAAGGGTTAAGGGTTCGAACTGGACGCAACTCCACTAATGAGTTGGAAACACAATCCGACCAGCCACGTGATTGTTCGCCAACTCTTGTTTCGGATAGAACTCAAGACGTTCAAACGTTCGATTCGCTTGGAGGGAGACTTGGGACATTAGAGTAAACGTCTGTTTTATTTATAAACTCCTTTTATCCTCAGAACAACTTTGCACCAAGGTTAATCTGTGGACTACTATTTAAAGGGTTGACAAATTTGACATGTCTCGACAATAAGGTCATAATAATTATAAATTGGCTGGCTAATCTTTAAATCGTTTAAAAATAGTCCATGTTTTTGTAAATTATTGGAATTCTATATTATACTTAATACTAGAAACATTGAAACACCAGAAGGTCGCGGTTCCAAATGCCGCAAGAGGCAAATATTTGTATGATGATTATGCCTAAAATAATACTGACAGCTTAGGTAGTTAAAAACTAACAATAATGGAAAAACAGCAGCTTATAAAACAATTCTTCCGTCAGTTACTCCAATTTTAATAGCCGTAGAAGTCGTTAAGTTTTGTTAGAAGTCTATCTAGACTCGCTATTGACATAACAAAAGAACATACTCCAAACAAACAATTTCACAATCCTCCTGCTCACCACAAAAAACTTGCTTGTTGGATTCCAATCCTCGATTCCAGTCCAGCCGAGATTGTAGTTAAGAGTTGATCTGACACTATCGGTCTTAAAAACGTTAATTTTAACCTTAATTTGTCATCTGTCTCCCGTTTTGCACTGGATGGAAGTTACCACAAACTCCTAATTACTTTTTGATTAATTTTGTCACTGGCCCCAAGACAGTTTAGCTTTCTCCCGGGGCTAGATGACTAGAACGAAAGGTGTCGCTTAACTTACAATGAATTTTGAGATTTGCAAAGCAACGGATAAGTCAATTAACACTTTTTGTAAATCGGACTAGTTATCTACTAAGCCAACTGTAGATTCTGGCTATATAGGTGTTGCAAAGGTAGTAAACAAGTAATGGGAACTGTTTCGTTTAAAAAAGATATTAAGTATTTTTTATTACTCGTTAGAATGGCGAAGGCCAGACCACAATTGTTATCGTCATCATCATCATCATCATCGTAATCAGCTCACGTCAGTGCACTGCTGGTTATAGGCCTTAATAATTTTCGTTTAAAAAAATTTTAAGTCATGGTAAACATTAGCGCCTACTTGATATTGTTCCGTTGAAGTTCGTGAAGTGCAGCAGTAGCAACTGCTGTACACTATGCTATTAGTTGCTGCTCACTTAAACCTTTAGCCCAGACTCAACACTAACACATGTTGCATCATCATCATTATTAGCCTTTGGAAGTCCCCTGCTAGACAATCTCTAGAAAGTCAGAACACCTTTAGAATGCCACAGCGAGCGCTAGGCCGCTTGCATCCAGCGGCTTCCCGCAACCTTGACTTGGTCGTCAGTCCACCGGGTAGAGGTCTGCCCACACTGCGTCTTCCAGTTCGTGGTCGCCACTTAAGAACCTTTTTTTCTCATGTCAGATTTGCGAGCGATGTGGCCTGCCTTTTGCAATGGACTAGTTTCCTAATAAAATCTAATTAGTCCGTCAGTTGGATTAACAGAAAATATTGGACACGTATTTTCTTTTCTCAGTTAAACTAAAAAATTATGAAGATTTAGCCCGTTAAAGTTCCGCGTAACGTCACACCTTGCGACACTTTTTAGCAAGGCGTGACGTCCCAATATGCTCACTTTGATGCGCTTTATCTTTGTCATTTTTTTTTATCGACCAAAGACAAAATACGACTCCAATATTCTTTGATGATCTAACTGACGGACTTTATAGAATAATCTTTTTTTGACCCAAGAAACTAACCTATTCGAAGAGCAATTTCAGTGTCTATGTCCTATGTCCTAATATGTCCTTTCGAATTTTATCTCGCAAAAAGAAACAACAAGCATAACTCTCATATGTAGAGACATAGCGCGTTAGGTGTCTATTGTATAGTGTTATTATTGGTAGTATATTAGTGTGTTGCATATCAGCAGCTAATAAGTACTTTCAAGCAAATAAGATACCCAATTTCATTTTCACCCTGTATTTAATTGATACCGGAATCATTAAGATATCTGCTCGTGTAACTACAACTCCTTAACCTGATATGGTCCATGCGAGTTCTTGTTAGCCGATATCTGTCCTTAGAGGATTGTTTTGCAAAACTCCATTATGTGCCCCAAAGCAATAGTTCGGAAGCCAACCCATCCTAGTTGATCTTTGAGTGTTTGTAAGATAAAGTTTTGGCTTCGGATTATCATAGTTCCGAACTGAAACAAGGAGTAAGGGACGAAGGACGAAATTGGATTATTTTTGGGGTCCGGCTAAAGAAGAAAACTATGTCAACCCCTTGTACAAGGTTACTTTTGGTAAACGGGATTATTAAGGGATAGGTAGCCTTATTGAAAAAATAAAATATAGTAATTAAAAATATACACCACACACGAACTGCACACAATAACACACTTCTGTTAAAAAAAGTAATCAGCAACAAGAAATGTGTATTAAGTACCACTATATGCCTATGTAACATTATATATCCATGGCCCGCGTAGGCTACGACTTTTAAACATAAATACAAAAATGTTCTATATCTTCTATCTAAATCTCAAAAAAAAAACAAACGGTATTAGGTACACAGATTAAAAAATTTCACATAAAACCCATCTTTAGGGTTGATGAATGAGAAATGGTGTCAGTCTAAGAGGTAGAAATAATCTCTGTGAATAAGATGTTTTCCTTTTTTTTCAAATTTTTTTGTAAAACTTTATCACAAAATATCAATATCACTTAGAATAACATTTTGCGGCAAAAGTATTCTTAGATTCATTTATTAATGATTTCTTGCATTTTACGCCAGTTCTGGTAGTCTGTTAGTACAGAAAGGAGATAAAAATTGTATTTCAAATAACATTATGCGAGAAACGATAGTGTTGTGACCCAGAAACGGGTCGTAAAAAGCAATCCCCACCGCGTCAGCGGGATTGATTTACGCGGCGTCCCGTCAATGTATACCTACAATTAAAATAGAGACAATAGGTTCACTCCTAAAAGTGAGTTCTCTTCTCCTAAAGTTTTGAACCTTTTTTGGACAATCCACCTTCTAACAATCACACCAATAATCTAACCCCAAACAAAGAGCTTGTGCTGTGCTGATTAGACAACGAATTTCATGACATAAGTACCTAGTCCTACTGCTCATCATCATCCATCACACAAAAACTGGCCCTTTATTGAGAACACTTGTAACCTCTGGCTATGTAATCTAGACTGCACAAAATTAAATAACTCCAAGACGGTAATCAAGTCTGATCTTTGTTCTCACAAAAATAAATAAACCACGTGCTCGCAATAATGATTCTCCAGAGTCAAGCGATGGAGTTATTCTGCGTGCAAGGAAAATAATATCTGTAGTAATTTTGTGCAGCTATGTCTTTTGTCGGACAACACATACCAACCAAAATTTTGCATTTTAAGCGGCTTATTTTAATTTTGTTAAATAATTATTTTCACAGATCGTCATATCATAATTTCTATTATGTTTTTGTCTGTATGTTGCTTTAATTACATTGGCATCAAAACGGATAAGAATACGAATTGAAAACCCTAGTAAAATGGCTGACAACCACTAGTGAACCTACTTTATGGTTTTCCACTATGATTTATCTTGAAAATTAAACTAACGGCCATCGTGTCGAAGGGTTCACCTTTGTTTATAAATAAAACAAAAATAAGGTTAGGAAAGACAAATTGCTATCGTCAAGTGATTTTATAAGGGGTGTTCGGTGATCAAGTAGGAAGACTGATAACCAGTTTTTTCCTGATTCCAAAAGTGTTGAGCTTTATAGAACTAATCCTAGGATATAGTCTTGACCGTTAGGCGTCTGCTGCTGCTGATTAGATCCATTTGTTTTCAATAGAAACAAAATGTATCAAAAACTGTCGGTCAATCAGCTGTTATAATTAAATATATAAATGCATGTATATTAGTGTCACGAGGTACCAAAAAATTAATTTGTTATCTAGCATACTCAGGGCAGATTCAATTATGAAAAGTTTGTTTTTGCACTGACTCAGACAGGGAAGCAAACTAGATATCTTTTGCGTTAAAGGCAAAACATCGCACCACTACGCCAATCGGGTAGTTGATATCCAATTCAGTTTTTCATATTTGAATTCTTAGAGTACCTATTCCTATCATCATCATCATTATTTCAGCCATAGGACGTCCACTGCTGTACATGGGCCTCCCCCAGTGACTTCCAGATTGGCCGATTAAAAGCGGTTTCCTGCAACCTTTACCAAGTCGTCTGTCCACCTTGAAGGTGGACGTCCTACGCTTGCTGGTACGTGGCCTCCATTCCAGAACCTTTCTGCCCTATCGGCAGTTCTACGTGCTGTGCCTCGCCCACTGCCACTTCACTTGCCTTATGCCTATAACTGTACGATATAAGATGTGTATAATGTATAATCGCTTCATTTAAGTAAAATTAAAATTATCATGCTTTATTAGTTTTGTTCAACATATCCAAGTCTAGCCTGAAAATGGCCTTACTTTTGTATTTATCTTCGAAGCATCAAAGAACAATCAAACTTCCTACGTAAACAATGAACAAACTTTGGGAATCGGCGACTCGAATTTTCAATATTGCTCACAGCAAATATTGGCGAGAGGCGATATTGGTATTGTTCCGAAGTTATTGTGATGAAAATGTGGACATCACAAATAGAGGCTGCCGCACACCAGGCCGCCATTGGCGACTATAAGTCGTAGCCATTAGATAATATTCTATGAATGAATAAGTAGTTTTTTCTCAAAATAAGTTGTTGAATGCTAGCAGCACTAAATTAATAACAGGCTGCCTGATTAGTTAGACTCACTTTGACGGTTAAAAACCATCCAACTTCACTATCAAATTACAGAGATAAAAGTTTTAGTTCCTTAGAATAGAATTTATATCTAAAAAAATATTAATAAATTAACGTTGACAGTGAATATAGGAGGTATTGGTTCTTAACAGTCGACTTATAACTACCGCTTTTCTATGGTCATACTAACTCAAGCTAAGTGGCAAAACGCGTACAGTTTACGCTCAAAAAAATTGCAATATAAATAATTGTGACTCACGACTTTTGTTTATAAATGGCGACTTTTAAGAGCTAGGAATATTATAAGTAGTTCTTGGCTCACGCTGCGACTCGAACATCTAGTGTGAGCTAATAAAAAAAGAATATATGAAAAAACTCTTCCGCAACCTAAGCCCCATGGAAGCTTCTAGTGTCTAAAATGTGCGGCACCGCATCTCAAATTGTATGATCGCTACGGATGCAGAAGTTTCTACACTAGCAAGATATTTTTAGAGCGAACAGTTGCATCGCATGCTTTTTAGAATAATTTTTAGTTTTGAATGGTTTTCGTTTGTTTTTTAGGGTTCCGTACCCAAATGGTAAAAACGGGGCCCTATTACTAAGTTTTTACTGTCCGTCTGTCTGTCTGTCGCCAGGCTGTATCTCATAAACCGTGTAAGCTAGATAGTTGAAATTTTTACAGATGCCGCTATAACAGCAAATACTTAATAGATATTTTTAATAGAATAAAATAAATATTTAAGTGAACTCCCAAACAACAAACGTGATTTTTGCTTTTTTTTGCTCAATATTAATAACGGCAACAGGTAGACGCTTGAAATATTCACAGAATATAGTAGACAATGGTACGGAACCCTCCGTGTGAGAGTCCGAGTCGCACCTGGCCGGTTTTTTAGACATGTCTTGAGGGAAGACCTCGTTTTGACAAACAACATAGTTGATATACTAGGTTTTTTTTCAAGTCGCGGTCTCCTATCTAATGCAGGAAGGTCGAGAAATACAAATATTACTGGTAATCTGACGAAAAATCAACACTGCTTCCTACCTACTGTTTAGCGTTATTTATAGTTAGGCCCCTGATAACTGCATGAAGTTGATTTTATCAAATCCGAGCTTGCAGTCCGTTTGTTAGCAGCATGGAGCACATACCCGTGTTGAAATGTCATTTATATTGTTCCAAAAAAAAACCGCCATTAATTAATCTGTGACTGTACTGTTTTGTATGGGCGAGAGTTGACAGGACTTGTTAGTTCATACTAAATGTAAGTGAAAAATCACATAAAGATGGGGTCTGTATTGCTGTTCTATAAGGTATGTGCATGGTCAGCAGCCTTAATCGACTGACAGTTGCAGTGGAGGCAAATAAAATAGATAACAATTGATCATATCTGTGGCACAGAACAGAAAGTCGACAGCGCCCGCCATAGATATTCTGTGACTGTGGGCTGATTATGAATGCTTTCTTGTTTTAGTAGTTGTTTTCTTATATTCCGCTGAGACTGGCAGATGTTAAACTGTAATCATTTCATTTTACGCAATGAGATTGACCTATGTCTAATGACGACCAAATAAACTTGACGATACGATTGGTGGAATGGCGCGGTGATTCGTCTTTAACGCAAAGGGTTCCGGGTTATGTTTTATATTTTCCTGGATTGGGTCGAGTCTGGATGTGCTGGGAGACGCCACGGGCAAAATGCATTGTCTGGTACCTCGTAAAACATGTTAATTTCTTACGTCGAATTTTCGAAACTTTGACAATTGACTTTTTGTCAGGCGCAAACTTATAATTATACATGGTAAACTTTTCAAATTAGAGAAAATAAAAACTACAACCGGACATAAAAATCTGGATAATTTTTTTATTAAATAAAGCTTGGCAAAGGTTATTTTTTCACGGAACTAAAAGGTTAAGCCTTCATTTCTAATGCCGTGTTACAACGAAACGTGACCTTTTCCAGTGGTCGTTACTAAAATAAACATTGTGAATTTTTAAGTCATACATTTTTCAAAAACTTTCTCTAAAACCTTTAAGTATTCTATTCTACAAAGTCCAGCTTTGAAAGGACTGTATCCTATATCACAAGGGAAAATGTTATATTCTGTTCTAAATTTTACGCGAGCTCATTATTCATAAACGTCCGATCGTCTGCAGCATCTGTTGTGTTCGCCCTGTACTGGTATACGGAGTTTATGACTTCGGCGATATCTTGACGCTCGTAATATCGGGCGGTAGAGGGGATGAGGGCACCTCGTCGGTGCCACATTTGATATCGCTCAAAAGGTCGTCAGCTGTCACTGCCGCCGGACTAACCGTGATTGATATGCGGAGCGGAAAATTCATGGCTGTATCGGCCATTTGTTATAGTATTAGATTTAGTTGTTGGTGGATTGGAAGTTTAGCATGATGGCTTTTGGATTGATGGTTAGATTATTGGGGCAGTTATTTGTTTATTTTCATTATTTAATATAAGTGGTACTTACGTCGATGATTTTACGTACAGAAGAGCACTATTCACCTTAAGCTCGCTCGGCTCGCGTCTGGGTGTGCTAGGAGACGCCTTCAGCAAAAAAAGTGAACACAAGGATGTTAATTCTTTAAGCGAGCTTGGGAAAAACTTAACCACCAACCATTCAGTATTTATTTATTTGACTTTTGAAACAAAACGTAAATTTTTTGAAAGCAAAAAGTATTTTTTAACGTAGCTTTGAAAAACAAACCATTAAATACATTTTATTTCCACTGCAACTTACAGCCCCATCTCTACAACTTATAAACTTTATTCCTTACACTGCAACCGTATATTCTCGTTTGTTTCTCATTACACTGGCGAGTGTGAAAAAGGGGGACTTGAGTAATTCGCGGCCGCGATCGCTCCCGAGGGAGCCGTATGAGCTGGTGTTGTAACTCCGCTGTTGAGCGCATCGCGTTTCAGATCTCAGCTAAAGCAAAGGCTACACACTAGGTACGTGACCAAGTAAGCGGCACAACACGTTTCAATTGTTTTATCAATTCAAATATAAAAAGCGCATTCTTGCTAGATGGTTTAATAAAATATTTTTACTAAAAATTATCATATCGGGGTTTACATTTTACAGTTATCAGTGCTCAAGATACCCGCAGAATATTAATATTTGTGGCAGCCACGACTAATGAGCAGGGGGCTATTTAGCACATTTTTTTCTAATGACTTTAAATTATTCTTCTGTATGCAAAAAAAACTAACTTATTTTTATATCGTATGCTAATACAGTTATATCACGATCAACATCAACGACAAATCTATTCTTTTTATGATTCTATTTATAAACATAGCCATATTTACTACGAATTTAATACGAGGACACATGATATGTTAGTTGCTTGATATTTGAAATTTAACATTTTGATCAATACGTCACATGTATTTGTTTAACTGTATTTAAATCTTTGTTCCAGAATTCTTCGTCTTGTGTTTTTTAAATAAAAACTCTTTGAAGCGCTTGTAGTGTGGTCTCAGCCTAAGCTTATTGCACTTTATGCCTTTGTTTTGACTATAAAAATTAACATACATTGTAGAATGTTTTCTGTGAATCACTGAGGTACCTAGTACATAATTGCTAAAAAAAACAAGTTCTATAAAACACGTAGTGATAGATTTATAATGAATTGTATGAATATATGTTTAGTAATAATTCGATACAAATGAAATAGAATAGGTATAACGGTTGTTAAAAAATGTGAGTGTACTTCAGTTCTCTGGTTTTTTAGTGCCTCTCCAATGAATGAAGGTCGTCTACCAGTAAGCCAGTTCTTGGAATCTGTCTTTATTTTTCGTGACGTAGAATACCTAATTGGACTACACTCGTTATTCCTGTCTATTCTCTCATTTTGCGGAGCCATGATTTCTTTTGGCCATCAAAAAGAAATCCCTTTCCTACGATCTTACCCATCATAATCATCTGCAAAGGTCGGATCTGTCGCGTCTTAAGACATAGTTGAGATGAGAAGTCTTTTGCTTTTTGACTATGGATTTATGTTTTTTTTATTTTAGCTGCCCCCTTCCCGCTACTTCGTTTTAGTAATTACTTACTTACACGCGACATGACGCCAAGCGGGTAAGACACAACTAGTTGATAGTGTAATCAATCGACATTTCTAAAGATGGTTGTACTATTCCTGCCATAGACTATCGATAGCCTTTTAAACTTCACTAGTCCCTGAAGTATCAGAGGTGTTTAGACGCCGCGACGTCATCAGTCTCAACTTCATTTTCCTGGATACAAGAATAGGTTGCAAGGGCAATCCGTGCTGACGTGGGGAATCCCAGGGGCGCGTTAGCGTTACGATTTTACGAGGCGTTGTAAAGATATTGCTCATGGTTAAGCTATTTTCATATTTATTATCTAGGGAATTAAATACACAATTTTCTGGCGACATTTGAAAGTGAAGGTATGAATTAAATTTCGAAGTAAATGAAGAAAAGCCTAACTTGGAACAAGACTTTATTTTTTTAGATACGTTTTAGATGTGTAATTTACTTTTTGATTTTATTCGATTATCACGAATAACCACCATAGATAGCCATTTAATTTTCGCATTTTCCACATTATATTATGACGCCGAAAGCGATAGTTGACACTGGTGCATAAAGTGCCCAAAGTTTTTATTACTTATTTCATTGTTTTTCTAAACAAAAGTGGCATTTTTGACAAAAACAAAAGTCAGTCTTCATTTCCACTCACGTTACATCTGGAACCAGGATTGATCTGAGATTTATATTACCTGCAACAGAAAAAAAAAACATTTAAAATAATTATTTTTATTATGACATAAGTAAATCTTCATGTCCGCCTATTACAGTCCACTGCTGGACGTAAGCCTCTCCCAAAGAACGCCAAAGAACACGATCTTCCGCCTATTTCATCCATCTACTGCCAGTCATCTTCCTAAGGTCGTCGGTTTATCGAGCTTTGGGGCGTCCTGCACTACGTTTGCCATTAAGGCGCGGCTCCATTCGAGAACCTGTTTACTCCACCTTTCATCATAAGTAAATAACCTAAAAAAATCAGCAAAATTGGAAAACTAAAAAGAAAAACTCTTAAAACGCATAAAAATATAAGTATTATAGTACATTGATGTTACATTCGGCTGGACGTGACCTACTTAAACTACGTTCACAGGCTATACGTAAACGCAAATAACATTGCAGTTTTCAATTTCGCAAATGATATTCCGTCTCAGTCATTTCCTGCGTCAGATAGTTCGGTTGATGTCGTATCTTAGTTTACGAGGTCGTCAATATATGTGCGAGAGACATAAGACATTTTATGTGCGGAATGTTAAGAACATAAATCACAGTGCATCTCTAGGTTTTACATGACTCTGTGGAAGATTTGTTTACCTGAAATCAATTTCAAACCTATTTGTTCAAGTAATACCTGTAAAAATGGCATAAGGTACTATTTACATTAACTTTCAAATTGGCAAGGCAAGTATAATACGTTAGTCACTCTTAAATGTTTAGAATTGGTCATTAGGAAAAGCAGCCAATGAAAATTGTATTTTAAAAGACTTCGAACTTTTTTGTATGGAGCCTGGCATACCTCAAGTTGCAAGAAACCTTAAATAACATTATATTGGTGTACACGAAACATAACATAACATACATAAACATAACATAACATACATAAAGTATATAATTTACGACCTTTTGTCAAAGAGTATTTGTTTTTGTAATTATTTGCTCTTTCGATTAACGTATGTTTCGTGTACACCAAAATAGTCGTCGACCACAGGTGCATCCACCACTTCGGGCGTAAGCCACAGACCCGATTCTGTTGCTCAAGTATAGCTTTTTTCCTATGGGACCAACATCGAAATCGCAATCGCAATAAATAAAGTCACTTCCCTATATTCAACCGCCGACCGGTGACATCAGTTTGGAACACCTTGTATAATAGTAATAAATTTGAAATTATCTACCATCGTGAACCCAATACACTTTGATAATAGGTACATTAATAAATAGCTGTATTGAAATTTCTTTTCCTTTTAATTTTTATTCTTATACTTATTAATAAGTTTCAGTACTAAAATAGGGATGACGAATAACTTTTTTTCTTCATCTATCAGGTAGATTATCAAAAAGTATTAGACACGTGTTTTTATTTTTATCCATAATCAAAACATTACAGAAATATATAGATTTGAAATGTCACATGACGTCACGCCTTGGTACGATTTTTACTTAGAAGTGACGTCGTCACGAGCCCTCACTTTGACGCGCTTTATCTTTGTCATTTTTTGGTTGATTGACAAGAAAAAATAAGTGATTATTATTTCTGATAATACCTATAACTCACAGACTAAATATTATTTCGATTTCTTTGCCCAGTCGTCATCCCTTTCAAACAATACTGTTTTACCTATCTTAAATTGGAAAAGCTCCCACGCGTTTTCATAGCCTATTTCGGTAACTGAAGCCTTTCAATAAAAAATGTACTTACTAAAATTAATATAGTTACTACCAATATAAAAGCTAATAAATTATCTTGGATGGCGCCGACCCAAAATTATTAATACCTGATACAAAATCGGTCGGGTTAATGTAGGAAATCAATTTTTCCAACTGGCTCGCGTCTGGGTGTGCTGCGAGTGCCTAGTAAGTCTTTTACACGACTCCGCACTGACATGTAAGGGCCCGGCCACACCACTACCAGCTTAGCACCGTCACCGTAAAACCGCATGACGCGCGCCGTGAGACGTGAAAATGCACGGTGTGACAACCCGCATTTTTTCAATTTCTTTACCCAGTCATTTCTTTGTCCCTCTTTTAACACAATTATTAGCTTCAATTGTAACTTACTAACATTGCCATCGAATCTTGGGAGTAGTTTTTAACTTATTTTTAAACTGACGTATTTATTTATAACTTTGTAATGTATCTGATCTGATGATGGAGCCAGGAGGTAGATAGTCGAACACTTTAATGACTACTAGTAAAAACTTCCCAATACATATAAATGTGAGTTTTATACTCGAAGTATAGTTTTTTAAAACTATGATATCATTTTTTTTTATGTGTGTATGCAGTATCAAGAGAAGAGTACGTGTCTTCAGAGGCGTGTCTAGCCCATGTAGCGCCCGTGTGCAAACATCGCGCCTCCTAGTAAGCGTGTGATCAAAATGGAATGGGTACCTACTAAGTAGCGAGCAGCGCTCGGCGCCCCCTAGGACCGCTGCGCCCGTTTGCAACGCACACCCTGCACCATAGGTAAAGACGCCTCTGCGTGTCTTGCAGTCCATGACCAGAGGAGTAGTGTACATACACTGTTCATCGCACTGGAATTGTATAAGGCACAAGGACGCTGTATAGAACTACGCAGTATTGTGTCAAGAATTTCCACCTATAGGATGACGGTGCCACGCCGGTTCTAATGTGGCGGCCACATTGTAGCCTGACTATATAGACTTAAGTGTAAGTTCAATGAATGGGCTACACCAGGAATTTACAAAAGTAGAAAGACATTATATGACTTGTATAGTCTAAAAGCAAACTCTCAAAACCCACAGGTCATAGAACATGTGAGGAATTACTCTAAAATATTTAAAAAAGTATGTGCCACTGCAAAATCAAACCATCTTCGTAATGTTATTTTGAATTCTGATAATAAAGCAAGGGCCACATGGAAAATCATAAATAAAGAAACATGTAGACATAAACCAAATGATAATGCTTACTCTCTTAAAATTGGGGTCAAACTGGTTAGTTCAAATGCGGATATCGCAAATACTTTTGAGGAATTCTTTTCAAACATAGCTCCCTCTACAACTAAGGAACTAGCTTCTTCTGCTGAACTAGCCGAGTCCCTACTCAAGTCGGGTGTTGACGAATGTAAAACTTCATTTAATTTTAGACATATAAACCCTGATATAGTAATAAAAACATTTAAAGAATTAAACATGAAAAAAACTGAGGACTTATGGGGTATTTCTGTCAACATTATCAATACAATTATAAATACGATAGCCCCTTATCTTGCAAATATTTTTAACAAATGTATTGATGATAGACAGTTTCCCACTTTGATGAAATTTAGTAAAATTATTCCTTTATTCAAGTCAGGCGAGAAAAATAATCCCTCTAATTTTCGACCAATTTCAATATTACCAGTACTTAGTAAAGTCTTTGAAAAAGTAATTTTTAGTCAACTGTTATCTCACTTTGCCCTGAATAAACTTTTACATGATAATCAATATGGCTTCACGAAAGGTAGAAATACTACTGATGCTGGAGTTGCACTCTTAAAACACGTGTTTGATGCTTGGGAGAGTAGGCAGGATGCTTTGGGAGTTTTTTGTGATCTTTCTAAAGCTTTTGATTGTGTGGACCACCAAACTTTACTAAAAAAACTTAGGCACTATGGTGTTTCAAATGATGCCTTAGATTTAGTAAACTCTTATCTCACAGGCAGAACACAAAAAGTATGTATAAATGGAACTGAGTCTTCTGGGTCGCCTCTTACTATGGGTGTGCCGCAGGGATCAATATTAGGACCCCTACTGTTTCTAATTTACATTAACGACCTTCCGTCTTTTACGAAGGACCTCTGCGAGACAGTGTTATTTGCGGATGATACTTCATTGATTTTTAAAATCAAGAGAGGTAAAGATTTATTTGACGATGTAAATACTGCTCTCTTGCAAGTATTGCACTGGTTCACTACCAATAATCTTATGCTTAATGCAAATAAAACAAAATGTATTAAATTCACCATGCCGAACGTAAAACTGGTCCCAACACATATAACTGTAAGAGATGAACTGGTAGATACATCTAGTTCCACTACCTTTTTAGGAATCACTTTAGATTCCCGTTTGCAATGGGGTGCTCATATTGAGACTCTATCGGGAAGACTTAGTTCAGCTGCTTATGCCGTGAGAAAGATAAGACAATTGACTGATGTTGGAACGGCAAGATTGGTGTACTTTAGCTATTTTCATAGTATAATGTCATATGGAATATTATTATGGGGCTCAGCAGCAGATATTGAATCTATTTTTGTGCTACAAAAGAGAGCTGTACGGGCAATTTACGACCTCAGACCCCGAGACTCGTTGAAGGAACTGTTCAAGGAAATTAATATACTAACAGTGGCTTCTCAATTCATTTATGAAAATATCATGTATATTCGCAAAAACCTGCATCTATTTCCTAAAAAGAGTGACATGCATAATATTAATACCCGGAATAAAGATAAACTTGCCGTTCCAAATTTCAGACTGCATAAAGTGGGTAATTCGTTTATGGGAAAATGTATTCGCTTTTTTAACAAATTACCACAGTCCATTGCTGAACTGCCTATGTATGAATTTAAATCGCATGTCAAGATGATTTTAATGAAAAAAGGTTATTACACTGTAAATGACTATTTAAATGATAAAAATGTATGGAATTAAATACTGCCGTGCTCGCACAGGTTCATTTTATCTTGTAATGTAAACACACTATTTAAAAAGAGGCTGACAATAGTGACCGAGTTTCTTGCGCTGCTTCTTCTCGGCACTAGCCCACAATATTGTCCCGAAGCAGTGGTAGGGTAAAAAAATATATTGGGACGTGTAAAAGAGCTTAATTTAGGCCTATTTACAGAAATAAATTGGTTTTATTGGTTTTATATATGTTACAGAAAAACGCCACATCAATGGAAGGCGCCCCAACAGCGGTGCCATGTGTAAGCACCCTTACAAGATGTATAGTTCTTCAACCAAACATATACACAAACGTTTATACCCTTTACTGTACATAGTTTATCAGGTTCGTATTCATAGCTCAATCAATTTCATAAAGTACCCACGTAAATAAACATAGTAAACATGGTACGGTAAAGGCGAGACGTAAACATTTTATGTCATACGTGTATTAATAAAAATAATATCTGGCTTCAAGACGACGCGATGTTTCGGAATCTGAACAAAGGAACAAAGTTGGGATATAGGTAGTTCGGATAGAGTATCAAATTGTGAATAGGTACGACGTATTCTTCATAGCATGTTTGTACGAATGTATGGTGTGGAAATACTTGGTATTCTGAGCTCTTTCGGTGAGATTTAGGAACGAATAATTTAAAAGACCTTTCCTATATTTTTTTGTTTCATTTTATATAAATAGATTTGTCAGTTTGAGGGACATTTTCTACTCCAGAGTAAGCCTTTACTGTGCTTACTTGCTATACATCAATAGGTACTTTACTCAATGCTTACGAGTTGAAACTATTATTGGATCGATGTTTTACAAGGCCTTGCCGTTTGTTCTGCTATCGATAAAATACCTTATCGATTAGAATATCTAGAGTATCTATGCTACATACTAACGTGGTAAAACTAATTGGTGACTTTTAATAATGATACTCGATTATAGTCGCTACATTTACGTTACTATCGTTACCATTACCACATTTTGATGTATCGATACTATCAAAGTTCTTATCGATAGTCATATATTGATGGTCTGTCGATAGGATTAATTTCGACCTTTCGATCGGTATCGCGAGTTGGGATAGACTAGATGAGAAGACAGGGAGCTGATAGGCTCAAAGACTGATCCGATGAAAATAACAAAAAAAATCTTTCCACTCGACAAATGCTAATTAATATAAGCCAATATAACCTAATTGTGACAATCCTTGATTAAACACCAATATCAACACTCGCTTTTATCGTCGGGGGTTAAAAATAAATGTTTGCTTATTCCGTATGCGTTCCTAATCCATTCGTCCGAACGCGACGGAACTTCGGTAAGAGAAATGCGCATGTCATAAGATGAATAAAGATCACCTGAAAGAAGTCGCGGGCAACCGCTAATTATTGTGATAAAACACAACATTCCTAATGCTTATTTTAGTATTCAGTATGTTGAATAATGAATTATTTAACCTAGCCCTATTTGGAACGACCTCCATTACAAATTTCAAACCAGAAAACGGGCATTAAAATCACAAGCAGAAAAAACGGCTCACGTACACGGGTTGGCGTTTTGCCTAACAACCCAAGTATATTTACGCGTAGGTATTATGATTTTAATTTTGCCCTGAGCCCCTAATTATCCCGTCATATATTGTTAAGCCTAACCCTTCAGAGCCAAGAGTTGAAAACGTGGTTTGGAAATGCAATTTAGAAGTGGAATTGGACTGAGACTTGAAAGTTATGAGATATCAACTAGGTATGTCCGTTATTTCAGAGAACATCCTAACAGATGGAATGTTTAGTGACCAAAATAATAAATAAAATACTTAATTAAACACTCGTTCTTTGAGAACAAGTACAAAAATATTGGGAATGCCTCCACTGCCGGCGCAGGCTCCCAAAAATATGGGTATTGGAAACCGCCGGTAGCTATACTGCCGGCAGCCGAGATTTAAAACAACGGCTGCCGGTGCCGGCACTCAAAATGGTACCCGGTGACTTAAATTAATTGTAATGCATAAAAAGCTGGATTTCAGTACTGGTAAACAAACAATAAAGATACAAATTCACTAATACAACTTTTTTTGGAACCAACATCTAGATCTAGAAAAAAAAAACCTCCATACAAACTGATATCAGCTGTTCGGACGTTTTGTATAGTCATCGAGCTCCGTGAGTTTAATAGACACAGAAAAATTTATATATTGATACATTTCACACGATCTCGGAACAGGATATTTCGAGATTTCGAGAACGGTGAACATACATGGGAGTTAATCGAGAGATAATAGTGTCCTCTAACACCAGGCGCCCGCCGGTACACCCATTTAGGACATCCTTTACAGTTAAAAATTAAAGTCGGTGAAGAATATTCGTCTTACGAAGAGTTAAATATTTGAACAAAAAAAATCTCAATAATATAAACATTCTTGAAAAAATTTGAAAAAAGGGCCGACCAAAGAGGTTAGCCAATAATTTTAAATTAAAACCTAAAAATTATTAAAAACTTTTTTTATCTAGTTCTAGTATTTACTAGTTCCTACTCGCTTTTGTATAATGTAAGACGGCCACTGCCGGTAACCAATTCGGCAACTAGCGCCGGCAACCAATATGGCAGCCGGCACCGGCAGCCAACTCGGCAACCGGCGCTGGCAGCCAATTCTGCAACCGGCGCCGGCAGCGAAGGCACTCCCAAAAATATTACATCGCTACGTTGACCAATAATTTTATATGTAGAGTACATATATATTTTTTGGTTATTTGCAGAATTAAAATATCTTTTTTGCTGACTTTTCTTTTTTAAAATATTTTTTCGATTTCGTCTTGTTATTGTGTTATTTATTAAACTTTTATATAGTTGTGTGTCTAATAACAACTTTGTCTCTCTCTCTCTCAAATCTAGCCGTGGTGTTTTGTTTGAATTTTAGTTGCTCGATTCGTGGTAGATTTGTTGTGTTGATTGAAATGAAAACGGCTGGATAATATTATTTAAATTTACTTTTTATTATCAGAAAAAGACTGCACACAAATAGAACCAGAAGTCAATTGATAATATAATTAATATAACAAGCATGTAATTGCTAAAAACAAAAATTTAAACAGAAGTCAATTGTCATAGAAAATAATTTAAATGTTTTATGTCGTGTTGAGTTGCCAACACTAATTTTGTTTTACCCATTGACTTATATATTACTTCGTAAGGACAGGGCTGACCGCATGTTAAACTGTTGTCACTAAAGTGGCCCTAAAGTGATCCTATTTAGACCGAAGTGACGTAGTCGGCTTTCGGCTGTCGTCGAGAGCAAAGGTACGTTAAAATTAGGAAAATGATAAGATTTGTCGTGTTCACTACGACAAAAGCACAACTAATAAAAAGTACGATATTTAATATGTCAGGTAAGTCGAAAATATGTTAAATAAGAAACATATTTACATTGTTTTAGAAATGTTGTTTTCATAATCTCAACGTTTGGCATAATAGAAAGCAATGCATGGTGTGTTGCTGTTTAATCGTTTACGACACAGTTTAGGGTAGTTCTAATAGATGGCGTTAGTGTGTCATGTATGGTAAACGTGTAGAGTGATTTGTTCTGTAAGCCGTATCTTTACTATTTAAATCAATGGTTTTACCACTCTCCGGTTTATAGTGGTGTTTCTTCTTAAAGTCTCTCTAGCATCGATCCACAGAGGATAAATATTTCTCGGTCTCAGTTATCGTATTCACATTGCTTACATTTTAGGGTTCCGTACATCAAAACGTAAAAATCTCTCTGTGTTTCCGTCCGTACATACATTACTAAAAAAAACGGTAATAAAAATAATTTTAAACTACAGAGTAGACGTAGTTTAGTTTTCATTCATTATCCTATTAACAAATTTATTAAACAAGATTTCCTTAAAACCTACAACAGTAAGACATTTAGGTCGTTTTCAGCAGTCAAGATATTTCAACGGAACTCAGTATAATTACAATAACATTCACCACTCACTTTTCAAGGCGTTTAAGCGGCTTTTAGCCCTATAATTTATATTCCGTTTAAACCACGGTATAAAACAACGCTGCGTTTACAAAACAAAGAAAATAGGAAAAGTTATTTCTCGTAGCGTCTTCGTGTAAACACAAAATGGTTTGCATACGGTGGGGTAGGGCAACCAATTTTTGGGTCACTTTAGGTCAGTCCCGATGAGTTCGTCCCGCACAATTTTTATTTTAGCATATAAGTTCATCATAGAGGTAAGACGCGATAGTCACACGCAGTTTTGAATCATGAATAATTTAAAACTATAGTGAAGTAGTGAAATAATAATGCGTCACCATAGCATATCATCTGAGACAAGAATTCTGCTATCTATCGACTTGATCAACACATAACACCATTTCTGGTTAAGAAACTAGCGCTTGGGGTGAGAACAGCGTGAATCGGATTTCATTGTCAAATAAATTGATGAATAACATTTTAAACTTTCTTGGTACCTTTTTTTAACACTTTCATTGGCTTTACTTGTAACTAACTAACTATGTTATCAAATGTAAAAGTGTTTTTTAGCAAACGTCTAACTGGACCTATCGGTTTAAGACTATGTAAACATTTGACATTTGGATGACAATACAATAACTTGACACCATCGTGATGATCTGATGATGTAGCCAGGAGGTGAATAGTGGAACTTTTTAATGGCTACTAGTTTTACGTCTTGTTTGGGCGCTTTTTATTCGTCTTGACGAGTTCATTAAAAATAAAAGTATATTTTATAATTTAAAAAAATGTGGTGTAAGATTAAAATAAAAAATCATCTTTTTCTTTCATAGAGTGGTCAGTAATAAGAAAAAGCTTGGAACTCTTTACTACCAAAACAGTCTAATTTAAGTTTTAATTGTGCAGCAGTCGACTTTGTAAATTCACCAATATGAAAATATGGACAACCTAAGAACGCATACATAACAAAGCAACAATAGAAAAAAAACGTAAATTTTTTAGATTGTTTTTTACACCTAAATTAGAACACACTACGAGTTTACAAGATTTGTCTAGTGAGATCCCCCTAATCAAACTAAACATGTGTGCTGACATTCGTATTGTTTTTGAACTAATCACGGCTCAGAGTGGAGTGTTAATTTAATCCTGGAACTTTGAGATTGGAGTAAAGGAGCTGGGACGTGGGAACTTCATCTTATCGAGTTAATTAGAGGACGGGTGGTGGCGACGTAAATAAAGTTGCATTACGTTTAAGACACATTCTTTGTAATGAAAAAGTTTGACAAGCTCCCAGCTCGATTTATTTTAAATTACTATTTAGACTCGCTTGAAAAATGTCGTAACTTTTATAATAAACTGTAACATAGGTAGCTACCTATTTAACTCATAACAATAGAAAGTGTTTAATTACAAAATTTCTACTACTACGTCTAGAGGTTTAGTTTTAAGCCGTAAGTCAAAAGGATCTGATCCTGTTTATATTCCGCGTAAAAAGGCAATAGTATTCCACATATCTATAGATAATAGTTAGTAAAGAAAAGGGATGGTTTTACTTATTATGTATACCGGGTGCAACAGAAAGGTCCAGTACTTTAAAGAGTGATTCTACTGCTCAAGTACAAAAAAAAACTACAGGATCACTATCGAAAAAATACCATAAAATATATAAAAAAATTACACCACTGATCAGCTGATGTTAGCTTATACAAGCAATTTTTTTTAAAGATTTCGATATTGATCACAAAGATAACGTTTTTGAGCAGCAGAATCAGCACTTCCTTTTTGTTACACCAACAACAATAAAACAGTAAATGAATCCTGCAACTTCCCTGAATGACAGTCACCTTAATTTCAGCGAGGGTTGTACAGTCGTGATCTGATACCAAACAAACGGGATGCTTGGCTTTTAGCTTTAGCTGCAAATGGTGTCTGGCTCGTCCCGAATTATTGATTCCCGCGGGATTACAACCGGGAACCGACTAAAATACGAAAGTGTTTACTGAAAATTGTAACAAAACTAACCTCTGAAAACTTATCAACATATTATTTAAATAA
The DNA here is from genome assembly GCA_963576865.1 of Anania hortulata. Classification (NCBI taxonomy): domain Eukaryota; kingdom Metazoa; phylum Arthropoda; class Insecta; order Lepidoptera; family Crambidae; genus Anania; species Anania hortulata. Next base: position 20,610,925 of record OY756389.1, on the reverse strand, counting down.
AATAAACAAATTAACACTCACATCAGATTGATCATTAACTTTATTTTCGACTCCGATCCGGTGGACTGACGACCTAGTCAAAGTTGTGGGCAACGGCACAGAGCCGCTCGCTACGTTGTTCTATGGGGGAGGCCAATGTCTAGCCGTGGACTTCCAAAGGTACGTTTTTGATCTATGCTGTAACATGGACTTTCTAGAATATTGTTATGATTTTTTTTTAAATATAAATCATAAATTGTCAATATTATATAAAATATCGGGGTAATTAAACATTACATAGGCAGAGACACAATCTAGTGATCTGTACTTTTTTGCAATAATAGAGAAACGACATGTTTAATAGACAAACTAGGGAAAATATAATTATTAAAGTTATCACTATTATACAAATCACATACTTATATTAATCACTGTCAATAACTGGTTCTTGAGTGGTGACGCACGTCTCGGCAAACGTAGTGTAGGACGCCCCCCAGCTCGATGGACCGACGATCATAGGAATATGGCTTGCTCAGTGGATGGATGAAAAAAGCGGGAGATCGTGCTCTTTGGCGCTCTTTAGGGAAGACTTATGTCCAGCAGTGGACAACAATAGGCTGACATGATGAAGATAATCAATAACGTTAAAAGTAAACTGTAAATAATGTTTACTTTTAATCTTAAAATTAAAAATACATGTAACAGCAATATGACGTTCAAAGGAGGTGGCTTATACACTACAGTAAGAGTTGATGACGTTTTTTTATTATTTAGTCATATCTGTCGCACTGCTGTGCAAAGGCCTCCCCCCAACTCTCCACTTAGTGGTTAGAGCTAACGATAACGACGATGAAAATAAAAATAAAACACTATAATAAGGTAAGGTAATTTGAATAATCCTGATATTGACGATAATATTAACGTTTAGTATTTTCATAGTAATTTAACACGTTAAGCTCCTGATTTACGGAACGATATATCTTTTTGATCAATAGACGACTTCTTCGCAACTTCTGTGGCGTTTATACACGAAACGATTGGTCGTTACGATCCAGGAGACGTATTTTTGAAGCATTAGAAATGAATCGTGAATTCGAACACGAAAACAATTCGTATATGAAAATAGTTTCTATTGCTTCCGATTTTACGCATTTTTAAATCACTCGAAATAGGTGTTGCTATTAAATTGAAATCTTGTAACTATTTTTGTTTCACGCAGAAAATATTATAAAACTTAAAGCAAAAACTCATTAACGAACGTAAATAAAAAGTCATTATGTCAAATCTCTGCCAACCATATGTTTACTTGCCAATGTCTTTCTTCCGTACTTTCTACTAGTAGAAATCGAAAAACGAGTGGGGACCACTAAGAATGAATTTTCAAAAATAGTGATTTTAGGTACGTACGTAGTGATACGCATCTTGCTATTTCGTATTCTGATTGAAATTAGCATGAATCAAAAATACGTCTCCAGGGGTTGCTGTTTGCATTCAATGGTGCGATCTTTGATATAGTCTTAGATTAAGGAGATCGTTACGATATTAATATACACCATTAAATCTTCCACGTCATTTCAACCAGTCTAAAATGACGGATCGTGACGACACATCGTTTCGTATATGGGGGCTCTAGAGATCTGAAACAAGCCAGCATCAGATATTGCACGTGTAGGTAACCTATAAAGTCGTTGTTATCACATATTTCTGTTCGTAAATGGTCCTTGCGGAGCACAGCACGGGACGTGTTAAAAGCACCGGGGCGCGCATTAATCATGCATTGTGTTCGCCGCACCTGATCTCAGGAGCCACTTTTAGGGTTCTCTAGGTAGATTTTGAATGTTGTTTTTATTGCAATTACATACTAGTTTTATCTAATTTATCTTTTTTAAGCTAACGTCTTCGCTCAGTTGGTAGAGCAGTCGCCCGGATTACGTAGCGACGTGAGTTCAATTTACAACTTCACGTCACGCTGAAAAACATATGCTAATTTGTCAAAATGAGTGTGTGTGAGCGCGTATATTTACAAGTTTGTCAACACAATAGGCTAGTTTCCTGGGTCAAAAAAGATTATTCTATTTAGTCCGTCAGTTATATTATCAAAAAATATTGGACCCATATTTTTTTTTTGTCAATCAAACGAAAAATGACCAAGATAAAGCGCATCAAAGTGAGCTCGTGACGTCACGCCTTGCTAAAAAGTGACACAAGGCGTAACCTTACGCAGAACTTTAACGGGCTATATCTTCGTAATTTTTTGTTTGACTGAGAAAAGAAAAAATAAATATCTAATACTTTCTGTTAATCCAACTGACGGACTAATTAGATTTTATTTAGAAAACTAGCCCATTGAACTTTATTTACGTAATGTAATCCATCATATTCTGTAAGTCCTTGTTTCAAATACCTTTTAGTGAAAAAATAGGAAGCCACGGGATTAGTAATTTCCTAAATAATTTAGGAAATTACTAATCTTTTACTTTTGATACTAAGATGGCCTTAATCTCCTTTGTGCAGTAAGGCATACATAAATAAATAAACATTGGATTCTGCGTTTATTTCCCAGAGATGGAATGCAAAGCGAAATTACCTCGTGCATTTTAAGCACGTATTCTTCAAGGTTTCCTTTATGCATTCTGTTTGTTATAATAAGTAAATTTTATTAAAAAAAATAAAACCGACTTCAAAACACTGAAATGCTAAAAATAATCCTAACACTTAAGTACCTAATCAGATACTTTTGGAGTCGGTGCCAGCCGATGAGAGATTCAATGTTTTTGTTTGCACCGACTCCAAAAGTAACTGATTAGGTACTTAAGTGTTAGGATTATTTTTAGCATTTCAGTGTTTTGAAGTCGGTTTTATTTTTTTTAATAAAATTTACTTATTTCATCTATTTTTAGTAATAAATCCTAATCTAACTGCTGAACACCGATTTCATCCCCTATTTTCCTACCCTTAGGGGTGATTTTTATTTTTTAAACTTTTATCATAGCATCTTTGAAGTATAAGCTATTCAATAAAACAAAAATCATCAAAATCGGCTCATATTTGTCGAAGATAGGTAACAAGAACCACAACCAAAATATTATCTGGGTATATATTTGTTGATTTTCTCAAAAAGTTCTAAATCAATTTCGATAAAATTTATATGGGACCACCTCTGAAGTATGATCTACCAAACAAAAAAAGAATCATTAAAATCGATTCATAATTGGCGGAGTAATCGCGTAACAAATATACAAAAAAAAAAAAAAAAAAAAAAACATACAGTCGAATTGAGAACCTCCTCCTTTTTTGAAGTCGGTTGAAAATGGGACCGAAAGTTAGATCTTGAATACAGTTCCATATTTTATACTTTTCTGTAGTGTACGTATAAATATAGCAATTAATTCGACTAAAAGCATTTAGTGGTGCTGTTTGAGTGAATTTATACAGGGTGTCTTAAAAAATGGGTCAAGCGAAAACCCTGACATAGGGCATCCCTTGAAGTATCCAAATGACCTTTAGTCAACATTACGTTACTCGACGACCTTCATAGCCGAGAGGCAAGTACGCCGGACTTGGCGTTGCCATCTCTGAGGTCCCAGGTTCGATTCTCAGTTCGGTCAATGTAAAAAACCAACTTTTCCAGGTCTGGGATGTGTTACCGTCGTTGTTTCTGATTTCTATAACACAAGTGCTTTATCTACTTACTTTAGGATCAGAGCAATGTATGTGATGCTGTTCAATATTTATTATTGCCGTGCCGAGTGTGCCGTGTGGGGACGGCCGTAAAGAATACACTTTCCCACCGCCAACAGGTGTGTCGTAAGAGGCGACTAATTCCTGTAGCACGAGACGGGCAGCAGCGTCTGAGTGCGAAATAGTATAAAAAACTCGCCAACCCGCCTGCCAAGCGTGGCGAGTATTGGCAATTCCCCCCTTTTCGGAGAGGCCTGTGTTCAGCAGTATTATTACCAAGTTTGGCTGATAGTTCAATTTTTGTTAACACCTAATAATTGTACACTTATGACTCAGTAAATGAATGAATGAAATTATTAAATACGTCATTCTTTGCATCTCGAAAGTGTTCGATTGAGTAACAGCCTTAAAATAAGGTGGTATTTCTCGAAACCGGCGACAAGCGTGAGCCGTTAAACAGATCAAGACGCCGGAGACACAGATGATTGATGATGATGATGATGATGATGATTTCCCGCTGCTTGCACCAGGTAGAAAACTGGAAATAGTTTGTTTTGCGGAGGTTTGAAGCATCAGTTTTGTTATAGATTTTTTAGTGCATCGTTTACAGCCAAAGGTTTATATTAGGACAGTAAATGTGAGTACCACAATGTTAGTACCATAATGTTAGTACCACAATGTTAGTATTACTATTTCAGTACTATTATGTACCCATTGGCTTATACATAGTACCACAATTTTATTAGTATCACTATTTTAGTACAAATAAGTTAGTACCATAATGTTAGTACCACAATATTAGTACCACAATGTTAGTATTACTATTTCACTACTACTATGTCAGTACCCATTGACTTATACTTAGTACCACAATGTTAGTACCACATTGTTAGTACCACAATATTAGTATCACTATTTTAGTACTACAAACAAAGTTAGTACCACAATGTTAGTACCACAATATTAGTACCACAATGTTAGTATTACTATTTTAGTACTACTACGTTAGTACCCATTGACTTGTATATTACTTCGTAGTACCACAATGTTAGGACCACTATGTTAGTAACATTTTCAAGGCGACTAAATAGACGGGGTCACGATCCTCAACCGATGAGGGACCGAATATGGAGGAGCATGTTAGTAACACTCCAGACTGGATCTATCTTTATCATCTGTAAGCAGGTAGCTTATAACATTTAAATAATAAGCTACCACCAAACCAAAGGGAACGCTAAAACAGATTATATTTCCACGCGTCGCGTACAAAATAGTTTATTTTGCGGTGGTTTAAATCTCAAGGTCGACAAACCGTTCACGTACTCGTAGGTAGCGTATTTAGTATCTAAATATGTTCACCTTTACTTCTGTATCTTTGCAGACTGAGTTTGGTTATTTATACTAGAAAATAGACAAAATAGTGAGTGTTTAATATCTAATGGTAAACCAAATACAATAAACAAACAAAAATGTGTGTCCCTTTTTTATTAACAGAAAATTGATTGTAAAAAACATTCACCAAAAATCACAGTTCACACCAATATTTAAGACGACTGGGTAAAGAAAATGAAATTCTATTTAGTCCGTCAGTTAGATTGTTAAAGGATAGTGGTCATTTTTTTCTTTTGTCAATCAACCAAAAAATTACAAAGATAAAGCGCGTCAAAGTTCGCGAGTGGGGACTCGTGACGTCACTTCTAAGTAAAAAATGTACTTAGGCGTGACGTATTGCGACAGTTAGTCATCATTCTTATTGTAACGCTGTCGAAGTAAGAAATTAACAACCTTGTTTTAAGAACAAGGTGTCATCAGGCAAAGATTTTTTGCCCGCACATTCAGATCTGAGCCTATTCAGAAAAAGTTAAAGAAAACATCTACAACAACATTTAGCCTAATGGTTAACTGGTAGAGAATGCCACATGGCATTAAGTCCACCTTTTGTACGATTTTATTTTGTGCAACAGTTTAAATAAATAAATAAGTCATTTATAACGTATAAATTGACCGAAATGTCTAAATTGACCTAAACCGGGAATCGAACCCGGATTGAGGCAAATTATCACGCCACTACGCCAATCGGGTTGTCAAGTCTCTATGAGCTTTCACATTTTTATTTTTAGTCTAGTGGACTTCTATCCATCTAAGTTAACAACTATCTTACTTAGACCAGTTTTCTTTTTAACTTATACCATGCCACTGCAGGGCAAAGGAATTTTGCCAAATTGCCAAAAATCTTGATAGAATTCTGTCTACCGTCATGGTTTTTCAAGATTCTGTGCTCATAATACCCCCAAGCCATAATAATATGTGGTGTGAACCAGCTTAGAAATCTCAACATAAACTAAGTTGTTACTTATTTGTGAAAGAGAGTTCATTTTGTGATTCCCACAGAAAAGGAAGGACACGCTACGCTTCGTT